>CM038358.1:11208648-12551148 GCA_021464625.1 Proterorhinus semilunaris | reverse complement strand
TGCAGATTTATAAATCACAATTGGATATATATTTTCACTCGACCAAAAGGTTTTTGTACAAAATAACATCTTCTGTCCAAGTGATCGAGGGTTCGAAAGCGTTTTTTTTCCCTCTATTTTCCCGCAATCAGTAAAATATTATGCAATGGGCCTATAGATTCTTTTATTTTATTTTATTTAAGCTTTAAATAAATTTATTTTAAGCTATAGCCAAATCAAAATCGTTGACTCTTGATTTCACGTTTTGTTGTCAGTTAAGTGACACTTGTCCCATTTGGTCTGCTCTGCTGCTGTTTTTATTATATATTGTTTTAATTAACTTTCACACCTAAAGGTATTCGAGCTCCAGCAAAATGTTTCTATTCGCGTCTCAATGACATAAGCCGTTTCGCCGGTCACTGCTAATGAGGAGAAGGTGCATGGCGCCTTGATCCCCTCCGTGCGTAATTTGGCTCCTCGGCCCGTATAGGCTCTATACGCCGGACTCGAAGCAGGGACGCCACCGACGAGTGGCTCGCGCCGCGCTCGGGTAATGAAAAACGCAGACTATCGCGTGCGCATCCAAATCCACGTTATAAAACGTCAGTGGAGTTTTCATTTACGACCCAGTAACGGGTTTACAAGATTTGGCGCGGGATGTTATAAACTGATGTCGAAGTAAATCAAGTTACATTGTGTTTTATCATTTAAATCCCGGGGTGAAACTGATTCTGGGCCTCCAGCGCGTGTCAAGAGGGCAACATGCAGATATGACAGGAGGACAAAAAAATGACGAAAAATGAGGAACATGCGTTTAGTAGCCTATGTGCCGCTGAACTGAAAGCAGAGGATAAACGGTGAAATGTATGCGCATTTTGATCGTGTCAAGTCGGAAAGAAACTTAGACTGATGACTTTGGAAATTTGATCAATCGTTTTCTTTCACGTCGCGCTATATTTCTTCCCAGTACAAAGTCTGTGTGAATAGTTCTGTCACGTCAAAAGTCCACAGTGGGTTGGAGTCTGACACCACCTCTCTTCTCCCCCCGCACGTCTGCAAAAGCCCGGCATCTTTGCTCCCCTCCTCACGCGCGGCCTGCCTCCCCATTGGATGTCTCTTGTGACTTTTTTTTTTTTTTTTTCCTTTGGTCCTCTTTCGCTTTTGAGGGAGGAGCGTGACCGCACTACACTGGCTGCAAAAAAAGGAGGAAAGAATTTAACTGCGCAAAAAGTTGTGTGCGCGCCGACGCTCCGAAAGTTCCTGAGGGTTTTTTCAGAGCGTGGCAGAGGAGAGCGAGATGGGGACAGCTTAAAAAATCCGACGCATATTCTTTGAACTGCTTTTTGAGATTACTTTTCGGGCACTTTGGGATTTGCTTCCACACAGAGAAGACATGCAGGCGCGCTATTCCGTCTCCAGCCCCAACTCTTTAGGGGTCGTCCCGTACATCAGCGGAGACCCCGGCTACTACCGAGCGGCCGCGGCTGGAGGGGGCTACACCGGGATGCCCGCGGCTATGAACATGTACTCGCACGCGGCCCACGAGCAGTACCCGGGCGGCATGGCGCGCGCCTACGGACCGTACACCCCTCAGCCGCAGCCCAAGGACATGGTGAAGCCCCCCTACAGCTACATCGCGCTCATCACCATGGCCATCCAGAACTCTCCGGACAAGAAGGTGACCCTGAACGGGATTTATCAGTTCATCATGGAGCGGTTCCCGTTCTACCGCGACAACAAGCAGGGCTGGCAGAACAGCATACGGCACAACCTGTCGCTCAACGAATGCTTCGTCAAAGTCCCCCGCGATGACAAGAAACCGGGCAAGGGCAGCTACTGGACTCTAGACCCGGACTCGTATAACATGTTCGAGAATGGCAGCTTTCTGAGGAGGAGACGGCGTTTTAAAAAGAAGGACGCGATGAAGGAGAAGGAGGAGCGCTTGCAGAAGGACGTACAACCCGCGACGAGGCAGCCGCATCAGCAGGCGCAGCAAGGCCGAGAGCCAGAGCAACCGGTGAGGATCCAGGACATAAAGACTGAAAACGGAGCGATGACGCCCCCGCAGGCCGAATCCCCCTCGTTGAACCCGGTGCCCAAAATCGAAAGCCCGGATAGCAGCAGCAACAGCATGTCCAGCGGGAGCCCGCACAGCTTACAGTCCAGCCGCTCCATCGGCGTGGAAACCCCCGAGCACCACGCGCACCCGAATCAGCACCACGCGCAGGCCACGACGCAGGGCTTCAGCGTGGACAACATCATGACGTCTCTACGGGGGTCCCCTCACGCGCAGGCGGACCTGGTGGCCTCCTCGAGGACGCCGTCCCTGTCCCTGAACTACTCCCCGACCCAGACGTCCGTGTACAGCTCCCAGTGCAGCCAAAACTCGTCTACCTCCAACGCCACGTATCATTGTAACATGCAAGCCATGAGCCTTTACGCGGGGGACAGGTCGGGCCATTTGGCGTCGTCCGCGGTGGACGAGACGCTGCCAGATTACGCGGTGACGACCACGGGGAGCTCGCTGTCCCACGGCAATTTGAATTCGGCGAACGAGGGCCACCATCACCAGGGGAGGCTGGCGTCGTGGTACCTGAACCAGGCCGGGGATCTAGGGCACCTCGGGACGGCCTACCCGGCGCAGCAGCAGAATTTCCACTCGGTCAGAGAGATGTTCGAGTCGCAAAGGATTGGCTTGAATAATTCGCCGGTGAATGGGAATAACAGTTGTCAGATGTCGTTCCCGCCGAGCCAGTCCATCTACAGGGCGTCCGGGGCGTTCGTGTACGACTGTAGCAAGTTCTGACCAAAAAAAAAAGCCAGTGCCAGCATTGAACTGAACTGTTGACATGAAAAAAATAAAATAAAATTATGGAAAAAGGCAAGGAAAAAGAAAAGAAAAACACAAACACTCCAGCATATGAACTCTAGTGACAGAAAACACACTGACTTGATGCTGGTTTGTCAAATGAACACGTAAGTCTCTCTCTCTCTCTTTGCTTTTGTGGCTTTTTACGCAGTATATGCCAGTTTCTACGGACGTGTAAATTGCAGATAGTAATTTATTTAAGTGTAGCCTGATATTATATGGACCAAACACCAAACAAAGTGTTTCCAAATCGAATTGTCCAGATTTATTGTGCCATTATAAAATACGTATGAAAGTGTATCGCCATACTATTTCAAAGAATTCTCTTGTTTAAAAACTTTTTTTTTTTGAAGGATTTGTTTTGTTTGTTTAAATAAATTGTCATTTTATGTGAGCTGAAATTACGCCTCTTTGTGATACCTACTGTAAATAGCTTCTAATGCGTTTTGCGTTCTAAATCTGGTATTTTATTCCGTGTTGAACAAAAAGTTCTATGGCCTTTAGTCTTTCACCTTTCATATCTGTTGTCATTTCGCTTATCAAGTTTTCTTGCACAATGTCTAAAATCGGTCATTTTTACGCCTTAGCTTAACCCGTAATTGTGAGGCACTCTAGTGGTTATTCTGCAAGAAAAGGACACAACGTTTCACGCAATTTACGCACAGTTTGCGTGACTTTACGCAGGCCCCGTAGTCTGCTCGCCCCCCTCACCTGTGCGTGACCCAGCAGCTACGCGCCTCCATATTTTGGTGTTTTGGATTTTTGCACTGGAAGTCGTTCCACTTAAAAAAAAAAAAAAAAAAAACTAATATCTTGTCTTACTGTTCAGGAAGATTATTCACGCAGAATCCTGGAGGAACAATCTCTCAACATCTGATTAGGATCTCTTGGGATTTCAAAATACAAATGAATATTTGTATTATGGAGCAAGTGCCTAAAATAGCTGAGTCTACATGAACAGCTAATTAAACAAGGGGGCAAAGAAAACATTCAAAAGGCACATGTTGTGATACTTTGGTACAAAGCTAAATAATTATAAAGATTAATGTTCAAACACAATATTATAGCTTAAATATTATCAGAACATTGGCCTATTGTGCAAAATATGTCTTTCTTTCTTTCCTTCTTTCTTTCTTTTCTTTTCTTTTCTTTTTTTATGCGTCAAGACATTTATTTTTTTATTTTTTTTACCGTTCAGAAGTAATAATCAACTTCAAACCTTGTTACCAATTTGATACTTTTGGCAAAATTTTACTTTTTTTTTCTCTCCCTCGTTGAAGCTGCATGTTGCCTTTGCTGCTTTGTTTGTTACAATATTTCAAAGTTTAAAAATATATTAAATTCCTGACACGTGCATTCTCGACGCGTCCCCTCCCTAAACTATATCCCGGCTCAGATCTGGCCTCGCATATAAAACAGCCATTACGAATGCTCCTGCCATTACGCGCGCCCGGCTCATAAACAAATGTCGTGTTAGCCCCGAGATTGATGGCGCTGCCACAGAATAGAGCCGGAGCAGGAAGGAATAAAACGCAATCACACGGCTCCCATGCGTTCCTCTCGGGAGACGCGGAAAGGAGCGAGGCAGCGAGAGGAACCCGGGGGTCAGGCGGGCGGGGTGGGATGTCGGCCTGCGTTACAACAGGACGTGCAGGGCTCTCGGGGAGGACAGTGGAGTTATGGATATGACCAAACAAAAGATGCATAATACATGCGCGTGTGTGATGTTGTGTCAAGTTCAGTATCAATGTCATTTGATACACATGTTAGAATCTCGGGCTGTTTCTTTTGGATGTTCTCAATTTTCAGAGGGAATGTGAACTGAATTAGTCCAATAATTGTGGAATGCTGTTTCTGTCGAATTGGTTCAGAAATCTTCCAATTTCTCAGCATTATTATTGATTCATATAAAGAGCTATATTATATTCAACTGTGCGTAAAATACAACAGTGTTGTATGTTATATATTTGTTCAGAATAGACCATTGAATTTAATTGCAATTGTTTTATTTGCACAGCTCTAAAAACACCCACACGCAAATCCCTTAATTTAGTTGAACTCTATTTATCATAATTTAAAAGAGAAGGGGGAAATAATAATAATAATAATAATAATAATAATAATAATAATAATAATAATAATAATAATAATAATAATAATAATAATAATTGGGTCTTTCTTATCCAGCCTCCTATCATCATCATCATCATCATCAACAACAACAACAACAACAACAACAACTTGACCGTGCCCAGGAGAGGCCCTCGTTTCAAACGCCAGTAAATGCACTGTGAGTGCACGTGGGAAAGGGGTCAGGTCAAAGTTCAAGCGAAACAATTCACAACATAACGACAGTTAACACAACACGGAGCGGTTACAGTCACCGTTAGATTACACCCATTGGACTCCCGTATGTTGGACTCCAAATGCGTTACGCATTTGGAGTGACAGGGGGCTCCGCGCAGCGCTCCATAAATCAGGGCAACGGGCGATTGACTTTGTGTGTTTACAAAATGAACACACACACATGCAATAATCAGGCCTATATGGATTCGTTATGCGCGACCTGCAGCGGGGCTTTTTTTTTTGTATGTTGCGGAGGATTGTCATGCATCTGTTACGCAAATGTGCTCAGAGTGAAGCTACACGCCTGAAGGCTCTTTTTTTTTATTTTCTGTCTCTCCACCCATTTTTCTCTGTTACACATTTTTATGAGGGGAATACGCACTAAAATATAACTCTGTGCTTAATCAACTAAATCATTCTGAAATCAATTCTAAATGTATGAGCTTGACCGCCTCTCTTCCTCTTGGTTGTAGCATCTGCAGCCATTTAGACCTTTTGTCATTGCATCTCATCTTGGATAATGGCACACGTCGTTTGATTCATTTTCTTCCATTTCTGATGAGTATGAAACAGTTGATTTTCACAAGACGTGCAAAAAAAAAGGGTAGGAATATTGTGTGACTTATTGGCGCATTTTGGGAGTAAAACAGCGAATGAAATGATTCCGTTCTGGCAGGCTTTATCTAAAATGAGTCCCGTTCTGAGGTGGTCACTTTGCTCGTTGCCAATAAAAGACGCAAAGTTACGCATACGTTGTGCTGGACGGCCCGGAGTTCATCACAATCGGTTTACCAATGAAAAAACAAGATGAAAAACCCTGAAGTGAAAGGAGAGCAATGGCCGTATATACAGTGAGATTGTGTGTATGTGTGTCTCTGTGTGCGCGCGCGCGCCTCGACCTGTGCGTAACCCTCCGCCCTGGCCAAAAGGACCCCCAGCGCCTGAACAGTGTCGCCTCTGTGCCGCGCACAGAGACGGGCCTTTCTGGAGCGGGGCCTGCGGTCAGTAAATGTGGATCCATACACTGCGTTTATTCTCCACGCGGGTTTAGTTTTATGAATGTATTTTGGAGGCTGCATTTTTCAGGACTTTATAGTTTCTTTCCCCCCCGCCCCTACAAAAAAAAAAAAGAAGAAAAAAATGTGACGGGCACAAAGAAAGCTCTTCAGTGAACAAGTATAGCCCTGCCTAAATAAATGTGCATACATGTATTATAAGGCTTGCGACAGAAATGCATCTTGTAGGCCAACTGTAAAAAAATAATAATAATTGAAAAAAAGGAAAGGAAAGAAAAAAGAAAGAGAAACAAGGTGACAAAATACATCATATAAATGCATAAATATCCATACGTCTTGCATAAAGTGTTACATTTTGCGTGCTCCAACTTTCTGGGTTGTGTGTGTTTTTTTTAGGCTAATGTTATGGTTCATAGTGTCTTATATGTTAACATTTCCCAATAGGCCAACGTATAAAAGAATGGCACACATAGCCCTGCAAGTAAATTCTTTCCCCTTAAATATGACTCTGCAGAATCCTCCATCACACAATGTTGACGCGAAACGCTTCTAACTTTTTTTTTTTTCAAATGACAAGAGAGTGTGCCATAAAATGCGAGCAGAGGTGAAAAGCATGAAAGCATGAAAAGGGTCAGATGAAAGCGACTGACCGGTGACTCCTGCTATCTGAGCCACTGAGCAGTTGTCCACAGTCGTCTGCTTCTCACGCCCTCATCACGGCGTGGTTTATATGTGCCGATATACCCGCAGTGGAGCCAGGATGACCTCAGCATTTACACCCAGCGATGTCTCTATTTGAGTCATTTGTACATGAGTCTCCATACCTTTTTTTTATTTATTTATTTTTTATTTTTTCTGTAAATCTTCAAATCTTTAGCTATATCAAAGGGTCTCCTTTCATGTCAAGAAATATCCAGTTGGACTGATTCATCAAACTCTGATATTTACCTGAATGCCGGAGCTTTCGTGTTTAATTTTAGTTCCTCTTTGCAATAAACACTGCAGAACTTAAATGTGACGGTAAATGCAACACATCAAAGCACAGTGTACATGAAAACTCTATCAAAAGAATATATTTCTCTCCTTTTTTTTTTAAGTGTAGTATTGCTAACTAGAATATTGTCTTTTTGAAAATGAAAAGAAAATGTATCTCTATTAATAAAAAAAATAGCCCATCGTGCGTTTTTTAAATACACAAAGGAAAGTTACAGTATATTAGTCTTATTATGAGAAATGCAATGAGTCTTATTATGTTTATAACAAACCTGTTTTGTTCTGGGATTAATGTTACAATAATGAGAACGTGAAGTATCTAAGAAATAAAAAAAATGATAATCATTTCAAAGCGTATCCCTCCCCGATACTGTGGGCCCCCCTGTGCCTTATGGAGACATTTGTGGAGCACTAACCCTTCTCATGTCACTTCTACTGTTACTGTCCCTGTGAGCCCGGCGGACAGTGATAAATTACCCCTGCTGAAAGCGCTGTCTGCTGACTCAGAGGCACAGCCCTGAGCGTAGTCGGACTTCAGCGGCGTTTGCGGGGCTCCTTTTGTGTTAGAAGAGTAAACCCATGCCTTTATCCGCCATGTCTGCGCGCTGGAGTTTGAAAACAAGTGCACTTTTGTAATGACACGTTTTCTGACAGTCTTACAGACTCACGGGGTCAGTGGGTCACATGGACAGATTCACGTGGGCCACAGCAGCGAGTGATCCTTCGAGTCAGATGTCTCGGATATCTGGGATTCCTAGTGCATTGCATAATAATAAACCTCGACTTTTTTAGCATACAAAATACATATTCACCTGAAAGAATTTGTGCACTACTTTTTATATCACGTTCTACGTAATGTGAGTCATTGTATGTACCATCACAGTTGTAACGTTCATTCCCAAAATTTGACCCACAAAATCAGAATTGTGGAGAAACATTATTTACATATTTACATATTGCAGCTTTAAACACAAATGTATACAGACTGAGGGCGTGTAGTATTACGGTGCTAAAATGCGAGAGCTATGTATAATGAGCACATTTATAGTGTGTTGCACCTGATTTATCCTCAGAAACTGTTAACTAGTGTGTTGTGTGATGTGGCCGTTTAATGAGACAAAACACACTTTAACACGCATCTGTTTCACTCGTGTGCAAAGGGTATGTTTTAATGATGTGAAACAGAATGTGAATGTGAATCTGAATCAAATTTGTATAAATCAGATTGTATACAACACGTGAATGTGAGCCATTTTGGGCAATGGCCCGATGAACTGCACTGCTGTGGTCTGTAAATGCAATGCACGCTATTAGTGTTTTCAAAGAATTCCCCCAGCGCTGATTTTGATCTGCAGATGAAACAGGTCTACCTGCTCCACTGCCACACTGCGCACACAGAATACTTAATAACACGCTGGATTAGGAAGCGACGGGGGTGAAATGCCTCCGAGCGAAACGAAAGAAGGATAAAAATAAAGATGATTTAGGACACGACTGCTTTACGATTTCAAAGGAAGTGCAAGTCTGAAATAATTTGTGTGGAGATGACACAGGCGGTAGTTATCCTGTAAATCACCGGGGCAGGAGGGGATCATCTGATCCCTGCATTGCGTACAATAAACTGCGCGCAACAAACAACGGTAAATGCATTTTTGCGTCAGTTCGTTTGAATGTTAGGGTTAACCGTAGTGTCATTCCTTCATCAAAACCTACCGTGGCAACAATTCCAATGACCGTAACGCTGGCTCATGCACAAGGCTTCTATAACTTCCCTGCCGTACTGCAGCGCTCTCCTTACCTTCCTCCCCTCTCTCGCTGCGCAGCAACACAAACAACAGCAACATCGGATACTAGCCCGGCACTGATGTCCGACAGCGAACTACATCCGCGACAAGAAAAACGTTGAATAAGCCGCTTCTGATTCAAGGCAGCATGTTCCAGATTTTTCTTCTTCTTTTATTTATTTTTTTAATCTACAAGCAATCTGCATTGGCTTTCTGAAATGCGACTGCCTCTTGTGCAAAATCATAGAAACAGATTTTTTTTTACAAACGAGTCCCAAAACAGCGGTCAATGCTCCGTCCTGAAATGTGTCTCAGATGTCTGCTGTCCCCGGCCGCGTCAGTGGGCCGCTTGACCTTTGACTTCGGAGAGGGGAAGCCCTGTCCTCCTGACGCTCTTTTCACAGAGCCTTTGTTTATCTTCACTCACTTAGCTCTTTCTCCCGATCCACGCTTCGCTGCACCGAACTATCAAGAGCAAGTTTACGATGCACAATGTCAACAAACAAAAATCAAGATTTTTTTTCCCAGCTATGCATCTATGGGAAGCATAGAAACGTCTATGGGAAGGTAATAACGATAATGACAACATAGCAAAGAGCTAAACACATTTAGGACCTGCCTCCGAAATGAAAGCATTGTATTCAAACACCAGTGCATTATTTGCATGTTCCTTTCCAGCGCTGATTGCAGTCTCTCCATAATTTGAATGTGCACAAAAGTGTGTTGCCGCATTCATGATATTGATCCTCCTGCACAAAGACCATGGACAGTAGATTAAGCCTCTACCCCTGAACAAGATTGTGATGTAGCACCTGGATGGCACAGCAGTTGGCACCCTGTCCTCACTCCAAGAAGGTCCAGGGCTTGGAGTCCTCCTTCAGACCTTTTGTAAATATTTCATAAACATGAACAATCAGTTTCTTGTCAGAGTGACAGTGGCTCAGATGGTACAGCATGTCGCCTTATAACCAGAAGGTCTGGTGATTTCAATCCCAGCGTCCTCAGGGTCATCGTTGTGTCCTTGCTTCTAGTGTTTGTGTACACTTGTGTACACGAATGAGTGCCCAATGGAGGTAGTATATACATACATGTGAAAATGTATCGGATTTAAAATAAATACTTGCATTTTTACTTCCATTTAATAATAAATGATTTGACAAGCTTGTGTTTGTGTCCATGCAGTTTAAGACAACAGAGGTTAAGCTCCGACTCAGCATCGCATTTAGTATTAGTAGTATTAGTAGCATTGCCGTAGCCTATCATTGCCCAGGATTGCACACTTACCCCTTCTCCTTAATGGCTTCGTCCTCTTCCCAGCTGTGCTGCAACCCACCTCCGCCCCTTCTGCCAATCATGGATTGTCCAGTCGCTCATCCTTCTCCAACCTCCCAGTTTCCCCAGTGTCCAGACACACTGGGGATACTGGGTGTCGGTCTGATAACTTATATTTTATGTGTACCACTAAAGTTGTCTAATTGAAGCTTTTGTTTCTGTCCAAATACATTTCAACCTGGAGTCTCCCCCGGTTGAAATGCCTTAACATAAATAAAATTAAAATGAATGGTCTCAGATCACTGCTCTTGACAGGTTTTCCAGTGGCATCAAAGTGCCTGTTTTTGCGCTGTTTTTGTTTGATTTAATCTTCCAGTCACTAACTATTTTAGCTACAGCGTTGCTTACATTTAACAAGGTCCCCACAATCAATTGAAGGCCTCTATAGCATACTTGAGAGCATTTTTTTCCTCAAAACTTTCTTGCAGGTGTGCGGTCATGTCCGGACGCTTTGGTGTGTGAGTGCGATGGCGGAGAACGGCAGTGGCAGCTCCACACAGAACCAGCTCCTATCTGCTCCATCTGCTGCGCTCATGTAAACATCCCCCGTGCACGCCTCTGAAGTCTGGCCCCGCGTGTTTACAATCCGCACTCAGCCTCATACGTGAACTTAAGGACAAAGAGACCGAGGAACAATGGGCGCTATGACTAACAAGTTAAACCAGATACAGAACGGAATTGTTACAATGTATTTTTATTGCTTTGGTGTTTGTGAATCATTCAAACGAAAGTGAGGTCTTCAGATGCTAATGGGCACTTTGGTGGCTTGATCCCTGTTGTTGGCAATGCACACTGCCAATACTGCTGTCTTCGAGCAAGTATAGACAAAGGTTCTTAAGCCGTCACCTGTACTCTGTTGTTTGAGTGTTGGATGTTTCACGTCTCATCCAAGAAGCTTCGTCAGCAGCACTAAAGATGTCTATGATGGAAAACTCCTTTACGACTGGGAGCTTCACTTAATCTTTTGGGAAAGTGAGCAATTTAATTCAACAAAGGAGTTTGTGATGATGGTTGTGAGAGCCAAACCCACTCACTTTCATGGCAGTGAAGTGGGTCCAGAAGAGTCATTTACACCGTCAGGCCCATAGTACGAATGTCTGGTTGTAGGTGACTACAAAAAGCATGAACTGGTTTATTCATTCATTCATGCATTAATTTATATTGGAGATCAGCTCTGGATGATGTGTTTAGGTCTTTATTTTCAACGTCTTTCGAAATAAGATCCTCGGGGAAACAGTTATGTACATAAACAGCAAGAAAAAGACAATCTAGACTGGATTCTTTTCTAGTTTGAAGACGTCAACTCTGGAACTTCAGAATTCAGATAAAACTTCAGCCTTCTCAAAGAGAGGTGAAACGTTTCAAAAGTGTATCCCATGTGTTGCAGTTGCATATGCCAGAATGACTGATAGCAGACGCTGATATAGGATTTAAAGTTTGCCATATCTGTGACGCTAACGTATCCTTCAATAGTTGGAAAAACTCACTCAGCAACACCTCTGATACAAACTTCCACTTTCAAGACTATATCACTGCAAAAATTAAATGTACTATAAAAAGGGCTATCTAGCTCCGTGTTCCAACTCGTTGTGATATCATGCAATGAAGTGTCTGGTTTCTGTAGCATGCAATGACCACAGTGAATATGATGAAAGTTGTGCCATGTTCTAGGTCCCGGGGCGGCACAATGGTCTAAATGGTCCATCAAGGACAAGTAATAGCAAGGTAGCAGATCAAGCTCTTTTATTCCTGATATGATTTCTATCTACAGTGCACAACATTTCACTTCTAACCGAAGAGTCAAGTTTGCAAACGTGATGAAACACTTTTCATATGGTTGCTCGCCAGAAAGTGCAATAATTTTTTTTGCAGATACACTAGTAAAATGTTAGCGTCGACTTTGCTAAAAAAAATATACCTCCATGCTACGTCAGACCTCTTGGACATCAAAGCACTAACAGGAGCTCCGAAAATCCCCCAGACTTCAAACGCTCGTACGGAGAAAGTCATTTGGCCTTATCTTAATTGAGCTGCAATTTGAATAATGATCTTACACTTTGGGACCAAGCGAGAGAGATGTGGCGTGGCTCGGCTTGGCCTGGTCTTCTGTGTGTTCAGACTCCCGGACATGTGCACAGTGATTTATGACGACCTAATGTTTTGTTTACGCCGGGCTTATAACAGGCGGCCATAGGAGCGACTTGAAAGCTCCGGCCAACTCTCGCAGCGATTTACGGAAATAAACAACGTAAGGCCACCTGGCGAACCTACTGCCTACCGAATCGGAGTCGTCCTATCAATCTGCCAAAGTGAAGGGTGCCCGTTTGACCCGCCGTGCGCTGGTGAACTTGCTCAATAATTGACTTGCAGTTGCTGCGAGAGGAGCAGCAGTGGTTATATGAGGTCGGACAACTGCGTGACCGAGGGGTCAAAAGTCCAAGCAAGACGGGACCGGGCAAAAAAAAAAAAAAAAAAAAAAAGGCCCCGTTGAGCTCCTGTTTGTGGTTTGGTATTAGGTGAAACAGGCGGAGCTGGGAAATAATATGCTAATTATTGAACTACGGTTAGTTTGCGATTTAAAAATATCTCACTTAAGCCCTTTTCTCACAGGATAGGAAGAAGATGTTGGTAAAACCTGGTCTTGGTGTTTTGTGAAGATAAAAAAATCATTGTTGCAGAATTACTCAGAAGTTGGAAACATGACTGAACACTCTTGAGCCTTTGGGCCTGTTTTGACATGGTTCAACTCCTGATATATGGTTTTACCTCCAGAAGACATGCTCGGTAATAAAACAGAGGATCACAGACACAATATCTGCAAAGTTCAGTCAAAGTTAACAAGTTGAGCTCCCACTCGCTGTGCATGTTTGTCATTCATACTAATCAAATGAGTGTTTAGGGGGGGAAAAGATGAGGCTTTGAAAGTTCCTTGTGAAGCGAATAATGTGGTTTGAGTACGCCGAACGAGCTTTGTGAAGTCCCCAAATTAGCCGCAAACACAGATCCATTTAGTACAAATAGTTGTCCTGTTTGGCCATTGAGAATGAGAAATGAAAATCCCATCACATAGGTATTTCCTCTTTGCGCGTTTGGAGCGAGAACAGGCAACCGCTACATTCTTAGCTTATCTGCGCCTAATATCTTGCATCTCATTGTGTCCAGAACAGGGAAAAGCACATGTCGCATAAAAGTCTTTAGTTTCAGTCAATGAGGAGCACTGTGGAAAACATGCTTCAAGTCGGTTGGTCCTCGACTGGTTGGCTGTACTTTTGAAGAATGTGCATATCGGAAAACCCCTCTCCATAGGCTCTTCACACTCTCTCTCGCTCTGCTCAAAGGCACTTACGATAAGAGTAGCGGAGAGTCTGTACAGGAAACAACAGAATCAGTGCTGCTGTCCATCAGTGACTCCTCTGGAGCAAAAACAATGGCCTCCAGACTTGGCCCAAGCACTGGGGAAACCTTGTCAGGCTCAATTCTAACAACCATCCCACTCGTATGCAAAACAATGCAAAAGATGTCACTGGCAAGGACGGGATTTACATGAAAAGTATTGGGGGGAAAAAGAGTAGTAGTGCCAGGCTGGGTTTCCACAGAGCTTATGACATGCAAAAACGTGCATCTAAGATTTGTTTTGGTACACTAGCACTCAGCTTTCCCCATTTGGCTTGGAACTAAACAACCTTGTACCAACATGGCTCAAACGTAATTTTTCCAACACCGCACAGTGGCGGGTTAGCCATTGCTAGCTAATGCGATTAGCTCCTTCAATGGCTGGAACATTGACTCTTTAGCTCACCGGTAACCTCTTGATATCCATTGACATTTCAAGTGTTTGAACAATAGGTGCAAATCCATCAACTAATGGCACCAATAGAAACCAACATTTGGATCTAACTGGCCTGGTCCTGTCCCTCTTCACCCCACTTGTCTCCGCTGACTCCTCCAGGCAGATCAGATGAATGTACGCATTCCTGCCGCGGCTTTCCATTGCACGGACGGAAATCCAACACCGAGTGCCCAATCGCCGAGTGGAGGCCAGATACGCTACGAAAACAAACAAAGGCTGGAGACTTGTTAATTTAATGCCACGGAATACATTATTGCACAGGAAGCTTTTTAGCCTGCCAACATAAATACATTACAGACGGGTGTTTTCCAAAACGGGGCCAAAATTTCATCTCAAATGCAGGTAAATAATAGGGAGGAATTAGCAATGATGATAGATCTGATTGCTCCTGTTCAAAAATAACGATGTTGTCAGTTCTGAATCACCCATTTTAATACTTACATGGAAGAAAATCACTTTGTTATTGGCTGAAAAGACACTGAAGTTTGTGTTAAGTGCAGAGATGCTAACGATAAACCATCGTTCCTCAATATCAAACTATTGGCTCTTCAGAAAGTCGTGATGTCCCGGAAACCCTTCTAGGAGGAAACATGTGCAAAGCAGAGTCACTTAAGTCATGTTTCCTGAACAGCCATGCATTCTTTAACTCGCACTTGGGCCTTGTAGCCGTTTTATGACATCAGGCAAGTTTTAGCGACACCGTTTATCACCCGCCACCGAGCATGGAGACATTCATAACATCCTGACAGGAAAACCTCACGGAAAATAATCGGCAGAGCTTTAGATAACAACTTGGCAGCTACTCCGCGTTGTCGTCTTTGGCAGTGTCGTGTTTGGCAATCTGTTGTCATTCAGCCGGGACGTGCGGCTGGTGTATCAATCACAGGTTTGACAGAGGTTGGGTAGAGTCTGGAATGGGGAAATTTTGATTCTCAGAGACATCTTTCTGGTAACCGGTCTTATGGGTCCAAAGGTTCCTCGCCACTTACCCGGTGCGAATGAAAGTACAGAGTCTGGTCTCTTTGTAAGTGACCCGCTCTCACTTTTCTGCGCCCCCAGGTCGAGCGCGCCTTTTGTCTCGTCTCAGTTAACGGTGGACGTCAGCCAAGTCTGTCTCGAGTCTTCCTATTTTGACACCAAAGTACCTGCCCTTCGCTGGAGCATGGCACCGGTGAGAACAATGGAGAGCGGGGCTGTTTTCCACTCTCCCCTCGGCGAGGAACCGGCTGCCACTCAAACCCAGGGGTCAGGCTGAAGATTACTGACCTCCCATTCAGCGGAGCACACGCCCAAAAGATACTGCACTTCCAAAGTCACTTTTTCCCCGCGACCAGCCTGTTCCTCTGAGGGGAATCCCAAAAGGAAATGCCTCAGCTCTGAAGGATGTGCAGGCACACTCTATATCTTTCCCCACTTCTTTGAGCGAAGCCTGCGGTGCTGCTGTTATGTAAGGTGCTGCTTTACAATGACTCCAGCGCTTTGGTGTGCTAAAACAAAGAACCGCTTGTTGTGAGGGAGAGGAGACCTATCATTTAATTGTGCTTCATAGCTATAATTCATTTGAAATTCCATTAGCAGTGATCAACAGTCAGGCAAACAAAACATACATACATCGACACTGATTACCAACACTATTCTAGCATCATTGTCCAGTGTCTGTGTACATTGGTGTATGAATGGGTGAGCGGTTCCTTGCTGTAAAGCGCTTTGAGTGCCTAATGTAGGTGGAAAAGCGCTATATAAGTTGAGACTATTTACCATTGGTGACCCGAAATTAGACGCTGTGCTTACAACTACCATTATGGATAATCGATAAGCCTCAAACACATGTGGGCCAAGTGTTTTGACCCTTTGTTGTGTGAAGCAGCACAATTTGGATGTTTTTTTTTACTGCCTGCATGTGGTGCTGGCACTTGGAGCGGCGCATCAGAATAAGAATCGGATGAGGTTTTATCAGTGAAGGTACATTCACAAACTAGGATTATATGTGCATAATCTAAACATAAACTAGTAATAAAATAAATAGTAGGTCTATCAGGGCACTGGTTCCCGAAGTGGAGGTCGGGCCCCCTGGAGAGTCACGGGACACTGAAGTGGGGCTCACGAGATGATTTTGAGACTATAATGTTTACATTTCTGACATTGTTGATTGAAAACAGCATATTTTAGTGAAATTGAGCCAAATATCAGAAAACAGTCCAAACTAATATTCAACCAGATGTTTAATGTTTTGCACTATTATAAATGAAAAGTTTGGGAACCCCTGTTTTAGGGCATGCAAACGAATAAAAAAAATATACTAGATATGGTTAAAATTATCTTACCTCTGAATGTACAAAATATACACAATATGCTAATTTTCAAATGTACAGAAAGCGGCAGATGAGTGGGGGATAATCACATGGTGCAAACATAAATGGCAGGTAACAGGTTATTTAGTGTTCATGAGCAGAGGGGATTACAGAAAACAGGATCAATCTCATTTTTGATGCTTGTGCTTGTGCATTTTCCACTTTGAATACACACAAAACAGGCATTTTTGTCTCCCTGGTGCAGATCTTTAATATTCAAATAATTTCTGGCTCTGATGGACCGTGGCAAGCTCACACACGTCAGCGCACGTGTGGGCGGTGTGCTCGTGGCCTCAGAAAATGATCGTGTGTCAGTAGAATTTGAAGCTTTCCTTCTTCCTTTAGCCCACAGTCCCATCACGTTTTTGTTGATGTAACGCACAGGCGTAAAACAGAAATCCCGCCTGACACCAGCGTTTCGAATTAGAAATTGTTCGTTGAGAATGTTCAGTCTCTCGTCTCAGTCAATGCAGTGTGTTGATCATGCGACTTCTACCGCAGAAGAAAACCAGTCATTCCAGACATGATAATTAATGACATGTTTATGGCTACAAATGACAGTTGGTCGAAATGTGCCAGAGGTAATAATTGTCTTCTCTTTTGGGTTATTAATAAACATCTGAAGGGAGCCGATGTTTGGAATGTTGTTTGGACAGTTTTACCTTCACTTGAACCAGTCGAATACAAAGACACTACATTATAGGGCTGTGGAGTGTTGCCAAAACACAATGGGGTAATTACAGGGAAGAAGGCACCCTGTTGTTATCTTATGTACAGGCACGTTTATTTAAAACGAAATGGAAAAAATATCAAATAAATAAAAGATGTTTATTCCCATACAAATGAATGGAGAAGTCAGACCTTGAATTAAAGAATGGCGAGGTATGACGATGTCAATTTCTATAGTTTCTCTATCATTCACATATTCTAACCTCTTAACGCCCGCCTGAAGCGAGCACATTTCTCCAATTTGGCTTTACCCAAATCCAAAAGCGTCTTCAAAAAAAGTGTCAAAGTAGCAACAAAAATGAGCCAAGGACGAGGATGAAAACATGACAAAAGCATGACAACAGAGTGACAAAAAGCAGTGATGAACAGCGACAACACGGCAACAAAACGAGGAAAAAGATCAGTTTAGATCAGTTTTGTGGGTCTTAGCTTTCAAATGAGGCGTTACACGGGCCTGTAGGCTGTAAGAAGTTTATCGATTTGGGTAAATGCGCTTGGTTAAGGCGTTAATGATGTTTAGTGGCCACTGGATCTGACCCCACCAAATGCAGAAACTTTACACACTAAAACTTATCTAAAGTAAAATCTCAAAAGATCTGTACATTTGTTATTGCTTTTTAAGTAAGCTTCGACATCACCTGAATGTGGCTGATGGGTTGCCAACAGAGGAAAACATCTGGACCATTTATAATTTGGCCATTAGCCAATGTTTGATGGCTAATGTTAAATGCTAACGGCTATAGGGAAAATACACTGAACAGGCTAACAGACTAGCCGGCTTGCTAACTGTCCACTACTCCTTTTAATTTCTATGCGTGAAACGCGGTGGGAGGGTTTGTTGCCATGGCGCTGCAACTCGTTTGTCTCCGTGGCAACGTGAAGACAGACGAATGCTCTCCTCCATCATCGCAAGAGGGAGATAGAGTCGTCTCGCCCCTATCAGTGGAGCAACAGGCCTTAGTTCTGTCTGACTAACTACTCGAGAAATCCATCAAGACACATTTCAAAGCACTGTTTGCAAAGCCGGCCGTGACAATTTTGTAAAACAATTTTGATAGATATGGGGGGAGAGTGGGGGAGAAAAAAAAGTTAAAATAGAGTATGTTTTTTGAAGTAAGTTTGCATGAATCACTTTTGTAAATATTTGCCCAAGAACTCCTGGTTTGCCATTGTGTATATCTGCAAAACTCGGTAATACACGGTTTCTATGGGACTCCCCAGAAACTCACGCATGATAAAGGTCTTTCACGATTCGTTCAATGAATAGTTCACCAAAACCTCTGTCTATTCTCACTGTTAGAGAAATAACAATGGTGTTCGAGAGGATAGATGAAGAATAGGCAGCAGTCTGGATGTCTTATACAGGAGAAGTTTATTTACCATCGGTACGGGACATGAACTCGAGACATTGTGCTAGTCCTACCATTCAAGTCTGTCTATGCTTCCACAGAAAAGGGATAAATACCCTGTCGAGCGTCATATTGATATGCAAGCAAATCATTCAGTGGCTGAGAGAAGGCGCCTGAGCACCACAGTCAAGGCTATGACAGAGAAAGTACGACTGTACAGCTTGACCCTGTAGAATAAATAGCGATTTAATGTTATCCTCTAACAATCACACAGTGTCTGCTAAAGTTATTTTGTTTGTCATATGACAACCCCTAAACGAAAAGAGATCATGTGCTAGAGTACTAACCACTGTACTACACTGCACTACAGTGCACTACAGTGAAAAATCCACTTTAGTCTTGACTTCTGCCTATTTTAAGATTTTGCATCATATTTCCTTGAGGCCTTGAATGGGTTAGTACTCTACTTCAAAAGCATAGTTATTTGGTTGGCGTATCAAGAAGGGCAGCAACAGGGACTGGAGTGTTATATACAGAGAGAATGACACTAATAAGGCTTATGATGAGTTTGTGTGAACATTTCTAAAAGTTTATGATAAAAATTGCCCAATAAAAAAAATACTGTAAAAACAAAACGTGTAAAGAAAACCCATGGATGTCTAAGGGGTTGTTAAATTCATGCAAGAAAAAAAAAATAACTTTACAAAAAAATTTATAAATAATAGAACAAAAGAAGCTGAGGATAAATATAAGAAATATAAAAATAAACTAATAGGTATCATTATTAGGATTAGGATTATTATTGCTATTGTTAGATAATATTAAAGGCCTATGGAACATCTTAAATAGTGTAATTAGAAATAAACCAAGGATGATCAATTATCTACAAGACCAGGATAAAACTATGAAGGATATGAATGAAGTAGTCAATACTTTTAATACATTTTTCGTAGATGTTGGTGCAAAAATTGTCAACATTGAGAAATATAATTGCGAGCTGATAGACTCAAATCCTAGGAGGAAAATGAGATACTGGATATTGTTAGAGGATGTAAAAATAAAACCTCGACAGATTACCATGACATAGATATGAAAACTGTGTGTTACTTTCAATAACAGTTTTTAAAACTGTTATTGAAAGTAACACACATCTGTAACTTATCGTTGCAAACTGGACAATTTCCTGATAGTATGAAAGTAGCAAAAGTGATTCCTCTGTTCAAGGCAGGAGATAAACATCTCTTGCCCTTTTACCGCAATTCTCTAAAATCTTAGTGAAGGTTTTTAACTCTAGACTTGACAGCTTTATTGAAAAAAAACAAATTACTCTCTGATAAGCAGTTTGGTTTTAGGAATAAACACTCAACCTCACACTCGCTCTTTGATATAATTGAAGAAATAACTAATGCTGTAGATAATAAGAAATATGCAATCGGGTTATTTATTGACCTGAGTAAAGCGTTTGATAGAATAAACTATTAATTAATAAACTAGAACATTATGGGATTAGGGGGGTAGCTCTACTGTGGGTTAACAGTTATTTAAAAAATAGAAAACAATGTGTGAAAATAGGAGATTATCAGTCGAGTTGACTAGAAATTGTGTGTGGTTTGCCTCAAGGTTCCATTCTGGGCCCAAAATTGTTTAATATGTACATTAACGACATTTGTAAAACTTCTAAAATACTTAGATTCATCTTGTTTGCAGATGATACAAATATAAAAAGTTAAATTATGATATTTGGCAACTGTAATTCCAATGCTCAGAAAGCAATTCAGATAGAGGGTGTTGTCATAGAGCGAGTGCATGAAATCAAGTTCCTTGGAGTTATTACAGACAATAGAATAACTTGGAAATCTCACATTAAATATATAACTACTACAATTTCTAGAAGCATTGCAGTAATAGCGAAAGCAAAGCACATTTTAAATATCAAAGCTCTACATACCTTATACTGTTCTCTTATACGGCCCTATTTAAATTATTGCACTGTGGTTTGGGGTAGTGGCGCTCATAAGCTTTTTGCTTCCGCCCACTCCTTTTGAGCAAAATGTATGCTCAAATAAATAAATAACAGGTAGAAGTGTTTGGTCCGTACTAAAAGCAGACATTTTTATTTTTTTCGTTTGGTGGGGTTCACATTCACACTGTACTTTTTGCAAGTGAACTATATTTTGTAAACACATCCACGTGTGTGACGATCGGCGCTCCCATTGGACAGCAATGACCACAACAAATGAAATATTTGACGCTTACAATGACAATAAAACAAACGTAATAGACTAAACCACTTACCATTAACCTCAGCTTCACCGGAGTAGCTGGTGGAAGCGGTGTTTTCTGTGGATGAAGGGTCGTCTGCTGAGCTGTTTGTTTTATATTATGTCCACGGAACAAACTGTTGGTCTTGCTCCTAATATTTTATTGAGTTCGTCAAACCAGGGACATTTGTCATTTTCCTCTCCTGAACCCCCACTCTTCTTTAATGAATCTCTTACAATTATATAAGTTTGGCGAAGTATTTTCTCTTTGACACGGCATTGTTCAGGAGACCGCTTGAAGCCCCTCACCTTTATTTTCTCGCTAAACATGCACGATCACATTTGTGTGTCTTTTCTGGCAGTTGGGTTATCTGCGCATCTGCCCAAATATCCAGGACTAAGGCTCATTGTTTGTAGCATCCATCCAGTTTTAGCGTTAGCAGCAGTGAAGGGATAATTTTTCCCGTGGTGCCTTGCTACGGTGGCTTGTTAAGCCCAAAAAGGCGCATGTATCCTGCAGTTGGTTCGGATTGACACTAGTTTGTATTCACACCTGAAGCGAACCGCACCAGAGTCCGTTTGGACCGAGACCTTTTTAAGGTGGTCTCGGTCCGGTTCTTTGATCCGCACCAGGATTCGTTTGTGTGTTCACGCCTGCATAAAAGGTCCGGACCAAAATGAACCTTGGTCCGTTTAAAGTGGAACAGTGCAGGTCTGAATACACCCTAAATAATGTTTAGTTTACATTCTGAGTATGTACGAGACGGGGAGAAGCCACTGTTGGGGGCCATGGGACTTTGAGCCACCAGCCATACCTATATTTGATAGAATAGGCCAGATTAAAACACCAGGGGGCCGGATGTGGCCCACGGGCCGGATATTGGGCATCCACTTTACTAAATAATTATTAGCCAGATTTAGGCCCTGTTTTTGAGTTTTTTACGGAGATGTACCCCAATACAATTATTAGTATGATGATTATTATAATAAACTATTTTATTATCGTAAGTTAGTTTTAGTTCAATAGCAGCCCTCCAAAAATACACCGATGGCCAAAACATGTCTTTGCAATTAGGAAATGCTTGTGCAAGATGTTCTTAGCTTTTATATTTCCAGATTTGTTTTCTGAATTACTAAATTACAGTCCGAAAGCACGGTCCAACTAATAATGACACATATATGTGAAGAACAGAGTGTATAGTGGAGATGATAGCAGGTCGCCCGCCGCCTCCTCCGTGGCAGCTGTCAGCCTTGGCTCGTGGTTCCCTTCGCTGGGTCACAGGTCATCCAGCTGTGGCCCCTCCCCCTCGGCACCCCCGTCGCCGCGGCAGCAGATGTGGTCGGACCACCATGGCTATAGGGCCTGACCAGCATCTGGCTCTGATTATGGCCAGACAATCCAGCTTTATCAGCCCCATCCAACTCGGCTACACTCGCTCTCCCAGAGGTGAAGTGTTGCACATTCTCAACTCACCAATACAGAGCGTGCACTGTGATTTATAAGCTGTTTAATTCGCCCACCACAGCGCGCCGTCTGTACGTAGTAGCAGGAATTAAATAACTTTTAATTAAATATGGGTCAGATATGAGGCACGTCTCTTAAAGTTAGTAACGCTGTCAAAACACTCATTCATTCCAAGGCAAATGAGCTGGAAAAGTCAGTTGAGCTATTTTTAAACTAAGCAAGGGGGACTAAAGTTCTTGTAATAGGGAGGCTGGTTACGTTAGGAAGGACAATGAGGAAAAAACCTATTGGAGCTAACTGTGTTTTGCAAACTGTAAGAGTGCGTTTCTAGATTCAAAACCGTGTTCAGTTCGGTCTATTGCATACTCTTACACTCTCTCTTACGAAACACATTTACAAAGGCAAAGTGACTGAAGAGTCTTGCACAAGGGGACAGGAACAGTAAGCAATGAAACAAGAATTGATTTGTCATTCGTCTGTTTAGTGAGTAAGCGGCTGTGTGCGCACTGTTACAAGTTGGGTCTTGGCTAAGACCTGGTGTAGTCCTTGTTTTAGACCTGGTTTGGCATTAGTTTGTAGTGTATTATGTTTTAGACATACGTGAGTTGGCTCTCTGGGCGAGGCGAATTTTAGACCAGATAAAAGAGCCAATAAAGCCAAGTTTTCTGAGGGTTGAAAAGTTGGAGAGCACCTAGCTATATAGGCTGAAAAGAGTATATAATTATACGCAAAATACTGTCTGTAACAATGAATGGCGATCAAATCAAAATTCCAATTTAAATAGTCACAGTTGCAGTTATTGAGGCATTATAAAACGGGTTAATTTGGTTTAGTAGTTCCATTTTGCCTCAAACTTCAACGCTTCTGGATGCGCGCATTACGACATTACGCATGAACCGAAATCCGGAACTTAAAAAAAAAATCGTATCGGACTCCCAAAAAATAAAATAAATCGCTATCAGATACTTTTTTTTTTCCCCATTCCCATACCTGCGACACCATCCCCATCCATGAGGTGATCCCTGTGTGAAACAGATCACAGTCGCAGATAGAAACCCCAACATCCATAAACAGGGGAGCTGGAGCGCAGATTGGGTTGCATAAACGGGGATCGCCGAAAGCAGTTTATTTTCCTTTCCCGCCCCTTTTGCAACAAAATCTTCAGAGCTCGGTGTATCCTCGGCCCCGCTGGGTAACTCAAATCACTTCAAACAAATATGTGCGATCCAGCAACCTGAAAATACAGCTCCTCAGATCAGAACTCAAGAGTTGCAAAGAGTATGACGTTTTTCTTTTCAAATCCAGTTCTCAACAGATGTCCCCCCCAGCCTCCCGCGGTCAGGCTGTTGTCGTCTCCCACCAAGGGCAAAAGTTATCACTTTCCTACACCCTTGCATCCTCCCACCCATCATCACACTCTTGAAGCCCCCGCAGTCGGGACGGGGGGCGACGGGACACGGGGGTCGCAGGGCTGGGACGGTGCAGACTTCCACATGTCGGGGCCCCGAGTACAACCGCACGCTCATGGACATTAAAACTGTCACCGCCCTCGCTGAGCTGGGGTTATCTAAGGAGGCCGATGAGGTTCTTACTCTTCACTTCAAACACATTTACACTAAAACTACAAAACTTTTTTTTTTTTTTTTACAGTTTCTTCGCCTTTCAGTTTTGTGTTGTACCTTATTAAATATTTACCTAAATAATGCCCATTTGAAAATGATTATTTTATTGTTGACGTTTTCCTAAAAAGGTTTCAGGTTTTTTTCTCATTCATAAATGACTGCTTTGCTTCTTTTACTACTGGATATTGACACTCTTTTTGAGGTAAAAAGGTCTCATCAAACTATACCATACATTCAGTGCCGCCGCTCCCTATACGGGCACTACATTGCCGAGGGGCACCGCATTGAGGCCAATGTGACTAAACGCCATTGAAGGCATTCGCATTAACGCATCAATGAGAACGATGAGAAAGAAGAATTATGTGGCCAATGCGACCGATGACGCACATATAGGATTCCCTGTGCTGCACGAGGGAGACTTTACGCACGGCTCACACAAACATAAACAATTCATTGCAAGTTCAGATCCTGACAAAACAATTTCTAGAGTTGGAAAGACTGCAATTATCTAGTTTGGCAAACACTGTCTCCGTATTAGCAAAACCTGCTAAGCCTGTTGTTCTGAAATACACAACAAAAACAACAAAAACATGACAATATAGCGCGGCAACAATGTGACATCATAGTTTCCATCACTTAGTTTTCAAATGAGGCATTAATTACACCGTGTTCCAGACAAGAAGCTTTTAGATTTGGGTAAAACTGAACTGGGGAAAATGCCTTCGGTTCAGGCGGGGAAGGTAAGAGGTTAAAAGAGGTCAAGTAAAGCGCTTTGTGACTATGTCTGTGAAAGGCGCAAAACAAAATGAAGCTCTACTTCTTCTAAAACATTAATTGCAAACTGAATCACAATGTTTGTGAGAAAAAATTCCAATGAGAATTCCCCCCCCTCAAAAAAACCAAAACAACAACAAACATTTTCCCATCCAAGTGTAAACAATAGCAAATTTGCTAACTGGTCCTTACTTTATAGGTGTCACTTGGTGAGCATTAAAAAAGCTTGGGAGCCACACAGTTGTGCGGATCTTTCATTTTTTCTCTTTATAATTCCTGCATTTTTGATCCTGCACACTTGCTCAGCGACTGTGGATGTGCGTGTCTTTACCCACACAACCCTCACTTTGTAGGTGTCATCAAAGTAGTTTAGAGCCTCAGCATGTGTGTGTGTGTGTGTGTGTGAGTGTTTTCTTTGGGGGGGAGGAGAGGGGTGGTCCCGGCGACTGCAGGGAGCTAATTAGAAAGCACTCTCTAACTCAGGGCCAAATGGAGCCATTATCTGGACGAGTGAGTAGATAATTCTCTCCCATTCATCTCCCACTGTCAGGGTCCCACTGCCACCAACCTGAAAAGACCAGTGGGTTTGTTCACACCTCACCTCCGAGAGATTGTATCCCCCACCCTCTTTGGTACTAAGTAACAGGTAAATGTTCATGATCTACTCAACGATAATTCATCAGTTCATCCTGAAACTAAATGAGGAGCTTAAGTCATAAAATCAAAGTGTACCTGGCGAGTGGACAATTGTTTTTCGTGTCTTTGTGAATTGTCTTATATTTGTATGTCTTTGTATTTTGTATGAACCTTGCAAGACAAATTTCAGATCCTTGTCGGTGCAAACGTGCGACATAAAACATATAACACAGAGTTAAGATCAAAATAAGCTAAAAAACTTTAAACTATAAGGCTATAGGGGCATGCATAAACAATATTAAATAAATAAGATAAAATAAAAGTGACGTGTGGTAAGACAACAGCAATTTGACATTGAACAACAGCGGGATTGTATTTACAGATGTGTAGGCGTATAAAGTGATATAAAGTGATAAGTGATAGCAGCGGGTCATTTTATTGTCATTTTCATCTGACAATAACGTATCTATCTATCATACTCACTGATCTATTCCTGATGAGTTCCTCCCACTATGTTTATGTAATTAGATTTTTGTTTTGTTTTTATCCAAATAATTTGTATCTATTTTATCCAAATAGAGCAGTAAAATGTTAGAATTCAGCTAATTACAAAAATGTTTGAATAAATTAATACAAGGGTTTAATAAAAATAATCCTGATCCTTGTTCAATTAATGGTGTGTAATAAGTGTTTTTATAAGCCCATTAATACATGATGATTAAAAATAGCAATTCATAGAAAGGTCTAAATGTGATAATATATTGTTGCCAGATACACCCCAGGCGTAACTCTTGTTTCGTGTAGTATGGGGTTAGTACAATGACTATTTAAAAAAACAATCTTAAGAGAGTGTGAATGTTTTTGTTTTTTTTCAAAGGGTGAGTTGGGATCAATCAATAGCTTTGGCTAGCCCAAAATCACAACAGGAGTTGCCTCACAGGACTGTACAAACATTAAAGCAATGAAACAAAGCAGTAAACAATGTTAAGAGACATGTAAAGTTCAGGCAAATTAAGAATCAAGTCAAACATAATGTCCAAATAAACGTCAGCAGCAGTTGGTGACGAGCCCCATGGGTGTCCCCCGTCCTCAGACTCTCCAGCACGGTGAGGAAAAACTCAGAAACCCAGTGGGAGAAAAAAGAAACCTCGGGGAGAACCACAGAAGGAGAGATCCACTCCCATGGACGGACAGGCTATAGACTCAGGGCTGATGGGAGTCCCTCAGCAGACGGGCCCAGATCGCAGAACGTCCAGTCCTTGTTGGAGCTTCAGTTCTTTTCGTCCACTCCCTGTAGGCGGGGTTCCTCCGTTCCTCCGTGGACAGGGCTGAAGACCCTGACACCAATGACCCACCGTCTGAAACAGGCACTCCCAAGGGGGAGTGGGACAGGAGACACCATGTGACTAGTGATGAACAGACTTCAGATCAAAGAAATACTGTATCATAATAAGACAAGTTCTGCAGTAAGAAGAACTGGAGGATGGCACTCTGTGGACCGTACTTCCCACAGCAGTTTCCCCTAAGGCAGCTTTACTTCAGGCTGTGGGTTAGAACTTTGCCTAACTGACCTGATGATGAGCTAATTCAAAGCGACTGTGTCTGCTTCTTTAACATGAGCTGGGAGTTTGCAATAGTTATGTACGGTTCTCAAATTGTTGCCATCAGAGTGCACATTGCTGACAGGAGTTGCCATTTATTACCACGTGGACCTCGCTCTACCAACACAACGAAGGCGAGCTGTCAACAGCGGCCGGAGAGAAAGGAGGTGTTGAGAAGATAGAACTTGGGAATCCGCTCGAGCAGAACTTCGGATCGTCGGGCTTAAACTGCAGGTGCGAACAGAGATGGAGAAAATGGATGGAACACATGAGGGCGGGAAATGTAATAATCAAAGAACACTTGATTTGAAGTCACGCAAAAAAAAAAAAAAAAAAAAAAAGCATATTTTTGTGTAATTATGCGTGTACCGTTGAACGTTGTGAACTCTGCTCTCTGGTTCTCCCCCCACTCCCCCCCCGCTCCAGTCTCCGTGCTGCTGTGGCTTCCTCCATGTTTGTTGCTGAGGTAAGCAGCAGGCAGCGGGAGCAAGGGGAAGGGGCCCACTGTCCTCATGACCCAGGAATTAGCAGAGCTCCTGGGATGGGCCGCTCTGGGTGGGACTGCACTGGAAACTGGACTTTCCCTCAAGGGTACTCAAAAATGTGGAGCAAAAAAAAACAAAAAAAACATAGTGTACAAGGCAAAAGAAGTACATGAGATAAGTCACCATGGGTTCGATGAAATTCTCCCTGTAACCTCTCCAAGAAAAAGGGACTAAAACTGACCCGGCCTGGTCATTCCCTTCAGCGGTCCCAGGACCAATATGGTAAAGGTTTTGCGAATCACTTCAAACATGACACAATCTTTAAATTTGATTACTTGTGCAGCCCTATTAGTTCAAAAGTTACAGTCCCCAGTCGAGGTCCGTTACAGTCTGGACCTGGATGTTCCCCTCGGACCCGCGCCTAACCCTATAACCTCAGCTGGTGCGTCTATCACGGCCTCTCGGTGCGTGTTTGCAAACTGCCAGAGCGGTGTGAGCCCATTGCCTTTCGCACATCGGTCATACACCTCGCAGCCCCAGGTTGTGAAGGCGTCACCGGCCCTGACAGACGCACTGATGGACGGGTCGACTGCAGTGGGACGTCTATGTGTATATATCTATTTATCCGGTCTGATTAGATTAACAAATGGGGAAAGATAAATGTTGCGGCGGTTCAGTCCGTCCGCTGTGTGTATTTATCCTGGCGGGCCGGAGCACTTTATAACGCCGGTGCCGCGGAGTTGCGCAGTGTAAACACGATTGGCAATTATGCTACAACATTTTGGGATTATGCGCGGGAGTAATTAGTCAGGAGAGCCGGCCGCCGCACGCGTGTGGACACAAATCACCGCAGCTCAACGGGCCGTTTCATCTGGTATTAATCGAAGACATTTTCATTTAAGGTTTTTCCCAATTCTCCAGCGAGCGTTTGTCTATCGTTCTGACAGGTGCTGAAAGGGGAAAGCGACTACTTGTTCTGACAACGTTTTCCAGTCCGACGATTATTTTCCCGAATTATTTGAACTCCCGTGAAGGCAAGCAGAAGCAAGTGGTGTGGAGGGATTGTCATTTTTACTCTTTGAAATTGACTCTTTGAAAAGAAAATGTTTTTCCCCCCAAGATCCAGAAGAGCTTGAATGACTGAAGGGAAGACAGAAGAAACACGGAACTTCTGACTGGACTTTCCGATGGACATTCAGGTAATTTCCCTAAGAAGGAACCGCAGTTTCTCGCACAAATCAATAGCCTGAACGTCAACATTTCACAGCGAATAATGAGTTACTGATGGACTGTCATTGACGACATTACGAGCAGTTTCTAGCTCTAGCTCAATAATGAACACAGAATCTTTCTCATGTTGCTCATTATGACTTGTTTTCTCCATATCTGGAAGGCCGACTAGCTGTCTCCATACTGAATTGCTCTCGGTTATCAGTGCTTCCCTCGTTCACCTGCAGCGCCTTACGCGGTTGACGCATGATGGAATCAGGATATTAACGGGACTTAGCGAGGGCCCGGCGTGCCTCGTCCCGGGACTGCCTATAAAGGTGCCCAAATCCTGGCTTTCTGCGCTCCATATGAACTCATTTCCTCGCGCGGCCTCTCCGGTTCAGGCCAGTGTGTAACCTGAGCGGTGCGCGCAGGGCCGGCCCCCAGGGGATGAAAGCATCCGAAAGCCAGAGAATTAACCCCACAGGTCAACGGCATTATCTACCTCTATTTATAGTGAAAGTTTAATTTTCACCGGGTGAAATAAGGCAAAAAAACGGATTACAGGGGTCACATGAGAAGATTTGGAGTAAATTAAATCAATTGTAGAGATTGGGCAAAATCGGCAGGTTTTCCCCCTGCCACATTTCACTTGAGATTAGATGACATCATTTTTTAGATTGCCTTTGTATTACGGGGCAGAGAAAGTCATTGGAGACTTTAACAACAAGTGCAATGAATGCCACGATGAAAGGCTGCACAATAGATTTGCAAATCATCTTTATCGCATTAATAGATGACATAGTATCGGCAAAGGTTAAGTCTCTAACGATTCCATCCACTCCAGTCAGCTTTGCTGTCAACTCTATTACATATAAATCCAGAGAGTTGAAATTCTGTTTTTCTCAGTCCATTGTAGCAAAAAGTCAAGTTAAGAGATCAAATACACATGTGCACAATGGTCGGATCTGTCACTGATCGAGACTCCGCCGTCTTCTCCATGAGGCAGGACATGAGACAGGTTTGGTGTCTCCCATCCCAGTCAAATGAGCCCTGTCCAGGTCAGTGTTGAGCCGAAAACACAACAGACTTATTAAGACCACAGAGAAAAGAGTATTCCAAGTTGATATCCGGAGATCAAGATCCGTTCTATCCATTGAAAAACCTCAGCACTTGCCTAAAAAGTTCAGCCCTGACATTCCCTTGTCCTTCAAGTCCAGAGACCTCTCACACTGGGCTTTGGTGGATCACTACATGGTTCAATGTATTTATTATGGAACGGTAGCTCTGTTGTTTGACTGCTGGTCCTGGGTTAGATTCCAAATCCATGTTGGTTTGCAGACACTTTGATTTCTTAGTCCTAACTAAAGATCTGGGGAAGGGTTCCCATGCAGGCACCAGTTCTCAGTTCGTCACATTTTCAATATTTCCGCTGTCCCGTTGTTTGTATTTCTCAAGTCCCACAGCATTCTGCTGCAGACCACTCCCCTCCGTTTCACCTCCTTCACCTCACCTTAGTCCTGCTAACGCACTCCGTTTTTGGGAGCACAAAGGGAGCTTGTGTGAGGTGTTCAGACCACCCCCCCTCCGAGACTCTCTCGCTCTCTCTCCATTTGCTACAGATGATGGACGAAGGAGGTCCAAGGCAAAAGTTCAGACACCTTTCCTGTTCACATGGCACTGGGGCCCGTTTGACCCCACTTGGGTTAGACCTCTGGGGGGGGGGGGGGTTACCTATGCCATGTGCTGTCGCTGGATCAGGCCCACCTCCCAACGCTTCAATTTGTCCCCTCATTTGCGTTCCTATAATGCCCTAACAGCTCTCAACTGGGCTCAAGCGGCCGTTTCCTTGCCAGGGAACAAGTGGATTGGAGGGGTCGGGGCGGGTGCTGAGTGAGAGGTTTCATTGTACAAGGTCAGGGGTAGTAAAGGTGCACAATGAGCATACTATAGACAGGAATTCCAAGGGTTGGTCTCAATCCACAGCCTTGGCCATAAGTATAAAGCTATAAATCGACGCAAGGAGAGATTGGGCAAACGTTGAGTACTTGTAGGCGCCAATTACGCAACGCAAATTGAATTTGAACCACAAGTGGATTCAAGAAAAAAGGAACAGTTACAATCCACTTCACAGCAAGATTACTGTACGTTAACTTAGTAGAGATAGAGATGTGTTTGGCACAATAAGGTGGCAGGTCATGAAAAGCAAAACAAATGATGGAGTGACCACCCCTGCTTTCCTTTTCCCTGTAATTGAGCTGTCTTTATATATATATATATATATACATACATACATACATATATATATATAGCTGTCTTTGCTCAAAATGCTCCACAATTTGGTGTGTGCTCTTGGCCCTCCCACTCACAATGGTCTAGGAAGCAATATATGTCCTGAGAATGTTGACATCCCGACTGTCAATGGAGGTCTGATTGGAGAAGTGGCTGCAGCTCCTCCTCTCCTCGGAGCCATGTAAGGTGAAAGTTTATTAAAGCTAAGATGAAGACGTGTCAGAGGTGAGTGGTGTCCGCCTGTAGTTACACAATAACTGAGCACAGTGACACATTTAGACTTGACACATCGCTGGTTTCTATTGTGGTGAAGGTCATCTGTCGACTAAATGCAGAAGTCCAATGCATAGAGAATGGAGCTACATATTTACTACATATTTACTTCTTTACCACAAACTTGCCCACACTTAGGTACACTGAAATGACTGGGCGAAGTCAAATAGTAACAAAAATGTATTTAAAAATATATATAATCAGTTTAAATTAAGTTAAAATAAGGATCAGTTCTTGTACTGCATTGGGAATTAATAGAAATGTTTTCAACCGCTTCTGTGTATTAAAAAAAAACTAAAATGTTAATACAGGAATAAAAGGCAATATTTCACATGTAGAAAAGCACTGAAACACACTTAAAAATATCTTCGTGTTTTGAGTGAAATCAAATATTTTGCTCACAGCTTGTGGCTTAGCCATTGTGGTGTTGCCACAGACTGACAGGACAGCCAAATAAAGAGTATAATTTTTCAATGGACATTGTAAGACAGTAACAGAGGTGGTCGGTCACTCAGTGTCCGGATATGCAATCGTGCTCAAGATTTACAAATATTATGTGTTTCTGAAAGATTGATATCACTGTGAAAACAAAGAGTGCTCACTGCCATTTGTTATCAGACTATTGGCAGTACTTACAATGATAGGCCACTGCAGTTTAGCAGGAATTGTAATCAAAAGTGTGAACCAACGTGTGACCGAAGCCATGGTTGACAGGCAATGCTGGAATTATGTATCTATTTGTCAAGTGATCTGTGAGAGGCTTGAGACCAGTCACTTAATACAAGGTGCACAGTTTATTTGCACCGTGTAATTTACAACACAAAATAGTGAAACCAACAGTGAATTACAATTTGAGACAATATACCCCACAATTACCATGTAAGTAGTCTTCACCGAACACTCATCATGGCGTTATAAAGTACTACCGTTTGAGCAGTGGTCTCGATTATAACTTATAGACATGGTGTATAATAACATAAGTATGAAATGGTTTGCTTAATCCTCAGTGGCTGAAGAGTTAAAAGTGCAGTGGTAGTGAATGATAGCACTTATTAACTAATAGGTCTCCCATGAGCACCTCTGCCTGCCCTCCGAGCTAATTGTTAGCGAAGGTAAAAGCAGCAGTGAGTGCTGCGCAACAAATTGCGAGATTTAGGCTACACTTTGCACTTCTGAAGCCTCGTTCCAGCCAGCACAATAACTGGACGAAAGCACATTATAAGATAAATCTATAAAGACACAAAGACACAGGCTTTTCTCCGACTGATTGTCCAACTTTCAAAATAGTTTATAGAAAGAGGCATATACAAAGAGTAGACACCTTTACTCTCTTTTTTGTATAATTTGTTCTTCCATACAAGTTCTTCTTGCGAATCCTTCACTGATTTAGTAGCGCAGTAAGTTCATCTGCTTCGGTCCAGCGATGTGATGAGTGACTCATGTTGGACGAGACAGGTCTACTTTAGTAACACAAAAACTAGGCCTTCAATCATTCCCATGGCTCTTATTCTGGGCTGCAGCGTTTCCCAGGCCCCTCCTGAAAAATGACACATTCTCAGACCAGATGCTGCCAATGACCCCAACCCAGTGTGATTATTAGAGGGGCAACCCTTGTGGCTAAGCTATTTTTAACCAAGTTCAGACAACAATCACTATGTTATGTTTGTCATATACAAGGGATGAACGTTCAATTCCGGATGAAAACATGAATTTGCATGAGAACATGTTTTGAGCGAAGCATCTGGAAAGCCAAATGTCCTGTGTGATTGTACGATAAGGAGGAAAGTATGAACTCCATGCCAACACAATGGAACAACCCACTTTGAGATTGATTAGACTTTGTGATGGACGTACACATGGCTCGAGGACACTGAGTTTCAAGAAAAGTCCGCCGCTTTGGGCATTGCATTGATACTAAACCGTGGACACTTGGTACGGGGCCTATGAAAAAAAAACAAATCAATGGCTTTGGAGAACTTGGAACTTGGGGAAAAGGACTCAAAACAGGGTGAACAGGGACGTCCGACTCTGTGCACTAAGCTACATAGTCTCAGCTTGCTAACGCACTTTACGACTATCACCGCATAAAACATCTGGTTCTCCAAGTACCACCTTCTGCTCTGTATTATGTTATATGACTGATCATAACCAAGGCATTTGAATTTCAAGCCTAATTGACGCTGGCGAGAATTCAAAAAAAGTTTGCTTTAAATGTACTTTACGGCGCACAAGGGGGGGGCGGGGGGGGGGAGCGCCGCGGCGGGAGCAGGGGGTCGCCTCGAGGTCGCAGTGAGGTCCCAGCAATGCTACATTTACTTTCTGTCACTGCATGTAAACCCGCAGTCAGACGAGTCGGCCGTATTGACGAGTGATTTAGATCTACGCTGCCTGTCGTATTGTTTCGCTGGCACTCGATCACCGCGCTGGCATTCCACTGGGCTGAATTTCCCATACATTCCTGCGCAGCTGAGGGGAGCGTGGCGAGTGTGGGCTGTCAGACTGAGATGCACATGACAAGCTGAGACGGAGGGCACCATGAGGGTTGTCAAAGCTGGATCGAGAGGAAGGAGACTGATGCCTCAACGGGACAACAAACTGATGTTTTGAGGCTGTAGGAACGCGCAGCAATCAGTGAGCGTGAGCTGTGAATAGAGGAGTGATGGGGGGGGGGGGGGGGGGAGAAAAGCAGGCATGTTTTTGAGTCACTTTCATTGTCCCTATTGGCTACATGACATGACTGGATGCACATACAGATAATATGAGCCTATTGTGTCATTGCCAAAATCCATCAAGACTCAGTTTGATAATAAGGATTAATCATCTAGATACTGAAATCCTGGATCAGTCTGACAGAGGTGTGGCTGCCTGTCTGTGCCAACAGCCTCAACTAGTTACTGAAACCAACCATCAGGTTAGTGGGAGCACATTTTAGGACCGTTGCACCCATGTTTTAATGTTGTTGCAATTTGACACTTAAAAATATTTCAATTCATCTTCTATAACCGCACATTTTACTAAAATAATATTATAATTGAAGTATTAAAGAAATAAACATGGCTTGCCACTTAACTCTATTCCACCAACAGTTTGATAAGGATCCCACTGGTCGCACTGGTGCAACCATGATATTTTCTTTAGGTGCAGCTCAGGAACGCTGGCACAAGTCTCACATGTATCCATAGTTTTGTGGGTTGGAAAACTTCCGACTGCACACTGTGAGTCTGTGCTGTACCAAACGGAGAGTAATGAGCTGAATGCTATAGACATAACAGCTTTGGCTTGCTCTATATCTCAATGTACACTTAACTGAGGGGTAATGAGTAGAGCCAATATCGAATATTTTTTACTCATCTTTCATGAGTTAAGTTTTAGATTACACACAGCATTTTATCAAGGGTCTACTTGTACACTACACACTGTATTCATCACAAACATACACATTGTCTTGTATATAAAAATATATTACTTTGATAGTATGAGTAATCTGGCACAGGCCAATAAATGTTTTCTTGTATCAATTTATTTGAATAAGACAACGCATTGGGAGAACACATTTGGTCCATAATGTGCTTTCTCACTTGTGCTGCAGATACAGTCTGACCAGCTGTGTGCTCTCATATATTGGCTATAACCACGCATCATAAACAAAAGCAGCGTTTACATGCCTGTGTCTGTAATAAAGCTGACACGCTGTATCACTGTAACAATGGATCAGCGCCAGACGACAGGAGAGTCTTGGTACTCCTCAGACTTGTGCAGGCGCCAGCCATCACTGCCCTCAAAATGACTTAGCCACGGGAGGACAGCTCTGCTGACCGGCTATTTTTAGAGTCAAATAAAAAATGGCATGACCGTGAACGGGTCAGTTAGAGTTTATAATTCACTGAATGTCTGCGGTAAGGTTTCTCCGCACGACTAATTGTACATTTATGACAGCGTGTAAAGAGTCAATGGAAAGAACACACCACGTTTGTGCGTTCTTCACTCTTTCCCTCGTCCCTCCATCCCGCTCTCTGACGGAGGAAGGCCTGTGCTCTTAGGAATGTTGACTTCTCCATGCTCGCTCCCCAGGGGCACGTTGGTCGGGGTCCTGACCCGTCCTCCTGTATCCTGGAGCCTCTCGGTTAACTAAGTTAGCATGAGATAAGTCCAGCAGCTTGTTCCCTTCGCCCTGATCGAGCTAACGGGACACAGCAGCAGACGCATCCACCTCACACTGCCTTATCACACTCTTCAACTCAGTTTGTCTCTCAACACTGTCCACTTTCACAATATTTAGTTCAGATCAAGTCTATTCTTCATGCTGGAATGTAGCCTTACTTTTACTTTGCACAATTCACTCTACTTAAAATTGTTCAGCAAAAATGTTGCTTCCAAGTGTATTGGGAAAAAGCACTACATTTTTTAACAACATGCAGACATGCATGCTGAGCAGAGGCTGTTGATATGTCATGTTTTGCCTTGCTTTATGCATGCAGAGGAAATGAGCAGAGGGTTGTTGTAAATAGACATTTCACTCTTGCCTTAGCTTCTGATATTCAACTTCATAAATAATCCTGCTAGCTTCTTCACTATTGCCTGTTAGAACATTGCATGGAAGTGTCGATGGGTAGAGTTTGTACCATGCATTATTTCATAATTTCAGCCAAAGATCTTGGGACCAATCATTATGTAGTTAGGTCTTTAAAACTACCCTAAGGCTGAATCATAATTTGGTGTGTGTGCTTACAGTTCCCAGTATTTTCTCAAGCTTTCCCTCAAGCTTTCTCCCACACACTGGTTTGCACTGCAGCGTCCAACATGGCGCACCTCGGCCCCCTCCCCTCTCCCCTGGACGAACATGTCCCGGGGCAGTGCTTGAACTGGGGACGCACTCTGTCCCACAGCGGGACGACAGGGAACCGCAAGGAAATGGAACTTTTTCCCAACGCGATGAATGGGAAGCGCCATGGAAAAATAACATGAGGAATGGTTTAGAGAGGAAACATGCTGATGAGGTAGACTCAGAGTTTGGAGAGCTTGGTTACCAACAAGGACAACAGACAACATGCACAGTGGGGTGCGAAGGTTTGGGCACCTCGGATCAGAATTTCTATAAATGTGAACAATGAAGCAAAGGGAAGATGAAATGTTTTTCAAGAGCCATGAAGTTACAGGTGAGACATTCACATAACATTTACAAAAAAAATCATATCCCCATATGGCAAATATCACAGCTTTAAAAGTTTTCTAAGCAGCCAAGAGTCTTTCCATTTTAATTGGAGGGATTCTTCTTTACAAAAGTCTTCCAGAACTAAGACATTTCTAGGTTGTCTTGTAGACACTTCTCTTTGGCGGTCCATCCATAGATCTTCAATGTTGCTTAGGTTGAGAGACTGAAGGCCACGACAAAACCTTCAGACTAAATAAGTAAGGAAGTGCTTTATTTGTAATTTTACAAGCATACAACGAAATATTGTTCTGGTGTTAGTCCTGAGCCGCTGCCACTGAGTCGCGCTGCCACCTGATCAGCATGTTTTTGGAGGTCGGGGAAAACTGGGTGCCTTCAGTCCTCCTCTGATCCTCTGAAACGGTGCAGTGCCTCCTGGGTTTGTCCCTGTTTCAGCTCCACCTCTTCCTCCTGCACAGCTCCCTCCGCTCCACAACAGTCTTTCACCATCTTCTCCTTGTTTGTCCCTTTACTGTTTCCTGTCGCTCCTTTTGTGACGCCTCCACTGTGCTGCAGGTGTAGGGGCTGCACCTCTTGGTGTAATCCATCGTGGATTTTGAGGCGCGTTTAGGATCATTACCTGCAAGACCTCCAAAGAGCAGTGCGTTACAGCCAGCCCAGAAATGGCTTAGTTCTGAAATATTTTTTTGAGGAAGAATGGGCAAAAGTCCCTCAAACTAGAATTGAAAGACTCTTGGCGGCCTAGAAAAGCGTTTCACATTAATAATGTTAATATTCACATTAATATACATTTTCATTTGGGGTGCCTAAACTTGTTTAGATTCAAGACATGAAATAGAGGTGGTTCCCTGTCTCTCCCTTTCCATCTTTTCAGACATGTTCTCCTCTAGCCTCATGCCTCATCACCACAGCAGCAGAACATTCAGCCACCTCAGTCTTCTCTTGTCCTTTACCAGGAATGAAGGACCCAGGAGGAGACATTTCCCTCCCCCTCCCTTGATCACATCGCCTACATCTTTTCTGGCCAAGGCCTAAATGCATCCTGCCTGTACCCGGGTAAGTCTTTCCAGCTTTCAAATGGCTTTGGTCAGTGATGAAAATGAGTTGACAACATCAGTTCACAAAGTCAAACGCGCCCATTATATTCACAAACTTCCACTTTTACTCGCGCTTATTTTGTGTTATTAGGAAAACCGCACTGTTCTAGCGACAGTGTTTATGATTTCCACCGTGAAGCAAACAGACAGGCCTGGAGCGGCTCTTTACGGCTTGTCTCCTAAATGAACTGGCGGCCTGGAGACGGAAATGACTCACGGGGCGCAGCCAGTGCCAAGAGCCGCATTGGTCCAAGAGCTATTAAGGTGCTTAAAGTCCGCCATTCATATTTGTGCAGGCTGTTTCTGTGCTAAATATTCTGCTGAAATACAGCTGTGCTGACTGGGTGAGCGAGTCCTGGCAATAAAGGGTCCTCTTTTGCAAGCACCTTATTCCAAGTTTAGGCTCTGCCAGGACTGGCTCAGATGTTCTCTGCTGTTGTTATACAAAACAGGAGCAGAATTGGAAACCAAGTGAGTCATCACAAACATGTTTTTGTAACAAGTGTTTTTACTTTTTGTCTATTTCTTTAAGGGTTGCCGCTACTGTTTTCCTCTACTTTTGTTAAGCCGCCTTTCAAAAAATAAAGTTTACTTTACTTACTTACTGTCAATGTTTAAGACGACAGACTGTGGCCAAATAGGGGAAAAAAGTATATAATTTAGAGATATAAATATGAATCTTTTGCTGTAGAATACTGATATAAATATGAGATCAAATGTATTGCAGGTTTTCTCTTATTTTATGTTTACATATGAAACTAAGCATTTTATATTTTCAGCGTTAAAATCTAAATAATGAATGGAGCCAGGTTTGAATGTATGGTTTTATTTGGTTGATATATTAGTTACAAAGAAGTTGGATATCTTGTTTGGTTTTTGAATAAGTTACCGTAATTTCCGGCCTATACGCTGCTACTTTTTCCCCACGCTTTGAACCCTGGGGCCGATATGACGGTGCAGCCAATATAGAGCCGCCCACAGGCGTCTCTAAACACAAAAGTGAGACAGGACGTCAAATCAACGCTGCTCTTGGCTGAGGAACGGTAGATGAGTAACTTTTAAAATGATGAAAGCTCACTTTAGCCTATATGTTGAAGGGCTTTGCTCGCCCCAACACACACCGAAACGCCTTGGCATGAGAGAACGCTCAGCGAGGCTGCAGTGACGCGCTGGACCCCGCGCCACGGTTCAGTTCTGCTGAATCCAGACGCGGCGTCACGGAGGAAAACACAGGCTTTTAACCATCCAGCAGAGATACAGAGGGTCTGGCCATGACAGACAGGGAGACCGCCGTGAACTTTGTTTGGAGGGACGAGAGAAGCCGCGGAGACAGAGAAACCAACGTCAGGGCTCAGGCATCAGGGGAAGCATGTGAAACTCGTGTCTGTCGCCAACTCGCTATTAACCTACAAAAAAGAGCCACGTTTGCTCTCTCTTACAACACGGACATACGGGTCGTCTTTTATTTATGATAAATGTATAAATCATGTGTGTAAAGTCCCGCACGGTTTGAGAAAAGCCTCTGAAGTGCCGTGATGCGGCGCGCTGTGTTCTGGTGTGCGTTGGCCTCTACACTTCCACACTGAGGTCGGCTACACTGGCCATTTCCGCCTTTGTCACACGTTTATCACTGCCGTCCCTGCCGCCCTCCCTCTGCCCATCTGCACCTTTCTCCGGGATGAGCTTGTATTCGAGTGCGGCCTGTATGTGTACAAGGCTGCAAATTTAGCTGGCGCGGCTTTTGGTAAGGTGCGCTTAATTGGCCGAAATTTACAGTATAAGAATAGAATAAAATATAAAAGAATTTAAAAAATCACGCTATAGATATTAAAAGGTCCCTCTGAAAATAACGTCAAAATATAGTTAAGTACAAGACTGGAAAGTTTGGAGTCTACAAGAGCTGCTAAAGTGAGAGATATTGTTGCAAGAGAGTAAAGAAAGCTTATTTTGAAGAAACGGGCCTACAGTTTTGTAACATGTATCTGCGCGTGCGTTTGCATCGTTTCTCCCGTCTTAAGCTGCTGCTGACTCACAGAAAGGAAATGACCATATTTGGATCACAGCATCATCTCGGTCGCCTTTCGTGCTACACGTGGATACCAAACAGGTCAATATTTGTGAATAAATACACAAAGGGTGCCTTTGTTTTTTTTTACCTTGACAACCAAAAATCCGAACTTTAACCACTGCGGCTGTGTCTGTGAGACAGCAGTGTAACCACATGCATCATCCGACAGCATGACATCGTCTCACCAAATGATTAAAGAAATAGAATTTGACAAACCTCAAAACACTTGTTCATGATAAGCTCCAAAAAGTTTGAAATGCCCCCAGTCCACACCCTTTAAAATCGGGGTGTTCCTTCCATTGCGCTGCACTGTGCCCGGTGGACGCTCATTTGACCTCGTCCAGCGCTGAGCGATGCCTCCGCAAACAGGCGTGTCAATCACAGCCCAAACAGCCTGTCACACGGCAGGAGCCCACCAGTACAGTAAACACGCCGCCGGCTCTGATCTCTCTCCATATGCTGAGTAACAGTGAGTAGGGCCGGCATGCAATGAGAGAAACATATAAACATTTGAACAAAAGGCGGCTTGTGGGCAACAAAACAACTTCCACTGATGTGTCGCGTAATGTAAAGAAAGCGGCTCGGGCCAAAACAACAGCACATAAACAGAACGGGGCAGGAGGCATGCAACTGAATATCACTTATTATCTTACACTCTATAGGGACTCAGTTCAGTAATACATACATTAGTACAACTCATATCGGCAATTAATACAATAGGAGTGGGGAAGAATCATGGTCTATGATTTTATAGGATTGTTGCTACAATTTCAAGAACTATTTTGTCATGATTGTAGTTTTAAAGACTACTTCTACCGGAGTACCAACACTTTTCTGCCTACCACAACAGTTTAAGTCCACTCACTTTCCTGTTCTAGCTCTGGTAAACCACAACAGCATCCAAAAAGCCAAAGCTGTTACTAATCCACAGACAATACACATTTGGATTAACGTATTTGTGAAGTTAAGTGTAGTAACAAAATACTTTAATCATTACTATTACTATTTTATCCCATACCTTTAATGCCTCATTCAGTTCTGTAGAAGGCACACACTAGAAGTTTGTTAGGAGGCCTCACACACTAGATTTGTGGTTTAATTACTAAACCAGGCTTCCTCTATATGAGGCACACTGTGTCCTCACACGGTTGCTCTCTGGAGAAAACCTCTGCTAAAGTGCGATGGTGAAGAAGAGAGCTCCTGTGCTGTATATATTATGGTGATATATGCACAAAAATGGACTATGACCGTTGGTATGTTACGGTGTTACGGCTCATTGCAAAACACAGGTTAATATATGGATGGGTTTCTGTCACATGCACCTTTTTGACACTTGTCCATTCAAAAGATTTAAAGGTGCATTACGCAACTTTTCGTGCAATGACCTTTTTGTGACCCAATGGCTGTATGGTCAGCATGGCGCCTTTACTTTCCATCACGGCGGCCTCTAAAACACTCCAGGATCCAAGTGTTTTGTAGTTTTCTGGTGAAAGGGTCCGTTCGCAGTGAAAACCTGTCAAAAAATGAAGCATCATGTAGGCCACTGTGATGGAAAGTAAACTCGCCGTGCCAACCATGTGCCGTGCTAACCATGTGCCATGCTAACCACCGAGACAGCTGCCGGGTCGCTGAAAGGTCAAATACGCACAAATAAATATATTTTTTTTCTGATGTAAATGCTTTTTTGAGGAAACTTGTCTACTCATGGAGTAGACTATTTCTGTGCCAAATTCTTATTTGTTGCAGATACCGTCCTCATATTGTATCACTGCGAAACGTAAATGTTTATTACGTGCTTCACCTACTCCTTTGAGCATCTATAACTATGTAATGTTTAATGTTTCTTTTTGTAAATTAGAAAATGTAAACTGCTCAAATGAACTAAACTAAACAATAAACAAGTAAAAGTTCCTTCATGCACCTTTAAGTATTAATTGACTTTTTAAGTCTTCTTCATCACTTTGGGTCCATGGATATGTGGAATATGTATGTGTCACAAAAAATATAAATATATATAAAGAGTCAAAGTCTTGTCATGCAGTATGGCAGTCTTTACACCGCAGGACCTTCATCCCCCCTGCTTTCATTGTACAACTCTACAGTAATTCATGTGCCATAACCTCTGTATTTGAATAAGCAATAAGTGTCACTTTATCCACCACAGTCACCTGCACTGTGACGTAAACATCTACTGCCAAATTGTATTCATATTTTGATCTAAATTTTGATTTATTTATATTTGTTGTTGTCTGTTTAAAGTTTGTATTATTCGTACATAAGATACATATGCTAATATTATTAATGTGTTTGCCCACTTACCTCATTCCCCTTTGATTGCACAGTTTATGAATATTTGCACCCCTATTGTGTGTTCTTAAGAGCAACAAGTGATTTTCTCCAATGTGAGATGGATCAAGTATTATCTTATCTCATGTTATTCCACTGGACCAGACATGACCTGATACTACCAATGTATTCATTATATTCAGTTTGTATATTGGACTTTTCTGGGAAACTCTAATAATGCATTTTGTTTACAGGCCGTTTCTTCAGCATTATCTTACAATCCTTAACCGTTTGTAACAGAAGAAAGCACACGTAGAACACGGCAGGAATCCATCCATTCTCATCACAGGGCTCCATCACAAGGGTGGCCATAAAGGCTGAGCAGGGGAACCGCTCGCCTTGATTGGGGATGATGTATGAGAGGACAGGAGGCGAGCGGACACACACACACGGGAAGCCCCTCGCCGCGATGGGCGGGACGTCTCTGATGGCCGCTTAACTGCTTCAGGTGCAGCGGGCCAACGCCGTCGCGCTCCTCCGGGGCCTTTGATGCGAACAAGATGAACATCTGACATGTTTATGCTTTAATTTAGTGGCCAATTGTGAGGAGATTGCTTACAAATTGAAAAATGAAGATCAGGTGGAGCGTCTGGGACCAATAACCGTCTCAAGTGCATGGTTACAGTGTACCGCGTAAATACGTGGCACTACAGGCAGAGCTGCCTTTAACAAGCTGTGCACTAGTTTGGTCAGTCCAGGTTTGGGTTACATTCGCTGGACGTGCGCTCGTAAACTGTGTGTTACTTAATTATGGCGGCACAGTTAGGAAAGCTATAAGTGTATTTATAGAACTCCATTTAGGGAGGGAGTTGCCGTGCTGCTTGCCCCCATCCTGGGAGAATGGAGCATGTTGTTTTCATTACGAGGGGTCACAACAAGGCGTGGAGGGAGGGAGGGGTGGGGGTGGGGGGGGGGGGGTAGCTAGCACTTTAGCATGCTCCAGTGTTCCAGTCCACATGCGTGCATTGTAAAAGCGTGTATGTAATTGCACACAGAGTCGTGGGACGGTTCAGAGTCGGCTTGATGACATCCAGATGAGTTTTACAACTCGCAGTGATTACGCAACACTATCTGTCGCCAAAGATCTGCGGTGAGCTGACATAACGGCATTAGTACGGTCCCGGTTTGTTGCCGCCGCCGCCGCTGCTGCTGTGACGGCTCGCGCGCAGAAACGTGGCGTAACGGCTGCGGTGAGTTTAACAGTTGGCTCGGAAACCGCAACACAATGTACACGACGTGTTTTACATTAGCCGCTGTCGTCGCGAATGAAGTCGTAAAATCACACAACCTGAAGTCAAGGGCACAGCAAAGAAATGTAGGCTTTTGTGTGTTTCTTTCCTTGTGATTGAAATTGTAATATCAAATCTGTTTGCTGACTTTTAAAGGTTTGGGAGTCAGTTAAAAACAACAGAGGGATCAGCGCTGCTTCCTGATCCTCTTCTGGGATTAGCTTTATCTGCTATGCCCGTGTGTGTTTTTAATGCCGCTATCTATCAGTCCAGCAGGAGTCCCCTGCCCTTATCACACGTGTCCCATCTACAAAGCCGCTACTAACATCAGAATAGGGTGAAAGAGTTTGTTCATTTAGGAGCACTTCCAGAAATGGCTTCAAGTGACATGATATTCAAAAATTATAAATTATTATAAAGAGTTTAATATTGAGAGGATAGTTCAGATTGTCATGGTCGAATGTGCCTGTTTACTGTCAAAACGCAGCTGTTTCGACCTGGTTTGTGATGGTTTTCTCTGTAATTTCAGGGCCTGTCTGCAAGTAACAAAGGCTGACACACAGTTTGATGACAGTATGTGTCAGCAAACAAGGTGAAATATAAAGGTTTTTACATAATTCAAGCACTTTGTTTAATTACTTGACTAAAATACTGCCAGTTAAAAGTAAGTTGCTCCGTTAAATGTGTAGTTCATTGAAAGTATATGAAATAAGAGTACATATGGTACAAAAAAAAAGTTCAACTCATAACTTCAGAAACTTCAGAAATATGAAAATTGGACCTGAATTCACCACCATCAGTACAGCAACACACAGAGCCAAACCTTATTGGGCTAAAACGCAGCCAAAACCTTGCACACTGAGCTCTTTTGCTCCCATTTTTCATGAACACGACTTAGTGCTCAGCTCTGAGGTTGACCTTCCCCCGTCCTCCATCTGAAACTATGGACTTAACCCGTTCAGCAAAAGACGGTCCGACCCAAGCCACACAAGAGCGTTCATTGAAAAACATAGTGGTAGTGTGTCGGAAGCAGGTGTCCGTTTGATATCGCTTATAAGAACCAGACGGGGCGGGAGTGCCGATACCTGCGCCTGTCAGTTCCCCTGCTCCGCTGGTCTGTGAGGGATAGACTGTTTAAAGGCTTAGGGCTGACAGGGGGATGAAAATCTGCAGTACTGCGGGTTAGAAATGTCTATTATGGGATATTGGGTGATCAAATACATTGGTATGTTTTTGATGAGGGGGCGTTAAATAGTTAAGGGGGAGACACTGCAGGTAAATAAAGGGTAATGTAATAATGTAAGTTCCTGACATAAACATGAGAAAACATCGTTTGTAAGTTTTTGGTCATTTTATGTTTATATTGCCAATATTATTACTCAATAAATCTAAATAATGGATAGAGCCAGGTTTAAATGTATGGCTTAATTGTGTTGATATTAAAGGTGCACTATGCAACGTTTTATGTAGAAAAAAGTTGTTTGATGAATGCACTATTTGACCTTTCAGTGACCCAGCAGATGCTTGGGTGGTTAGCGTAGCGCCTTTACTTCCCATCCCGATGGCCTGTAAGACGCTCCAGAATCAATAGTTTTTTTCGGTTTTCACTGTTGTAACCGTGGTTACATATACATTCCATTCCAAAAACTGACCAGAAACCCTAAAAAAACATTTAATAAAATTGATCCTGAAGAAACACAGGAGCCACCGGGATGGAAAGCGAAGGCGCTAAGCTAACCACTCATGAATTGGGACAATGCCAGGGTCATCCGTGCCGAAAGTAACAAGTACCACCGCTGGATCAGAGAAGCCATCGAGATCAGGAAAGGAGCACCAACATCTATGAACCGGGACGACGGAGCGTACACACTATCCCACACCTGGGATGCCGTCCTGGAGAAGGCGCCAGTCAGTAGGGGGCGTAGGCTCTCCCTACTGACTGGAAAATCCATACAAGCTGCCTACGGCACGTCACCTCCACCACCAGGTGACGCTTCTGAGGAAGATTACAGGAAGTGCTCGAAACTAGTAAAGCAGGTAAACAAACCTTACTAAAAGAACAAAACAGTAATCGTCTAACCAAGAAGACAGTATGAACTTTTTACAAAGGCACTCATGCAGCCGCTCGGTCCCTGAAAGGTCACATACGCACTAATATCAACTTTTTTACATAAAAAGTTGCACAGTGCACCTTTAATTACACAGATTTATTTCAGAGGACATTTTGGATAACTTCTCCGTTTTTTTGTGGTTCAAAACTCAATTATGCAGGATCGGCAATGGATATGAAAAATTCCCTCTGAAAAAAACCTTCAAGATATTTTTAAGTACAAGACTGGAGAGTTCGGAGTCTGTAGGCGCTACTGAAGAGGAGACGTTGTTGCAGGAGTGTAAAGAAAACGAGCCCTAAAGTTTTGTAACGTCTGCACATGTGACTTTATATTTCTCCCGTCTTTAGCTGAGGCTATGGCCACGGCTGTCTGCCAGAAAGGAAATGACCATATTCGGATTGCAGCGTCATCTCGGTCGCCTTTTGTGCTAACCGTGGATTAACCTGTCAATATTTGTTAATGAGTAAGTGTGTGAAAGACGAGGGAGCGCTGCAATGTCAGAGTGATTTCCAGGAAATCTCTGGCTCGCTAGCGGTGAAAAGATGGTCAGATGTTATGGGAGAAAACTAGCTAAAAATCTCAACATTGACCACTGCAGGGAAAGTGTATGTTCACCTGGCATGCCTCGTCTTAAACGCTAGCTTAATGGGGATCCTAAGAAACAATCAATGATTTAAGCGCAGAAACATTTTGCTTTAAATGGTCACTTTTAGCAGGAAAGACCTCTGGAGATTACTCATGGCTGGTCAAGGTTGAGCCTGTAATGTCGGCCTGTTCCCAGCAGTCCCTGCACCTCCCCTCTCATGAAGCTGGCACAATAAAAATAAATGGCCACTGATGATGTGTTAATCCGCTTTGACAAAACGTCTAAAATGTATTTTTTATTATCACCAAACAGACACCTGTTTATAATAGCATGTCTGGAATGACTTGGGAGCAGTTTCTGACCAGGGACTCTGAATGAGCTCACTGGGGAGTGCTATTCATTGGCATAGTGGAGAAATTAATGAATGTGAACAGTTAAATTGGGATCATATGAAACGCTGCGATATCCCAGTTCCCAAATGTGCCATGCATCTGTCAAAATAAACCTTGTAACGATAAAAAAATATATATAACGTGGAAAAACCTTGAATGATTACGGCTCATAGGCCATTTATCAAGGTTTAAGTTGGTAGGTCTCCACTGACTGGTCCCTGGCACCAAGGTCAGAAGTGTGTGGGGCGTAGGGTACAACCAAAAGGGAAAATTTGGCTACGACATTGGGAGAAGCAGGAGCACTAACCACTCTGCTACAGAGTTGTGGGTCTCAGATGGTGGATCGGGGCCTAAAACTGAGTTCTAAAATCGTTTTTGGTGGGTCGCAAATCTTTCCGCGGGAGCATTTCTTTCAATATTTCTTCTGCTGAGGAAGTACAGCTACATTGTCGTTTAGAGAATTGTTTTGATCATTTCAGTGTTATAGGACCTTTAATGCAAAAAATCAGCAATATTTTGTTGGAAAATCTTATTTAGGTTGTGGCTTGTCTGTATCAACTGTACCTATGGGCAATGTGCGAAGTCAGGCAGGGTATTGAGGGAATATTTCATTCATCTATTCATTTGAATGGGACAATGCATATTAATGGACAGCAACTGGTGCAGCAAATATCTCACGTTTAACTCAAAGATAATTTCCATTCTCAAATTGGTATCAAGACATCGAGAACTTGCACCATCCATGGATGCAGTTTACCGTGACAAATTTCGCAAGAAGCAGAGGCTGTAATCTAACATGACCTGAAACAATTGTTGGCTTCTGTCCATTTGGTGACGCCTTGGTCAGCGGCTGTCAGTCCGAACCGTCTGGAGCTAAAGCATGCGGCCCAGATGTGGGTGAGGTGTCCGCCCTCTCGTTCTAATCAGATTGATTAGGCCTGGTAATCTGGCAGCCTGGCACTGCTCTCTGTTCTCCATAATTCTGAGCACTGAGAACTCCCAAGATGGCTGCCTCTTACACAGTCCAGAGCAGCTTAGCCCTGCCTGGTCTTCTCAGAGTCTGACATGAGAACGCTTAGCCCAGGCCCGGGCCTGACTATCACATGAGGTGCCTGTTTTCAATCAAAAGCTCACACTCAAAAGTCGCAGTCTTCTAGGAGTATTTTTATTTGCTTTTCTGACGGAACGTTGAATATTTCTTTGCTTTTCAACTCCACTTCCTCCCATCGGATGAAACCGCGCTGAATACGTGGAATCAAAGCGGTCAGCATATCAGAGAGAGTGAGGCCAGCGACAGGAGGTCTGATTCAGCTCCGGTCTGAGGGTGCCGTCTTCTGAATCCGTTCTATTGAAAGGATCGCAGGAGGGATGTGGGAACCCAGATAGCCGCGCTGACAAGCCAAGCCGACGATCAGGAGGAGGAAATGCTGTTCTCAATGACCTTACTGTTACCCCGGACAACGCCACACAAGCTCTCTGATACGACTGCGGGTTTGAAACATCCAATTCAGTCCCATCCCAGGAACTCGCCTTCCTCTCATTTCCTGTGTGTGCAGCAGCCGTCGCCTGTTTAAATTAGGCCCAGTGCAGCTCCCTGTTCTCTCCTCGGCATGGTCCCCTGCTTTCCGACAAACTCTCTGGATCCGCGCCAGCTGCCTCATGTGCAGTGAACATAAGAGGATATAAAAACAGCCTTTTGGCCATGGCGTGTTAAGGAATAAAAATCCACCTGATAGAACAAGAGATTGCAAGTACACTTGGTTAGCGAGCTCTTTGTGACATGGTATTATTTCTCTAATAAAAAGATGGAGGGCCTAATCTTTCCACAGTGGCCCACACAAGCACCTCTTTCTACAATATATAGTTGTTCATTACAAACCAAGGGTGCGTGGGTGTCCTACACCAAGATAAAGGTAAAGGCATTTACAATATTTTGTATTACCTGGTGTTTAACCTTAGTTTTGGGCAATCATTTTTTTTAATAATCTCAATGAATTGTAGCTTTCAAATAGTGCTTTTATATCAATATTTGCACCACTATGGTGATGTATAGTGGCTGTAGTTTCTTAAGCTTTCACATCTTTTATGCAGCTCTCCAATAGAGAATTGAGGCAATTTTGGATTACTGGGACTATGACAAAAAAACATATAACTGTGGCCATACTGCCTTTGCTATGCCTGATCCCATCAGACCTCGGAAGCTAAGCAGGGAAGGGCCTGGTCGGTATTTGGATGGGAGACTGCTTGGGAACACCAGGAAGCCTGGCGAATGGAGTGAGTGAGTGAGTGGTTGGTGGTGGTCCGAGGAGCCGACTGGTTGCCTCGCTTCTGTCAGTCTACCCCAAGGGACGGTACATAAAACCAATGCATTATTATTTATATTATTATTTATATACACTACCAGTCAAAAGTTTAGGGTCACCCAGGCCAGTTCCATAGCTTCTCTAATCAGCACAATCAGCAGTGCTAGCATAATTGCACAAAGGTTTTTTTAATCATCAATTACACTTGCGAAATGCGCCTCTGCACACCTAGGTAAAAATCACCTGTTTCCAGCTAGAATAGGAATTTACAACATTAACAATGTCTAGACTGTATTTCTGTTTTTTTTTTGTTTTTTTATGTTACCCCTATTCAAAAAGTAGTGCTTTTTTTCTTTCTTTCTTTTTTTAAGTGACCGCAAACCTTTGAGCGGTAGTTTATGTTTAAATAAATGTACCTCTTTGTAGAAGCGAGGCTGCTAATCTGCGCTATCGGCCACTCCGACCAACACCAACCACTCACTCACACGCTCATTCATTCTGGCCTATTGTAAATGTTTTTGAGGAGAAACCGAAGGAAACCTACCTACACAAAAAGGCCCCCTCCAGCCGGGCACCTGCTAACTGTGAAGCACAAGCACTAACCGCTTCGCCACAGTGTCCACACTCCATGGCCCATCATCCAAAGTAACTACAGGAGTCCACAAAAATAGCTACAATTGTGCCAAAACATAATGGAAATTAGACAAAAACCCAGCAAACTTAATAACCACCTAGGAATATTTTTCAAGGAGGAGAGAGTCTCTTCAGTAACTAGTTCTGTCTATACCCAGACCCTTCCCCATAACATACATATTCAAATCTTTCATTTTGTTATTGTCATCATCTTTTCTTGTGCAAACCCACTGCAGTCCCTACATAGCACTACATAAATAGCCCGAACCACATGTAAAATAATCAAGGCCGTAGTCATATAAAGCTCCACTTCGGGATGTGTGAAGTGATCCCGGTGAAAACTCCAGCTCGTTACTTCCACATTTGAGACCGCCGCTCGCTTTGCCTTCCACGATACGGACATTGTTACTCTCAAACGGAATGATGTAGGATTTATTGAATATAGTCTGTGCGCCAGTATGCAACGCATTCCCAAAGGGGTAGTTAAAACGTGGATTTATTGTACTCGTTTACATTTCGGAGAGTGTTCCAAGGAAATCGGGGAATTATAAAAGCCTGTTCTCTGAGTATGCATGAACGTAGAGAAAAATGCAGACAGTTTACGTCTCCCCCATTGCTGGGAAAGGTCAAAGAGGACAGAGATTGAAAAAGGTACTTCGAAGCAAACAGTCACGGTCTCCCTGCGGTCACACATATTGAAAAGGTCCACTTGGACTAATTTTATGGTTGAGATTGCTAAGCATTTCCGCTAACTTCGGGATCGTTGATCAGTTACCCTCAGTAATGTCATTGTAATACATGTTATAAAATGTTTAACAAACCATCCTGACCCGTAAAGTTGACACTGGAGTGGGCGCGTGAGTCTTCCTGGTGCAGTGTTGCTGAAGTCTGACCTTGGGTGAATGAATTTTGTAAGTCTCTTGTGTCCAACCACCAGCAGCTCGACAAGACTGTCAAGAGGATGCCATTACAAAGGAGTATGGCAAAGAGTATGTATGAGGAATCTTCTTGGTCAAATTTGCTTGTAACCAATGATCGCGCGTGTTGCACTGTGGAGCGCCTCTTAAGAGAGTCCTCAAGAGTTTTACTTTCCATGTTGCTAACATCAACATTTTAATCTGTTATCGGCCAATTTAGGGTTAGGGTTTGAACTAGGGTTGGCAATCAATCATGCATATCCGAATCTCAAAGTGTATTGGCAGGAGACCCTGCCTATATGTTAGCCTATGCTGTGATACCTCATTTGAAAGCCAAAACCTTCTAGTTTCTAAAAAGATAAGATCTGTGTGAGTGAAACATCACATTGGCCGTCCCTAACCCTAATCATAACCCTAACCCCTGACCCTAAACCTAACCCTATCATCACACGCAAAACCACTCTACAATCTTGGTCCCTAACCTTGAAACGCTTGGTCAAACTCATGTAACATTTCAAGTAACATACTTCCGTTGTCCAGAAGTATGGTACTTATCCAGTGATGCAGTAATAAGAAACCTACCATATTAAAATATAGCTAGAATCTTAAATTTTACATGATAAGTGTGCTTGAAAATATTCTCTCGTCGATGGCCTAAGCGTATTAGGAGTCTGTGACAAGTTGCCACCTCATCTAAGAACCGTCTACGGCCTTCCCTCACGTGTGCTCTGTGCTGCCTCCCCATTCGCGATAGCGGGTCTTTAGGTGTACAGTGACCGCGGAACGAGCAGGCGGCCCGACACGGTGGCCAATAAAATCCCAAGTACAACATCCCCCGGCGCGTCCCACGGTCACATTCGACATCAATCACTGATGTGCAGGGTCAGCGCCGTAATTTTGTCGACGGGACTCCACGGATCGCTCCCCTCGCGCCGCTCCAACCTCCAACCGGGCCCCCACATCAATGCTTCACTGGGAGGGCACTTACTGGACATGAGCTTGTTACTGCCAAGAAGAAGAAAAAAACCCGAAACAAAACACGTCTTAATACCTTTGGAGCTCTCAATCTGTGAACAGCGAAAGGGGCAAGAACAAAAAGGGAATATTGTGTTGGTTTTGGAGCGTTCGGTGTTTCTCTTCGTCCCATGACTGAGGGGTCCAGCGGTTTTTATAGGGCATGCGGCGGACATTTCGATTCTGACCGTATACTTTCAGAACTTTGATGTCCGACCCCTGCAATTCGCGCCGCAGAAGGAGGTCGCACCATTTTGCAAGAACAATGTACGGTATCTATCACTCCGCCCGTCGAGACCGTTTGATGGATTGGTCCAAACGCAACGATCAATTGCCCCCCCCCATCTTCACACCTCTTGTGAAAGTTCAACAAATGCTGATGTTCGCACTCGCCTTGTCTGTCATGCGGTTGAAATGACGAGTTCCCCTACGGTCAGGTTTTGGTAGCGGTGTCGATGAGCGAGTTTTGGGGAATTCCCCGCATGCACTGTCAGAGATGGAACCACATTTTTCAATCAAAATAACAAGACCGAATCATGAACTTTGGGAAACTATGACACCTCGTGCGTTGTGTGTGGCTCGGGGCGCGAGAAGTGCAGCCATAGTTACTGATTTGCATGCGAGATGAAATGGCTTAAGTGACGCGTCCGGCCGAGGTGCCAAAGCCGTGCCATGTGGTCTTGTTTTTCTATCCGTGCGCGAGTGAGGAGAACATTTGGAAGCAATTTTTCTTTGTTAATATGAGTATTATTTTAATTGTGGTAATTATAGGTTAAACTGTTCAACTGCTGGTGAGGTGCGAGGCAGCGTTTGACAAGAAGACAGGCCTGTCCAATTCCACTTCGCTTTGTCAATCCTCATTGAGTTTCCATGCCACCGCTGCCAATTACTTAAGAACATTGTGCAATACTGTGCAATACTGTCCAATCCTACCACCGACCTAATGTGATATGGATTTCTGAATTCTGAATTCGTGCATGTCTAGTTTTACACAACACAGAAAAGTAAGTATATCTGGATGGTTGCTGTAAGCATCTGAATCACAGATACTGCATAGCAATGTATCATTTTGACTGATTGATTGTTTATTCCGAGTTCAATTCATTACTTGCACACATGACTTTTTCATCTACATTATTACAACTTTTACAACATTTTAACATATATTCACATACATGTACGAGTGGGAGGAAGCTTCAGTGTGCATGTCATTTTTGTGTGTTTGTTCATATTGGTGTTCTTGAATGGCAGGTAGGAGGGTGGCGGACCTTGTGGGCCTTTCTGTGCATGTTCACCTTGTTTCCCTTGGAACGCTCTGGCTTCTCTATTTAACCCAAAACATGCACAGTAGCTTCATCCAGTCGGTTCTGTTTTGAAAGTGTTTGGGTCCATGAATCCCCGTGCATGAACAACCCAAACGTACAGAGCTTGGAGATAACGCAGCCTCGTGCTGAGTCTGGCCAAGTCCTCAGAGCATTGTTCTCATATGCAGCTCTATTCCAACTCCACTCTGTAAACCATTTGCCTCTTCTAGTCCAGTAATCATTCTTGAGAATGAAACTCTCCTCATTGTTTGTCCTTGCTACTAGGAATATAAGAACCACTGACTTTGAAGATATTACAGTCGCCCCAGAGGCTTATATACCCCTTTAAAGTAGAATTTTTAACACAGCAGTTTATATAAACTATATTAAGCTTATTGTGAGAAAGTGAAAGTGGTAATTGTCCACATTCCTGCAGTTTCAATGTATAAACTTGGGCTGTGAACAAGCAGCTGCTAGCAATTTGTGCAGCAGATAATAATCAGGCTACATGCAAAGCAGCGTTCCTGTGTCAGGCACCAGGCTGTGGCCCATGCTGCAAGGCAACTCCGACTCTATAAAGAATGGTTGGTTTGGTTTAAATAACCTTGGACAAGAGGGAAAACTACGTCTGCATGGACACATTAGCGGTGTCAGTCCGGAAGAGGTCAGAGAGGTCGAGATCATTTATCAAGATAAACGCAAGTTTTGGTAAACTGTTCACTAGAGGCAAGAACATACAGTATGTGGCTCCAACTGAAGTCAAATACTTCAGAAGGAGCCGAAAACTGTTTCTCATTTTATTGAAAATGATTTGCTGGAATTAAAAACATGGATCCATTGACATATCTGTGCAGACAGAAGGAAAGCACTCCGGCTGTGGGCATAGGTGAACCAGGGGGACGCTGAGAGCACCATCGTTAGAGAGGCCGTCAAATCAATCGAGTTGTAACAGTTTTTGTTGTTTCGTGTTTTGCTTTAGAAACGGGAGTAAAATAGAGGTGAGTAAATTTGGAAAGTTGAAAGTATTATTATTAATTTTATGTCATATACATTTAGATGTATTGTGCATCCGTATATCCGTATGTAAGGCAGCACTTCTATATCATTTTTAGCTGAAAAAAAAAGCCCTAATCTTCACAATAACATGTTTAAATATTTCACTGATTCAATGTTTCTCCATAGATTTATCTGGGAAATTGTATTTTCAAGAGCCATTGACTCAAAATACATTTTTCTCACATTGTGGCGACAATATCTCCATGTCACTTGCACTTACAAACTTTCCAGTCTTAGATTCAACAATATTTACAAGTTTTTTTATTGTTTTTCTGGGGGATTTTTTTTTTTTACATCTAATTCCAAGCCTGGTGAATTTTAAGTGTTTTGAAAGTCACAAAAACGCTTATTTTAAAACTAAACTAAACTAAAGATATACAAAACTCCCTCTGAAAAAGTCTGTGTAACTAATATGTCAACGAAATAAAACCATACATTTAAACCTGGCTCGAGCCATTATTCAGATTTCGTCTACATTTTAGGCATAAAAGGCCTTATTTTTCCATGAAAACGTAAAAAAAAAAAAAATACATATGCAATACATATTTACGTCAGTAATCTACAGCAAAAGCTTCAAATTGATGTCTAAATTAAAAGTCTCCCTATTCACCAGCAAAATCTAAAACCGAAATGGAAATTAAAACCTTCATTAAAGAATTCCATTAATGTGGGGCTATTACTTTATAAGCATTGTTTTGTGGCTGGCTGCAGAAACTATTTGCCACCATAGTGTACAATTTTATGACCAGCCGATAGGTGATTTTGATGAGACAAAGTCTATATGATGTCTCCGTGCAAAGTCAAAGTGTGGCATAAAACATCTACATAGGGTTTGAAGTGCCAGTAAAAAAACTACAACAACAAACGCCCTGATGACAGTTACTTATGTTTTCACAATTTAGACAGTAAACAATAACGCAAGCAGGGCTCTGAAAAGCAGCTATGGCAGAAATGTCCACATCGTCTTCGGGGGACAGATACAGGCGGCAACTGCTGTGTCCGAGCGCGTGATTTATGGAGGGCCTCAGACGGCAGGGTGCTCTTCGCGCCCCATAGGCTCTCCTTCACAACAGCTGGCTGACAGACCTGATTGGTTACTGGGGCAAACTCTCGGCGTATCGGATGTCATTCATTGGCTTTCTATTCTTACATGAAAGCTCTGGTTTCGTTCGGGTCGGCGAGCTGCGCTTAAGGTGAGATATTCTCCTGTTTTCTGAACAAAATCACGATCACAATGTTCATAGTTTTAACCGCAGGTTCCTGAACGTCTGTCGATGCTTTTCTTGTGCAGTGGCTGAAAATAATGTTTGTATTCCGGATCAGTTTTTCTGTTTAAGGCAGTTTCTCCCGCGTCTCCTCCAATTGGTCAGCCTCCACAGGCCCTGCGTGAGTGACAGGTGGATTCAACCAATCACAATGAAGTGAGAAGATGGCGGCGATAGCCTGACACAGACAGTGTGATTTTTGTAATGAATTAACAAAATAATCTATTTGGAAGTGGATCAAATATATCAAGAACCTCTTAACCCCCACCTGAGCCGAGCACATTTTCTCCAATTTGGCATTACCCAAATCTAAAAGCGTCAAAAAACGCAGTGACAAAAGTGACTGGAGAAAATGCACTCGGTTAAGGCGGGGGTTAAGAGGTTAAAGTGAAAAATAAAAGGTAAACAGCAAGACCATGCATTTTGGTTCTTTTACTTGACCTTTTTTTTTTTTTTTAAAGATGAACACTATTTACTTTTACTTGTACTTTCTACTTCAGTACATTTTTCTTTCATCTGGATTCAAGGTCAAATCACAGTGAATTGTGGTTTAAACCTATCTGACATTTATGTATTATATTTGTTATTGTTGCTACAGGACCCGTACACTAAATCATTTTGTAGATTTCAGAGCCTTTTTGAGGTTTCATGTGCAAACACATTACACCCATTTCCATTTTGTTGAATGCCATTCTAAATTCTTTGTTCCTGCTTTTGCACTTTTACCTTAGTAATCAATTTTAATACCAGTACTTCTTTCACCACTGTGTCAAAAGCACCTAATCTGATTTCAGGAGAACCCTTAGTGAAGATGATTTATTTGATCTTTTGTCAATTCAGTTTCTGGCGCTACCGCAATCCACAGTCTTGGCCCCCTGCTCTGCGCTCCTGCTCAGTCCCGACAGGTGCTGCTGCAGACTGGGGAGATTAGGTGATCAGTGCCCTCGGATTCCTTCCCCCGGTGGAATGCGGCGCATGCAGCGAGGGACAGGCCTCTGCGGGCTTCCTGGAGGGAGGTTAAGGTGAGGTGCGCAACATGGTGAAAGGAGGAGCGCGACTGTGAGAGTAAGCCAAGTCAACGGTAGTGTTTCCACTCGCCTGAAATGGTGCCGCTTGTAATGGAAGTGTCAATGTGAGGGGGGGGGGATAAGGTAGTCCCGTTCTGCACAGCACAGTCTCAAGAGTCACGAACAGAGGCAGGCACTACTCTGTCAGCACTTGAGTGACATTTGAAGTATTTCTACATATCAGAGTATCACAAATGATTTCTTACATGCACTTACTAGCATTCTTTTGAAGCATGAACTCTCTAATGTGGGCTGGTAATATGATTAATAGCCTAGTGGGTAAAAAAGGTACACAATTATATCACCAATAAAGGTTGGTTGTAATTTTATGTTACATTCATTTAGATTTGTTTTAGTTTTTTTTGGAAAAGGCAAAATGGGGGTGCTATGGATTGATAATGATTGATGTCATAGTAACAATAGCTTCACTGTTGTGCTCACAGATTTCATCACCGGCTGGGATGGCAAATATAAATGCGCTGTGATGCTAGTCTGATCCATTTTGAGGTTACTGTTACACTTGAGGCCCGCATAGCAAATCGTAATGGTGCAACGGGGCTGCACGGGGGGCATTTAGCACTAAAATCAAACCAATATTCAGGAAATAAAACCGTGACGTGACAATATATATCAACTATGGCCGCCTTTGCCACAGACGCGAGCGGTTCATCGCGGCTCCTCGGTAATTAGATTAGACTCCGGATTAAGCGCGGAGTAAAGGGATAGTCTGGCACTTGGCCCGAGCTTCGGCCTGACGACATGGAGACAGTGATGATACAGTGAGGGCACCCGGGGGTCACCAACAGGCTGCGTGAAGGGGGTCACCACACACATGCTCCGATCCCCGGGGAGCCGTGCGCGCGCGGGGGCCCAGACACAAGAGAGACACGGCCTGGGTTTGAGGTGCAGCTACCGGGCGCCACGAAGATGAGCTCATGAAACGCTATGCTGTCCGGCGGGCGCGGGAGGGGGGGGGGGGGGTGGAGAGAGCGACCCCGGCCATCAATCACTCAGGGTGGGGCGGCAGTCCGGAGCTCTCATGGTGGATCAGGGAGGAGAAGGGGTCAAGGCTAAAGGGAAAGAGTGCACCCATGAGTTTTTAAGAAGGTGTGGGAAGAAGCCTTTCCATTTTTATGTTCTCAATGAAAATTGTTTTGATGAGGAGGGTTTTTTTTTGTGTGGCTTTTTTTAAAGCCAAAAAGTCCAACCGGTAAAAAACCCTGTCCTCAGGCCCGTTCATAGATCCATCGTTTGATCCCGGTGTTGTTTCCATGGACAGGGCAACAAACACAACTGTCCTGAATGTGATGCGTGAGTGAGTAGATTTTTGGCTTCTCTCTGTAACATAGACTATCTGACATAACTCTTATTTCATCAATGGATTCTCAAGTTGAGGACCGACAATATAAACAATCAAAGGTGCTTTTGCAGACCTCTGTTCATTGTCCGCTGCTCGGGCATGCAGGTAAGTGGATAAATGCATTCAAACATAACGTGATTTATTTCTATTTGTCATTTGTAGAATGAAGCCACACATGAAGAGAGAAACGGAGACACTAAAAAGCCAGTGATTTAAAAAAGGTACTGAAAAAAAATTAAAAATAAAAAGCCTGAATCAAACTGTATAATGCCGTTTTGTGATGTGGGTGACGTTCTCCATGGCGTGCTGGCAGCGCTCTGAGACTGTGGGTGAACTGGACTCAAAGCGGTGCTGTGAGGATGTGGTGCTGACAGACGGGCAGCAGACCACCAGGTACCAGTCACAGGAGTCTATCGGGGGCCAGTTTTGCGAACGCACTCACTCACAGACACAATACTGCAGTGTGGCGTGCGCTCACGTTGCCCCGAGTCGGTTACGATTAGAGTGTTCTTTGGCGAAATGAACTGTTTCTCCCCCGTGAAAAAACCTTGGGTTGCGAGACGGAGTGAGACTTGCGCTGCAGTCGATTCGGAGAGACAGCGGTTCTAAGCTCATATGAACAGAAGAAACATTATAGTAAACTTTTAGTCACATTTGACCTGTTAGGAACAGCAGACGACTGAAAGAGCATTACACACACACACACATAATCTGTTTGAATTGAGCGTTCCATTCCCATTGAAATGAATGGTGAAGCCAGTCGCTATATTAAAGTATGGCGGGGTGTGACATGTCTGTTTCATCGAATTTATGTAACAATCGAATGCTGCTTCTCCTTTTAGTTTCTATGGTATTGCACATATGTTTAAAAAAAAAACACACACACACACACATAATCCTACAACCAGAACCTGACTGAATGTACGATGTGGCTTATCCACCCAAGTGCCCCCATGTAATAGCGTCACTCGGTACCGATTGTTAGGTAACTTTTACTGGCTCGTTGCGGCGCACCTGTATCACATAAATCTGTAACAAACTCCCAGACAAGTATGTTACATTTCTAATAAGCGTCACCGTGTGGGGGGGGGGGCGAGGGGGGGTTGCACGGGGAGAAGAATGGCTACTGTATGGGCCTGTAATAGGAGCCATGTGTGAGTGGCGGTGTGGGCCGAGCGCCGAGCGAGCGTGGAGCTGAAGATTTACACGGGCCAGGGAGACGCTGGCAGGCACCCCATAAATCCTGCTCGTTGGATGGGTCCGCTGTGGGGATGAGGGCTGGACCTTTACCATGAAGCAATACATGCCAATCAGAATGAGGAACATTTAGAATCTACTTGTCTGACGTCTGCTGATATGTCTTATTTTTCTTCTCTTTATTATTACTTATTTACTGATCAATATTTCTTTGCCATTTTCTTACCCTTGCCGTTTTTTAAATACAAGTAAATACATCATCAGTGCTAAATCCAATAAACTAGCAACTAAACAAGACACATTTAGACACATATTTTACCATTTATTTTTTCACTTACCCAGAGAATTTACTGCCAGACCATAAAAAAGGTCACACGCTTTAATATTTCATAGCTTTGATTACAGCTGTGGCATTTCAATACGCTTCTGCACTGTCAAAAGATTTATTTCCAGCCAGTGTTGCATTGATTTTTCACCGTATCTTACAATGATGACAGGACAGTGGGACCACTGTGCAAAGCCTTCTCTAGAGATCTGGACTGGACCCAATCCATATGTGAAAATAATGTCTCATGGTCCCTGAATCACTCTAATGTGAGCCTGATGAGTCCTGGCATTGTCATCTTGGAAGAAGAAATAAGGAAGAAGAAATACACAACCTGGTTATTTAGGATGTTCATGTAGTCAGCTGATCCCATTGATTAAAGCTTCAAAATGTTCTGGGAAAAAATGTGTTGGTTCATCAAATCTCCTTGAAGACCCATTATTGTATTGGTTTTATTGATTTTTAAACATTGTGTTATTATTTGCTTTGACACTCAGTCCTGAATCTCCAGGAATGAAAAGAATACATACCCGTACCCTCTGGTATTGCATTTTGTTTCTATCTTTACTTACACAGTGTCCCAAGTTGAGTGTATCCGACTCATCTACCATAAAATAAAACAGTAAGCCACTACACGGCATATTTGTCCTTGGCAATAAAAACACACATGCGTTCAGATGATGGCTTGAACTTACAGTGAAGGCCCCTGTAATCATTGCGGGATCTAGGGTTACATTTGATAAGACTGCCCCCGGGAAGGTTAGTGTGTGTCGTCTCCTCACAGCAGCAAGTGTCTGAAATATTCCATGTGGGGGCCAGCTCTCTCATAACACGTGTAGCTATGCGCAGTTACGAACAAGATTGAGTAAAAACGAAACATTGTTGTCAGAGGCGTCTCTGTAAGCCCTACATCATGTTTATTAAGGGTGCTAAATCACAGGCAGTGTTCAAGATTCAGGAGGAGGCTAGAGACTGGGCTAGGTCGCGGTCAGTTCAACTTTGCTTCTGCCAAGACGGTCAATTACAAGGTTAAAGTGCACGACATGGAGGAACATCACAAGAGCCTCAAGTTGAGGGTGACCAAGAATTATAAAGAGAAACTGTGAACAATTAAACGAGAAAGCTATAATGAGCAATTCACATTTGATAGCGTACAGCGCCCAGACACAGGTTGTGCAGCGGACAATATTTTGTATTCATTAGAGGTTTTTTTGTTTCATTATTTCTCTTAATTTTGACAAATTAAAAATTTGTTTGTAGAACATATCCATAATGGGTGACATACAAGTCCAATGGCATAAAGATATAAAGACTCACTAGCTTCTGTTATGACATAACCCCAAGATTTAAGCAGCACTAGTGATGTAAAATAAAGTATTCTATCCTATGCACTTTTATCTTGTCCCAAAGGCAGGGCCAAATGTTGAGATGGGATCCTTGGAGGGCAAAACCCCCTTACTGCTGACACTAATAACACTGCCCACACCACTTTCTGAGGTGAAGTATCACATTGGACCGGCGTCCAGGTGCATCTTGCACTTTCAAGGAGAGAACCCTGTGCATCACCACATGTGCATCCCTTATCTCTGTTCGCTTTAGATACATCCTTTTTAGACAGGGAACAAAGTAAAGAAAAACAGTGTTTTATATTGCTGTGACTGCAAAGAAATTTTATTTTTTTAGATTTTAGTTGTTAGCCAGCTCATCATCTCCATTCACTAATGGATGCCCTTTCTTTTGTGTTATAGTAAATATTGATGTACTGGGACTTTTTAACATGTGTACTGCACAAAGCAGGGATATGGTCATCTCTACATCACCTAGGTTTGCCTCCTGTAGAATTTATGAAGGACCTGTATACAGTTTTTCATTCCTTCAGTCCCAACAAGACATTTTGTTTTGTTTTTTAAGGCATTAAATGCCTTAAAAAAAATATTTTTCCTAAAGGCCAGTTTTTGCCTTGTCCATCTTTTGCCTTCATACTGTGTGGACCACCGCAATGCCTGTGCATCCTGGGACTGTTGTAAGTCTAGCCTGCAGACTTCCTGCTCACATGCAAATCCACTGCACAGTGAGTAAAAGGACAGGAGTGCAGCTACAAATTGCTGATAAGCTGCTTTTCTCCAACACACTGAGCTGTGAGCAGTCATTAGGAACATGATCTGACTCTGTGCCCAGCCTGGTGCCTGTACAAACACAAGGCAGGAAGAGGTAAGTGGTATAGCAAAAGAAAAGTGTGATAATATTCTCTTCTGTGGCCTTATCGCGTAAGCTAATGGCTTATAACTACACAATGGCAGGCCAGTAAAGAGAAAGTTAAGTAGTAAAGAGATAGTTCAGTCTTCTATATCACTTGCTGTCGTGGCTCACGCTGAATCTTCAGCCGCTTTTAAGAAGAAGTGTACATGTATTTTATTACGTTACAACCCGTAAGAATACATACATAATTGTACTCTATGTAGATACAAAGAAATACACATAAACTAATCATTAAGTTAGGCATTCTTGAGAAGGAACCTATAGGTAAAGTCTAAGGTCTGTCCTTAATTATAGGATAATGATAGAGTGTCATCAATCATTAAGCTGTGCCAACACTTGGAGTCAATCTCTTCAATTGTATGACTAACTGAGCACAGTGCTGTGAATAAAAACATATTTCTTTATATTGCCTGTATCACAGTATTAGGGCCCCAAATGAATGCGAATGAGAGACCGCTGCATGAGTAAAAATAAGCACTAAGAACTCTGCTTCTGATCTACTTTTGTACAAACTACCCATTTTGCATATGAGCAAATGCTTGGTCAGTGACCCCCTAGTGACCCAACTGCCAGGACAGGAGACTCCCTCCCCGTTTTGAGCAATGTGCAGGTGACGGCTTGTAAAAATTTGCTAAAATGTAAACATTTCGCAAACATTTCTCCCTGGGATTCACTACAGGTCTTCAAGGGAGACAGCTCTTCTGCAAACTTGATCAGTTATACAGAATGGTTGGCCAGCGGCTCGTATGCAGAGAGAAGAGCAGGGGAGAAAGTACACATCCCTAAGGAGAGCCAGTACTTTTGGAGTGTTTAGGCCATAATTCTGAGCTAAAAGAGGTGAAAATATTGTGAGGAGCTGAAGTCCAGCTGGCCAGTTGAATGCTGTTGCAACAATGCTATGATTTAAAGTGGAGGTCTTTAACATGACCCTTTTGCACAGCAGCTAGTACGTATCATCAATAAAAGCATTATGTTGCCCCTGTGGTCACTAACCTCCTTTGAAGCCTGCAGCGGCCAGCACTCGGGCTGGTCAGGGGGAGGTGAGAGGTGCAGGGGACACGGGTTCACTCCGATCATGCGGGCCAATGTGTTCCAGACGTGCTAAATGACACATTATTGGAGCCAGACCCGACCGGGGCCTTGTGTATATTACATTACCAGACAGCGGGCTCACTTAAGCTTCATTACCTCTGTCTCTTCTCCCCAACGAGAGACAGAACGAGCAGAGAGGGATGGGAAAGAGAGAGCGAGCGAATCAAATACTGTTGTGTCGTCACACTGTTCGACTAGTCTCTTCTTTCTTCTATGCGCTGGGAAACCTTTCGATGCAATAACACTGAAGTCCAGCCTGGAAGGAACACCCAAGACGGAGCATGCCCGAGGGGATTTTTCTGCAGATATTAGAAACACACCAGAAAGCTCAACTCAACCACTCGAAAGTTCAACTCAACCACCAGCCCCGCTCGATTCCCACACTAAAGCGGTTACAGTTTTAGGACAATACACGGCAGGTGATTTGGGGAGAAGAATACAATTTAGAGACAGTTTGAAACTTGTCTTGTTCCTGACAGAGATATTAGGAGCGAAAGTATAGCATGGTAAGCATAATTTTGTTTTCTGAGGGAAAGTCAGTCTTGGAATTAACAAATTCTTCAGAAATCGTGGAACATACGGTTAAGGCGAAAGTGGGTGGAAAAAAACATTCTGAGAAAACGTCCATTGAAATAATTTCCATTTACGAAGATGTATAGATGACAGCTGATTCAGTGGCATAACAAATAAGTAACATTTCTATTTCCAAATAGAAAACAAACCCATAACAATTTTGACCAATTCATTTCGTGATTTGGCTGTAAAATATAATGATTTACAGGAACAGGGGGTGCATTTTGGCTAATTGATGTTTAAAGAGTCATACGTCTGCCCGCAAATGGAACTCCCTCAAGTGAATTACAACCTGGCTACTGTACAGAATAACATCTTAGCCATAACAGAATATGGTGAATTGCTTCCTGCGGTCTGGATGCCTCAAAGTGGGATGAGTGCCATTGGTGGATTTGCGTAAAACTCGCCCTTTTATGGATGACATTTGAAAATATACCGCATGTTTCAGACTTGCTTAAGATTCAGAAACTAGCTGTGTTTAATGGCAGGTGTGTCAGTGTGAGCTCTCGTTGAGGCTGCTGTGTATATGAAGGCCTCGAGATCTAATAAAAATACTTCGAAAAGGTGTGGGTCAGCGTGTCCAGGCCAGGAATAACAGCGCGAGATCCCAAAAGGTCCCAAATGCCCAAATTTAACATCATGTGTAATTGGCCAAATAACTTACTGGGATTCAGATGGAGATTATACTCGGTTGTTTTATTTGTGAACCCTGTGACATAATAACATTACATATTGTAGCCTGACATGCCAGCCTATTCTCCTCTGTTAGAAAATTGTTGTAGAAGTGGTCGAAGTTGTCAACTCAACTGAACCCACAAAAACATAATAGCTTAAAAAAAAAAAGTCAAACAAAATTGCGTTTAGACAATGATCTTCAAGACTCACATAAACTGAAAAATGATTCTGCAAAAAAGGAATACAAGTTTATTTTATTTATTTATTTGAACAGGGACAATGTAAAAATATGTATTAACCTAGATATTGGTGCAAACATTTGTGGTATCAATAAAGATAGAGAACCTTACTAAGGGGACATTTAGTGCTGATTTCCACCTGTAGTCACTTCATTCATTCCTAAGCATTTATTTCAAACATACGCTCACAAACACAACAGTTATGTACATTATGAATATATACACTACCGTTCCAAAGTTTAGGGTCACCTATGCCAGTTCAGTACAGCTTCTCTTCTTTTCAGCAGTGCTAGCATAATAGCACAAGGGTTTTCTAATCATCAATTAGCCTCTAACACGATTAGCTAACTCAGTGTGCCATTAGCACACACTATTTCATACAGTAATGTACAAATACTGTTGTTGTTTTACAGTTTATAACACTAAAGTACAGACTTCTTGTATTACAGTGCGGTTGTATGGTCTCCAACAAATATTTCAAAGCACTATTAGATAGCCACAGATGAAATGCCATGTATCAGGCTTCCACGAAAACACTGCCCTAGACAGAGGTGTCTCGCAGTGAAACAACTCCGCGGCGTAATTTACCACTCTCTTCTCGTCTGTACATCTTTACCGCAATACCCCGGCTGATTTCCTCTCCAAAGACCCGAACTGGGTCTCGATATCCACAATTTTCCACCCTGCCGCCCAGCAAAGACAGAGGACCTGCTGCTGCGTCGCGGGACCAACGATTTATATGTGCCCCGGAATGATAACTGTAATGTAGCCCGGCGTTCGGCATACAAGATAAATGCCCCGCTGAGAATAGGGTTACAGCGAGGACTCCACAGCTGAAGCTTCCTCAGTTGCCATCGACAGGAACAGTATTTTTGTGAGGTCTGCCATTTTAAATGTGCAAAACTAACAGGTGTGGAAGTCGAAGTAAAGATATTTCGGGGCACAACGGCCTATGGGTTAACTGTGTGTGTAGAAGGCGTTTAGTCATCGCAAAGACTCCAAATACTTTATTTAAGTGAAAAAGTCTAGTTTTATATTGACTTGTAATACATCATATTGGTGCATTCATTCCTAATAACCCTCCTTCACAAATTCACACTAGTGTACTCAGCGCTAGCCCTCGTCCGTCATCCCTTCCCGGTTAACATCATTTGTTTCTGGCTGTTTTCTTCCGCCGCTCATTCAGCGCTGGGTTTTATATTGTTTGTTTAAACTCTGCTCATTACACACACGGCTGGCTGCAAGGGTCACTTTGATGCCAATGGGCGAACAATCCCCGTTGGTGACTGGTGAGTTGGTTAACATTGTTGAAGAAAGACATTTTGCAGCTCCGGCTTTCAGATGGTGGTTTCTGCGGCTCGAACTAAAGAGACCTGTTAAATGATCATAAATAAATACAAAGTTAAGATCATCAACCTTATTTACATGTCTATGCACATGTTCTGTAAACCAGCAGCTAATTCAATGGGAATATCTATTATACAAGCCAAAGCTATGTAACACAAGCATAGGTACAAATATTAGAGAGGAACATTTTGTTTTTGGGATTATGTTGGATGGTACAGTGGCGCATAGCAGGAATGTCAAAGGTTTGATTTCATTCACGTCATCAAGGTCAAGGTCAACGTTTATTTATAAAGCACATTTAAAATACAGTTGACACTGCCCAAAGTGCTGTACATGTTTCAGTGAGAGAATATATAAATATATACAAAGTAACAACGTAGAATGCTCCACTCAGCTCGTGTTGAAAGCCAACGCATAGAGGCGCGTTTTTAAGAGTGACTTAAATGAAGATGAGGCTGATCGAACGCTCAAAGGGAGCTCGTTCCAAAGTTTGGGTCCAGTGACCGCAAATGCCATGTCACCTCCGGTTTTGTTCTTAGAGCGGGGACAGGTTAAAAGCTGTTGGTCACATGACCGCAGGACTCTCACTGGATAATACAAAGTCAACATGTCAGACAAATACTCTGGAGCCAGGCCATTCAGTGATTTAAAAACAGTAGGATTTTAAATTCATCATCCAAATATTTTTCACTTCTACACCTTAAACAGCCTGAACATAAAATCAGAATGTTTTTTATTGCCAACAGGTTCACAAACTAGGAATGTTTCCAAAATGCCACAACTCAGCTTTTGATTTGTCCAAAACTAGAACTGTTCACTAGACTCTCTCTCTGTTTTACGCATTTGGAATTTTGCAGCATAAGCCAAACAAAGAGCAAAACCATTTTTTTTTTAGCTCATAGCACTCCAAGTAAGATGTCTCCAGCAGTGCTCCTATCCTGAGTGCTAAAACCTGCCCACAGAGGCAGTCTGCGCTCCCTGTTCCACCTCATAAGTCGTGATTAATCGACATGTACGTTTTCCCATGATCCTTTGCTGCTCCCGCTGCAGTCGGACCTCGTCGTGGAGGGCACAGTCTGACCACACGAGTCACTACACCGGGGTGTGTTTTCAACGCTGTGCCACACGGGCCATAAACAACATGAAACACGCGTAACAGGTCTGGAGTTAGTTTTAGAATATTACTGCCTTGATCTTTGATGTGTGAATATGAAGTAACGCGCAGCTGTTTCCAGTGTACAGCGTTTAAGGTTAGATTAGTGCAGGAAATCTCGATATTTCTATGACCAAGATTAGAGCGTCAGCAGAACTATGAAGCCAGATTTAGATTTGGGAGTTTTCCCCTTTTTAAATTATGTTCAGCACAAAACATATAAAGTCACACACCTTCATAATGGTTTACTACTGGGAGTAAACAATTAATTACAGTTGTTGTTCTTCAATGTTATTTATTATAATAATAAACATTTTTTTGTATAATGACTTTTGATGAAGGTCAGAGAGACCGAAACGTTGCAGCAATAAAACCTAAAAAGAAAAGTAGTGAGACAGTTTGCGGAATCTGTCATTTTATCTCAAATAATACATATGATCTTATTTAGGGCAAGTTGAAAGAGATTGGCAATCCTGTGAAGAAATGTATTCATAACATGCATAAAAATAATAGTCTTGAACAATGTTATTTCAAATTTAGACTTGAGCTCTCACTTGAGTATAAGATAGATAGATCTTTATTGTCGTTGTACAAAATACAATAAAACACAGACAGGGCTCTCTAAAGTATACTCATTCTCTAGCCCAATAAAATAATCAATGATCATAAATATAAATTCATTTAAAAAGTACATACGTTAAATAAGAATCAGTAACACAGCTGTTTTTGCACTAGGTCCAGCCTGAACTTCTTTATGCACGCACTACACTAGTTACACTGCAGATTATCACAACTACTACTCTCCTTCCCACAACTGTTACACTGAAACACATTCAGCCCAAGTGAGAACGAAACATTACCAGCTCTGTCTGAAGAATTCCACTCTCCAAATAAAAAAACCCCGCCAAAGCCCCGTCCGATAACCAGCGCTAAACCGTCCACACAAACACACAGCCGCCCGCGTAGGTCGCTGTAATTAAGACATAATAAATCCTGTCCCGCCTTTGTTTTGTTCACTTATGGAGGAGCTACGCCGGCGTAATCCGTGCACATGAGGTCCAGCTGAGTAAATCCGTGCCCGTGGAGGAGCGGAGGCGGCTGCAGATCCGCTGCAGCGTTAGGAGCATTATGGGATGCGTGGGGAAAATGCATGCAGGCTCTGCTCTCCCAAATAAATAAGTGCGATGTTTGTTCGGCTGCCCACACGCACTGGCAGGCCTGGACGGAAAAGGAGATTTTACTTAGAAATATGGGCTATTGAAGAGTTAGCGACACAAACAGTACATGTTAGTCGTTGCGCTATTTGATTTGTAAATATATAAAGAACAGATTAGGAAACAGACATATCATTTCTGTAAAACCACTTAATACACAGAACAATTACTAAAGTCTGCTACTGCGTCTACAACTGCTCTCATGCTGCGACTGTAAAAGATGAAATACTTCTAAACGCTTCTAAAAGGGCCAATACCTGATTTTTCTTCCTAGTAGTGGAATATCATACTATCTGTCCCTCGGTACATGGCAAAAAAAAAAACATTTGTGAACCAAAAGAAAGCCCTTTGTACGGTACGCAAATTACAAAGCCTTTTTATTGATCAGGATCAGCGATCATTGATCATCGATTTTTTTTGTTTTATGAAATTACCGCATGACGGCATTGGTCCCTGAAAGTGTTGACGCACGTTCATAATATAATATATTGGAACATATGTTGGGAAAGTTTGGAATGATTAACAATCCCTCTTTCATTGATCATATACACAAAATAGTAATCTAGTAAAGAACATTGAGAAAAATAAAGGGTTCCAACATCAACAAAAAAACTCAAAAGTAATGCAGGTAATGCTGAAGCTGAAGTTGAAAGAGAGACTTCATACACTAAACCCGATCTTTCTGCTATACGCGTAACGACAGTCGCGAGCACACACATAGGAGTGCTTCAATAAGCTAATATTTCAGCAGTCTTTTGGCGGGAATCACATTTTGCATGCCTATTCGAACAACAGCATTGAGCATCGTTTTTATCTTGTAATATAAAACGCACCCCGTCACGCCGATTTTTCTCTTCATCCCAATAACTCACTCATTACACTGTCATTTTCGGCCAATTCACATCAGCAATTTGATCAAGTGTCTGACCCAAACCGATGAACTTTGGTGAGGGGGTCATTGGTTTTAGGGGATAAGAGGAGTGAAGGGGGGGGTCTGTTGCCTCCCGCTGCCCCCAAAATGGAGGCCACACTGAACCTTGTTTCACTCTTGTTTAAAGTCCACTGTTCCAATATAATTCCGACACAAATATGCTTAAAGCTGCGGAGGTTTCTTAATTTCCTGTGCCGGCCACACACAGCAGAGATCCAGGGGCTGAGGCTAATCTAACGCTCCAAATCCGCGCCTGTTTGTACTGTGAAAATAGACGGCGGGGAATAGGCTGCGCTCGTGGAGAAGGTTTAGTTTAACAAAAATAATTACCTGCGTCGCCAGCGGTTGTTATAGATACAGTGATATAAAGTTGCATGTCTTCCGCGCTTTATTGAAAACCTGCATACTGGGAAGTCTTTGTTTCCTTCAAACACACGCCGTACAGTTTGTTTTCGCTGAATAAGTTACACCTGTGTAAGTGGGGACCATATTCATTGCATAAAGTAAAGATAGAAATAGGTGAAATGGGTCTAAAATCAAAACTATTCCCAAAACATGGTAAGTACATTATTCTAAACACCCGCCTTAACCGAGTACATTTTCTCTAGTTCAGCTTTATCCAAATCCTATAGGACCCTATAAGACCTACTAAACTCATCCGAACTCAAAATTGATATTTTTCCTTGCGTGGTCGTCACATTTTGCCACATTTTCATCGCTTTTTGTCATTTTTCCCTTTAGGCTATTTTTTTTTAATAGCACACATGTTTATCACTTTTTCCATCATGTTTTTGTGGCTTTTATCTTGCTATATTGCCACTTTTTGCCAGAAGCTTTATATATATATATATAATAGTTACGCTTTATAAACATCTTTAAACCTAGGGGTATTTCTTATACCAGCTATTGTATAAACATGTAGATTTACTGACATTAGTGATTTGAAGGATCAGCATATTTACCACACAACACTTCTAAAACCAAGCTGAAATAATTATTCCTACAGAACTTGTGATATGACTTAGCCTTGGTATTTTTTTGTAATTTCACTAATGTCACTAAATCTATGTTTATACAATAGCTGGATTATTTTGAGTGCTTTCCAACTTACACTTCATATTAAACAGCGGGTTGGATCAGATCTGAAAGCATATACAGAACCCAGAAGCCTGATAGAGTTACATGTCCAAAAACGGCAGTCTAGACCTACACACACACACACACACACACGCACACACACACACACACACACACGCAGCAGTGATGAGAGAAGCGGCAGTGGCTCCTACTGAATAATTCACCAGTGGAAAAGCATGATTGATGTGGGACGTTTGATTTCCACACCTCTAAAAAAGGTCTCATTTAGCCGCGGTAGCCTCAGTTCAAAGCTCGGGACGTCCCGCTCCATCTCTGCGGGACAACGGCGGCTTTATACTCCGGCGCTGGTGGCTGCCATTCCACACCTGTGTTTGCTCCTTTCCCCAATAATTGAGAGACGTGGGGCTATTTTGAGGCGAGGCGGCGAGCACAGAGCGGCCCACTCATGAGGAGCTGTGGCCGAGGCAGTCCTTGGGGGAGTCTTGGCCTGGGGTTTGATGTGGCAGGAAAGAAGCTGAAGGCCTGGAGGATTAGCTCAGCAGGACGCGACGACTCTCAAGAACATACGAGGCAAGCGCAGCCAAACGGAGGATCAGCGAGGGGTGCAGTGATGATGGCTGCACCGTTAGCATTTGACACTCATGTAGGCTAATAGGACTAAAAGCACAGGGAAGACGAAATGACCAAAAATTGTATAACATTTCTGCTTAAGGAACCAAAATGGCTAGTAGTGGCCTTCAAAAGAAAAGGTATTACTTGCTCAGCTATGGTTACTTTCTGTCAGACGGAGCAACAGGAACTGCTGCCACCAGCCTCCATCTGGGCACATACTGTAGGTCTACATCCTTGACGGTTTAAACTCGCAACAAAAAAGACATTATGCAGCTTACACGAGTTTCCCCAATACTAAAAAGAGGATCAATGACAACTATATATGAGACTATAGTCCTAATGGAGCAGCGTACGGAGCAATAAGCCAGCGCACGGTTACTGCAGGGTCAGTCCAAGTGCAGAGAAATCTCCAAGTCAAAACAAACACCCACCCTGGCTTCTGACAGGACTGCAAGCTCCATTTTTCCCCCCACAATTCATTGGCTTAAAAGTCGCTGCTCGTAGTAGGTGGTCACTCACAATCTCCTTCACAACAAAAATGGTCCAGCAGAAATGTAATGTTCACGTAAATTAGCACACACGATGTTTTATGCTGTTCACGATAAAAACAAAGATTTACCGTGTCACGTTTGCCAACACCAGCAGAAAACGATGAGTAATTCTAAAAGACAATCCGGAGAATATCCTTAAGAATGGGTCGTGTCGTGACCCTTGACAGCAGGGGCGTAGCACCAAATTCTGGGCCCTGGGTACAAACTATATTGGTGGACCCCCCCTCATATTTTATGTTCTTTAACCACGTAACAGTGGTTTAGTGATTTGACAGTACAGTTCATTTATTTTCTATTATAACTTTATTATATACACAGCCTAACCAGGTGAAAAACTTGGTTGACCTAAAAAAAATCCTTCATATACAAAAACATATCCAGTAAAGATTTGTCCTGGATACTTAGTTCATGGTTTGTTTGTTTGTTTGTTTGTTTGTGTGTTTGTTGTGTACTCAATGTTTGACTGGAAATTTCCTTTGATTTGGCTTCAGTTACAGAAATTGAATAACCTTTAATCCTGTAGTGATATAGATATTTAAATTAGTGGTGGAACGTTCTACTTTAATTGGGCCAATTGAAATTGCTAGTTTTAGATAGAACATAATAATTATTAGTATACCACATTAAACAGGAGGGCTGCACCAGGGACACAGGATATTGTGCTGGGAATAACACATTTGTGACTTTAAAATAGGCATTAAAATTCGATTTTACAAAAAATGATGATACTGTTCCCTCTGTGGCCCACAGGCATAAACAAAAAACTCTCACAGAAGTGTATAGTCAGTAAATCCTCGTTTTAAAAAGTTACGCTGGAATAGGTTAGATGGCACGAGCCCGCCAGCTTTTCACTAGAACCACGTTGACTCGTGGCATTTAATGCGTCGCTTTGGAGACTCGCATTTGGAGACTCGCATTATAAATTTTATAATGTGAGTCTCCAAATGTGCACAGCTAATTAGCATACAGCGACTTGTGGCTTTTGTCACTGTATTGGCTTGATGGCTTGATGTCGATTACAAGAAATATAAGGAAAGAGAAACTTTAGAGGTTAAAACGAGGAGAGAAGGAGTTGTCCGTGGCTCTGCACCATCCACTTTTTAGAGGCAGAGACTCGCCTCACTTCATGTTTAACTGTCATTTATGACACAAAGTTGCATCTAAGGCCCGCTAGAATAGGCTAGTGTTAAATAAAAGCACATAAGAGCGTGGCAAGACTAATATTTCTCTTTCCTAGCTCTGTGTCATTGCATTGCAGAGCCCACCTCATCAAAGTCACTGTTGAGTTGAAGCACACGGTCCTGAACACCGGTGTGTGGGCTGAACCATTTGGCACATTTTTAAAGGGATGTCAGAGCCCAAGATTCATCCATCACTATTGTTTGTGCAAAATTCCGTCTGGCAACCATTGTATTACAGCCCAATTGTGTTCAATTCCTATTGTATCAATTTTTGAGGACATTTAGAAAGTACAATGCAGAACGCTTTTTGCAGCACTTTGAGGGCCCCTACCCTGCTCTGGGCCCTGGGTACTCAGTACCCTTTACCCCCCCAGTCCAACGCCCATACTTGACAGCCCAGGAAATGGAGCTCAATGAGCCCCAATAGTCATCACAAAGTTCAATCTCTTCTCTCTCAGCACATTATGATCTAAGGTCAAATTACTGTTATAATGTGCTTTATGTCTGTCAGATGAAAAGACTTTCAGCCGCAAGATGAATATGGAAGGTTTGTAAATCCAATAACTTCCAATTTAATGATCAGGAAAAACATTTGCAGATTTCTTTCTGTGTCTCTCTCATTGAGTTATGTCGGCCCCTGCTCCAACTGAAATGATGACATGACATTCAAGAACAGTGGTTCGACAACTGGTGGGCCGTTTTCAGTGGAGAAACACAACCATCTAAGGCCCGCTAGAATGGTGGGAGGTATGGAGTTGTATTGATCCTAATCCTTACAGCCTATCGGCCAGAGTAATGCCTCATTTGAAGGATAAGACCTACAAAACTGATCTAAACATTTTCTGCCGCGTTTGTGTCACATTTTTGTCATATTTTTGACCCATTTTTGTTGATTTTTCATCGCTTTTCAGTCATGTTTTTGTTATATTTTTTCTCTGTACTTTTGTCACGTATTCCTCACCTTTTTGTTGCTTTTTAATGTTTTTTGTCTTCACGTTTTGACACGTTGTCGTTGCTTTACTGACGTGCTTTCATGTGACTTTTTTGTCATGTTTCTATCATGTTTTTGTTTACAGCCTATAGGCCGGTGCAATGCTCCATTTGAAAACTAAGACCGTGTCATTTTTGAAAATATGTGTAAGATCTGTGTGAGTAAACCATAACTCCCAGGTGTTGGATGGCAGTTAACTAATAGTCATGAGATAATGATTTGTGCATAGGGGCTAATTTTTTTTTTATTGCCTATTTATATTTTTATTTGGGTCGCGGCTGGGTAACGGTGGGACCTGAAGCCATATCAATCTTAATATACATGACAGCCTAGTTTTGGTCAGTTTTATGTTTTTTAGACAGTGCTTCATTTCTTTGTCACACGGTGATCTCAAATCTTCAGTTTTTTTTTATTTTTTATTACTCCTACTCCAGTAAAATACATCAAGGATGAAATTGCATCCCAAAGTCAAATAGTTTGAGATATTTGGTGCCAAACAATACCTCCATCAGTTTTAGCTTCATTAAAAAGTTGCTCGCCAAAGAAAGCACTCTACCTAACACTATAACCGTCCAAGCATCGTCGGGTAGTTTATTAGACACTGGGAGGAATTTTGACAAATCATTCAGCCTAGCAAACTGAGAGGGGCCAAAGTTCGACCATTAGACATAACCACGCTGCTCTCCTCCTCCGCCGCTGCTGGATTTATGCGCTCTCTCCCGACTCGGACGGGGAGGAGGGGCCCAAAAAAAAAAAAAAAAGAACAAAAAAAAAAAGGAACACACACATTTTGCAGTAAATCTGAGCGGGGCGGGATAGTGGTCTATTGGGAGGGCCAATGGTCAGTGAGGGGGAGTGAGGCAGAGTGTTGAGTGAAGGCATAGCTAAATAATCAACCGGAGATGAGGGTCAACTGTTAGCAAGTCGTCTGTACAATAAAAAAATAAGAGCCAAAGATTATAAGTGATTTTACTGCTAAATGATCAGAACGTGTTCAGGGGACATATGTTAAAATGTGACTTCTAGTAAGCTCTCAGTCAATATTTAGCTTTGTGTTAATGATGTGATTCTACGCTACTGTCTGACCACAAGCGGCCGCTGAGAAGCTGTTTGCTCTACCGGATTTAAAGTTTACCTAAGAACTGTCCTGGGCGAGCATTTACTGCGAGGGATTAGCCTGGGCTGTGAGCTCTTTTCCTATTCGATCTGAGTCTGGAACCGAGTCTGGAGCCGAGTCTCGCCAGGTCGCAGATGCCCGAGCCTTCTCTGTGCTTGCACTTGCACTGAAGCGTGATAGAAGATGCCTCCGAAGTAATAATAACTACGCCTTTGTTGACACGCGTAGAGAATGAGCATCTGTTTCCATGTTGCTCCTAGCAGGATGCGTCTTTAAAGTATAAGCTGGCCTCTGCGTAAGAAGGTGCTTCCTTCTTCAGTGAAGTGGACATCTAAAGACTGCACCCATATCCTGCGGGTCACACCAGCGCTTGTCACGCTGTTCACTTTGATTCTTTGTCCGGCTGTCAGGCACCGTTGTCCTCCTTACCTGCTGTTCATATTAGGTATATATTTTAGTGGTGATCTCTAAATAAAGATGAACATATGAACCATTTGTTTTAAGACACATTCCGGGTTATACGTATGTTATTAAGTTGGTCAGGTCAATGTTCAGCAACGCTATGTGCCCAAAGAATGAGACCAGCACTACCTGAAAATCCTGAATGACCAGGTTATCGATGGATTTCTTCATCCCTGATGGCAAGACACACAGTCCAGATCTTAAACCCATTGCGAATCTTTGCAGTGTCCTAGAGAAGGACTGTGCGCTGTAATGTGATGAAAAATGAATGCAAACATGGATAGAAATATATCTGTTGACATTGCAGAAGCAATTTTTTTGAAACTCTGCCGCAGCTGCAATCAAAGCTAAAGGCAGTCCAATCAAATATTAGAGTGTGTGATCTTTCTTTTTTTGCGGTGAGATATTTTTGGGTCTGGCACTAAAGGTTGGGTACCAAACCAAAACCATCACATCTCCATGGTGATGTCCAGCTCAAAGTCACAAGTCAGGTCTCAGAAGAAGCAAGTCTGTTAGGAAAAAAGGCTATTCTCCAAGAAAAAAACACACAGAGAGTTTGCCTCTTAACTGTGCACTGTTATGTTGGCATTTCAATGGCTTGACGTCACTCCAAACCGCTCTGTCTCAGGTGCTCGACAGCTGGAACTGGAGTCCTTCATGTCTGTTGAGGGTCAGGCGCACCAATCCCCGACCTTGTCCTCAAAAGAGTGACCGGTCTCATTTGGTGCAAATACACCGCTGAGGTAGTTCGTTCTCCCTATAGCTGGTGGGTTTCCTGTTTTGCCAATCAACCACAAACAAAAACAACATGCTAATCTTCAAACCTCAAAATCTACAATGAGGTCCCGGAGGATCAGTGTGATCGCCCATGCAGTACCTCCGACAGCTTTCCCAACATGCAGATTGTTTCCCCCATTCTTTTCAGCCCGAAATCATGGAACTTGTAATTTTGAAACAACTTTGCAACCAATGGACCAATTGAAAACTTCACCACCATTTACTTGTCAGAGCTGGAAGCGGAAAGACGAGTGCTGATGGGCCTGGCCTTGTGGATGATTGTCGGGACATTTTATGCCGTCGCCATGGCAGCTGTCCAACGCGCAATTTGTCCCAGTTTGGAGGACAACTCAGCCGGAGCAGTTTGCCATGTCAAATAACGGTTTCCTGAGAACTTTGAATGAAACCCTGAGTAGAAAAATACAGTAGATTGAAATCAATTCTGAACGTCTCCGAGCTTGGCGCGTGTTACTGGACAAATGGTGCCACATGGAGTATAATGAACATGTACTTTCTTCCTGAGTATAGTCCAAAAGAGGGCCTGCTTGTCCTCCCCGTAGGAGTTCTTTTTGGTTTTGATTTAATCTATGATCTAATCTGCACCATTGCTTCATTAGAAAAGCAACAGTATGCAGGATTAGGCAGGATATTGCTAAACCAATTCAGGATATGTAAGGTTTAAGTTATTACACAAACAAAAATGTAAATACTGATGTACAATTTCATGAAAAAGAACAAAACTGGCTGGAGAATACAGAAGACGGCTCCTGATCACACCTGCTTTGTCATATTTTCTTTTGACTACGGCAGAAATGAATTGAAACTGCAATTTCCAATGTGCTTGTCATGTTTTGTTTTTATTTCAGTGCTTTATGATCGTTGGACAAGTTCATTTTTCAACAATGCTGTGACCGCTACAAATTTATTAGACAATAAACACAATAAGCTATAAAGTTAACAGCTCCGTTTAGCTTAAAACTTTATAGCACGGACTCTCCGATACATTTTTACGGCCTGGGAACTTTGACATTTACTTATAGAAAAACATCATTGACCAGTGGCTCTATTTTGATTGCAGTAAAAGGCAAAGTGCGTGTTACCAGCAGGCTGCTTTGTGGTGGCCCTGTAATAATGGCCGTAATCACTCTTGCAGTAAATGTTTGGAGGACAGAGGGAGGGCGTCTCTCTGTGCTCCACTCTGGGAACATGTCTGAGATACAGATCATTTGTTCTGGGTAGGGGGATGTGGAGAACAGTGATGTGCAAGCTGATCTGAAACTTGCAAACTAGAACCGAGAGATTCTTGGCTGCCTAGGAAAGCATTTAAAGTTGTGGAACTTGGCATATTGGGTGGCTATGAGGTGCCCGAACTTTCACACCCCACTGTACAATCTGGCTCTTGCTCAGTTTGACAGAAAGAGCTGTGTGGTATATAAGCTTGTGTTCGTTTTTGCCCTTGAATAAGTCATTCCAAACGTGTACTCAGCAGGTAGATGTAAACAAAAGCGACCAGAGATTACTCCTTAAAAACATCTTTAGTACCTTGAACAGTAGATTCAATCATAACAAGAAACACTGCCAGCAGAGTGAGTCCTTAAACGTTGCTCTTAGTGGTAACATGTTTTATTGTGTAATGCGTTCCAGGCCTTAAAGCCCCACACATGGCCACCCTCTGTAAAGTACACAGTAACACAGCCCTAACCTCAGTTATTTTGTTAGTTCAGGAGTCTAATCCTTTGGTGCACCTCTGAAGCATCTGCCGCGGGCTGCCGGGCTTACACTGAGCGGGGATCACTTCTAATGGAGCCCCATCCGTGTGTCTGTGAGCGTCTGGAACTAATCGATGAGAGGAGAGCGTCTGTGAAAGAGACGTTACTGTCTATGCCTCATAGCATATACTGTAGCTTATACTTAAATGCAACTGTCTATCTTGATAATAGTTTAGTTACTGACGGTATGCACATACTGTAGATAATTTTAATTCTAAAGTTCTAGAGTTCTTCAATGAGATTAGATTATCTAGAGCTACATCTTTTTCTGGGTGAATTTATTATATGCAAAGCCATATGGATTACCAATTATACCTTGGGTTTGTTTTTGGTTTCTATTCTGTCATTAGGGCTGATCGTTTTTTTCTTAAATATTACGATTGCCATTTACTAATGATTAATTCATGAAGTATGTAGTGAATGTACAATGGTCTCATGTGAAGCGCTTTGTGACGATGTCTGTGGAAGGCGATATATAATTAAAGTTCTTCTTGTAATGTCCGTTAAAATCCCTTCAGGTGTTTCTGCTTGGGACTCTGAAAGAGTCACCCACTGGCAGGGTACCCTGGACGTGATCATCTGTGGTGATGTCCTGGGACTCTGCTGTAGGATCTGAGTCTCCCTCCTTTACTTTGATAACTCTCTGCTTTGCCTGCTCCTTTTTCTTGCTTTTGTTGGAGTTGAGAGCTTCATCCTGCACTGTTTCAGTGATGTTAAGATTCTCCACTTCAAGAAGGTTTGTGGTAGTATCTAGAATTTCTGAAACAGTTCCTTCAGCTGCACAATCGCTGTTCAATCGCTGATGTGTAGTGTTGGTCACCTCTGTCTGTGATCTTGTCACTTTGGGCTCAGGTGAGCTAGCATCTGTAGCCTCCTCTGAAGTGTCCTTGATCACAAATTCCTTCTTGTTTGGTGGCTTAGACACATCTATCACATCCATAGAGGGTTCATTCAGTAGCTCTTGAGAAGAATTTGCTATTATGACCCTCAGGATACAGTGGTAGTAGTTTTCTCCTCTGCACTCTAACACTCTCTAGTTCTCTAGTTCGATCTGTGTAATTTTCATCTGATCCTCTCCTGACACATTTGTAAGTTTAGGTTTAGGAACTAAACTGATGGGCAGAAATCTCAGCATTAATACATTCCAGGTCATGCAGTATATGTTAGTAACATCTAAACTATCATAAAACAAGCACGCCAGTGATATCAAATGTGCTCCTAATGACACAGATGATGACATTTATCAGTGGGCTATCAAAATGTAGCATTTGGAAGAGGAGCTAACGTATTTAAAGCTCATGTTGTGCTTCCTGTAGCCAAAGAAAAGCAGCAACATCTCCATGGAGATGAGCTGTGATGCTCCGCTTTCAACAAAGTCCATCCATCCATCCATTTTCTTCCACTTGTCCGTTGCCGGGTCGTGGGGGCAGCTGTTGGAGCTGCACCAGCCCCTATGGCTCCTCCTGCAGGTGGTGGGTCCACAGAAGGACGGCCTCATGGTTCTAACCGGGCCTGTTGGTCTCTCATAAGGGGCTTCTGAACCGCTCTTTGTCTGACCCGTCACCTAGGACCTGTTTGCCATGGGACACCCTACCAGGGGCACGAAGCCCCCGACAACAGAGCCCCCAGGATCATTCAGGTGCTTAAACCCCTCCACCACGTTAAGGTGGCGGTTCCAGGAGGGGACTTTCAGCAAAGTCACTACTTAAAAGCTAAAAAAAAATTGCTTGATATATAGCCTTGATTGATATCACACAGGACAGAACGTTTTGGAAAACAATCTAATTGCAATATTTTCCCCTAAATATTGCATTATTAATTTTATACGCAATTATTTTTTTTCCATTTACCAAAAAATATCTTTTTGTTGCATATAACCACAATAATAGATTAAACTGAGACCATTATTGCTCATGCAAAAATTTACAACTGACTTATTATGCACTCAGTAAAAAATAATGAATTAGGCCAACTACCAATCACCTTTAGTCCCTTATAATCATTTTAAACATAATTTAAAATAACCCACATGGTCATTTATATAATTCACAACAATCTTAAACTAAAGTATTTTTAGCCTGCCATGAGGGACTAGATGTACTTCAGCTTGTAGTAACAGTAGTAGTAGTAGTAGTAGTAGTAGTAGTAGTAGTAGTAGTAGTAGTAGTAGTAGTAGTAGTAGTAGTGGTGGTTTGTTTAAGTCAGCCAAAGCAAGACAGAATTGCTTCTCGGTCAAAGCTGCAGGGACGTGGAACTCTTTGCCATTAACTGTTCGAGAGCGTAGCAGTTTGCAAAAGCTCAAACTTAACTTGAAGAACTGGTTGAAAGATGGTCATATTTGAGATCCCTCACACAAACACGGTAATCACAGTATTTTATTCTTTTTTTGTAATGCATAAATGTACTTTTTTTGTTAATTGCAAATTATATGAACTCTTATGTAAGAATGTTCTTTGTGCACTGTATAAACCTGCTGTCACTCGGCCCAAGGACTACAGATGAAAATGAGCTCGTAGCAACAGCATCTCTGGTCTGTGCAACACATTTGTTGTGCAATGTCCCTGTGAAATAAATAAATAAATATGCAAGCTTGCTTAGGGCGTACCACAAATAATTCTGATAATTACACTCACACATACACTGTACGTGACACAAATGTATTGATTTGGATTCAACACAATCAATAAATACATCAATCTCTACTTTGTTCTACATATTTTTGAATTATTACACATCCGTTCTCACCTCAGAAAACGGTTGAGGGTTTGATTCCCTGGGTTGGTTCGAGGCCCTATAAACTTTAATCTTATCAAAACTTGTCTGAACTCAATCCTTTGTCCAGACCTGAGCTCAGCTGCCGCCCGGTGCTCACACTAACCCCGTTGTTTGTGTCGGGGAGAGGAGCGGGGTGGCAATTAAGTCCGGGCCAGGCAGAGGAGTCCCAGAGAGACGACCAAGAGTGCACAGTCCTGAGTCCGATTTCAGCTTCCCCTCCCTTCACTCACTCTGGCTTTTCCCCTCTCAATGAACAATCACATATTCTGGAAAGCTCAAATCGACCGGTTGTTTATTTGGAAGTCAGATAAAGAGGACATTAATTTTGATTATTTGGCTGAAAATGGTTGAGCAAGGAAGAAATATGCGATTTGAGATATCCTGCTCGACGTGGCAGACATGACCTCATGTTGGTCAGCATTTCTTTCCTTCTTTAATTGGTACACGCAGAGACTTAGTGATTCTAAACATTTGAAACAAAATAGACTTTACTGTGCATTTCATTCGATGTAATTGTGAGTTATGCAGGAGAGTTTGGGGGCTGGCTGTCCCGCATGTGTGGTCCCAGGCCCAAGGGAACTATCCCAGAATTACAGACACACGTGTGCAAGCAGGAGCAGTAGTGCAGTGCAGAGTGGATAAACAGTGCTGCAATGGCCACTGGACACACTTCTCCTCTAAACAATGCCACGGTAAGCACTCTGCAGGAGGATAAGGCAAATACATAATCAAGTTTAGTACGAGAAGCCATTTGGAACAAACCAAATTGGATCTTTCTTCTAATGTAATAAAAAAGTGCATCTGAAGGTGCGCATCAGCAAGAAGAATATATTCAAAATGGACATTTTTCCTCCTACCACATGATTCAAGTATCTGCTGCCAAGTTTAGTCATTTACTTGCACTTGTTGGTACAAGTAAATACATAATTTTCCCTGGGAGGTACTTGGCTGTGCGGATCCTTATTCTTCTCTGTAGTAACATATTTCTGATCCAGCACGCCACCAAAAAGATCTATTATTTTCCACCACAGGATCCATGATAAAAACTTTCCACAATTACACTGCCCCAAACAGTTTTGTGTACTAGACCAGGGGTTGCCAAAATGTTTCAGGCCGCGACTCCAAAATAACTCAACCAACAACTCGGGACCCCCTTCTGTAAAGTGCACTTATACATTTATAATCATTTAAATGGATTTGGGGACCAATCACAGAACGAGGAGGGACGGTAAGACGATGACGTACTATTTGACATTTGAAGCTTATAGTTTATTAACGGATCCAACATGACAGCAGCAGACGCAACGCCATCTTTCGATCAAGCTTTAGACCGTGTTCTAAATCGTTTAGCTGGAAAGTTTACAGCGGGTACGTCATATGTCATTGGATACGATGATACGATTGGCTATGGCCACGTGCAGACGCATGACAGACATTCGTAGTGCCCAATAAACGGCTATGGACAATCGTAAACCACACCTCTCCTACGAGAAAATGAATTGGTGGTCCCCAGACTAAATATCATTTGTGATTTTAGTCTGGCGTTAGCCAGGCTAATATAATGTAACTTTATATGGAATTTAGCATGTAAAGCAGCATTATGCAACTAAATAGGGATTTTCACAATAAAAGCAGTTTAATACAACTAAATGGGGATTTTCAACAGTTTCAAGGACATTTTCAAGGATATCAGGAGTTTTAAGGACTTCAGGAGTTTCACAGATGTATCAGGTATTTTACCGGTTTCAAGGCATTTTTCAGGTAATTTCTACATTAGATCTATTCTGCAGTCAATCGCAATGGCTTCAGCCATTGCAAAAGTTTCTAGTTTTTATGTACGTTTGTAAGTATAACGTGTCCACTGTGGGTGGAAATTAGATTTTTTTTTCTTTTGTGCATTGTCCCAGATCAAAGAAACAAAATTCTAATTTAAATCATGTTATGACAAATACATCACTATTGAAGTTATTATTTGTCATGGTACCACAACCACAGTTGAAAACTGTAAATTTTAGTATAATGAAATTGACTTTTAAATGTCACCACTGTTCTCTGGCCTCATGGTGAGGTGTCAGGGCTCTCTCAGACCTTCCACCAGAGCCTCAGTTAGTGGGGATTGTGTGCTCCCAAAATTTAGAAAATCTTTTGGACAGTCGAGCTTCTCCTTCAGAGGGGCTACACTGTGGAACTCTCTCCCCACTGCACTGAAACTGCAGACTAATATCAACATATTTACCAGAGAGCTCGGGCCAAACTTGTTCCGTCGGGCCAAATATACCGTCTTCATATCCAAACGCTAAACACTTTCCCCGCTCCTAAATTCGCACTCGACCTCAACCAACATTTGCCTGCCCAAGTCTCCTCTCACTGCAGTTGTTTGGCGTTGTGCACACTCCTGCCCTGAGTTATAGGTCCGGCACGTTGGTCAGAGCCTCACTCCCCCGCTGCCCCAGAATATGTAAGAGTTTGACGGTGAGGGGCGCGGGGGAGAACCCCAGGGATGAGCGCCGTGTTGACAGACAGAGGTATCGCAACTCCTCCCACCCCCTCTGCAGAAAGACCAACGGCCCCCCAATGGGCCCTGAGCAGATAAAATACACCCAGCCCTCTCCTCCGGCAGGTGTGACAGGCAGCGGGGGTGGCCTGTCCGCAGGGGGGCTCCGGGGGAGGTCCTGACAGGGGGCACATTAGGAATACATCAGCAATTACTCTCAGCCGTTTCTTTTTCTTCTTGCTTTAACACCTGGGTACTGACTGGCATTCATTCTCCTGCTGAAGGTATTGTCAGTTTTGAAAGGGAAGATTTTGCACATGTGTATAATATTACGGATTGAGTAGATAAACAGTTTTAGCCTATGATTTTGGTAATTCAACAACACTGTTTTTACATAATTCTGTGATCATGTTGATGGTCAAATCAATGTTGACCAAAATACTTCAATTTGAAAGGAATAGCTTTTCCTGTTTTTAAAATAAAGCTGGACGAATTTGCAACTGCACATGTCCACAATGGCTTTAGCTCCATGTGTAGAATGCATTTTGTCATTTTTGCTTCCGTGTTTTTATTTATTTATACGTGACTTGTATAAACAGCGTTCCAGTTGAAAGTCATTATTTTGAGAGCCAATGAAAAAAAAAATATTTTTCCTTTCTTTCCCCCCCCCCCTCTAATCATTTTTTTTTACATAATAGCTCTCAGGGATGTGTAATCAAAACCGTTAAGATTTTTGGGATTCCTGGCACATGAAATAATGACTAATGGGGATTTTAAAATGTAAAATAGTGCCATTATCATTCACATATAAGCGATTGAGTTAGTCTTGGGACGATGCTTGGAAGATCTCGAATTTCTACGGTCATGTTCAATTCATAACTTTCTTTCTCAAATTCCATACTTACTCCTCCTCTGTCATATAAATGCATTCACAAATGTTGCAAGAAAATGGCCATAATTAATTTGGCTCATGCGTTAAAATCACTTGAGACAAAAGAGTTTACCTTGATTTTGGAGAAGATTTGGACACGTCTTGAATATAAAGAGCAGTTTTGTTTTTGTTTATCTTCAAGTCTCGTTTTCAAAGTATCTTAAGTGTGCTTGTTCCATTGACATTTACTTATTCTACTGCACATGTAACACCGATGATGCACAAACCGCTGTGGTGTCGACGGGCCCAAACCCGCGGCCTTATTTTAAACTTTAGTGCTGAACTCCATGTTGGTAGTGCACCCCACGTTGCAAATCAACTTCTTGATGTAATGGAATTCACAGGGCCGCGGACATGTTTACCTGTTTTTCCAGCCCCATTAGGCACAGAGCGGCTATATCACGCGTGACACCAGAGAACTGCTCCCTGGTCTGTTTAAACCATGAGGTAAGTGTGCTGCAGGGGCCCAGTCCGCCGACCCAGATAGCGGCAGTGAGGGCCAGTTATATGAGCTCCACTTTCTGCTATAAACGTGTAACGGGTGCAGACGTCCCGTAGGCCAGACGGATAAATGTTCTGCACAGTGAGTTGCTGGGAATGAGGCAGGAAGATGTGTCCCCAGTTAGATATTTAAGTCTCAATTTCTGCATAAAACGCTGTACAACTTATAAAAACTCAAATGGAGGAACAGTGGGTTAATGGACTTAGCACTTAATGTGTGTAAAGTTAACATGTTCTCCTGGATGGCTTTGGGCATTCCTGTTACACCACAACCCAAAAACAATCCTTCATATGGGCACTGTTGGTCAATATCATCGAGATTTGGAGACGGGAGCCCGCTGTGCCCACTACTCCAGACCGGGTAGCCTGGCCAGCTAGCCACTCCTGCTTTTGGTTCAGGAGCGTCTGGAACTGTGCAAAGTACCAATCATAATTTGAAACATTTTCCATTGATCCAATCTCAGGCCACGTTGTCACAACAGGAAGACAGAATTGACCAAAAGTAAAACATTTTCTTAAATGTAGCGTTACTTAACAACAATGTACCTGCGTAATAGGGATTACCCAATTGCAGAGGCACGTGATTTTGGTCCATGTAGCTGATGGCCTATAGAAGTGAATGGAGTGGTGAGAAACGGCAACGTGTGCTGCATCATGTACTTTTGTGTACTTCTCAGCCTAATTAAGGTGCACAGTACGGTAGATTGTGCATGTACAGGGGAAATATCAGCATTTCTAATGCAGCCATTGCGAAGGACTATTGCTGTTTTCTCTGTTAATCACTCAATTCAGAGTACCGTGCCTCGCTCCCCTACACTGACCACAGACGCTCCTGGCGTGTCAATAAACAAATGAATGTGAGTGTGTATGTTTAAAGGTGATCTGAAATGCATCTCTGACCATGAGAAGTAGCAATATTATTAGCTTTATTTAAACAGCCTTAACCATGTTTGCATCGTCCTGCTAAAGTCTCAGGTAAATGGTTCAAGAGCACATACTATACACATTGCTAAACTGATCTTTAAAACATACTAAGTGAAAACTGAAATAAAGCATCTTTGTCCTGCTTTAGCTCGTGGGATAAAAGGAAGTCCAGTGGCCTAATTTCCTGTTCAAGTGTGGCCGTATCAGAAATCAGCCCCAGCGGTCCCTCGAGCCACTCCTGCCCCGGCTCTACCCTCTCACCCCCCCTGCCCCTCCTAACCCTGCGGGGGCCACAGCAAGTTAACCTCAACTCAGCCGTGACTCGAGCGCAGAGTGATATTTTACTCATCTAATCCCCCCTCAGTCATCGTGCAATAAAGTATGCCCCGTGACCTTCGACCTCGAGAGTCAAAATACCCCCCATCCTTTAAACTACACCCCCCCGTTTCCCACCACAGGGCGCTAAAGACGAGACGGTGGCAAAGTCATGATCAAGGTGGGGGGGGGGGGGGGGGGGGAGCTCGCTGTGAAAACTTTTCGCATACTTCTGGCCCCTGCTGTGGATGTCGGTGTAATCGTGAAAGACTCTGGCAGCACTTTTTGGACGGAGAAAACGTTCTGCTCTACGGCTGCTTTGACATGTTAACCACAATATTTCTGCTTGTGAAATTGTGAAAGCGTTTTGCTCACAATATTACTGAGAGCATGGAGGACACCTAAAAGAAATACGCAGGGGTATGGACACTTCTGAACTCACTCAATTTACTTTGAAATCACCTCATTTCACTTTCAGCATTTAGTTTCCTGTATCTATTCCCCCCATTTTCAAAAAAAATATAATCCATTTTGCCCTATCTATAGCAACCTTCGAGGGGGGGGGGGGGGGGGGATATGCAGTATTTTTAGTCTGCATAGTATTGGTCAACATATCTTGCCGGTCTTTATCTAGCGAGTATGTTTTAGTCGCTGGATTAGTTTTACAAATACAATTAGTCCCTATTACACTAGACTCAACTCCCCTCTTGCCGCTAGCTAGTTAGCAACATTAGCACAACATTTTCCACACTGAAGAATTCTCAAACGTGTTGCTTTGCGATGCTCTGCTCGGCTGAGAGGTGCGCCGCACGTCAAGTGGTATCGGGACCACATTCATGAGTATCGTATCAGTGCATCCCTAGTGTAAAACGTCCCCGTGAAGAATAGAAAGAGGTCGAAAATGTTAGGAAAGAGTTTTTGATCACAGCAAACTATTAAAACTTAAACTAGCTTCCTTTTATCAGTTTGAAAGGCGGAACATCGAGTACAAGGCCTTTAAGTCGTTGGGCTACATATCTTCACCCACACTGCTTAAATGGGTATGTGAGTTTTCTTGGCTATATGGCGGTTAATGTATGCCGTGTTTGTGCATAGGTATGCATGCGTACGGCAGGAAAGAGACACGGGGAGTCCAGCCCACCCTCCTGGCCCCCCTCCTGCTCCGGCACATCTGGCCTTTATATCAGGCCTTTAATTAATCCTGAGTGAAGGCCAGCAGTGACAGGCCGACTGGGCAGGCTCCAGCCACAGACAGGCACAGATTTATAACAAGCGAGCCCCGAGCGGAGGTGATTTATGTCCGCCGAGGAGAGAGAAGCGGAGTGGTGGAGGCAGTGGACACGGAGTGTCACAGTCATTCTTGGCATTCATTTCATCAGCCAATAACGTTTCGCCAATGTTTTTTTTTTGTCATTGTAATACACAGCCTGGCAAAGACAATAAAATTAGCCTCCTGGATTTAACTTAGCGAGTAGGAAAGAGCCTCCTATTGGAAAAGTACTGCATTATCTTTCAGGTGACAAGAAGTTATTTAGCCCCAAAGTGCCAAGTGACACATCCTGTCGTTGTGGGAAAGATTTCAGTCCTTTTTAGAAGGGTCGAAAAAAAGGCATGCAGAAACGTCTGAAATAAGGCTAAGAATTGTCCAATACATTTTTAAAAGCTAGAATGATAGTTGGGAATGATTGACTCTCCAATTATCAATACAAGACCGTGTAGAGTTGCTATCATCCATGAATTTATATAAAACACAATGTCTAGTCATAATCTTGCTAGAATGGAGCATTCCGCATCAGAAAAAAATATATCGACAAATGAATAGAAGTTTATTATTGGTAACGCATGAGTACTCTAATGCGTTATTTTCATAATAAATTAGTGCAGTAATGTAACAAGGTACTTTTCCAGAGGAGAACTTAAAAGTAACATTACCCAACACTGTTCGTAACGCTGTCTTGATTCAAACTAAATTAGAAGTGTCTTTTCAAAGTGTATAGTGGTTTAAGGGCCCGAACGGAACGGTTTGGGCGAAATACTTGAGGCACTAAGTAAAGTGTAATAAACAGGCAGGCACATCCAGTTCTCTTGCCTCCTCAAAGCCTCAACTTCATAAGCTGTAAATCCTGGCCACGGAATAGGAATCTCATCTACGACTTTCTCTCTCTCTCTCTCTCTCTCTCTCTCTGTGGGCGGGATTTACAAACAAGGACTCGAGGAAAGTCTTCTGAAGAGGCAAGCAGTGAAGAGAGATGGGTTATAAGTTATAGGAAGTGGTGGCCTTCTAATGATGAGCAGTACTTTGAAATAGCCCGGAGTTCTTGTTAGTGGAACGGGAGAGCCTTGATAAATGTGAGTGGATATCGGGAGGGGTTGTGGGTTCCCTCTCAGGCATGTGCTGTCAGTCAGAGTCATTGCCCTCGCCTTATCTCCTCACGTAGGGCGCTGTAAATCCTCCCCTTTGCTCATTTCACATTCAACATGACAGTCATCTGAACTCAGCGAAGCACAGGTGACCCTCCCGCACACACAAACCCACACAGGCAGAGGGAGAGAGAGAGAGGAAAGAGAGACCTCCCCCAGGCCGAGCACGTAAAAGGGGTGTTCTTTTTATTATCTACATGCATCAAGTAGACCATAAACCGACCGAGAGGGGAGTTGAGTCTAGTGTAACAGTTTCCATATAGATAATCATGTATTAAAGGGATTTCGGTATTCACAATGTTGACCTGCAAGTGTCAGGAGGAACTGGACTATGAAATACAATGATTTACAATTTATAGTGGTTGATGTGGTTCAAAGATGTTACCTTTCAAAAATATGACAATTAATAATAGAAGTCTGTAAACAATGTGGAGTTTGACAGCAGCAGGTATTTGCATGATATGGCTTTTTTTTTTTTTGTGCCCTGCAGCGCAGCAAAGAGCGGCGCTCAGAGAGAGGACGAAGTGAGAGCAGAGCCATCTCCTGCACAGAACAACGATCTCCACACCTTCTGCTTCAGATCGCTCTTTATTTTTTTTATCAGGCCGCCTCATAATAGCGGACCAACGAGGTCAACAAGCCGACAATTTTGTATGATCATAATAAACCTTGTGTCAGACGAGGCTCATACCGCCGCATCCTCGCGACATATTTTTGTCACAACATTTCAGCTCTATGTTTTCTTAAAACAATATGAAACTGACGCCCAGACATTCTCAATAGTCAATGTCCTTTTCTTAAGCCTGTGTTTTCAGTCACAGCCCAGTGAAGTGAGTGAAATGAGGGAGACAGTTGTGAAAGTCTGTGTTTCTGTAGGGGCACTGCTAAGACACTTATGGCCTGGGGCAGACGCTCCATGTAAAGTACCCCACCAGCAAAAGATACTGGCAAAAAATAGATAAAATTAAATAATAATAGCTTTCCCAAAATCTATATTGTATGCTCCTAAAGCTCCTTTTACTTTTGTATAAAATAAATAAATATCAAAGTGGATTTGAAATAAATGTAGTTTTTTTAGCTTTTTGAGCCCCTCTCTAGCTCTCGCACGGCCCTGCTACACAAAGATAGTGAGCGAGCGAATTGCTGATTGAGCAGTTATGGAAAAGTGTGTTGTGCTTGAAACATGCTTCCTGTGATAAGGTCTATGTCAATCACAAGCTTAAAGAAGAAAAATATGAATAATTGTTTATTTTGCCTAATCATTTTTACTATCTTTTGTAGTACATGTACAAGTATTGATGAGGTTTTGAAGCACCGACTGACCCTATTGCCCTCCTTTGTGTTTTTGTAAAGACCCGTGCTCTACACGTCTGTGTGTGCACATTGCAGCTTTGATTAATGACTCTTTTTGCAGTCCTATCGTCTGGACTGCAGTTCCCAGAATTCCCTTGGGGGTTAAAAAGACAATATTGTGGTGACGGAGCGGCCACTCTCCCTATAAGGCTCTGTTTTCTTTATTTTAGTGTTATCTTAACAGTGGGTGGTGCCGTATGGTTCGCCAGCACTACATGTTTGCCAGCATAATTTTTTTTTTTAAAAGAGGCAATAGTCCATCCTGAAACCAAGCCACAAATAAGTGCAGGCTGAAGCTTTCATAAAACTTGGTTGTCAATCTGGGAAGACAGTAAAAATGCCATCATTATCACAATTAACTCGTGACCTTACTGGATACGTATAGAAAAGAGTGACAGATAATTATAAGGCTTTCCAACACATGCAGACAGCTATGTAAATGTGTGCGAGAAGCGGAGTGGTTTATGGTCCTATGACAGATGGACTTGTAGAATATGGTCTTGCTGGAATCCCCTCAAGGTATTCTCCCAGATACTGTATGATTTTGCTCTGAAAATATTTGGGAACAAATTCTCTCAGGTGTAGGAACGCTGACTTCCTTGGCTAGGGGAACGACTGTTTCCTGTTTTATTCTTTTAGACTCTCAAAGTAAACAAATCCACCAAACCTCCACAAAAACTTGGCAAAGATGAATAAAAGTATCCAGAAAAACCACAAATGCAGGTCGCAGAAAAAAGTGAAAAATTAAGTTGTACCAGGAGAGAGGGAGGTTTCTTCCTATTTTAAATAGCACTTTAACCTGAACAACTTTTTCTCTTGCCTAAGGACACAACACCTGACGAAGTTCAGGTTGAAGCTCAAACTGACAGCCCTCGGGTTTATGGGAACACACTCAACCCACTTCATCACCCAAAATATTTACCCTGCCCAACCTCACTGATAAAATCTATTATGGCCAAAAGTAGCAACTTGCTACCGTCTTCAAAAGGCTAACCCACTTGCTTAATAACTGTCGGGTATCTGATTTTTCTCATTATCAAACCACAAAAGTAAGAGGTACTGTATTTGAATAAATTGTGTAGCTGCTGCCCCCGACTCGTTTCTAGCTCTCACAATACCTTCTGAACTATTGGGATCAATAGGCTCTGTGTATGGAATGTTTTTGGCTATCTTCCTGTTGGCCAGTGTAGGGTAAAGACTCCTGTCAGCCATTTGTTCACATGAAATACGCAGCAATTTGTGTTAAATGCCCATTTCCAACAGGCAAAGCGACAAAGAAATAAATTACACAGTGGAAATATTGGGCTCTTTCCATGACACCGAAATTGACAAAATGCTGCATTTACTATTATAGAGCTATAGTGGAAGAAGAAATGTGCTAACACAGGAAAATGAATTGTGTACCTCAGCGTTAATTTGCACAAAGCTCGTACTTTTCTTTTCTTTTCTTTTTCTTTAGCTCAGCCTGGTGTTTTCGGCGAAGTGAGGATTCATGGGAAACAGGAAATACCCTCAGTGCTCAGCCCAGACGTGTTACCGGGAACATTTTTCATTTACTGCAACAGCGCTACAATAAAACCATTATGTCTGGCCATACAGCGCTCGGTATCCAAAATCTGCCGAGGTCGCGAGTGAAAGCGCAACTCCCGGGTTATAGTTGCCACGGGCTGAATTGCTATATTGTAAATTCTGGTCCAGGGGCTCATGTTTAAACTATGCTCTTCCCGCCAGCGCTTCGCCTTTGCCAGGAGGGGAGCGGAGCAGCAGAGGAGTGATTTGGAGTGTTTGTGAGGTCAGTGGAGACGCAGCCACTCTCAGTACGCCCAGGGGAGAAAAATGGAATGCGGCCGGCCACCCCCAAAGAGCGTATTTTTTGAGCGAGGCTTCTTTTCTTAGACGGCGTGGAATGGCTAATATTGCAAGGAATGGGCTGGTTTTAAAAATAGAAAAATACACAGAGTGGAGGAGGTTGTTTGGATAGAAAGAGAAGGAGCTCAGTACCGGCTTAAATAGTGGGAAGAATAATTAGAATTTACAAGTTTAGATGAGGCAATTGATAAGATGTCGAGGCTGGGTTTGTGCGGCCCTCAAAATTGGTTATTATATGTTCAACTGTGTGGGAAGCTGTAAACTATAGCATGTAGAGTTGATAGAGGGGAAACGCGAGTACCCTGGAAACCCATCCAGAAAGAGGAAGGACGTTACTTCTGAAAGATTTCTCTTTCGATTACTTTGATAATGAGACAATATATCAGACGCTTGCTGAAATCTAAAGCAGTTCTGGTAAGATTCTGGTTCAATGAAGAGAATTTGTATTTGTAAACTTGAAAGACTAGTGGTTCGGCAAATTGGGAAAATGTGTGGCTCGAGTAACAACAGGCCAGCATATATTCTTGAACCCCACGGTTAATTGGGACAAAATCACTCCACATAACAGAGATCAAAACATCCGTATGAGTACTCTATAATAATACTGTAAAAAAGACAATGAAGGAATGAAGGAAGCTCGATACTCCGAGTGCGATCTCCGTCCTCTCTCGATATTTTCCCAATAAGGATTAACGATGTCTTGCACAAATCAACAAATAGTTCAAGCAAACATCACCAACAGTGAGATACTTATCCGAAGTCACTGGGTACGTGTTAAAAACATTACATTGGATGTGAATTCTTGACTGCAGGAAACGTCTGTTAAGGTAGGACTTTTTGTCCCAGAGCTAATTAAACAACAGCAAATTATTTATACTAAAGACAGGCCAGTTAGTTTTTTAACGGCTCGTGCAAAGTCTTGCATGGTTACTATTTAAATTTTTATTTAGTGTTAGCCGTTAGCTTCAAGACAAAAAAAGCTAATGAGCACGGATGTTTCCTTTGGTGTTTTCTTTGCTCCTGACGTGATGTTTTTAACATGATGCTGTGACTGTCCACCAGGATCTCACTGCCTCCATGTAATCTTGAGCTATTTATTTCTTCAGACAAGACGCTGCAACAAACTCATAGGGAAATAACGGAGACAGGGCGTGCCTCCAGAGGATCCACTCGGAAGTCACGTGACCCCTACGTGCATTGTGACTCGGGGAAAGAAGGCAAGGCAACTTTATTCATACCGTGCATATTGGTACAACAGTAATTATTCAGCTATATGGAATAAAAAATGTGCAGAAGCTTCATTCACTTAGTGAGCTGAAACTAAACATTTTAAGAAAAAGGGACAGAATTTCACCAAATTTTAGTACTTAAAAATACCAGATTATATATATATATATATATATATATATATATATATATATATATTTTTTTTTTTTTTACAGCAAACCAAATGAAACATATTTAAAATAATGTCTCCTTTACATTGTATTTATTTCCTCCTTCCATCGCCACTATTGCCATTAGCCTGGCCTGTGTATCTGCTGTGCGTTTGGCTATAACAGGCTGCACAAACAGTCTCTGTTTCCCAAATGGCAGTGATCATATTTCTGTTTAGCTCATTTTAACATGGTCCAGCAATCGTGTAAATCACATTTAAAAGGCGTACACAGCTCATTACGGCGCGGCGGCAGCGGCTCCCCCTCGGCCAAGTGCACTGGAGAATATTCACAGTCATCTGTGGTGTAAACATGTCTTTACTTATCCAGATTAACTCTGTGGATCACATTACTCTGTTCCCTCTGCAGCAACAGGGCAGTCTCAGCACCGACCAGTGGGCCTAGTTATTCTCTTGGAACAATGACAAAGGTTTTCAAAAATGATATATAAAGAGTATGAATATGAACAAGTAATATTCTTTAGTTTTTGGAAGAACATTTTTGGAGGAAAACCCTGACTTTAACCTGACATTGTCCCAAGGAGGGTGCAGAGAATAAAAACATGATAAATGGTTCTGTGGCAAAAAAGAAACAAAAGTTTGTATTTCCAAAAATGTCTCTACATTTCTGTATTTAAGAAAATACACAATAACTTGTGGCACTACAGAAGTAAAGCATTACATTTTGTGTCGAGTGCAGTGTGTTAGTGAAGCCAAGGCCAAAAGCAGCGGGACTTGTCGATCACTGGCTGTTATTAGGAGGAGACCACCAGGGTAAACAGGGCCATTTGGTGGGCCTAATAACAAAGTGAGCGCTGGAGCGGGGGGACAGGAAGCTCAGGCAGACAGGCCAATGCTGAGAGAGGCACTTTCTCCAGTCAAAAGAAGGCCTCCATGGAAAAAACAATGACAAGGCTTATTGGAGTTTGGAAAAAGTCCCATAGCTACTTCCAGATGACAGAAAGTAGAAAGGAGTAGGAGAGAGATCGTTACTGAAGATCTTCTACTTTAGATGTCATCACTACTGTGCCTTTTTTTTCAAAGGAGTCAGGGAAAGTAGCTCCAACTTTCTTCATTTAGTTGGGACAGAGCATGTCACTGAACTCATGCATGTTCTGCTTTCTTAATTCATCCTGGCCTATTGTACATGTTTTTTAGCTGTAGGGAAACTGGACCACACTGACAAAGCCTGCACACTGGGAATCTATGTAAACTACACATAGAAAGACTGGAGTCGAACCTGGAACCTTCTAGTAATTGCTATCTTCACAAAATGTTAAGATTGTGCAATAACACATTTTGATTGTATTTTTTTAAGTATAAAAATATGCTTTCCTTTTATCCTTTCCACAATAATACGGACAAATGCAAGTGAAATCTTTCTGTCCAGTCTTATCCAAGTGAAAGCATGGTGACATTGAGGAGAGCAGACCCCACGTGTGTTAACTGCTCGTCCACCTGGGAGGCACCACTTTACAGCAGGGTTAATGGCAGCAGTGTTTAAAGTGAGCTCAGGTTTCATTCTATAGTCCTGCGCCGCACTGTTCTACCTCTGACCTGACTCTACAATGACAAAAGGCCACTGGCTGTACACACTGGGGAGGAGTGTAATGGAAGCCCATGGTGCTATAGTTTACCAGGAGCTACTTATTTGGGTCATTTTGAAGTTAACTTTTAGCCTGACTTTTATCTATCTTATTTTCAAGCCAATCAGAGTCCAAATATTGTTAGTATTTTTTTTTAAATCAACAAATGGTAAGTCAAAAGCTTCTGAATATAAGGTTGCCAATAGGTTTTGTGCACAGGAGCCAGAAAAAGCGTCACCCCTATTTTAGCTTCTTTGCACTGGCTACCTGTACGTTTTAGAATTGATTTTAAAATGTTGTTGTCCGAACAGCCTCCACCGAGAAGGGTTTTAAACCCCATCTTAAGACCCACTTTTATTCTCAAGCTTTTAACACCGCATGAGTTGTATGGTCCCCTGTCTTTTATTTATTTGATCTTGTTTGTTTTATTGTTTTAGCCAATGTTTTTATTTATTTCATTGTTTAATCGATTTTATTTATGTTTTTACGTTCTATTTATTGTGTTATGAAGGTTTTAGTGTATTCTCTTTTGTTTTTAATATTTATTTTAGTGGTAAAGCTAATTAGCATTGTATCTGTTTATTGTTTTTATGATCTTACGTGCAGCAGTTTGGAAACGTTTTTGTTGTTTAAATGGGCTGTACAAATGAAGTGGATTAGAATGATTTTGGCTAACTTCCTGTGGGCCAGTGCAGGGTTAAAACTACTTCCTGTCCACATTTTAAGCTATATTAAAAATAAAAAACAGAATACAACTTTAACAAATGTCAAGCCAACTGTATTTCATACATATATTGTTCAAATGGTGGTGCTATTTTATCATTTGTTGTTGTTAAATTAACGTTAGCCTTTAGCTTCATGGCTAAAACACTTAAAAGTCTCCTCCAGTGAAGTCCTTACATCCTTAGTAAGTACATCCCCCTATGAGAGACCAACAGGCCCGTTTGGAACCATGAGGCTGTCCTTCTGTGGACCCACCACCTGCAGGAGGAGCCATAGGGGACTGGTGCTATGTGACCCGGCAACGGACAAGTGGAAGAAAATGGATGGATAGTAAGTACATTTTTATTTATTATTAGTAAATTAGTAAGTAATAATTTGTATTCATTTATTTCAGCAAGACACGGCTAACACAGAGTAGTTAGTTTGTTGGTATTGAAATTATTAGGGGTTCTGAAACCTTTTGGGGCTTTTTTTTGTGTGTGCTTACTTTATAATGATACAAAGCAAATGATATGATACAATTTGGCTATACAATCTGCTAAAACCTTGTTGTCTAGTGTATCTCTCAAATGTGCAACCAACAGTCCTAATTCCACCAAAAAGCCAAAGAAATTGAGCTGTGAAGAAGTATCCAAGTCAATACCTCACTCCATAAACAATCGCACATATTTAACCGGTGATTTGCTGCAATTGTGTCTGAAAAAGCCAAAGTAGTCCAGTCTAGTCATTCTGGCTCTGAGTCCGGCCCCGTCTAAATCCTGGAGTAAGCCCTTATCTGGTATTAAGACCAAAAGTAGGGACTGATTTACTGCTTAGCATTAAAAAACGAAACGCAACACCAGCGCTTTTCGAACGCTTCGACCCACGTAACCGCAAAGAAGGGAGCAGAACGCAAAACGATACTCTGAAATTTAGTCACAGTCGGAGCATGGCTGTGCTACTGCTCCAAACAATGGTGCATTCACTGATGTTGGAGATGATTGGGGGGAAAATTTGCCATCTGCTGTAGTTGTTTTAGTTGTTATTTTGTGATTGCGGTGCTGTTTCGTCCGTTGTTTATGTCAGGGGAATCTGAAGGTCTGCTATGAGAATCCACAGAGAGATGGAATAGCAATGATGCTCGGCAAAACTCAAACGCTGACCATGAAGACGATCCGCCATAAAAACAGTTATTTATTTAGCGTGAAGCGAGACAGAGAGCGTAAAAACAGAGGAGGTTTGCATCTGTAGTTGACTGTTTGGCCGTTTGCGTCTCTTTTGGGGTTATTTTTGAATAGTAATGACCTAGTAGACTAATAAAATGGCTGCTTGGCTACAGAGACGACATCTTTGGGAACGGCCATAAATGGTCGGAAAATAAACAACTCTTTCACCTATTACTCCACAAATACTTTAACAAATGCTGAATTAGATATTATTTTCTGTCTAAATAAAGATATGGAGACATGGAAAGAAACAACGTGGTTTAACGACCCTAAACTGCACATATAACAGGGAATGCTAACCATGATGCCAACGTTAGCTTCATGCTACGTGCTAACCACCAAAATCGAGTGCCATTTTTTTCACTTCATGGGCGACCGTGGCACAGGTGGTAGAGCGGGTCGTCTCGTGATTGGAAGGTCATGGGTTTGAATCCCAGCTCCCGCAAATGCACATTGTCGTTGTGTCCTTGGGCAAGACACTTCACCCTACTTTCCTCCAGTGTCTGCGTACATTGGTGTATAAATGGGTGACTGGTTCCTTACTGTAAAGTGCTTTGGGCCTGATACAGGTAGAAAAGCGCTATCTAAGTTGAGTCCATTTACTTCTAGTGGACAATCTGTAGTCTCAAAACATTCATTAGGACCCGATTTTGACTTGACTTTATTTGTATGTGCTAAATACAAATTGCGACTATGGAAAACAGACATTTTCCATAGTCCGATGGAAAATTTCTAAAAACAAGTGCAAAATAACTCCCTTAACCAACTTGCTATGCTACACACCCTAGCATGACATACTAAAGTCTTTATCTATGCATAAATGACATAAAACACATACAACGCAGTTCACAACATTGTAACATGGTAGGAAGCAGGTCTACTTCGAAAAAGATTATCCAATGGGACTACCTATAGTAAAATAACGGTTAAATTAAAAGAAAAACAGCTATAAAAAGTTGATTTCACATAATGCATGCAGCCTTTAAATTTTTGCAAAAGCATGGTTAACACAATTATATTTAAGATTTTGTTAAAACAATTTTTTACCCAGCTTTCTTTAGTTTGGCCATTTTTGTGATGTTTATAATTTAACTTCCTTATTGGACACTGACAGGCAGTGACATAGATGAAGGCAAACAATTTTAAGATGTTACCGCGCCAACCATGTTATGTCAATGGGACATGGGGAACTTTACCTTTAGTATCTATGTCACTCCCTGTCAGCATCTTAAAAATTCAAATAAAAATGCCTAACATTTCTTCGTTACTCTTTCACTGAAAAAATTATAATTATGCAACTGATGTTATCCATCTAAATAAGTCATATTTTTAAAAGCATTAAAAACCTGTCATAGGCACTTTAAAGACACAAGACTATGCCAATTAGTCATTTACTCACCTAAGTCCAATTTGCAGCAATTACGTAATCCCTTATACTGTAAGATGACACTGAATGTAACAGCTAGCACGTCTTGTATTAACGTTGTGAGGACTTCCTGTACAGTTTAATGTGGAAACACTGGGTGTTTTTGGCCCCACTGAATTCTGGGAAAACCGTGGAAGCTTGTTGTTCAGAACTCTCCCCTGGCGCTGCTTCATAAGAGAACTCACGCCGTCAAATACTTTAACCTCAGATGAGCTACAAAAACACTGCGTCCCTCCGGGTGGCTATGTGTGGGCGTGCACGTGCCGGAGCGTGCACGTGCAGCTTTGAATGTGCCTTTTTAGTCTTTATTTGTGCACAATTTGTGAATAAATGGCACTCTGAGAGGTTCGGATCCCACTACCCTCTGATGCTAGTCCAGGAGGTTTTGCGAGTTTGCTTTCTCTAAACAAAACATGGATGAGAATAAAAGGACTAGTAAAGAGATTATGGAACATCAAAGCACTTACAACAGGTCGATATCACGGTCTGTGGCTGTCTGGCCAAATGTCTGAGAATCTGATGGAGATGTATCAAGTACAAATGTGCGCCAAATGGCCAAAAGAAGCAGGTTAAAATGTGTGTTCTCGTAAACACTGAGACCACCAAGACTGGAGAGATTCATACATCAATTCACCACAATCTAACATGCTACAACAACATCCAAAGACCAAACATGGACCAGAGGAAGCTGCATTTCACAGCCAAAATGTAGAAATCAAACTTTTTCTACTACTGATGTTGAACTTTACTCACATACAGCGGCTGGTGTAGCTTCGGGACACAGTGTCAATCGCAGTGACAAGACACGACCCAAATAATAATATTACTTTACACTGACTAATCATACTTCTATTATAGCATACCGTTTGAAAAAACAGTATTCCTTTCACAGATCTGTTGACTCAAGTACTGATGATAATATATCGGACTATCAAAAACTGTCAAAGCAATTTATCAAAAATGTCTGGCAAAGGCCAAACTTTGATTCCCAACCCAGGAGTTGAGAGCCATTGATTTACAGTATGAATAATAAATGATCCAATCCACTTTATATCTTTCAGTCCATTTTATAAACTGCGATATAAACACAATTGTACCTCCAAGCCTCTCTTACCAACACCAAACACAAACTCCCAATCACACAAAACATGGGTGAAGTGTCTTGCTCAAGGACACAAAGACAGCAGTTATCAAACTTCCAATCTTTGATCAATGCTCGTCCAATTGGACGAGCATTGGGAGCTACGAATGTCTGTCATGCGTCTGCACGTAGCCATAGCCAATCGTATCATCGTATCAGATGACGTATGATGTACCCGCTGTAAACTTTCCAGCTAAACTATTTAGAACATGGTCTAAAGCTTGATCGAAAGATGGGGTCACGTGGCCATGGTCCCCAGACTGTTGTGCAGTTCGAAAGGATTCAAGTGCACACAGCAGTCTGGCGTTAGCCAGGCTAACAAACGTGAACCTCTGTTAGCCAATGATGAAGCCAGTCCCTGTTAAATAATGCATGGCAAGGTCAGACTTACCTGGCTGAAGGATTAATCTATTGTACAACCTGACTATCCAGAGGAAACCTACGCAGATGCGAAACTCCACACAGAAAGTCCCCGTCCAGATGGGACCTGGGACCTTCTAGTTGTGAACCATGAGTGCTAACCGCTGTGTATCCAACCGCACAAAAATCAAAACTTTAACTGAATATGATTCAGCATTTTGCCCAGAGAACACTTTTAGGCACTAATTCTTGAAAACATCTGGATCTTTCACAATTTGCGATGTTTGATGGCTAAATGCTAGCGGCCTTCCGAACTAGCTGGCTTACTGATTTCCGTTTACATTAGGACCAAAGGTTGCTTCTCCTTTTTATTTCTATGCTCCAGCTCACTTTTGAAAAGGTCTCCATGGTAACCAGGTGTTATAGCACAAATACAGGTGTGTGGAGCTGGGCGAGTGCTGTTATTGACCATGCCAGTCCCCCTCTCTCTCACCCCCTTTAACACACCACAGCGGTAAACAGCACTGGCCTGTGCTTACCGGGGAGGTTGAAGTCATTTCCTCCCCCAGGGGCCCGTGAAGTGCGGCGAGTGTGTGGCACTGCTGATGTCATAGGTTCGAGTCCGCACTGAGGGCTAAGTGTTGTTAAAGAGGCCACAGACAGGTGACTACCCAGCTGGACTGCCACAATATCCAGCTTTATATGATCCCCCAGGCTTATATTACTCAATTATGCTCCTAAAGAGTCTCTAAATCTTCATGCACTGACAAGTCCGGGCTTTTAAATAAGGAATCGACTTAAAGCTCTTCTACCTTTCCAAATGAGAATACGCATGTCCCACTCTAATTAGCTTTATAATAAAATGGATGCCAGTTACCTCCATGACTTTTACAGCGCACTGAGAGAATGATTGGGATCGTGAGTCACCCCGGAGTTTGGAGGCAGAGAGCAGTTTTCTGAAGCTGTAAATGGAGCAGTCAAAAGCTCATTGTGTGTGCACTGGTTTATGTATCGAAGCAACAGGTCCTTCACTAAATCCTGATTCAGTGATGGATTATGTTCGCAATAGAATATGAATTTGTAAAGGGGCCCGAGACAGACTTTATTTTTCCATGTTGTAAAGTTGTTCAAGAGATTAGGGTTGTAGTAGTTCAATAGTAATTAGGCGTGCACAACACACTGTCAAATGAATAATGTAATGCAACATCCATATCACCAACGGCTATTATATATTATGAAATCACTAAGGTCTTCCATATTACAGAGGTCTTGCTAACACAGCCAAAACAAAAACACTAACGTGTATTGATTTAATGGAATGCCATGTGTTGAAAAGCAAAGATTTATAAAAAAATTCCGGTTTTCCCTACCACTAAAAACATGTACAATAGGTCAGAATGGATGTAGTGTGTTACTGAGTGGTTGGTGGTGGAGTGAATGAACAATGACTACAATGTGGTGCTTTGAGAAACTTGGTAATACAGGCTTGTAAAGCGCAATACAACTGTAAGCCATTATTATCATTACTCAAAGGAATACTGTGTAAAATTTTGCCAACATGCTCCTAATGAGCAGCTCGAGGCATAACATGCGATTTTTGCAGTGGGTAATCAAAGACTGCATTTTGGTGAGGACCTAACCTATTTAAATCTCATATTTGGCTGCCTTTAGTCAACATCTCTTTAGACATCTCATCTCCTTAGTCAGGTCTGAGGAGAGGTGAGCAAGTCACAGCAAACAAAAAAACATCTGTATTAAAATAAATGCTATTATTGTATTCTATTGATTGGCTGAAATGTTACAGTAAGTGTGGTTTCACGCAAAAGTATCTGAAGTAAACTATTAAAAGAATGTTATAATTATGAAGAATTGTCCAGTTGTCTTTAAACCAGGTGATCAGCAGAGACCAAATGTGCTATTGTACTGCAGTCTTTCACAATAAAAGCACTAAAATCGGAACCTTATTTTTTGATCAATAGTTTTTTTATTTTTCATTAATAATTTAAAACTAGACTGAACTAGATGGATTGAACGTTAGCCTAAGGAAGCAGGCTGCTGTTACGAAGGAATAGCAAAAATGCAGAAGATTGACGGCTTCATCCAGCCAGGGGCATTTATACAAATCAAACCTACACCTCTGCGCATGAATCTCTGTAATTACCGCTGGAAATGAAACGTGCACTCTTAAATTTCACTAATAACTTTTCCATGGTGCAGTGCGGACCACATTCACTTCATACCATAGTCGGCGGAGAGTCCCTTGATGCAGCGCTTTGACCTAGTTGATTTTGGGATCCCGATCTAGAATGGAATCCGGGCTGTTCACGAGCGGGCGCAAATCCCCAAAGTTAGTTATCGACCTGACCAGAACCTGCCCACTCCTGCCACCGCCAATATTTACTATGGCTCCGCGCTACTCCTGCTAAAGTGCAAAGTGCTGCCAATAAACGGGCTTGGGTTTCCTCGTCTGGAGCGAAGCGCGATCACACTACCGGCGGTAAAAGTGGGAGCTGGTCCCTTGTCTCTAAGGGAGTGTGGGGTTATTGTCCTGCGTGAGACCGACAGTGTATAAATAACGGAGGCGCAGTGGTATCTGTGAAACTAAAGACGTGCTGGAGACGAGGCGGGCGGACATGTTTTTCAGGTAATTTACACACGCAGATAGTACGGGAGGAGGGAGTGTGGTCATGTCATCGGCACGTGGTTCATCAAGACTGTAGCAGTTTTCAAGAAAATATCTGTTGATATGGGATATCAACATGGATTGGATATGCAGAGTGCTGTTTTATTCTTTATCTTCAGTTCATTTTGAGGGAACGTAATATAATTGGTCAACAATATGTAAATATACTGCTGCTGATGTCTTGCAGTACCAAAGAGAAGCATCTCCAACATGTATCACTCAGCTCTTTCCAAGTAGCTCCCCAAAGACTTTCTACATTCATTTATTCACTCAAGGAAAAAATACATCTTGGCAACAAAGGCAGGATTTATTGTTGTTTAGCTCATACTAGGAAAGACATCTTGTAATCAAAATGTCTGCATATACTTATGATTATACATTTGTGTATCACTTTGCAAATGCTGAATCCCAATACCTGAACTCCCCTCTGTCCCATCAGGAATGTGCACATAGCCCTGATAAAGAGCCTGCCGACAGTGAACTTGAGCTGTTTGTAATAACCCACATTGTAAAGAACGTCAAAAACACGCTGCGCTCCCTTCCCTCTTCCCACTCTCCCTCTGTATTCTTTATGGTTCTGTAAGCACATTTGTTACTGGTTTGATGGGCCAAGATATTATGATTTGACCCCGGCAGCCTACTGTTTAGAGTCTTACACCAGAGAATGTCTCCTTCGTCGTCCACTGCGGAGATCAAAGTGGACCATTCCTCCAGTCCTCGCACCTGGAGATGTTGTAACATGGATGATTGGTGACACATGATTGGACTTTGAAGACGACATGTACAAAGGCAGAGTCCAGCTGAGGCAGAGGCGGTGGGTCTGAAGGCTGATACAGAGCGAGTCAGTGGAAAGACCAATAATTTTTTTTTACATGAGCGTCACAGGCATGGACAAATAAAGTGTGGGATGGAGTGAGGATGCCTGGCATAGTTTTCGTTATGAGTAAACAGGATGAGTTGATGGCATGTGCAACACTGGAACACGCCGTCCGTTCTTTTTTTTTTTTTCAATGGCCAAAAGGGACCCCATTATAATGTGAACATACCATGCAGTAATTGTGGTTTATAAAACTGTTTTAGGGAACATTTTATAATTCAAATCAATGTGTGAGTATGGAAAAGACATGGAAGGGTTGCTTTTATCAAATCGCATGGAGCAACCTCTGCCAGCAGCAAGAAGAATTACAAATGATTAAAAACAAGATGCAAGCCACCATCTCCTGTTCCCTCAGGATGTTTAATCCGAACCCCAGAGCAATTCCCAATGCATAAATTATATTGAACGACCAATAAGTCACACAGTAACATTTGGAATTAATGTCCTATCACGAATTCGGTCGGTCGGCTTCTCTCACATAATCCAATCCAATCCACTTTATTTATATAGCACATTTAAACAACAAAACGTTTCCAAGACATTCTCTCTCAGAACGATCCACGGTGTTTACAGTACAGACTTTTATGTCACAGAAACCAGTCGAGGGAAATGTGCATCTTTGAGGAATACAGATCAAATTGCTTGAGCAGTAGAAGAAGAAACAACAAAAGGGATTACTCAAGCAAAATAAGTGTATTATCTAAAGTTCAACGTCAGAAACTGCCTGTCTCCTGATCTTGTTCAGAGGTGTGTCTGAACTTTACAAATTCCCATGCTGTGACTAAAAGAACATGTGTTTTTAGCCACCTCTCACTTGAAACCTTATATAGCAAGAACAACACTGCTGCTGCGCTCTCTATGGCACAAACATCTAAATTAAGTCAGTGGCGGCAATACAAGAAGTAGCTAACATACTTGAGTATTTGGTGGGGGAACTGGAAGTCGCCTCTACTGGAAAATACCAGTTTAAGTTGCGGTCATTCGCTTTGTCACTTTTGATCAGCTATTTATTTTATGCTTATGACTTCTGACTTCTACCCTCTCAGTCTCCCACTGAATAATCCAGCTGCTCTTGAGATGAAGAAATTATAGCCATTTTTGTTGCATTCCACACAATTATGCTGCGATGGTGGTGGCAGTGAAAATGATGTGTGTGAACTGAGGGTCTGAAGAGGTCACTTATAAATGCATGTGTGTTCTCCGCCTTTTGTCCAGACTGGAAAATGTTTTTACTGTGTGATATCAATAAAGGATACATCAATCAATGAGAACTCTGAGAACTGCTTAGATAATCAATACATTAATGAATAAAATGAAGGCGATGATGTATGAACAAAAAAAACAAAACATTTATTGATAATACTGCACATTTTAAGAAAAAAGATAAAATAAATGATCATAAATTAAAATGTCTATATTTCTATTGTGTAATGCTTCAGCCATACAAATAATAACATACAAGCATTTATTTAATATAGGTGTTTTTATTAGTCATATTTAAAAACATGACTAGTAACTTTGCTGAAAGCGGGACATTACAACTTATCTCCATGAAGATGTCGCTGCTTTGATTTGGCTACAGGAGGCACAACATGGGCAATTTAATTTTGGAAGAAGACCTAATGTAAATTTTGATAGCCCACTGATTAGAGGTGCACTGATCTGATCGGTCACCCTGAACATGATCGGCCGATCACGGCCTAATTTTTGTGATCGGTGAAATGCGCCAATCAGATGGGCCGATCAAACATAGATTTCACAGACTTTCTTACAGTAGATATTCTGGTGAAAACTCTGCAGTATAGCGCCGCTCTAAACCGCGTTTTAAATGTAATTCGTGGCAACACAACAGCTGCATAGGCTGCTCTAAGTGCCGAATGTATCCCTGGCCACTGCGCCTGACGGCTCTCCTCGTTTCCAGACTGCAGTAAACGGAACAACAACGGAGCTAGAGCTAACCCGCTAACGTTACGCTTTAAGACAAAAGCATAATGAAGGTTCGTGACCATAAAATATCAGTGTATGGGACTTCTAACAGGAGGCGAAGGAGACGATGTGCCTGTAAAAAAATTGTTGACCGTAAACTATAAAAAATAACTATTAACTTTATTGGAACACGAGGGAAATTCTGTTAAAGTTATAAAATAATATGCGATAAACCAATAGCCTACAGCAAATAATAATATCAGAAATAATAATAACGTTGGAGGTTAAACAGGACAATGTAGATTTGTAGCTATTATACAATATCCAAATATACATTCACCCAATAAAACACTTCACATTTTAGGAAATTGTTGTCACCTTTAAGCAGACAGCTTAAACTATCATTTTGACTTTGACCTGTACACGAGTCAGTTCAGCTCTATCACTCGACAGACGTTTTTGAGGCAGCATTTGGACAGGACCTTTCAAAACATTGAAAAAACAGTTCAACTTGTCTCAAAGAAACTCAGTAAGTCTCTTAACAATGGAGCACATTATGGATACCTTATATAAAGCCTTAGAAGAGGGACACAGCCAGTGGGCTGCAGACAGACAGACCTACCTGGAGAAGGAGGGTCTATGGACAGCAGAGCGTCAAAGCTTTCTAGAGAGAGAAGAGGCTTTGAAAGATAAACTTGAACACCAACAACAAGCAGCTCTAGAGAAGCAACTATTGTTTGACAAAGCTGCACTGGAGTGGAGTACAAAGGAGCAGTCTTTGTTGAAACAGTTGAAAGACAAAGAAAGCCCCCATATTTCAATTAAAATCACAGAAAACTCCAGCAGTGTAGTCGCTAAACCTAAAATTACAAATGTGTCAGGAGAGGACCAGGTGAAAAGGACACAGATCGAACTCGGCACCCCATCAGAGAGTGTTAAACCAGGAGAAAACTACTACCACTGTATCCTGAGGGTCATAATAGCAAATTCTTCTCAAGAGCTACTGAATGAACCCTCTATGGATGTGATAGATGTGTCTAAGCCACCAAACAAGAAGGAATTTGTGATCAAGGACACTTCAGAGGAGGCTACAGAGGCTAGCTCACCTGAGCCCAAAGTGACAAGATCACAGACAGAGGTGACCAACACTACACATCAGCGATTGAACAGCGATTGTGCAGCTGAAGGAACTGTTTCAGAAATAGTACTAGATACTACCACAAACCTTCCTGAAGTGGAGAATCTTAACATCACTGAAACAGCGCAGGATGAAGCTCTCAGCTCCAACAAAAGCAAGAAAAAGGAGCAGGCAAAGCAGAGAGTTATCAAAGTAAAGGAGGGAGACTCAGATCCTACAGCAGAGTCCCAGGACATCACCACAGATGATCACGTCCAGGGCACCCTGCTAGCTGACAATCTTCCAGAGTTCCAATCAGAAACTCTTCAAACGATTTTCACAGGAGCTTCAGTGACTGTGGTAAATAATAAACCACAAATAATTTCAGGAACAAAGTTCGACAGAAATTGTAAAACAGACAGCAATGTATCCGATTATCCTGCGGATCTCACTAGGGGAGGGCACCAAGAGATCAGTGAATCAGATGTGCAGGCTGAAACACCCGTTAACAAAACGAGATGAAGGAGGAAAGGAAATGACAAGCAGAATAGGCTACCCGTTGGTGCCAAGACTCCAAAACCAAAGGCTGAGGACGATGCCAGAGATGCTCAGATTAAGACTAATGCCATACCAGTGGACAATATTTCGGAGTCCCAAGATTACGTTTCTGAAGTTCAAGACACCACCTTCAAATACAAAGGTCTATCAAACATGGAGGATTCTGTGAATGAGTCCCAGGACTCCAATGTGACTTCAGTTAAAGCTACGGAAGCAAGTTCACCTGAGGCCAAAGAAACCAGAGAGGCTGAAGTTGAGATGGCCATCAAGACACAACTCCTCACTGAAGACCAGAGTGACTGCTGTACCCCAAGAGTGGACAAATCTTTTGAGTCCCGGGTAGAAGTTCCTAAAATTCTAGACTCTGCTATTGAAGTCCAACATAATTCAAACATGAAGGACCTAGACCTGATTGCAGATATTTTTTCAGGGTTTACAGGAGAACTCACCGGGGCAGAGAAGCAGAAGGTCACTAAATCAGATGTGCAGGCTGAAAATCCCGACAACAAAAAGAGGAGGAGAAAGAAAGGAAGTAATTTTGAGAATAGGCTACCCATTGGGGCCAAGACTCCCAAAACAAAGGCTGAGGACAATGCCAGAGATGCTCAGATTAAGATCAACACCACAAAACCCCAAATGGCAGAAAGCTCCACTGTCTCATCAGGGAACAATTCTTCAGAGCTTCAAATAGAAGAAAGCTATGAAGCTACAGGCGCCATCAGCGAGGATCAAAATCTTTTAATCACAGTAAACAAAGTTCCAGACTCGGCAGCCAGTTCACCAGAGCCCAAACAAACGAAAACAGAGGTCAACATTAAACCGTTCCTGATTGAAGACCAAGGTGACAGCAGGACCACATCAGACGAGTCCAAAAGAGAAGTTCTTGTCGTTTGGACCATCTTCACTGAGGACCAAAGTGTTTTAAAGTTGAACGACCAGACTAAAGAAATTTCTCCACCAGCGGACTGTGTGAATATCTTAGACATGACTCAACCTCCAGTCCTTCTTGAAGAACAGCCCAGCAGGGATTGTTCAGTGGAGGGCGAGAAAAATGTGGGCACTTTTCCCGAGTGGGCTCCTCGTGTGATGGAGCCCACTGATCGAAGTGCAACTATGAGCCGTCTGAGAACATCAGGGGCTTGGTTTTACAAACATTTATGCATTCATTTTAAATTACAGAATTTAATAACGTTCTCAAAGTTAAGAAAGTTTAACCTCGGTGATAACAAAAACGAGGAAGAAGCTTACATGAGTTGTGTAGGTCTTAGCTTTCAAATGAGGCTGGCCTATGGTGTAAGCTCCAGTTGAGAAGCTTTTAGATTTGGGTAAATTGGACTGGACACATCAGGGGGGACGGGGGGGGGTTTAGAATTTGAATAAATAAATAAAGAAACAGTTATTCTTGAATGTCAGTCATTTCATTTTCAGTCACTCACATTATCCACACTCCAGCATTGTTCATTGCAGTGTTGGTCCTATGTTCCCCAGCACGGAAGAAGACAGACATGTTGCTCATATTCAGCAATAAAAGTGCAGAACAGTCCAAAGCAGAAAAATTGTGTATGTTCTGTGTTCCCCAATATATTCAATATGGTCTCCTGTAAATACGGCTATCCATGACCATGAAACCAGCTCAAGATCTGGAGATGGGTCACTGGGCGCTGCACATTTTGGCCTAGCATTTTGTTTAATTTGGTGCATATAGCAGTAACAACACAGATCTGACTGTGACAATCGTTCTCACTGAGATTTCATTACTAATTTCAATAAATTGTTATTTATTAATTAAAGTAATAATATTGGCCACAATCACAAAATACTTAGAGCCACTTCAAATTTGCGATGATAATTTCATAACACACCCCTGGCTGATACGGTCAATGCAAAGCTAATCCACTTATCTTAAGTGGTGCCCTGCTCTCTCTCTGGAGAACAGGAACAGAGGGATAGAAGGGAAGCTCTTAAATGATGGTATGTCAGCGGAGGCAGCAGCACTTTGCCCTGCGGCACATGAAGGGCATGCGAGCCATTATCACCTGTGCCATCGCTCCCTGCAGCTGGAGACAGGGCTGGTGGCGGCTTTATACTCAAGTACTGATCCGGATGTTGTGAAATTACACTGTTTATGATGGAACTGAGGAAGGTCTAAGGCAGGAAGAGTCTTTTTCATTTACCTGACTATTTTTGTCGTCAGGTGTAAAAATCATATGTACCAAATGATCCACTACAAGTTTGTTCACCGGGCTTATCTCTACCCTAGGAGATTGCACCTTCTGAAACTTAAAGACAATCCCTATTGCGACTACAAGGTCATTGAGACTTTTCTTCGCATGGTATGGCGGTGCCCCAAGGTTTAAGTTTTTTGGAGAAATGTTGCTAGTGCTCTATCACACCTAATGGAAAGAGAATTGCCCCACACACAAAGGTTACTCTTACTGAATGACACTTCCAGTTTGACATTAAATATTAATGAATGCGCCAAATTCTAGCTGGTCTTACAGCCGCTAAAAAGATAGCATGTCAATGGAAACTTAGACAAACTCTGAGTGTGGAGCAATGGCTCTCGTCAATTAAAGACATTGTCCAGTTGGAGCTCTAAGCAGCTCGGATCCATGGTGCCAAAAGTGCAAATATCTCATGTTGGTCAAACCTCTTAAACAAAATACAGTTGCTGTATGAAACTTGATTACAATTGTCTGATTGCGTGTAACAACCATGAATGTACAGTACATAACTATATGTATTCCAAATACAGTATATTCCTCGTCTAAACTTTACATAACTATATGTATCAAAAGCTATTTCTGTAGATTTAATTGACGGAGGAAATCAGCAAATATTTGTTCTGTCTCTTGTTTACTAGTGTTGTTTGATTGATATTCTTCCCCTTTTTTAATCATGCCTGGACAGTAGGGGTGGGATGGGTGTGTGTGAGTGTTGTCTAATTGTATTTATTTATATATCGTTTCTTCCTTAAACTGTACATGCAAATGTATTGTGCATAATTGCTTATATAAAAGACCCATAATCACAAGGGGTGAGGGAAAAAAACATAAAAACTTTGCTACTTTGCTTTCAATTTACACATCATGTATTATAAATGATGTGTAAATTGAAAAGATGCACAACTCAATAAAAATGTAATCACAAAAAAAAAAAATATGTCTATCAAGGTTAAATCTATTGAATTTTGGTTGTGCAATTTGCATGTTTGATGACAAATTAAGAACTTTACCTGAATAAAAATGAGTGAGCAGAGGGGTGAGAGAGGAGAGCTAGACACAGTATATTCTCAATATTACAAAGGGTTGAAATTACACAACTCTAAAACTACCTCTGATCATAATAACAAATGTTACAATACCTTTTGTGATTTGAAGGCAGTGGTGGTGGTGGCATTACGATCAAATGTGGATATTATAATCTGGTTGATATGGCTACGTCTAAGACCCCGAGCGGGAAGTGTGCTACCAACTGAGTCCCTCTTCAAGCACCTGACACGTTTCATTTAGTCTAAAAATATTGTAAATATTTCTCTCTGAAATAAACAGGGTTAAAATAAGGTTTCCAATGCGCCTTTTATGGCCCGGAATAGTGCGGTAGCTCTTCCGTGTGTGGCTTTCATGTTCGAGGAAGTGCAGAACAATCATATTGTTACTTTGTTACATTTCCTCTGAGGCTGAGAAAGCGCACATTGATCTTTATAGGGTCACAGACAGTGCTGCAGACTCCCCACGGATTCACACTAAAACATGATAAATAAACAAAGCTCGAGTACAATGAGGCTGTAAGTGCCCGGCTTACAACATGAAAGATGACCACATTTGTTCACTATGATTATGTATTATAAGTATGCACAACTCTATATTGTGATAAAATATAGGGAATTAATTGAAATATGTTGCATATTGGTCGAACGTAGCATTTTCTGTAGACCAGAGGTTCTAAAAGTATAAATTCCTCAATCAACTCTCCATTCAATGCACCCTTGACAGTCTTCTTTGGTTAAAGCAAGCACACAAGTTTAGCCATAGAGGGGGAAAAAACAATAACGAATTGTCAAACAATCTGAGGTAGCTGTAGCTTTCTCCGATAATAATAATAATAATGGGTTGCACTTGCTTTACAAGCCTGTATGACCAGGTTTCTGAAAGCGCTACACTGTAGTCATTATTCATTCACTCCATACTTGGTGGTGGTAAGCTACTATTGTAACCACAGCTGCCCTGGGGTAGACTGACGGAAGTGAGGCAACCAGTCTGTGCCATCGGCCCAACAGACCACCACCGACCACTCACTCACTCCATTCACCCCGGCTTCCTGGTTTTCCCAAACGGTCTCCCATCCAAGTACCAGCCAGGCCCTTCCCTGCTTAGCTTTCGGGATCTGACGGGATCAGGCAGAGCAAAGTAGGTATGGCCTATTCCCTATCCGTCTCATGGCCCCAGACGCAGTCACAGCACTACATATAGCTCTATAGTCATGGCTTTCAGACCTGGATGTTTGGGGAAAATAACTACTGATTTTATTGATATATTCAGCTGCGTGCAGATTGTGACCTCTGTCGCTGACGAAGCCTTTTGGATGAGAGGCGAAACGTTCGAAGACTTCAACTACTGAGTACAGAAGATGAATCAAGTACCTTCATTGAGGATGGACAACCCCTGTACGACTGAGAACTTACACAGACATCTTACTGATTTTAGATTTTTTAAAAGTAAAAACAGTTGTAGCTAAAGCTAAAGTTTACATCCTTGACTACCTTAAGCTTCTATGTTGTAACCACGTCACTTTTGAGAAAAGCTTCGGACTTGTTCACATGCTGCGAATTTTAGCAAAATTCCAGCTTTTCCAACTCTGGCATCCACTTTGTTGAGCGCTTTGACCACATGTCAGACGCTCCCAATGCCCCGCAGCAAACGCCTCGGACGCTCCTATCACACTGTGGGATCTCTAGACACCATAGGACCCCGGACCTTCTTGCTGTGAGACAAAAACATACCTGGAGTTGTGTTTTGTTTTACTCACATGTTTGAACATTCTCAACCTATCCAACAGCTGATGTCATGAGGTGGTGCTCTTCTCCTTATCCAGTCACATTTCAGTACTCAAATTGCTAATAGTTGCCTACGATAACAAATGGAGGATTCTTGGACCCATGTTTTAGCTTCTTGTGATATTAAACACACACACTTTTTGATGCCGATGTCCTGTTGAGAGGTCATCATCCCTCCGTTTTGCTATATAACTATCGTTTGAGATGCGAGCATACTTTCTTGTTCATATCCTCTTTGCGATGTTACAGTCTTTGTGCCTAAATAATCAGTGTCTATGGGGGTCCTTTTCCCTCTAAAGCGCTTGCTGTGAAGTTTACAACCTCTGCATCCTCTGCGCTTGTATTGATCTCTCATTCTGTGCCGACCCATACCGCACTCCTGCGCACATTTCCCTCCGCTGACATGCCGGGGCCTTTTGTGGCTCGGCACCCTACGGACACACGGCCTCTGAAGTGTCTTTGAAGTGCGCTCCCTCTGTCTCTTGCTTTATTAACCCTTAAGCCTGGCCTGACAACAGTTAGGAATCAAAGACTGGGAAGGGTGAGTTCTTCTTCCATGGGGCAGATAAAAATGAATCACCATTTGTCTAATCCCCTCGGCGGTATTTGATTACAAGACGATCCGTTGGCCGCGGCTCCATTCGGGCTTTGGAAGGACATGAAAAGGAAGTGACCCTGTGAATCTGGAGCTGATTGGCAGATGCATCTGTTTGCGCCATACGCCATAGTTCATCGTAAATTAACAAGAGGACTTCATTTTGTTTTGTTCTTATGTCATTGTCCCACTAGTTTTATGTCTAACAATGATGAATGTCGGCAAAAAAAACAACAGGTAGCCTCCTACACTAGATTTGTGGGTTGTCCATCTTATTTATGTTTCTTTATATTTCTTGTGTGTGAAAGTGCTGCTGGCCAAAAAGGCAATTTGATATTACTATGAAATGTAGATTGATATAGATCAGTTTTTGTCTGGCGCTGACCGTCCAACAATGGAAATCAGCTTTAATAAACTGATTGGAAGACATTAGGATGACATTGTGATGTGTAATTCCAAACACGATAGTTATACGTCGAGATTGGACGTTGCAAATTATCATAAACCAGTACCACCTACAGTGACGCCACAAACACCCTAATCACATACAGCTGACAGCATGTGGTAGGGATTAGCAAACAGCTCCAAAAGTGTGCGCACCTGGCCCGAAATGAGCTCCGCTAAGAAGATTTACAAAGCCTTATGTAGTCCTGCATCCACACTCCCCCACACTGTTGTAACCCCACCCCCTGCCGACAGTAACCGGCACAAAAGCTAACGGCATCTCAGATAGGCTCATTACACCAAGACAATTAAACTGAGGAGTAACTCAAGGTCTTTGCTAAATGAGTGGATATATGGGACACCAAATGTGTATAATATTAGTTTTCAACATCTACGGCCTTTAAATTAAATTTCACTTTCTACCATTTGGCAGCAATGGGATTGTATCAAATTCTCATCTGGCAATTAAGGCTGCAGCTAACGATTATTTTTCTATCGATTAATCTATAGATTATTTTTTCGATTAATCGATTAATCTATAGATTATTTTTTCGATTAATCTATAGATTATTTTTCCTTTTACCGATTATTTTTTCATTTAAAATGAAGGGGAAAAAATTGACGTAGGCCAGTATTTTCAAATGGCATGGCTTTTATTTAACCAAATAAAATTATGGCTCAATGTGCAACTCAGTAGCCTATAAAATGTGCAATTTCTGGAACACTCACTGTAAACATTTGAATAAAAGTAAAAGTATTGCTTATTTGCTTTAAAATGCGCAAAATAAAAAATAAATAACCAGCACACAACAATGATTGTATGATTAAAGTTAATTGTTCGTTTGTACATAACTGTTAATGTTGTACAAAGGTAGTTTAGTTAGTTACACAACTAACGTAACGTTATGTAGCGTTAGACACGCGCGTTTTTGACTCCTCTCAGAGCGGAACAGTGCTTTAGTTTATGAATTTACAACGCAGATACAAATAATACATTAATGTTTTTGTGTAATGAAAATTACTCACGCGGCCGATTGACTGGTTGATGGCATGAACGCTGTCGGGTGTTTTCGTTTTAAATGTTCGTTCATAGCCGTTGTGCTGCTGTGGTAGGCCATTTCCGCTCGACACAGTGTGCATAAACAACATTATTTGGCCGTTTCTGGAAATACTCCCACACTTTTGATTACTTTTGGCGTGCCTTTTTCCCCTCGCTCGCATCGCGCGCCGCCATGATGTAAACAAGCGACGCGTCGACGCACAAAAACTGCGTCGACGTATTTACGTAATCGATGACGTCGACTACGTCGACGCGTCGTTTCAGCCTTACTGGCAATCATAACATGCATTGTAAAACAGGGGATATAATGCGTTACGTTCTGCTGATATTTTGTTTAAGGCGAGACACTGCAGGTAAGTAGAAGGGGAAAAAATTACATTTAGAGATATCAGTTTGAAACTAGCTGTAGATTACTGACATAAATATGAAGCCAAAAATGTATGCCAAAAATACAAATTCCCCAAATTGCCTATATTTTCAGAAACAAAATGTAAATAATGGAATAAAGCCAGGTTTCAATTTATGTTTTTATCTTATTGAAAAAAATCAGCAATAAGCTATTTATAAGTGAATTAGCTATTTATAAGAAAAAGATTAATACAATAAAATTTCTCGGTTGTTTTTATGTGCTCAATAAATCAGGCTAGGAATTAGATATTAAAACATCTGCAGGGAGACAGCCAAAGCAAAGGACCATATTTTGATTTTGAAGTGTCATCTTGGTTTTTGCTACACCAATATATATAAGCATGAATAAATGCCATCTAATACACCAGGCAGTTAAAGGAGAAACCTAACTAAAACTGTGAACATTGACCACTGCTTGAAAAAAAATCAATGTTTTCGCGTGCCCTGTGTCACCTTTTCATGACATTTAGCAATGTATTGGCCCCAAAAGTTTGTTTTGTATTTTAAAGCAGAACTAAGTAACTCATGCCCCTAGAGGCCATAAGTGCCACTGTGTCGTAGCATGTTGCATTTTTTTTACTCATTAATTGTCCGTGAGAGTAAATACTACGCTGGCAGAAAAGACAAAGGGAGAGAAGGATATTGTACATTGTGCCACAACTCAATTACACAATGGAGATCATTGTTGTCACTCAAACTTAGCTGTAAATACTGCTCAAGGCCCGCTAGCCCACAGTTAGCTTTGCCCGTTAGCCTGTTGCTTTCTTCTTCGTCAGTCCATTAGTGTGTATTGCGTCTCTGGGTCGGAGCAGGGAAAGTTGCAAGTGTGGTTTTCTGAGACCTCATTGTAAATGTTTTTTGTTGAGGAGAAGGGTTAGGGTACCCAGAGCGTGGCTAAGAACAGGCAGACTTCAAAGAGAAACATCTCTCCTTATTTGGAGGATTGTACTCATTGTACTTCTAACTGTGAGAAAAGAGCGCTAACCAATCAGCTGCCAAGTTTGATGATTAAGTTCAAGTGGCAGTACTATTTAAATTACTTCAGAGGCTAAGGAGCGCTCCCAGATTTCAGTCAGCAACTCTGTCTGTCATGCAGCAAAGTGAGTGTCCATGTGAACAGAATAAGACTATCTAAGTTACCTCAGGGGGACGAAAATGCAGAATCAAAATGAAACTCGAAACAAGGGCCTTTTCTGTGAGCACCGTGAGCCTCAGACTGATTTTTTACACTTGTGCACAGTTTCCTCTGGATTTCCTCCCTGAAGACCCTCGTCTGCAGAATGTGCCGACTGTGCTTTCCATGGTCACGGGGCCGAGAGACCTGCCAGAGCACAAAAAAAAAAAAAAAAAAAAATGAATAGAAAAATCGAGAGAGAAATGTTCCTTCTCCCGCTGCAATATAGAACGATGAAGTTATTACCCTGAAACCTCACCGTGGCTTTTTTTTTTCACCCAGTTCCCGGAACACAGAGCTACTATTACCACCAAAATACTTGGACCACACCGGTTACCCACTCTGACGTTTCAACGAGGGAAAAACTACAGGCAAAGTGCATCAGCTTGTCCTCTGTCCAACATCAGGGCTAATTGGTGTTCATGCGAGACGGCCCATAGGCAGACAGGCGGAGGCTGGAGATTTAGGATTATTACAACAGTGGGCTAAAGTTCCCAGTCTGGCCTCACTTAACTCCTAGCATTGGGCGAGCTTTTAAAAACAACCTGTTATTGGATAAGCAGTGTGTTTCACTGCAAACGCAGCTACAAGACAAACTCCAACAGCGGTGGTCCATTTCATCACCTGAATAATAATAGTACAGATACTAATAGTCAAATATTACTCCAACAGAAATCAAAATAGCAATTTTTAACTGAAATGAAAAGTACAAATGCGTTGATGTTAAGAAAAATAACACATGCATTCACTATCTGTACAGCAAAACAACAACGGGGACAACTTTTCATAGAGTGTGTATCATTAGGCTTTTGAAATAAACAAAACACTTGGACAAATTGCCTTTTTACTTTGGAGCCTTTATAGACATGTGGAGTAGAATGTATGCTATTTTTCTTTTAAATGTAGTGGAGTAAAAAACTTCATTGTTCACCCGTATTGTGCATGTTTTGGGTTCACTGGGAAAACAGGTGTGTGATAGAGAGAGATCATGAAAACTCTACACTGTAAAGTCCCACAGGAATCAAACTCAGGGCGTTCCTGCTGTGAGGTGAGAGGGTGACCAGATTGTGACCAGCCAGATGTGGGACATGAAGCGTTTTTAAAAGGGACAAAGCAGGAAGTAGGAACTTTTCTTTTTAAAGACAATCAAATTGTAAAAAGTAATGAATTAATTTCTACATTTAGCCTATTCTAATAGGCTAAATGAAATCTGTTATTAAAATAACAGATTTCAATTAAATACTTTTTACTTTAAAAGGGACAAGATGGAAGTTGTAATTTTTATACTCGCTACTGTCACCTCAGGTCTTACACGTAACTGCAGTTTCTATATTAAGCACGTGCATGACGGCACTTTTCGTTTTCAGTGACAGTGCAGGATTGTAGCGGCAGTTGTGGTGAATTCTACACATTAGGACATTTCTAGGGGGGTAGAAAATATATAGTTTTAACATGTTTAAACTCTGTCTAGCCCTCAGACAATTCAATACTAAAGTAAAGCTAAGCTATATTTCTGTGACAATGTCAGAACTGCACCTAACCTGTTAATTAACCAGTGACAGGTCTAAAGTAGAACCTGTTTAGACCTGTCACTCAGCTTATGTGTCCCTGTAACAGCTCCTGTCACTGCAGGGACATTGCAAATCCATGAACTCTGAAGCCAGTCTGAACTTTTCTACTTTGCACAAAGGAGACCCACATCACTCACCAACAGTCCAATCATATGATTATATTTGTACAACATAGAGAAAGGAATTCTTTTTGTCCCCCTTATAGTTTCGTTTCTCATGCGAGTCTGCAGTTTGCACAGGAGCACCATCGACTGAGAGGCGGGCTTTATAGTAGAATATCTAATTAGACTTTAAAACACGGCGCTATTGGCTGTTACAGTGTACCCTGGAGCGAGAGAGAAAAAAAATAGCAAAGGCTGCTGCAGAGTCTGCATCTGAGGAATAAAATAAAGTTTGTGCAGCAGAGATTTCCATAGGTCAACTACCACTCAACAATAAGACAGCTTTAATACTCCTCATCTACTGTGAATTTTTATGAGGTAAATTTCAATGCTTGTTAATGCCACAAATGCAATACATATGCGCAACTTTTAATTTCTCAAGATTTGCAAGCATTCTATCAAATTGAGGAATGTGGGGAATGGGGAAATGTTAGTATTCAAAAGCAAATTTGAATACTGACTTTTGAGCAAAATAATTTGTACAATTTCAGTCAAAAATGTGATTTAAACCATATTTTTGGTTTTTCAACAAAGTTATTAAATATACAACATTTGGTGAAATACAATGTGTTTTTATACCTCACATCACCCACCCTTGACTTTCTCCCAACGTCCTCTCTGGCGTGAAGTGTAAACAGGCCATCAGGGACATGAGGGGGCAGCAGATCGTCCCGTCTGTCTGCCATGGTCACTGACGCCTCGCTGCTCTGACGGGGGGACAGGTGCTGGCAGGGCCGCACTCTGCAACATTTGTCTCTCCCGCAGTAAAAGTCTCATTCCCGCCCGAGGTGACGCTGTGGGTGAAGCCGTGAAAAGACACGCGGGGTGAAATGGGCCTCATTTTGCGCCGATGTTTGTCACCGCAGAGGAAGCTACAGGCAAAGAAGGAAGGATCTTTAAAAGCAGGAAATGAGACTGCAGGAAGACAACTGTTCTCCAGTAAGGGTCGAGGAAGTGGTCGCTGCCATTACTTTTACTACTTCACCGCTGGAATGGTATGGTATTTGACACAAAATGAGAAAAAAAAATATGTGGGGACAGGGCTTGGATTCTATGTTAGCATGTTGTTGGATTTCAGAAATGTTTTAAACAAACGCTGGCACACAAAAATCCCATTGTCTGCCGCCTGCATGACAAACATTGTGAATGTTGTCACCCAACATATCTTACTTGACAACCGCACAGGCAGTTATATTAAATATCCAATAACTATCATTAGTGTTTTGTGCGCTACATTCCTTTCCCATTGTCACCGACCTCACCCAGCAATAAAAAACAACGTGAAAGTCCCACGTCACTGTGACTCAAACGGCGGCCGACGCTGAGCCTACGGCGCACTCCAAAGCAGTTCAGCAGAACCTCCACTCCTCCCGTCCGAATGTAAAGAGCAAGGCCAAGAGCTGGTGTGGGAGAGGGAGGAGCAGAGGAGAGACGGGAGATACACACAGTCATTAAGATAGCGCCGGTGTCAACGTAATTCATCAAGTCAGATAAGGATTTTGGCCCGCTGCCAGAGCGCAAGGAGGAGCGCTCTCCTTCAGCAATCACTGTCAAGCGGAGGGACAGCTGCTATTAGTATAAATCAGCACTGATGACAGGGAAGTATGCAAATAAATAATACATCAACATGGCAGCACACTACTTTACTATTAGCTTGGGTGTTTACCTAAGCAAATGTTACATTCACGGATAAAGCCTTTGCTAATTGCTGCATGTGGGGTATGAAAAATGACTGCGGGAATAGAAAGATGGCAGCATTCAGTTTGGTGCGTTGAGTTGCCCTGTGAACGAAATGTGCGGTATAAATAAACATGCCTCTCCTTGCCTTTGGCTAAGTAAAAAGTACAAAGCAATGGCAAAAGCGTTATCGTTTTCAAAAACTATTGTGTTTGGAGCAGTGCATTTTAACGAACCCATGCAGGTAAAATAGTGCATTTTGAACCAGATCTTCCAAAATAATCTAGATCGTTACTTCTAATCAATGGAGCGGCACGGTAGCACAGCTGTTAGCGCTAGTGCTTCACAATTAGAAGGTCCCAGGTTCGATTCTTACCTGAACGAGGCCTTTCTGTGTGGAGTTTGCATGTTCTTTCCGTATCGGTGTAGAGTTCCTCCGGGTACTCCGGTTTCCCCTACCACATTTTATTTTATTGACCACTAAAACATATGCAATGGGTGACCCCTCCAGCCAGGTGATTCTGACCATCAGCCTGGCCCCACATGTGGAGATGGCTCCCCAGGTGTGGTACTGCCGCCGCCCACTGCTCCTTATGGGTCGAAGGATGGGTCAAATGCAGATAGGTATAATGAAAAAGCACCTTTACCTTAACCTCAACCTTCACATGATGTAACAGCCTATAATTTAAAATGGAGTCAGTGCAGCTAATGCAGGCCACACACGACACGATTATTTCAGTCTGAAGAGATGTTGTGAAGAATGGGAGGTCCACACTACACAACTGAATTCAGTGCAATTATAGAACGACTGGGGGGTTCACGCACAACGGGAGAGAACAGTGAGAGCGGCCACACCACGAGTCTGTCAAACAGCTGACGCCATGCTGCTACATTTTCTAGCGTTTTTTTTTTTTTACAAAACTGTGTCCCTATCATTAAGTTGTATTGGCCCCAAAACTAAATGTACTAAAACTAAATGGATTGACTGTTTGAACTGTTTTGCTCCAGTTCTTGCTCAGCTTAATCAATGTTAGTCTATATAAACCTGGCAAACTGCACTTTGCCTCTGTGTACTTCTCCATGCGTGACCGACACCTCTGTCTCTCTGCACAATGAAGACTTTGGGTTGCACAATCTGTCAATGGCCTCCACTGCTCCAAGACAAACCAGTCGGACTTTTAAGCGCTGCCTCTTACAGTACAGGGCCGCACCCAGGGGAGTGTGCACTGTGTTTTTCTCGTTAAATTACCCAGAAAATGATGTGATCCGTCGCTCCGTGGACTGTCGAGGCGATGATGGATGGATCTATCAGCAGCAAATCTTCCCATTATCCGCCTTTGCTGTATCTAAACCAGGTTTCAGCTTGGCTTTGAGGAAACCACAGGCTGCGCACTGCACCTACTTCACACAAGAGAAAAAAAAGAAATGTACAGAATTAGATCTGCTATTTCAAACGCATTTGAATTAGGATATTGAGTGCAAGTATCCCATTAGCTGTAGGTACTCGACTTTATCCTGCTGACCTCTGCTCAGTGTAAGGCCACACATGCATCACGCCAACAACCGCCTTGCATAGAATATACATTTACACTAGCTCCAAACACAGCTCGCCTGCTGTGAACGTTGCCTATCAATAGTGGCTGTGGACACACTTAAAAACATAACTTTTTTTCTTTCCGAGCGACAGAACTGCAACGTTGGAATGTTTTCGGATTTCAACACCTTCTTGATCAAGTCCGCGGCACATTTGGGAAGTTTGATGTGTCGCTGAAAGAGAGCATTATGCCGCTCTCAGCGCAGCTACACTCGGAGCGGAGGTGCATTTGAAGGAGTTAAAGGCTGTGGGGGTCCCTCTGTTGTGCATGTGTCCTCTGCAGGCGTGGACGCTCACAAAGATGCTCTGTTCAATCAAATCAATCATTCGATCAGTCTATCTGGGTGGTGATTTCCTTTCGTGATCATGGAAGGCTTACAGAGCAGACGTCGTACCATACATCTAACAAAAGCTGGTTTATCGCTTAAGCAACAAAATGTAAAAGAAGGTAGGATGTAGCACGGGTTCAAAAACATATTCATTATAGCCTAATTTTGAATAGAAAATAAGGATATCAATCGAACTAGCAATCAATGAAATCTGATAGGTGAATGAGAGAACACTGCATGAGTAAATAATATGCAAATGATTCTGCTAATGATGACTTTTGCACGTGCTACTTTTTAGCACATGAGCAAACGCTTTGTATATGACCTCCCTTACTTTAAAAAAATATATAAATGACACAAGATAAATGTTGGATCTGGCAACCCGAAGCATAATCCTACAGGTTTGATATTAAACCACGTTGGAGCGCTTTTACTGGGAGGCAGTAAAAGAAGATGCAGCTCCAGTATACCATGTTGTAAGGCAGATACACAAATTACTGTCGTCAGGCTGTGCTTCAATTGGTAGCTATGACGGTGCATCATCAGTCAGATATGTCAGTAATCTTTTCTCCCCCTGGGTTTTTTGAGTTTTTCCTCGCCGTGCTGGAGAGTCTAAGGACAGGGGACACCCGCGCTGCTCCTCATCACCTGCTGCTGACTTTTAATCGGACATTATGTTTATCTGGATACTTCACTTGCCTGGACTTTACATTGTCTTATTTACTGTTTTGTTTTATTGCCTTAATCATTAGTGCAGCCCTGTTGTGATATTGGACTATACAAAACCATTGATTGATTGATATTAGTAATAAAGTAATCTTCTAAGACAATTCTAAAAGTGCTCATAGTGTGTCCACACGAATGACCTATGAATTTATTCATGAGCAAAGAAAACAAAATCGTAAAACAAAAAACAGCATAAATTCTAGGAAACGTTTTTTTATTTTTTATCAATTCCTTTTTCAAAGCCTCATAAGTACATGTTTGGCTTCTGGCTGGAGTTAAAAAGTGCCGTTTTTTTCACCGTCATATCTCTCCCTCAGGCTGATAAAGTGCTCTGATAAGGCCGCTGAGGTGCCTGTGCCCCCCGGCCCCCTCCACTCTCCCTCTCACCAATACAGCCGACAATCTCCACATGCAGCCTGAAAGAGTGGCTTGTGTAGAGGCCCGGAGAAAGAAAAGCGGTGATTGCAGAGTGGCCTCTTAAGTGCAGGTACAGGGTGAGCATACCATCAGCTGTGGGTGCTAAAGTTGGAGGGGGGGAACGGGGTAAGGAAGGGGGGGGTCCACCATGTGTTTATGTTGACTAATGAGCTAATTACCAAGGCCCTAATCTAGCCGCGACTTGTGTCATTTGACAGGAATGCCACAGCAGTCAAACGCAGAGAGATTATGGGTCATTTCCTGACAGTTAAATGCAGACTACTTCTACTTCTACTACTACTACTACTACTACTGCTGCAGGCGTCAAACCACAAGTGCTGCATCGCCATTTGCTGTCATTAACTTTATAGGTAACAGAGCAGTGGCTCCAACGAGCAAAAAGAGTCATAGCTTAGAGAGACAAGATTTATTTACCTTTCAGTTTTGCATAGTGTATTGCAATACTGTTGGAAAGCAAGCTAACATAGCCTATTTATAGAGTCTGCCAAACCAGCAGACCACTAATATGTTTGTGGAAAGCACTTGTTCAAGATTATGTACTTCGTAATATTTGTTCTGTTTTTATTATACAACCAGTTTAGACATAGTTTAGTCCAATAGGCTCTGTACATGTAATTTTGCTTCTCGACATGATGCTAACTTCCTAGGGTAATGACCGTTTCCTGTCCTAGTTTTTTCCTATGGAGTTAACAGTGTCTCACTAAAAATACATATTTTAACAGTATGCCGGTGTTTGATTATTACTTACATGTTAAAAACATGACTGTGAATAAATACTTCACCAGAGGACATGCCTGTGTTTATAACTAAGTGTTTTAGCCTTGAAGCTAAAGGCTAACGTTAATGTGTTGCTAATGTTAAGCTAGAACCACCATCTGAACAAACTTATGAAACACACTCGGCTTGAGTTTTCAATTGTATTTTAAATGTACGTTAAAAAGTTGACAGGAAGTAGACTGTACACTGGCCAACAGGAAGTTAGCCATAAACATTCAGTGCACAGAGCCTATTCAAGTGTAGTTTAGACACCTTTTAGGCCCTGGTTTAGTCCTGATTTGTTTTTTATTGAGGCCTGGTACTTGGAATGGCAAGTATCTAAATGTGAACCTTTCGAGGCCCACTTATATAGAGGATGCAGTGGCTGTACTGAGTTCCACTGGTTAAATCGTGATGGTAAAGCTCCACTTTACCTCCTGAACGCTGTGAAATGTGATATTAACGTTTCCCTATGAACAATTGGAAGTTTTTTGGATTGAGTTCGCCTCTGACAGTTTGAAAAATGAAAAAATCTAATACTAGGCTTTGGTGTTTGAAGTGCTGCTGTTTCCCTTTTGTACAAATACTTGATTTATTCAAATATCTTAGTGTATATAGTCAGTATCTGGTTAGAAGTTTGTTTCAAATACAAATGTGCTAAATTACAACAGGTTCAACTCCACATGACAATTTCATATTTGTCGAAATAATAGCAGATTATTAGCAGCAGTAAAACTGATTTAAAGGAAAGGCCACCCATTGCTCTTCAAAGCATGTGTAAAACTACCCAACCCAAACATCGTCGGAGCAATTTCATTTGATCAGTGTCTTGATGAAAAAGGTGGAGAAAATGATTTGTTCAAAAATGTTGCGAGTAATTCTCAGGTGCGTCAGGCTGGCGCTGAATAATCAGCCCTCCGGCGCTTTTTGGGACATATTTCTTGCTTTTATCTCGAAGTCGAGTATTTTCGAAAAACACAACTACTGTTCCACGTGCTTCTTGAACATTTTTGCAGATGAAAGTGAACACGATTTGAGAGAAAACAGGCAAAGGTTTAAAGAGGATGAAGTCAATCAGATTGGGAGACAGACTGCTTGGGAGGTCTGCTGTCGTCGCGGCCCCTGAGAGAGAGGTGTGAGCTGGGATCGGGTCGACCCCGCTCCCCCTCTTATGTTCATCATCCTGGTTCTCCCCTGGGGTGCGCCTCCGCTGCACCCCCCAACAACAAGATCCCATCCATCACTCCTAAGATTTCACTTTAATAGGTGGTCCTTTCCCCTCGCTAGGCCGCATGGGAAAACTTGACTAGGAGAATAAGACAGGGGAAGGTGAAGGGCATTATTTTCCTTGTCTAAAGATGGAATATATAGCTCATGTAAAGCTCTGTAGAAAGTAATATCTAGATAATAAATGTGCGTGTTGGTATGTAGTGCCATAAACTCTAAAACCTTAGCACAGATTGGTAGCAACTTTCTGTCAGACATATCAGCAAAAGTTTATCACCATTAAATGCAGAGAAAAAGATAAATGCAATGTGATGTTCCCAATTAAGGGGGTCACTTACGTGCACAAAATGAGTAGCACGTGCAAAGGTGGAGCAGCAGCAGAGTCCTTTGTGCATTTTGACCCCAATTTACATATCAAATTTGTCACCGTAATACAGTCATAAAAATAATTTGGAAATTGAACTGCCACCCTACCGTTCGAAAGACGACCCACTCTACCATCTCAGCCACTGTATTAAGGTCTTTATCAAATTATAGCTGCCCTGTAACAGACAGATGGACCAACCAAATACAAATCAACACTGATAATAACATTTATCCATACAAGATGGATGACGATATAAGTTGCCAACATATTTTAATGTTACTGCACTTGCCTAGACAATAAGATGTTGCAATGTGATTGAAATCTTTCCCAATCACAATGAAGTAGACCAGGGATTACGCAATGTTTAGTTTGATCAAAAGGACAATTACAACAACAACAGAGGTGTGTCTCTCTGGTCGCTAAGATTTTACACAGTGCAGTTTTCGAGCAGACAACGCCTGCCTGAAGATGCTCTGAACCATGCGGTAGCCTCTATTCAAACATAAGGCAGTCTGGTTGATAGTGAAATGTTTGTTATTCTTGTTCTCCTGTGTGCTGCAGTGACCTCTACGGACCGCTCGCGTCTGATGGGGATAGCACAGGGAAAGTCAGGAGGAAGGAAACTTTGCGCTGGTATTTAATAAATCAATGGGAATGACTTCCCTCAAATAAAGACATGTTCCATCGGGCCTGGAAGCGGCTGGTTTCCTGTCTTGAAATCACAACTTGTGTCTGAACAATGCTCAGAGCAGGGCCGAAGAGCGGAGATGTCCCGTACAGGAGCAGGACTATTGTTTGGGTGCATTTTCATTCAATACAAATGTATTACTGACATCTGAATGGGTAAACAGAATTGTCTCATTTGGGTTCACATAAATGTTGGAACAATGGATAGCTTTATATCGTCTAACAGACAAAATTGCAATAACTTGACCAGCAGAGATGATGACATATTATAGTATCTACTTTTTATACCATTTAAGATTCAAAAAGTAAATGTATGCAACAGTCACAAGGTGGTACTAGAAAATAATAAATAATTGACTGTACTAGATTCTTTTTAAGTTATGTCATAACTGATCAGGTTTACCCTTTTAATTTTTTTACATCTAATAGTATGTACCTTTTCTATTTATTGATCCTGTTCTTGTCTCTGAACCCTTTGAATTACTTTGCGTTTTCAATTCTCTAAATCATTACCGATTCAGATTGTATTCTGGACTCAAAGGAATCCAGCCAAACTAGAACTCTAACAGTTTCGTATCACCACTTAATGAACACCACTTGTCTTAATCTTCCTTTAAACGTCCAAAAGTGCTCAGTGTTCTAGATCCCCCTCCCAGCACACAAAGCCCCCTGTCAGCCCCCTTTACGCAACAGGCCGACCGTCTCACTCACACTGTCCCGTCATCAGCTCCTCGGCCTGCTCCCTCCTGTCATGTCTCCAAACAGTGGTCTTAAAAGTGTAATGGCCACTAATCCCAAACATAATGTGCTCTTTCATCTCCTCTGAGCGCAGAGAAGGAGCTGTTGTCCTCTGCTTTCACTCAGGACACTCCACTTTGTGCTGCTGCATTGTAAGATAGAGGTAGGGCTGAAAGATATATCGTTATCGTATCGATATCGAGATATGAACATTCAAGATATCAATATCGCAAAAGAATATATTATCGTATTTTTGTAGAGCTAAATCTATTGAAAATCCATGATCTTGTTGATCTAAATACTTTAGTAATAGTGTACAAAGCACATAATAATCTTCTCCCTCCAAACATCCAGCAGCTTTTTGAACACAGGGAAAGTCCGTATAACCTCCGAGGAACTGCCATATTCAAAAAAGCAAAAGCTAAAAAGAATAAAAAAAGTCGATGTATTTCTGTAAGAGGTGTTAATCTGTGGAAGGATTTGGAAGACCATTTAAAACAGTCTAAAACAGTCAAAGCCTTCAAAAAGTTGTATAAGTCTTCCATCATTCAAAAATATATAAGTTAAGGATGAACAAAGTAAGAAACTAGTGAAAAGACTTTAATAGATCCATAATGAATTAATTTAAATGATGACATGATTTAGTCAAAATAAATTAATGTAAAACAAAATGTATATTTACATATATATTGAAGTGTTGAAATTTATGTTAAAATCAATTCTAAATACATGCTTATTTCTCTTCTGTTTGACACTTGATATTGTTTACTATTAATGTTTGTGTTTGTTTTCTCGTGAAAGTCTGTAAATTGGGTTAGGCACAATACGTTTTTTACTTCAGCCTAAACCCTTTCAGTCGTGTTGAGCACGAAATATTGAGATGCTTGTTTTATGTTTAAAAGAATGAAAATGAAAATGACCGAATAAACTACTACTACTACTATATCAAGATATGAACATTCAAAATATTAAAACGCAAGATAAAAACGATATAGATTTTCATCAATAAAACTGCACTCTTTTTTATATTATGATTTTATTTTTATGAAAAATTCTTAGTTTTCACCTAACCCATAGTTATATCGTATTGTATCGATATCTGGCATGAATATCGAGATATGAAAACACACACACACACAATGTGATTTAAAGAGGCACTCAGGTCGTTGTTATATATAAGGAACTTCAATTTGTCTTTTATTAGACTTTAATTAAATTACAATAGACCACATTCTTGGCGAGACAACTAAAGGATAATTTGGTGAAAGTGCAGAAAACAAGCATCAGCTGTATGATTTGTATGTTTCAAAATATTTGGTTTGAAAAAGTAGCCAAGTGTGAGATTGGGATTGCTTTATTAAGACTTTTACAACTACATTGTAGCAATGCTTTATGTTGTGTGCATTACTGAAAATAATACTGAGGAATAATAGTAAATGTAATGTCCAGAACATGCAATGTTATCCATGGCAGCAGTGTAAAACCGAAACAACTACGCATCGGCAAACAAAACAAACAAAAACAAATTTGGTGAAGGAGTTTCTAGACTTTAAACATAGAGGAAACTCATCAAAATCTCTGACGTACACAAGAGTGTGGGCTGGCTCTGTTTTTGATGAGGATGTAACTCCCAGGATGATTTTGACCAACAAAATGGCGTTTTTTTCTTTTTAACAACATTCATTTTATAGCATTCAATCCCAAACTCGATGCACTTTGGGATTAAATAATTGGAAAAAAGTCAACAAAAGAACATTCTACTGTATATCACAGGGTAATCTGGGTAAGATTTGGGTAATCTTACACTGCGGACCTCGAAAAAGAACAAATTGTTATTCAACCATCCATAGACTCACAAAAGTAGCTCTTACTTAGCGCTGCTCACTGCCAATGCGCTCCTCCACCTTTGGCCTGGATTCTCTCTGTGGTGAGGCTGGGCCCTGTGCAGCTGGAAGTGTTTCTGTGGGTTGGCCAGGTGTCTCCCTCTCTCCCTCTCTCTTTCTCTGGGACGAGCAACAGGCCTCAGCGGGACCCGGGGCCTGCAGTCTGCCCCTCGTCCCGCAAAAACACCCACCTGCCCCGCTGGTCAGCTGTAACCGATCCGACCGGGGAGCAGCGCTGGAGGGGGAACGAGAAAACGAAGACTTGTGTGAGCTTGTGCGGAAGAGGGAAAACATCAAGGGGGAGGTGGGGGAGAGTGGAAATTTTGGATATAGCTACTTTGGTTAAAAAAGATGGAACGCTTAATACGGTTTCCAGGGGCTTTGGCAACTGCATGGGGAGGTATCAAGTATGGGACGTGATATGTGCGATGGGGAAAGTGGTGAGAGAGAGGCACGGCAGCGGGAGAGGCAGCGTTTCAGAACCGTTTAGCTCAAGCTTTTTCTAAAGGAACCCAGCTGTGCGTCCTGGAGGTCCCGTGAGCTAACTGGGACAGCATAGGAGCGCATAAGCTTGGAGGCCAACATGAAAAGACACAAACATTAACTTTCAGTTCTATTGGCGATAAAAAAAATACACTGGAATAATGTGTCCCGTCAACATGAACGCTCCTTTCCCCAGTGACACCAACGCAGGGAGAGAGAGGGGAGCGAGGTCGTATCGTTTCAGAGCCGCCCGAGTCGTGACCTGATGTTCCAGGAGCCACTGCCAATTGATGGGCCCCAGGAGAGCCATCACGAGGCCCCCAAACAATCAGCCATTCATCGGCCCCACCGCAGCAAACAGGGCCGGGGGTTCACTATAAGCGTAATGGTATGTGGTCAGAGGTAGAAACTATGAGCTGGAGGCTTTTAAGACAACTTTACAAATGTGATTATTATTGTGGATACAGGCCATTTGAGGAGCTGCACAATGGGTTAGGGAACAAATGTAAATGTGGGTCATGGAAAGTTTGATATAGCGTTGGTTTATTCGAAACATTTACAGCGCGTAGAGAAATGGGGGGTAATCCCGTAGCCTGGAAAAATCTAAGACTCACCACTCTACCAGTGAGTGAATCTGGTCACCGCTGCGTCGATTCCATTTCCCACAGCGGTACACGTACACAAGCAAACAGGAAGTGGAGTAAACCAATCAGCGAAGGGCTGGCGTCTGCCGTTAATGCTATGTTATTCGCGTCTTTGCGTTAATATTCGCGCAGGATTATGGATCACAAAACTCACCGACTGTTGATGTGTTTTTGGTCATTTACCGTCGATTGGAGACATGCTCTTTCTCTCTCTCTCGTGCGCCGTTCGTAGATTGTTATTGAGGGACTTCCGCATCCCGTGAGTGACGCTGCTCGTGAACAACACGTGACGCAAATAAAACGAATCTGATTGCGCGGGAACGATTTGATTTTGCGGATACCGCCACCGGGGGGTCCAGACTGATTCCCCGATGTATCAAAAAATAGTCTCACCAGGCTAGTAATCCCTTCCATTTACTCAACTGTTTATTTGTGAAAGTGGAATCATACTTTTTACTTATACTTGAGAAACAGTGTTGAGTTAACGTTATGTCGACAATGACAAAATAATGAAGTTAGTGGTTTTTTTTATTTTTATTTTTTACACTTATCCCTGTTTTTTCATTCATCACATTTTTGTGGCATAGTCATTGGAAATATAAAAAAAAACATCCAATAATTTTGTGTCAGAGTACAACACTTCAAAAACTGTTCGGCTTTACCCAAATCTAAAAGCTTCTCGCCTGGAGCTTAAAACCTATAGGCCAGTGTAACGCTCCATTTGAAAGCTAAGACCTACAAAACGGAACTACGATTTTTCCTTGTGTTGTTGCCGCGTCACTTTTTCATTGTATTTTTGCCACTTTTTTGTTACATCTTTGTTGCTTTTTCATCACTTTTTTGTCGCCTGTTTTTATGCGTTTTTGTTGCATTTTTGTCAAATTTTTGCAGCTCTTTTGATGCTTATTTTTTGCTATGTTTCATCCTTATTTACGCCTCTATTTTGACGCTAAAATATAAAGAAGATTTTAGATTTGGTTAAAGCTGAAATGGAGAAAATGTGCTCGGTTAAGGTGGGGGTTCAGAGGTTAATGTCCCAGAACCAGAACTCGAAGAAATTGTTTTGGTCACTACGTTTTACTTATAGTTGAGAAATAAATAAGTTTAGAATTTTAGATTGTTAATCGTACATCAACTTGAGCAGATACTTATCGCAGTTTACCAGTGATTTTACTTTCATAATCAATTTTCAGCTACATGAAAAAGGGAAGATCCTTTTTAAATACATTAAAACATTTGACTTGAATTGTATCATGATTGCCTATGGCCTCTACAACCGTTAAAGTCTGGAATCAGGAAATAGACCAAACAGCAGCAAACTGATGATCCCAGTAAATAGCACTGACAAAAGAATGAAAATTTACTCTGAATCAAACAGGTTGCCCATAGAGAACTTTCAAATATTGCCGTCCTGTAACTCAGTGGTGGTCTATGACATTCCTTGCATGGGTTGTATTGACTACTGTTTGTGTTTGCTTGGTTGTCTAAGTGTTACTAAAATCCCAGACCAGTTTGCCACTGCCTCTGACCAAAACCAAAACTATGCTGCGACAACTCGCTGCTATATGTGTAACTCCAAAAAAGCCGCGTATTCACGGAAAACTCATAATTTGACAAATGCAGTATAATGTTAATCTGTATGCCACCCACATTGAAAAGACCAGACTGTATTTCCATTGTGAAATTCCCTCACTTTTTCTACGCCGAAGAACACTGTGCGTTCCCTTATGAATGCGGCTGGTGTATTTTTGGATAATGCGGCTGGACTGGCTTGAGCTCGCGGTGCCTTCGGTGCCAGAAATCCATGGTGCTGTTACGTAAGATAACTGATCCACTCAACACTTAGAGCTATGTTACGCATCGGCCTTTTTACATACTTCAGGACACGTAAGTAGTAATACCTTGCTTATAAGTTCAAATGTTCTACACGTTTAACAGAGGCTGTGAGGTTAGGTTTACCACATATTCTGCACAGCTAAAAGTTCCTGTTTCGATTTGACTTGAGCATGTGGGCCTTACTGTGTGGAGTTTGCATTTTTTCCTCATGTGTGAATGAGTTTCCTCCTGCATTAACTCCTCCAAAACATACATAATATACTAGACTGAAAAAACACCACCTTGGTAGTCCTCACAAGACCTAAGTCAAGATCTGGAGGTCAGACCACAGCTCCTGTTGACTAGAGGACACATTTCATTACTGGAACGGACTAGTGTAGCTTAATGGAGCACACAAAAGTCCTGGAATGATATCCTCTAATGGCACAGAGGGGAGGGAAGCTGTTTTTTAAAGAGAAATGCTTTGTAGGGGAGGAAGTGTGTGCTTTGTCTGGATTTTGAATACACAGGAACATTGCCTTGAAATATCAGCAGGTGGGAGATGAGTGTTCTGAGCTCTTGAGACAAAGACAGACAGAATGTGCAGGCTTATTCATAGATGAATAAAACAAAACTCAACTGCAGGCATTGGTGCTAATTTCTGTTCTTCCCAGTCGAGGGTTAGGATCGATCTCACTAACTCGTGCTAACGAGTCAGGCCTATACCTTACCACCACCTATATTAATTTAACGGACTGACCCGCGCTCGCATGTTCGCAGAAAAGGAAGTGACGGCTCATGATTTGCAGGTTATATCTATTGAATCATTTTGTGATTAGGGCAAATCAACCTGGGTGCCCAAAGATATGTGTGGGTGCTCGAGTCCCGCAGCACCCACGGGATTGGCGCCTATGACAACAGGTACGTTTTTCATTAGGAAACAACATTTTAATGTAAAACATATAACGTAAAAAGAAAATCATTTCACCCTGAATTTTACAAGCTGTGCCTAAGTCCCCTTAGCTGGCCCCATCGTCATACATCACTGCTATTTCTCTGGTCAGTTATTTTTAGAGTGAGAATAAATATACCGCGGTTTGGGTGGGAGACAGGTTCAGGGTGAGGAACATCTGTCCTTTCATGGCATCCCTGTCTTGGTATGCTCAGAATTCAGTCCATGTAGAAAGCTCTGGGCGCTTCACTGGTTCACTGGTCACTCGCCGGGCTGGCATGTCACTCTGAAATGAAATAAAGAAGGGGGAGTCGAGAGAGAGGCAGCCAAAAGCAAGTCTCCCATGGCAGGGCAGCAGCAGTCACTGCATCCCAATGGCACCTTCTGTACAATGATACAGTCTACAGAGTAGACACACACAAAAAACAGAATTATTAGGATTGCTACTTACTGTATTATTGCATCATATGAAGTAGATTGATACTTTTAAGGTGTCTGTATTGGTATTAAAAGTCACCATTGCCTATAACATTTATCTCACTGGTGTGAATAAATGGATAACAGCACAGGCCGAAAAATTCATTAGATGGGGAGTTTCTCTGCTGTGGCCTTGTTGCTGTGTTTTCCTATCTCAGCCGAGCAGCGCAGAACAAGTAGGGTAACTTTGAGGATGAACAGCAGACTAAATAAACTCTGTGAAAAAACAATATCACATGCTCACACTGACTGGGAGATGAATTCATTCCCTCTTGGCAACATCACATAGTATGGACAGAAAGCTGAAATTTGTGCGAATTCCTTTTAATATTTACATGTCTTTGAAGAGTGAACTCCAAAATGAATAGGTCAAGTATTTAGGCACAGCATCTCTAACGAGTTATAACTTTTATTTTACAGCAATGTTTTTTTTCTTCTTTTTTTTCTCAGAAGTTGCGTCACATATAGTGCATCCTAATTTCCTCCAGAAGAATAGGCCGATACATTAATTTGATAATTTGGGAACTGTAAAGCATGCTTTTAGTGACGTACTCCAACGGAAGAAACATGATGTGAACATTTTGATCTCTAAAAAACAAAGTGTTTTTATTTTATTTATTTTTTACACATCCTGTTTTAACCTCTTAACCCCCGCCTTAACCAAGCACATTTTCTCCAGTTTAGCTTTACCCAAATCTAAAAGCTTCTGGACTGGAGCATACAGCCTATAGGCCAGAGTAATGCCTCATTTGAAAGCTAAATCCTACAAAACAAGTCTTGACTTTTTTATCGCGTTTTTCTTGCGTTTTTCCGTGTTTTTTTTATTTTTTATTCATTTTGTTGCTTTGTAATCACTTTTTTGTTGCATTTTAGTGGCCTGTTTTGTGGAGTTTTTGTTACTTTTTTGTAATTGCTTTGTTGCGTTGGTGTCGCTTTTTTGTTGATTTTCATAGCTTCCTCATTTACGTCTCGTTTTTATTCCTGTTTTGACGCTTTTTTCAAGTAACTTTTACATTTGGGTAAAGCTGGAGAAAATGTGCTCGGTTAAGGCGCGGGTTAAGAGGTTAAAATAAAAAACACAGCCCGTTTTAAAAGATTATTCTGTGCCTCGTACAAACCTAAAATGTTGGTCAGTCTGTTGCCATCTTATTTAGTCTACGTCATTAATTGTGCGCTACGTCTTGTGCAGGGCAGGCGCGCGAGTACAGGGCAAAATCTATTAGCGTAAAAAGGCTAAAAGCAAAGAGGGAAAAACACAATACTCAGCCTGGCTACATCCATAGCAGCATGCAGGCCCTGGAGCACGGAGCAGCCCCCCCTGCACATGGCTGCTGGAGCGGACATGCTGTGGACTTTCCCACCTGGACTCGTACAGCAGCGCGGCCACACAAATCCAAACCCGAGGTGAGATGATTAAAAAAGGGGAAACAAATAAAATAAATCCGACCGAGCCCTGACTTTGAACGTCAGAGGCGAAGGCGAGCTCCAATTCGCGTTTTTAGCCGTGACCTTAGCGGATAAACACGCCAGGGCTAATTTTACAACACGGGCCTTTTGAAGCGCGCAGTGTGAACGGAGAGAAAAACACAAACAGCCTCTTCTGCTACGGCGCAAGTTAAATGCAGCCGCCAGAAAGGGGTATTTTTGGGATGAATGCATGTGTTAATATGTCTTACTGTGAAGGGTGAGGAAGCTTGTTTGATGGCTATTTCCAGTAAGCGTGGCTATTTTGGTGGGCTACGTTCACAGGCCTGAAGCGTACGTGTCTGTCATAAACTAGGCATGCGTAATGTAACTCTGTAATATATTTAATTAATTTATGATTGTATTATTTATGTATTTGACATCAATATATTAAGTTTTTAAATTTCATATAATTTCAACATATTTCTTTCGTGTACATTTTCTACTTTGAGGTTTCCTTGAAATGTAAAGTGCAATATGCAAATGTATGATAATTATTATTCTGCTTTTCAAAACACAGGTCTCCAACTGTGTTCATTGATTTTTTATGAAGCATGTCAAAATGTATAGGATGGTGTGAAATAATATTGTAATTATGTGTATTATATGGAAATTAGCGGATGGAAATTAGCCCAAGGCTACAATCCGGTGTGGCTTGTTCATTAACTTGCACTGTCCCAACCTAAATAAACCAATAAACAATGTGTTGAAAGCAATGTCATTGTTATTAATCTTTTTATGCACGAAATCTAGTCCTACTTAAAAAATTTGTCAATTTATCACTTTCATTCTGCTGCTATCAAATGAATAAAAAGTAAGAATGCAGGAAACAAATTAATGAGTAAATACATGAATACATAATTAGCACTCTGTAGCACTGCAAAAATAATATAATTCTGCAAGTACACAGTTTCCGGTCAGTATAGCTCCACAGCAACATGGTAGAGAGTTCCCCATGTAACGCAAGAGGAAGTATCCCTGTCATTTAGGCTGCGTTAAATAAAACTGCTCACACACTTACTATGTCAAAATAAAAATCCTACGCCAGGTCACAGACCGACTATGGGACACGCAGCCCGCTTCATCTCCTATATATGATATTAAATCATCAATGTAATTATCAAGCCTCTCACATCTCTCATTCTGTTTAGACTCCTGTGATTGAACTTGGTGAGAGAGAAAACACAAACGTGTAGCTACTTGTTCTTTGGCACAAATCGGAAACAACAACTGCTGTGAGTTGGCTACCAAGCTCCTTTGAAAATGCAGTTGTTTTAATTGTAAAAGTCAAATGAGTTGTTCCCCTTCTCATCGGGGACTTGCACGAAACTCGATAGGCTGCAGCACATGTAATGGAATTTCTATTCTTCTTTCTTACCCGCAGCGGCGTTTTGAAGCTGTGCCAAAACCATCAGAGCGGAGAACCTCCAGAGATGTGCATTACTGAGGATTACGCTTATTCAGTGACAATTTGTATGCACGGTAAGTTTTGGATTAAAAGAGAAGCTTAAAAGCAACTAAGTACGGTTCACAGCGAGTGATTGTATGTTGTGCTGGCCTGTTCGTCGTGTAATACAGTAGGATATAATGCTGTTTTTCTCTTTTGACATTTAGAAAAGAAAAACATATGGCTGCGCAGTTATCAGCAATCACATTATTACAGTCGTTTCAGTGGTCGCGATTAAAAAAGCGTCAATAATGCACATTTCTTTAGTGTGTCGTCAGTACAATTACTTTTGCAATTTCTTACTATGTAGAAAACATGCCGACCTGTGTAGTTTAGACCTCTGCAAACACGTTTCTGAGAAAGAAAAGAAAAGAAAAATAATAATATTCATGTTCCGGAACTTTAAAAACAAAAATCACAGATTGCTAGAGAAAAGAAAAAGCTATTATTTATTTGTAATACTATAAGGAATGTGAAAAATTGCAGTATATGACAGGATCATGTTAGTTTGGTCGTGATACTGCCAGAAACATATTAAATAGGCAGTGTTATATGTATTTGTTTTTAATTTATGGACTGAATCTGATCTTGTATGAAATTCCATGCTTATCAATCGTTAAAACACAATTAAATCCCTTCTATGAATCGAGGTGCGTTCCAACTGTAATTTTTAACCCCGTCCTGTTATCTTTTAAGGCCCTGTTGCTGTGCGGCCCTTGTGGCTGTGTGAATTAGGCTGATCTCTCTCACCTTTCAGGTCAACACCAACATTGTTCCAGCGCGTGGGCGAGCGAAAAACACTACTCCGCTCATTAAGTGGGAGTCGACGACCTCAAAAACACATTCGGCGCCCGCTCCTCTTCCCACATTATTGCCTGGCGGAGGTGCAAAACATACCCTTCAGAAATATGGTCAATGTCTGTGCGAGATACCATAACAGTAACAATTTCCGCCCATTAACGTGGCTTAAAAAAAGGCTTTCACAACATGCCCCACTCCAAAATATTTAGCGTAATAGCTGTTTGCAGCGCTATTCGTAATGCTACAAGCTGTCAATCTCTTCCCCCGGAGCTAATTAAAGGTCTTTATTTGTTTACACACAGGCTGGAGGAGTGGAAGCGCGTCGGGGGTATTATGTGCACGCCATCCCCCCCTAAATCACTCCCCTGTGCCCAAACGCTGATACCGCACAAGATCTTTTTACAAAACATCCCGGTTGAGTCACTCAGCCAAATATCTCTTATAATTACTCCTTTGTGATTTATTAAAGTCGTTTGCACTGACCAATCCGTCCGCTTAATGCTTGCTAACTTACTCACACTGTTGTTGTGTCAATAGGAGTCATCTATGGAGCCGGGAGTCTATGAGAAGTGTCAAGAGATTGAAAGTATGGTTTGCACCGCTGTCAGCTGTGAGGGGGATAGTTCTCTGCTGCCACCTATCTGTCAGCTGAGGAATGAGGGAGAAGCGCCTGGGGAGTCGGTGCAGCAAAATGTGCTGAGTAACGCTTTAGGGCCCAATGTGTGGGTAAGTATTTAGGTATATATTTCCGTTTCTACATATTTCCACTTTGTACTATCTACCATTGCATTTTGAACAGATCTACAGAATATTTGAATAAAGACATACAGTATATATTGCTGTGAGTAAAATTAGAAAAAGGCACTTGTAACTTTGAGTGTCTGTGTGTGTTGCATTCTATACAAATCGTATTACAGAGAAAGATTGTTGATTACAAGGTTAGTCAAGTAGATTTATGACGGGTGTTTATGGCAGAAATTATGTCACAGTTTTGTGCACTGTAATATATGTCGACTTAAAAGCCCTATAATGTTGAAGGACTTGGCTTTTGTGATGAAAACCTGAAAAGGGCATTTGTAACTTTGTGTCAACGTTTATTGCGTGTCTATACAAAAGGTTGTTTTTTGCAGAAAATACACACAATGTTATGTAAAAGCCTAACCAACTAACACGATAAAAAAACATTAACAATAATAACAATTATTGTAATAATACAAAATATTGCTATAATATAGTTAATGACAATAAAAACGAAATCCTAGTGTAAACTAGGGCTTAAAGATATATCGTTATTGTATCGGTATCAAGATATGAACATTCAAGATATCAATATCGCAAAAGAAAAATATATCGTTATCGTATTTATATCGAGATATGAACATACAAAATATTAAAATAGAAAAAAACAGATATAAAATGCTGAAAAATGCTTATTTTTCACCTAACCCATAGTTATATCGTATCGATATCGAGATATCTGGCATGAATATCGAGATATGAAATTTTGTCTATATTGTTCAGCCCTAGTGTAAACTATACTTCATTATGCTAGTTAAATGAGTAGTAGATGTACTGTATTGTGGAGTAGCAACCTTGATTTTTATTTTTGAACTTTTGAACACTGAAAGGGATATGGGCAACAACATTTCATATGTATTTTATTTTTCATGTTTACATTGGATGAATAGTCTCTATCTCTCTAACAGTCATATATGGAGTATTAAGTAAAGAAACGTTTAGTACATGTATGAAACAGTACCACACGAGTACATTTCTTTTTCATGTACTTTCATTCAACCTGTGGTTACTTTTATTCAATGCTGTCTTTTTTTTAAAGTATAATAATAAGAAAAGGACGTCATTCTGTCCATGAGTAAAAGCTTTCATTGGCCAAACAAACTCTTTGACCCAGTGGTTTCTTAACCTTTTTTAGTTGCAACCCCCAATATAAGAATCGCTGTTGTTCACGACCCAACAGAGGTTTTCCATTTTAACTACAGAGAAAAACAGCCTCCCATATAATCTTGCTAACCCCCAATTGTCTATATTACCCCCCATGGGTGTCCCGACCTCCAGGTTGAGAACCACTGCTCTAATTGCAGTACAGTAAAGATGAGGGAAAAAGAGAAATATTTACAAAGTTAATCGGGCAGATTTACGACGGGTGTCCATGTCAGAAAGGATCTCAAAGTCAAAGTTTTGAGCACAGTAATATATGTCGACGTAAGAGCCCTATAATGTTGAAGGATTGGGCTTCTCCGGATAAATAATTTGACAGGCTCTCCAGAGGGCGGCAATAAATTTCCCTGTGTTTATGATCAAAAATCTCCAAAAGAGAATGTTTGGGTGGAGGGCGCCCGTTTAGCCTGATCCGATATCCCGGCAGAAATCCGTGCGGAGACAGGAAGCTGCTGCGGCGCTAACATAAATAACAATCAGCCCTGGCGTAAACCAATCAGCGGCTTTGTTTCCAAATATGCAGTAATCAATTAGCCAATGGATTTCCCTTCCAAATGAACAGAGCAAATCAAAGCCTCTCAGGAAACGGGCTACGGCTAATCTACAGTTTGTTTTGCCTAATTGGAAACCCCAGCGTAATAGGCTCAGGTCCACTCCGATTGGGTTTACATTACGCAGGTTTGAATCATATGATTGTGCTCTCAGGCCAAACCAGGATTCCTTATAGTGTAAGTGTAGCCAGTTGGATCCATCTATTGAACTGTTTCACGCTGTACCAGATCTTTCCCTTTTTTGCCAATATTCATTCTGAACCATATTCAACATAGATACAAGTGATTCCCAGTGCATCAAATAGGACGACAATTTGTCACGTTACTTTTGTAGGATAAAACATCCACTTTATAACGTGGGGAAACACTGATAAGTAGGGGTAGCCATCTTCCTACATTGTGCGTGTTAGGGCTTAATCAAAGGAAATATCCAGCCAGACTGAACTGTTAGAAGAAGAAGAACTTTATTTATATTGCGCCTTTCACAGACATAGTCACGAAGTGCTTTACATGATAACGCTAAGCAAATAAAAGTATCATTTCGCAACATGTTTGTAGAGATCTAAACTACACGGTTAGCAGGTTTTTAACAGAATAAAGCCCTATAGAGGCTGCAATTTTCATAGTGTGAAGAGAATGGTATTGTCTTAACCTCTTACGATGTCTAGAGTTGGATACTTCACACTATATTGCCATGACTTATTAATATCATATCAATTTACTATAGAAGCCAACAATAGTAGGTAAATTCAATTATCTATCTTTTGAAATGACCCAACAATGTCCTTGCAATCTTCTTTTGGGGGTTTCTTACAGCTTTACATAGGAAGTGGTTGTTTTGTGGTTGTTGTAAATACATACAAAAATAACTTATAAAGCCGTTTTTGTTGAGTGGCTTTAGTACATTGAGCCTATAGCATTTATATTATTATGCCCTGTTAGCTCGAAGCAGTAGTTCAGACATTTCCCCCAAACCACAATATTGAAAACAGAACAGGCAGCGCAGCACATTGCACGGATTTAGTCGTTTGACAAATAGCTGTGGAATGAGTCCGAGCGTCCAGTTATTTGTAAGTGGTCGACGTACAAGTAGTGGATGAAAAGGAACATAAGCTTTTATTTGAAGACAATGACTTGGGATAACCGTATCAGAGACTTGGGGGGGACTCTGTGGTTGATCATGTGGCGAGGGATGATCTGCGGAGAAATATCTTCTTTTTTTTAAATGCGGTCAGCCCATCTGTAAAACGCACTTACATGTGTCGACAATATGTTAACAACGTGGGCCAGAAACTCCCCAAGGTGAACAAGTTTAGACAAACTCTTTTTTTTTTTTTTCACGCTAATCAATGGAAGATATCAAATGTACTTTGAAGTAGATGTATTTGTTTGCATATTGGGAGTGCGTTGTTAAGCCATATGTAAAAAGTAAAAGGTAAGAGATAGATCATGTATTTAAACTCTTAACCCGCCTCAACCAAGAGCATTTTGTCCAGTACAACTTTACCTAAATCTAAAAGGTTACAGCCATTAGGCCAGTGTAACGTCTCATTTGAAAGCGAAGACCGACTAAATTGATCTAAATGGATTTTTTCCCTGTGTTGTTGCTGCGTAGTTGCAACCTGTTATGACATTTCTGTTTTGTGGCGTTTTTTGTTACTTTTTCCTCACATTTTTGTCACTTTTCTGTTGCATTTTCGTCACGTTTTTGTCGCTCTTTTGTTGCGTTTTCATCCTCGTTCTCGCCATCCTCGTTTTTGCTATTTTTTCAAGAAGCTTTTAGATTTGGGTCAAGCCAAACTGGGGAAAATGTTCTCTGTTCAGGTGGGGGTTAAGAGGTTAAAAAAAAAAACTGGTCACTGCTAAACATACACACATAAAAGTTGCGCTTATTTTGTTCAATTTCATGCAAGTAGAAAAAGTGAAATCATTACCATTTAAAAGATAGAACTTCCCACTTCTTGGGTGAAAACATGAGAAAATCTTTTTTACTACTTTCTTTTTCTGCCTTGCTCCCAGCACCTGTCCTGGGTGACATTACGTTACATCGTGGCCAATCAGCACCAAAACAGGCACGGAGGCTTCCAGAGGTGAACTTGTCCAAACACAGTGATTGCCTTCCATTTGATTTTCCTACCGCCTGCTAACTCCGGCCGTGGGACTCCCGTCGGCCCGGTCCGGCGCACAGTTGAGAAAACACGATTAGTCGCCGTGGCAACACCTGAACACCGCACGTGCAGAGAAGTGAGAAAAATGAGCCTGATTCATCTGCGACACACGATCATCTAGTTGTTTACGTTCGCCACGGCTAACCACTTTCCCCCCCCTCCTTTCTCTCCCAGGCTCGACGGCAGAACAGGAGAACTCCAAAACAGGCTGAATGAGGTGTAATCAGTGAAAGGAAAGCTGCGGTGTCAGCAGCCGGCGCAATAATATCCTCAACGTGAGGACAAGACGAGGCGTTTCATTATGTAAGTGAGAGTAAGTTGGTACTTGGAAAAAGGAGCATCTGAAAGTATAGAGTTGGAATATAGTTTGCAGCAAGTCATTGTCGACCTATTTCCTTACACTTATTGGGACTAAGGTAGTAACATGTCTGATAATCGGTGCCAGATAGTCCAAACTGGCCAATGTCTATATAATGGACCACTCCTACAATGTCATGAGAGATCATTGTTTTGATATTTTAATAAATGTATGGAGTTACAATACATTATCCAAGTCTAAACGAACAGTATTTTCTAGATTAGCCTCCGTTTCCATAACACTTAAGGGCCCTGGTCAACCTCTCTGCAAAACACTGACCCCGAGTCCCAGACAAGTGCGCCAGACTGGCTCTACATGTAGCGGTTCTGTCTTTATGCAGCGCTTTCCGGCCCATCACTGTACGCATTGTGCCAAAACGATGGCATCTATCAAACGGGCCGAGCAGTGGAAAGGTGAGAGAGGCCAACCGAGATGTCCAAACAAAGGGAGCGAGCGCGAGATAAGGCGTCCCCCGCGCACAAAGATAGAGGCGGCAGACCAGCGAAAAGCGGGCGTTATCGACACAACAGCTCGGGTCAGCGGGGTGTGAGGCGTGAGCTGGCCCAGAGCTTAAGAGCACAGTTAGTTGGAATATTGGCGGGGCCATAGGAAGTGCTGTGTGGAAAAGATAACAGTGATTGTAGGGAGGCAGGCCGCGGAGAGGTGGGAGTGGAGAGAGTGGCAGTGTCCCCAGGCCTGGCCCAGCTCTTCCTCTATTCACTAGCCCCATCCTGTCTGCGCGCTGCTCCTTAATGACCTTAATGAGCCAGCGGTGGATCCTGGGCTTCCTGCCTTCACACCGCAGCCTAGAGGAGGGTCTGCGAGAGAGGGGAAGGCAGCTATAGCGGCTACAAGTGGCAAGAGGAGCAAGTGTATCGCAGTTTATACTGATGGAAATACAGTAGTTGCATCACTTGTTTGCATGCTTTTTAAATGTGCTTATACTACGTTTTCACTAGATTAAGCGATTAAATAAAATGTGGACAGATATTACTGTTTTTGAATATTCTTCGTAATATATTGGGTTTGTTATCAAAGAAAAACGTCTCTAAAGATTAGGCAATTTACGTTCATTAATTATGAGATTAAAGCGGACATATCATGCTCTTGACTTAAAAACAGTTTTAGGTGCCTCAGCATTGCTATTAAAAATGTTAAAATTAAAGAATTGAATAGTACGAATAAAATACAGGTTCTAGAGCTGGTGAAGACTTGGCCTGGAGCCCCTCCTGCTGGCAGATGTAGGAATAACTAGGAAAAACTGCATTTCAGTTTCGATTTACGTTGTGGTTTACAGCTTCAGCATGGGGTGATAAATTCATTTTTTAGTGCAAAACGGCTCTGAATATTGTTGGATTAAAAATGGGGAGGACAGTTTGGGGTTTCAAAACTGCATGAATGTAGTGAAATACTACTCCAGCTATGTCTTTCACGAGGGAACAACGTTATAACCTGGTTTAAAGCTTGCATCATTATGTCCGATTTAAGATTCTATAAATTGTGCACAGGATCGAGGTTTTAGCCCACTGTGCATGTTTTGGGTTGATGGGCCTTGAGGAAACACACCTATACACAGGGAGAACATCCAAACTCCGCACAGGAAGGCGTGACCCTATCTTGGAGTCAAACCTGGGACCTTACTTAAGTTGAGCAGATTCTATAACACTGAAGGTATGGTGGAGGTGCTATATTAAATTGACGTGACAATATGCTGAAATGTATTGACATTCGGATTCCATTACATCAGTACTATTCAGTGACCTTCCATTTTCTACCAATGACCGCTAAACCCTAAGGATGCACCACGGCCTATGATAATGTAGGTCAGGTATTGTGCGCTCCAGCCTCTGTCATTGGATCGAGTGGCTCAGACAGGACTGCGGCTGACACCATAGACGACAGGTGAGCGCCTCCTCTCCCTGATCCCTCTGACACTCCGTAATTGAGCTGAGAATGCTGGATTAGAGGTTCCCTTTGAAAGCACCAGGGTCGGCGCTCCACTCTGCCCCATGCCTCGCTCCAGAATGGAACAAAAGGCTTGACATTGACTAGGCGTATGACAAACACAAACAGAGGCAGCAGGGAAGAGGGGAGCTGAAAATCATAGCTATGTATGCAGTTGTTATTTAGTTACTGTGTTCATTTGTTGACAATTAAATAAATATATAATAATGATAATGATAATTAAACCCAAATTAAAATTATACTGAGAATGGTAATGACAACTGGAAAGCATCAAGATCTCAGATTATAATATCTATTAATGTACCTTTATACAATCTACCTTTATCTATTAATGTACCTTTGTACTTTATACAATTAATTATATAAACAGTTCATATATTTTATTATTATTATTATATATTTTTTGTAAGATTGTAAGTTTGTAAGTTGGTCTGTACGAATGTAGCTGCTTGTAATGTTTTGTAGTGTTTTGAAATGTTCTTTTTTATTTTATTGCATTTTATTGCACTTGGGGGTGGGGGCTCATAAGCTTTTTGCTTCAGCCCACTCCTTTTGAGCACAAGGTGTATTGCTCAAATAAACAAATAAACTAAACTAAACTAAACAATAAAAGTTATCTTGAAGTCAAGTATGTCCTCACGAAGGGAGGTAGAAATGTCTTCAACCCTGCTTTGCAGCCATTTTATCATTTTTTTTTAATTTGCTGTTGATTTCCGAGCTATAATGCTAAGTCACTGATGTTTTTTTTTGTTCTGGTAAGCTCAATATTATGGTCCATCAACTCCAGTATGGATGGGCACTCTGTCCGAGTGCTCTGGTTTCCTCCCATAATAGTAAAACATGCATAATAGGATGGGATCAAAATGCAGAAGATAAATTCAAGAGATTCAAGATTGTTTTATTTGTCAAACCATGTGACTGATTCGAAATGGTATGATTAAATGATCTCCGTAACTAGAAAGATGTTACTGCCACGGTGTGACTATAACCTCACATACCTTTTGTTTAGCGTGTTTTACAGATGTAAAGTTACTGCTGCGAAATTCTTTCTTTTTTTCTTCTTCTTTTTTTTTAAGTATTGAAACAGCGCAGCCAAGGCGGCGCGAAAGCGGTGACAGTGTTCAGCAGATGGTGCTTAGGTTAGCAGTACTCAGAGTAGTTGTGATAGCAGTGATGACTATATGAAAAGGTCCATCTGTAGATTAGGGCAACCACAAGTGGAATCAGTAGCCCAGAGGCGTGTGTTGCAGCATTCATATTTTCAAACACTCAAGTTTAATATGCATCACTCTCAATTACTTAAATTAGTTTTACTAGTTTAACAGCCTGATAAATCAATGCAGCTGGACACTCCTTCACATAAACGTCTTACGATTAAACCAATCACTTCAGCAGATCTTTCAGTTTGTGACTGGATTAAATTCACCACAAAATTGGTTGGTGGTTGCGTGGTGACTTGGAGCAATTTTGAACACCCGTGCACTGTTTAGTGTCACCACCCACTTTGGCATCCAGTAGGAATCAAGTCACAAACTTTGGCTCTGGAGAAAGGATTTGTTTAATCTCAATGTCCGATGTTAATTTCTAGAAATGTCCAGGTACTTTTTTCCATGTTACAGTGCTGTTCTCTCATCAGAAACATTTCTGGAGCTGTGTTTTGAGCCACTCTTGCGTCCTTGAGTAAACTTTGAAGCTATTTTTAGCACCGTCGCTAAACTTTCCTACCGTTCCCGGTCCTATGTATCCAGGAAATGCTTCCCTCACCTCTCCATCTCTCTCTAAACTTAATCCTCAAACTCGTCATAGCTTCACTCCAGCCATATGAGCAGTATGGACTCTGTTCACTTGTGCAGCGAAGGTGAGCAAGAGGAGAGGGGTGGGTTGAGGAGCTTGCGATAGGATTGTGTTAAAATCAGGAAGTGAGAGTACTAGATATTTTGTTTCAAAATCAATATTGCATTTTCTAACCAACAAAGTGTAAGATAGTGATAAAGATGTGTTTTTTGCGATTCTTACCAAATTCCTGAAAAAAAAAAAAAAGTTTAATCATCTTTAATGTAGATATTGCTGCTGATGCACTCGTGCAGCCCTAGTATTTCGGCAGACACCTGAGCGTGTTGGCCAAAGCAGACCAACACGTGTCTAGTCATCGGACATCCTTGAAGGTGAACCCCTCCCTGCAGCCAGGGCCTAATCAGCACGAACAAAGGGGGGAGGGATAAGGGCTCCAAAATAGAACCAGTAGGTGTGGAAGGATGTAGCATCTGATCTGATGTAATAATAGGACACAAGTAACATGCCGAAATTGTTGTGTATTAGCGTGCGGTGATGGAATAAAAACAGATGATTGTGATGTGTGTTTATACGGTTTAATATGACTTCCTCAGACGCTCATTATGAAGTGACAGACTGACAAACTGTGGTCATATGGTGACATCGACTTCCTGACGCAGAACCACATTGTTCCCCTAATTGAGTCTTTCCTCTCAAATGCCACACAAGATGATTATCCAACATCACGTAGGATGACAGTGTTTGGAAAAAGAAGACTTGTATTAAGTTCTAGTTAATGACATAAGCTGAGTCATGTAACATCTGCATATTATGCAGATGTTACACGACTCAGCTTTAAGATCTTGAAAATGAACTGATTTTGGGATGGTAATTGATAAATCATCTGTCTCCAAGCGCGCAGCAATTAACTAACTATCGTACATCTGCTTTATGGACACCTCCATTCCCTCGCAAAGATGATTTTTCAAGTTACTCAGGAGCATTATCTGTTCGTGGTAGGTCCCAGAGAAAAACCCAGCAAATGCAGATGATAAAGCAGACAATGAGTGAGCAACCGGGTTCCCCTCCTGCGGGGCCACAGATTAGGCCCACTGCACTTCCTTTGGGGAGACAGACCTGGGCCCAGAGGAAGGGGCTGTGGGCTGCACTAGCTCACCCTCCGCCGGTCGCTCGAAACACCTCCTCCATGCTTCTCCTCTTTTGCCCTTCCATCCACCATTGTCTGGAGAGATGAAACGCAGGTCTCGATATCCACGACCTGTCACAGCGCTCCACCCACAGACTAGAGACTGGGCCCAACAAGCTCACGCAGCGGGTCACAATCAAATGCATGTTTATTCGCTACTGTGTTAGGGAAACTATGTGCTTTCCATTGCATTTTGTAGGAAAAAACAACAGCAAAACCACTTAAGATGAGATGATAAGCCTTGTGTGAATGTAGTGTGGGTGGGTGAGTGAATGCATGGGGAAGGGCTGATTGGTAACCTCGCTCCTGTCAACCTACCCCAGGGCAGCTTTGGCTGCAATATGCATACCACCATTGAGAATGGAATGAATGAACAATAGTGGTGCTTTAAGAAGCTTTTCAAGTTTGTTAAAAGTAAACAAACAGCTAGCTTATGAGATAAATAGGTTTTCTACTAAAACACTGAAGAGGCACCAAGAGCCCTCCACACCTGCAGCACATGGAGGCGTCATAAGAGGCACTACAGGAAACAAAAAAGAGACAAACAAGGAGGTATCCGGGCAAGACTCACAGCTAAGCCACACATGCCTTTTATCCATTCCCTACTATTGTTTTGCCTAATGGAGAATACACTTTAGAATAAAACATATTAACTGCTAAGCTCTTCCCAGAAAATGGTTAAAGAGGAAGGAGGAGGTGGAGCTGACCAGTGCAGGACACCACGCTCTGAAACGGGGACAAACCCAGGAGGCACTGCACCATTAACAGAGGATTAGAGGAGCACTGAAGGCAGCCAGCCAGGGCTCTTCTGGGTGCTATGGTTTCCTCTACCTCCAAAAACATGCTGGCCAGGTTGGCCCACAGTGGCTCAGCGGCGGCGTGGCTCAGGATTAACACCTGAACACTATGTCATTATACAGTTGTACAATGACAAATAAAGCACTTACTTACTTACTTACAAAGTTATTACCAATATTTTCCCGAGTCACATTTCATTTTAGGTTTATTACACGTGTATTGCCGTATTTGGTTAATATGTCGTCTTGATGATTTTTTTAACTTTTGTTTTAGGGAAAGAAGACAAGACATGCATCCAATGAGAGCGTACGTGTCCGTAAGTGGGAGTCATTCCTATAGAACGTATGCAAATGAAAATATTTGAAATGTTTATAAAGGGAATAAACAAAACATTAACATTCAGTAAAACATTTTTGGTTGAGTGGATAAAGCTACCCCTGCCATAATGATTTTCAGTCAAACAAAGGAAAGACAGTGAAGACGTATGGTTTTAGGTGAAGAAAAAAATGTTTTTTCGATTATGCAGTAAATGTATAAGTACACAGGATGGAAGCCATAAATAGGAGGGCAGGCAGAGAGGCGGGTCAGGTGGTCTGCTCTGATTAAAAGCAGACACTCCCATGACATCCCCGAACAGATCCAAGCTCTAATCAAGAGTTGCACAGAGGGTCACGGGCCCCTTGAGCCATTCATGTATTCTTCATGCAACTACTTAGAAAATATTTAGAAAGCAATCACTTAAGTTTTGATTTATTAGTAGTCAGTAGTGCGTTGAGTCCAAAATAAAGCTAGAAGGCTCACAAATTCAAACCTTTTACTGGAAAAAAGTGTTAAATTTAACTGTCTTCTGAAAATAATGTTGAAATACTATTCAGATTAACCTTTTTATTTCACTTAATGTCCAGCTGCTGACAGTAGGCAATGGGTGGTGCTCATTATAAGTATTGGTGGTGGACACTTACAGCAGCTGCTTAGCGCTCGGAGCACGGCATACACCATATGAACACTCACACAATTTAGAGTGGCCACATGCATGAAAGTCCTAACTCAATAACGCCCGAATAACTGACAGCTGAGACTGACAGCTCACGCGGTGGATGGAAGACTTGTATTTTCGTGGAGCACATTAAATCAGCCGCTGTCCGGGCGAAACAGTGTGCAGTTAGTGCGGCTGCTGTCACCGGAACCTTGACTGACACGCTCGCTGTCACTTGTCTGGTTTTTATTCCACGCCGGTTTGAGCCCTGGTCTGTGTAGACATGTCAGACATTTTCTCAAGCCCGCCTCACTGTACGTCTATTTCCAGCAGAACCGCCACCGGCAATTTGGACCTGCTGGAGCTGGCCGAGCGGAGCGTCTAGTGTGGCCCGGGTAAGGTGAGTCTGTCAGGCTGCTCGTAGTCCCAGCGGTCACTGAGGGCTGGCACACAGCGGCTCACCACAAACACCGCCACAGGTAATGTTTTCCTGAAGCGCTGCCAGTCCTTTAAGAATTTCCATGCACCAGGGGAAAAGGCCCAGGCCTCGCGCCCCCAAACACAAGTGCTCTTTTGAGACGAGCCCCGTCCGAGCACAGTCGGCCCGTGCAGACTAAAGCTCTCCTGTGTGGAGGCTCAGAGGTGAGAGGATTAGGGCTTGCCACAACATTTAAAGACACTGAAGCTTGTTTGGTTCAATCAGCCGTGCGACAAAGCAGGCACACAGCTCTGTGAACCAAAGCTCCTGCTCCTGCGTCCACGCCCTGATCATGCACTGGCTCGCTGGCTCTCACTCTGCCCAACGCCGCAGACAGATTGATTTGGAGCAAACTTCATGTTTTCCCCCCGACAATTTTGACAAATTCACAGGAAAGTGCCATCATTTGTAATCAGCGTGTGTCTGCGATGAGATTAACTGTGAGACACCGACGCTTACTTCATGTCTCCATATAACTCATACACATGGCTCCGGCTTTGTATACATATGACTATAAAAGGTCATGGGACAATGGCCAAGTTCAGGCTGCCCTCGAAAGTGAAACTCAAACCGAGACCGCCTCGTCTCTCTGTCCTGTACAGTGTGTGACCAGGACCCTAAGTGGAGTATTGGAGAAAGGTTGAGAGGAGGAGAGAGCTGCATAGGGCTTATCTGGAGGTCCTGACTCTGTTTCCCTTCGATTACATGAACAGGCAGGAAAATGGGAACGCTACGAAACAACTGGAATGCCATAAAGCCAGGGACAGACGGCCTTTCTCACTTGTTCGCCGACCGATAAGGCCTGTCCTGCACCACGGCTCCAAAAATGATAGTGAGAGAGTGATTGTAATGAAGAGAAATGGAGTATTCTTGATTTGTCGTATGTTATCGTTCCCATCATCCCATCGGTGTAAGTGAGAGCATTATTGCAGGTATTACTTGACCTTTGGCCACTGATAGCAGCTTGTTTACATCTCAGTGATTTCTGCGGTTCATAGAGAAGTGATGCATAAATGCCGGTGTCAAAAGCTAAGTGGCTACTTATTTCCACTTTTTTGGAGCTTGTTGTTGGAAGCTTTGAAAAAAGAAGGAAAATACAATCACAATCAATAAAACAATGTTATAAATAACAAAAGAAAATATATTAACCCAGGACATACTGTAATAGGTTTAAAACACTAACGCATGCAATAACAATCTTTGAATATATATCACCCTCTGATATTGTGCATGAATACAGTATGTACAGTGAGGTAGGGTGTGAAAACTGCTGCGATGTTAAAGCGCAGTGTCCAGTAGTTCAATGGCGACTGCCTCTCTCTGGAGCAGCGTGGCAGTAACAGTCTGTTGCAGAAGGAGCATTTGCAGCACACTGTTGAGCGAGTGGTTTGGGAAAGTCCAGAATTGTCCTGATTTTGGATGGCCCTCTGATCTGATGATCTTGTTGATCTCAGTGATTAGCAGAGTTGACTCGTGACAAAAATAAAATTGCACTGATCGAAAACTATGTTCATCTTGGCAGTCAGTTGGAATACAGTTAGTCTAGTTTGCATGGGACAATATAGTTGTTCATAAAACAAGCTTTTTAGAGCCGAAATATTTAAAAGCATACTCACTAATCACACGGAATGTACACTGCATTAACAATTATTATGCCAATTACATTTTTGTTACACAATTGTCAACTCAAATGGCAGTCAACATCATTTTCAAGTCTTTAACTGTTACTGTATAATGTTAATGTGAAAAAACCTCCTAATGATAAGTTTATTTTTTTAAATAAATATAGTAAACTCAAAATGTACTGTTCAGACATTTTATAGGTTGTAAAGAACAGATTTTTTTATTTATTGAATTTGTAGCATTAGGAGGTCATATTTGCAAAAACATCAGGTCAAGTTAGTTAACAGGTCAAGATACATTTTAATATGGGACCCCTTGCATCCATTAAACTTGTGAGTTTTTGGAGTTTCTGCTTGGATTACTTGCAGGATGTCAGAATAGCCTCCCAGAGCTGAAGTTTGGATGTGAACTGCCTCCCACCTACATAGATCCTTTGCTTGAGGAGAATCCAAATGTTCTAAATAGGGTTGAGGTAGGATAAGTGTCTCTCCTTTTATACCCATAGCAGCCAATGATGCAGAGGAATGAGATGGTGCGTTGTCATGTATGAAGATGATTTTGTTAGGGAAAGCACGGTTCTTCTTTTTGTACCATGGAAGAAAGTATTCAGTCAGAAACTGAATACAAATTTTTCAGAGGTAATTTTCACACCTTCAAGGAGTCTAAAGGGGCCAACCAGCACTCTCACCTATGATTCCGGCCCAAAACATGACTCCACCTCCTCCTTGCTGACGTCACAGCCTTGTTGGGACATGGTGGCCATTCACCAATCCACTACTCCATCCATCTGACCATCCAGGGTTACACGGCACTCATCAGTGAATAAGACTATTTGGCAATGAGTCTTCATGTATTTCTGGGCCCACTGCAGCCGTTTCTGCTCGTCAGCATTCAATTAACAGTTTAGGGGAGGCCGGATAGAAGGTTTATGCACAACTGCAAGCCTCTGGAGGGTCCTACACCTTGATGTTCGGGAGACTCCAGAGGCACCAGCAGCTTCAAATACCTGTTTTCTGCTTTGTAGCAGCTGTTCTCTTAATCTGATGTATTTGGCTGGCAGAAACCATTCTCATTGTGCCTTTACCTGTGTGCCCTGAATCAGCCGCAAATCTCTTAACAGTACAATGATTACATTTAATCTTTTGTGAAATATTGAAGGTTTTGATACCTAGTCCAAGGCATTCAACTATTTCACGCTTTTCATCCGCAAAAAGATCCTTTTTCGTTCCCTTATTGCTTAAAAAATGTGGTCTGCTTTATAATGTGCAATGTCCTCTTTCAGGAGTTTTTCCCTTAACTGGGCTTAACTACTAATCATCACAGGCATCTGAGATGGTATCAGTGATTCAAAGAGCCCTGAGACACAATACCATCCATGAGTTTCATTGACTTTTTTTTTGTTTTTTTACCTTTATGACACTGAAATACAATTCGCATAATAATTGTTAACGCAGTGTAAAGTATCAATCCCTTCTAGAGGTGTTATCTCGTAAAAACATAAAAATAAATATGTGCCTTTTTATCACAGTCCCTCTAACATCAGGTTCTTGACAGTTCCTTTTCACTGCTTTTGTACCTCGTCATTTCTCTCCTCATCTTTTCATAATTGATACATTTCTCTGTGTTTTCACTCTTGCCCGCCCCACCTGCTCGTCATGTTGCATGTCTGTAAATGACATCCACCGCGCACAGCCGACCGGACAGATGGAAAAAATCTCAGCTCGCCCCATAAATCTCCATTCGGACAATCAGGCTAATTGCTGTTTGAATAGCTGCTAACGAAGAGCTAATTGAACACGGTGACTGCAACGGTTAAACACTACAGCCTGCGAGGAGTCCAGTGTTTACCAGTGCGCTGTAGCTGGCACCAGAAATGCAGGGGTATTGGGGCGAGTTCAGTTACAGCCGGCGGCTCCCCTGGGCCTCTGTGCGGCAGCGACCTGAGCAACCGCAGGCCCTCCGACTGAAACAGGCTGGAAATAAAGAGTGAGAGGAGAAGAGAAGCAGGTAGTGCCAGTCAAAAATGTACACCGCCAATGGACAGAAAGAGAGTTGTCTGGGATTTCTGGCCGCTTAGTATTGTGTTGACAAGTTTTGCTTTTAGTTTGATGGTGTCCTTGTGGATGTTGTTTGTGTGCAACGTGATAGCCCAGGGCAGTGGATCTCAAACTGTGGTAAAGCTTCTTCTTGTGGTACTCTTTGCATTTTTAGACTTTTAGTTTTTTGTTGAAATCGGTACTTTTTCATGTATGCTTTGGTGTTGCATTAAAGTGTGGTCTTTTCCTTTAGATCAAATGTACATTGTCGAGTCAAGATAGTCAAAGTTAAAGACTTTTTAGAGCTTTTTACCATGTTATAATGTTTTTCTCTCATCAAAAGCATGTGTGGAGTTGTGCTTTGACCCACTTGCGCAGCTTTGAGGAAGCTTTAAATCTTATCAAGGCTTTCCTCACCTTTCAACCTCTTGCTAAGCTTAATTATCTGATTGCAAAGTAAAAACACTTGCCATTTTGTTTCTCTTTATTTAAACAGCTGTGCAGAGAAGAGGAGCAAGGGGAGGGGGTGGGAGGGGCTTACGGGGAGATCGTGTGAAAATCAGGAAGTGAAAGTATTTTGTTTCAGCTGTTTTAGATCAATATGGCATTTTCTAACCAACAACGTGTAAAATATTGATAAAGATGTGTTTGAGATTATTACCAAATAATCTGTAAAAATCATAATACCCTCCTTTTAAAGGAGAAATATCAAGCAACAGTGTTATAATGTTGCTTGTCCAAACCATACCCTGGGTAGTACTTTGCTTCATTCACGTATTTTTGAGAAATCCTGTTCCCTTTGATCGCTAACCATTTAATGCACCACGCCCCTGAAATTGAAATTGCATTCTGTGGGCTGGTGGTAATATGAAGATTGAAAATCTGTTTCCTGTTTGGAAACATGGAAAATACTAGCTTCAGAACCGTGCAGAGAGAAAGTCGACTTTTCTACCTTTTGCGGGTCAAAAGGAAAGAAATCCGTCACGATGAGATTAGATCTACACGCAGCTGAAAGGCCGTACTGGATCATGGAGCCATGTTGTCTCATATATGTTCATTTTGGGAGCATGGGGCCTGTTTTTCTGTGCAAGAGGAAAGCACTGGCACCAGGCAGTGGCTCCTGTGGGGGCCCAGGTCCTTATCACAGGGTGAGAGTGGGACAGACAGAGGAAGAGGGACTGCCCCAGTGCAATGTGAGTTTGTTGTCCCGGGGGGTTCCCACTGCGCTCCACAGGCTGCACTGGTCAGATAGACTCAGTAACGGCACCAAGGGAAAGAGCATTGTTTTTACCAGTAATATCACCCTGTACCAGTTCTAGTGCAACAACATACAAGTATCAATGGTCATTCACATGTTCACATTGTAGATAATCTTAATAAGATCTCTCATACTTATTCATAGTGTGCTTTAGAAAGTACAATATTCTCTAATGTACTTACTTACGTCAAGAGTCCAAGTCACAGTAAACTGCTGAATGTGTATACACTGCCACCTGGATTTAACTAACTGTTCTGATCTGGACTTGCTGCAGTTGGTCAGGTCTAGGTTCAGCAACACTTTGTGCCTAAAGAATGAGATCAGCTGACAACCCCGAAAATCTTGAATGACCCGGTTATTCCATCAATGGATTTGTTCTTCCCTGATGGCACAGGCTTGTTTCAAGATGTCAATGCCAGGATTCATCGGGCTCACATTGTGAAAAAGTGAGGGAGAATGAGACATCATTTTCATACATAAATGAATGCAACACAGCGAATGCATGCTAAGCTAAAGGTGGTCCAACCAAATTATGCGACAGTGGTTCCAAACTTTTTTCCTTGAAACTCCCCATGCGCGTGCTGTCGCGCCCCCCAGTCCAAACTTGTGGCTCCTACCAATGTATCAAAACAAATAAACTGAACTTAAAATGTTTTATGCACCTTTCTCAGTCATATTTGATTTTTAACTATATAATTTCATCACTAATGACTCGACCCTCTAACCAGCAATCCCAGGCCGCCCCACGTTGGGAACCACTGTATTAGAGCATGTGACCTTTTTTGTGGCAACTTTCTTTTAGGTCGGGCTTTGTAAAATCTGTTAATGTGTTTTGTAGGGTTAGGTTAGAACTTTACAATTTAAAGCGACTTTTATCATTTTAAACTTTTTGTGCAGGTAATAATCTTTTTTATTTTCTTTTTTTTATCTGGAAATCACAGCAATAGTTAATAGGCATGCTCTGAGTTCCCATGAGTCCAAAACTGAACAGTTTGAAACTAGTCCTCTCGCATCTAATAAATAACAGTTCCCTAAAAATCATTAGGAGTAAAAGAAAGACATAAGTTGCCCCTGCATGTGCCTGTGGAGCATTAAATGTTCAAGGGAATTTATTTTACATTTGGTTTATTCTACAGTAATTGATCAAATATACTACTTCAGCTGCACCAATTATACTCATACCAAACACATAAAGGCAAACTCGGTATTGATTGCCTTCATAATTTGTTGAATTGAGCTTGGAGCGAGGCACAGCAAACCTGTTCCAGCGCGCTACGTCACAGCCACACACGCTCACTGCTTATATGTGTTTACATACAAGCTTTCACTCAGTCACTCCATAACTCCTCCACAGAGCACCCTGTTATAAGGGAGAGAGAGCGCGTCTGGCATGGCCCTGCGTACGTCCCCTGCTCCTATTTGTCTGGACACATATAACAAGGCTCATCAATCTTCTTCAGGGGCCTGGATTAGAACCAGCTGGGCCTCTGAGGTGGAAACTGGCTCACGGCCTGTCAGAGCGGTCAGTACGGCGCAGTATGAGACAGATAAAGATGGTAGGCAGCAGGGTACGGAGGCAGCGGCGCTTCTGGGAATTGTCCGAAATATAATCCTCCTGTGCTCCGCGCCCATGGAAAGGAGCTGTCTTCATTTCAGCTGAAGACACATAGGGTCAGGATGGTTGAACACCTGCAGTCAGAGACACAAGCACAATGGTAATCTTTTAGCATTTAGGCTAGCGTTTAGCGTTAGCTGGCGAATTGCATAGAAATGATAGAAAAGCCGTTAACTACAGTATCTGTTTGTATTTCTACAAATGTGTACTTGAATTGAGTGTTCATTCCCCATGCTAATGGTGAAGCCAGGCCCTATATTAAAGTATGGCGATGTCTGTTTCATGGAATTTATATAAAATTCTATAATTATTTTAAGATAATGGTTAGTGGGCATTGGATGTGTATCCGAGCCCCACAACAAGCAGAAACTTAACTATTATTTAGCATTTTGCTCATAGGCCACATTTATTTACTAATTCTTACTTACTGGATGTATCATGCAAAATCGACTGTGTTGAGGTTCAAACCATGATTTAACGTTGCTCCTAATCACAGCGTACGTACATCCAAGTTATTTTTTAAGAAAATTATTCTCATATTTAGCAGAAGGAGTAGCCCCCAGTCAAGCTTATCACCAGCTCTTTTGCCTGCAGTTCATGATTACCATTATTACAGAGACATATTTTCAAATGATAAAACATAAAATATCAAAGCTGAGTCTCCAAAATAAGGTTTTAAAGTCTATTTTTAAGATTCATAGGCAGGGCATGTCCACTTTAAAGTAAAATCTAAATGTTTTGTGCGTTCCTAAATTATATATAACGAGGCTTTGACATCACCTAAATGTGGTTGATGGGTTGACAACAGCTGAAAATCTTCATAGTTTGCGATGTTTGAGCAGGCTAATGAACGCTGAATAGCATCCCTTAGTAGCCGGCTTGCTAACTGTCGGCATACGTTTCTATGGCTTGTGCAGAGTCAAGATAATTGGACAAAATGGCTGACAACTGATTGAGTGATTTGGGGATGACTTGTAGTTCTCTCCCAAACAAAAAAAATAGGCAGATATTTTGTAAGTTTTGGCGTGGGTTATGTAGCCTATAGCTTTGTGACCTCTTTTACTATTGATTTAATGTTCATTTTAGACCCCCCTCCCTCCCCCTTTTCATTTTTCATATCCTTATCTTTTCGTAATGGCAACATAGAGCTCGAATATTTAACTCCTCTGTTGCTTCTGGAAGTGCCCCCGAGTTTTTCTTGTGTGTTATTCCCATGTCATATAACATTTCATCTAAATTTCATACCGGCCTGCTTGATTTGCCTCTCAGTGATATGAAAACACAGCGGAGGATATTAGCTTCCTCTGTGGTCTATATATGCCTGTGCCGTGGTTGGTTTTGGCACGTAAGTCAACTGCAGGAACAAGAGGGGTGAGGGCTGAGGTAGATTTAAAGTGTGCCCCGTGATGAAGAGTGGTGTTGATCCGGTGACGTGAGGTAAGGAAGACAGAGCTGGTAAGAACTCGGGATTACATCAATTTAATCCACCATGAGGACCACTGCACATCCTCTGTAAAAGAACGACGTCATCAACCGAAGCCCAAAGTGGTGACACTGTCTGTTGTGATGTGCTTGAGTGACGGAGGCGCTTTGACCCGCGTCCCGTCCCCCTGCCTCCTCTGCTCCTCTGCCCTGTCCAGCTGTATCAACACTGGCCTGAGAGCAGCGGGAGAGAGTGGGTGGGGGGTGTTTATGTGGATTTGCGCCCGTCAGCGCGAGCCCACGCTCACAGGAATTCAGATTATTCCACTCTGTCCCTCCCGTAACGGTTCACCATGTAAACAAACAGCCGGGGTCAAGGCCAAAGCAATCAGCGGCAAGAGGGCGTGAGGCGGGCCACGGTGGCTGACAGGTGGATAATCGTGTACAAATCAATTACTGCTACCTATGGCGAATAATTGAATTGCGTAGACAATATTTTATAAAATGTGAAATAACCACGTTGAGGTGCCCATGTTTATAAGCCAAACTCATGCGTGTTTGTTAACATGTACCCAAATTAAATAAATGTCTTAACTCATCATCTCTTACCTTAACCGTGGGCATTTTCTCCAGTTCGGCCTCACCCAAGTATAAAAGCGTTTTAACTGGACAGCAACAGTGTTATTGTTGCTTTTCTGGCACGCTTTTGTCACTTTTTTGTCCCTCGCTTGTGGCTTTTTTTGTGTGTCTTTTTCCAGGCACTTTTTTGTTGCTTTTCTGTTTTGTTTTCCTCACGTTTTTTTGTCACTCTTATGTGTGTTTTTTTGTGGCTTTTTCATCACTTTTTTTTTTGTGTTGCTTTTCTGTCGTTTTTTTTGTCACTTTCTTTTTGCATTCTTGTGACTTTTTTATTTTGCTATTGTTGCTTTTCCAGCACGTTTTGTCGCTTTTTTGGTCACATTTTTGTCGCGTTTTTTGATGCTTTTTTCCAGATTTGGATTTGCTGGAGAAAATGTCCTCGGCTCAGGCGGGGGTTAAGAGGTTAAAGGTGCATTATGGAACTTTTGATGTGGACAAAACCCCAAAACTTTTTATTTGTGTGTATTTGACGTCTCCAAAGTCCATTCAAACAATATGTAAACAATATAAGAAAAAAATAAATGGCAATAGCTGTAGACAATATTTATTCAAAGTAATACTTTTTGTACCTTAACCGATCATTTCAAAATCAACTTAGTTTTATGTGTTTCCTGATGCAGTACCTCAAACCCCACTTTGGGAAGCACTGTTTTTCATTTAATGTCACAAATGTTATTTATTTATTTCTCACACCATATGATGATCTTTGTTGCCCTTTGGCCGATGATAAAGAAAATTATCGGAACGTGCCCCTATGCTCCTCCTCTGAAGCTCTAATATCATTACTGAGCAGAATCCGTCCTGTAGCAGGGGGAATGAAAGGCCTCTTTGTTTTATTGGTATTATTTCTGGCACGCGGCGCTCACGTCTGCGCTGGGCCGACTGTGGGGCTATACCCAGATGGCAACGCCGCTGCAACTTATTGTATAACAAACACATCTTTCAGGCCCCTCGCTCCGGCGGCCGCGCTATGGGCCGGGAGCGGGGCCAAGCTATGCTCTGCCTCTCACCGCCTGACCTCCTCTGCCTCTGGGCTTCTCTCAACAGGAGCATCCCTGGGCCCATATGATGTCGTATCCAAGGCTTCCTCCACCACAAAGACAAGCATTGAGAGCATTACCGAAAATAAAACAGCACATGATTAATGTTTACTATGTAACCTGGTAGACTTAAGGTAACTTACTTGATATCTGCAAATCTCAATATACAGTATGATAAGAAAAAGCTGCCATCACAGTGTTTTTTCTAAATTGGAAATCGTAATATCACAGCCAGGTTGTAATCACACGTGATATGATGAGAACCTTTCAGTGATGCGCTGATAAGATTCCGATTAAAGCTGCTGTACCCGATTTCTCCTGCTGTCAAGCAACATCAGAGGAAATATATTGAATTTAAACTGTCAGCAGCTGCCCCCACTCTTCTCTAGATCTCACAAACTTTCACTCAGCCAGGCATAGTTTGTAATAGATAAAGCGGGTTTTTGCTTTTATGTATAACAGTGGTTTTCAATTGGCACAGCCATATGACCATAGGATAAGCCACGACCCAAACATATATGTATATATTTGCTCCAAACCATAAACAGACCTGGACATGACATACAGTGGGGTGTAAGTTTAATCAAGATTTCTATTAAAGGTATGACGTTACAGATGAGACAAATACATTTCACAATAATATAAAAGAAAAAAGATGTCTGTAGCCTCCCAATACAGTAAGTATCACAGCTATAAACACTTTTCTAGGCAGCCAAGAGTCAATCCTACTCTGTGAGATCATTTCATCTTCCCCTTTGATCTTGGATGTCTAAACATTTGCACCCCATATAAATAAAATACTGTGATTCAATACAGATCATTGTTGAGTTAGCATTGAATAAACCCATAAAGTTGTTGATCAAAACAAGTCAGGCTGCGGGCACCAGTCATTTTAAGTGACTCCGGTAATCCTATCATACTTTTTCAGTGGATAAATATTGAAAGAAATGTTCTTTGGGATAGTTTTGCGACCTCTGCTCTGTATTATAGGAGGACAGGGTTTTTAGTCTAATTCAAGAAAAAAAAGGATTTAGGTTAGGGTTGTGCAATTAATTGAAATTCAATTACAATTCTGATTATTACACTACTCGATTACAAAAATGGCATTATCAAGAAAAAACGTTTGTTAAAAATGCCCTCCTTGTCCATCCAAAAGCACGTGGAGTTTGTGTGCGCGCATTTGATCCGCTGAACTATCAGCGCAGCATGAACTGTATTTGTATTTGTCGCAGAAATAATATCATAAAATTATAAAATATTTTGTATATGTAGCTCTTGAGATAACGCCACTGATTAAGAGCTCACCTTTTGTTGAAAAGAGAAGTTTATAAGCCTCTATATCCTTTTCCCAGGCGTTGGTTTTGTGCTGAAGAGTCTAAAACTCTTCTTCAGGAGCAGATCAGCAGAGCTCAAAGCAAACTGCATTATTTACTGCCGTTGTGATTATTGTTTCTGTTCCCTTCGCATTTCACGTACTAATGGAACATGCTTTGGTCTGACATAAACAAACAGTCATGTGTGATGATGTCATCAGGCCATGCTCTTGGTTTACTTGGGCAGGTGTGAGGGCTGGCCAGCAGGGGGCGGGTGAGACATAGAGGATTAGTTTATCATTTGGGCATTTTTTTAATTTTTTAAATATTTTGCTTCTTTATTTATTTTTTTATTTTTTTAAATAATAATATATATATATATATATATATATACATATATATATTTTTTTTTTTTTTTTTTTTTTTTTTTTTTTAAGGCAACATATAATCATGATTTCAATTATTACTAAAAGATTAGCTAGTGATTATTATTTTTCTATAATCAAACAGCCATAGTTTAGGTACAGGGCTTTTAAGAAAACAAAATCAGGAAGGATCTACGATGGAGTATCATGAACCCATTTATTTAGTAAGTAAGTAAGTAAGTGCTTTATTGTCATTGTAGAACTGCACAACGAAATAGTGTTCAGGTGTTAGTCCTGAGCTGCTGCGGCTGAGCCGCGCTGCCACTGTGTCTCAACTTGACCCGCATTTACAAACTCAAACCAGTATAGTTTATTTTTTACAGACCGACAAGGCAACATATGTGGCCATACCGCCTTTGCTATGCCCGATCCCGTCAGACCTCGGAAGCTAAGCAGGGAAGGGCCTGGCAGGACTTGGATGGGAGACCGTTTGGGGACACCAGGAAGCCTGTGTAGCAAATGTAGTGAGTGTGTGAGTGGTTGGTGGTGGTGGCTGATGGCACAGACTGGTTGCCTCGCTTATCATCACCGAGTATGGAGTGAATGAATAATGCACCAAAATTGTAAAGCGACTTTGAGCGTCTGGAAAAGCGCTATATAATTATTATTACTATTAACATTTCTTCCATACTTTGCAACTGTTCGTTTCAAAGACAGCACTTGCAGTATTTTATAATCTCACTTGTTGCCTTGCTGTGTGAAGGTGTTGAGATAGTTGCTGTAGAGGAAGACTTTTTCGGGGTTTTTTCACCGCTTTTTGCGCCTACAGCGTGAACACAGCCGGGTCAGTCAGCAGATCCATCATATGTTAATTGCCCCTCACTTGCTGCCTCTCTTGCCTGTCAGATGACTAACGACTATTTGGAGTTGAAAAGCCTCGGTGGGTCCTTGAGTGCTCGGGCGTGTGATTCTGAACAGTCTGGGCCCTGACAGCTGGCACAGGGGAAAGTCGGGACGGGAAAAAAAAAGAAAAGAAAAAGAAAGGTAAAAAACAGTCAATAACAGGAACTCAATCAGGCCCGACTGGTTTCCGGTAAAGCCCCGCACTCTGGCCCGGTGGCTGTGACAGAAGCTGGCTCGCTGAGAGACGGCTGGCTGCCGCTCGACCCCCAGTCTCTCCCTCTCTCACTGCGCTCGGGGCCGCGCGCCGCCGCTTATTTGTACCACGCCACGAAGAGGGGCCAGAAATGTGCAGGTTTAGAGCCAAAGTAAGTAGGAGAGCCCGGGTTTTCTATGTGGGCCGGGAGACCAATCCGCACCCGGCACTCAGCTCTCATAAAGTCAGTAAAAATAGAGACGTATGGCTAAAACGCACAAACTAAAGCATTACAATTGCAAGAAGACTTAAGTATGAACTACGTACTCAACAAACCCGCATTTTGGAGCATGTTTGTAAAAGTACAGATTTATTTTACATAATTACACCTCGTGGGGACTGAATGGTTTGTCGTTTGAAGAGGACACATTTAACCTCTTTAACCACACCTGAACCGAGCACATTTTCTCCAGTTCGGCGTGACCCAAATCTAAAAGGTGCCGGCAAAAAAAGCGTCTAAATGGAGGATGAAAAGGCAACAAAATAGCCACAAAAGAGCAAACAAAAAAGTGCCAAAAATGCGACGTAAACATGACCAAAAACCATTGGAGAAAAAAAAGAAAAACGATGGCAACAACGCGAGGAAAAGGATCCCTTTAGATCAGTTTTGTAGGCTCAGGTCGAGAAGCTTTAAGATTTGGGTAAAGCGGCACTGCAGAATATGCGCTCGATTAAGGCGGTTAACTGAAGCTTTTGTGATTTTCTAAGTGAGACCAATCGAATGGAGAGGCCAGTGCAATTCCTTCTTATCCTGCTTTATATGTTGTCTATTTTATGGGACACTACATGTGTAACTGATGGGTTGTTGGGTGTTTTGTTGACATAATTACAGAGTTTTACTTCTCGTGTGTAGGCTGTCGGCTCTCAAGTTAGCTCTCAACCAAGCCAAGTATTTTTTGTTATAACAACCACATTACAAACAATATGAATAATAAAGCGTATACATGAATGCCTGTGCTTCTTGTGAGGTTGCGAGGAGCCTGAGATTGACAGCAGCGATGTTGGCAGAGTGAATGCTCCTGTCAGCGCCTCTTCCTTGTTTAGTCTGTGTGTCACTTTCTATCAGCTGACTGCCCCGTACAATGATCATAAATGTTCTTCTGTCTCCCATAGATCCAAGACGATCCCAGCGAAAGCCCTCGGATGAAAACACTAGACAGTAGAGCCAGGTACAGGTGCAAAGTTACAGTAATGAATGGTAGAATGTATTTGTTGCTGCCCCAACTCGTTTCTAGCTCTCAGAATCCATCCTGTTCTTCCCAATCATTCCCGTCATTAAATCAATGTTTTGGGCGTGTTTGCAGCTGTGCAAATAGGGCCACAAAAATAACCTAAAGAGTACCTTAAAACTTCTATGATGTTTAGAGATCGGGCCGATATTTGGGGGTTTTACAATATCGGCTGATCTAGTGCCGATATCTCTGGGACTGAAAGGGATAGAGACGTTTTTTACATTGCAAAGGGCGAAGGCTTTAAAACGTGTCCGCCCACAGCTTCCTAGGCCTGGGAGCGGAGAACTGATCACTGCGGCCAGCTACAGCATGCTAATGCTAACGCCAACGAATTAAAGCTGGGACAAGAAACTATGATTTAATCACCTAAGTAATAAAATAAAGTTGGCCTCTGTTGGAGTGGCCAAGTATTTATGTTTTTACAGGATTATAAACCAGACATTATGAAAAATCAGCCAAAAATATCGTCCGGGCATATTGGCATCGACCAATAATAAGCCCAAAAAAATATCGGCATTGGCCTTAGAAAAACCCATTTTGGTCGAGCTCGAATGATGTTCATTCTAACTGACAGTTTTGGTAGTAATGGCAAATGTCGACTCCTTGGATAGATAAATTCCTCAATGTCCTACCGGCGCCCCCCTGTGGCCAAAACCCTCCTCCACATCCAATAACAACCCCGTATCAACCGAATTGTTCGCTTTAATCATTCCCAGATGAAAGATATTGCGCGGCCGTTCCGTGTTAACAGATTGCACTTGTGGCCTTTACACTGTCCCTTCTGACTCCTCCGGTTCTCACACTCCATTCGTCCCGCCATGTCCCACCCCCACCCCCACCCGACTAATTGAATAAACCGCGACCCCATCGACCGCCTCTCCGTGGGATTAGGATATGATCTCCGAAAAACGCTCCTCGGAGGGTAAACACAGCCAATTTAGAGCCATTTCATGCTCAGCGCCGCGGCGAGGAACAGCCCACACAAAGAGTCAGAAGTAATTCACGGGGCTCGCGCTTCAAGATCTGCCGCTGCTCCGATGAAATGTTCTTGTTTTCGTTCACCTTTTTCATTTTGGACATTTGCCTCCCACTGTGCGGCCTGGGCCATAAATCAGCGAAGAAATTGAGAGTAATTTGCTTTACACATCTGAGCTGCACATGTGTACGGGACGGCATAAATTACACGCAATTAACATACATCCATATTAGAGGGACGTAACATGTTAGTGATAGAATACCGGGAGCGCACTGACCTGGCGTTCACCCCTCCTCGCTTTGAACAGACTCTAGCTCAAAGTAATCAGCGCTCTTTCGTGGTCTTTACAAAGCAGCCAAATCAAATAATCTAAAAAATAAAGATAGCGTTTGCATACGTAAGTCCTGAGCGGATATGCTACATGCAACTGTGAGAACTTAAAGGATTATTCGGTTGGTTCGCAGTTTTTAAAAATCCCATTTTATGTGAGAACGTGAGCAGCTATTCTAGCCCAGCAGGGACATGGTCAGAGACTGGCCCGCACCAGTGTTCTTGAGATTACTCCATAAAAGTTACTAATTACTATCTAGTTACTTTTTGATTACGTTACTTAATCTTATTATTGATGACTAGTTACTTTAGTTTTAAAAAAGGATCAAGCCGGGCTGTTTAGGTGTTCCCCACTTAGTTTATTAAAAACTACTTGGACCACAATATTCTTTGCTTTAGACGAGATAAACTCAAAATAATGTCTTTATTTCCATCCAGACTTCGTAGTCTCGGTTGTTTTTCTAAATTTCTGACATTTTATAAATGATAAGACATTTCCAGCAGTTAAAATATTACAAAAAAGTATTGGTCAAGTCAGTAGTTACTTGATGAAGTAATTGTAATCTAATTGTTTCTCCGTTACACTGGTAATCCACTTCTGGTAACACTGGTCAGAACATCAACAGAGGGAGTAGGGAGAGATTATCAACTGTCAGCGACATGATCTTAAAATGTCATTAATTGTATTGAATGACAACCGATAGATAGATTGGGTGATTGATTAGTTAACCTTTGAACCACCGCCTTAACCGAGCACATTTTCTCCAGTTTGGCTTTACCCAAATCTAAAGGCCGTCAAATAGAGACAAAAAGGAGACGAAAATGAGGATGTGAATACAGCAAAAAAGTGTCAAAAAAAGTAACAAAAGAGCGAAAAAACCACAATAAATAGGCGACAAAAACATGATTAAAAGAAGAAGAACTTTATTTATATAGCTCCTTTCACAGACATGGTCACAAAGCGCTTTACATGAGAGCATTTTACATTCACTCCATACTCAGTGGTGGTAAACTACTTTAGTAGCTTCAGTTTCCCCTGGGGGAGACTGACAGAAGCGCTGTTGCGACTTCACACATCTACGCCAACGGTCCCTCTGATCACCACCATACATTCACACACACACACACACACGTTATTCATAAAACAGAACCAGACAATAAAAACTATGAAAACAAGACAAAAAAACACGTCAAAAACGCTTAAAAATTTGACTAAAACGCGGCATCAGTTTCATGGGACTTAGCTTTCAAATGAGGGATTACACTGACCAATAGGCTGCAAGCTCCATTCGAGAAGCTTTTAGATTTGGGTAAAGCTGGAGAAAATGCACTCAGTAAAGGTGGGGGTTAAGAGGTTAAATTGATAGATCCTAGCTTTTGAAACTACAGTAGACAAAGCCAGATCTATTCTGTTGTAAAAACAAAAGTACACCCAGTCACCCTTCCTGCACACCACTTTACAAACTGTCTGAGGAAGTGAATCGAATCACTTGTATTTTCATTACGTGCCGCTGTAATCCAGGAAAGCGGAAGCACACTTCCCGCTCAAATACAACCAATTTTAAGCTTAGCCTGTGAACATTTTGTGGTACTTTCACTTTTACCATGAAACAAATCATATTGACCGATTGATTTTGGGGCTTTTTCTTGCAACTATCAGTTGGAATTGTCTCTTTCCCCAGTGTTAACGCGGGTCTTTAGAAATAAGTAGCATGCCGTTGGCTAACCAGACAGACCGTTGCTGTCAGAATAGGAGTAAGAGAGATATATTAGATACGTATTTATTTCCTGGTGGAAATGTGCCTGCCCCCTGGCACATCGAGCAGAGAGACAAAACCCAGATGACTGCTCGAGAATCTATCCAAACACAGACTAAGTACACTGCTTTGGATGTGGATTCCCAAAGAAAATAATGAAAAAGCCTCTGGTGGAAAAATTGTTTCGGAGGGGACAATTCAATTGAGAGAATACACACAGTGCTGTCATGGGGATACCAGCCGTATTAAATGCACCAGTAAAGACCAGTAAGGAAAAGTATATTGTTAAAAGGTCAAACTAGGCTATTACAAAGGAATCTCCTGACCTTTCCAAGCAGCTCTTCAAAAGATTTCTACATATACTTGATGTAGCAAATTTCAGAAACATTTAAGAAAGGTATTGCCCCCCAAAAGATGAATATCTAGATTAGTTTAAATGTCTCAAATGGAGCACAATACTTTAAATGTGAGTTGTTTTGACTAGTTAAGATTTTGACCTAGATTATTTCACTTGTTCTGAGTTGTTTCTGACTCGTTTCAATACATTTTGTCCTTATATCAGGTTAATTTATCTGCCAATACGGTAAGAAAATTACACTTCTCCCAATGGCAGTTTTACTTTCTTATTTCAAGCAAGATGACCTCAGAGCCAGTGAGAAATGTTCTCAAACTAGCAATGCAAACTTGGTGTTATCAGGAAAAAAGTCTAAATGAATGAAAACCACTCAAAACAAGATTAATATTGTCAATTCAAGCAGAGTTTTTTCCTATACACAGACTGAGCCAGTTGCGCAGGGCCCCACGTCGCAGTCAAATTACGGTGTTGTTTCGCTTGTTAATCAATGCGTTGTTACGGCGACAAGCTTTCTGACAGCGCTCATGCACTCTCTGCCTACTTTTGCCATAAACGACACCAAACTGGAGCAGTGTGCTGAAGTCGATGGGCAGGAGAGATCTTCTGCCTTCCACCCCTGTCACTCCCAAGGCGCGAGTGCTTCTCCGTGCTTGCCTTGTCTTTTCTCTGCGGTGCTTAAACGCGTGGAGCCGCATCGGCCACACACTTATTTAAACTTTCTTCAGAGGACACTCACATCAGTTGGGCAAATAGAGTTGTTGTATTTGTCTCAAAGGGGAGTTGAATCCACACGGCTCTCATGAGCACAGTTACTTTCAGTAACTCTAGTTCTCTGAATGTGCTTGGTCTAACATTAATTACCATCAGGCTTATTCTCAGTCAGTGGTAAAAGAGAAATAACCTTCAGGTGCAGGTTTCAGTTTTAAATCAGCGGTTCCCAAAATGTGGGTCAGGGACCAGAAGTGAATGTGACCATGTGACCATTTTGCATTTACCATTTTAAAAAGTGGGGGGAAATAGCCTTGTGTAGTCCTAAATCCAGTCAGACTGTGGCAAATGGTTAGTGGTTCTCTCACAGTGGGGCAGGGCCTGAATTGAGGTCATTGTGTTCCACTCCTGCCCTGCGCGACTGCATGTAAACGTTTACTGACCGTAAACGGGTTCGCTCTTCGTCCAATAGCCTTGGGGTGCGTACTGAAGCCCCTGTAGTGGACTTTTGCTTCGGGCCGCAGACAGGCTAACACCGGCTCTGAAATCTGTAATTTAAAGGACCTGTATCATGCTATTTTAGCCATTCCAAAGTAAAGTATAGGCATTTATATGATATATTGTACCTCTACCACTACGGAGCACTAATTTTTGTGATAAATATAAGTATTTTCTGGAGGTATTTTTCCAACCCGGAAGACAAAACGCTTGGATTCAGTTAACTCCGCCCCCTCTCGCCGCTCATACAACTTTAGCAGTAGTAGAAATATATATATCACAGCAGAAAGTGAAGTTACTTCATGATGCTGTTATAAGGAGTTAACATGTGCAACACAGCTTCATGGCTAAATGGCTAACACACACGCTAACATGCATTTTGATCGACTCACCAGTCTGATGTTTCCATTATAGGACTTGCGCTGGTTATAAAAGTTAATCCACTTTGATTCTGGCCAAGGTTCATTAGCATCCATCAGCGACAGGCACAGACAAACACTATTGTGGCTGATAGTCGCTGAATCCCGGAGGGAAAGTCCAACTTCTATGGCCTCTTCTTTGGGAAGGTTGAATAAAGTCCAGTCCTCGCAGCCAAACGCGGTTTTCTCCGTGACATTATCGTGAGGTAAGAAAAAAGAACAGGTGTCCAGACTCCAGAGTAGGTTAGAAAAAGCTCCCTCTTCACAACTTTCGGTGCAACATGACATGACCATCTGTTCAGACCGTTCGGACGCTCAGGGGGAGCGTTTGTTTTCGGTACAGGGGCAGCGCAGCGTCAGGCACTTCCTCTTTTTTTTTTTTTTTTTTTTTTTTTTTTTTTTATTGATTTTTTCTTACGACAGAAATAATGAAAAAAGCAATTTTACAAATGAAAATCATGCCGTAAGGCATTAGATTACAGACGTCGAGCACTTCCGTTCCGCTGTGACGACACAACTGAACATGCCAGTCGTTTACCAGGAGAGGGCGGATCAGCTGCTCAGAGCGCAGGATTCAGGAGGATTACTGAGAACTGCGTGAATGAATCCAGAAACCACTCTGGGGGTGTTTTTGATAAGGAAATAGCATAACAACATGGTTAAAAGCTCCAAAAAGTCGATTTTGCATGATATAGGACCTTTAAACCCATGCTTGATATTTCGTTTTTGTAGTGTGAGAGGAAAGTCACGTCTCCCTTATCCGGACGAGGTGTCTTGATTAGTCTTCATGGCTTGTCAACAGTGTGAAAACCCTTACGAGAAGTGGATGTCGCATGAGATAAGTTGTAGCCAGATCTAGCGATGCTTACGCCACCACGCAAACCTTTGTAGACAAGTATTGAATTTATGAGCGTCGTTTAACTGGAATTTTCACTTTTGACTGACATAAAAATTGCTACGGCTGTGTGACGTAAAAAAGAAAGTATTCAATACCTGTCGTGAATATTGCAAGATCATTGAGATATTGTACACTACCATTTCAAGACAATACTTTCCACTAAACCTCTGTGCTCTTCTTCCCCGTGTCTGCACTCTGACAGTTTTGCAAATGCTGCTCCCGATTCCACCTCATCTGTCTTTATCACGAGACACTTGGAGCCCGCTGATGCTGCAGAAAGTCCGTTTAGTGCAGGGTTTCACTCCTCCCCCCCGATCCTTAAGTCACACAGGCTTTGGCCCGGAGTCACATTTGTAATAATAGCCCGCTCAGGTAAATCACTTTTCAGCCTGTCATCGCGAATAGGCCCGTATTATTGGAAACAGCCGCTGTGTACAACATGTGGATATTGGCCGCTCGTGGTGCTTTTGGGCGCTGGCACATTCCACGTTTCTCTGTGAATTATCTTTACGCCTCGCTCTGACAGGTACGCCAAGGTTTTTAGATTAAACACCATTACGTGCTAGAAATTTGTACATATTCTGGTCGCTAGTTCAGTTTCCACCCAGGTCCGTTACGAGAATGATGGTTGTTGTTTTTTTGTCAATTTCATGGCTTTTTGAAGTTTTTTGTTGGATGATTTGTAACATAACAATGATCAAGGCTAAATTAAGCAGTTAAGAATTTTTTAGCTGGTTTTCTCTCTTAACATCTTTGTTTCGTGTCAGAGTAACAGAAATGGAAATAACCTCACCCTTTGCGATGCTTGAGAAAATACTAGCGCGGTGGACCCTCGACTTTCGCACGTGTATTCATTCACAAACACTGACATGTTTGGAATGCACGAAAAGCGTCCAATATGACGCTGTAATCCAAATATGGTCGTTTCCTTTCTGGGAGACGTGAGCAATATACAGGGCACACTTTCCAGCTTTGTACTTTGTACCAGCTTTGAAAAAACAAGGCGAAAATTGAAATTTTACAGATGTGTTCACTTATAAATAGCTTTTTTCTAAAACTAAACAAGATCCAATATCCTCTCTGAATAAAATCTTTGTTTTTTATTGCTGAATCTATGTTATATATAAGATGCCCTATGAAAACATAAAATATTAGAAAACTTGCATTACATTATTATCTCTCATATTGATGTCAGTAATCTACAGCAAAAGTGATATCTCTAAAATGTATTTTGTCACTGTTCACATGTAGTGTCTCGCCTTAAGACAGAAAGTCTAACACTAGATTAACCAAAAACGTAAAAGTTAGGGCGGTACAAAACAAAGCGTAGGAATTTTGAAACAAAAAAAAAGGTTGGGAACCACCTGTGGAGCGTTCTTGTTTTTTATAATGCTTATCTTCTTCCCCTGGATGAATAGAAATCAATTTGATCGTCAGAATCTAAAACATTCTGAAATAATGCCTCAGTTTAATTATGTTGGTTAATGGAAATTGACATGAAACTGTCCTTATTTATTCATCCTTTCTCTGGAACCCTAACACTATATTGTGCTATTTCTGGTCGGTGAATGCACTTCAACAATTCATATTTTATTGAGTCATTTGACCATACGCTGATCCGGCTGATGTGAGCCATATTTTGTTTGTACCTGTAGTCTATTCTCTACCGCTACAATACTTTGGTGACGTTGCCTTGGTACAACAGGAAATGCTTACCTGTGTAATGCAAAAGGCGGAAAGTACTTTTGTTCATGCTTGTTGATGTGGCTCGGGTAAAGTTTTTGAACGTGCTATAGATATAGAGTGTTTGTGTTTGAATTTAGATTTATTGGAAATATTACTTTGAACTTTGAGCAATGGATCTTTGAGTTTGGAACGCGCCAATCCAGCTTCAAGCCGCCTCAGCCAAGGTCCGCTTGGACACGCGATCAGGCCAAACGGCAGCCTTTTAAAACGGTGTCGACGCCAAGTGCGCTATCAAATTGACACCAACGAAATATGCGCTATTAAAACAGAATTCTCGCTGGAGATCGTGTTTGCGTCTGTGGTTTTCAAATGTCTGGAGAGTGTTGGCCCTTGGGGGGATCTTTCAACTTGGCGGAAAATCTGTTTGGACCTGACCCGGGACAAGGTCAACATACACTCTAAAACATAAGCATCTGGCAAATATTTACCATTGGCGAGAAAAAAAAAAAACCTCGCGCACATTAATACGGACATATCCAGGAAATAGGGCGATATACCAGAGATAGGGATTAGGGCGAATTCGAAAATAAGCATAGAGAAATCTTGTGCTAGAGGCTGCGCTGCGGTGCGTGAGCTCGGAATCCGTGGGCTTTCGCTGGATTTCCTCTCTCCCTCTCTCCTGCTTAGGACTTTGCTGACTTATCATTCTCGCCCTACAGGCTATGCCACCTCTGGGGCCTGTCCAAGCCCAGACCACCAAGGCCTCTGAGTCCTGAGACCTCGCCATGGGAACCCGCTCCAGAGACGGGTGGAGTAACCTGTTAAACCGCCGCGAGGTATGATTACGCGTGGCCAGGCCTTGACATTGGGGAATTCTATTTTTTCGGTTACGCGACCTCTCGTAAATGGATTTTATTTTTTATTTTTTTACATTTTAAATGTTACGGCCGTGAAACCATTAGAAGTCGGCGGACGTTCTAGTTCTTAAAATATGAGCCAGCCTTTCTTGCAGTTTCTATAGTTACATCTCTTAGTCCGTTGTTGGCAGGAGTTTTCCCCATACCTTCTTTCTTAAATTTCCTCCCGTAGCCGTGGATGTAACCGGAGATGTTATTTTTGACACTCTTGAGAAGCCGAGGGCAGTTCACGTTGGACTAATAATAATAACCGGGGCTGGCAGGTCTTTTTCCGTAGCCTTGCCTGCGCCCTGCTGGACAAGTAGGGAAGCGCGCCGGGCCTCATTGTCATGTGATTTATGCCTGCAGAACCACAGGAGCGATCGCAGAAGGATGAAATCTTGACGTCTATTCGCATGGGTGGTCCGATAGCTGAATTTACAGACAAGAGGAAAAAAAGGTGATTCTTAAAAAAAAAGAACTGTTTTGTCAGTTACTAAAGACGATGGTAATGTATTTCTAAGCACTGATCTTCTGAGGTCTTCTGACATTTGTCAAAAAAATAAATTACGGCAATTGCAGCTTTGAAACTAACTGAACATACGTTTTCTTTTGGTGAGTTTTGACACTTAACCCCCACTTTAACCGAGCACATTTTTCCAGTTCGAAAAAAAAAAAGGCGACAAAAATTAGCTGTAAATGAGGATGAATACGCAGCAAAACAGTGATGATGAAGCAACAAGACAGGCGACAAAATAGCGAAACAAATGTAACAAAAAAACAACTTTAAATGTGATGGAAAAAGCAAAAAATAAACAGACGCGAGGATGAAAACGTATCAAAAAAGGAACAAAACAGGCACACAAAAAACGAAAAAAAGAAAAAGTGACGACAACGCAAGGAAAAATAGATCAGTTTTGTAGGTCTTAGCTTTCAAATGAGCCGTTACACTGGCCTATAGGCTGTAAGCTCCAGTTGAGAAGTTTTTTAGATGTGGGTAAAACTGTGCTCGGTTCAGGAGTTAAGAGGTTAATTGTCTTCAGTTTGTCAAAATTCAAGGCAAGGCAACTTTATTAGGCTTAATCTGATTTGCCGATGCCTGTAGTGTAATGAAAGTGAGCCATCCAGCCACAATAACTTTTTCAAATGTGTAAAACTAAGATTGGAATTAAGATTTCAATCTACGAAGAAAATCTTTATTTTCTTAGTAGATAGTAAAATCTGTCATCAGAAATGCTCAATGCCTTTAGAATATTTTTTTTTCAGTCTTAATTTCTTCGTCTTCTTACAGTGCGCTCTCGATTGAAGGGGGGTTTACAGGTGTAGCCTCAGCACAAACCACCGCACACTTTTTTTTTTTTTTTTTTTTTTTGCTGAGCGGCTGGAAAGAGGTCGGTTGCTGCGTCAAGAGGTGCTTTTTTTCCCCTCGTGCTAATGTCAGCCTAAAGGTCGGGATTGGTCTGCACTTCTCTTACCAGCAGCAGAAATAATTTGTAGGGTTGCAAATAGAGTTACTTCTCAGTGGGTGTGTTGTTTGAATTTGACTTTTTCACTTTCTTACTTGTTTGTATTGGTGAAAAATACCTCAAAAGGCTGACTTCTTTTCGGACCCGATTCATAAACGTGTAGTTTTCCCACACAACAAACGCAGATCGCTCTCTCAGATTCCCCAAAAGTCCCCGAACTCCAAACAAAAGCTGGAACATTCTTTTTTTTTTCTTGTTGTGAGGAGAAGTGCATTGTGGGTCGGGGCTCCCAGTGTTTGTGCAAGGCTTTTAAAAGTGCGACAGCTCCAGGATACGTGCGGGCCATTGTTATTTACCTCCCGAGTGGTACCTCACGGCTACAACTTCCTCCTCTCCCACCGCCCCCATCCCCCCCACCACCCCACCCAGTGCCCACACACAGGCAAACGCCGCCTGGAGACGACAATACAAGCATTTTCCAATTAATGAAGAACGCTGTGGAGAGCTAAGCTGATTGACTATAGGACATTTGAGGATATTATCCCCCGCCTTAACCGGGCACATTTTCTCCAGTTTAGCTTTACCCAATTCTACAGCGTACAAGCCAGCGTTTGAAAGCTAAGAATTACGATACTGATCTAAGAGTTTTCTTCGCGTTGTTGTTACGTTTTCAGTGTTTTTTTAGGTGCTTTTTTTGTCGCCTGTTTTGTTGCTTTTTTATCACTTTTTTGTCGCCAATTGTAGCAATGGGCCATATCATATCGCATATCATTATTGCGATATAATTTCTGTTACGCTCAGCTCCATCAGAGCAGCATAAACACTGATTGTAGAACACGGGGACGGGTGGTTAAAAAGTAAAATGAAATGAAGGATGTAAACTGCTGGAGTAGATCCAGTGTCCATACCGCCTTTGCTCTGCCCGATCCCGTCAGTCCTTGGAGGCTAAGCAGGGAAGGGCCTGGTCGGTACTTGGATGGGAGACCATTTGGTAACTCCAGGAAGCCTAGCAAATGTAGTGTGTAAGTAAGTGGTTGGTGATGGTCGGAGGGACCGATGGCGCAAACTGGTTGCCTCGCTTCTGTCAGTCTGCCCCAGGGCAGCTATGGCTACAATAGTAGCTTACCACCACCAAGTATGAAGTGAATGAATAATGCAATGTAAAGCATCTTTGAGTGTCCCGAAAAGCCCTATATAAAACGCTGTATATAGCGTTTAATACATTCATAATAATGTGTTATTATTTTTATTATATTTTTATTATTATTATTATTATTATTATTATTAGATCATATTTGCGAGGAAATTAGTGTGCCATGAAAAAAAAAGAATAAAACATGACATGAATTAATCTTCCCAATAGGCGTAAGGCTGGGATTTTGAAGTAATTTGTCCATTGCCAATTATATCGTCAAATATATCGTTATTGTGATATTTCTTTTTTATATCGTGATATAGATTTTAGGCCATATCGCCCTGCCCTACTGTTTTGGTAAATTTTTTGTTGCTTTTTCGTCACTTTTTTGTCATCTGTTGTGATGCTTTGCTGTGCCATTTTGAAGCTTTTTTCAAGAAGCTTTTAGATTTAGGTCAAGTTGAACTGGGGTTAATACATTAAGAGATTAAACTATTTGTAAACATATCTTCATGTTTTTGTAAACTTTGTATTTTTTTTATGCAGGTTCTGTAAAGGCAAGGCAAGGCAACTTTATTTATACCGCGCATTTCGTACACAAGGCAACTCAATGAAATGAAAGTAACTTATTTGTGATAAGTGTAACTCCACCAAACTAAAAACTCTGCTTCCAAAAATAAAACCACTTTTTTTTTTCATACACTTTAAAAATAAAAATGTTGCTATGATAATGATAAGGTTTGCTAAAGTAATGGACGTAAAACACAACACTTCATAAACTGAAAAGTTATTAAAATAATGTCACTGTATTTGGAATGTCCATTTATTAAAAACATAAATGATATGTCTCAATTGAGCCGTAAGACAAAATATTAGAATTTTGTGCAAAGTCTATGGGAAAATTGAATATGTTTTGAGGAGGGTTGGCCTTTTAGCTCCTTTACACTTCAGGAAAATAAAGATTTGGTTTCCTATGAAAAAAAAATAAAAAAAAAGGTGATCTATTTTTATTAATTGGAGAATGTTTTGCAAAAGTCCAGCCATTCCCAGCATACGCAAATCCCTGTAAACGACCCCCAAAGTAAAAGTGTCAGCGGAGTGAGTAGCCGTGTATCTGCCGTATATTTTACAGTGGCGATCATTAACCCGCCTGCCCCGCTCTCGTAAATTGTGTTGTTCAGCAGCAGGAACACGACCATCATCCAGCAGCCTCCCAATAGACAGCAGTAAATCTCCCGACACGACACGTCTGCTGCCAAACGAGCTCTTTGTGTGGCCAAAGTCTTCCTGTTTTTTTACTGCGCAGCTAAAGACCTGAAACTAAAGGCCCGAAATGGCAACTTATACCATCAATTTTAGACAATATGTTTGGTAATCTCTCCCAAAAATAAAAACATGTATGGAATAGTGATTATGGGCAACACGGTTCAATATTGCTCTGACTAATGCATTCTGTCATTGTGTCCTTTGGCAAGATACTTCACCCGACCCAAGTATGTGGTCATTGAAACCATTATCGCCAGGGTGGTTTTGGTTGGTGAGTGTAAAGCGCTCTGGGTGTCTTGACCTGTTGCTTCGTAAGTGTCAGACAGTGTTGCAGGAAGTGGTCTCCTAGTGGTGCCCAGAGTCAGGACTAAACATGACGTGTCAGTTTTAATGCGACTGCAGTCTGGAACAGCCTTCCAGACATGAGACAGGCACCAACACACCTTGCTTGCTTGCTATTGTCATCATGAAGGTAGACAAGGGTTTGGCTGAAACAAAAGGCTGTAATGGCCCGGTTACCCTCAAATAAAATGAGCATTGGTTTAGAGGTACATATGTGCGGAATAAAATACTTTCTGGCATGGTCGGATGAGCAAGACTTTCGAAGGATTGTGACGGTCAGCAGGCTTGTTTGAGGATTATATTTACAGTAAAATATCTACCATTTGAAAAGTCATCACATTGTTTAATCTGTACTTTAATCATATTTTAAAAGAACTGTAGTGCATTGATGCCCTCTGCAGGCGGCTTGAAACAGGCTACAGAGTTAAATGTTTTTTAATTTTCTGCTGCTGGTGTGCCTCGTGATTTTTTCAATGAAAATAATGTGCCTTGGCTCATAAAAGGTTGAAAAACACTGCTTACCATTGAGAATGAATGGGAAAGGTTAAGAGAGTTAGTATCAACCATACGCGGCCGCAAAAGTAGGTCACCCTCTGGTGGGCCAACGGAATTGTGCAGGCCCCACTTTGGGCACCCCTGCTATAGTCATACAAATTCACATAAGTTCACTTAAATTCAGAATTTTCAGCCAATTTAAAAGCTACAGACCACTCCTGGGCCATCCCCGCTGTTTGAGAACCCCTGCTCTCCCTTCGACTCATGTCGCTGTGTTAAAATACATGTGCTCTTCACCTCAGCCTGACCCCGCGTCTCGGTTTCAGGCTGTCAAGCCTCGGATGGCCCTCGCCGCTCTGATATGCTTGAGCTCGTGGGAAACATCTCGCACTACAATAGGAGGAGCGTACGGAGCTGCCGTCGGGTGCCGGGACCTTGTGTTTTTGTTGGCACTCCGGCCTGTTTTCTGGGAGGGAGAGTCAGGCGGAGAACATGCTATGGGTCCGGTGTGCCGCGGTGATCGATCACTCGGCGCGACGCGGGATGGGGCGCTCACAGTGGGTGGAAATTAGAAGTCGTCATGTAGAGACGTACAGTGATGTTATGAATGTGTCCAGAGGTGAGGTACGGGTGTTATGCATGGATCAGTTTCACAGCCGCAGTGACAGTTAATGTGTGTTATCTTTATTAGGAGTTAGGGGAAAAGTCCATAAAAGTCATTGAACGTGTGTGAAAAATATACGGAGAAGACGCCATGGTAGAGTCAGCACACAGTAAAAAAGGAAAATGGAATCTAGCGTGAGTTGTGGTCACTATTATTGATATATTTACGTCTGATTTATAGATAGTTTGACTTGCAGCAATTTGTTTCTGACAAGTTATAATCTACTCTTGTTTCAAGCAAAACTATCTGCTCGAGTCTGCAATTTTTTTGTAATCTAAAGCCACACTGCGGAACATTCCAGATTACCTGTTGCTTTATGTCACAGGACTCACTTAAAGAGGGGTTACTGTATTTAGTAATAATGTCAAACACATCTTTATCACTGTATTGCACTTTGTTGGTTAGAAAATGCACTATTGATCTGTTCAGTAGTTTCATCACTTCCCTATCTCACCGTAAACCTCTCTCACTCCCCTTTGCTGTGCAGCTGTTTCCGTAAAGAAAGAGAGGGTGGTGTGGTTCTTGTGGCTGTAGTGAAGCTGTGGCGAGTGTTTTTAATTCAAAATCGAGTGGTGAGGAATGTAATTCTGTGCTATGAATAGCCACTGAAAGAAATTCAAACATTACCCAAAGATGACGGTGAGGGGAAAACAAAGCTTCAGGTATGATGTGTTTTTTTTCAGTGTCCAAAAAAAAAGTCTGAATGTAGAATGTATACTGCTTAAATAAATAAAATAAAATAAACGTAACTAAAAAGCTCTTAAAGAAACAGGCCACCGTTTTTCCATACTGAGATATGTTCTTACCTGAGCTTAGACGAGTTGATGCGTACCTGTCTGGTCTTATGACGTCTCACAATATAGTACCCCTTTTTACCCACTTAGAAAATCAACATGTTTAATTTTGTGTGCTGTAACTAGACTTGGATTGTGTAATTACTCATGTAACCATATTTAAATAGGGAAAACGTGGAAGAGCTTGGTCACTTCTAACTTCACCCCCATTTGGCCCCATAGAGGAGAGGAAGAGAGGCTAAATGCAACATCTTTGGTCGTTTTGCGTAACTGTGCGCATGCACAAAGACCAGACAGGTACGCATAATCTAAGCTCAGGTAAGAACATATCTCAGTATGGAAAAACAGTGGCCTGTTCCTTTAAGAGTCGGTTTTACTTGATGATGTCCCCTTTAACTGTTTAATTCGTTGCATTCGTATAAGGAACTAATCTACTTGAACCTAATATTTGGCAGCCTGTGGTCAAAGTAACGCAGCAACATTACCATGAACATAAACTGATGAAGTGCCGCGCCCAGAGTCCACTCACTGTAAACGTGTTTTTTAAGTAGTTTTTCATTGATTAAAATACCTGTGGTAAAATGTATGTATTTTCTTCTATTCAGGGGATAAAAAGGGTGCACATTTTCATGAAATAAGAAAATCCTGTCTGACCCAAGCAGTAATAGTATCCAGGTGTGATAAACTGTGAAAAATCTCCAATCTACATTTGTGGCACTCAACTAGCTATATATACAATATAAGTATTGCTTTGTTTGAATATATAAACCCGCATGATAGGATAAAATGTAACTTAGCCCATTCACTATAAGTCAGATCTGAACTAGGGCAGGGCGATATGGCCTAAAATCTATATCACGACATAAAAATAAATATCACAATAACAATATACATTTGATGATACTTCAAAATCCCAGCCTCACACCTATTGGGAAGATTAATTCAAAGATATTTTAATATTTTTTTTTAGCGTCATGCTAATTTCCTCGCAAATATCATCTACTCAAGCAATTTACATCCTTCATTTAATTTGACTTTTTAAGCGCCTGCATCCTACAGTCAGTGTTTATGCTGCTCTGATGGAGCTGAGCGTAACATCAGTCTCCGTCTGCGCCTCGTCCTGACTTCAGTCCAACTCAGCTGGAGTGCACATGCAAATTATATCATGTCCACAACGATATCAAAAACAACAATGATCAAAAAAATTATATTGATGTAATGATATGCGATACGATATGGCCCACCCCTAATCTGAACACAACGTTCTACGTCAATGGTGTGCTTGCCCTTAGGCTGCGCTATTGCATATCTCTGGGAAGCTGGCGCTTCCGAGAGATATGCAATAGCGCAGCTAAGGGCGGCGCACACCTTTCGTAGAACTATAGTTACATAGGTAACTTAGATTTACTTATAGTCAAACCGACAGACTGTTCATCCTTTACTCCAGAGCAGTGTGTGATGTAGAAGTAGCTCCAATAAAACATGACTGAGCTATGTCGTGGGCCGAAGCTTGCGTAGCTAAAGGTCGAGCCGGAGTTCATTTGTCTGGCTGGAAACGTGCTAATGTATGCACACTATGTTAACACCGACGCTCAGCTCCATTTACTTTCCCCAGTAAAGACCCCTCCGCTTCTCAGATCCAGAGCATAAAAAAACCACTACACACCCAGAGCCTGATGGATGACGGCTCTCCCAGCACAGGGGCCTCTCAACGGGGAGGGCAGACAGAACAGAGAACCCCCACCCCGCAGTCCGCAGGGGTGAGCCAGAGCGATGGGTAAATACTGGACTACGGTGGAAGGGGCTGGCCGGAGCAGCGGTGTAGGGCTCGACATGGACACGTTAGCAAGCCGAGAAGATGACCGAACAGCGGGGAAGCTCCAACATCACTAAAGACTTCAGTGCAGCCATTTGATCAGTGTCAGGAAACGCCGAGCCCAAACACGGAGCACAGCACGGCGCTATGTTCTCCCCTCATCTGGAAATTGATCTGAGGATGGGTGGGGAGAGTTCATCGGAAAAGCACTGAGGCATTAGAAGCAGCTTTGTAACATCAGTTGTACATTATAGGGATTGCAACAGAAAAGGTTTTCACACCCCTGCTCTATGAGACTCAGAAGTCTGATCAGACCGCAAAACCCGCACTGATAACGGAAATCTAATTGACAAAAGAAAGAAATGTAAAAGAAAGATGTAAGATAATTAGCTAAAAGGAAGAACTCCACAAGATGTCACCAGAATGTAAATACCACAGTCCATCTTTGAATATGGCTTATTTCTGTTCCACAAAAACGGCTTCACCTGTTTCTGTCTTCATCTTTTCTCCAGAAGACCACAAACCCATATTATGTGAGAACATTGTAACAGGATTATAGCTGGTAGCATATAACGACACAGTTTAAAACAAATCACTCTCCCAGCGTGCTGCCATCCCTGGACATGTGTACCGTTAAGTGGACATAAATGTGCTCTCTTTAAATCAGAACCACCTGCCTCCTTCAGCCCGGGAGTGCGCTTCTCTTTGGACCTCCCAGAGACCAAGGGCGCTCCTCCTGTTTGGACAAACCGTCCGTGGAACTCCAACATGAGATGGGAAATCACATCGGCGCTTCGCTCTGAGCTCGGGGGCTTGATATTTTTAATTACGCACAGGAAACTCCACTTACAAAGAACACTTTCTTGGAGGATCTGCGGGAGGCTGAGAGAATGTCCTCTCTCTGCCTCTGTGGCCCTCTGATGGTGGCTGTGGGTGGTGGGAGTATCAATACGCTGCTGCCCTCGAATGCGGTTCACAGCGGACCTTTCCAAAATGACACCGTAAAACCAAACAGAACCCATGTCACTAATAGGTGTTATAGTTTGAAGCCCTGTCTAGCTCTTTCAGTTGTCTGTTGTGGATCCATATTCAGCTAGGCCTTCTTGTAATGGCAAAGTCTATAGCTGCCTATTTTTGCGCTCTGTTTGATATCTGAAAGTTATTTTCTTCTTCTTAGGTGAGAACTTGTTGGACACATAATTATACAGCAAAGACGCTTGTTTACCACATTATTTACCTTGCATACAATGTTGAGTAGGGTTATTTTTTATTTGATACCGGTACCTTAACGATTCTTAGTTTTCGATTCCGATACCTGAACGATACTTTTTCCGAAACCTATGCTAATTTATTTGTCATAGAGAACCATTAAAGAGACTAATAATGTTAATTATTAAAAATTGTACTTATTGTTTTGCATTTGTATAATTTATTTGAGGTGAAACGACCAAAAAACATCCTACTACTAAAAAAAAGGGCAGAAAAAAATAAATACATTTAAGTTTGGCCCAAATGTTCCCAGTTTCCCCCAACATGTTTCCACTTATTTTTCCCAATTTTCATCAACTTTCACTTTGTTTTTCTTTTGAATTTTGATGACCAACAGCATCAAAACTTGAATATAAAGATTTTATATTCCTTTTCCGATACTTTTAGTTTTCCGATAGTACCTTAACCTTTTTTTCTCTATATCATACTGGTACCCAGCCTTAATGGTGAGTTTTCATGGACAGTCCTCCCCATTTTTGAGATCATGTCTCTTTGCCCTCAACACTTTCAGGGGAAGTCCATTGTCAGTTGCAAGTACAGTTAAATTTATAATATAAATTATATATAATATATCATCAAACTATAAAAATAATACATATGAACCGCGTAATTCTAGGATTCCTGGCTCATTCTAACTCGGCAAGCCCAACTACACGCTTTTCCCTTTCCTTCCAAAGACGTGTAGCCTTGGTTTGTCCAACATGGCAGCTTACTTGAGGACTTGAAGAATAACTAATGAAGATCACACTGAAGACTGAAAAACGACAGCATCTTAGGCCTAATTATGCCGCCCTCCGCATTTGAGTGACATGTTACAAATGTGCGTCTTTGACTGGACCACGAAAAACGTATCAAGAAATAAATTATGGTATGTTCCCCAAGTGGGGTCCGGGGCCCCCTGGAGAGCGTCAAAGGCACTACAAGAGAGCCCCCAAAGTTTGTCTAGGAAACAAGCACTTTGGAATAAAATGATTTTGAAAGGAAATATACATTTATTTGCTACATTACATTACTTTAAACCAGTATTTAGCCTAGATGTTGTTTTTCTTATGTAATTATTGCTGTAAAATAATAACACGTTTCTTTGACTAGAGTGAATATATTATATTGGAGGGCCCTGAGAGATTTTCAGATCAATAAGGGGGCCACAATGTCCTGGACTCTGGGAATGGCTGATGTTATTTACCCTTAGTGCTTCCATGGCTCTTTTCTCTACTATTTTGACATTGATTTTATCTGTTAGTATAGGCAACTTTGCTAGTACTCCCTTAAATCAATTTGTAGTAATCAATGCCGAACTTTATTGTTATCAGTTCTTCTCGTTCTCTTTTCTTTGCTCTCGTCTCCTCGGCTTAACATCAGAGCACAGATGAAGACATGTCAGTAGGCTTGTTTCCAGTTAGCGCCTTAGCTGCGGTGGTCTCTAACTGACAGGCACTATTTGTTATCTTTAGGCCCAATAAGTCCATCTGGTTTTGGTTTTGGCTCCTCCGCATCGCCCCTGGAGACGTGGAGGGGACGCAGCGAGGTGAGGCGGGGGCTTTCTGCTTTTCCCATAATTGAATTTCTCACCGGCGTAATTCCACTCTGGGCCTGGGAGCGAACGCGCCGAAGCTGCAAAGTTCTGCTCCGATCCCCGAGGCTCTGCTAAAAGAAAGTACAAAACTCAAATCACCTGCTTGAGCAAATGGCTGGCATGTTCGCGGTAATGGCTATTAGTGTGTTTCCATTCTTCTGTTTGTAATAGAGGAATGTATGAACTCCGCGTGAACCACTGCAAGACATGAAACCTTCTTGCATCTGATGAAATGATGTGTGAAAATAAACAAATAGCAGACTAAACCGAGCTGTCAGCCGTGATCGGAAAATCCACTCGGTTTGGAGTTATATTGAGCTTTGAAGGTTTTATTTGACCTTAACACATGCACTGTCATGTCGATGTCCATTTATTGTCCATCAATGAGGAAAGCGCAATACTGACCTGGTCACAGTAAAGGTTTTGTACAAGATTGCCATAACTTAAGGTTGGCGATATCATATGGTGTACCTGAGATCCTGTTTAGATTGAAACCACCCCTGGCACTAACTCTGGAACAGTGTTGTAAGAGGTGTTTACTTTTATTCATTTATGCACTGAAAAGACTATCCAAATAATGAGACTATCCTCCTGTATAACACAATAAACATCCTCATCATGAATCTCTTTGCATGCAAACGCATCCGTCCCTCAGTCCGTTAATGCAGAACATTTTGGCCCACCAAGGAAAAAAAGAGTGGGCGCATCCTTTGGAAAGGAATATTAACTAAATAAAGCTAGTGAAAGAGACCCTGAGTCGTTCCTTTATACTCGGACTACCCGCTACCATAAGAGGATCTTACCAAATGTATTATTATTACTAAACTAAGATATTTCAGTATTTAATGTGTGTGTTGAAAAATAAAATATGTACGCTCAAAATCAAACCTTTTACTGTAAAACATTATTGAAAATAGTTTTACTTCCTTTTTTAATCTGAAATAATTCCTAGTACCCCCTGCTAAGTGCTCAAGTCCCCCCAGGGGTCTCTGTACTCCTGGTTGGGAAACACGGAAATAAGGGATTGTTAATAGTTCAACCACATTAGCTCAGACGGTGGGATATTTGATCGTTGCAGTATAGCGAAAGCACTCCTTAATGTTAAAGTAAGGGGACAATCAAGCAGACTGATTGATGCAATGTGTCAAATTATACAAGTTAAGTTGAAGTTTAAGTTGCATTCAGGGAAAGGTTCAACCTTCTGGTGAACATTTTGTCCCCAGTTTCACCTCATCTCTGAATCATTACTGACAGGACAAATGACTGGAGTCAAGCTGCTTACAACTGTACAGAGTTGGGTGGTTGCTCTAAAATTGTGATGTGCTCAGTCCATGAGGAAGAGTTCAGAATAGAGCTGCTGAGGATTGTGGATTCTAAGTAGCCTAGTGAAGTGTTTTACCCTGAGCGAAGATTAAGGACTGTACTGTGCAAGGCGACGGAGGTCTCAGTGTCTGCTTCTTCCCCCTCAGACCAGTGTCTGGATAATCCGAAGAAAACTTTACATTGTCTTGTCTTGTTACATTGTTATTGTTCTGTTTCATTGATTTAAAGGATATGTATCATGCTATTTTAGCCATTCCAAAGTAAACTATAGGCATTTATATGATATATTGTACCTCTACCACTATGAAGTACTCATTTTTGTGAGAAATATATGTATTTCCTGGAGGTATTTTTCGCACCCGGAAGACAAGATGCTTCGATTCAGTTAACTCCGCCCCCTCTCTCCGAGTAGCTGCAGCCCATACAACTTGAGCAGTAAAAGAAATATATGTATCACAGTAAAAAAGTGGCGTTACTTCACAATGCAGTTATAAGGAGTTGACATGTGCAACACAGCTTCATAAATGGCTAACACACACGCTAACGCGCGTTTTGACTGACTCCCCGCTCTGCCTCTGGCCTCCACCGATGATCGGGTGTTTACATTATGGGACTCGCGTTGGTTATAAAAGTTAATCCACTTCGATTCTGACTAAGGTTCACCAAACATTCATCAAGTGACGGTCACAGACGAATCCCGGAAAGAAATTCCAACTTCTGGCGAGTGGACTCTTCTTTAGGAAGGTTGAATAAAGTCCTGTCCCTCTTGTAGCGCATTTGCTCCGTGCCATTATTGTTAGGTATGAAAAAAAAACAGGTAGTCCAGAGTAGGTTAGAAAGAGCTCCTTCTTCACAACTTTCGGTGCAAACATGACATCTGTTCAGATGCTCAGGGGGTGCATTTGGTTACCCTACAGGGGCAGCGCGGACGCGTCAGGCACTTTTTTTTTTCTTTCTTACAACAGAAATAATGAAAACGCTGTTTCTATCAATTAAAGTCAGGCCGTAAGGCATTACTTTACAGACGTCGGGCACTTCTGGTTTGACACTATGACTTAAAATACGTCATTGTGTCACAACTATGCTTAGATCTGCGTGAATATAGCCAAAAATCACTCTGGGGGTTTTTTGATAAGGAAATAGCACAAAAACAGGGTTAAAAGCTCCAAAAAGTCGATTTTGCATGATATAGGACCTTTACTGTTTGTGCATTCCTGTGAGGCAACTCCCGTTGTGATATTGGGCTATACAAACCATTGATTGATCGACTGATTGATCGATTGCCTACAGTATGTTGTTTGCATTTTCTAGTTTTCTCTTTGTCATCTATTTCATTTCTGGTTGTCACTTTTCAACATGTGTTAACCTCTTAACCCCCGCCTTAACCAAGTGCATTTTCTCCAGTTCGGCTTTACCCAAATCTAAAAGCTTCTTGACTGGAGCTTAGCTTACAGGTCAGTGTAACACCTAATTTGAAAGCTAAGACCTACATAACGGATTGCTGTGTTCACTTTTTTCTGAGTTTTTGTCACTCCTTTGTCGCCTTTTCATCCATGTTTTCCTCGTTATAAATAAATCTGGTAAATTGATAGATTGACGACATGAATCTGACATGTATTTGCAACACAAGCGTGCATTTGTAGGCCGGCATAACATTACAATTATATTATATCAACTATATTTTTCCTTTTTTTTGTGTGTGCAGTTTTACTGTTTCTGACTTCTCCACAATGTACTTCCTTCCCCTCTTCATCTTCCTCAACACCCTTTAGTTTGCACCATCACATAAATCAAATTGAAATGATTTTGAGCCATAACAGTAAATTATTCTTCCTGTGCGTACAGCTCAACATATAAATGACAAGAATTGCCAGGTTCCGCTGCATTCCTGGTATTTCCAAAACCCAGTCTACACTTATCCTGCGCTAACCTTGGTGTCAAATAGGAACTCAATGTCTGTACATGCAGAGTCTTCTCTATACTTTGTGGAAATGTTGCATATAATGTTAGACATGACTAGGCTGTGTGATTTACAACTAGGATTACTCTAGATTCTCTCTGCCCTTCACGTGACCTTGATAAAACAAAAAATCCCCTATATTTCGGGTGGACATCCCACACACGTAGTTTATTTGGTCAGGTGGACGGGCTGTATCGGCTGCTCGGCTTTCATCTTCTCCCAACATGTGTTTGTGGGCCCAGAGTTGAACAGGGCCTGTAGCTCGGAATAGGGGATTCTCAGTGAAAATATTTGTGGACAATGTCTGGGAGCGCAGAGTCAAAAGGCTACTGTGCACTTTGAGATAATGTCATGACTTGGCAATGGCGGCGGTCAACTCCGGGGGCGTTCTCCTCTGTGGCTTTGGAATCAAAATGGATGTGCAAAATGTACGTTCTGCTGGACACCCTGGTTTAGCACTGCGTAGAGTCCGGGATCAAATGATAAAATTTGACCGTTACCACTGAAATTGTCCAGAGACTAACATTAGCTAAAATCAATATAAAAAGTATAGGAGTCCTGGGACAATTCTATTAGCTGGCCGGCTACTAGTAAATACAGCATAGAAACACGGTAATGTCCAAACGGTTTCAGGTGAACTCCAGTATTTCTTCTCAAATCTTTTTTTGTAATGCTTTTGCTATAACTACATACTATTACGCATTTGTAGCACAATTGTAAAGCACTGGTGAATGTGTTATTCTTTGTTAAAGAAGAACTAAGTAACATGTTTACCTTCATAAATCCTTTCCGTAGTCCCTCTGGGGGTAATACAAGTGTTAATGGGATGATTGGGGGGTCTTTCATCTCCCCCTGGTGTCTCTGGCCAGAAAACCACAATTGCAACTTGCCTGCCACCGGATAGGAGCCACCAATACATAGCCTGGCATCCAGACTAATCTCCGATGTTTATTAATTAATAAACAGGACCTCTTCTGTAAAGAAGCGGGGTCTGGTTGGCGAGACTAACCAATACACACTAATGGAATCCCGAAGAAGCTAACATGCTAAAGGGCAAAGCTAACTGTGGGCTAGCGCCACTTGAACAGTATTTACAGCCATGTTTGGCTATAGTGTGAAAAAAAATATCTCCATTGTGTAATTGGATGTACAATATCCCTCTTTCTCCCTTTCTGTCATTGTAGTATTTACTCTCACGGACAATTAATGAGTAAAATACGGCAACATGCTACGACACCTGCAGTGGCGTTTATGGCCTCTAGGGGCATGAGTTAGTTAGTTCTACTTTAAAGCTTTGTAAATATATGAAATAGATACGTTTTTCATATTATTATTTTTGTTGGAGTTTACCATTACTGATTACTGATCATCTAGCCTACGTACCTCTCTTCCCCCCTACTTGTACAGATTCGATTTTTTTTTTTTAATGGTTGATGGTGCTTTAAAATTTGATCATATTTGTCTCCAGATGTAAGAATGAAAAGGTTTTTTTAACGATGACATGAAATGTATATCTGTCAATTAATACTGGCTAGTTAATAACAATACAATAGTTACTTTTTATATGGCCTGAAAGTACCACCATTACTAATCACTAATTACTTTCAAACCCTACTGCACTGAGAGAATACACTGTGTGCTGTTCTGTGAGCTGTGGGAAAAAAATACAAAGGGCATTATTTAAGACAATTGCGCTTTATGTAAGTGTACACACTTCAAAGACACATGCTGCACGTGTTAACACCCAGTGAGCACTCGGTATTCAACAATACATCACTTCCACTTAGTTCTGTCACAATCACCAATGTTAGGATCACTAAAGCAGTCAGGCTATACGTAGGTAGTTTAGTACTTCTAGACCTTCACAGAAGGCATTTAAAACATTTTGACGAACAGCATCTACATGAACATAAATAACAAACTAAACTCCTAATTGAGAGTACAGTACCGGATTATAAAAGTTACAAAAGTGAATACACGGTGTCACATTTCATTGGACATGCAGCAGATATCTATGATAAGACATGTATTTGAGAATGTACTTGTACTTGAGGACAAAACGGGACTACAAGCGCTCGACTACTTTCATTCTAACATTATAAAGTGCACATGCTAAACGTATGACACCACATAAATAAACTGATGATGGTTTCAATGCACAGGAAGCATGACTAAGTAAAGACATTTTTACAACAGCCCTCACACGGGCAATCTAACTAGCTTCATCTAGTTAATATGATTACTTTTAGCTTTCTTCTGGTTAGGGTGTTATCTTTGAGCAGCCTCATGAACAGCCCATAGGGAGTAAATACTTTGATTTACGTAAGCGCATTATTGTGAAATGAATAGTAGCGAGCGTGCAAAGTAAAATGTCAGACCACACGCAAAAAGCCATTTACAATAGATGATAATATCTGACGGGAGACTTGAACTATGGGATAGCGATTACATTTTAAACGAAAAAATCCTGTAAAGCCCATTGAGAGTACACTGTTAAAATACTATTAGTTCATTGCACAGATTAAATTCTGGGTAATAACATGGACAGGAGGGTTGGTCCAACTAGCCACAGCACGGTTCACACCAGTGTCCAGTCCTGAAACATAAACACAGCACACGCTGGTTCAAAATGCAATCTAAAAAAAATTATCTGGTCTATAGCACCCTCTAGTGGCCAAATCAATCACACCAACCTCAACTATTTGAATCAGGCACACAAGATGATCTCCGTGACTTACAATGGGTTTTCTGTGGAATAATCATATAACAGCAGCAGCAGTGTAAGAAAACGTTTATTTATTTATTTATTTATTTTTAATTGTTGCGTCATTCCAGACCTTTGCATGAAGGGAGTGGTGGAGCACAGGGTCAGAGAGCCAGGGATGTCTCAAAGCCTCACCTGCCGTCATTCTCCAACTATACAACACACAAGAAATACAACTATAGAATACATTTTTGTCATTATTATGACTGTGAATATGGCTGGGTACCGTTATTTTATTTTTTTAACTGGTACTTTAACTATACTTTTTTTGATACCTTTGCTAAATTATTTGTCATATAGAACCATAATACAGATTGATAAATTCCCTACCGTTTATTTATTTTTTTTAATTTTCGTTATAATTGTTTTTTGAATTTGTATCATTTGTTTGAGGTGAAACGACCAAGAAACTTCCTTTAACTAAAAAATAATATTATCTTTCTCCCCATTCTTAACCATTTTTTTTTTTATTCCCAAATGTTCTATATTTTTCCCCAAATTTCCCCCACATTTCTTTTCCAATTTATTTTTCCCAATTTTGCCCAAAATCCTCCAAATGTATTCCAATTTTTCCACTTGTTTTTCTCAATTTTGTCCACTTTTTTTTTTTTTTCTATACCAGACTGGTATCGTTTTAAAGGGACTAGATGCAAGTTGGTCATTGTATACTCACTACTGCCACCTCAGGTCTTATGCGTAACTGCAGTCTCTATATTAAGCTTGGGCATGACGGAATTAATAACTTTTTGAGTGCAGTTAGAGGCAGTTGTGGTGAATAGGTCTGGGCTCATTCTACACATTAGGACATGGCTGGAACATGTAGAGCAGGGGTGTCAAACGTACGGGCCGCGGGCCAGGACCGGCCCGCCAGTGGGTTCAGTCCGGCCCACGGGATAAATATGCATTATTAAAAAATATATATATATATTATATATATATTTTTTTTTAAGGGGCGCCTTTTAACGGCTGCCCTGGTGCGTTTAGTGCATGTGCGCAAACGCACCGAGTAAAATTCCTAGTTGTGAACCTGTTCATAACAATGGCAATAAAAACCTTTTCTGATTCTGATTTTATTAAAGCAGAATAAACTTCATTTTTTTTTAAATTTGCAGTTCTTATATTGTCCGCTAGGGGCGCTGTGTTTGAGTCAGTTCTATCGCTTTACCTGCTTTTTCTGTTGACTCTGGCACCCTCTTCAGTGAAATGTCTTTGTCAAAAAAGAGAAAAGTGGACACAGAGTGTCGGATTTTTCAAGAAAAATGGACCTCTTCCTATATGTATACAGTGATCCTTGTTGAATGTTTTTACATTATTTTATCGATTGATATAATTGATAAATGTTGACATCTCTTTTGCAAGAAAAAAATAAGACTTGAAAAGAGGACCATTCACTCTAATGAATACTATGTAGCACTTTGAGGAACTTGTAAAGTGTAAGCTGTTGTTATTATTATTCATTTATTGGATAAATGTTTTATTTTCCTGTTTAAATTATATGTGGCCCGCGACCCGCCGTGGCAGCTGAATTTCGGCCCACGACCCAAAATGAGTTTGACACCCCTGATGTAGAGGGAGGAAAATTGTTATTTTTTTCATTTTTAAACTCCGTACAGTCCTTTTAACGGTACCCAGCCTTAACTGTGAAGGCATAGTGTTACCTCTTGTTGACAATGAGAAGTCTGGAAATGAAGTCTTTGGCCTGGACTGAAGTGCTCGAAAACTCCTGCTCCTCAAAGCTCCACTTACAGGCCAGAATGTTGTTCAGAGTCTCATTGTCGTTGTCTCCGAGGAAAGGGCACAGGCCGCTCAGACTGAAGGGGAGAAATGTCCCAGAGGAGCTCTAGTACAGGCTGCGTCGTAACAGTATGCAGCAGGCACAACAATGGGTACTCACAGCATGTAGGTAATGACGCCCAGGCTCCACATGTCAGTGTTGAACGACACGAATTCATAGTTGACCACTTCTGGAGAGAGAAACTCTGGAGTGCCAAAATTCACCTGTAGCTTCTCTCTTGGTTTATATCTGGTCAGGGACAAAATATGATCTTAATGATTGGGAAACAGGCTCTGTGCACGGGATGATGCTTAGCAACTTCCGAGTTTCAGAGGAAGGTAAAGACTTTTCTGTCTGTGTTTTATTCCTATGGAGAGTTAGCGGTGTCTCGTTGAAATAAATATATATTTAAACAGTGCGTGGCAGAAAACAAGCAGCTGTTGGATAATGACTTACAACATGTTAAAACGTCACTAAGGATGTAAATACAGCCCTGGAGGAGACTTCTGTGTTTATAACTCTAAGGATTTATCGCTAACAAATATTGAAATAGCACCGCGATCTGAATTAAACACATTCTTGACATTTATTCTAGTTTTCCTTCTTTTTTTAAGATAGCATTTTGTTCTTAGTTTATGTTAAAATGTGGACAGGAAGTAGTCTCTACCCTACAATGGCCAACAGGAAGTTAGCTAAAAACATTCCAGGTACAGAGCCTATTGAAAGTAGCATGTATCCCAATGCATCCCGGCTTTAAAAAGGACTTGCAAATGACTGAAACACTGGAAAGTAGTCAATGACTTACATCCTTGCCAGTCCAAAGTCAATGATCTTGATTTTATTAGTCACTCTGCTGACACACAGGATGTTCTCTGGCTAGAATTCACAACAAAACCACAGCGTTAGAGCAAAAGCAAAACCCCCTCTCTCTATGCACGTCTGCACAGACTCCGAGTAGTCACCTTCAGGTCCAGGTGCAGGATGTACATTTTGTGCATGTGCTGCAGACCGTCACAGATCTGCCGGATGAACACCACGGCGTCCAGCTCGGTCAGCTTGTAGTTCTCATCAATGATCCTGTCAAACAGCTCCCCGCCTCCAACGCTGGGGTGACAAGACGCACCAACAGTCAACTCAACAGAATCCAGCACAATTGATAATCTCTAGATCAACATGTTTAGGAATATAAAGTTTAAACGGTGCGGTACAAGCACACCTAAATAAATTAATATATTCTGGATTGTACCAAAATGGACAGACTTTATTATATGGGTGATGATGTTGTTCATACGCTATTAAAGAGGGGGTATTATGCTGTTTGCAGGTATTTGGTAATAATCTCACAAACACATCTTTATCACTATCTTACTCTTTATTGGTTAGAAAATGCAATATTGATCTAAAGCAGCTGAAGCAAAATATCTTTTCACTTCCTAATTTTCACACAATCTCCCCATGAGCCCCTCCCACCACCAGCTGTTTCAATAAAGAGATAAAATAAAGGGTAGGCCCGTGTAGCTGTCATGAAGCTATGGCGAGTGATTTCACTTTGCAATGAAAGGATTAAGCTTTGCGAGAGATTGCGGGGTTAGAAAAGCATTTCCTGGATACGTAGGACCTCAGAGGGAGTGTTTTGGGAACAGGAGGAGCTTTTTTGGAGCTGCTGCAACGCTGCTATAGCTACCGATGAAGATTCAAAGAACACTCAAAGGTGCGCCAGCGGCTCGAAACACAACTCCAAATATGTTTTGATGTGAGAATCACATTGTAACATGGTACAAATCTCTAAAAAAAGGTAGATTTCGCATAATACCCCCCCCTTTAATGGGGTAAATAAAAGATATAATAAGGTGCGTACTATTCAAGTACAAGGATGATGTCATTCCTTGACTCATAAGCTGCGTAGAGCTGGATGAGGTTGGCATGGTCCAGATTATTCATGACCTGGATCTCATTCTTCACCACCGCCTACCAAAGACAGGCACAGACAGACACACGGACAGAGGCATCAGAGGGTCATGAGGGGGACGTCAGGGGGGACGGAAGGACGGACAGACGAACGGATGAACGAGCCAGCGAAACAGGTGCGGACAAATATGGACGCACAGAAAAACAAGACAAAAGGCAAGCACATAGGTCAGCTGCCCCCCCCCCCCCCCCCCAATTACACAATGCATCTCCTACTAGGTCAAATATTTGTCGCCAAGGTGACAAGTACTCTGTTCCTGGTCAGTGGCCTTGTAGTGGACTATAGTCTGAATGTGCTCTAGCAAACAGCCCCTGCTTTTTATATCATATGGCATGTCTCCCGCTACAATTGTATAAATAGGAACGAGACGCTGTACCTTCTCTTTCTGGCCCCTGGCTTTGATGACCTTCGCCGCCAGAGTGAGTCCGGAGGAGTTTTCAACACACTTGTGCACCTGGCCAAAACGACCGCTTAAAAAGACCAACAAAAAAAACGTCAGCTTTCATGTGTGTGGATACCAAACTTTTTCTTCTATTCTCACAAAAAAACACATTACTAATTATTACACATTAATAACCTGTTGTAATTCCATTGGTAATACTAGCAAACATTGAAGTTATTGGCAGATATACTCGGCCGATATTTTTGTCTGGTCTATATTCCTGTAAAAACATAAATACTTGGCCTCCAGCAGTGGCCGATTTTATTTTCAATCAATCAATCAATCTTTATTTGTATAGCGCTTTTCATACATTTCATGTAACACAAAGTGCTTTACAGATTTAAAAACATTCTCCTCCACCTTCCCAGAGACACACCACACACACTCAAGGTAAAACAATGGACGCAATGGACATAAGTCTGAGGTAAGGCTGGGTACAGATAAACCAGGTAAGGAAACACCATCCAAGGAGCCGTCTGCATCGGAAGCAGCACCTCGGCCGTAGCCACAGGGCGCCCGGCGCTAGGAGGAGTAATTTTATTACTTCAGGGGATTCAATCATAGTTTCTATTCCAGCTTTGATTAGTTGCCGCTAGCATTAGCGTCCTGCCGTTAACATTAGCATACAGCAGGATGCTAAACTAGCCGCATCATTTTGCGTGGCTGTTAAAAGTAACTCATTGATTGAATTGTCCAGGTTCACTGCATCAGATTGACTGAGGTTTAGTGAAACTTCAAGATTTAAGAAAACTTAAACCTGTATTTAACAAACTAACCGATTTCCATTGCGATGTTTCTCTCGGAGTTGTGGGAGGACTCATTTTAAAGCCCTGACTTCACTCTTTCCAATGCAAAACGAGCAGTCTCTATCACTTGCGGTCCCGGAGATATTGGCTTTTTAGCTGTGCTAGATCAGCCGATAGCCGATATTGTAAAATCCCCAAATATCGGCCCAATATATCAGTGGAAAAAGGTTGGGAGACCTCTTATGAAGTGTGGTTTAAAGTAAAACAAAAAGATCTCAAGTCCTGAACCTATTCTTCTCCCGGCACTTGAACATTTAATAACCCCACGTCACCTCTCCTCGAAGTCCACAGCTGAGGGTCCCGCCTGAGAGGCTTGTGTTGTGCTTTTTCCCCATGGCGAATGATAAACCGATCTGTGCGAATTTGAACATGGCACCCTGCTTAATCTGTTATTTCATTAAATGTGAGCTGGGCCACTGTCTGCTCTTTGAAGCCGTGGATTAACACTTAGTGATAAGCTACCAGCTGGCACTGCGGATACAGTTTCACATACCGTACAGTCTTCCAGGTAAAAATAACCGCCATGACTCTAGAGTTATGAACTGGAGGAGGGGGGGGGGGGGCTATAGAGAGAGATAGCGGGATGGGGAAGAGAAGGGGCTTACGCAATTAAGCCTGTTGTAGAGCTGAGAAATATTCCCTCACTGTCTTTGATCTGCAGTCAATAAACAGGAGTATTTGGTGGTGTTTTATGTAACACTGGTCTAAGATTAGGTATCAGTGTAAAATACTGTACGACAGTAATGCCTAAATTAATGTTTGGGTTAGACGGTATTCACAGATAGGGTTGGGCCCCGCGAAAATGACCAATAGTGTATGTAAGGTATGCTCACTCTTCTTGATTGATTTGGAATGGGGATTTTCTACTTGTCAGTTTGAACTTGCACAACAGTTTGACAATGTTTAAAATGGCTCGGTATGGTGACCTTCCCGCGGGACAGAGACCCCTCTGTCAGTGCAGCCCTTTGATGATGACAGGTTGTGTAATACGGCATGGCCGTCCCGACGCACCTTCCATGAAGATGACAAGAGTTTGTTTGACGTTGAGTCAAAAATGCACATTGCACTTGGATTTGCATGATTGACAGAGTGCTCACCCGCCCAGCACCTCCTGCCAGTTGATTGTGTAGAAGTTGATGATCTGGTTGGGTTTGGCCGAAACAATGCGGTGGAAGAACGGCGCGGCGGGAGGGGGAGTGGTGTCTGGAGAATAGAAAGGAAGAATTCAGATGACATTGCTAACTCATATATTTAAGATAAGATACGATAAGATAGCCTTTATTGATCTCACAATGGAGAAATTTACTTGTTACATTCAGCTCTTAGAAACACTCAGGGTGTGCAAATAGTCAGGAAATGTGAAATAAACAACAGCAATTAAATTGTAAATAGCGGTATCTTATATGCAATGACTACCAAGGACTTTGTGGGGACAAAAAGTGTAAACCGTAAATAATAATAAAGTAAACGGACTATAACAAAAAAAATTATTGTCAGTATTAGCAGTGCAGGTTTTAGAAAAATACACTGAACACAAATAAAAACACTTTTTCATGCGCTGAGATCAAAGAGTGCAAAAGTTTAGGAACCCCGGATCGAAACTTCAAATAATGCGAACAATGAAGCAATCAGAAGATGAAATGATCTTCAAAGTCACGAGGTTGTAGATGAGACATTCCCAAGTAGCACAGCTTTGAACACTTTTCTAAGCAGCCACGAGTCTTTCCATGGTAGTTTGAGGGATTTTAGCTGTTTCTTTCTTACTAAAGTCTTCCAGAACCAAGAGATTGTTGGGCTTTCTGTCTCACACTGCTCTTTGGAGGGTTATCCACAGTTCTTCAATGATGTTTAGGTCAGGGGACCGTCAAAACCTTCAGACTGCAACTCTTGATGTTGCCAGTTGTGTGTTTACGATCATTACCCATTTGCAGAAGATATTTGCTCTGTAATTACAGCTTTTTCCACAGATGATGTTACATTTTCCTACAGAATTTGGTGGACATTTATTTCATAAATTTTTTGTTCTACCCATGAAATGTTCCCTGTGCCACTGGCTGCTATACAAACCAAAAGGAGGATATGCCAAACATGTGAAGTGGCATGGATTTAGTGCCCCCTCACTAAGACAGATTCAAATCAATATTTGAGGGAAATGGATCTATTGTGCAAATAGCTAATGAAAAATGGGAGCAAGAACAAAAGTGTTGCGTTTTGTATTTTAGTTCAGCGTATCATTAATAGGGATAAGAACTTTACACTGTATTTAAATCTACGTCAGATATTTAACATATAGTGGTATAATAGGTATTTCAAAATGAATTCCCAGTTAGGGTTAAAACAAATAGCCGTGTTGGCGTTCAGTTGATGGAGTTGCTCCCTGGTGCTTTTGCTTTGTTTAATAATATTTTTGAAGGTAAAATCTCACACCATTTCAGAATCTTAAAAAATATAATAATACGGGTTTATAGACATGACAGGCTAATCAGTGATAAATACTGGTGATAACGCGATTGTAGTTGAGTAAATGTATCCGGATTGTACACTCTGAAAGCCGCCATAGGAACCAACCGATAAAGAAGCGCTCTGCGTGCTCGTCTGCCACGGTCGCTGGTTCAAGTTCGACGAAGCCGCTCCTCTCCTCCTCCATTCTCAGGTCCAGAGTGATCTCCACGCCCTCCGCCTTGAACACCGCCCAGCCCTCAGTTGCCATGTTGTGCTCATGTGGATCTTCTCTGGCGTCTGCCTGACTCTTGGAGTCTTCTGCAGCTGTGTTCTGGTCCGATTCGACGTCTGAGGGCTTTGGCAGACTCGTGTCACCTGCAGAACTGTGACGACAGGAGAGCGCGATGATTAATAATACATTATCTCTTATACAGTTCCATCCAATACTCATTCACTCTCTACTCTCTATGGTAACGTAGCCACAGCTGCCGTGGAGAATACTAAGATGTGTTTCAAAGAGTCCATTAAAATAAGATATTACAGGGTTTATACAGGTAGTCAAACTGATATATTTAATTTCTTAAAATTTGCAAGCATTCAGTACTGGAATCAGGCCAGCTCAGGGACATGTTTTGAGCAAGAAATTGTGTACAATTTCAGCCAAAACTGCAGTTGAATGTTGTTCTTTTACAAGAAAACCTAGATTTATTGCCTGTTGGAAACCAATTTAATAAGTTATAATGACATTTAAGTCCTTAATTTTGGCCCATTTCTTTCCATTCATTCATGTACCTGGTGGGAAGTGGTTCAGCCGTGCACTCTTCACTTTTCTCCTGCTCTTTAGACACCTCCTCCTCCTCCTCCCCCTCCTGCTCCTCCTCCTCTTCTTCTTTCTTCTCTTCTACATGCGGCTCCTCTGGGCTCTCCTCTGGCTCCGGCTTCAGTTTGGAGTCGTCTGGTAGGTAATAGACCACGGCGGCGACATCATCTACCGCCTGTGCCTGGCACGGCTTTACACTCGACTTTTCACTGTTCTCCTGATTCAGTTTCTGCACCTCTTCTAATAACAAGGCCTGCTTCTTCAAGGAGATGTCTGTAAAGATGCAAGTAGATAATATTAAGAAAACACTGACAAACGATACTTGTAAACAATACCGAATTGTCAAGTCGTGGAAACTCAGCACCTGTATCTGGAGGCTTGGTTTTCTTCTGTGCTTTGGGGCTTTTGGGCGACAGAGAGGGTTTCTCTGTCCCTTCTTTGTTTTTGTGCTCTTTTATCTGAAAAAATTAAATATGAAATTAGCCAACGTTACTATTCAGGATGACAATACTTTACTGCAAACCTTTGTTTTTCTTTGTGAGTTTAAGTCTATCTAATAATTTAAAAAGACACCTTTAGGTTTTGGGCCAGTGTGCGCTTGTAAGCTTTCAAGTGGAAATAAAGAGGTTTTTTAATCCACACAATACACAATAATTTGTTTTATCCACTAAACACTAAATAAACCTTCCTCCATAGATTTATATGGGGAATGTTGAGCTTTGAGCGCTCATAGCCAGTTTAGTGTTGTTTTTAAATAGCATATTATTCCTATTGTTCCATTGAATATGGAAGGCATTCTGGGACTCTACTGTCTTGTTTATAAACTTGCTAGATAAATAAACTGACCATGACCTAATATTTCAATGAAATTCATACTTCATACATATTTAAACCTTGCTCTATTCATAATTTTGATTTTGTTTCTGAAAATATGTGCAATTTTGGCCATTGTACAGGGTTTCCAGGTCCGCAGTTAAACCGCAGAATTGGGCGACTTTTTACAGGAATAGGCCACCGTTTTTACATACTGAGCCATCGAAGTGCTCCTAAGGTATTATTACGCCTTACATATAGTGCCCCCTTTAATCCACTTAGAACATCAACATGTTTAATTTTGTGTAACTATACTTGGATCGTGTAACTTTTCATGTAACTGTATTTAAATAAGGAAAACGCAGAACAGCTTGGTAGCTTCTAACTTCACCCCAGTTTGGGGCTATACCTTTGCTGGGAGAGGCTAAATGCTAACAACATTTGCGTGACTGAGCGCACACACAAAGACCAGACAGTTACACATCAACTTGTCTAGGCTAAGGTAAAAACATATCTCAGTTTGTAAAAATGGTGGCCTGTTCCTTTAAGCCTTGCTGCGTGCGGATGATCCTGTTTTCAATGTAAAATATGCTATTTTTAGCTTAAAAAGAAGCACTATGTTGAATGACAATATCTCAAATCCAAGGCTCTGAGAGCAGCTCAGTAAAAGAGGGAGAAAGGGGCGGCTTCTCTTCATCGCAGGAGCACAAGGGCTCTGTAAAATAGTAAAAACATAAAAAATTCCAGCCGCGCTGAATGTCCGCAGATTTTTGATGGTTTTTCTGCGTGTTTGGGAGAAGATACCTGGTAACCCTGCCTATAATAATGTCACTAATCTCTACAGCAACGTTTTATATTGATATCGACATAATCACATCATTATCAGCAGCCTGTTACTCCCTGCTTCACAATAATACAACACTACCATTCTAATAGGCTCTGTGCACAGAATGGTTTTGGCTAACGTCCTGTTGGCCAGTGGAGGGTAAAGACTTCTTCCTGTCCACATTTTAATATAAATTTAAAATAAAATAATATTTTGAAAACAGAACAAAACAGAAGCGACACAGAAGTGTCCTCTGATGAAGTATTTACATCCTGACTAAAGTTTGGAATATATGTTGTAAGTAATTTTCCAGAAGCTGCTTGTTTTCTGTCAAGTTCTATTTTAAAATATGTTTATTTCAGCAAGACACGGCTAACTCCCCACAGGAACAAAACACAGGAAACAGTCATTACCCTTGGAAGTTAGCATCAGTTACTATGCAACATTTGGTGCACTGAGCCTATTCTACTGCCATGTGCCCATTCAACACCCTTGTTTAGTTTTTTTGGGGGTGAACTCTGAAAACATTTGTTTAGGTTATAGGCACAACAAGATAAGTACATGTTAAATAATAAAAAGACTACTATTTTAGATACACTTACTAACATTTCACAGGGGTGAAAGTAAGCCGGTACGGTCCGGTACTGCGTTCCGTTAAAAGATTTGCCGGTGGTACGCAGGAAGGAGAAGAGTGCGCTCTCTCACCTTACGCACAAAACAGTAGTCTGCCAATAATATTACACCGTGAGCTCAAACGCTTTGAAGTTCAGCCACTTAAATGCAATATAGAGACTCGGCAGACTGGATCTCATCTGCTCTGTCCCTGAACTTTCTGCACACACGGTAACGGCGCAGTTTTGCCCATTTCAGTTTCATAATCATAACATTAAGAAGACAAAAAGGCCGGGGAAAAGTTTAGCTCTGTTCTTTTGGGCTCTGGGCATTTGCAAAGTTTTTTGCATTCCATTAGATTACATTACATTAGTGGTGAATAAGTTGGTATACAATAGCCTAAACATCTTCTTAATCATATGCTGCATTTATGCATTAACATTATGAAAATCAACGTGAAAGTATTCTAAGCATTCAGAATACAGTACTCTGTTTGGACTAAGCAGTGGAATACGTTACTAAAGTATTCTCCCAAAACTGGCTATATTATTTATTTATATATATATATATATATATATATATATATATATATATATATATATATATATATATATATATATGACATAGTACCGGCAAGAAAATAAAGCAACTTTCACCCCTGTATATAGGCTAAATGTGACAGACGCTGTTAGCATGAAGCGACATCAAACAACACACACGTAACAGTGAAGTAGACGACGATAGATGTAGAGAACGTACAAAGAATCCACATTTGCGCGAGGCGAGGAAATGCTTTGGTCCGTGGAGCTTTGTCTTGTGTGAGACCTGTGCAGCGCTGCGCTCACATGCAGCGCTTATCTCTTGAGTCCCTTTACTGGATTTATTAGAGGTAGTTTTCTAGTAAAGAGACAAGATGGAACGCTTAGTGGGTTATACACAGAATAACAACGGCACACAGGATGGTAAAAATGACAGATCAACATGACATGAACTCACAAAAGATGGAGGAAAATGTGAAAATGGATCAACAGTCAGAGGGATGTACATACAATAGTAATTAATCTTATGGGAGATTATTAGACCTATGCTTTGACTTGCAGCAAAATACATATTTATATCTTGGAAGTTATACCACAGTATTTTTTTATAGTTTTTTTTCTATGTTTAGACAAACAGCATGCAGTTGGGATGTTTTTGTTTCCTCATGCAGTCACTGCTCGAGGGGGTCCCATCTCTCAGGTAGGAAGCCAGTGATGTAACATAGCTCTAACAAAAGACTATACCTGAATGAATGAACGAAAGCTTTTTCGCTTTCGATACCGATACCGGGGGTTTGAGTATCTGCCGATATTGGACAATAACCGATACCAAGAGACTTTGTGTACTTTGAATGAAAAAAGTGAATGGTCCCCTTTCCTCCAGTGTCAGATCAATTAAGTCTTATCTTTTCTTGCAAACAAGACGTTACAGATCAATTATCCATTTTATCTATTAATAAATTGCAATGGAAAAACATTAAGCAAGGATCACTGGACTTTCCTGCACTAAATATCCTTTGGTATAGGATGCATTGATATAAACAACTCACATAAAATGATTTGATCATTACAACTTAGGTATTACAAATATATGTTATTCTAACATAACAGCTTTAGGCTACTTTAGGTGATCCAATCATAGTTTCTTCCCCAGCGATCAAAAGTCCGGAGGTGTGTGTAGCTTCACAACGACATACCCGTATTCACTTAGCCTAGATTTAGTGGGTGAAAGTTGTGTTTTTAAAGTGGTAAAAAGTCAAAACAGGTATCGGTTCAGTATCGGATATTTGGAGCCGATACTCGATATTTTTGTTCAGTATCGGCTCCGATATCTGATGCCAGTATCGGATCGGTGCATTCTTTAACTGTACAGTCAGTGCCTCGAATGACAGTTGTTCTTTTTCCTTCGGAGCAATGTGTTCTGTACATATTTGAAGCAGACACCCTGCTTGGGGATAACCGCACAATACATGGCAGTCCCTATTATGTGAAATGGACACACAGGATGAAAAACACATTGATGGTAGGTAATAAAAAGGAAACCGTGAATCAACCCAAGATTAAAGACGTGACACACATGCTCGGGCGGAGAAACAACAAGAGAAGACGGTGTAGGACGGCCCTGTTAGTAAAGTTTATAGCATACACACAGACGGACTGGTATAATGGGCATGCCTTTAGCGATTGGCTGTAGATGGACAGGCAGCAGCGGCACTTAAGAATTTATAGCTTATCGCTCGATGCGCCCGAGCTAAGGAATGCAACCGCTGACTCCGGGCGGAAAATATTACAGGCAAGCGTCGGTCGTTGTTCGAATTTCTCTACCGAGGAACTCTCACAGTGTTTAACTGTGTGATCAAACAGCAATGGAAAAACCTATCTTGCACTTGGGGGTGGGGGAAGGTTGTTGTGAGGTAAACAGGGGGAGAGTGTGGGTGGTATTTTAAGTTCAGTGTTTCCCCGGTGACAACAGTGTGATTGGGAGATGGATGGCGACTTGGCAGAGGAGCAGGTGGCACCTCTAGCGGCGGCGCGGCGACTCTGACGGCAAGGCACATTCCCGGTAATGTGAGGCGCACGCGAACCGCCAATGTTGGGTAAGCCTGTGATCATTCAGATTCAGTAAACCGGGCAGAAAATGTCACCCCGGAGATGCACGGTTTTAAACAGAACGGCGTATTAGTCGACCACGGCAACGTTTCCCAGGAAAATTGTCCCTAAAAAAAGTCCCTAACTTTACTCTCATCACTTGTAACAGACTAAGCCGATGAATTGTCTGTAGAAAGAATGCAATGAATTATACAAATTTGCAATGAATCCTTACAATAATAGGCCTACAACCTGGCACTGCTATGACCCCTGGGCCCTGACTAAATCCCAGATTACACCCACAATAAACAGGACTAAATTGAGATAAGAGCTGGGTTAAAATAATCCCTAACGCACATTATAGTATTCACAGACATTTACGAGGGGCCTCGACAGTGCTTTGTGTCGCCTCAATGTTAAGCCCATGATTTTACATAAATATGCCTATTATCGTGAAGTGGCTCCATGGACTTTGTGCCCGACATTCAAGAGTTCACTTCAGAGTGACATCAGCACAAGTACCTGATAACCAAGTCACATGACGTCAGTGCACTGAGGTGAAGGCGTACAGTGGCCTGTAGACAGCGTTCCCTGACGCAGCTTTGCAAGTGAAGATAATTCTCCCATAGCTAGACCACTTAGTGGCCTCTACTTAAGGCCATGGCATGTCTAATGGTAGCATTCAAACATGTGCAGAAACTGACACTGTCACTGCGCTAATAAAGACTGATAGCAATTCCTGGAATGGAACCAATATCACGAAACACAAATACAAAGATTTATGAATCTGGACTGCAGCCCGTAATTTCTGAAAGTGTACCCTTAAATACAGTGTTTTACGAGATACTCTAAATCAAAGTGGCTCTGACAGCCTTGTCTGTGAAAAGCCTAATAAACTTTATGGAGAGCTATTTTTGCTTGGAGCAGTTTTAACCCTGAGCTAATCACTGACTTTGTGAACAATAGCAAGAGGACAGTACTGGACATGAATCTCGTACTGTGTTTAACCCATGAATGTATTTGTCAGATGACAGGCTAAAGTGTTCTTCAAAGACGGGCTCAAATCTGACCTAAACTGTGTCCTTGGGCAAGACACTTCACTCACACTGCCCCCTCTGGTACAGGGGGGGGGGGGGGCAAATGGTGTAAAAAGCAACCCCCAAAATAGCAATAGGGCCCATCTTAAGCAGTATGTGTGACACATGCGTGTGCACCGGAAGAGGAGAAATTGGAATATAGCAGCAGTGAGTCAGTGGGAGGCTGCGGGAGAGATGTTCTGACTCAGCACAAGAGTGACACCTAACGCTTGCCGAGTACAAGGGGTTAATTCCTTTGAAACCACTAACAGTGTGCAGACTGCCCAAAACAGCATCATGCACGAATGCTCACATTTCTCTTGACCCCACACACAGCAGCCTCTCGTGCTCAGTGCGTGCCTCTGAGACAGCCATTATACATTTGAGAATATACGGCTCTATGGTTAGAATGCATGACTGACATTTACTGGTAGCTTATGTAGTAACTAAAATACCACAGCCTTAGTCGCCTTAGTTTCTATCAGCACATTGGAATAATCTGGGTTTCATGCTCAAGCCCAAGGCCCTGATGTGGGAAATTTAAAGATGAGGCCAGAACACATTCTGAGAGGGTTTGATGGTCATCTCGATGCTCTGATCATTTTCATCTGCGCTGCCAAGAACAACGGGATCCCAATAAGATGGAGGAAATCCGCAGTCAGCGGGACTGACTGGACACAGATACTCGCGAGCCTGCGAGTGATGGACGAGGAGTGAGGTCTGGACGCTAGCTGTGAGGCAAAACTGTACAATTCATTCAGCAACAGCAAAAACCCATGACACACTGGTTTAAACATGTGGAGTAGGCCAAAATACACAGAGAAAACAAACGATGCATATGGCTACTGCAGAGCCAAACTGGTTGATGCCAACTTCATGCCAGAGACAGTATTCCACCTTTTCATTGCCTAATTACAAGTGTTGATACCATGCATTTTGCCGCAGCAGCATGATCCATGTTACGATACTGCACTTAAATATAGCTAGTATTGAAATACAGTACATTGCTGACTTATATAAATATACTGTATTTTCTCATGCCATCTTCTAAAAGAGCCATGGCCAGTTGAGAGTCACATGGAAGTTTATGTTGATTCACATTTGAAACACTGAGTACAGTCAGTGACTCACCTTTGCATCTGCCTTCTTCGTCAGTGCGTCTGTCGAGGTTTTCTTCTTGACCACCTTGCCTTTATTGTCCTTAACCTTGGCTCCTTTGCGGGCCGTGTTGCCCTTCAGCATCAGCTGTATGACCCGGGAGCTCTTGACGGTTTCCCCGATGAAGCTGATGACCTGCTGCATGCTCAGGACCAGCTTCTCCATCCCCTCCAGCTTCTGCGCCTGCTGCTCCGAGCGCTGGTTGACCTCGGACATGATGGTACTCAGCTCCTGACAGATGTCCCGTACCTCCCGCCCCACCAGCTGGTCCACCGCATTGGGCGCCGCGCCGCCCTCCTCCTCCGCCTTGCTCTCCGTGCTCTCCATGCTGTCCAGCCGATTCAGGACCTTCTCCTGGATGTTGATGAGCGTGTCCATCTTGGTGCTCAACGACTCAATCCGGTTGTGGATGAGGTCGAAGCTGGCGTTGTGCCCGTCTTTCAGGACACTCTGGTTGATTCCCATTGAACTCATGGCTTCCAGTTGTGTGAATATCACATTAAGACACCGACTGGAGAGGAGCCGCCGACGTCCCTGGAAAGAGTTTTGCAAAAAATTGCAGCCAGTTCTATCTGCAAGTGTTTCCAAAAGATAACCGGTGTAGTCCAAATGAGAGAAAGTTTGGGTAGGCTTAGGGTCTGCGCCTGTAATTAAGTGAGAAAGCCCTCAGAGAACCGATCCCCGGGGCCAGCCTCTCTCTCTCTCCGCACTCGCAGTGGTATTAAGAGTGGAATGAGCCGGTGTCCCTAAATGTGAATGCATGGGCCCACGTCAGCATGGGGTCAAGTGTTTGGGGTGGGGGCTTGGCACTGCCTGGCCCACCAGTCATTTGAGAGGCAGCAAGTGTTAAGCTCCACCACCGTCACTCGAATGCTGGCTGTCAAAGCGGTCACTGTGCACAGCTATTCTTTGGCGCCTACAGCGATGACAATGATCATTTGTTTGTTCCTATGTCATTGTAATAGAGTACAAGAGAAAGTATCTGAATCTCTGAAATTATGTCGATTTAAAAATGGATATCAGTTGTTGTTTTTTTGGGAGGGGGTCTAATAGCAATTTTTCAATGTATTATGATAGCAATAAGATTTGGCAATCGTTTTTAAACACGTACTGAAGCATTTGAGAAACTGCGCTGATGCCAGAGCATGTTTGTACTAAACTAACAGTGCAGCAGGTATTGTACAATATTCAACCCTGAACACAGAATGTTTTCTTGTTTGCAAAGGTTAGGAGACTCGGAAAATTAGAATATCGTTACAAAGTGCATTCCATCCATCCATCCATCCATCCATCCATCTTCTTCCACTTGTCCGTTGTTGGGTCGTGGGGGCAGCTGTTGGAGTTGCCCAAAACACATTGCACCAGCCCCTATGGCTCCTCCTGCAGGTGGTGGGTCCACAGAAGGACGGCCTCATGGTTCTAACCGGGCCTGTTGGTCTCTCACAAAGTGCATTCATTTCTATTATTCAACTTAAACTGTGAAACTAATATATGATAGACTCGTTACATGCAAAGTGAGCTATGTATAGCCTTTATTGTTATACCTTTGATTATTATGGTTCAGCTTGTAAAAATTAAAAAACTCATAAAATTAGAATATTTTGTATATATATCAAAATTATAAAAAAAAAAATAATCTGCATGATATAGACTGCATCTGCATTCTATATAATATATTAGTTTAACTTTTTAAGTTGAATTACAGAAATAAATGAACGATATTCTAATTTTCCGAGTTTATTTATTTGGTCGGGACAGTGCATGTTAATAAATATCCATAGGTTTCATGCATGTAAACAAGCCACACCAGATTGTAGCCATGGGCTAATTTCCATCCGTCATCCCCCATGCACACTCAAACACACTCTCATTCATTGTGGTCTATTGTACATGTTTTTAGTGGTAGGGGTCACCGAAGTACCCGGAGGAAACCTACGCAGACACGGGGAGACCATGCAAACTCCACACAGAAAGGGCCGTCCAGGTGGGAATCAAACCCGGGACCTTCTAGCTGTGATGCACGAGCTCTAACCGATGTACTACCGTGCCGCCCACCATTTCACCTGTATGCTAAAAACATTGCAATTCACAGGCAGATAATTTGTCTTGAAATAGTAAAAATATAAAACCTGCAGGACTGGGAGGATAAGATTTTGTCACAATACAATACGTATCACAATGTTTTGTGTTACATCAAAGATGCATTATGCAACTTTTTATGTGGAAAAAGTTGATATTTGTGCGTACTTGTAGTGACCCAGTGGCTGTGTGACTGGTCAGCATGGCGCCTTTACTTTCCATCACAGTGGTCTCTAGGAAGTTCCAGGATCAATTGTTTGAAAGGTTTTCACTGCAGACGGAGCCTCTCACCAGAAAACCTACAAAACTGACCACTCATACGGCCGCTGAGTCACTACAAGGTCAAATGCGCACAAATACTTTCTTTATCTCGTAAAAAGTTGTATGACTCACCTTTAAGTATTGTACACCTAATTTTCCACCCTGAATCAATTGAATAGTAAACACAAGTCGACTTTCCAAATGTTATGAACCAAATGTTGATCTGACGTTGGGTGAAATATTTTGGAAAGTGTTTCAGTGTAGGCCTCCAGTGCTACCGTCTCATGTTCTGGCATAATTCGAGACCACTTTTGGCCCACGACAAAGTGTGAACGCTGTGAGAATGTATCCTCGATAAAGTCCCAGTCACTATATATCGAAGTAAAATGCACGCTCAAAAGTAAAATTGAACTCAAGAGAAATGTTCTGTGGTATTTAAAACCAACGTTATCTTTTGTAACCTGTTGATAACTAGTTATAACGATGAGGAACATTCTGGTATACATTATTCTATACACTTTCCTGTAGAAGCGGTGTGTCATATACCACTACACCCTATGACGGTGCACGAGTGTGAATGGGGCAGTACTGAATGCCTGTAACCGGCGTCTAGTGTTGAGGGGAAACTTGAAGAAGCTTGTATTTCTTGGCAAAGGGGGGTCGCAGTGATATGTTGAGTTCATCAGCGGAAAGAGGAGAGGGGCAACGAGCATGATTTACTACTCGTACAAACCATCACGAACATACCACATCTTTCTTGTAAATTGTGTAACATGTTTGCCTTTTGTACTGGAATCCAGACATGCTTTGCTCACATCCCAAGGTTTGATTGTGCTTTGATCAGTTTTACAAGCGCAATTACAGAATAATATATATATTTTTTTTAAAGGTTAAGTTTAGGTTTGCGATTAATTTTACGTCATGTGCATTTTCTATTGTAGTTGCACCCAGGAAGTGTCTGCGCTGCGGGAAGTGTCTGCGCTGACTGCAAGCGTTCGCATAACAATGCACCCACGTGTATTTCCTGTACTAAAAGTCAAGATTCCAAACCGCCATGAAATACACCCTTGACAACAGAACCACAGCCTGCAAAATGATCTTCCATGACCCCAGCCAAACTCTCCCTCACCCCAGGCCTGGCGTTGCGCTGGGTTCACGGGCGCAATGAGCAGGGAAGGGTGACAAGTTGGCAGTCAAGGTGAGCGCTGTCAACTCGTGTTTAAAGACAAGTTACTCTACTGCGGTTGCATGTTATTCTTCTTTACTAAACATAGGCAAAGGTCCCGTTTTGTGGAAAAAAATCAGTGGTCAGTGGCCTTTAATGGCCAGGCTCTAGGGTCTATCAAGCACATGCCAGCGCACTTTTCCCATATCATCCGTGCGCAGGGGGCTGCGGCAATGGAAAGAACAAGTGCCGGTGCTCAAACAGATGGGACTGAGACCAGCCATCAATCATCTGGCGGGACATGGGCACGCACCTGTCCTGGGAGGCCAGCAGATGACAGACAACGGAGGTCATTTGCAGCTTGTTGTGTCAATTTAACAGGCACCGACGGCGACACTTCTGTCCCGCCGTGTGGATGGAGCTGTTTTTGTTTTTTTTAAGCGTGGCTTATGAAACAGGCTATTGTCAGTCAACAATGCATTAGCGCCTCGCCTTTGAGCTACTGAACAGAAGCAAATAAGAACACTCAAATGCTATACCTCATGTTGGGTTTGATTCTACAATGTGATTTGATGTTGATCTACTTGTAGGGTCAAACATTTCATGAGGTGGTATGTAGTGTGAAAAGTTTGAGAACTGCATTAAGGAGAAAACAGAAAGAAATGAAACAAAGCTAAACATTGATATTACCAGAATGACTACGGTATATAGAAGGATTGAAAATGTAGTTCACAACAAAGGTTTAACAGTAGCTTTTTATGGAATTTATACCCAAAAGGCCTTCCTATTTTTGTTGTGCTTTTTATATAGTGGAGATTTGTTATCATTATTATTATTATTAGTGTTTTAATGATGATTGAATGTATGATTATATGTATATGTATAGTACACTTGTGTTTTTTATTTCCCAGAGCACTCCCCACGTGACCGTCCCACCAGCCACGGGTTAATAAAGACCACAATCACCACAATGCATTGCGACTCTACCGTCTGAGGAAAACCCCATGTCACAACACGAACAGCTGTTTTAAACAGAGCCGTGCACATGTTGCATATTTTTCATGAATAAACTACTTATAAATCGTTACTGTGAAAAGTTGCTGCGTAAGTTGCTTGAGCTGTTAAACGATTGACAGCTCCCTGTGTTTAGGCAAAACATAAAGAAAAATGTCCACGTAAAATCCATGTGAAATGAAACAGATCTGACTGCCATGCCTGTGTGCGCATCAAAACAGGGTGATGTGTGTCATCATCACTTACCTAAACTGAAGGCTGTAGACACTCCACACCTGTACAGTTACATCCAACAAAAACACATGTCTTTGTTTCTCCTGCATGGTAAGGAGGCTGTGGTAAATTAGATCCAGTGCAGTGTGTATGTCAGCGGCGCAGACAAATAAGTAAGATCCTGTCCTGGTCAAAATCCGCCTTCAAAGCTTGGTCGCCACAAAAAAGTACAAGCAGAAAGTCCAAGAACATCCTAAACGTGAGCCTCAAATCAAACACGCTGCTCCCAGTGCTTTAGCCTTTGTGTGTGGGAAGCGAAACTGAAACTACCACTTAACAATCGCATGGCCGCACTGTGCTGCTTCTTCTTTTTTTTCTTTTTCAAGGTCAGAGCACTACAATTTATTTTCCATTTTGTTTTGTATTGTGAGCCACATTATAAGGTAGCTTTGAAAGCATTGCCAATTTTATTTTGAGATTATAAATGTTGCCTAATGATGAACATTACATACAGTGATACACCAAACCGGTTTCATCCGAAATTTTACTCAAAAGTACAGAAAATGTGTACCCTTTATTTTACGTTACTTCCACCGCTGCTGTATATTTGCAACAGGTAATTTATGTATTTGCTTACTTTTATTTAAATCTCCAATTAAATCAACATATTTATTGTTTGCCATTATCATGTCATTGGCTCCGGGAGCTTCAAGTTGAAATACAGCGTTTCAACAAAATAAATTGTAAAGCCAATACAGTATGACTATAACTAATTAAGACTGAATTCTTATCTGACATTTAATTTTTATAACCACTTGGACCTTACATAATAAAGTGAAATGAAACATAGACCTTAATAGCATGTTAAGAAAAAAAGGATCATTAGCCTTTTGGCATACCTTAAAGGTTAATAAGTCTGCTGGAGTTATAAACAGAGCCTTGGCAGTGGAGGCATGTGACATAAAGCTAATATCAAGTTTATATCACTACTCTCAACCGTCCAACCTGGGCCAAAGAAAGTCTGCAGTCACACCGTCTCTGCCGCCGTCAAGTATGTGCCCGCATGAATCTCTGCTATGTCCTGCTCTGCGTGACAATAATACTTGTTTAATGTGATAGCAGGAGGACCAGGATGTTTGGGATATGAAAAGCAGGTATAACTTTAAACAAAAGTTAAGCTAAGTGTCACAGTGACCTCAAAGTGTGAACATTAACTGTGGAAAATATTTACATGTAAATTGATCTACAGCGAGAGCTTGCCTTCTTTAAATAGTTAACGTTTAACCTTGTGAGGTCACACTGTATCCTGTTGGGCCTGTAGGCAATAAGTAAACCGTCTTCTTGGGTCTTCTTTGTGTTTAGATGCACTTATATATCCCACTAATAAACCGATGTTAGGTATATTGGTTTTGTCCAGGTCCATGTGAACGTAGTATCCTGAATTCACTATCCTGAGATATTCCCAAAGTATCCAGGATATTATGGCATGTAAAGGACTGTCCTTGTTTCTGTGCAAACATCAGAGATGGATGGGACAGAAGAAGAAACTTAAAAGGATTGTAAAAAAAAAAATATATGGCTATATAGACCTCGCCCATTTATGTCAGTGTTATTGAGTGGTTAGAATAAACAATTCTGTTATATTTTATATATATATATATATATATATTATATATAATATAAATATATTATATATATACTCAATAACACTGACATGTGTATATATATATATACAGTGGCGGGCCGTGGGGTTTCAGTCAGGGCCTTCAATAGCAACCTGGGTTCACGCAGTCAAACGCATATAAACTTATCGACAATAGGCGTATGGATAAAACTGCCTTTTGCGTGGCACTTGTTCGCTAAAGGATTTGTCAACAACGCAAACCAAAGCAGCAGTGCTTCCGACTCCAAATAAAAGCAAAAACCTTCGGGAACATACGGAAATACACGACACGTGACAGGAGGAGACGAGCGCGTTATAATGTGGAGACAGGCGGCGTTTTTTAGGAGATGTTTTGTTGACAGAGCGAGTAAAATAATAAAGATACAAAAGCTTAAAGTTTGGTGCTATTTGAGATCCTTTTTATAGCGCTCGTAGTCTCGTACCTGTTGCCTGCCCGAGTCCCAGCGCAGCTGATGCGGGGAAACGCTTCTCCTGTCCGAGGAGCCAGGCGTCTACGTCCCGCTGTCGTTCCCGCTGCTTTGCTCTCGAAGCTCTTCATAATGAAGGTGCGCAAAATATCCGTGATCAGTAAATCCACTTCATTTTGCCTCGTTCGGACGTTTCCAAGAGGAATGTCTGTTTATCCGGTTCTCTTCGGAGTGGCTGGAACGTCTTGCCCATGCGCGGCTACATTAGCGGTTTTCCCAGGCGAACAAAACGTAGGGGGCGCTGCTGAGCTGCTGAAGGCCCTGGGGGCGGACTGTCAATGTATATCAAATTCTGATTGGCTGATAATTCTGTCAGTCACGCTGGCTGTCAATCATGTGTGCGGCCTGACAACACAGGGCCAGCAGAATCTGTTCTGAAGGCCCTGAGGAGAAGCAGCTCGCGAGAGGTGTTTAAGGCACTTTTTGAGTAGGAAATTACAGTTACACATCAACAAAACCAATATAGGCGACTCAACTGTACATTATATAAATAAATTAGTAATTAAATATACTATTAAGACATTTTACACTTTTTTTTCTTCATTTGGCCAGGGCCAGCAGAGAAGGCCCTGCTGGCCCTGACGGCACACCACTGTGTATATATATATATATATATATATATATAGAGAGAGAGAGAGAGAGAGAGAGAGAGAGAGAGAGAGAGAGAGAGAGAGACTGCATAGGTCTGATTCCCCTCAGCCAAATAATCGACAAGACTGGCTATGGATACTGACTCAGGAACAGGGCCACCATCAGTCACCTCCTCTACATGGATGACATCAGGCTGTACGCTAAGAATGAGCAAGACATCAACTCACTGATCCATACCACCAGGATCTACAGCACAGACAATGGGATGTCATTCGGTCTAGAGAAGGGTGGTCGGTCGGATGGTCACAAAGTGAGGGAAGGTAGTCCACACAGAAGGGTTCTCACTCCCAGATGGAACAATAGCAGACAGTTATAAGTACCTCAGAATCCCACAAGCAAATGGCAACCTCAAAGAGGTGCCAAAGAAAGTGGCCAAGACCAAATGCCTCCAAAGAGTAAGGCAGGTCCTAAGAAGCCAGCTCAATGACAAGAACAAGACCCGAGCAATAAACAGCTACGCCCTGCCAGTAATCAGATACCCTGCAGGAATAATAAGCTGGCCAAAGGAAGAGATACAGACCACAGATGTCAAGACACAAAAGCTCCTAAACATGCATGGAGGGTTCCACCCCAAATCCAGCACCCTGAGACTGTACGCTAGCCGTAAGGAAAGAGGCCGAGGACTAGTGAGCGTGAGAGCCACTATCCAGGATGAAACATCTAAGATCCATAAGTACATCAAGAACAAGGCTCCAACAGATGACGTGCTCAGTGAATATCTCAGACAATGGGGAACAGAAGATGAGGCACTGGAGGTCCCGTCATGGAATATCAAGAAATCCTACGAATGGCTAGACAGAGAAGGACTGAAGGACAGCACAGAGGCACTCATCATGGCTACACAGGAGCAGGTCCTGAGAACCAGAGCAGACTGCTAATACTGTAGTCTGGTCAGTATTAGCAGTGCAGGGTTACAGTCATAGTGCAAGTAGTTGATAAGTGACGCTGATAAAGTGACTTAGAGACAGATATTATTGCATGCATTTTTGCAAAGGGTGGTTATTGCACATGTTACTTTAGAGTCTTGTTGTACCGTTTGACAGCAGTGGGGATGAAGGCCTTGCGGTAGCGCTCCTTCTTGCACTGAGGGTTTCTCAATCTTCCACTAAAAGAGCTGCTCAGCTCCTCTACTGTCCCGTGTAGTGGGTGGGAGGTGTTATCCATGATGGAGGTGAGCTTGGCTAATACCCTCCTGTCCACTGTTGGAAACACACAGTACTTTCTCTACAAACAAATTAGAGATTTATTTCATGGATAACTTTAGTGTTTTTTATTTCATTTCTTATCAAAATACTTTCAGTGTGTTCATAGAATCTTTTGATCTTTGCCTGTGTGGCATCAGTTTGGCTCTTTGCTGTATTTTCCCGGTTCGCTCAGGCACACGTGTGAAAGATCAGAAAGAAATCAGATTATACGAATGTCAGATAATGCCACGTCAATAATCTGACAACTCCAGAAATCAGATCATGCTCAGATTTATGGTCTGCATGTAAACGTAGCCACTGACTGTTGCCTTGGCTTTTAAAACGTATCTTGTAATAATAAACAAACCATCGCAGCTCACTTTTCAAAACAACCACCTTTTTATTGCACATAGTTCTTTTGGCTGTCTGCACGGCTCTACTCTGAAGCCTAAACAACCAGGATACTTTAGGATAAATTACAATAATATTTTTGCAATTCATGTAGCCATTCAAAGCTAAAATACAAAACATGTGGAGTGTGCATCTATTTGAGTGTTTTCACTGTTATTTGAAATCTACAACACCATTATTGAAAAACAAATGATTATGATGAATTGTTCACATTGATTTCCTTGTCAGCTTTATGGCTTTTTTACTGTTGTTTGTAGCCAGTTTGTCTCCCCCAATATCCCATGCTTGTGTATAATACTTCGTGGCCCACTGCAATGTCTGCTATGCCAGTTATACAGTCGTGTATAATCTTCCAAATCCCTACACCACTGATCTGTTGGGATGGCGCCTAGCATTTGAAGCAGAAAGAATACAAAGTTTTATGTCCAGGAGCTTTATACGTTGACAAAGTTGGGATACAAAACTATTAAATAGAAAATCACAAATGTCACACTTTTTGCTGGGAATTGAGACAGTATATGAACAGTTGCGCATGAATTAAGTTGTTTTTTTGTTGGTTTTTTTGCAGAACGTAGGTGCCCCTGTACATTATGTTCACTGACTGTCAGGCGTCTCTAAAAGAAATGTGTTAATGTTTTACACTTGTGAACGGAAAGTAAAATAGCCATCACACTTTTTTCTTTAGCCCGTGTCTGTGACCTGGCTGCCCTTGTGTATCGGGTAAAGTCTTTGGCTGTCAGCCCTTGGGGGAGAGTAGCCCGCAGAACACAATGTCCTGAGAAGTGCCATGGCGCCTGTCCAGTCAGTGCATGCTCTCTGGGGCCATCACCTCGCCAGCACCGCGACTACACTTTTACTGCGCAAGTCTGAAACCTAAACTACCTCTGCCAGGGTCTACAACGTCCCAACGCCCTGCGCTACTCGCATCGTGTTGTCTCTTGGCATGTACACAAATGCCACTGCTGCACTTTGGGACCATTTCAGCACTTGAAATTCACATGTGAAAAATGAATAGATTCTTGTTTGTCATGCAAAAATAGTACTGCTTATATTATAACACCAACTTATTATTCCATAATATGCATTCACTAACTATGGTCAACTCCAGCTCTCAAAGCAATGGGTGAGGAAAGCGCTTCGCTTTGGTCCTCATGGCGGGGAGCTGCCATTGCAGTAATACCACCCCCTTGTGGCCAGGGGCGACTCCAAAAGACACTTGGTAGACAGAATTCTAATGGGACTTCAGACCACCCGAGAACGGCTTAAAAGCCTGGCTCCAAAGAGTTTTTCTTTTTCAAAAAATTGCTGTGGCCCATGTGACAACGCTGGGCCGGGTGAAATATTTTTAACGTGGAAGACTTTTCAGTGCATTGACTGGCTCCAGGGCCTGTCAGTCAAGCTCTGGTGGTCTGTGGAGGCTCCGCTTCCCGCCTTTTTGCCCTTTTACGGGACAGGCTGCGTAGGAGGAGATTGAGCAGCCATGTAAGTTTCACAGATGACTCGGTACCTTCACTATGAAAGGGTCTACAATTGTATATAATATGTAAAGCTTAATTAAGACGTGATTTAGTTTTAACATTAATCATGGTTGCCTTATAAAATTATAATCCTGCTATGGCAGAAATTGTATACATGTTTTCAGTCCATCCACATCTAAATATTGGTAAGTCTAAAATCCTTATCTTAATTGTGGAGTTGTGGTATTTGTACGTATCCACAGTACGGTAGTTATTATAAGTACACTACACGGACATATGCAATCCAACTTTATTTATGTAGCTCAACACAGTCGACCAAAGTGCTGTACACAAGTTCTACACAAATCTCGTAGCCTATATATAATGTAAAAATAAGGGACGAGGCAGGGGAACTATTTAATTTGAAAAGGGGGTGGTAATATAATAGATAGGAACAACATCGGGGATCTTTTGCTGAGTCCGTGCTCCCTTTGGGGGAAAACAAGACCTCATCAAAATGACATTTGTGTATGTGGGAGAACAGGGATCATTTCTCTATATGAGCTAGTTTATCGATTACTACTATCTGTCAAGGCCATGTCAGCGATCATTATTGGGGAAATGGCTCCACATTGTGGCTGTGTATTATGCCCTTTGTGACGTCTTTAATCAGTAAATGTGCGTGACAGGCAAAAAAGAATAATAATGAGTTTTGAAACGTGTACAGGAAGTCCCCCCCCCCCCCAAAAAAAAAAAAAAAAACAGTAAAAAAAATCTATTCTCAAACAGAGAGAAGACAATGGTCGCTGAATTCTGCGTATAGAGAGATGTTGAACTTTAGCAGCTTATAGTTGCATGTGCACAAAGCTCTTGTCTTTACATAATAATGTATATACGTATATTATGCTCATTGTCACATAAGATGTTTTTTGTCATTTCAGATTAAACCTATACATTGTAGTTTTAGTCCCAATATGGGTCAAATGTATCCCCCTCCTGATCAATGGCTATTTGTAATATCTTCAGGTCGGACCGGCGCTCAGGTTGTCGAGAGAGAGGACGTTCCCATAATATGTGCTATTATTATCCAGTGGGAAACATAAGAAGACTTTTACACTGGGGATGTCAATGTTTAGCCACACAACGCGCTATGGTGCATCGCTAGAGCTTAGCTTCTCGCCGGTGGATCTCCTATGGGAAATGTCAGTGTGTGCCTCTCAAATGCCAGGACCAGAAAGAGGAGAGGGTGAGAGCGCTCCGGCCTGTCTTCAAGGCATACCCACACATCAATTTGGATGTAAAGAATGCATGTCACTAAAAGCATCTATAGATTAGGTTTATAAGTGTATATAAATGGCTATTTAACTATAGGTGAAATGGCAGGATGACATAAGATCTGCTTTTGTCCATAAGGTAAAACCGTCCGCACACATTTTGATAGTATTTTCATCTATTTATCTAATAGGCCCTGACGTTTCTTGACTTCTTTCTTTGTTGTAGAGTATTTTTTCCCCTCATAAACTGAAAAGCAGACATGTGTGAGGGATCATTAATGATCAAACCCAGAAGTTGTCTTTAGGCAAGTCTACTCACGACAAAAATGTGTTAATTTCCGTTAGATTTTGACTCCAAAATATAATATTTTTTATGGGCAGATTTGGACAAAAAGTCAAAGTTATTAGGGCCTTTAAATGTAGGCTGAAATTAAGAATGATAATTACCACCTATCCCTCTTTTGGTTTTACGGCAATATAGCCTTTTGTTCCTCGTTCCACTGATTTTGATAATCCCACAATATCAGATTTAGAAAATGATATACTTATACAGACTATTTAAGATTTGTGTGTGTTCTATGTTGCCGGGAAGGTAATGATCTATCGCTATCAATTCCCATAGTTAGGCTGTTTAATTGTTTAAAGTGCATATGACAGGTTGAAATGCTAAAAATATGACTTATTTAGAAGAATAACATCAGTTGCATAATTATCATTTTATTTCAGTGAAGCAGCAGTTTTAATGAAGACATTTTGGTCAGCAGCTTAACATTTTTTTAAGCTGCTGACAGGAAGTGACATAGAAGAAGGTAACATTCCATAGCAGTTTGACTCACTCATTTCCCATTGACTTAACACAGCAACAGTTTAAAATTGATTACCTTCTTCTATGTCACTTCCTGTCGGTGTCCAATAAGTAAATGAAACTATGAACGTCACAAAAATGGCCAAACTAAAGAAAGCTGGGTACAATCTTTAGCAAAATCTTAAATATAATCGTGTTTTAGCAAAAATTGTGTCTAATATTGTCATATGCACTTTAAGAATTTATTTCTCAACTGATCCTTCCATGTCCTACCAAACACCGTTGCTTTTCCCACTTACTACTTCACAACGTGGCCCGCAAAAGGGTTTGATTATATTCTGTTTAGTAGGTATGTTTTGACCATTATGTTTTATCGTCTGTGGTGAGGGCTCGGCTTCAACAGGGACAATCTACGTTTGTCTGCTTTATTGATTTTCAGAAGGCATTTGACTGGGTGAACAGAAATCTCTCACAGTACAAATGATTGAGGTATGGTATAAATGGCAGATTTTATTTTTATAATGCAATTAAGTCACTGTGTGCAGATTAATAGTTTAAAAAACGGCTGTTTCCCTACTCCTTTTGGGGTAAAGCAGGGCGATGTACTGTCACCCACCCTTTTCTCTATATATATTAATGACCTGGTAGACAAAATGAATGAAGGAAACCTTGGTATTCATATTAATAATATGAATTTAAGTCTCTTGATGTATGCTGATGACATTATTTTGTTAGCGGAGTCTGAATCTAATTTACAACAAATGATAAGTATCCTATGTGCATGGTGTGAAAAATGGCGTTTGGCCATAAATAAAGATAAAACACAGATCATGCACTGTAGAAAAAGCAACGAATTGAGAAGTAATTATAGTTTTATGTATGGTTCGTCTCGTTTAGACTACACATGTTCATATAAATATCTAGGTCTGATCTTTAATGAGACCATGAGTTTTGCTGAGGGAATTAAGTCCCTCTCTGAGTCTGCAGGGAGGGCTTTAGGCTCTATAGTGAGTAAGATGAAAATTGTACCTGACCTAACTTTTTCGGTATTTACAAAATTATTAAATTCTATAGTTGGCTCAGTTCTGTTTTATGTGGCGGGTGTGTGGGGCTGGAAAGTGTATGTATTAATGCTCTTCAGAATAGGGCAATTCAAATTTTCCTCGGTTTGCATAAGTTTACCACTAAACTAGCTCTTGAAGGGGAATTGGGATGGGATCCATGCATTATAAAGCAGAGAGTTGAAATGATGCGTCTGTGGAACCGCCTCACCCAGCTGCCAGAGCACAGATTGACAAAAAAGGTTCAAATCAATATCCTTGGGCCAAAGAAATGGCAATAATATTTTCAAACTGTGATCTAAATTACATTTATAGAAATAAACTGCTTTGTAATCTAAAATCATTAAAGGAAAAGCTGTTAACTGATTTTACAATGCAATGGAAATATGAGATATGTAGAAAAACAAAATTAAGACATTATATTCAGTTTAAGGACAAATATGAAACTGAATCATACATTCTCTTAAATCTAAATAGAAAACAAAGGTCCCTCTGTGCCCAACTGAGAACTGGCACTTTGCCTCTGGCAGTGGAGGTGGGCAGGTTCAAATGTCTTCCTGAGGAGGAGAGGTTTTGTACTTTGTGTGATTTAAAAGCGGTGGAAGATGAGTTTCATTTTGTTTTGTATTGTCCACTTTATTCTGATTTGCGTGAAATTTTGTTCCGACAGGTGCAACATGAGAATCCTGATGTGTTTTGGTTTCCGCATGATAAGATTTTGAGGCAGCTTTTTGAAAGGCACGTTTTTGCTTTAGGCCACTATATCTCCAAAGCTTGGGTTCGAAGACAAATTAATTTGTATCCTCCTGTGTGATGTGGATGTTGTTCTGTTATGATTGATTGTACAGTTTCTGTGAATTTATTCTGGCAGTCATCTGAATTCTGTTTTGAAATGTGTCTTATATGCCTATGAGGGCTGGGCACTTATGTGCAAGACACAATAATAAATAAAATTAAAAAATAAATAAAATAAAAATAAAAACTAGGCATTTAAAAGACTGACCGGGGATATGAGATAAATACGCTGAAGTAGTCACTAGGTGGCGACAGAGACCTCCAGATCCATTCGTGGAGAGTAGGGGAAAGCTGCAGACCCGGAGCCGAGACAGATCTACCGTGATAGTGCGCCGTCTGCTGGTTAAGGCGGATCTAGATCGATCAGCTTTTAGGAAGGTTGATGTTGATTGATATGTTGATCTACTTCACCCACGTGGGGAGTTAGTAGGCTGAGTTATTTAATTTTTTTCATGAAAACAAAACGAAATTCTTATGAATCATCTGTTGGTTAATAAAAATAACATAACTTTGAACAGCATACAAATTGCTTATTATTTTTGTTCCTAAACAATCCTAATCTTAACCTAACCCTAATCCTAACAACCCTAACCTAACCTTAACCGTAATCTTAACCTAACCCTAACCACCCTAACCTAATCCTAAACCTAACAACCCTAACCCTAATCTTAACCTACCCCTAATCCAAACGATTGTAAACTAACTCTAACAATAATTGTAAAACATAAAATATTAACAAATAATACCGTCGCGGATCTGCTCCTACCAGCAGAGGGCGCACTATCACGGCAGATCCGCCTCACCGTCGTGGATCTGTCTCGGCTCCGGGTCTGCAGCTTTCTATTATTGTTCGTGGACGACATGCAGTTTTCCACTAACTCGCAAGAGGGCAGTATATCTCCACACATAAACTGAACTGGCTGCTGTCAGTCTAGTTTGCATAAGATCATCCTCCCTAAAACCCAGTGGATCACATTACACTTGGAAGTATTATGGGGGCTCTCGGTGAATTAAATGTGGCATTTGTATGGGGGAGGCGACAAAGTTTATATAACAAATGACCAGTGGTGAAAGATGGAGAATGTCACCGATCTTAAGGGTGAGTGGAGAGAGTGACATCAAAGGTCATTACAATACCATTATTGTATTACACACAATTGTAAAGCGTAGCATTACAATACTAAGTTATGTCAAACTGTTTAGGCTACATTATGGCATTACATGACAAAAGGAAAGAAAAATCTCAAAATAATGATGTGTAGTGGTATGGAAATGTTGCCTTTCTATTTTCAAAAGACCTCTTATGTAGTCTATAGAAGAGGGCTCTATTTTGATGGAACATATTTGCTTGAATCTGTCTCCTACACATTTCAACGTAATATAATAAATACTTTACTGTGATAATAATATCTACTCAGTGAATTTTTGTTGTTTATTTGTTGGCTTTAAAATATTGTTAATTCCATGAGAACATAGGTCACTCTAACTATTACTCTAACTATTACCACTTTAACACTCTTTTTTCTTCTTTTTTTTCTTTTTTTACCTGAGGAGTTGCTCTTAGCCTCTTCCTGTGGCAAAGCAAGTCGCTCAGCCTGCTCCAGATGTAGGTAGCCACCAGACACACGGTGCTCACCAGCCAAACGTCCCAGCCCGTGGCCGAACTCTCCACCATTTTAACCGCACTCTTGATGCTTCCTCTATAGCCCCGCGCTTATCTTCAACTTCAAAGTCTGCACTGAGCTTAAAGCCAGCAGCCACACTTGAAGGTTAGCGTGGGATGACGGACACCCCAAACAGCACGCTATCCCCCCACTGCCTCAGTTAATTCAGTCAGCCCCACTGGGAAAGGACAGCCAGGCTTGCCCAATATGACAAAGGAAGGACAGGTGCCAGACTAGTGTCTGACAGACACGATAGATCTCACACTCTCTAATACCACTCCAAAGACAGCTGAAAATAATTAAATGTGAAACAGATATCGTCAAAACATTCATAGTAAACAAAGTGCAAGATCTGGTGGAGAGTGAGCCGTTTCTTAACATACTCGTGGATATGCTACGTAAATAAATAGCCACTGCTACTGTACAGTGTAGGGTTACTATCTGAAATGTCATTCGCTGTCACATGGATGACACATGTCTGCTTATTGTTTACAACAGAGTTGAGGGAAAATGTCAGGAGCAAAATGTAATCTTGTTGACATAGCAATATAGGCTACAGGATAGGACTATGCATCTCATATTTGAAATTGTTCATGTCTCTGTCTGTGGAAAACAGGTTAAATATTTCTGGCAGCCTAGGTCTCCTTCACTGCCAATTCAGAAATGTGGTAACAGTGTTGGGAGTAATGTGTTTCAAAAGTAACGAGTTATAACATATTACTTACACAAAATTTGGGAATATATTAGTCATTACAATTTAAGTAACTTGAGCCTAACTCCCCCCAAATAACGGACACTGGTGTATAAGAGCTGCAGTTGTAGCTAACATAGTCAAAAACAAAACGGAGAGAATGGGGGAAAGAGAAGGAAAAGGAAATCTTTGACTGCAGTCTTGCTCGGTGGCATTATTGCTATTTTCGGTTTATATTTTGCTAAAAGTAACTCAAAGTAGAGTAAGCTACATTAGCTACATTTTTGAAACAGTAATCATGTATAATAATAATAAATAATATTTTATTTACTACTAATGCTACTACTAATGCAGAATATATTACAGTCTTAAAGTAACTTGTCCAACACTGTGTGGTAATTTGTCCATGGTATAGTGCCTTTATTCTCAACTGAATCAGGTGCCAAAGACAAGAGAACCTCATTTCTAGCAGTGTTCTGAGTCACTTTTTTTTGTTCGATTCATCTTTAGAGAAGATACTATACCTTGAGGTTAAAATTTGACTTCCAGAAAGCAGCGCTGTGCAGCAGGTTCTTCTTCCTTGAAGAGATGATTCTGCTGGCACCATAGTTGGAACTCACTGCATCTTCTCTGTTAGTAAAACAGTTTATAGTTAAAATAGTTAATATGTTGTCAAGTCTGGCATTTCATTAGAATAAACAGAAGGAAAAAACAAATTAACCGAGTAAAATAAGGACATGCTAGAATTTAACCTCTTACTCCTGCTGTGTCCAAGTGTATTTTCTCCACTTCAGTTTTACCCAAATCTTAAAGCTTCTCCATTGGAGTTTACAGCTAATAGTCCAGTGTAACGCCTCATTTGAAAGCTAAGACTTACAAAACTGATCAAACGTTTTTTGTCACATATTTTCAGCGTTTTTGTCATGTTTACTCTTGTGGCTCTCTCTTGTTGAAATACTTTTTCATCACTCTCTAGTGGTGTTTTTGTCGCTCTTTCACTGTGTTTTTGTCACATTAAAAAAAGTGTTTTTGTTGTGTTTTCATCTTTTCTAATCGCTTTTTTGTTGTGTTTTTGTTGCTTTTTCGCCATTTAAACTCGCACAAGAGATGCCAGACTGAGGTGAACTTATTATTGTTCATTTATGGTAGCTAATTAACATGAATTGGTTATTACCTTTGTTGGTGCTGGTGTTAATTTTGTCGACTAAAATAATTAGTCAATTTTAGTCAAAGTAATATTTTTGCAGACACAAATTGGACTTAAAGTAAATAAAAAGTTGTTTATGACACTACAACTATGACTAAAATGTCCAGATATTTTGTTGACTAAAATATCCATCCATCTCTGGATGGATAAAACTAGACTAAAATAGGAGAGAATTTTTTGACTAGATCGTGACAAAAATTAAATTACATTAAATAAAATGTTTATAAGACTAAAACTAAATTAAAAATATGTTGAACGCTGGTTGGTGCTAGTTGCTCATGTTTGTACGTTTCAGACCCTGTGGACGCTCTGTGGTACCTTCGTGGGACGACCCGTGGGACACTCCAGAGGACGTGGTCTACTCAGACGAGGACGACGTAGGTGAGGATGAGGTCGGTGGGTTTCCTCTTTTGTTGCATGTGGTCGTGCTTTCTCATGAAGAAGAGGAGGAGGAGGACTGGGACTCTGGCTACGGAAGTCTCGCAGAGGGAGAGGAAGATGAAGACCAGCGTGTTCCTGGAGAAGAGTTTTGGGGCCCTCCTGCTCAAGCTGTGGAGCCGGTGGGTCTTCCCCCGATCCCTGCCCCACAGCAGCGAGCAGAGAGCCCTTCAGCCTTCAGCGCCCTGCAGAGGATGTTTGAAGATGACCAACTGAATGTATTTGGGACTTTATCTACTGTGTTGACATGAAAAAGACCAATCATCCCAGGTTGGTTCCCCAACCCACCTTCCAATTGTAAATCCTTCAACAGCATACATTCATTAGCACCACCAAAAGCCATAACTGCTTCAACTTTATTACAATAAAAATGGCATTCAATTCCTGGTGGACTGCGAACAAAATCTTGAACACCAAACTTTAGCACTGTAAAACAAAAGTATCTGACAATCAATGGCACAATCTGCTGCTACCAAATCATACAACTTTAGAAAGGCGAACACGATCAATCTCCAAAGTACCGCCCCGTTATGCCCATATTTGTCCACCCGCGTGAAGGTCTGCCTCTTAGTGCTGCAGTGGATCTGGCGAAGTTTACAGACCTTACTGTTTCCTGTGTAAATAACGTGAACAGGGGCGCAACTACCCACTTTCTGGGGGTTATGCAGACACACAGCCCCCCCCCCCCCCCCAAATTGGGTTGGCTTCGGGCCAATATTTAAAAAAAAAATACCCCCTCTTACTGCGCACAGATGAAACAACGGCAGGAAGGTTTCTAGGACTGTCTCTTAACAATTACAGCCCATTTGTGTGTTTATTTATGTAAGACTGACTAACCATAGCTCATCTAACCAGAAGAGATCGTTTTTTTAAACGTCTTTAAAAGTCAGGGATATTTTTTGATATGAGGAGTGTGGCGTGAGAGCGTGTGAAGGCACTCAAATGCGTGTCAGAGGTAAAGTATGAGGATCGGGACAAACCACAATTTAACCTAGAAGTTAGACAGTGGAATGGTGTTGTGCTAAACACAAGCAAATATCAGGGGCAAAACCTTTGCGGATAAAGAACAATTAAGTCTCTGTTAGGCTTTTTTTTTTTTTGCTCTGGCGGGCCAAAAAATATTGGCAACGGGCAAAAATTGTCCCCCGGGCCGGACGTTGCCGACCACTGGTCTATGGAGTATATCACAAAAAAAAAAAAAAACTTTTCACGGGCCGATTAAGCTTCTGTTGCTCTCATTCACGTAACTTCTGCTCTGCCCCTCTCTCTCTCGCGCGCGCGCAAGAGGGGAGACAAAAACACGCGCAAAAACGCGTGTTTTTGTTAAAGAGGCGTTTTGCTTGCACTTTGAGCTCCTCGTGGAGCAGCAGCAGCGGCGGAGATGACCGGGGCGGGCTGAGGAGGAGACAGTGTGCGGTGATGTCGCTGCCGTTCGGAGGCGGCCCAGAGCGGAGCTGAGCGAACAGGTGGAGGATGTGAGTGACGGGGCTCCTGTAGCCGCCTCGTCACTCACGGACCCCGCGCGCCTTTTACTCTCCTATGGCCCGGGACAGCGCTGGCGCTGGAAGCGTTTCCCCAGAGTCGCGCTCTGAAACAGTTTGCCCGCAGGCCGCACTCACGTCCCGCGGTCGTGCGTTCACAAACTGTCCCTCTGTCAATCCTACACGCCTCTCTCCGCACCCCTCCAGCAGTGACTTGTGTGACGCAAAATAAGCACGTTGACGCTATGGGGCGCCGCTGTTCCTTTCGCGCCGAGTCCGACTATATTTAAATATTTTTTTCTCTCTCGCCCCGTCCTTTCGGCGCCCCCCCCCCCCCCCCCCCCCCCCTTCCTTTCGGCGCCCATATGCAAGGCATACATTGCATATGCCCTTTTTGCGCCACTGAACGTGAATAATTGTAAAGTAAAATTACCAAACGCATTTCAATCAAATATGCATAAGAACAGTTATTTAAAATTACTTTCAAAAGAAAAAAAAGCGAGCGAGAGGGTGAAAAGTAAACAATGGTCACGTGGCTAAGGGTCAAAAGTTCCGCGGGATCCAACATGGCGGAAGAGTTGACACCAAGTTCCTCTGCGCCAGACTCGGTGCAATGTCCCGTGTGTTTGAAAGATTTGACGCAGTCTGCCATCAACAGGCACCTGGACGCGTGTTTACTCGGCGGCACCGCAGACAGCAGTCCGATGACGGCGGACGACAGCGGGCCGCCGGTGAAGAAAGCTCGTAATAATAATACAGAAAGTCCCGTCTCCAGTTCGTCGTCCTCCTCCTCGACCTCCTCCAGCTCCGCGCCCACTCATATTTTCCCCGTGTTTCAATCGAACAAGAGTAAACCGTTCGCGCTCGGCGATAGTAAGAGTTTCACAAAACCAAACACTGGACCTGTTGTCAGCAAGGGGGTCAAACGCGGGTTGACAGAGGAGCCTGGACAAGAGAGTGCGGATAACCCGAACGGGTCGAGCTGCGACGGTACTAACTCTGCATGTAATAATGGAGACATGGCGCGGCGGTCACTGGTTACTATTGACAAGCCCCTCGCGGAAATACTGCGTCCGAAATCCCTGGAGGAGTATTTTGGACAGAACAAGGTAGTCGGGGAGCATACTCTGCTGAGGTCACTTCTGGAAACACAAGACATCCCCTCTTTCATCCTCTGGGGACCTCCTGGGTGCGGAAAGGTAAAGAAGCACTCAAGATGACGATTGTACAGTCACCACAGTGTCAGTCAATGATTTGGAGAAAATGTGTTCATTAAATTTAGTGACTTCGAGTTAGTTGAGCAAAACTGTGACTTTTTTTGTGGTTTTTTTTGCAGACGACTCTAGCTCACATCATCGCCGTCTCCAGCAAAAAGAAGGGGACGTCGCGCTTCGTGAGTCTGTCTGCCACCAGCACATCGACAAATGAGGTCCGAGAGGTCATCAAACAGGCACAGAACGAGCTTCGGCTGTGCAAAAGAAGAACCATCCTTTTCATCGATGAGATCCATCGCTTTAACAAACTACAGCAGGTCTTTGATTTATTATGGATTTAATTCGAGAGGGGAAAAAGGTTATAGCAGCATCTTAAGTTCCCACACTTTTCAGACTCCATTTGAGTTTTATTCACCAGCACACATAAACATTGTAAATGATTGTTCTATACAGATACATAAAGTGCATGCAGCTTTTGATAATGTTGTCCTCCTTTTCCCTGTGCAGGACACCTTCCTCCCTCATGTAGAAAATGGGACAATAACCCTGATCGGGGCCACCACAGAGAACCCTTCATTCCAGGTGAATGCTGCGCTGCTGAGCCGCTGCAGAGTGCTGGTGCTGGAGAAACTGTCGGTGGAGGCCATGGGCTCCATACTGCTCAGGGCTGTAGACACTCTGGGCCTCAGGGTGGTGGGGCCAGATACAACAAACCTCAATCCTCAAGACGGACAACAGTAAGTGATATTTGATCTCACATCGTTACAAATCAACAGGTTTGGTCATGTGAGAGGACCTGCTCTTTAAAGTCTGTGTTACTGTTTACCAAATCACAGTTTCAGTGGTTGATGGACAGTCACTTTTGTAAACATTTCTAAAGATTTACATGTAGATAAACAAGCTTTCCTCCTTTCTTTCAGGCCAGTGATTTACATTGAACAACAAGCACTGGACACTGTCGCGTATCTTTGTGATGGCGATGCCAGGACAGGTCTCAATAGTCTCCAGCTGGCGGTCCAAGCCCAGCTGAGTCTGGCTCAGAGTAAAGCTTTACAAGGCTCCTCCGCTGTGGAGATCGTGGTGAAGGAGGATCATGTCAAAGAGGGCCTTCAGAGATCGCACATCCTCTATGACAAAGCTGGTGAGATTAAATTAATCTTTAATCTTAATTAATCTAACCCTGTATTTAGACTCCTGTTGTGCAGCTCCTATACTTGCGCAAAAAAATAATTTAGAAAGATTTTGTGTATAAATTTAAACCTTATTTACTTTGCAGGAGAAGAGCATTACAACTGTATCTCAGCCCTGCACAAGTCCATGAGAGGCTCCCACGAGAATGCGTCCCTCTACTGGCTGGGCCGCATGCTGGAGGGAGGGGAGGACCCGCTGTATGTGGCTCGGAGGCTGGTGCGCTTTGCCAGCGAGGACGTGGGTATGTCCCGATTTTGGTCATTGTTTTTTGGAGTATGACGATTTATTATGAGACTCGATTAAAACCTGGCCAACATGATGATGTAATCTGCAATTTTTTCACATCAAAGCAGTATTTATTATCACCTTTCATTCATGTTCATTGTTAGGGCTTGCAGATCCATTGGCTCTTCCTCAAGCAGTCTCTGCTTTCCAGGCTTGTCACCTTATTGGGATGCCCGAATGCGAGGTATGTTTTCAGAGCTGTCTTTTTTTTTTTTCTTCAGTCCACGAACAAAAGGTCAACATTTTTCTCTCCAATTGTCCACACCACAGGTGATCCTGGCCCAGTGTGTCATCTATCTGGCTCGTGCGCCGAAGTCTGTGGATGTCTACAAAGCCTATAGCAATGTGAAAGCCTGTTTGAGGAACCACAAGGGCCCTCTACCGCCTGTGCCTCTTCAGCTGCGCAACGCACCCACTAAACTCATGAAAGAGCTGGGCTATGCGAAAGGCTACAAGTATAACCCTGCCTTCAGGGAACCTGTGGAGCAAGAGTACCTACCCCAAGAACTTAAAGATGTGGACTTTTTTACCTGGAACCCAAAGAGTACTATTTTTTAATAAACAAAAAATAGAACTTTAGGAGAGAAATACTCCAAATTGGAAAAAGCAAAATCATGTTTTTGTACAAGACGTTTAATTTTGTTATTAATTTACTCATTCACTTGCAAAAGTATATTTGTTAAATAAAGCACTAATTTAAACAAACTAAATACTACATCAGTAAGCCTTCACTGATTTATTTACTGTTTAATGTGTTACCCAAGGCATAAGTGTAAACTGAATAAATGTTTTATTTTTGTAAATAAAATGGGAAAATGTTTGTCATATTTGAAAACTTTATTACTTTTGAAGTTGTGCGTATCCTCAGTTCTTAGCCATCGTCTACAAAAGAAACGACACGCATCATTTATTATTACACCTAAACTTTACATGATTTGTTTTTGATACTTTAGTGGATAACACTGTGTCTATCCTCACCCCACTGATCCAGGGAATGAAGGAGGCCACGCGGGTGAACATCGTCGGTCTCTTGGGTGTGTTACAACCACGTCCGTCCACGAAGCTGGTCACTCCCTCCACGTACCACTTTCCATCCCTGCCTTGACAGTTCAGCGGGCCGCCGGAGTCCCCCTTAAAGTGCATATGCCAGGTTAGCTGCTACTCATTTCCCCAAAACAGTTAATTATATTTAAGATATATTTATTCCTTCAAAAAAAAGAAAAACATTGCCACTTATCTGGTTTGAAACTATGATTAATGCTAAATGACAAGTAGAATACCCTTGGCTGTTTGAAATTGAAATACTTACGTGACATGCTGACTCGCTGTCTCCTCCCGCACAGACCATAGTTGTCTTAGCAGAACTGCCCCACCAATCACTCTGACTGCAGACGCTATGCTCCACCACTGGGAGGAGGGCCTGCTGCAGTGTAGTTGCCTGAGGACCGCCCGCTAAATTGCATCGATACAGTACATTGCAGAAAGAAAAAAAACCTCTTAATTTTGCAGGCTAATGCTGAAAGCAAAATGATGATTAACTTACAGTGAAGGCGACCCCAGCCAGTAACGTAGCAGGGGTAGTTGTGAGAGAGGGAGCTGCCTTGTTGTGGAAGGCAGGCCAGCTGAACTTTGTCATTCAAAACGGCACTGGTCTGGAGTTTCAGTAGGGCAATGTCATTACTACAGTGAAAGAAAGGCACACGCATAAGGGTCAATGTTTTACTGCATTGACCGTGGCCCACAAATGATAAAAGAAAGTTTGGAGACACACCAGGCCTATGATCAAATACAAAAGTCAACCAGTCAAAATTTCTCCAAACCCACCCACAAGATGGACATTTGTTATTCCACTTAGGATGAATGATCATTTTCTCCACTCTGAGGGACTGCTCAGGGCCCTCATCTGTATTCATGTTATGTTCAGCCAGGACCACTCGATATGAATGGAATCTGTAGGTTCAATCAGACATTTATGCATTTGATTCTGCACAAAAATCAGTGTCAAAATAAATAAATTATATAACTACTATCCTACGTGATGCAGTGAGCCGCAGTCATGACCCAGTTGGGGGCGATGAGGGTCCCGCCACACGTGGGGAAAAAGGTCTCCAGGGAAATCTGCCATGGCCAGCTGTACGGCCGGGCTTCCTCCCCGTTCACCACGCGGTTGGTGTTGGGTGGGTAGCTGGGCACACCACACCCACACACTGGGGCAAAACAAATTATTAAAAATAATATATCAAAAGTGAGGAAAATCTATAATTCTGACTTACCAGCTGTTACACCCAGTAAGAGAACAAGTGCCAGCTCCATTTCTTATCAAACATGAGAAATGTTCATGTGGCTAATGCATCGATATATGGACACTGCACAGACTGTCCCTGGGATTTTCCTCCCCTTTAGCAGCTGCACGGGTGCTGTGTACTCAATAAACTCAAATGCCCCCACTGCTATTACTGTATATGTATCTTTGAGCAAGATATACAAAATAAAGCTAATGCATAAAACATAAATTAATTTACATTGTGGTTTGCATTATTTTTTCTGTTTACAAATTGTCTATCTGTGAATTCCACATGGTTATTTTGGGAGATTTCAATTTCTCCATTCACCTCAGCTTTTAACTGTTTTGCACGAATGGCATCCTCTTTGTGAAAATAGATTTTAACTGAATACTATTGATCAATAGTATTCAGTCAATAATATTGATCAACCCATCCTGGAACCGCCACCTTAACGTGGTGGAAGGGTTTGAATGCCCAAATGATCCTGGGGGCTATGTTGTCGGGTGATTCGTGCCCCTGATAGGGTTACCCATGGCAAACGGGTCCTAGGTGACGGGTCAGACAAAGAAGCCCCTTATGAGAGACCAACAGGCCCGGTTAGAACCATGAGGCCGTCCTTCTGTGGGCCCACCACCTGCAGGAGGAGCCATGGGGGCTGGTGAAATGTGATTTGGGCAGCTCCAACAGCTGCCCCCACGACCCGGCAACGGAAAAGTGGAAGAAAATGGATGGATAGATGGACAATTGATCAACAATAACAAAAGCAAAAACAACTAAATTAAATGTGATTTAAACTTTTGAACAGTTTTGCGCCAGTGACAACATTATTGACAGTGTTGAAAATTGTATTTAGTTACTGAATACTTGCCTTAAAATGTATTTTGTAACGTATTCCGTTACTTTGTCCAATCAGAGTACTGTATTCTGAATACTTTTAATACTTTCACATTGATTGTCATAATATTTATATATAAATATGGCGTATCATTACAAAAAATTGAATTGTTGGGACAACCATTAATTAGGAAATGAAAAACTCTCCTGGCAAATGCACAGGAGCCGCAGATCACAGAGCATTATGTGACGCACATGTGCAGTGTTTGTATGAACTGTAAAAGGCGTTTTCAATCTTTATTTGATTTTATGAGGATAAACAGGTCAACATTAAAAGTTCTTTCTTAATGGCCAGGCACGGTATTTATACCGTGCATTTCGTACACAAGGCAACTCAATGCGCCTAATGTTGTGCAATGTAGTAGTAGTAGAAATGTGTTGTCCCTGTGAGGAAATTCAATGTGGAGCTAAAATTTAATGATTGAGTACTGGGATATATTCCCTTGATATTTAGAAAGTAACTGTAAATGAAAGTGTAACTTCACTAGAATACAGTTACTCGAAATACATGTATTTAGTTACTCCCCAACACTGATTATTGAGTAGGAAAGGCCCATAAACTTTGATGACTACTGTGGTGACTATGGTAGTGTCAAAACACCCAAATCACCAGGTGGCGCTCTAAACCGACATTACTCCAATGCAGTTCTTACCATTTCCGCTCCTCGATCGCCGAAGAAGAAATTGTAGTTCAAAGATGGCGCTACCCGGTGTTTTACTCGTGCGGTTGAGAGCACTCGGCAGTTTGGGCAAATGTGTTCAGACAAGAGTCCAAACTGCGTCAAATTGGAGCGGGGAAATGCGCTGGTATCGGACCAATGCCCGGAGTCACCAGGATCAGGGGACAGACGATAATCTGGGAAAACCAGGTAGATTTAGCACCCGGCGGCTAACGAGGCTAACTATTGGCATCTCGTAACATGCAGGGAGCTTCAAGGGCATGCCCGTTGTATAAAGATGCTGTTTTTTGTTGTCATTTTTACGTATTCAATTATTCCTCTTTGCTACCCCTTTCGTGTTCAGATGGCCTTAATCCAAATATATTGAAGGAGTTTCCAGATCCAAAAACCCTTTTGCAAAACACAATCTCCCGTTCACTGGGCATCAGCAATGTATCCAAAATAGTTCAGTATAGCTGCAGTGAACAAGCGGGTATCAAGGTCAGTAGTCTACGTGACAAAAAATAAGTGCTTGATTTGAATACTTGTTTACAAAGTGTCTTCTATTTGGTGATGTACATAAATGACAGAAAGCAACAGTGACAGTGCTGTGGCCTTGTAAAATTGAAGAGGAAGGTTATGCTTCCAAAAAGGTTGATGCTGAACGAGCCGCTGCAGCTGCTGTATGTCAAAAACTCAAAGTAAGAATGCCTACTTTTTAAATTATACTATTTTACTGTACAACATATACTTTAAATGTGGTTGATCTAAAGGTGCATATGGCAAATTACAGCACCTTTTACTCTTAAACATGGTTTCTACAAATGATTTGCTAGTCACTGGCTTTATTCCAAACTAAATAATTCTTTCATCAAACACTCTGTCTATTGTGCTATATGCTGTAAGACTAATGCATTGTTATTGCTTGCAGGGTATGGGTGTGATTGGTCCAAACAATCAGCTTCCCCTTAAAGGAGCAGGCAGAGGGCGAGAGGGGGTTCAATCACACCTCTATGACGAGGAGGAGGATTTGTGTGGAGATAACTCTGTGTCTAAATCTTTGTCAAATGGACACAAGCGTATGTCAGTAATACCGGAAGATCTGGATGTTTCTAAAGCAGTTTCCCTTTTTCCACATCCCAAATCTCTCCTCATCCGGGTATTCCAAGTGGCCACGTCTTCAAATAGGATCAAGGTGTGTAGCCTGAAGAATGACAGGCTAAGATTGAATCGTTCCCCATCATCGTGTGTGTTTTGTATTCACAGGAGCTGACTCGGTTTAAAACAACAGGAGGGAGAGTAAAGACATGCGAGCTGACTCTGCATTGGCCCGAACAGATGAAATTCATAGCCACAGCAAACAAGCGAGTGACTGCAGAAAAGAACGCAGCGGCTTTAGCGTGCTTAAAACTTAAGGTATCAACAGTCTTTTTAAAACATAATTTCAACTCTCGTTGAAAAATATGTTATTGTTAATTTGTACTGTTTATCAGGAACTTAATTTGATTGATGAGAACAACAACCCTCTGACTCATGCAAAGTACCATCGTGACATGGTGAAGGAGGCTGGAGCGAGGGACAGGCGGCCATTTCTTCTCGATGTCCCAGAATATCTTGAAGACCGTATAAAAGCATACCTTTCAGAGGTTGGTATGCTCTACAGTGGACGCATGATAACATCATGACTAGCATTTCAATTTGGAAAAGTTGAGAACAAGAGAGCGATAGTGTAAACTCCTCATGCTGGCTTTTCTGGTTTACAAATTAGATTAAAAGCTTTGTTTAAAGAAGAACTAAGTCACTTGTTGACCTTGATAAATCCTTTTTGTAGTCCCTCTTGGGGTAATACAAGTGTTAATGGGATGTGGGGTCTTTCATCTCCCCCTGGTGTCTCTGGCCAGAAAACCACAATTACAACTTTGCCTGCACTGGGTTGGAGCACCAATACACACTAATGGAATCACGAAGGAAATGCTAACGGGCAAAGCTAACTGCAGGCTAGCGCCACTTAAACAGTATTTACAGCCAAGTTTGGGTGAAAATGATAAATTCTCCATTGTGTATTTGGATGTACAATATCCCTCTCTCCCTTTTGTCTTTTCTGTCAGCGTAGTATTTACTCTCAATTAATGAGTACAAAAACTTGACATGCTACGACACCTGCAGTGGCGCTTATGGCCTCTAGGGGCACGAATTACTTTAACCTATAAATGTGAACATATATTTTAAGATGTTCAAAGTGAAAATAACTTTTAATGGTCATGATTTAATTGAAATGTCCCCTTATTCAGCAGCGCGCGCCAATTTATTGTTTTTATTTTAGTATCCTGTGACAGCCGAGGTCCAAAAGCTGTGGGAGGAAGAGGAGATGGCGGCTCAGCAGGGAAACCAGGAGGAAGAGGGTGACGAAGACGACCTGGTGACTGACGCTATCACAGGCCGTCCCTACAGGCCTCTGCCCACACTGCAGGCCCAACAGCTCAGCTCACACCTGCAGGAGGAGTGGGAGAACGCGCAACCCGGGGTGAGCGTAGAGCTGCCGGTCGACGCCCACCGTGAGAGGGTGCTGTCTGCCGTCCAGTCCTCCAGGGTAGTGGTGATCGCGGGGGAGACGGGGTGCGGGAAAACGACCAGGATTCCTCGCTTCCTGCTGGAGGAAAGAGTCCGAGCAGGAGAAGGGGCGCACTGCAACGTCCTGGTCACGCAGCCCAGACGGATCAGCGCAGTCTCTGTAGCTCATCGAGTGGCGCAGGAGATGGGCCCGGCCCTGAAGCGCTCTGTGGGATACCAGGTAAATATAAGACCACGTTGGTAATTGGAAGTTCTGTACAGAAGAGAGAGCTACATAATAATATTGTATAGATGGTAAAGTCTTTTTTATTTTTTATTTTTTTGACAGGTTCGCCTTGAGAGCCGCCCACCAGACCAAAGCGGAGGAGCCCTACTCTTCCTCACTGTGGGCGTCCTGCTAAAAAAGCTCCAGTCCAATCCGTCTCTGAAAGGCGTCAGTCACGTGGTGGTGGACGAGGTGCACGAGAGGGACATCAACACGGACTTGCTGCTGGCTCTGCTGCGCTCATGTCTGAAGGAGAACCCCGACCTCCAGGTGGTGCTCATGAGCGCGACTGGCGACAACCACCGGCTTTCGCAGTATTTCGGAGGCTGTCCCATCGTGAAAGTGCCCGGCTTCATGCACCCAGTGAAGGACAGGTTTCTGGAGGATGTGCTGAAGGAGATGGGAAGAGCAAACCAGCCAATGAACAGCGAGGCAAGAGTCGGAACTGTCTTTTAGTAGTCAATATCTTTGGTGCCCCATTTGTGAAATCCAGTGTCATTAATTTTGCTAACACACATTCTGTTGTGTGATTTCAGGGGCAAAAAGAGGAGACCGCCCTGGATTCGGATTTGGTGGCAAACGTAATCGAACATGTTGACAAACAAGGAGATCCGGGTAAACCGTTAAATCCTTAGCTGTTTTGAATCCTTTTATGGTTCTCCCTCTAATAATAATTTACTTTCTAGGGGCAATACTGTGCTTCCTCCCGGGTTGGCAGGACATCAAAATGGTTCAAGAGAAACTCTCCGCGAAGCACCACTTTTCATCAGACAGACATATGATTGTGCCCTGTAAGACAACCTGTAAATAACAGTTTGCCCATTAAAAGACGCGCCTTTTCTTAACTGCATCTTATTGTTTTAGTGCACTCGAGCTTAACTGTGGCCGACCAGCAGACGGTGTTCCAGCACCCCCCCGCGGGCCAGAGGAAAATAGTGCTGGCCACTAACATCGCTGAGACGTCCATCACGATAGACGACATTGTGCACGTGGTGGACGCCGGGATGCACAAAGAGCAGAATTACGATCCAAGAACCAAGGTTATTGAAACGAGGAACTTTCAGGATATTTTATTAAACCATAGACCTGTGTTAAAATGCACACGGAAGACGAACTGAATATTCTAAGCTCAGTTATTTTAACCCGTACCAGTAGCTAAATATTCTTTGTTTGTAGGTTTCCTGTTTGGACACAGTGTGGATTTCCCACTCCAACGTCACGCAGAGAAAGGGCCGAGCCGGGCGATGCCAGCCCGGACATTCCTACCACCTATTCTCACAGAAACAGATGAAATCCATGAACCCCTTTCCCATTCCTGAAATCCTGCGCACACCTTTGGAGAATTTGGTTCTGCAAGCCAAAATTCACAGCCCCAGTATCAAGGTACAGGCCAGAAACAGTTTTTGTATAATCAAGTAATTTCAAGATGCTGAACTGTGATTATATATTTTTTCCACGTCTAGGCTGTTGATTTCTTGGCACAAGTACTCGATAGTCCTGATAAGGAGGCAACAAGAGATGCGGTGCAAAATCTACAAGATATTGGTAAGCAGAAACACCAATTTAGTAAAATAAAAATACGTTTTTTTGCATTTGTTACAGTATGCTACAAGTCAAACGAGTGAAACCAAAGGGTCACAGCTGTGGGAACATATTTTGGGGTGCTGAAGGACAAGATTTCCCCTCAAATATGCGTTTTCATTGTGCATATTTCCATTTTATATTTTCCTCTTTAACCTTCATGTGTACATAATCTCCATTTTGGCATTGCCCAAATCTAAAAACGTCTTGAAAAAAATCGTAATAATCGTGACAAAACTGTGAAGAAAGCGAGGATGAAAACGCTACAAAAAAGCCCCACAAGAGCAAGTGAGAAAACGGCAACAAAAATATGACCAGAAGAATGTGAAAAAGTACTAGTAGTTTATTTGAGCATTTAAAACATTTTTTTTTTTTTTTTACTTTTTCTCCAATGTTCACAATCATAAAGTGACTACAACGCAAGGAAAGATCTGTTTAGATCAGTTTTGTAGGCTTTTGTGTAAAGTCGAACTAGAGAAACTGCTCGGTTAAAGGAACAGGACAGTTTTTTTCTGTACTGAGATATGTTCTTACCTGAGCTTAGACGAGTTGATGCGTACCTGTCTGGTCTTTGTGCGTGCGCTCAGTCACGCAAAAAGACCAAAGATGTTAGCATTTAGCCTTTCTTCCTCTTTTCTATGGACCCAGACGGGGGTGTAGTTAAAAGCAACCAAGCTCTTCCACGTTTTTCCCTATTTAAATACGGTTACGCGAGTAGTTACACGATCCAAGTGTAGTCATACAAAATGAAACCTGTCGATTTTCTACGCGGATAAAAGGGGTACTATATTGTGAGGCCTAATAATACCTTAGGAGCACTTTGACGTCCGCGCAGTAATAACTTCACTCGGAAAGGTTAATATTGCTTGCAGTGCGTAAACTATCCACCAGGGAGTGCTGCAGCAACCTGGGTTTCCACAGCCTTGCAAAGGGAGTAATTTTGCTCATGTGCAAAATTCGCTATTTAGCACCCGAATTGATAAATGAACCCCAAAGTGCTAAGTTGCATTGCACGGCTAATGCTGGTCCAAGTCTGAACTTCATAAACGTGGAGCTTTATGGCATGTATCAGAATAGGCAGGTGATTTGTGGGGGGAAATATGCAGAGTGACTGAAATGTGCACAAAACACAAGGTAGATTCAAGGTAGATTTTTTTGGTCAGGGAAAACGTTATGACTAGAAGCACCAACAAGTAAATGTAGCTCAACAGAGGCCTTTGAGTAGTTCGTGCCTTAATTATAACTTGATATGTTTTTGCAGGGGTGCTGGACAAATCCGAAAACCTGACGCCATTGGGTGAGCGTGTGGCCTGCATGTCATGTGACCCTCGTCTGGCCAAAGTGCTGGTTCTTGGCGCCTTGTTTCAATGTGCCCTCCCTCTGCTGGCTGTGGCCGCCTGTCTCACCAGGGACCCTTTCCTCAACAGTCTACAGAACAGAGCACTCGTCACTAAGGTTGGATCGTTTACTTTCTATGAGTTTAACAAATTAGGTTTTAAGATTTATTCACAGTATGTTTTGTTTTTTTTAATCCCGCAGGCTAAGGAATCTTTGAGTCAGTCGAACTACAGTGACTACTTGGTGTTCAGTCAAGCCATTTTAGGCTGGAGAAGGCTTCAGCAGGAGGGGGACCGAGAGGAGAGAGATGAATACTTGGATAAATACACTTTGTCCAGGACTGGTCTACGCTACATCAACGGTAAATCCCAATTTACAGCTTGGTTCACACCAAACCAATACCTAAACTTAACCGTTCTTTCTCCCACAGGTCTTATTTCGCAGTTCAGTGATAACCTGTGTGACGCGCAGTTAGTGTATCGTGCCAATGACTGTCAGCGAAGGTCCTCTCTCTGCAACAAGCACAGCACTGAAAACGAGCTGCTCAAAGCTGTGCTGCTGGCAGGACTGTACCCAAACCTCATCCAGGTAGAGCATTTTGGGTTTATAACCTATTGTCATTTTTACTCGGTGTTCAAATGGAAATGTGTGGTATCCTGATCGGTTCAGTACAACATTGGTTCCCAACCTTATTTTTCTCGTGTACCCCTTGAGTTTTTTATTTACACCCTGAATATCCTCTTCCTCAAGGATCCTGACAATATTTTTTACTAAACTATGATTATTTAGTGCTGTGTTTAAAATAAATTTAAAATACTTTATTAACTTGGAATATTGAAAATAATTTTCAATACAAATTTTTTTAATCTGATGTCATTTCAAGTAGGGGTGGGACGATAATGAAATTTGGGGTCACGATTATCTTGGCCAAAATAATTGCGATTCACAATATTACACTGTAAATGTCATATTGAGTGAGACATAAAGTGTTTAAAGTCACACTGTGTAACATTTTGGACTATACTGTTATCGATACAAAACATGCAGCTAATGAGCAGCTCCGCACAGTTTCTGCTGTGGGTAATCAAAGCATGGCTTTGGATGAGGGACTAAGGTACTGAAATCTTAAAAACTGCTGACTTTAGTCATATCTCCATGGAGACGCACCCACTCCTGGTAAAGTTACCGGCACTGGTTGTCTGATGGATTTAACGATTATCTTCTTGTACGATAATAAAACAATTTATCGATTAATTGAGCCTTTTTTTTTTTATTGCGATTAACAATATTATTTATCGTCCCATCCCTAATTCCAAGTACCCCCAGGTCCCCGTACCCCTGGTTGGGAAACACTGATAGCATTGTTGTCAATTCTGCCAGCTGAAAGGCGCATGCAGAGAATCGAAACCGCATTACTCTCAAACCCTTTGCACACAAAACCGTGCTAAACCTTATGTTCAGAGCAATATGAAAGAGTTTGTATGAGTTCAGCTTCCAGACGGCCTGGTGGGCGGAGCTGTCCTTTAGGCTTTTCAATTGAACTGTCCCTGGATTTCACTGTTGTCTTTGAGAATTGTATTCAGAGAGAAATTACTTTTCATGGGCTTAATATAAATATTATGCTTTTAAAAGGCATAACAATATGACTTGAATTTACACACATTTCATGTATGCGGGAACCTTTTATTTATTTATTGAATTTTGTTTTCATTCAAATGTGATTTCTATTTTACTATTTAATTAAGAAATGTTATCAAGGTTTCATTTGTTGCTATGTGCCCTTTTTCCACAATATTCAGGACATTTGTTTGTTTCAGTTTCTGTGTTTGTCAAAGTATACATTGGTCTATAAGACGATGGTAAATGCTTTTTCTTTCAGGTAAAAAAAGGTTTTGTCACCAAAGGCGGACGCTTTCGACCCAACACTTTGTCCTTTAAAACGAGAACGGGGCCGGTGCTGCTTCACCGCTCCACTGTCAACAGGTCTGACATGTAACATCGAGACTCTCACATGTGTGTGTTTGTGCACAAGCTAAATGTGTCCTCCTTTTCTTTTCTTTTTTTTTTAAATTGTAGAGGGAAGGAGGAACTCCCCAATCGCTGGCTCACATTCTACAGTGCAGTCAAGTCCAGTGGTCAGGTTTTCATCAGAGATTCTTCTGCAGTCCACCCACTGGCCCTGATCCTGCTCACCGAATGTGACCTCCAGGAGAGAGGTAGGCCTTGTAGAGTTTTCATTAAAAAAAAAAAAAATTCATGTGTAAAGGCTTTAAACGTATATTAATTGTAAATGCTTTTTTGTTGTCATGGCAGTGGCCGGTGACAGAGTAGAGGTATCATTCTCGGGACATTCTCTGGTGCGCTGCGAGATGTCGGCCGGCACCTGGGAGCTGCTTTGGGCAATGCGCACTTCTGTACACACCATGTTGTACAGAAACCTCAACAACCCCAGCAATATAGGGCCCTACTCCAAACAGGACGGTAAACTCATCTCACTGCTGGTCCAACTGCTCAACGAGACAGACTCCAATCCGTTTGTTCACAACGGCGACAGTGAGGTGGACTGAAATGCAATGATTCCTTAAATGTTCTTTTTTTTTTTTTAAACATTAACTTATTTTGTCTATGTATTTTTGTTACGTCAACAAATTGAGGTCTGGTAAAGTGTAATCCATTTGTTTGGATTGAGGTTGTCCATTTGCTTCATTGTAAGCGGATATTTAACTTGCTCTAAAGGAGTAAAAAACTAACTGTACGAAGTGAGAAAATGCTCTAAAACATTACTTTTATTATTTTCTACATTTGTCTCAAATGTAAACACTATGAAATGCTTAGAGAATAAACAATTTAAGAAAATTCTTTCATGAACTGTGTGTGGAATGTGACCAGGCGACCCAGAAAATCCTCTATAACGTCTCCCGGAGCCCTAATGCAAAATCTGCAAAAGAGAAGTTTATTTATAGCAATGTTACTTGTTTATTCAAATAAATGCATTATACGGTATTATTGGTCTGGTCAATATAGCAAAAAGATCAATTAATTTCCCTCGTCTTGATCAATCTTGAATTTCATTTCAGATTTTATTTATTTCAGTCGTGTTATTTACTATTAAATGAATACTAAAAACAAAAATGGTCATTGGGGGGAGATGTTCAAGATAAACTTCAGCTTTCCACTGCAGTAACCTATAGCACTAAATTGTTTCCATTTGCTGCCCCAATATTGGCTGTAGACTTTTAATTCAAAAGTGTCGACAATTGATTAAAATGTGAATTATTGCACAGACCTCCATTAACATATCGTTAAAGTGTACCGTATGTGGTAGGTTCCTTCCTTCTGTCCGTACTCGCAACCAGGGGTGATAAATGCACCGCTTTCTTCCAGAAGTCTGAGGCAGTAAAACGTGTCCGGCTCCATTCCCATCTCCTGTATTCCATACGCACACACACGTTAATAATTATATGTTCAAAAGTACTCTAGTATAACTTTTGTAGAAGCTTTATTGTCCCCTGGCTCTTTTGTTTGATCTCTTGACCCCCGTCTTAACCGAGCGTATTTCCTTCAGTCCGGCTTTACCCAAATCTGAAAGCTTCTCGACTAGCTGACAGCCTGTAGACCAGTCCTCATCTGAAAGCTAAGACCTGTGTGTTTTTGTCGCTTTTTAGTTGTGTTGTTGCTGCTTCTCCGGGTTTTTGTCACATTTTGGAATTGTTTTTGTTGGGTTCTCGTCTTTTTTAACCGCTTTTTTGTCGGGTTTTCGTCACTTTTTCATTTAATTTTTGTGACTTTTTTGTTGCGTTTCTGTCACTTTTTCATTACTCATTAAAGGCACACCGCGCAACATTTTGGATTATACTTTTGCCATCAGTACAAAACATGCTCCTAATGACTAACTCAACACAGAAGAGGCTATTACTGTAATCAAAGAATGGATTTGGAAGAGAACCTATAACCGGTTTAAATCTTAAATTCTGCGGACACTAGTTAACATCTCCATGGAGACGAGCTGGAGACGTACCCACTCCCGGTAAAGTTAGTCATAGAGAGCCGTTTACAGCAAAGGCTCATGTTTGTTTGTACATTCATGAGGTATTTTTCAATGATGGAAATATGTGTCATAAAATAAATGCTTGTATTTCAATTTTGTTTTTTGGGTAAAATTGTACGCGGTGTGGCTTTAATTGTGTGTTTTTGTTGCTTTTTTATTGTGTTATTGCTGCTTTTCCAGCACATTTTTGTCGCTCTTTTGTCACTGTTTTCCTTTTAGATTTGGGTAATGCCAAACTGGAGAAAATGTACTCAGTTCATGCAGAGGTTAAGAGGTTTAAATCAATCAGCACCAAATCTGGATTTAACAAAACTCTCAACTCTCTTTAAGTCAAAAACATTTGAAAATCTTTATTTGGATAACTGAGTTGAGTTTCAAAAGTATTGGTTTCCGATACAATACATGTATCACAACAAAGTATCGAGATATATTGCAAAAAAACATTTTGTCCCAGCCCTACAGTAAATATACAGTATTAATCATTAAAGGGATGACCTTAGCTTTCTGAAGTGCTTTTGGAGGGAGATCCACTCTTGGAAATGCGAAAGCTCCGCCCTCCACAGGTTGGCAAGAGACACCAGGCAAGCTGTCCAGAACCTCGTGGACTCTTCTCACGTTAGCTTTCATCATAGTGTGTATTTGCTGAGTCTCCTAGACGGAATAAAAAAGAGAGAGATTTAGCGTTCAGCTGTCCAAATGCTCAATAAGGTCATATGAACATACAAACCATTTCATGGAGCGGGTAGGATGGGTCTCCGAGTCGAGGAGGATTTGCCAACACACTAAGGGCAATCTGACCTGGAGTGGGTGCATTGTCTTTCGAGAATATAGTGTATGCGTGTTTTATAACAGCTGGATCCATATTCACCAACTCCACGTAACCCGCGCGCAAGCCGCACCTATTTGAAAAACAATTGAGATCATAGTTTGAACTGAAAGGGACATGATGCAGCATATAAAAGCAGCCTGTGAATCACAAATGGCCACACGTTTAGGAAGACACTGGAGGTGGGGCAGGTTAGAAATAGGACGTACTCTCCCAGGAAGCCTTTGGATGCCGAGTGAAACGACGCCAGCTCCACTGTGTCAGAGAAAGGTGGTCCCATTTCAGCCAAGACCTTCTTATAGGAAACAAACTCTACATTGTCCGCGTAAACACAGTCTTGATAAACCTGTCCAAGAAAAATCATTATTCTCACTTAATTACTGTATATCAAAATGGACTACCTTAGGCACATACGAGAAACTGACCTCATCTGCCAGTAGAAAGAGCCTCTTCTCCGATGCAAACCGGATTACCTCTTGGATAGATTTCTTTTTTTGAACATGACCTGTATGTTTATTCAAGAGATAACAATAAAAGATATGAATGAAAGATGGGCTGAACTGTGGCGACACTGGTACAGTTGTCTGCTCTAAACTGTTTTTTTGTTTGTTTTGTTTTGTTTCTTTGACTGGACCTCGTGTCTGCAATAAAGATTTGATGATGATGATGATGATGGGATACTTATACAATTTTAATTATTGTTATCTACAGTGCCTTGCGAAAGTATTCAGCCCCCTTGAACTTTTCGACCTTTTTTTCCACATTTCAGGCTTCAAACATAAAGATATAAAACTGTAATTTTTTGTGAAGAACCAACAACAAGTGGGACACAATCATGAAGTGAAACGAAATTTATTGGATATTTCAAACATTTTTAACAAATAAACAACTGAAAATTGGGCGTGCAAAATTATTCAGCCCCTTTACTTTCAGTGCAGCAAACTCTCTCCAGAAGTTCAGTGAGGATCTCTGAATGATCCAATGTTGACCTAAATGACTAATGATGATAAATAGAATCCACCTGTGTGTAAACAAGTCTCCGTATAAATGCACCTGCTCTGTGATAGTCTCAGAGGTCAGTTTAAAGTGCAGAGAGCATCATGAAGAACAAGGAACACACCAGGCAGGTCCGAGATACTGTTGTGGAGAGGTTTAAAGCCGGATTTGGATACAAAAAGATTTCCCAAGCTTTAAACATCCCAAGGAGCACTGTGCAAGCGATAATATTGAAATGGAAGGAGTATCAGCCCACTGCAAATCTACAAAGACCCGGCCGTCCCTCTAAACTTTCAGCTCATACAAGGAGAAAACTGATCAGAGATGCTGCCAAGAGGCCCATGATCACTCTGGATGAACTGTAGAAATGTACAGCTGAGGTGGGAGACTCTGTCCATAGGACAACAATCAGTCGTATACTGCACAACTCTGGCCTTTATGGAAGAGTGGCAAGAAGAAAGCCATTTCTTAAAGATATCCATAAAAAGTGTTGTTTAAAGTTTGCCACAAGCCACCTGGGAGACACACCAAACATGTGGAAGAAGGTGCTCTGGTCAGATGAAACCAAAATCCAACTTTTTGGCAACAATGCAAAACGTTATGTTTGGCGTAAAAGCAACACAGCTCATCACCCTGAACACACCATCCCCACTGTCAAACATGGTGGTGGCAGCATCATGGTTTGGGCCTGCTTTTCTTCAGCAGGGACATGGAAGATGGTTAAAATTGATGGGAAGATGGATGGAGCCAAATACAGGACCATTCTGGAAGAAAACCTGATGGAGTCTGCAAAAGACCTGAGACTGGGGCGGAGATTTGTCTTCCAACAAGACAATGATCCAAAACATAAAGCAAAATCTACAATAGAGTGGTTCACAAATAAACATCTCCAGATGTTAGAATGGCCAAGTCAAAGTCCAGACCTGAATCCAATCGAGAATCTGTGGAAAGAACTGAAAACTGCTGTTCACAAACGCTGTCCATCCAACTTCACTGAGCTCGAGCTGTTTTGCAAGGAGGAATGGGCAAATATTTCAGTCTCTCAATGTGCAAAACTGATAGAGACAAACCCCAAGCGACTTACAGCAGTAATCGCAGCAAAAGGTGGCGCTACAAAGTATTAACTTAAGGCGGCTGAATAATTTTGCACGCCCAATTTTTCAGTTGTTTATTTGTTAAAAATGTTTGAAATATCCAATAAATTTCGTTTCAATTCATGATTTTGTCCCACTTGTTGGTTCTTCACAAAAAATTACAGTTTTATATCTTTATGTTTGAAGCCTGAAATGTGGCAAAAGGTTGAAAAGTTCAAGGGGGCCGAATACTTTCGCAAGGCACTGATTTACATCAACCTTGTAAATCATTATAAGATCACACGATAAAAGACAGAAGTCTGTGTTTTTATAACTCATTGTTTTGATTAGGGAGCAACTGTAGGTTTAGTTTTTCCATTGGGCCAATAACTGACAAATATAATGATACTAACACTGAAATTTGACATAGTGCCATCCACAGTAAATCTATGTATTTGTTTTTTCTACTTCAGCACTACTTTATTCTCAGATCTTACCTGGCGGATTTCCAGGATTGACGACGTACAGAGCCATCGGAGCACACACTTGTTTGGCATATTCCAGCGCTCGGTTCAGCTCCTCCATCTGCAGCTCCCAGCCGTGCTCCTCGCTCAGGTAGTAGGGCACAGAGACACCCCCCAGGCTGAGCAGGGACGCGATGGACGTGATGTGGCAGGGTATGGGAGTCAGCACCCCCGACCTGACCTCACCATGGCCGTGCACCAGCAAGCTGAAAATGTTCTAAAGTGATTTTTTTTATTTTTTTATTTTTTTTAAGGAATTATAGATATTATGACATATTTGGCACCCAATGAAGAAAATACAGTGTGCCACAATAGCCACATGCAGGGGTGCCCAAAGTGGGGCTTTGATTTGGCCTGCCAGGGGGCAATTGTCAATGGACCTAACTATAATAATAACTATTAGCTTAAAACGTTTTTAGTTTGGCCCTTATATTTCAGGGATTTGTAATTGTAATAGACTTTGTAACATGTGTTTCAGATGTTACCTGCAGTGCCCACTGTGAGCCAGGGGAAATTAAAATATTTTCAGTTTTGGGAGGAACACCACCATCTCGTCTGGCTATGTATTCCGAAATCTGTCGAGCCACTTGAGGAATACCGGGTAAATCAGTATATGAACCTAAAAAAATGTATAAAAGATATTAAAATGCACCTAAAACGACAAAGTACCCTAAAAGTTTACATTCACCTCTGCTCTCATGCTTACCCATACTGCCCCCATGGCATTCGCTGAGCAGTCCTCTAGCCTTCTGCTTGACATCTGTAGGGAGTCTATTACTGTCCAGGAGCTGTGGATACAGGCATGAAGCCAGCACCTAAAAGATTATAATAATTACACCCACACAAGTGACCAGACATGTACATGAAACAGTTACCTGTCGGACGAATGTGAGAGGCTTTACACCTGCACTCTGGGGATCACCCCACGCCACATCGATCACCTCTCTGAAAGGCTTTTTCACCCCCTGCATAAAAATACAATTAAGTTTGATCATCAGAATTAATTTCTAAATTCAAAAGATGATTTTAGAATTAGAAAAGAATGAGAAAAACCTGTTTGAGCTCTTCTTTGATCTGTGCTGCTCGGAAAGCTATGGGTATGAACTGCAGGGGCTTGATGCTCCTCACACTGGGGCTGTTCTCCTGAAGTGCAGACATCTCTCAGTGAGTGAGGCATCTGCCTGAGCTTCGTTAAATACTATATGACCAGCTCAGAATGATCTGTTAACAGTTTACTTTGTTTACTTATTAACATGAGGCAGATGTAAAACTGAGATACCCAACATGATGATAAAGTTGGAGTTGATCTTTATTCCCCCAAGTCTCTTGAACTCTTACCTGACGCTGACGGTAGAGCGGGTCGTCTCATGATCAGAAGGTCGGGGCCTCGAATCCCGCCTCCTGAAGGTGCATGCTGTCGTTGTGTCCTTGGGCAAAACACTTCACCCACCTTGCCTCCAGTGTCTGTGTACATTGGTGTATGAATGGGTGAGAGGTTCCCTGCTGTAAAGCGCTTTAAGTGCCTAATGTGGGTAGAAAAGCGCTATATAAGTTGAGACCATTTGACCACTTTTTTTTTTTACCCCATGGGGTAAAAATCTCAAGTTCCCATTGCACCCCAAAAGTTGTCTGTGAAAAGGTTTAAAATTACATTAAACACATATTGTTAATATTAACAATATATTATTAATATAACACATATAGTTTGTATTAGTCTGTTATTTTACCAAGTCCATTAGACACATTCATATTGATATTTCTTAGAAGGAATAATGTATTCATTTTGGTTTCTAGTCGGACATAAATAAAGAACGTACGCAATACTTCCTGTTTTGTTTTTCTTTCGCTTGCGTCTGCTCGGTTCTGTAGATATGGACCTGTCATCGGGACGCAGTGAAGACCGTACTGTGGACGTAGGACAAAGCGCTGTGTTCTCGGCCCGGTGGACCGTGTGAACCTCGGGCTTCAGCAGCGGGCTTCACCTGCACCTGCGGCGGGACTGCCTGGTTCGGTTCGTCGCAGCGTCATGGCTCTGAGCTCGGGCTGGGCTCCTCCAGCCCCTCTGCCTGCTTCTCAGCAGGCGGTGTGCAGTGGCTCTGCCGCCACCGCTTGCTGCAACACGGTACTCATGTCAGTCCGGGTGTCTGTATGCCACTCCGGGATACGGCCGCTGTGTCTTCCCGGGGCGGGCAGTGAGGCGCTCCGGCTGCAACTCTCCATGGATCCGAGCCGCGCGGGAGAGTTCCGCCTCGCGCTGCGAGACACGAGCGGCAGCCGCAGCGTGGTGAGCTCCGCACAGATGCTTACAGTGGTTTACAGTGGTTTCACGGGTTTTCCAGGACTGTGACTGACTGCTGGGAAATGATTCACCTCCTCTGTTTTCCCCGATCAAGCCATTTTAAGGTGGCCTAGTCCAGGTTCCCCCTTCTCTCCTTATTGACAACATCTGCATTAACAGCTTAGTAAATCTAGCTTTGTCAATAGCCAGACCTGTGACCCTTCCAAGGCCCATATTCAGCCTGATGCCTTGAGACACTGCTACCCATTTTGTGTCTCTTTGCACAATATCCTCAATTCTTTATGCACCTTTTCATAATTGAATGCAATATTGAAGGAAGTATTGTCTTGTTATTATTTAAAGTATTTACCAGATTTGTTTCCGTAATGAAGGCAGCAGTAAATGCACAATAGCCTACCTGGGGAAGTATAGTGACTGGTTAAAAGGTGAGCCGTTTCTATACTTTGACTCAAACCATTGTCTTTGTGTAAAGCACCAATTGGCAATGATGGACAGAACTTCTGTCATAGGCCACGTTTTTCTTATTTGTGTCCTTAAAAGTTAACCCCTTAAACCAAAATACTACTGTCAGATCCCCACAGTACACATAGATTGGCAGAATGTCATGCCAGAGGACTTGCACTTTTATTGAGGTCCTTCATCCATTGTTCCTCTTTGACCCTTGCTCTGTTTAAATTATGGCATTGTACTAATCCAAGTGTAATATTGGGGACATAACCTTCAGTGCCACTGGAATTCAACTTTTCAGGAGCTGTGACCGCAGTATACTAGTGTCTTGTATTGCAGAGTTGACGCCTGCTATACAAGAATAAATGAATGTAATTTCTCACTAAAACCTGCATTTGTGTGCTCCATCTCCTCAGTTCATTGCAGAGTTTGACCTGCGCTCGGTGCAGTATGAGGTGAAGTCCCCTCGCTGTCATGAGATGCGCCTGGCCGCCCCGCCTCACGACTGCATCCGCTTCAACTTCCGCTGTGACCGAGAGGCAGAGGAGTGGGCCACTGTGGTCATGTCCTCACTCAGAGAGGCACATAGAGGTACGGCCGACACCAATTTTCCATGTTTCAGATTGTTAGAGGGGGAGGTGCAGTTTATTGAGGATTGAACTGTTCGCTACCGACTTGTTTCCAGCCAAATACCTCCGCACATCTCAATTAACTCAATGGAAGTTTTGGTTGTGTCGTGAATTGCCATAGAAATAAAGAAATATTGCCTGGCTATATTGTTATATAGTATTTGATCTATGAATTTCTCCCAACAGTTGCAAATATCAACCCCTGTGAATCGGACGGTACGCACACGGCAGCAGAGGCGTTCAGCTCAGCCCCCTCTATCCCTCGCGCCGGTGAGTGCCTCTTTTTGTCGTCCATGTTGTCCTCCTGAGCGTTCTTTGATAATGTCACTCAGGACCCTTCTGCCTGTCTCGCCACAGAGGAGCTGTGCCTGGAGCTGGCCAAAGCAATAGAAGCCGGCGACAGTCAAGCGGCCTCACAACACGCCTCGTCTCTGGCGCGTCAGAAAGCCTCGCTCACCATTCAGCTGACTCAGAACAACTACTCGGACGGGGAAATTAAGTGAGCTGCCAGAAGGGGCTTGGGTCCAATTGGAGTTGAAATCTTTTAGGTTTAAGATTGTAAAGTGTGTATTTTTTTCTTTCAAGTTTGTCGGTGGTAGTGGAAGATGTCTCATCATCCTGTTGTGTCACAGTCAAAGTGTTTCCTTATATGACAGTGGCTGCTTTGAAACAGCAGGTCAGTTAATGTGTTATGCTTTGACAACCAAGAATTGTTACCATTAGCAACTTACTGCAATACAGTAAGTACAATACTTGTCTTGTTGCTAAAGCTCAATGTTGGGCTTATTTTTCAGATAATTCTTTTTGACATAAGTTAGGATTTCATAAAATTGTCTTGGAGCAAAATAGACTAAATGGTCAAAAATCCTAATGTAAAAATTGACTTTATTTGTGTAATGCTAACAGCTCTGTCTGCTGTAGGTGTTCCTAGAGTATGGTTTTCACCCTCGGGTGCAGCGCTGGGTAATTGGGCAGTGCCTGTGCACTGATCCCAGGACTCTGGCCTCATATGGGGTGCAGAAAGACGGGGACACAGCATACCTGTACCTAATCTCAGCCCGACAGGCGCATATCACCAGACAGCTGTTCCAGCAGGACCTGGAGAGCGCTCTCCTCGCGCCCCCTCCTCCCCCAGGGAACGGGCCTATGTCCCAGGACCGCAGGGGCTACAGCACCCTGCCCACCAGGCTACACAACAACCAAGGTTTGAGCATAACACATAATATGTGTTTCAAGCCATTCCCTGAAACCACTTGTTTTTTTGTATGTAGAAGGTTTTAGAATCTAATGTTACACACTAACTCAATTACATTATGAATGGATACATTTAGAGTAAGTGTTTGTGAGCAGCAACCTCTTTACTAGTTAGATTGAGCTTTGACTATATTCATGCCAACTTTATTTCTACATAGTGTAAACGTGTAAATGATGGTTTGTTCATCTGCAGGAGGCTCTGGATTAGGAGTGGACCTTAAAGATATCCTTGACTTTGAGAATCTACAGATAAGTGACAAAAACAACAAAGCCTGTAAAACACAGGTACGTCATCACTGTTATTTATCACCACAACAATATTGACTGTAGTAAATATTTCATATTTATGCGTGTCTTTTTATACGTTCCTATCATTGTCTTAGCAAACTGAATGGGCCTGTCCTTTGTGTACGTTCATCAACAAGCCATCTCGTCCCGGCTGCGAGATCTGCGCCACAGCCCGCCCCGACACACGCGCGTTGCTGCAGGTATCGCCCTAGATTTAGTCCAGCGCATAATTCTACCTCTCTGCAGTTTCACTTTAACACGAGTGACTTTTATTTCTTTTACAAAAGGAAAAAGGGAGGCGAGATGACCGGGGAGACGCCGGGGTAGGCAGTAGCTGACCTGTCTGGAGGAATGTCTATTAATGTTTATTTTCAGACACAGAATGAGGGTTAACGTCTTACCGATTAACTCACACACTCATGAGGCTGCGTTCACACTTGTTGCAAAATGTCGACAGAACTTTTAACTATTCTCTACCATTGAAAAGAAAGACTCCACACACCCGGGAGGCGTGTGTAGAAGGCGGTTGAACTGAAAAGATAAAAGCTCCCGCACACTCTTGAAACTTTATTGCTGCTTCGTCAGGCTTGAGGACAGCCCTTTCTGTCAGATCTTTTTTAACCTTAGGTTGAAGCCCCCAACAAATGATAAACAAATGATGTGTCATCTTGACGACTCATACATACATGTATGTCATGAAATTGTACATGACATACAATTGCAGCATGTATCAATGATCAACATATATATATTGTATATATATTATGTAATATATATATATTACATAAATATTTTGATCATTTTAACATTTACAAGCGAATTGCATACATTTTTACAAGAAAATCACAAAAAATGCGTCGCAAAGGACGGAGCTTACTTCTCCCAAATGCCTCAAAAGGGGAAGGAAACTCCTCGTTACAAACATAATTTACAACATGACATTAAATTCATCATTAAGGCCTCTTGGCGAAGTTAAACATCCAAAATGCCTCTTGTACTTTTAACACACGATCGTGGTCTTCTCCTCGATGGGGCACCTGTTCGATCCTGCAGAAACGCAGGGATGAAAGTCATGACGTGGTCATTGTTGAAGTGGACAGCAAGGGGTGAGGCCTTTTATTAGGAATTTCTTGTAAAATTAATGCAGTTTTTTAAATGTTCAAATGATCAAAATAATGTTGTAATAATTATGAATATATTTTGATCTTTACGTGTCACTCATCAAACACATACCTGATATACAGTAGGTACTGCCCCAACAAATTAACCAATGGTTATAAAAGACCTGACAGAAAGGGCTGTCCTCAATTCTGACGAAGGTCAGTTTGACCCAAACGTTGCAGTAATAAGTTTACAACAGTAGGAGTGTGTGGAAACCATTCTCTACCAGCCACATTACTGTGACTGTGAGAGGCCAATGGGAGTTTGGGAGATTCTCAGACAAACACTTAAGACCTTTTTATCCCATGACCCCATCTGTACTCAGAGTTCTCCCAACCTATATTATACTACACATTACAGGGAAGGTAGAGGTAGGCAAGTAGATAAATGTATACAGTATATATTACTCTTTATTTTTAAAAGCTGTTACTAAAGTCATTAGAAAAATACAATGCCAATTTACCCATACCCCTGTTTGGGAAACAGTGGGGTTTGACCATGGGACTACTGCCATCCCCGAACCTTTTACAGTTTCTGATTTACATAAATAATCAATAGCCACCAACCAAGCTGTGCATGCAAGTATCTTTCATAGTGATGGGATCAGTGGTGAGACGACAATAAAAAGGGTCATCTAAATCTGGATGTACATTTTATTGGAATAGTTGCTCCATGAAAATGTATTTAGTGGTACGACCTCACAAAACGTTTGCCTGTTTTCCAGTCACCTCGGAAGACATTCTAATCTGCAGCTATATGTTCCAAAGCAAGTCGACTAAGCCCTTGTTAAGAATCAAATAATTTGAGGCCAAGTTGGCTTGCTCTGTAATAAACAGCACATTAGATGAGATTTACACAGCTTTAAATATCATGCCCACTTTCTCCAAAACATTCTTCATATAAAACCACCGGAAACACGACACACCCAAAACCCTCATTTCAAGCAGTTACTAATATTCTCTATATTTTGCTGTTGAGGAACATGTCATGATCATGATCACCTTTTTTACCTTTTAAACGTTATATTATGATGCTGATTTTCACGGTACGGTATGTAGCAAGCACACTTAATGTTGTCAAATGGAGCAGCAAACATAAGGACAAACTGGGTTCCTTTGTCCTTCATTCTGGTTCATGGAACTCGACACCAGGGTTTCGGAAGACAATTTTCCCAGTGGGATTTTTAAAAGTGAAATAATGAACAAAAAAAAGAAGCATATTAAGAGTTAAAAGACAAGACCGAGGCTGATCAGCTATACATGCGTTTCCAATTACATCACGCGTAGTTCCAGCCACCATTTTGCATACTGAAGTAGAATTATGCTGTACTACAACATGTAACAATATCTCTACTCAGGATGAAAATGAAAGACAACTGATTGACAGTGGTATTTGTATGTGTTCGTAATCATTGCTCATGAAGATGGCCCCAGAGACGCACGTTTATGTGATTTAACCAGCAAATGTGGCACAGACGTAGCAGCTCTGTCTGTCGAGCTACAGCAGGATTTACTAAAGATCTGCTTCACTCCTAACCCATCTAAGAGGAAAGGGAAAACCTTTCTCTGGGATTTTTGCAGTTTGTCATGTCGACAGAGTCTCAGTCTGAGTCAGTGTTTAAGCTGCTCAAGACGTTGGCATGATACCGGTTAGCAACTGTCAACCAACTGTCAATGGCTTCAACACGATAAACACATGTGTGGCTCACGTCTATGAACACTGAGGAAATACTACAGTAACAGCATGTTGTATCCAAGGCTAGATGTTTGTGGTTCAGGGCTTTCTCTTGGAGAGGTCAGAGCTGAGTTGTTGAAGCTAAATGCTAACCGGTAGCATGCTAACGTCTTGAGCAGCTTAAACACTGACTCACTGGTTTCTTCACATAATCATGCGTCTCTGGGGCTGTGTTTTTACTGTTCATAAGCAATGATTACAAGTACATAAAAATGCCACTGTCAATCAGTCTTTCATTTTCATCCTGAGTGGAGATATTGTTACATGTTGTTCTGCATAATTCTACTTCGGTATTCAAAATGGCCGCCATAACAACAAAGGTCACATGACTGAAAGGCATGTATACGGTAACTTCTGACCACAAACACAAAATTAATCTGAAATAAAAATGTATAAACCTATTTTGCTGTTTGTTAGTTAGTTACCTCGTAGCTGCTGTGCCATAAAACTCTTTTCAAGATCCCTTTAACAAAGATTAATGGGAAATTTACTCCCGGAACCCTGTATTATCGAACTCTATTGCCTACAGGTAACAGCCATATGATCTGACAACTGAACTGAACTTTAAGTTTTGTAAATATAAATCAACATGTGGGTGGACACATGGGTATTGTTTATGAATTGATTTAAAATATTTTATATTTTTTGCGAAGTGTGAACGCAGCCGGCCTGTATTTACATGGAGACGTGCACTGATGGGGATGAGGACACTGTAGCATGTAAACTGGCTGCAATCATCAACGTGAACTGCAGCGCTCATATCCACATGACATGACACCACCCCCGGGTTCAGCAAAGATATTTATTTTAGGCTCGCTGTGCTGTGAAAAAACAGACGTTTTTCTATTTATTTGAAACGGGGTCATTTTTAAGTGGTCTTTTTGGGGGTGGGAGGGCTGTGATGTGAATGAAAAGGTGGTAGAAAAAAAGAAAAAAAAGGCCTTCATACCAAACTGTATTAACTGCAGCTGGTGCCACAACCCTTTTGTCGAGGAATGCCTTGTGGGAGTGAGAGGCGATCAGTATGTTGCGTTTACAAAGTATGTCAAGAAGTGCTTTTAATTTTTATAACATTGTATTATTATGTGTATTATTTCTATGGAGATTGTTTAACAGATGTACATTTTGCTGTTCATCTAATTTAACTTGATTCTGTCTGGAAGGATCTGTTTAAGTTCATAACGCTAGACAAACATTAGCCCAATAAACACAATTCAACTGAGTGACCATGGTCTCTTTTTATGATTTTGCTGATTTAGGCTTTGTTCAAACTTGGTCCACTGACTTTAAGTCGGGCATGGGCAAACCTAGGCCCGGGGGCCAAATGCGGCCCGCCTAGCCCTTCAATCTGGCCCTCAAAACACGAAAGGACTAATTAAAATCTAATCCGGGCCCTGAAAGAACAAGAATTCCAGCTGTAAACATTCACGAATGCATAAGCAACTATATAAGAAATTTGCAAGCTCTAATTTTGGGTGGGGTTTGCAAGAAAACATATTGGAAAAACAATATGGGATCAAATCTGGGCTCTGTTACTTGACTATTAAGTAAAGTATTATGATTTAAAGCTACTACCCAGTACATTCTGTCTTTACTCTACTGTGAAGCGTATGTGAGATTCAAACTGAGAACCTCTAAATTACAGGAGACAGACGTCCGAACTGAACGCTTTACCAGCCGAGCCGCTGTGTCTTTATATGTCATTAATTTGTGCAAAATTAATCAACTTCCTTGAAGTTCATTAAAATACTATTTGGCATGTGCTGTGGTCCAGTTAAGTTGGAAGGCAATAACTTCTTTCTTCTGGGGGAAGACCGAGTTCATCTCACACCTGGGACTCCTCACTCATCTGTGCTTAAGATTCAAACTAAGAACCTTTAAATGACCACCAACATACTCTTTACATGTGATTAATCTGAGCAAAATGAACTGTGACACGTTTTTAATAATAATGATAAACCTTGCTACATTGCATCCTGCTTCAGAGCAAATGTCTGTGTGGGAGTTTGAAGCAACAATCGTCGCTTCCTACACAGTGAGCTCTCTCCTGCCAGGGGCCTCCGACCAGGAGCCAACTCACAGTAAAGTTGATTGGGAACATCTATAAAGTTAACCTCTTACACCTGCTCAAAGCTGTACATGGGCATGAAACGTGCATATTATTAATTTGCTTGAACAATTCGAGTGTGCATGAGGGACTGTGACAGCTTTAAACAGTTATACTTTGTATGATTGTAGTTAGTTACTGAATACGGCTTAAAATGTATTTTGTAGCATATTCCGTCACTTTGTCCAATCAGTTTCACTTTGATTTGCATAATATTCATGCATAAAAGCAGTGTATTATTAACCTCTTAACCCCCACCTGAACTGAGCACACTTTGGCTTCACCCAAATTTAAAAGCTTCTCAACAAAAGCGACAAAAACAGGATTAAAAAGTGATGAAAAAGAAAGAACCTCAAAAAAGCGACAGACCTAACAAAAAAAAATCGACGAAAAGACGACAAATCTCTGTAAAAATGACAAACAAAAACAAGGCAAAAAAGGTTACAGTTTTGTAGGTCTTAGCTTTCAAATAAGGCGTTATTCTGGCCTAAAGGCTGTAAACCTGTTTAGATTTGAGTAAAGCCGAAGTGGAGGAAATGGTTAGGCGGGGTAAGAGGTTACGAAGACGCCTGTTACAAACTTATTTACCACTCATTTGGAAAGCAAAAAAGTACTTTGCAAATACTCACAGCCCAGAAGGACAAAGCTAAGCTTTTCCCCGGAAGTTTTGATCTTTTCCTTTTTATTAATATTATGAATATGAAGCTGACATGTAATGGCCGAGTGCGGTGATGATCCTAAATACCCTCAAATGAAAGTAACTGTACCTGAATACAGTTACTCAAAATAAGTATTCTAAATAAGTATTCTGAATGCAAGTATTGAGTTACTACCTAACACGGTCTATAAATGAGTTTAAGGGAAAACTTAACATTTCATTTTTTGAACCGGAAAAATCAGCACATAATAGTGTGAGCAGACGTGGTCTATTTGATTTTAGTTGATACATGTCTTATAGCCAGTTGCTTTACACACTGGTCACAAACCAGTAGGTAAAGCAACTATAGACAAGAACGCCCTTTTAAATGAAGCAAGTTCATAGTCAAAGTTATCAGTGTTCAGGCTGAGATGCGCCGTCTTTCACCATCTCACTGAACGCCACTTTTTTTTTTTTAACCATATTTTATTATACCCATATAAATAAAAAGGATGTAACACAGGATATTATCAAATGTCCTGATGGCTCAAACAGACACAATCCTCCTTCCATTCAATATTATGAAAAACAGTGCAAACCAAAGACATTCATGACAAATAATTACATATTGTCAAAAAGGCAAAATTAGAGCCAATACATTGTGAGCCATTTTGCAAGAATCGTGCGTACACAAATGGACAGTATAAAAAACAGTGTTCAAGCTTTTAAAATGTGCACAAACCATTCTTCAACCAACGTAAAATAATGGCTGATACTGGAGTGTCCTCGACGAACATTGGCATCCAGCTCTTGTTAAGGCGAGACGCTGCAGGTGATTAGAGAAAGAAAATGGAGATATCATTTTTCTGATGTAGATTACTTGTATCTTGTTAGTTTTTTAATAAGGTTGTCATTAGTGGGGGGAAAAATATTCAAACTTTGCCTTGTTTGCTTTGCTTGTTCACAGCTCGATTAAAAAATCCCTTTGAAAAAAACCTTCAAAATACTGTAAAGTACAAGACTGGAGAATGAGGAGTCTGTAGGAGCTACTACAGTGGCGATGTTGATGTAATTTAGAGAGAATCGTAATGTCTGCGTGTGTACATCTACACTGACGTTTGCTGTTGGCGTCTTTCATCGAGGAAATTACCAAATGTGTATTATACGTCGTGTGGATACCAAACATGTCAGTATATGAATGGAAAGGCGTGGGGAACACACAAAAACGTCAGAAACATCACAAAGGGTTGCTCTATTTTGTACTTTGACATTCAAATCTCAAATTGACCACTGTCTCGCCTTAACTAACCAACACGTGCATCCCACACATGTCCTCTTCCATTTTGGGCCACGAAACTCTTTTACAGTTTTAATGGCTCAACCTGTGGTCCTGTCCAGACCGGGCGCTCTACTTCCAGAAGAGGATGTTCCAGAAGAGCAGCCAGCAGGGGTAGACCAGCAGCGCAATGAGGGGATAGACGAGGGAGCCGTACAGGGCGTGGTCCAGGATGCCCTGAGAGATGACGTTCAGGAAGAGCATCCAACCTTCCTGGAAGCTCACGGGTAACTCCTGCAGCTCCTGGAAGAAAAACACCGAGAAGAGGAGCGTGCACGCCGGGCTGAGGAGGACCAGGATGAAGGCCGACAGCACCCTGGGAGGAAAACGGGGGGGATATGATGAGTGCAAATAATCCTTTGTTTAAATTTGTTTTTGTAAAGGTTTGTGACTGTGGGTTTCTTTACTTTGGGGCGTGGGGTGTGACGAAGGCAGCGATCGGCACCAGAGTTAGAGCCAGGATGAATCCCAGAGAGAAGTTGATGAGAGCGGTGCATCCCAGCAGCACGGCCAGGTACAGCACGGCCACCAGCTTCAGCACTCGCCAGCCTTGCTCCGTGCCCTCCCCGGCCAGCAGTCTGCAACGGACACACACACGGTCAGCTCCAAGTGTTTCCTACTCAAAGAAAGTGCCGCTGTTAGAAACTATGCAGGGGGTAAGTTTAGATGCAACAGGCTTTGGCGGAACCGATTATGTAGTAACGGCTAATAACGCAATAACTACACTATCAGCTCCCACAGGCTTGTTCGAAAAGAGGAAGATGCCTTGAAACTTCAAACACAATCCAAGAGAGTTTACATACGGCTGTCTTATAATGTTAAAGCTGCAAACCTACTCAACCAAGCGGGTTCTTCAAAGTATATTAAATTCAAATCAGATCAACTTTAGTACTGACTCAGGGTCCAAAGCGACATAGAAACGTATCATCCCAAAGTTTACTTTCCATAGAGGCACATGGGCCAGATATGCATATTTGTTTAAAAAATTTTCAAACTCGGACATTTACAATACAAACTTTAGGAGCGAACTGGAAGGACATAAAACAAAGGTTTAATTTACTATATAATAAATACATTTTGACATATATGTATCAACTGTACCAACAGCGCCAAACCGTCATCAGTAGATTTGCTGCGTATTTTGTACCTGTGGGTGTTATGCGGCAGTGCCAGACCAGCCGTGTAAACAGCGATCGCGGTCAGAACCACGGCCTCGGTCTCCGACACAGGGAAGTGCTCTATCGCCACCTGCTGGAAGTGGATCGGCAGCGCGTACAGGGACGCGCCGGTCACGTGGCTGATCACCAGCGGAGTCAACACCGAGAGGACGCCCGGGCTGGACTGGGAAAACACGCGCAATTATTGATGGCGCGTGCAAGAAGCATCGCTTTTGATTAATTTGTCTGTTCTTTAACCTCTTAATGCCCACTTTAACTGAGCACATTTATTGCAGTTCGACTTGACCCGAATCTAAAACCTCCTGGAAGATAGCCACAAAAACGAGAGCTAAATTAGGTCGAAAACGCAGAAACACAGGTGACAGAAAAGTGATGACAAAGCAACAAAACAAGTTACAAAAAAAAATAGAAAATGCAACGAATACAGCCACAAAAGAGCAACAGAATAATTACAAAAAGCGGCAAGAGAGTGACAAAAAAGTGATAATTTGATGAAAACGCAACAAAAAAGCAATGAAACAAAAATATCAGTTCTGTAGGTCTTAGCTTTCAAAGGAGGTGTTACTCTGGCCAACGGGCTGTAACCTTTTAGATTTGGGTAAAGCTGAACTGGAGAAAATGTGCTTGGTTCAGGTGGGGGTTAAGAGGTTAAATAACGGGGGAAATGTTTGGTACTTGTGCAATGTGAGCGACCCCGTCCTCAGTCGCTGTTGGAGGTGGAGCTGTAAGTTGAACCCAAAGATCTAAGGCCTGTTTCAACGTTAAGGGCAATAACTTTATTAAAATATAGATAGTATAATACATATTGGCTTTCACAATGGCTTGAGTGGAAAGGATACACGAAGGAAGAGTATTACTGCGAGCAGACCGAAGGCCGGCATGTAATACCCAATGGAGACAAAGTGAGACAGAGAAGGCATGAGGTAGAAGAAGTAGGACTGGTGCAGGCGCTCCAGAAGGTTGTTCAGCTTACGGTACATTCCTTCCAGGAGTCTAAAAGGACAGAACGAGGAAAAACTGAAATGTATTTGTTGATAGAAAACCCACAATTGTTACACACTATCCATGAGCTCTGACCTGCCAACAGTGCTAATATCGGTCTTGTACTGTCTGAAGCTGTTGACTCCTTTGATGGTGGCCGCTTCGATGTGGTAGCGCAGGAACAGGCCGTGATCTCCCCAGGGTCGACCGCTGGCCTGCTTCATCACCATCAGCATCATCGTCTGGACAGCGTGGCTGTAGCCCGAAACACTGTCCCAGTCATTTCTCTGCAGCTGCGGACGCACAGACAGGAGTATCAAACCCAACCGTTCTGTTTTTCAGAGTACAGCAGACAGATATTATGACAGATATTTTCAAGATTGAAAATTACTTCTTAAATATACAAACAAACAAGAGCCTTTGCTGTGAGCGGCTCACCTCTCCTAAGACATGACTGTAACTTTACTGGGAGTGGGTACGTCTCCAGCTTGTTGCCATGGAAATGTCGATTTAAGTCAGAAGAATTTGAGATTTATACAGGTTAGGGTCTCATCCAGATCCATTCTTTGATTACCCACTGCAGTAATAACATATTCTGTGTCAAGCTGGTCATTAGCTGCATGTTTCTTATTGATGGCAACTATATAGTCCAAAATGTTACGCAGTGTCCCTTTAAGTCATGTGTTTAAGTCACGTTTTTATTGCGTTTTTGTTGCGGTTTTCGACGCCTTTTTGTTGCCTGTCGTGTTGCTTTTTTGTTGCTTTTTGTTTTGCTGCGTTTCAGTCACGTTTTTGTTGCCTGTCGTGTTGCTGTTTTGTTTACGTCTCGTTGTCGCTATTTTGACATTATTTTTTTTTTTTTTCAAGCTTAGATTTGGGTAAAGTTGAACTGTATAAAATGTACTCGGTAAATGCGGGGGGTTCAGAGGTTAAAAGAGCTAAACCGTGTTCCTACCTTTCCTTGTATCGTGCAAAGGACTCCGATCTTCTGGCAGAACGCGTAGAAGAGGTTTGCCAAATCCAGATTGGGAAGCTGCCCGTTCAGACCTTCTAACACGAGGTCTAAACTGGTTACGACATCGCTGCTGAGCTCGAGAGACAGAGCGGCTTGGATCGAGCCACCGCGACCGTGCAGCGGAGACCAGTCCATGCCTAAAAGAAAACAGGTCAGCAGTGTGAACGTGGCAAGTTGAATATGAATGCGTTTTAAAGCATGGCGCACACATGATATATTTGAGATCAAAGTTGACCTGTGGTGTTGGTGTGGTGGTAGCCCTCCAGCCAGGCCTGCATGCCAATCAGATCATGTTCGTTCACCAGAAAGATGATGTCTTTGGCCCAATAAATCTGATCTGTTATTAACATAAGCAATCAAACATATCAAACCTTTTTTACATGTTAAATCTAATAGTATCAAACATTAAAAAAATAATGTAGGTGTTAACGCAAAACTTAACTTTGATCAATTTAATAACAACTACTTTTCTTTTTTTTAAAGTAGTCTTATGAATAAAAACTAAAAACATTTACAAACATTTGATTTAGCTTCTGGCGATCCAGCGGACATCCTGTGTTAAGTGCAAGGAAATGGCTTAGCAAAAAGTAAAAGTTATAACATCTGATTTGAATGATAATGGCTTTGGTTTTTTGTACAATAGCAGCCTCCAGTGGTGGAGTAGCATAGCGCTATTCTTCGGTTTTCAACAAGCAACTCATTTAGGATCCGTAAAGCAGTATTTAAAACAATAATCAACTCAAATATTGTGAGGCACATAAAGAAATATCCTCATCACACATATTTGGTAATGTGTGCAGGGATGATCAGTAATTTAGCTGGAATGTTTTGATGATGACTTACTTCGAAAGTATTGTGCCAGTCCCAGCAGCAGCCCCACAGCCTGGTTGTTGTCATCACCTAAGCTGCACGGAGCGCTCAGCACCAAAGCCTCTGTCCGCGGAGCCCTGGGGGCTCGGAGAATTCCGTACACATTTGTGCCTTTCACCATCTACATCCAAAATTCAAGTTTTATTTTTTTTTCTATTATTACTTGCAGGCCACTCTTGGAGAAAAGCATACACATTTGTAAAATAGATACATACAATAGTTAATTATAAGTGAAAGATAAGAATGAATGTTTAAAACAACAGTACAAAAAAATAGAGGTAGCAATTATTTTTAGTACAATTTCTGGACATATTGCTGTTAAAAATGTAGTTGAATAATATCAAAACAGCTGTCAGCTTTAACTCACATATCTCTCTTTGTTTTCATCGGGGAAAGGAAGGGTGCGAGAGAATCTCTGTGTATAAACCTCCAGCCCTCGTGCCTGGAAAGTCTTCACCAGCCAATCTACTGGCATCCCACTAAAGACAAAACCACACCTATGTATTTAGTTGATCTGTAGCACTGGTGTTGTCATCAAAACAATGAATAAGACTCAAATCAAATATACAAATACACATTATGGTTAGACCTATGTGTATATAAATTACGCAGCGCAATTAGTATTTGCATTTGCATTGGCTCTAGTTAGAAAGCAAAGGAAACAGACAAAAATGACTGTTTCACTTTAAACAGGGTGTGCATGACAGAATTTGACCAATGCAAAAAGAACATGACACAATATCTAGGACTAGCTTTGTATGCTGTATGTTCAATCAAGTTTTCGTTGCTTACCCGACTTTCCTCTTGTGAGCCGCAAACTCCCTGCCTGTAGCCAGAGCCCTCTCTCCAGCAGGAAAGCGCTCCTCTACCATGGTGGAGCCCATGGCATTCTCTGACATGTATGTCCGCAGAGTGAAAGGCTCAAAGGCAAGACCCATGAACCAAGCCACACCTGCCATGTAGCAAACCACACTGAAGAGAAAAACGCAGGTGAAATAATATAGATCAGAGTGAGGGGCTATTTCACATTGTTATTACTATGGACCTACCATATAGGGGCATTGAGGCGAGTGAGCAGATTGATCAAAGCCCTTCTTCTGTTTGGGTCAGACAAGAGACCCATGTTGCAAGCTACACTTGAAAAGAAAAACAAGGAAATCAGAATCAACACTGAATGACTGTAAATGTACTGCAGCTGCTTTACTAAAGTCAATAAATGTTTTAAAACTACATCTTCTTTCTTGCCCTAACCTTATTACATAGTATGCAAAGTTTTAATCTTGCACACAGTGGCAAATCGTATTGCCATTGTGTGCCACCATTCATTCATAAATGGTTAGCCTGTTACCTGTGATGTTATAGCACGCATGTATTTGCAAAAGTGAGCATGTAAATTGTAAATTGAGTAATTTTGAGGAACATATATAAAAACATACCTATTTACACCTTAATGAGGGTGACATCCACCGAGAAAATTTGGAAATTTGCTCCAAAGCTCAGATGTGGCTAATGCTATTGACGCTACAATTTCCTTGTTTCAGGGGAATGGAAAACGTCACGGACACACTTCCGGTCACAACAACAGGCCAGAGAGCATAAGAGACTGAGGAGGCACCATGGGAGGCACGTGCCAAGATGGGTTGATTTGGGGGGGTCTGAGCATGGATCTATTATAATAATCGGGTCTGAGCCATGGATCTACTATAATATATGAGCTGAGTCGGTCGGCCATGATGGTTGTACCATTGAAGTAAATATGGGTTGTATACGATTATTATAATAGATCCATGGTTGTACACCAGAGGCACTCCCCAGAATTTCACGCATTCCTCACGTTACAGAGCACTTACATTTTTGCGCATTTAATTTTTCGGCTGAACAGAAAAGGAAGAAAGTAAAGCAATGCGAAAAGATAAGGCGAAAGAAAAGGGACTTCACTTTTTTTTATGGTGAAATGATTTGCATAATGTTACAGCCACTGCATAATAATTTAAAACTACGTTGCATATAAAAACGTAAAATAGAACTTTGAATATATACACATTTATTTTGTGGAAACTTTAATCGCCTAAAAATACAATTGCTATACATTGTTTTTTTTTTTTTTCTTGCACGTTTTTTTTCTATTGTATTTTATTTCAGATTTTTATTTAGATTGCCATGTAAACCAGCCATACCGTAGAGTCGTAGCCATGGCAATATTTTGCATTCATGTTCATAAACACTTTTAACCTTTAACGCATTACTGTACACATACAGGCATAGGTGAAATGTTTAAGGACACAATAGGTGTGTTTAAGATGAGCGAGGCGGGTTCGCAGGAACATCAGGCCGCGCCGTCCGCCTGCAGCCCCTTGCAGCGCCTGAGCCCGCCTGGCTCATCCATAACACGCCTAATAGCATTACAACCTGCTCTGCAACTCTAAACCACTGCGGCCAAATAATAAAATGTACATAAAAAAACCCTACACATAAAAAATACACAAACAATTTATTTCTAACAAATAAAGTACTTTATAATTAAAAGATGCAGTATAAACAAGTGGGAATGCACAGAATGTACAATTACATTATTTTATATGTGTCCAGTTCAAGTCCATGTTATCTCAGCAGTCGGTAGCTCCATCACTCTTTACTGAGCGATGAGGCCTCTTGCAGATGTTGTCGCACGACCTCATCCAGTACCTTGCTCACACCTTTACAGGCAGTCATTGCAGCCTCAATCATAGCTTCCAGGTGATCTTGATGCAGTCTGGCATCCATCTGAAGCAGAGCAATCTGGCCACCACGGGGCAGCAGTGCTAAGGCAAGTGAACTGATACCTCCACTTTCTTCGGTGTAACACAGGTCAGCAAGCGGCGTCTCATCTACAAAGCCAACGGTGCAGGCACAAACATAATCCCGCATTGGGATACCAGCATCAATCACTGCCAAAGTAGCTGCATTTACACATACACTGTAGTTTCCGCCATCTGACTGCAGGATCTGAAAGGAGGGACACAAAGACATATGTAATACCTTTACTGTCGTTATGTTTAGTTTTATGTTTTATTCAATATTTCCAAATGTTTGTCTATCATTTTATTATTCATGCATTGTAACATTTCAATATGACCAATCGACTCTTCGGCAGGTACTGTATGAGGTTTGAGGAGTAAATCTGCATGTGGGAGTGGAGCTAAATCTAATACAGTATTGTGTTTGATACCTGGAAATAACTACGTCCAAGTATTAATTGTAGTCATATTAACCTTGACGTAGATGTCTATCTGGGAACGTGGGTAGAGCTGGGTCAGGATTGCCGCTTCAAAAGTCTGTTTTAAATGGAGGCTCATTTCTGTGGACTTCTTGTCTCCATGAGGCCTCCTCTTTCTCTCTGCTGTGCTGAATGTGGCCATGCTGTACTGACAGTTGATAACTGCGCGATCATGAAGAGTGCGACTCCTTGATCCTCTCATCTGGAAGACAAAATAATGTAGAGTTCAGATAATAGTTGTGCACAACATAATAAACATTGATGATTAAATTTTTCATAGAAATAAACACACTTAATATGTAACTGAATACATGTATTTATTAATCAACAAATGCAATGAATTATAGACTATGACAAGTGGCAAGATGTCTTTTAGATGTGCTGTGAGCAGTTTGGGAGACGTTTGTTTTCATTGACCGTGCAGGAGTAGCTTATGCGGATGGGCTGGCTAGCATGATGCTACTTACTTCGTGTGGACCGTAAACAACAGCCAGGGCTTTGGTGTTGCCCTGCTCTATATACGCCGAACCGTCCGCCTGAGCGAACACTCCCATCTGGGCCTGGACCTTCCGCAGCTCGTTAGCTTTTCTACCATCCAGACGGTACCCCTGGTCCGACAGAAGCTCTAGACCCGCCATGTTTCCAATTACTCCACGTGGGCTGCAAAACTACATTACCCAGCAGTCTCGTGGTAACATTTAGCAGGTTCACGCCTTCAAGCTTCAAGACAAGCCGAGCCCAACCTCTTTACTTTGTACTGTAAATGTGCCTTAAAACTATGTAAAAAATTATCTGTTTTTGTTATTATACTACAGATGTTTATTTATTTATTTACATTTGTTGTGCTTCTTACTTTACTCTTCTGCAGTAATTTATATTGCCTTTTTGATTCTATTTTTTTTTTTTTTTAAACCTCTGTACTTCGAGTGTTCTTTGTCTTTTGTTACCTTCGTGGACTCAATATTTCATTCTGTTTTTACCCACCCATTCAACATACATTATCATCACGTTAAACTCATCAACACTTTTAAAAATAAAATTTATTTGCATCTCTAATGTGTATAAATAAAAACATATTAAACAATGCTTATACGTATAATGTTATGAGCTTAACAATGACAGGGTTACATGTGATACAAAGGAGCAGTCATTTTATTCAGCCAGTGTCTGTACGGAAAAGTGTCGATAAAAATCAAGCCTTCAATCATGAATACCTAAAGGTTGCAAAACGACATTCTTTTAAAAGGGAACTTCATAAATATGTTATTTCCTATTTGTTTAAATTGTTAAAACATCTTTATTATTAGTATAAACGCTTACTTTTTAACTTACTTCAACAATGCTAAGGCGCAAAGCCAAAACCTTGACTTAAGCCAATATTATATGATCCAATAAAAGGAATTCTGTTTCATTTAGTCAATTTTGTTCCAGGTGTAACAAAGGCCTTCAGAAGCAGACCTGAAATACTGGAGCTATAGCACATTTAAGTAGGTCTGCACTGTATCAAATGGGGCCAACATTATGACAATAATATTCAATATAATAAAATATGATTGTATAAAGGGGAGGAGTACCTTTCTATTTGCTACACCGCTTGTGGTTGATGTGGCATAGGCTATTTGCCGTTTGAGGTTCATTAACCAAAGCTACAGCTAAGCATCAATTCCCCATAATAAAAATAAAAAATCATTTAGAGGTGTTAAAAAACTAGACTTTCTAATGGAGGAATTTATCAATTGTAATCGTCGATGATACTAAATATTATGTTTTTTAGATACTGTGCAGCCCTACCATATAAGGTTAGTCACAGCAAGAAAAAAGACACAAACATGAAAAAAACAAAACAAAACAAAAAACAGACCCAAAAGGATCAAAGAAAATATACTTTCTTGTGAGTTTTGCCAATGGAACAGAATTTTGTCATTGACTATAATGGCTTGCCTAGGTCAGATGCCGACGTTTCTGTGACTCTGACCGGGCTCTCTAAGGCAAAAGCAAAGAAAGGAACAAAACCTCTCTTCTGGTGTCTTCCAATGATCTAGATTTGGTCATGATCTCAAAAAACACTGAATGTGTTTAATAATGTTTTACACAACTGACATGATATGCACATAGGACAATACTAGCTCTGAAAGCTGGCCAATGTAACAGACAGTTTGACATAGAGGGAACACCCCACGAGCCACAAGCCTGCACCTCAGACCACCATGCGACTTCAGGTACTGTGCATGGCTTTTGTCTCAAGTTTTCCTCACACTGAAAAAATCTCACATTTCAAAAGGGGAATACAACATCCAAGACTAACTGCTTGAAAGTAAAAAAAAGAAAAAAAAACAGTGAGGGTACAAAAGTAAAAGCGGTGTGACTGCCTTTAGAGCAGGTGCACGTGACAGTGAGAGAATCGGCACCGGAGGATCAAGTTGAGCCATATGGAATGAAGGGGCTATGACGTCAATCTGAAAAGAAGAAAATCAATGGTCTCCATCCCGAAAGTCTTTAGAAGAGTGCAAAGATCCCCTTATTTCCCTGATGTATCCGCAGTAACACATCCTAAAACTCGGCGAACTCCTTTGCACATTTTTCTGTAACAGACACTCGGATCTCCTCCTCTTCGTAGTCGTCGAAGTTGCTGGTGTCCCCGGGACCTCTGCACTTTGGTATGAATGGGGCTTCCACCTAAAGAAGACCAGGTAAAAGACACGTTAGAGTTAGAACTCGGTCAAACCTGGCAACTTCCTGGGAAAGGTTTTTTCTGGCCAAGTACCACCAAGTAAATTAGAAAACATTTGGCTTTCCAGGCACCAGATCAGATAAGGTCTGCAAAAAGTCTACAACCGGTCTGAAATGGGAACTAACCGGTGGTTCTCAGCCATTTCACACCAAGTACCCCCTCATATTTGACCTTCCAAGTACCTACTTGGTACCTACAATAAGAGTGAATCAGGAATAAACCGGGTCTAAAACAGAGGCAAATTGGACTAAATAATATCTGAACTAGATGTAAACCATGTCTAAACCAGAATAAACACCTCACTTAAATGTTTTAACAGAAAATATGTCACATTTAAATGAATGAAGTCAAAATTGTAGACGACCTTGAGAACCACTTAAAGAAATGAAACCATGTGGCACTAAAAAGTACCACAGTTTGAGAATCACTGTGCTAAACCAGTACTGAAGTAGTTCTAAATGAGAACTAGCCAAAAGAAGCCCAAAAAGGTGAATAAACACATGACACTACTACAAACCAAGACTACAAGTGCAGAGGAGGCAGAAGAATACTCACGTACAGGTGCTGAAAAACGTCAAAGCCTCTACTATGACAATACGTTCAAGACAACTCTTTTGAATTCAAAGCACTATCACTATTCAAACAACAGACATTTAATTTCCTGAACTGTCCCTGTTCATTATAGAGATGTGTTTTACACCTTATCCATATCCATATTTCAAAGTGTGTAAATATCTAAATGTACATTTTCTTGCCTCACATTAGAGCAGTAAGTAAAAATCCTCCAAAACCTTTGCCATAAACACACGCGCCAGCATCTCATTTAATCTGATGTCGGGGTCAATGACTTTGATCCGCCACAACAACTATTTTGATTAATCAAAGCCCTCCATTACGTAGTCTCCCAGGCTAAATGGCTCATGGCCAAGAGCGCAGTGAATCTGGGTGATTTCCAAATGACTTTGGCCACTATGACTATCACTGTGAAATCACTAGACTCACAAGCAAACAGTGCCAGCCCTGTTCTTGTGCCTCACTGACTTACGGGCTACTCCCCAATAGGGCCGTTCATTGGCCGTTTAAAAACACATTTTATATTCTAGTGTCTTTACTGAAAATGGGTTAGCAGTCGGTCACAACATACTCAAACATACTCGAAACCAGTTAGGCGTCAGTGGTTAAGTGATATTGTTATCAATTTATTTTACCCAAAATGTACCTTTACCAGAGGTTTATACAGCAAATCATTTTCCCAGAAAACATTCTTTCAATGTTTACCTGTATACTGAAAGAGTTTGATCATATTTCAGCTTTGTAGGCGTATTAAATATTCAACAATACTTTGTAAGGAAAATACAATATTTAACATAATGTCAAGTTACAAATTCAACTCTGTTTTGGGTCGCAGCTTGTCATTGTGAGGTGATGGTGGGTCCCAACACCATACAATGTGGAGTATCACTGTTTTAGACCATATTTTTTGTACTTTTTTATTAATGAATGGTTTGAAAGAGAAAGCAATGTTATTATTTTCAAACACATTTAGAAGTAATGCCGACTGTAACCCAACTGAATGGTTTTCAATCACATTTACAGCTTCATTTAGGCACAATTAATTTGATTACTTTATGTTTTTTCGTGCCCTGCAGTAACTGTTCACTGTTCGATACCAATCACAGGTCACCACTGAAAAGTGGAACAGAGGTTTAAATCACTGTGTGCAGTACAACTATTCTTTAATTTTAAGAAATGTGTGTAAAATGCTTGTTTCAATTGTGTGTTATTTAAGATGTGGTTAGGCACATTTAGAATTTGGCATTTTGTGCCTTAGAGTTAAAGTCAACCTACCTGATTTATTTATATTAGTGGAATTTGTTTTGTCCTCCTCAATATATAGTAAACTTAGAAATGTGTAGGAAACATACTGTGCATCTAAATAAATATAAAAGGATTTGTATTAATTTAATGAACTTACAGGCTAGTTTGTTGGCATTTCTGTGACCCTGCAAGTTGTGAAAAGTGCTTATAAAGTCGTCCCTGTGAAGAATTTTGAAGTTAGGAATGTGTCAGGAAAGAAAGGAATGAGTTTGGACACAACTAACAATGTATGTGCTTTGTAAACCATAAAATCAGGTATAGGGCCTTTAAGTTTTGTCGGCATAAAGGTCCTCAATAATAGAATGAATCAAGATATTTTCCGGTCTAATATGTCGAAATTCTAATTTTGTTACCATGACAGCCCTAAATAGAGTATGTATTGAAACACCAGTGCTACACGGTTTTAAAAACCTTAAACAAAACATAATAAAAGACCTTTTTAGAATCATTAAAACTATTCCAACGCTTTAAAAACACTTTAGCTGCATCACTGTTGGCAGCCACTGTACACAACTATCTTGAAAATCTATAAATCAATATCTAATTAACTCTATTTTCACAGGGTAAACAGTGTCTGGTGTCGGTGTTCGTCATGAGCGCGTTCCCTTGCCTTTCTTTCGTAGATGGCGATCCAGTCCGTTGTGGCGAACCATTTGTGTCCCTTGATATCGCTGACGCCGTTCTTCAGGTTGCCGTAGCGTTTGGTGAGGTCGACCTGTAGTAGGTTTCTCAATAGATCCTTCAGGTCTGAGCTGAAGTGGGAAGGAAATCGTACCTAAAACGACACATAACACATGGGATTTGTAGTTTTAAGACGTGACTTTAAAGCTCGGGTTAAAGAAGTGTCAGTACCTTTCCGGACACAATTTTCTCATAGATCTGAATGGGTTGATCGGCGAAGAATGGAGGGTAGCCAGCTGCCATTTCATAGATGAGGACTCCCAGGGCCCACCAGTCCACTGCTTTGTTATAGCCCTGAAAGATTGAACAGGCTTTTGGAAAACTAGGACAAAGCTATAGGATTGATCTGCAAATGCAGGTCTTTTGAGGTTAAGTGAACGTTGGCCAAGGAATAAATATATAACCTATCATTTCTGTTTGATTTTATTGTCAATTGACTCTGTGCATAACTTCAAATCATAACAACGCCGCCCAAGAAGTGACTTCCTGTTTCAATCCAGCACGCCAAAATAAAAGCGCACAGCTCGTCTCATTGATTAGTTCAGCTAGTACTTGCAACATAACAAGAATATAATTAAATACACACATTTTAAGTGTTTTGTCAGTTTGTCAGTAGAAAGAAAGTTAAACTAATGAATATGACGGTGCTTTTATTTTGGCGTGCTGGATCGAAACAGGAAGTCACTTCTTGGGCGTCGTTATGATTTGAAGTAATCCAGTGAGTCAATTCTGTAATTCAAAGAAGATGTATCTATTAGGGCTGGGACAATCCACTTTTGTCACAATCCGATACATATCACGATACCCATGGGCCGATCCGATATGTATTGCAATACAGTAAGTAATTATAATAAGTGATATGTTTACCTTAGAATGTGTAAAAAGTCATGTGTCCAGAGTTTATAAACCAAATGCCATTTGACATTTACAGAAGCGTTTTGATTGAAAAGTGCATTAACACAAGTGCTGTGTAACAGTTACTGGAACAGAGTGTATGATAAACAAGGCCTCCAAACGCAAGCATTGAAAGTATTGCGATACTTGATAAAGTATCGATACTTGGTATTGCGATCCAAGTCCGATCCGATATTTTGTCCCAGCCCTAGTATCTATATACCCAAATACTGGCACCACTGAAATGATCTCAACTTATAAAGCGCTTTTCTACCTTAATTAGGCCCAAAGCGCTTTACAGCAAGGAACCACTCACCCATTCACACTCTCATTCATACACCAATGTACGCAGACACTGGAGGCAAGGAGGGAGAAGTGTCTTGCCCAAGGACACAATGACAGAGTGCATCTTCAGGAGCTGGGATTCTAACGCCCGATCTCTGCGCCACTGTCGCCCCAAAAAGTCCTTTCTATGTACATATTTTAAAACAGTAACACATTTTGCAACACTGGGAATATTTCCTGCCATTGTAAACAATTTTGATACATATCTTCCACGTCTCTACATATGGCCTACGAGGAAAAGGGACATTTAGGAAAGTAAAACTAGCATTCTATGAGAGCAATTGAATGTCCGTACTTTGCTGAGAATAATTTCTGGCGCTAGGTACTCCGGTGTCCCACACAACGTCCAAGTCCGACCTTTCACCCGCTTGGCAAAGCCGAAATCTGTCACCTGACCGGCACAAAGAACAGTTTTATTTCAAATGCCATATATGAGATCGATAAGACAATTAAATAACGAGGTGTTCGGTTTGGTGTTCTACCTGAATGTAGCCGTGGTGGTCAATGAGTAGATTCTCTGGTTTGAGATCTCTGTATATGAGATCTAATGAATGGAGGTACTCGAATGTCAGCACTATCTGGGCAGCGTAAAACCGTGCATGTGGTTCACTGCAAAACAGGGCAAGGGTTGTGTTAGATCAATGCGAGAAAACTATGTAAAATCCACAGGCTTCCCTCTCTTTGTCATACCTGAACCTGCCAATTCGTCTTAGGTGCGAAAACATCTCCCCACCGGGAACGTACTCCATCACCATGTACAAGTTGGAGTTGTCCTAAAAAGAAAAAAAAGAAGCAAAATATGCTCAACACCAGGAGAGGTTAAAAATTCAAACTCTGTGTAAAAAAGGAGCCGCGCTTACCTTGAAGGCATACTCAAGTTTGACGAGAAAGGGGAAGCTTACGGCCTGTAATATCCTCTTCTCATTTAGCGTGTGTTCTATTTGCTTGAGTTTCACCACCTGACAGAACAAGAGAACATGACCTCAGAATGTGATGGACCGGCAGCGCGGTGGAAACTACAGCGATGAGAGGACATCTGCGTTTCTGGACAGGATATATTTGATACATATTGTGTCTGTGGACTCACCCCCCACTAGTAGCATTTAATCTCTTAACCTCCACCTGAACCCCACCTTGGCTTTACCCAAATCTAGAAGCGTCTTGAAAAAAGTGTCAACATAGCAACAAAAATTAGACCAGAACGAGGATAAAGATGTCCAATGAGGGCGGTAACCTTTTAGATTTGGGTAAAGCTGATACAAAGATCAGAGAAAATGCACTTGGTGGCGGCGGAGGTTAACATTTTAGGGTAACATTTTAGCGTGAACAAAAATCTCATATTGTGCCAAAAATATAGTCCCTGCAATGTTATGGTCAGTATTTGATATGTATGGTACTTTACAATTGTTAGTATAATGTGTATAATTTAAAAAAAGTATGTGTTCCAGTGCCGAAAGTAGTTGGACAGGAAAGTATTTTGGTAGAACAGCAAATCCTACACTTTGTTGGTTAGCTAACACAACATTGATCTAAAACAGCTGGAACAAAGCATCCAGTAGTTTCACAAGCCACCCATAAGCCCATCCCAGCTCTATCCTCCTGCTCCCCTTTACTGTGCAGCTGTTTCAACAAAACAAAAGAAAGAAAAAAGAAACAGTCGGCCCGGGCGTGCGGTTGAGTGCTTTTACTGCGCCATGAGAAGATTACGCTTAGCAAAAGATCGAGAGGTGAAGATCTGAAGATTACCCAAAGATGCGCAAGGGGCTCAAAACACAACTGCAGGTATGTTTTTGATGAGGGAACAACAGTGAAACATGGTAAAAAGCTCTGAAAAGTCGACGTTACATAAGATGGCCTGGCAAACTATGTTAGTGCCTTTGAACATAAACAATAGGATGGTAACGATCTGATATAGACTGACCTTCTGCTTGTCCAAGATCTTCATGGCGAAGTATTGCTCTGTTCCTTTGTGTTTGACGAGGATGACCCTCCCGAAGGAGCCAGTACCCAGGGTTTTTATTCTGTCAAAGTCATCTAGGCACGTTGTGCTCTGTGCAAACAACGCAATATACATTATGAGTGGACCAAAGATCTGCACATTCAAATATACAGTGTTTTAAAAGTGTGCTTCTCAAATGAACAACAATGCACTTTTTTTGTTTTAAAGTGGACATATCATGCATAACTGGGGCTTAAAAATATTGTTTTGGGTATCTCAACATCTACTACCAAAGTGAACCGGATTACTCAAAGTTGCATTTAACTATCCCAGTGTCCTATGTTTTTGACAACAACGTTATAACATGGTTACAAGCTCAAAAAAGAGTGATATGTCCCCTTCAAAGCCTAAGGTTGTTTGCTCATTAAATACATGTATATGCACTACACGCACTGACCAGTTAAGAACCACTGATTCTATGGGTTATACTGACCTGTGGTGGGCATTCCCATTTGCGTAAGAAGTCTTCTTTGGCTTTGGCTAGAAACTCTTTAACTACAATCAGACAGAATTACAGTTAGTGAAGAGAATCTCCTTTACATGCATGACATTAGTAAAACATTGTAGGCGGAGAGAAAAATGCATGAGCTGGATTTTCAGTCGGGGGAAAGGAGAAGGTTTGGGAAGTTTGAACAATGCTGAAGAGGAAAGGCACATTAGGAAATTCAGCTCTCATCTGGATATACTTAGAAATAATAGTTAAATAAAGAGGTTAGCACTGCTCTAAAAGAGGTTCACAAGACAAAAACAACACAACACAAAATGACAACTTCCAAGTAGAGTGACCACCCCAAAGAAATATAAAGAGTGGGTCAAGTGTGTGGCTGAACAACAATAGGGGGGGGGGGGAGTTTTATTAACGCTTACTTATAGAGTCTAATTTTCTTCAAAACAACTTTTTAACATGATGTGTGAACAATGTGGTTCTGCCACAGCCGATTGTCCGAGAGATTTTGCAGCTAAAACTAATGGTCAATAAACCACCACTTTTTGTAGAACCATTTTAAAACACAAAGCTGACACAATAAGGCCGAAATTAAATCCTGCATCTTTAGACATACTGTAGCATGGTTTTCAATAAATTTAATTTAAAATGTAATTACAAATTGGTTATATTTGTGAAATGCTTTACAATGCTACATACCCTATACTTTTAAGGCAACCTAGCTGAGTTGTGACTGAAGCTGGGTTGGTTTTATAAAAAAGAAAGCATGCTACATACACTATACTATTTATAAGCTATAATTGGGTAAAAAAAAAAAAAACAGTCAGTATAATGAGGTTTGTCAGCAAATGTCCACGCTTCATTTGTATTTCCAGTCACTGCCTTTGATACAATGTACCTACCAAATTTACTTCAATGTAATGTTCAATGTAACAATGTGTAATAACTTGTACCTATGTAGTATACACACACCCCATGAAATAATGTGTATTAGTAGTTTACAGGTACATAATGTAATAAGACACGAGACCCTTAAGGTTTGGGTTAGAGCGTGGGTCTTGTGTTTATTACAATATGTACCTCCACACTACTGATACAGCTTTACACTTACACTTTATTTTAAGCCACACCACAGTGATTGGACTTCAGGTTAGCTCACACCTGACTCTAAATGTCTGCATAAATTTAGCTCTTGGAGGATCCTTAGCCAGGAGGTGTACTCACTTATTCCTCCCTGTCCTATGAATGTTTACATTATGGCCAATAAAAATATGACAACATGTAATTGTTTGGGCGGTATTAGTTTAAGCAGACACTGTTTACTCGTTCTTACGATTTTAATAAAGATCAGACCACATTTTATGACCAACTGAGGCAGAAATGTGAGAAATTGCAATGGGTGTACTCACTTTTTCCTCCCACTGTACACAATATTCCACTGTGTATCTAACCGATAGGTAGAAGTTATAACACATTGATACATATAGCACATCGTACTAAATATGGTAGGTACACTGTATCAAGGGTAGTGTAAAAATAAAGTGTTAGTGTATTTCCTTGTACATATTATACCTAATTTCCATAAGGTATAATATGTGTGTGTGTTCATATTTGTAATGAAAACTTAACAGTTGCATACAAAAGCCGACCTGCCACAAAGTGATGGGCAAACCCGGCAATCGCCTAGGTCCCTGATAGTGCCTGGAAACAGTAACATCAAACGTGAAACAGGTGGTCACTCTACATCCAAGACAGGCAGACTGGTGGTGATGCGAACCAAGGTACTCAGAATTTGGAGCTGTTAGTCTAAAACCAAACACAACACTCTTCATTATTACAGGGATAGTGCGCCTGAGCTCCTTGTGCATCACGTAACACAATGATAGGGAGGCCTAAAAACACACACAGCCAAAATATAAGCAAAGACAAACCAATGTATATGGGGATACACAGCAGACAGGAGATATCCAGATTGAGAGAAAGTAGATAAAACACACACACACTTATTGTCAAAAAAGCATGCAGAAAAAGGCAAGGCACAACTAGCAAGAAATTCACACTCAAGAGCAGCAATGCCGTCAAATGCTAATCTGGCCATCTCTTTTGTTCAGGAGCGTACCAAATGTCTCTTTTTATTGTTCACCCAAAGTTTTGCAGGAACAATCACCCACATGGATGGAATGAAGAGAAGACAGAAGAGAAATACAGTTGTACAAGTATAAGACATCAATGCAAACATGAAGCATAATGTAGTGAACACAATGACAACAAGTCGACGTTACGCCCTGGAATTTAGACACGGACCGATTTTGCCGATACGGTGGTTTCCGAAGAACAGGTGTACCCGGAATGCCATGCTACGGACATTTTGGTCATGCATAACAAGTTCTGGTATGAAGATAAGGTCGAATGCTGAGAATGAATGTAATCCTGTACTATGGGACTGCACAATACGATAATTTAACAGCACACCTGAGCCAACTGCTAAAATTGCCACTGACCATATAGTGCAATTATTTTTCTGTTTCTAAAGCTTTCAGTTTCTTTTAAAGGTGCATTATGCTACTTTTTTATGTGGGGAAAAAAGTTGATATTTGTGAGTATTTTTACTTTTTATTGACCCAGCGGCTGTATGAGTGATCAGCATGGCGCCTTTACTGTCCGTCAAAGTGGTCTCTACAACGCTCGAGGATCATACGCACAAATATCAACTTTTTTTCCACATGAGAAGTTGCATAATGCACCTTTAACATTGGGTATTTTAGGTTCATTATTTTCTTTTTCTTTTGTTCAAAGGTTAGAAGAAGCCTCAAAACATCTTCAATTTTAATCCCTTAACCCCCACATGAACCGAGCACATTTTCTACAGTTTGGCAATATGGCAACGAAACCGAGGATGAAAACGCAACAAAAATGTAACAAAAAAGCCACAAAAGAGCAACAAAAAAGTGCCAGAAAAGCAACAATAATACAACAAAAAAGTGACTAAAGAGCGACAAAAATGTGCCAAAACCACAACAACAAAATCAAGAAAAAACAATGAACAATGAAAACTATGAAAACATATCGACAAAAAAGTTAGGGTCATTTTTTTAGGCCTTAGCTTTAAAATGAGGTGTTACACTGTTGCTCTCCAGTCGAGAAGTTTTTAAATTTGGGTAAAGCTAAACTGGAGAAAATGTGCTCATGCGGGGGTTAAGAGGCAAGTACAGATGACCACTTTTGAAAACCTCCGCTACATTACATTGTGATACCGGTGATATGGCGCAGTCCTTATCCTGGCGGCATTAGATTTATTACAGCATGGAGTACAATGGCACTTTTACAGTTGCTGCATGGCTTATGTACACACAGTTGAGCGCACTTGAGGCTTGGACTTTGTTTGGAGTGGACACTGTTTACATCACAGCGGGTTTGCTTTGGTGAGGGGGAGCCATGTGAGGTGAACATCTGTGACCTGACACTCAGCGTTTCAGAATGGTTAAAAATGAGTCTCGAGTGGATTTTAAAAAAAGAAACAAAGAAAAAGCATCTACAACAACTAAGTCAAAACTATGACTGTATTTGACGATCGATTTCCTCCATTTTTTATATTATATATTTTGCATTGGTTGGAATCATAGACTGTCCTCCTACTGTCAATGGTAGGAATGTTCCTTTTCTATCAAGCCCATCGAGGGGGGTTTATTTCTGTACTGTAGTAAGGTAAATACAAGAGGGTCACCATATGAGATTAAACACATTAGTTATGTCTTCTTCTTTAACTTCTCTTAACCCGCACTTGAACCGAGCACATTCTCTCCAGTTTGGGATTACTAAAAACTGAAAGCTTCTTAAAAAAAGCGTCAAAATAGCGACAAAAGAAAGAAAATGAGGATGAAAATGCAACAACAAAAAAAGCGTCAAAATTAACCTATTAAAGTGCAACAAAAAAGTGACAAAAACACACACAAAAAAGCAGCAAAAACACGACAAGAATGTAACAAAAAAAAAGTCACAACAATGAGATGGACAAAGAACGTGGAAAAAGTGACGACAACACAGCAACAATGCGAGGAAAAAGACCAATTTAGATCAGTTTTGTAGGTCTTAGCTTTCAAATGAGGCGTTACACTGGCCTGTTATAGTAAGCTCCGGTTCAGAAGCTATTAGATTTGGGTAATGCCAAACTGGAGAAAATACACTCGGTTAAGGCGGGTGGTAAGAGGTTGTTTTTTTGTATCATTTTGGGCAATGTTTTAGTTCTGTACTGATTTAAAGAATGAAGTCGACTCACCAATACTGGCGATACAACGTTCATTCAGCCCATTACTATGAATTAGAGTATCTTGTGATCCAATGATAGTTACATGCTTAGCCTAAGATATTATTTCCTTGAATAATGTTACATACAGAGGACACGGAAATATTCAAGCTCAGAAAACGATATTTTGAAACAATTCTGTGAACTATTCGTACTTTTGCTACTACTTTGTAGCTGCCTTTTTTGTGTTCCAGGGAAATGTAGAGACTTCCTTGATAACGTTCAAGCACATCTTTTAGTACATTATCAGAAACATGCATGTAAGTGTCTTTGGTTAACCTCTTAACCCACACTTTAACCAAGCTAATTTTCTCCAGTTCGGCTTTACCCAAATCTAAAAGCTTTTTGAGCAACAGTGTAACGCCTCATTTGAAAGTTAAGACCTGCAAAACTGATTGTAACCTTTTTGTCGCATTTTTACATTTTTGAAATGTTTGTTGTTGTGTTTTCGACTCTTTTTCATCATATTTTGTGTCACTGTTTTGTGGCTTTTATGTTGCTTTTTCATCACTCTTTAGTCATGTATCATTTTGTCATGTCACTATTTCTGTTACTGTTGTCATCGTTTTTTGCCACTTTTTGGTTAAGCTTTTAGATTTGAGTAATGCTGAGCTGGAGAAAATGTGCTTGTTAACGGCGGGGCTTAAGAGGGGAATGTTTTGCTCAAAAAGACTTTGCAACAAAAAGCTGTGCAACTTTTTCTTTTTTCTTTTTTTTTAATAAATTGTTACAATGTTTTGTTTTGTTGCCATTTAGTTGTCATTGGCGATATTCTCAATATTGTCATTATGAATCCTCCAAACATTAATTTCGGTAATATCTTGATATTGTCACAAGATACTGTGCAGCCCCTCTGGATCCAAAAACAAGGAAAAGCCTATACCCTTTTTAATAGCCTCAACAGGCGTCTTCTCAACATTTGGCACTACCGTGTGGCTGACTTGAAATGGAAAAGTGAAGTGAAACTGTGTGTGAGCCGAGGCCACATAGCAGGGTTATGTGATTCTAGCCCCGTGAGATAACAGTGCCAGACCCTGAAACTAAAGAGGTGTCATGATGGCAACAGCTTGATTTCCCCATACTAATGCTGGCTATGGCGCACGTCAAAGCTCTGCTCCTTTGGCGCTGTCGTTGGAGAGAGTGGGAGGCTGGACAGTAGGTAACCGGGTCGCCCTTGCAAAGCTGCAGGTCAGGCCATAGTGTCAGCTTAAATGGTTTAAGCAGTTAGCCTGTCAGGATCTAGGAATCAATCTTCAGCTTGTGTCTTCGCTGCTTGGCAATGCTCCCCAGACGCTTACATGGGGAGTCTTAAGTTAACAGGCTAATAAACTTCTCTGGAATGTAGTCAAGAGTCTGCAAAAGGGACACCTCGAATGCAAATCGGGACTTTTTGGAGCGCAACATATCCCGCATCACACAATTCTAAAGTAAAATGACGCCGGTCTACTTATTTGGATTTGATATATATCAGACCCTCTATAATTGATTGCCATGCGTGTGTCTGCTGACCAGTCAATAGCACAAGCAGAGTAACAGTCCTAGGCCGAGTTACGTCAAACCGTTCAAAGCTTGTAATGCCCCTTATCCTCTGACGAAGGTCTGATGACAAGCTGCTGGAGTCAATGACAACTGAGTCCTCGGCCACAGATTAGAAGAAAATAGCACCAACTAGGCTCCAGGTGCACTTTTGGCAGCACAGTCATTGTTTACGTGCGCAAATGCCAAGAAGGGATACAAGTAGTAAGTCTCAGGCTTTTCTCTTTTTTTTTTTTATGAATGGAAACAGTATTTGTCATTTCTTCACCATACTTGGGCATGATGCTGCACTGGGAGGACTGGTGTGTTTATGTAACCAAGAATAAAATGTGTCATGGGAGCTTTAGGAGCACAAAACAAAACAAAAAAATGCAGCACAATACTTTCTAGTAAATGCGTGAGCTATTTATATACTATCCGTCGCGAATGTGTGCGTGTTTAATGTGGCTAGCCTTCCTTACAAGGGACAGTGCGAGCGTTAAACACAGTCCTAACGTTACAGGGTTTCATTATTGATGAGGCCACGCTCGGGACAAGACAAGCGAAGGCGTATGCCCAGAATTGCGGGCATTTCCGAAGCATTTTTGATCGCTGTGTGCGCTTACATCGCCACGGCTAACTGTGAGCAAACAGGCCTGGATGGCTATACTACCACTATCAGGCAGTGGGATGAGGGGCCTTCAGATGGCTAATCCCCTACAGCTAAAGTTAGCAGGCTAGGAGACCACCACCAAGACTGATTTCCACCGTTTTGCATTCTGATTTGCAGCACCTATAACAAAAAGAGAGGCGCGTATACAGGGCTTTAAGCGCGGTATGATGAGTACAAAAAGGACACCCAGCCCTGCGACCCCCCTATCCACCCCCCACCCCCCTTCAAGCAGAGATAACCACAACACAAACAAGTCTCCAGGCTATGAGCTAACGCGAACAGCGGGCCCGCTGCAACTTATATTTATCGTGCGCTTCAGCGCGTACATGTCACAATCCTAATATTGTGCGTAAAGGTGTACGATGCGCGGGGGATGTGAGCGTGTGTGCGCGCCACGGCCCTCCCCTTGCACTGCCCCGTACAGAAACCACTTTACACGGTCGTTATAACGGAATAACCTGCCCCAACTTGCCAGAGGTTACCGTACGCTCCGCCGAAGGCCGTCACAGTAATATCCCCCCCACCAAATAAACTCACCGCTCTCTAGCTCGTTGCCCTTCTTGGCGGTGGCAGCGTTCCCCATGGCGTGCTGGAAGACTGGCGAATGCTCCGACTCAGCAGAGGAGGATATGGCGGCGGCTACAGCTAACCCTCTTTTTTTTTACCCCCTCACCACCAGTGATATTTTTTGCGCCCCTATGCCCTTAGAAAAACCGATACAAAGATTCATCCGTAGAGGGGAAGGGGGGATGGGGGGGTGGGATAAAAAAAAACGAGACCCGGTGCCCCTTTTTATTTCTAGCAACCCTCCCCGGTCGTCCTACTGCCGTTCTTTTTCCCCCAGTGAGTGAGGACGGACGCGCGCACACTCTCGCCGCTTGGGCTGTTTCTCTTCCCAAGCCAGTTCGGTTGTCATGAAGCTACAGCGGTCACTTGTATTGCTTTGCTGCTGCTCCAACTGTGTGCTCTGCTCTCACCCCCCACCCCCCCAACCCCTCTCCGGTCCCCCCCTTCGCTCAGCTGCATTCACGCGGTGGCTCTTTGGATTGGACAAAGATTGCCTGTAGAGATATAGCCAAACCTGACCTGCTTCCGCGTTTGGGAGCATCGCGGTCGTGTTCGGAGGTAGGTATGCCGCGCGGTGACTTTGGCCTCTTGTCTTCTTCGGCAAAGAGAAACAACTCGATCAATCTTTTTTCCCCTGTATCCAAGGCGTCAGAAAGATGCGTGGGCAATGTGAATCGTAATGGATGATGCAACAGATTGATTTGGTGCTGTACCTGTTTCAACGGAACATCTCACCAGCGCGCGCGTTTTTGCATCTACATAAAGCTGCTTTTTCTTCATTTGCAATTTTTTTAATTTTTTTTATTCAAAGATGCTTAAAGGCACTATACCTGATATTTTTTTCACCATTTGCGTTGTCCTCCTTTAGTATATTGTGAACTCAGACATTTGCCGCCATCTAATTATAACACATTTGGAACCATGTTATGAAGTTGCAGCTAGTTTTCTAGAATTTCTGTGAAAGTGACCCTGAAAAGTGACAATGAAGTTGTGAAATGTGCCTATAAACTCGTCCCTGCTGTGAAGAATTGGGATGCTACAAATATGTAAGAAAAGTTAGGAGTTTGGACCACAACTAACATTGGCATTTTGTGGCTTCCACTTTCATTGTTTATTTAAAAATACAACAAAAGAGCCACAAAAACACAATTGAAAAGTGATGAAAAACAACTAAAATAGCCACGAAATAGCCATAAAAGAGCGTCAAAAACGCATCCAAAAGGTGACCCAAAAAAAAGCTACAACGTGCCGGAAAAAGCACGACTAAAAAGTTACAAAACGAGACAAAAACAGGGAAAAAAAGCGTTAAAAAAAACCAAAACAAGAAACAAAGCGATGATTAAAGCAACAAAAAATATATAAAACCAAGACATAAAGAGATAAAAATGTGACAAACATGCAGCGACAACGCAACTAAAAAGTTACAAACAGTTTTGTAGGGCTTAGCTTTCAGATGAGGCGTTACTCTGGCCTAAAGGCTGTACGCTACAGTGGAGAAGCTTTTAGATTTGGGTAAAGCTGAACTGGATGTGCTCAGTTAAAGCAGTACTAAGTAACTCTTGCCCCTAGAGGCCATAAGCGCAACTGCAGGTGTTGTAGCAAGTTACGATTTTCTAACTTATTAAATGCCTTGGAGAGTAAATACTACGCTGACAGAAAAGGCGAAGGGAGAGAGGGATGTTGTACATCCAGTTATACAATGGAAATTATTGTTTTCACTCAAACGTGGCTGTAAATACTGTTTAAAGTGGTGCTAGCCTGCAGTTAGCTTTGCCCGTTAGCCTGTTAGCTACTTCTTCGTGGTTCTATTAGTGTGTATTGGTGACTCCGACCCGGTGGCAGTCAAGTTGCAATTGTGGTTTTCTGGCCAAAGACACCAGGGGGAGATGAAAGACCCCCCAATCATCCCATTAACACTTGTATTACCCCCAGAGGGGCTACGGAAAGGATTTATTAAGGTAAACAAGTTACTTAGTACTGCTTTAAGGCGGGGGTAAGATAGCCTGGAAAAATCCAGACTCACTGCTGTACCAGCCGGTGAGTCTGGTCACCGTTGCGTCGAATCCATTTTCCACAACGGTAGATACGCAAGCAAACAGGAAGCGGAGTAAACCAATCAGCGAAGGGCAGGCGTCTGCTGTTGATGTGGTGTTATTAGCGGTTTTGCGTTAATATTTGCGCAGGATTATGAATAACGAAACTCACCTACTGTCGATGTGTTTTTTGGTCATTTACCGCCGACTGGAGACACGCTTTCTCTCTTTCGTGCATCGTTCGTAGATTGTTATTGAGGGGACTTCTGCGTCCCGTGAGTGACGTTGCTCGCTAACAACACGTCACGGCCATTGAACGAATTTGATTGCACGTGAACGGATTGATTTTGCGGAAGCCGCGAACGAGGACTGGGTGACCAGACTGATCCCCCGCTGGATAAAAAAATACAGAGGGGAATCATTCTGGTCCCACCAGGCTAGGGGTAAGAGGCTAAATATTTCATGGTTTAATATTTAGGCTAGTGTCTTAATGTAAAAGCCAGTTTTAATTTAGCAGAAGTTTGAGTGCCCTTGGCCCAGTAATGAAAACACAGTTAGTAGCCTATATGCCACAGTGCTGAGCAGTGGAGAGTATGTAGCTTCATGTTTTCCTATGCATATTCTTGCAATAGGGATTTTATATAAGCAAGAAATTAATAACAAGGATTTTATAGAAATTTGCGTTGTGAGCTGAAATTCACCAACACTTATTTCAAATGCGAATAGTCCATTATAGGCATTTGACAGAGTCGTATTTCTTCCTCACTTTCTTTCCAGTTGTGGATGGTCTCAAATATAGCCTGTAATGCTCTTTGGTTGTTCATAAGAAGACTGCAGGATGGTTTAGGACAGTGTTGACTGGCATAACATTTTCAGGGTCCATATTGAAGGGAAAACATCCCTACTCACTGTTCCCTATACATATCTGCATTCAGATCACATTTGGAGACACAATAGGGCTGCAATAAAACTGTTACGTAATAAACATGTTTCAACAGTTTGTGTTTTGATTGAGTGATTATTGTGCTTAATTATTGGTTCTAAAGAATGTATAGCTGTCATCCTCCCTTGTTATTACTGACTCTTTGTTGCTCTTGACTGCAACAACAGCAAACTCTTCTTATTTCTATTAAACTACATCCACAGTGAGTGTATTGTCTAGTAGGCTAAATAATGTTAAGTTTGGATCAAAGCCACAGTATTAGAGTTCAAACTAATTGAGTGCTTTTATGTTTGCAGAGAGAGTAGAGAGCGCTGCGTGTGATGGATTGTCAGCTCCGTGCAGATATCAGGCTGTAATTATCACGACCGTGTGTTATGGGAGGTACCACTGCACTCTGCCAACTGTCACAGGCACCCTTTGATAAGCTCCACTGCACAATATGTTCACTTCACACACACATCTCATTACTTGTTATTAGAAATTAGACATCTGTTTATTTGTGGTTAAATCTATCTTTTTTTATGAATTGTATTGCACATATTGTAGAGAACTGTATGTGTGCCAAATGGTTTTAAACAAAGTCATATTAAGAAGGCGTATTGAAGATATTACACTCAAATAACTAAAAAAACAAAACCAATTTTAATAAATTCTAAATATTGGCTCTCACATGTCAGAGGTTTTCATTTCTGGATCCTGTATTGTCCATATACTGTACCATATCCAGTTTTAGACTTATTTTAGACATGATTCTGTCAGGTTTAGATCTATGGTTCTAGTAGTGCTTGGGGTGAAAAGTTTGCAACCCCCTCACTTATAAAGCCCCTATAACAACAACTCCAACATGTTAATGCTCGCGATTCTTGTCGTCAATGGCAAGTCAAAGTTAGCTTCTATGTCAAGTTCACCACATGCAAAGTACATACCTGAGATTGCCATCACGCCGCAGTCCCAAAGCAAACAGCATAGAGCAGAATTTGAACATATATACACAACATTTACACAATTGAGGAGGGGGGCAGAGTCCAATGTCCTTCTGGGGGTCAGGGTGGACCGCAGTTTGTGAACACTTAATGCAAAATTAACATTGTGATCCCAATCCTGGTTTTGAAACTAATTGTGAAGTTATGTGTGTAAGGACAAATCCTTTATGTAGAATATCAGTGTATGTACCGTACCAAGCACATCGGTGTGACGCAAACACATTTCTCAATCTCGGGACCGTTCTGGGTAAAGACAGATTTATTTATTTTTTGCATGTCTGGGGGGATGTCAAAAGTGGTGGTGTTGTTTTGATCTGCTGTATATAATGGGCACAAGAATGTTAGAAGTTTAGAATTTGTTGATTTATTGTTTGGAAACTTTTGAATATAGATAATATTGGCTCATGTTCGTCTTCTGCATAGTAGATTTTAGAGTGCAAAAAACGTACATGGTTTTCAACAAGTCAGGCAGAGGAGGGTAGAGTAGCCAAAATATTTAGGTTACGGTTAAAGTGCTTTATTTGTCATGATACAACGACTATACAACAAAGTCTGTCCTCTGCATTTGACCCATCCTTCCAACCCCGCTGGGACGACCCGGAAGGGCTGCGAAAATAAATATTTTTTCTAGGATAGTTGGTTGGAAGAGAGTGAAACGCCATACATATATTAACCAATCAGCTTAACCCTGACCCTGCCCTAGCCACTACCCTTAAGGACAGTGGGGCGGGGGCCTAATCTTAATAATAATAATGCATCGGTTTTATTTAGCACTTTTCTGGACACTCACAGACGCTTTACATTGCATTATTCATTTACTCCATACTTGGTGGTGGTAAGCTACTATTGTAGCCACAGCTGCCCTGGGGTAGACTGACGGAAGCAAGGCAACCAGTCTGCGCCATTTGCCCCCCCGACCAACACCAACCATTCACTCACTCACTGTATTCGACAGGCTTCCTGGTGTTACCAAACAGTCTCCCTTCCCTGCTTAGCTTCCAGGGTCTGACGGGATTGGGCAGAGCAAAGGCGGTATGGCCACAAATACATCTCTGATTGGATGATGAAGGTACACTGTGTACCCTTACTCCGAGGAAAAATATTTTCGCAGCCAGGCTGATGGTCAGAATTGCGTGGTTGGAAGATTCACCTAATATACATGTTTTTAAGAGGTAGAGAAAACCTACATAGACACGAGGAGAACATACAAACTCCAGACAGAGAGGCCCCGTCCATGTGGGAATTGAACCCGGGACCAACTAGATGTGAAGCACAAGTCCTAACCGCTGCGCTAACCGTCGCTACCGTGCCCCCCATTTACTCAAGTAAGAGTAACGTTACTTTGAAAGTTTACTCAAGTAAGCTAAAAGTAAAAAGTAGTGACCTAAATAAATACTCAAGTAAAAGTAAAAAAGTTGAGCAAAATGTTACTTACTATCAGGATCAGAATCAGAATCAGAATAGGTTTATTGCCATTGTTTCAGAACAGGGTTCACAAACTTGGAATTTTTCTTGGTGCAACATAAAACATATAACACAGAATTATGATAAAAAATAAGCTAAGAACTTTAAACTATAAGGCTATAAGGGCATGCATAAAAATATTAAATAAATAAGATAAAATAAAGTGACGTGTGGTAAGACAACAACAATTTGACAATGAACAACAGCGGGATTGTATTTACAGATGTGTAGGCATATAAAGTGGTATTAAGTGATATAAAGTGATGAGTGAGAGCAGCGGGTCTAAGTGTGGACACACCGCATAGTGCAACAGAGCAGAAACATCCATGAGTCTGTAACTAAGCTACAGAGACTTGTTATTGTTCATGAGTCTGATGGCGGAGGGGAAAAAACTGTTCAAGTGGCGGGCTTTATGGGTCTGGATATTGCTGAGTACTGAGTAACTGTTTGAGTGTAAAAGTCTTTTCAGTTGTGACATCAATTATGAGAAACAAAGAACCTGTCATAATGTTAAAACCCTAATATTTTCACTATTTAAAAATATATATTTCTAACTATGACTTTGTGTAACTTTAAAATGTACTCACAGTGGCACAAGTAACTTGTTTTACTCAGTAAGAGTAAAGATACTTCCTTACAATATTACTCAAGTTGAACTAAAAAAGTACTGAATGATGTAACTACTCTAATAAGTGCAGTTTCTTCAAAAAGTTACTCAAGTACCAGAGACGTTGGTTTCCTTTGCAATTGTACTTCTGAACAGGCACGCTAGAGGGCAGCAGATCTCCATTACAAACGGGATGAAAGCAGAAGCTAATGCCCCTTTTGTGAGCCGAGACGTTTGCAAAGTCACTTTATTCAATTAGGCTCTTTCAGCTTACTGTCGTCACATCTGAGCTCATCCTGTCCTCTTAATGATATCACACTCACTGCCGATACAAACGTAGCTGTAAAAAATAAATGCAATTAAATTAAAAAAAAAGGACATATTAATTTGTCCTTCCAAATACTTTCGAGTAAACATGTCCTGCAATAGTGAACTAGGATGTGATTTATATCTATTAGAATGTTCTCCACTGCAGGGATTTAGAATAAAACTGTCGAAAGGCAACTTTGAGTCACTAAAATAAAAAATAAAAAAGTAATGTTTAAAAAGCTTTTATTGCAGCGGGGCCAGGAGGGGAATTAAATATTGTCTGAGCGTTTTTCAGACCTTGGGCTTTTGTCAGGGCAATCTCTGCAATAAAGGCTTCTTTAGTAATTGCTCATGGCTGTCTTTAGACTAAAAATATTTTTTGCGATGATTGTACCAATGTACTTGATAAATAATTAGCTAAATTAAATCGACCGTGTTATTACCACCAGCACTACAATTACTCATATCACTACAAGAAGAGTTATGCTAATTAGGTTAATACATCTACCGCTAATACTATGAGAATAATGAAAACTGCACAACTTTAATTTAGTCTGGTGACGGTGCTAAAATTTGACTTCACTATAAAGTCAATTTTAGTGCTAAGTTAAAAACACTTTACCAATACTGATTTTGATGCAAAAAACATTTTTAATCCTCTCTTTAAATTCACATTTGGATATATTAATGTAGTACCCTATACAGTGTCTGACTCTTTTACCATCTCCGTAGTATTTTCTTCTTGTAAAATATTCAACAAAATAAAAGGACTTTCTGTCTTCTTTGTTTTTTTTCTGTGATAAAGTCCAGTAATCTCCATGATAGATCTCATTTGAATTTAATTAGGTCTGTTTTTATTGCCAGCGTTTTCAGTTGTAACAAAATGCAATATTCATGGACTGCTCAGATGAGTGTCTAGTTTAGATACTGGTTTAGTCAAATCGATTAGTACTAAGCAGAGGCGGGTAGTACTCAGTTACATTTACTCACATGGGCATGTACTTGAGTAACGTTTTTGAAGACATTGTACTTTTTAGAGTAGTTTTATCATGCTCTACTTGAGTAAAGTGAAGTATCTGTACTCTTACTGGAGTAAAAAAAAATGTTATTTTTTCCACTGTGAGTAAATATTGAAGTGGCAAATGCTTCATCTTGATCATCTCTTGCACCTTGTTCTTTATAATCTGTTCATTTTCTAGGATTAGAAATTATATTTGTATCACGATTTTGTTTCACACAATGAGTAATTGTTTGGGTCTCTACGTTTTACCTGTACTTGAGTAAAATGATTTCAAAGTATCGTTACTGTCTACTCTATCCACCTTTGGTATTGATGTTGTTGCTCTATTGCAGTTCGGTCTTTACTTCCTACCACCACAGTTTACAAGGGTTGGGTAGCGATACATATCACGATACAGATGGCCTGATATCACAATACGATATATCCTAATGAAGTATTAATGTTATGATTTGTCAGTATAACAAACTGCAATACTTTACCCTGGATGAATTTAATAAGAAAGCACAAGTTGAGTTTCCAGAAATGTTAAATTAAATATAAATCAGTGTGACACTGAGTAAAACATTTTGAAAAGTGCAAATGGCAGAAGCATTTACAAAAGTCTGTGTTTTTGTTTTAATGCAAAACACTCATCACAATGAAGAAATATTGTGACATATTGCAAAACGATATATTCCCTATTACTACCATCACAGTCATAAAGTCACCCTCGTAATGAAGGGTGACTTTCATACTATAATGATGAAACACTTTCAAACTACCTCCAGAAAACTACACACGGATTTACTGAAAAGACCTCGCAAAAGGCTTTCAGAAAGTGGATGTTTTTGAAAGTGTACTTTTCACCTGTGACACATGGCATTTTCATATGTGACAGTTTAATGTCAGTCCTGCCTTCACAAAGTCGAAGGCTTGTTTATCCAATCCTAAGTTAATGGTGATGAGTGTGATTCTCATCTGCTGGTGTCTTTAATCTTTGGGGCACGTCATGTTCCTGCACTGACCGGCTGTGCTCCATATTGGCTTTTCCTTGTGTTTCTTCTCACAAACACTGTCGGCCCGGCTTCAAACGGAATAATCCACGTCTGTAAATGAATGAACTGTGTCTTTTATGTGTCCACATTTGTTCACTTAATACTGCCATGACGACATGAGTAAATAAAGCAGTCACAGTGACAGATGTTTTCTCAAAGTAGCATATAGTGTAGTCTGAAATCATTTCAACAATAATACATCCTAAATACCATTATTCAGACAAAATAAATACAAGTTTCCCCTTTTTTGTAATTATGTTAATTTCTCCACACTGGAGAAAGAAATATAACTTTTATTACAACAAAAAATCAAAAAGTAAAATAGGTATGCATGCAGAGTCATGGTGAAACATTATGATAAGTCAAGTAACTGTTGCAGATTTTGCAAAAGCCTAAAGAATATATAGCATGATCTTATAAATGAAACGAGCATGTTGGGCTCCTGACAGTCATGTTGTTGTGTCCTTGAGTGTCTGTGTACACTGATGGGTGAATGGGTGAATGCTTCCTGGATGTAAAGCACTTGCAGTGCCCGTGGAAGGTGGACAAGTGTTATATAAACGGGACAATTCAGTAAAAAAAAAGTGTTATATTTCATATTATGAGTAAAAGTTGAGAGTTCAAAAATAATAATAAATTACTGTACAGTTTGGAAACGCTTTTTTTAAAATTATTTAGCTTTTTCTTTTATTTCAAGACTATTTACATTGTAGATTCTCACTGAAGGCATTATGAATAAACACATGTGGAATTATGTATTATGTATGTATGTCTTTTCAAAACCTAGCTTCTACTTGGATTACGGCTTTGCACACTTATGACCAATGTTTGGAATAACGCCGTTTAAAAGAACGGCGTTTGGTAACAACGTTATTTTTTTCAGTAACGGAGTAATCTAATTCATTACTCTCCCCGTCGTTACAACGCCGTTATCGTTACTGGGTAAACAAAGTGGCCCGTTACAATTCGACTGAATGAGCTTCGCAGTGTGAGCGCACGAGCGCACGCAGGAGGAGCAGCGGAGAGGGCGGGCGGAGTCTCACGGAGACTCACGCTGCCTGTGCAGCAGTGTTCCTGCTCTCTGCTCCAAAAACTACGTGTGTCCCCGACCGCGGCTCGTCCTCCCCACAGCGATGGTGATTTTATACGCAAATAGTTACTTTCCCTGCTAACGGGTTACTTTCATTATAGAATAATTCAGTTACTAACTCAGTTACTTTTTGGAACAAGTAGTGAGTAATTATAACTAATTACTTTTTTAAAGTAACGTTCCCAACACTGCTTATGACATTGTCTCAGTGATGTAGACCCCAGAAATGGTTTTGACTTATGAAGCTCATTGAGAAAATGCCAAGAGTAAATGGTGGCAATTTGGAAGAATTTAAAATATAAAACATATTTCATCTTATTTCACCCCTTTTTCTTTCCTACATAATTCCATGTGTTCATTCAAAGTTTATCCCCCTAAATAAGAATCACACAATATAAATAAATAGTGTTGCAAATAAAGAAAAGCCAATGTATGGGTACTATATCTTCCAAATAAGCTGTGCTATCAGAGGGCTGTGCTTACTTTTATACCCACAGTATTACAGTAAAGTGAAATCCATTTTGCCTGCTTGCAGTATATTGCGTTCACAGACATACATTTTGTGAAAATGCAGCATCTGCAGTCTGTTATGAGTAACGGTAAACCAGAGGTAGTGCCAATGCTAGAACAATAATTAATAATATTGTTACCCTCACTTTACTGCCTGAGAGCTGTGAAGTTTATTAGCTGTATTACTTTCCTGTGTACGAAACTGGAAAAAGTTTGGTAAAGGACCTTTGAACAATGAAATTAATATCATGTATGATAAATATATATTGACACGGGCCTTGATTTCAACTATTCCAAAGCACTCCAGCCTTTATTCAACAAATCAGTTCTGTTATCATTTTTGTGTGGATGTTTTGGTCACTCCCGGCCCAGACAGCCCCATATTCCGCCCTCCATCCTTCAGGAGACGCAGACGCTGGAGGATTTATAGGAACCGCTCTGCTGTGTGATATCTGTAACACTGGTGCTTCTTCTGAATGTCACTCGATCTCTAAATCCTTTCCCTGCAGCTCCCTTCAGTGCACTGTCAACTCCAATGACAAGCAATGGGTTTGGGATGCACTCAGTTTAGGGGGAAGATATACGGGCCGGTCATAAAAAGTGGATATGAGAGAGCGCATTAGGGGTCGCGTCGAAACATAAGGGATATAAACAATGACAGTGATAAATCGCCTGCTTGCGTTTGTCTGAAAAAGTTATGAGCAAAGTGAATGAGTATATATTGAAAATAAAAAATACTAGAAGGCTATATGTAACTACTAAACCCTTCCGATAATCAACAATAGTCTCTTACTAACCTGGAAATCAAAGCTGTTTCAAACCATAGCATTTGTTTGGTGAGTGATATGATGTATGAAGAAATTACATTGCTGCAACAGCACAAATGCAAAGAACAAGAACAGTGAGAAATAAAAATAACACATGGCAAACACGTAGCAAAAATGGCGAAACATGAACAATGTTGAAAGTTCAAGCATGTATTAATAAAATATAACAAACTCTTTTTTGATATAGGCTACTCACAAATCATTTCAAAATGTATTTAAGATTCATTCACACTGTAAATTACAGAACACTTAACACTATAATAACTAGACCTTTATTAGCCGTAATAAATGATGAATTAACTCATTTATCATTTATCAAAATCCTAGTTGTGAACCTGTTCATAACCATGGCAATAAAACCAATTCTGATTCTGATGAGTTAAGTGTGACTTAATAACTAGACTACAGTTAATGCCTAACTCATAGATGAGATACGATAAGCCTTTATTGATCTCACAATGGAGAAATTCACTTGTTACATTGAACTCTCAAGAAAAAACACTCAAGGTGTGCAGAATAGACAGGAAATGTGCAAACAATTAAATAGTACATTGAGGTACTGTATCTTATATACAATGACTACAACGTGTTAAGGGGTAAAAAGTATAAACAATGAAAATAAAAAAATATATAATTTAAAACAAATGTCAGTGTTAGCAGTGCAGGTTTACAGCCATAGTGCAAGTGGTTGATAAAGTGATGCACATAAAGTGAAGTAGATATAGCGATTATTGCACATAGTTTTGCAAAGGGGTTATTGCTCATGTTTGCTCATGTCTTGTTGTACAGTCTGACAGCAGTGGGGATGAAGGACTTGCGGTAACGCTCCTTCTTGCACTGAGGGTGCCTCAGTCTTCCACTGAAAGAGCTGCTCAGCTCCTCTACAGTCCCGTGCAGTGGCGGGGAGGTGTTGTCCCTGATGGAGGTGAGCTTGCCTAACACCCTCCTGTCCCTCAGCTCCTTCACAGAGTCCAGGGGGCAGCCCAGGCTTCAATAGTTCTTCACATAAACGTATTCATATTTAAGTAGTTATTAAGTGTTAGTCACACTTAACTTGTTAATTGTTCATGATGAATTAAGTGTTAACTCATCATTTACTAAGGCTAAATAAGATGTAGTTATTAAAAATTGTTACCCATCTTTGCTCCTACTTAGAAACTCAGCAACGGCCAATGTATTTGGCTTTAATCAGGCGTACTCTTGGACCACTTTGGTATTTCATGTCTTATATGGAGTGAAGGCATTTCTTGAAAAAACGAGTATAGGCACCAAATCCACCAAGGACAACAAGGGTGAGGCCTGTAAATAGTTGCCTGAAAAAATGTAAGAGTGGTAATGGTAAGGCGTCTGCATCAACTTGATTTCCAGAGCGGAACTTACGCAAGCAAACAGGAAGTGGACTAAACCAATTACCAATTAACAGAATTATGAATCACGAAACTCACCTAGCTACTGCCAATGTTTTTTGGGTCGTTTTTTGGCTGATTAGAAAAAAAGCTCTTGGCCCTCCTGCGCGCCGTCCGTAGATTGTTATTAAGGGGACTTGTTATTAAGGGGACTTGTTATTGAGCGGACTTGCTATTCAGGGAACTTGTTATTGAGGGAACTTGTTATTAAGGGGACTTGTTATTGAGGGAACTTGTTATTGAGGGAACTTGGTATTAAGGGGACGTGTTATTAAGGGGACTTGTTATTGAGGGGACTTGTTATTGAGGGAACTTGTTATTGAGGGGACTTGTTATTGAGGGGACATGTTATTACAGGGACGCTGCTTGTGAACAACACGTGACCGCAAATACACAAATCTGATTGCACCGATCGGTTTGAGTTTGGCAGCAGCAGCAAAAGCGAGCGCCCTGCCCAGACTGATATCCCCGTGATTCTTTTGATGTCTACCTTCAACTCTAAAGACTAAATGAAGGTATCAAAAAGTTACAATGTGAGTTTTAAAGTTAGTAGTGTACAGAGCCTTCAAAATCATTGCTCAAGCTGCTCTGGGCGTTAGCGATAGCCTTAGCAATAGCATTAGCCACGGCACAACTGTTGCTCGTATTAGTGGGTGCTTTTTTAAAGAAATACATTATGCAGGGTTTCTACAGGTGATAGCAAGACAAAAGTAACACAGTTTTTAAGCCTAAATACTATATTTTTAATTCTACAAATGTAAAAAATCTTGGCATGCTTCATTTTGCATGATTTGTACACAATCATCCAACATCAAACAGGGGAATGAAGGGGAATTCTGATATTCAAAACCAGACTGGACACGACAACTTTTGCGCAAAAGGTTGTGTACAATTACAGTCAGAACTGCAGCGGAATTAGTTTGAGGCCATAGTTTTTGTGTTTTTGACAGATGTACGCAGTAAAAATAGTTTAGTTTTAGAATTCGCGCTGGTTCAAGTACTCGCCGACACCAGAAAATCTATGGCGTCTGCATAGAAGTTGATACTCGATTCAGTAACGGAACAACCCAGTGGATGAGTAACACGGATGAGTCGGCCTAGAACTCTTTTATTTATTTATTTTTCATGAGGGAGCAATGTTGTAACAGGGTCAAAATGAAAAGTCGGGAAGAGAAAAAGTCGATAGAGCATGTCGTGGGCTCTTCAACTTGCTCTAAATTCAAAATCCATGTTGTTAATCCACGCAAAGTGCCACCTTTATCAAGTGCTACGCGCGATTATCAGCGCCGGACAGACACAGGCGATCCGGTTATCTGTGGCTTATCAGTCCCCATGCTCCTATTAGGATGCTGAATGTGGTTGGAGGACATTACCCATTTCCTCCTCTGTATTTCAAAGCTGGCCCCCTCCACTCCTCCCTTCGCCTCAACCACCCCACCCCCCCTTCCCTTCCCCTCCCTGCACCCTAATTCACTCCAGATGATCACAATAGGACATTTGATTTAGCGCCGCGAAGACGCATGTACACAGCTGCCGACTCCAACAGCTGTAGGATCTTTAATCACAAATTTGTTTATGTAATTAAGACGACAAGAGCCGGCGAGACAGATATATCCGTGTAGAGTGGGGATGGACATTTTCTCTCTTTTTGTTTTTGTGGGAGTGTAATGGAATGCAGGTGATGTAAATCAAGTGCGAACATTATAAGGGAAAGCCTTACCTGGCTTCTGAAAGTTAGCCTCGTAGCCGGAACAGTGGCGTCACGGCAAGACGGTCCCATGTTCAATTCCCTGACCAAATGAGAACTTCCTGTATGGAGTCTGCAGCTTAGAAGTACTTGTATATCCTTCGCAAATACAAAAATATCTTGTCTCCGTGGGGTCTTACGCAGAACATGTGGTAACCTTATAGTTTAGACCCCTCAAATAGTTTCTGAAATGTATGATTCTTTGAACTCAACTAAGTCAGGACTTTAAAGAGGGGATCTTATGCAAAATCAAAGAAGTCACCACCCTCCTGCTTTAATGACTACCGCCCAGTAGCACTCACTCCAATTCTTATGAAGTGCTTCGAGCGGCTCGTCATGGAACATATCAAGTCTGTTCTCCCTCCCACCCTGGACCCATACCAGTTTGCTTACCGGTCCAATCGCTCAACTGAAGATGCCATCTCCACTGCCCTTCATTCAGCCCTCACTCACCTTGAAACAAAGGACTCTTACGTTAGAATGCTGTTTTTAGACTTTAGCTCAGCATTCAACACTATAATCCCACAGCAAGGTGGAGCAGCAAACTGCTCCACCTGGGGATCAACACATCACTGTGCAACTGGCTGCTGGACTTTCTGACGGGGAGACCACAGGCTGTACGTGTCAGCGGAAAGTCCTCCAGAACCATCAAACTGAACACGGGAGCTCCCCAAGGCTGTGTGCTGAGCCCCCTCCTGTTCACTCTGCTGACCCATGACTGCGCTCCAAAGTACGACTCAAACCTCTTCATCAAGTTTGCAGACGACACAACAGTGGCGGGTCTCATCAGCAACAGAGACGAGTCAAACTACAGGAGTGAGGTGAGCAGTCTGGCCATGTAGTGAACACAGAACAATCTCTCTCTAAATGTGGAGAAGACAAAAGAGATTGTTGTGGACTTTCGAAGAGTCCAGCATGCTCCTCTAACAATCAACGGTGCTGCAGTGGAGAGGGTGACCAGCACTAAGTTCCTGGGTGTGCACATCACAGAGAACCTTTCCTGGACCATGCACACTACATCTCTGGTCAAGAAAAGTAATCAGCGTCTCTACTTTCTCCGCAAGTTAAGAAGAGCTAGAGTCCCAGCCTCTGTTATGTGCAACTTCTACAGAGGGACTATAGAGAGCATCCTGACCAGCTCCATCACTGTGTGGCACGGCGCCAGCACTGCCTCCTGCCGAAGGAGCCTCCAGCGCATCGTGAGAGCAGCGGAGAAGATCTGTGGAGCTCCTCTCCCCTACATTAAGGACATGCGCACTCCACCCGTCTCTCCCGCAAAGCCGTCAGAATCACCAGGGACCCTACGCACCCATCACACAGTCTCTTCAAGGTAATGCCTTCTGGGAGGAGACTGCGGAATCTACAGGCCAGGTCGAGTCGCCTTAAGAACAGTTTCGTACACAGGGCCATCGGGAAGCTGAACTCCCTGCCCTCCCTCCCACCCCTCTTCCCCCACCCCCCGCTCCACAATCAAGGATGAGAGAAATATAATTTCAAATCAGTCACATGGTTTGACAAATAAAACAATCTTGAATCTTGAATCAACTTTTTTTTTTTTTTTTTTTTTTTTTTTTTGCCACATAACAATGTTGTTCTCATTAAAACACACTTGTGTTTGGAGCCATTTATAGGCTACAGATTTGAATAATCTTTGGCTCTTCTGTAGGTTTACTCAAAGATCTTTAATAAAACTCTACATAGGACATGGCCATAGTAATACGTTGGAACGAAAGGCAATTCTGGCGGCCATCTTGTGACTGGCGCTTCTAACTCAGTGCAATGTGGAAACACCACTTATTTCCTTGATACTGTTTTGATCTATTTTTAGTGTTTTCATGACTCTTTGATCATTGTGACTGACCATTATGTCATATGGCAAGAATATAACGCTTTTGAAGTTTTTCAAATGTTATTATAGTTTTATAGGAAGCACAAACTTTAGCTCCATTTGTTTATGGATTTTCCTCTGTCAAACACTTCAAATCATTATGTCTTTATCAAATATAACATTTGTTTCCTACTTTCAAACAGTATTTCTCTACTTTTTAACACAACATGACCAATATTTATTGAACATAGTACAATGAATGCTAACCACAGGAATGCTAAACCACTGAACCCTGGGAATGAATGGAGAAAACAATGCTTAAAATTACATAATTCTGCCTGAGACACCTAGACTTAGAAATAATAAACCAATCACAAACAATGAGTGTATCTCACATTCTGCCATTGGATCAATGATAATTTTGCTCCTGGTTTTGCATTGGCTGCTTTAGGGTTAGCCTCGCCGGCCAGTCACGAGATGGCCGCCACGTTTGCCACGTCAACAAGCGTCATGTCCGAGCTAGAGTTTTACTAAATAACTTCGGGGTTGACTATACTGACATACAATGCTCCTCCACTAGGGGGCACAGGGGCGCTTTTAAAGGGACAGAGATGATTTGCAGGGCTTGTCAAAGTTTTGGATCAATATAGCCCCTTTCTAACAAACAAAATGCGAGACAGACAGGGATTTAAGATGTGCTTGAAATTATTACTACGTTGGGATTCTGAGAAAGTGTGGCTTTACTTTGGGGCGAAAATTGGGCGGTTTGATTGTTCCCCGGGCTTTTGACAAGGAAGAAAATTGGTCCGTCACAAAGCAAACTGGCCTTCCCCTGACATTATTAAGCATAAATCCCAAATTTAATTGCAAAATAACTTCAGAATAAAACGCCTGTAACCTTAACAGTCCTTTTCCATTTCTGACAGAAGTGTTGCTTAATAATGGTAAAAAAATAAATAAAAATAAAAATCACAACATTTTTTATGTCAAATAGGATTAAATGCATTTGAGTGCATTTCGGTTAAGTTACTTATGCTTCTGTACTGTAACATAATGGCATGCAGGTTATATGAATCAAGTGCGAACACTGCCGGCTCTTCCAAAGATGTGTCAGCACATCGACAGAGCCTCCCACTGAATACATTTCTGGTGAAAATGGTTCTTGGACGCCGGACAAGTGGCTTAAATGATGTGTTGCAAAGGGCCTCGACTTTGTAAGGAACACCTAGTTAGGTTTTATCACTCCCTTACAACGGGATCTCTGACTTTCTGTCTGTGTTTGCCTGCGGGAGAAGGAAATAAGAACTACAGTGGTCCTATAGTTTGACAGAATTATATATACAGCGGTATGCAAAAGGCCATTGGCAAAACGTATTGCTTAACTTTATACAAAAATGCATCGAAAGTTTATGTCCGAAGGCTATGGTTCGAGTTTACCTGTATTTTCCCGATCTTTTTCATTTACTTCAATGAGTAACTGACATTCACTAAGATATCTAATGGTGGCAATAACTAAGCATCTTCTTTTTTTCTTTCTTTCTTTCAAAAAGCACGGAATAAAATAGACCAAATATGCAATCCTTGTTATGTATTCTCCGAAATGTACAGCTAGCGGGACTGCATGATGCTTCTTTTAATTTTCAGTCTTGAAGACATGAGGACATGAAAAAAGGTCTAAAAATGCAAACTCTTATGCATAATGGTAACTCCTTTCTGTTCAAGTAATCCACATACAAAGCACGCAATAGCTCCAAAATCACCTCATTGTCCGAGTGTACATAACTCACACTCAAGAGAAATCCAAATATCTAAGGTGGAACTTTGAACTGCATGGCTCGCTCAAATATCTGCAGTACTATCGTGTCGTTCCCAATACAAAACTGTGGTACGTTTCACTCTTGTTGCTGCTGTAGTTTTTTGGGGGGGTTTTTCCTCTCTTTTGTTGAAGGCATGAAGTATTAATGTAACCAGCCTGTGCCCTTTTCCTGTGCGTTTCGGAGGCTGCTCTGGACACCGAGAAGACGTATCATACACAGCATATAAACGCCTGTCTGGGAATGTTGAGCTGAAAAACATAAGGGCTTGTCTTCAGTCCGTTTGAGTGGGCCAAAAATGGCCACTCTGTCTCTTTGTTTTGCCTTTTTTTGTTTTTTGTTTGTTGCCTGGGTAATGCGGCATGCAAATAAAATGCCAGTATAATTGCATTCTCGTTGAAATTATGAGAAGTAGAGACAGTTGAGTATACGCATCTAAATTGGGATGGGTGCACCTTTTCCCTTTGAAGTTGTGCCGAAGTAGAGCTGCATGGCTAAACAAAAGCTTTTGTTGAGTGGTATAGTCGCTGAAGAAAGTTTTCGATTGTTCATGTCTTAAGGTCCGCACACACTACACGATTTTTATGCCAGATTTTGATACAATTCTCAGTTGTGCCGAGTCGTCTCGAGTCGTGGCTAGTCTAAGGCAGTCACACAGAGTCGTGTCGCGACTGGACTCGCGTTCAAATCGTGTAGTGTGTGTGGACTTTAGAGACATTTGAAGGCCATATATCATGTATTGATGAAAAATGGATGTGCAAGAGTGCAGATAAAATACTTTCAGTTTTCATATGCACGGGTAAAAAGAGCTGTTTTCAGCCTGGATTGTCAGAGTTGAGGCCTGTCTCACGTCCTCATGAAGACTTTAGCTGCATGAAACTGAAACGCAGCCTCATCGTGTTTATTATTGACTCTGGGAACCACCAGGAGACCCCTCCCTGAAGTTCTCAGGGCCCGAGATGGTTCATACGGCTCTAACATGTCAGAGATGTACTTTGGTGCTAAACCATGAAAATACTTGTACACAAGCAGAGCTGTTTTAAATTCTATTCTCTGAGTGACAGGAAGCCAGTGCAGAGACCGGAGCACTGGACTAATATGGTCGTATTTCCTGGGTCTTGTCAGGACTCGAGCAGCAGCGTTCTGGATGTACTGCAGCTCTAACAGCTCGTTTAGATAGGCCAGTGAGCAGCCGTTACAGTAGTCTAACCTGCTGGAGTCAAATGCATGGATGAGTCTCTCTAAGTCTGGTTTTGACACTATTCCTCTGATCTTAGCAATGTTTTTCAGATGGTAAAAAGCTGATGATGTTATTGCTTTAATGTGGCTGTTTAAGTTCAGGTCTGAGTCCATGATTACTCCTAGAGCTTTTTTGGTTTTAGAGAGAGAGACTCAAGGTGACTGATAACACTTTGTCTTTGTGTCTGTGGGCCAAAAACAATGATCTCAGTTTTGTCTGAGTTTAGTTGGAGAAAGTTGTTTTGCATCCACAAACTGATCTGTTCGATGCAGTGACAGAGTGTATCTACAGGCCCACGTTCACCTGCCGTCAGGGACACGTAGATCTGAGTGTAGTACGACACATTGTTGCTGTTTATTAGCTGACCCAATGGAAGCTAATATTTTCTAACCTGTGAAGTAAGATTCCATGGTCCACTGAGTCAAAGGCAGCGCTCAGGTCCAGCAGAACTAAAACTGAGACCTTACCTGCGTTGGTGTTCATGTGGATATCATTTGTCACCTTGATCAGAGCTGTCTCAGTGCTGTGCTGGGGCCTAAAGGAGGGTGATGCGCAAAATGTACTAATGATTTTTTTCTTTATCATGTTCCAATGTTGTTCTCTCAAAGAAAACATACCTGGATCTATGTTTCGAGCCACTCGCACAGCTTTGAGCAATCTCTGAATCTTTACCAGCTGCTATTCTTTCTATAGCAGCAACAGCTCCCCAAAAGCCCCTCCTGAGGAAATGCTTTCCTCACCTCTCGATCTTTTGCTTAACTTAATCCTTTCATTGCGATGTAAAAACACCGGCCATAGCTTCACTACAGCCACATGAGCCACGAGGAAATGTTTTTCTTTTTATTGAAACAGCTGTGAAACGACTGGATATTTTGTTTCAGCTCTTTTAGATAAATATTGCATTTCCTAACCGACAAATGTGTAAGACTTGGGATTGTTATCAAATACAGGCCTAAAACATAATGCCCGCTCTTTACAGAACTAAGCGGAAGCAATGCTTATTTTTGTCTGTCCTATTAATTTCTATGTAATTTGTTTTAGGTTAATGGGTTAAACCAAAGAAGTCTAGGTCTAGATCAGTGGTTCCCGATCTAGTGGTGGGGCAAGTCAGGTCATAAAAAATATTATTTGAGCATAAAAATGCAACTGATTTGACCAGAAAAACGGGTCAAAACTAACTCCAATTTCTTTTTATTTGTCTGAGTAAAATTGCTGGCAGATATTATGTTTGTGATGCATTTGTGTGGCATTTGTTTTGGACTGGGAGATCCGGCCTGTCTCGGGCACCAATAGCCTGCATGGCATAAATGAAAATGTTCCACCTTGGTTTATTACCGACTTCTCTTTTCAAAACAAAGTTTAAAGTTGACATTTTCGCCAACACTTAGCACGTTATGCACAGTTTATATACGTTGTATATGACGAGCGTGTGTGGACAAGCCGGACTTACGACGCTGAATTTGATAAAAGACGCGTAACCACATCAAATAAAACAGAGCTTTGAATTTGCCAAGTTGGAGCGAATGCATCTCCTGGCGCCTATTGTTGCGGTCATTGCTTCCAAACGGTTTCAATCTGCAATTTGTCAATATGTCAAGCATATTACATTCATGGTCATGATGTCAACACACAAAAGCCCCGTTTTCAGTGGAGCGGCGCATTGCGGGTCAGGAAAATGTGGTCCTGTTGCCAAAATGCATACGGCCATAACCCCAGGGCCTTTGGTTCAATCACCAATCATTTAAACGGGTGGGGCATCACAGCTGTCTCTTTAGTAACCCATAATTCTTTTACCGTTATGACTTGTGGCATTGAGGCATTAATTCTATTGTGCTTTTGGAAAACAAGCTGCGATTTGCGACATCTGTTCTCACTTTCTGACACTTTTGATGTTGCATGAGTTGTATAACTGAGAATTAGCATAATATTCCTTACAATCATGGATGCGCAGCTTTAACATATACAGTATTAAGGAGGTCCTTTACCAAGTGTTTGCTCATGTGCAAAATGAGAAGCACGTGCAAAAGGGGATAATTCATTCATTACATAGGCCTATGTAGTCTGTTGGCTATTCGGACAGAAGCCCACTACTTTCTCCGAGCTGGGTGACGTCACGCGCGCTGCGGCGTGCAGATTTTTTATTTATTTATTTATTTTTATTTATTTATTGTTACACACGTTTATTTTATGAAACAGAACGACAGTTTTGGCACTTTTACAGGCGTTTTATTTGACATTTAAATTAAAATTAAAACTATCATAAAAAAAAAAACTTACTCCAGCGTTAGCTCTAAGACGTGCAGAAAGTAGGGCAGCCCTGTGTCCGAAGCGCCAGCAGAATGAGTGCACTACATCTGCTAAAAGTTCGCTAAACTCCGGAAATTTTTTATTTCTGCGATAAAGACCGACCAAACTAATGAGACAGGGGACTAATTATGGATAAATACGAATCAGATATATTTAACATGGATTTTACATGAATGGCTTGGATTATTTGAGAGGAAGCTATCGTTCATTTAACAGCTCGACCTAAAGGTAAGCAGCTAACGCTAGCATTTTTCACCGTAACCGTTTATATCTAAGTCATTTATTTATGATAAATAGGCAACACACGATTGAAACAGCTGATTTCATTCCGTCGTGTGGTTTAGTTCAAAGACCTGTTGCTGTCAGGCATTCTTCTCCGACTCCCGCAATGCATTGTGGTCTATATTGACCCGTTTAGTGATCACCGCTGCTCACTACTTTTCAGAATGCATTGTGGGAAATTTTGAGTGCACTACTTTTTTTCTCTCTGGACATTCGGACACCCCTACAAAATGGCGTGATCACTATATAGGGAATAGTGTGGACATTCGGACACAGCCCTGGTGTCGTCTTGGGGTAACCCGGGAACAGCTGGAGGAGGTGTTCGTGGCTCGGGAAGTCTGGGCATCTCTGCTCAGACTGCTGCCTCCGCGACCCGGCCCCGGATAAAGCGGAAGAAAATGAATGGATTGATTTTTGTTTATGTACTTTTATTTTATTTATTTATGCAAATTCTCAAAGTCACAGATGGTTTAATTTCAAATGCATTTATTTTATTTATTTATGTATTTATTCTGCTGACAAATTCAACATTTATTGACACAAGGTTTTAAGCCAAGAGCTCTGCCTCCCCTTGTCTGAGATTACAGAATGGTCTCTGGGATTACTGGCACCAGCGGGGCAGAAAAACATCTGCACTCTGGCTCTTCAAGTGTGACACATTTTGGTCCTTCTCTGTAGTGTCCTGGGACTCTGATAAAGGTTCCTGGTCTTCTTCCTTTACTTCAACAACTCTCTGCTTTGCAGGCTTTTTTCTCTTGTTCTTTCTTTTGTTGGAGCTGGGAGGTTCTTCCTGCTCTGTTTTATACACATCTTGTTTCTCTACTTCCGTAATGTCTGCAGTATCTGCCACATTTTTCTCGCCCTCCACTGAACAATCCCTGCTGGGCTGGTCTTCAAGAAGAATTGGAGGTTGAGTCATGTCTAAGATATTCACAGAGTCCGCTGGTGGAGAAATGTCTTTAGTCTGGTCCTTCAACTTCAAAAAACTTTGGTCCTCAGTGAAGGTGTTCCAAACGACAAGAACGTCTCCTTTGGACTCCAATTTAGTGACCTCCTGCTTCTCTGCACCGGTGAGTTCTCCTGTGAACCCTGAAATAATATCTGCAATCAGGTCCAGGTCCTTCATGTTTAGATTATCTTGGTCTTCAATAGCAGTGTCTTGAACTTTAGGAACTTCTACTTGGGACTCAGAAGAATTGATGGCCATCTCAACTTCCGCCCCTCTGGTTTCTTTGGCCTCAGGTGAACTTGCTTCCGTAGCTTTCCCTGAAATCACATTTGAGTCCTGAGACTCATTCACAGAGTCCTCCATGTTTGATAGACCTTTGTATTTGAAGGCGGTGTCTTGAACTAGCCTATTCTGAATGTTATTTCCTTTCTTTTTCCTTTTCTTTTTGTTGATGTAGGGATTTTCCACCAGTACATCTGATTTAGTGACCTCCTGCTTCTCTGCCCCAGTAAGGTCACCTGTAAACCCTGAAAAAATATCTGCAATCAGGTCCAGGTCCTTCATGTTTAAATTATCTTGGACTTCAATAGCAGAGTCTAGAACTTTATGAACTTCTACACTCTGGTCTTTAATGAGGAGTTGTGTCATGATGGCCATCTCAACTTTAGCCTCTCTGGTTTCTTTGGCCTCAGGTGAACTTGCTTCCGTAGCTTTAACTGAAGTCACATTAGAGTCCTGGGACTCATTCACAGAATCCTCCATGTTTGATAGACCTTTGTATTTGAAGGCGGTGTCTTGAACTTCAGGAAAGTAATCTTGGGACTCTGAAAGATTGTCCACTGCTATGGCATTAGAGCTATCTGCCATTTGGACCTTTGTAGTGATGGCCTTAATCTGAGCATCTCTGGGCTCGTCCTCAGCCTTTGGTTTTGGAGCCTTGGCACCAACGGGTAGCCTATTCTGCTTGTTATTTCCTTTCCTCCTTCTTCTCGTTTTGTTAACGGGTGTTTCAGCCTGCACATCTGATTCACTGATCTCTTGGTGCCCTGCACCAGTGAGATCAGCAGGATAATCAAATACATGGCCGTCTGTTATACAATTTCTGTCGGGCTTTGTTTCCGAGATGATTTGTGGTTTATTATTTACCACAGTTACTGAAGCTCCTGTGAAAATCTCTTCAAGAGTTTCTGTTTGGGACTCTGGAAGATTGTCAGCTAGCAGGGTACCCTGGACGTGATCATCTGTGGTGATGTCCTGGGACTCTGCTGTAGGATCTGAGTCTCCCTCCTTTACTTTGATAACTCTCTGCTTTGCCTGCTCCTTTTTCTTGCTTTTGTTGGAGCTGAGAGCTTCATCCTGCGCTGTTTCAGTGACTTCAGTCACTTCAGGAAGGTTTGTGGTAGTATTTAGAACTATTTCTGAAACAGTTCCTTCAGCGGCACAATCGCTGTTCAATCGCTGATGTGTAGTGTTGGTCACCTCTTTCTGTGATCTTGTCACTTTAGCCTCCTCTGAAGTGTCCTCGATCACAAATTCCTTCTTGTTTGGTGGCTTAGACACATCTATCACATCCATAGAGGGTTCATTCAGTAGCTCTTGAGAAGAATTTGCTATTATGACCCTCAGGATACAGTGGTAGTAGTTTTCTCCTGGTTTAACACTCTCTGATGGGGTGCCGAGTTCGATCTGTGTAATTTTCATCCAGTCTTCTCCTGACACATTTGTAATTTTAGGTTTAGCGACTACACTGCTGGAGTTTTCTGTGATTTTAATTGCAATATGGGGGCTTTCTTTGTCTTTCAACTGTTTCAACAAAGACTGCTCCTTTGTACTCCACTCCAGTGCAGCTTTGTCAAACTGAAGTTGCTTCTCTAGAGCTGCTTGTTGTTGGTGTTCAAGTTTATCTTTCAAAGCCTCCTCTCTCTCGAGAAAGCTTTGACGCTCTGTTGTCCATAGACCCTCCTTCTCCAGGTAGGTCTGTCTGTCTGCAGCCCACTGGCTGTGTCCCTCTTCTAAGGCTTTATATAAGTTATCCATAATGTGCTCCATTGTTAAGAGACTTACTGAGTTTCTTTGAGACAAGTTGAACTGTTTTTTCAATGTTTTGAAAGGTCCTGTCCAAATGCTGCCTCAAAAACGTCTGTCGAGTGATAGAGCTGAACTGATTCGTGTACAGGTCAAAGTCAAAATGATAGTTTAAGCTGTCTGCTGTTCAAAGATTCTCTCAGGCCAATTGGAATTCTGATGTCATAGAATGTTTGGTACATTGGAAGCGTTGCTCATTGCTTGGCAACAGTTGCTATAGGTAATATGGTGTATTCCCATTGCCCATATGGTCATGTTCATGTTCGAAGCAGCCTGTGGGGGAAAACAAAGAGAGGAACACATTGAACTTTCTCCACCATTACTCCAACAAATGCCGAATTATCAAATAAAATTCTACTAAATAAAGATACAGAGACATGGAGTGGAGCACATTGGGTGAACAGCACATAAATACTTCAAATCAGACAATGCTAACCAGGAAGCTACATTAGCTTCATGCTACATATGCTAACGTTAGCAACGAGTGCCTTTTTTCACTTCCACTGAACAATTTGCTGTGAAAAAACGCACGTGCTTAGTGAAAAATAAAAATGGCAAATAAACTTAAAGATACTGTATGTTCTAGCCTGGCCTTAGCCATCTGTAAACTCCAGTCAATTATCATTTCCCTACATGTTACGTCTGGGTCTGATCTCAGTGGTGTTGTAGGTGATGTCAAGCATTTGATAGCTTGCGTCACTCACACCGCTGTCACACCTACAGCGGCGGAAGACAAGAGAGCGGCGAGCTTCCATACATTCCCTATGCTGCCTGGCGACCGGAAAGAAGCCTCCGGCCTCAGCGGCGGATATGGCGTTGAAAAAATGTCAACGCTATGCACATACAGAGCGACCACCACTCACAGAACAAGGCCTGAGAGACGCCTGTGCGTAATTGGCTCATGCACTAAGCACCGCAGGTATGGTTTGTCAAAAATTAACTGGTAAATTAGCTGATATTTGTCTTTAACAATGTAATGGTTCAATTTCCAAAACACTAAGTCAAGTCGATTTTGTTGAATAGTTTCCAATCATTTAGCTGGCTGAACGCGTGCGTGAGAGTGAGTAGAGTAGAGTGAATATGAATAAACATGATAGAGGATGGTTTGGTAGTGTTTCTCGTGTGCTCCAGCAGCGCCACAATACATAGACTATTAGCGATTAGGAAATGAGGAATTGGTCATTATTAAACACAGACTTGTCATTCCTACCTTCACATGTTTGTCTCAACACGTGCAACATCATCCTATTTTTTTTATTTCCTTTTTGCCATTTATTTTTTTTATTTTTGCCTTATTTACAACATAGGAGCTGGTTTCAAAAAACAGCCAAACCCAAAGCCAAGCTTCAGTTAGCCCGCACTGCACATACAGTAGTGTTTAAAATAATAGCAGTCCAACATGACTAACCAGATTATTCACAGTTGTTGGTATAAATCATAGAACTACATGGACAACAATTTACCAGTAAGTGCAGTAGATTCTTAGAAACACCCAGCACAGACCCAGCATTCATGGTATGCATGCTCTTACTTCTGTGTAGTTGAATATTCAATTGAAAGGGGTGTGTTCAAAACCGGTTTGAATCAGGTGGTCCTTATTTTAGGAAGTCAGCACATGTTATACATGCATTTCACTTTGAAATCCTGAAGAAAAATGAGTCGTTCAAGACATTGTTCAGAAGTACTGTGTTCTTTTGTTAAAAGGTTACTTGGAGGGGTTAAAACTGCTCAAATGATCTCCGACGCAAAAGAAAAATGGAAGAATACCATTCAAATGGATCGAACAATAGCCACAAAATGGAAGACTACCATTCGAATGGATTGGACAATAGCTAGAACTCCAAAGGCTCAGCCAATGATCAGCTCCAGGATGATCAAAGACAGTCTGAAGTTACCTGTGAGGACTGTGACAGTTAGAAGACGCCTGTGTGAAGCAAATCTACTTCCAAGAAGCCCCCGCAAAGTCCCACTGTTACAAAAAAGTGCTGAAGAGGATACAATTTTCAAAAGAACAGATCATCTGGCCGAAAGAGAAATGGAGAAACATTTTGTGGACTGATGAAAGTAAGATTGCTCTTTTTGGGTCCAAGGGCTGCAGACAGTTTGTCAGACGACCCCAAACTCTGAATCCAAGCCATATCTGAAGACAGTGAAGCATAGTGGGGCAAGCATCATGATATGGGCATGTTTCTCTAGCTATGGTGTGGGGCCTATTTATCGAATACCAGGGATCATGGGTTAGTTTGGATATATCAAAATACTTGAAGAGGTCATGTTGCCATATGCTGAAGAGGAAATGCCCTTGAAATGGGTGTTTCAACAAGACAATGACCCCAAACACACCAGCAAGCTAAATCTTTGTTCCAGACCAAGACTCTATGCAACACTGATGTGAAGCAGTTCTAATAAACTGTGGTCATACAACTAAATATTAGTTTATTGATTCATAGGAAAGCTAAATCCTATGGGGAATTTCTTTTTTATGTAGTAGCTTGTAAAGACAAATGCAGACACTGCTATTTTTTTGAACAGCCCAAAATGTTCTACAAAGCACTTGAAGAAATTATACATTTCTCTTCATGTTTTGATTTAGAAAACCATGGGCAATGCTTCCAATGCATCGAAATAAATCTATTATAAAGATTTTGTGCTTAACAAACGTTTTTAAACACACTGTTATTATTTCGACCACAACTGTAAAGTCATGAGATCTGATACAGGCGGCCGAAATCAGTCTCCTTCGCAGGGTGACTCAGTTACCTGGGAGGAGCTCGGAGTTGCCCCTTCATGTCGAAAGGAGCCAGCTGAGGTGGCTCGGGGATCTGTTTCGGATGCCTCCTGGTTAGGGATGCACCGATCTGATACTGGTATCGGATATCGGAGCCAATACTGGAAAAAATATGATATCGGGTATCGGCTACAAATACACACAGCATTCTATAATTTTACGTATCAGACTTGGGGCCCTAAAACTTAAATACAGGCAATTTTAATACCTAAAAAAAAAAAAAAATTAACCCTTAAGCAATTAAACAATGGGCGAAACAGGAGGATCAAAACAGACATCCCTCTTAAATAAAGGACTTTTAAAAACTACATCAAAGTGCCTCGGACTGTCTTGCCCATTGTTTTTATTGTCATTTTCCGTATTTCACAGCTCCGTCCTTGATGAGCACCTGATGTTTTTACTATATCCCACACGGATCACGGATTGTTATTTACTACCAGGGGCGGACTGGGACAATACTCCAGCCCCGGCATTTTTTGCCATACCATTCCATTACTCACCCCCGGACAGCAGTCTGTGATGGGCCGATGGATAATCAATCCAAGACACGGGCTGCGCAGAAAATAAAAAAATAAATAGGCTGGGCCGGCCCATATTGGGGGAGTAATAGAAGGGGCAGAGGGAAGCAGGCTGATCATGCGTGCGGCACATGTACCACTGATGGCCTGTGATGGGCCATTGGATGATTCCATTCCAGAAAGCACGGGCTGCGCAGAAAATAAAAAAATAAAATCTAACGCACCGGCCCATTTTGGGACCAGCCCACGGCCACCGGCCCCCGGTAAAATGTAAGCCCCGTCCACTGCTGTTTTGTACCTGTCTTGATGACCCTAAGTGTTTCTCAAATCACAAAATTTAGAAAAACAAATCCTGCAGTTGTCTTATATTTATCACCAACACAACACTTATTTAGTGCTGATAGCTAGGCTTTGTGCATGCAGCATCTGGCATTCTGTGGAGGCTTTCCCGCCTGCGCTTTATTCCTATGGAGAGTTAGCCGTTTCTCACTAAAATGTGTGGCAGAAAACAAACAGCTGTTGGATAATCACCGATAACATGTTATTTTATTCAGGATGTCAGTACTTTACGGGGGAGACTTCTGTGTTTATAACTGTAAGTGTTTTAGTCTTGAAGCTAAAGGCTAACGTTAATTTAACGCTAACAAATTAAAAAGCACAACAATCTAAACAACACTCGGTTTGACGTTTTAAGTTCTCTTCTGTTCAATTTTATTTGTTTAAAAAAATGTAAGTTGTAAGGAAGTTGTCTCCTTGAATTAATGAATTAAAAGGAGAAGCAATGTCTGAATGTATGCGGATGGTTAGCAAGTTGGCTAGTCCAGGAAACTTTTCAGAGTCTGTTAGCCTGCTTAATGTATTTTTCCCGATTTTTCCATACAGACGACATTGCATCATAGAAGGGGGCGTGGCCTAGCCATGGGTGCTGGGGAAATATACACTTATTTATCACATACAAATAAAGTCAAGTCTAAATCGTTTTTTTCACAGCAGATTGTTCAGTAGAGGTGAAAATACGGCAGTCGTAGCTAGTGCTAGCTAGCATCAGCATTAGCACAATGCTAACTTGAAACATGTTAGCATTCTCTGTTATTTATGTATTTATGGGCTGTTGAACCACTTTGTTCCTCTCCATGTCTTTAATGCTCATAATTCAGCAGAAATGTTTTGTTTAGTATTGGGCCTAGCTTCACCATTCATTTGAATGGGGATAGAATGCTCAAATTAAACAGGTCCAAGGGCCGTTGTCTAACAAAATGGTTGGAACAGGCTCAAATAGCTAAAGGCATACAGTATTCATGATTTTCATGGTCTTTACCGAGGAAGTTAGCCAAACACATTTTAAAATCGAGAAGGAAATATTTTGGTCACCTTATTATTAGCATTTGTGAATTGCTGTGTCTATTGCTTTAAATCAGTGACAAAATCCAAATGAGAAAAGATGGGCGCCTTAGAAATTATCAACGTTGCAGAACGAGGTCAGGTCAAAACTTTGTGGAAGAATTTAAGACTGATTCAAAAGCCGATATTTCATCATAAAGATTTTATTCTGTGGGGTCAAGTTTTGCTTTGGAGCAACTTTTTTTGAAGTGGACTCTAAGTAGTGTTGAATATATAATGACCTTGGTGAAGTTATCTCGACTATAAATCACTCGCATTTGGGCAGCCTAGCATAAATTTCTGCCTGATTCCTATTCATAGATAAGGTGATTCATTCCCGGAGGGGGATGACGAGGGCACCGGCGGGACCCGGACACCCTCCAGTCAATGTCTCCTCCACCGCACGATGGCAGAGGAGATTAGGGCAGGATAACGGGGCGCAACAACATGGCCGCCCCAAACCAGATCAAAGCCCGGAGACAATCAAAGCCAGAGTGACAGCCACAGCGGTAAGCTCTTCTAAATGTGTGCCGTCTCCACCAACCACAACCTCTTCAACAACACTTCAGCCCGTATGTAAAAGCAATAAAAAGAGAAGGCTTTGTAAAAAAAAAGTATGATGCAGATTACTTTTTTTATATATTAGATGCCCTTCCTGACAGAATAAGCTACACATGCAGTGACTTTAGGACAGTGTCCGTGAGATGTAAATCTGTAAACCCTCTAGTTAATGGGCAAGCAATTGGCCCATTGCGTCAAAACCAGAATTTAGTTTTGAAAAATCAAGGTAAAATCGTCCCGGCTCCAAAAATGTATTTACGAAATGTCAGTCACCAATCACGTACCAATAGAATACTTATTCAAAATGTGTTTCGAAAATCCAATATCAATTTTTTTCAGCAAAACAAAACAACCGTTAAATCAATAATCATTTCACAAGAACATAGTGGAAGAACAAGGAACAAAATAGCAACAAGGGAACAACAGCAAAACAAAATGAACCATACACACCCGCAGCATCTGACAATGGCTGAAATGACCATTTACAAGATGGTACTTACATTGTAGCTTTACATGACTGATTACGAAACAACTAAGATAATACTAAATACTTACAAACTATTTACAAAGAACTTGAAACTTACACTTTTTGAAGTGTTCGTGAAGTGTTCGTACATCAACAGAAACAGAAAACAAGCACAATTACAAGAACGCTCTCATTTCATATAAGATGTCTGGTACAAAGCAAGTGACAAAAGGCGATCATGACTTAGTCTTGATGGTTATCAATGCCAAACACAGTCAACATTCACGAAAGGCACTAGTATTGTGTTAAAAAGAACATTAAATACATATTAAATACATATTATCCGTAATCTTGCTACTTCCCAGTTGTCAATTCCATCCTTGATATGATATTGATTAGTGTACAATTTTGCTTGATTGCTTCCTTTTTTTCTTTTTCTTTTTTATGTACAATGAATTACTGTATGTAATATGTAAGCCCTGCATAGTGTAGTGTGTTAAAAAGCCAGGGTGTAGAGCGGGTCCATTGAAGAGGGCAGTAGCTCCAACAAACCCCCACCCAGCTTCCCCAACTAGCTGATTTGGTAGATGATGTTCCTATACTGTAGTGCGTTAAAAGCAAGGTATACGAGCCCATTGGAAGGGGCACTCTCAACAGATTTGGAGCTCGCCTACTCTAATTCTCTCTTTGCGATTTTGAGCAATAGAATGACAACTGTTCAGAGCAACAACACTCTTCAATAATTCACCGAATGCAAATGAATCCTACAGCTCCCTCTCCCCCTTCTTCTCTGTACTTTTCAACAAGTCTTTTGTTTGTATTTTTATTTGAACAGGTTGATGTTTGGACATTGTTTCATCTCCAAAATATTCCACAATTGTACCCCATTAACTGTCGGGCCAAAACTGTCGGGCCAAGTTGTGCTATGTTTCTTAATCCTAAAGTTCAATTCATCACATAATTCATAACGACCAGTACGTTCTTGAAACCCATCCATCCATCCATTTTCTCCCACTTGTCCGTTGCCGGGTCGTGGGGGCAGCTGTTGGAGCTGCCCAAGTCACATAGCACCATGCCCCTATGGCTCCTCCTGCAGGTGGTGGGTCCACGGGAGGACGGCCTCATGGTTCCAAACGGGCCTGTTGGTCTCTCATAGGGGGCCCATTCACACTCTCATTCATACACCAGTGTACGCAGACACTGGAGGCAAGGAGGGTGAAGTGTCTTGCCCAAGGACACAACGACAATGTGCACCTTCAGGAGGCGGGATTCGAACCCCCGACCTTCCGATCATGAGCCGACCCGCTCTACCATCTGCGCCACCGTCGCCCCTGAAACCTTCTTTGCATTTGGCTCGGTAACAGTTTGTACCTTGCTTTGTAAAACATCTGTACAGTTTGGAACTCAACAATGTCACAAAACTTAATGATATGAGTTTGTGTGGTTCAAAAATCCAACTTTATGACTTAATCGAACAGCTCTTTTTTGTAGCATTACTATTGGTTTTACTGTGCTTTCATAAGTACTACCCCAAACTACAGTGCAATAATTTAAATAGGGCAGTATAAGAGAACAGTATAAGATATGTAGAGCTTTGATGTTTAAAATGTGCTTTGCTTTTGCTATTACTGCAATGCTTCTAGAAATTTTAGTAGTATATATTTAACGTGAGATTTCCAAGTAATTCTATCGTCTATAATAACTCCAAGGAATTTGATTTCATGCACTCGCTCTATAACAACACCCTCTATCTGAATTACTTCCTGAGCATTGGAATTACAGTCGCCGAATATCATCATTTTTATGTATATACTATATATATATATTTTGTAAAGTCCCTCCTTCCCGGATCTCAGCCACTAATCAGAGTCTAGTATCCTCCAGGGTCGACCAATGGGACGAGCTTTCCCTGAACCAGTCTGTCAGGTCCAATCAGGAGGGGAGGGGGAGGAGTTCTCCTCATTTTGCAAACTAAGAAGGGCTTTCTGGTTAAAGAGGGGAGGATTTTTTTTGTTACTTTCAATATTCTCCTCACTTTGCAAACTTACAGACTATCCCTTTAAGTTGGACTAACACTTACTCCAGTTACTGCCTAACTCATAATGAATAATTCTTCACAGACTTCACTTATTCATTGTTAAGTAGTTATTAAGTAGTTAACTCATGAACTGTTCATGATGACTTAAGTGTTCACTCATCCTTTATTAAGGCTATGTTGTCATTATAAACTGTTACCCAATTGTTTACTAATCCTTATAGTGATTACACACTGCCAACCCTCCCCTCTTCATCTCTACTCGTTCTGGAATCACGTAATCCCCACTTGCAGGACCAGCACACAAATCGTTTGTAAGCGATGCACACAGAGCAGTCAGTGATGTATGACAGCAGTTAAACATGAGCAGCCCACAAGTAAAGCCTGTGTAATACCCGTGCTGATAATGCACGACATCGGTTTAGTTGTAACATAGTGGTTAACACAAAAAAAAGAGGCTGCTATGAATAAGGACGGGTCAGAGATGGTTTTAGGTCAAAATGGCTAAACGCTGCATACTTTGCCAAGAATGAAAAGCCCCAAAATATAAAAGCAGGATTCTGAAAGTATAATGTCTCACTAATTAACATGATAAAAGGAGCAACAGTGTGTCTGAACGTAGCATTTTGTATATTTCTTCAAAAGATAGGACACGGTTCATGACTAATGGAAAACATTCATGGCAAAAAGATGTGTTCACTTACGGAAAAAAAGAGAAATCCGAGGCACGTCTGGCCTTAAACTTTGGTTAAACTTGGGTCATGCAGAATTGACTAAATATGAATAAATAAATAAATGTCAGTATTTTAACTGGACTGTTTCAGTACATAATAAAAAAGGCACTGTATTTTGTGTTATAATTGCACACTGCAGACAGCTCTCCGCTCCCAGCCTGATCCTTCCACCTCTTGGACTCGCGTAAAGCCTTTATACTTATATGAAGAGCGGACAGCAAATATGGCTTAGCATAAATCCTTCAAGAGCAATGCAAACAGTAAACCTGCGTGCCGGGCCAATGGCGAAGCCTGCGAAATACCAACGCTGATAAGACATGACACCAGCCATAACAGTTTACACCGCCGGGTTAATTCTGCGCAGGGAACGGCCATGACAAATGACGTGTCACGACTTTTGTGTGGTTTACGCATCAAAGCGCGCACCACCGCGGAAGTTTTCGACCTCGTTTCTTTCACACACTGCTAACAAATACGCAAAAAAAGGGAGAAAAGAAAAACCCTATCCAAACATCCATCTAAAACGTCAAGACGCGCTGACTTTGTGACCTCCGATCTTTGCCCGCGTGACTCCGGAGCACATGTTTCGCAATTGATGAATGCAGTTTTTCAGCCCCCGAGACAGCTACTGGTTTTCGTTTATGGGGGATATGAATGGGAATCAACATCAGATGCCGGAGCGCAACCCCCCCCACTCCCCCAAAACGTAACCCTTCACGGACCTTATGTCAACTTTACACGACCTGACTGTTTAGGTAGCAGTTAAAATGTGAGCTTTAACTGATTACTTCTCGTGTAAGTTATTCCCAGACTGGTTTAGAGGGAAAACAACTTTTAAAAGGTGTGTTTTAATTTGTCCCATAACTCCTCATAAAGGCTGTATGTAAATCACACAAAGGCTGTTTACATTTAATGAATACGTTTAAATTTTAGAATAATATTACGAATAACAAAGAAAAAAAGTGTCCTCTTGGATTAAATGAACTTTTATGATCTAGGTTTGCTGCAGTTGATCAGGTCTATGTTCACTAACATGATATGCCCAAAGAATGAGATCAGCTGACTAACGGAACATCCCAGGAATGACCCAGGTTCAGTGGATTTCTTCTTCCCTGATGGCACAGACACATTTCAAGATGACAATGCCCGGATTCCTCAGGCTCATGTTGTGAAAGAGTGGTTCAGGGAGCATGAGACCTCCTTTTCACACATGAATTGACCACAGCTCAGTCCAGCTCTTCACCCCATTGACAATCCTTGTGATGTGCTGGAGAAGGCTTTGCGCGGTGGTCACACTCTCCCAACATTAACCTTTAACCAACATTTAACCAGGAAAGCCCCACTGATATGAATAATCTCTTTTTTCAGGGGAGTCCTGGCCCCAGAGGGGAACCTGATGTACATGTTTTTAGTGGTAGGGGAAACCAGAGTACCAGGTGGGAATCGAAACCCGGGACCTTTTAGCTGTGAAGCTCGAGCGCTAACCACTGTGTCACCATGCCGCCCACTGGTTGCGTAATGTAACACGGATCAAAGCTGAAGTCAAATGAAATACTAGAGCATGAGACCAGGGATCTGGCAGTGGAGAACACTATGATTAAAAAAGGCCTTTCGTGTAGCAGTGGGTGTAGAGTACGACAGTATATAACAATTCACTTTTTTTTTTTCAGAGCTCCGTTATACTTCCTGTCCCATTTGTATTCCTATAGAGATGATCACAAATAGATCTATTCCAATCCCAATACTTGGGTTCTGAGTAGCTACTGATACCTCATACTAACCAACACTACGAGACTTCTTTAAAAAATACCCATTCAAACAGATTTATCCTTACAAGGATAATATTTCAAATAATACAATGTTAAATATCAACGGTGTTCCCAAAAGAATATGTCTTTAACCTTCAATAATGCTTGATGTGTTGAAAGTACATAAATACATCAATATGAATGCTAACTGAGCACGAAAGACCTATGACCTATTGATTTGCGTATGTCGTCCTTGCTTACTCTTCCCATAGGGTATTCCATAGTGATTGTGACGTTTCGTATTGAAACGTCTCCATTGTTAGTAATAGAAACATGCAAATCCAATGTCAATGGTGTCAAATGGCTTTGTGTTGAGCAAATGTGTTATCACTGTCTGTTCAATACGTTCAGTAGCGCCACGCTGGAATGCTATGGAATGCACAGTACGTCTTTTGGAGTTTGACAACACTTTTCAAACAGGACGGTACTTCACTGACACATCGTCCAGACATCACGCGGACGGAAGAGAATGTGTAAATTGTTGCGGTCAATTCAGTTTCTGGCAAATGTGCCGGCACACATACAGCGGATATCAATCGACACTTGGGCACTCTTATTTGGTCAGGACAGTGCATGTTAATGAACATACATAGGTCTCACCGGATTGTAGCCTTGGACTCATTTCCATCCGTCGTCCCCGATGCACACTCTCATTCATCCTGGCCTATTGGTTCATTAAACTTTTTGCTATCGGTTACAAACTCAATGCCTGCAGAACTGTGTTTGCTGAATGTCTCAATAGAATGTCTGAACAAAAGGTGAAATGGATAACCTCAAGTTTTAGAGAGCATTTGATTGAAACTGTTAAGGTGTCTAGGTGAAACGTACAAGCACACTGAATTTTGAAGTAATTTATGTGACTTATAAGAGGGTCGAGGTACTTCATTGTTGCCAGTTTGAACAAACCCTTTTCTTGTTGCTGCCTGTAGCCTTAACCACCAGGGTTGTGCTGGTGAAAGCAGTAGCAAAATCAACTCTAAACTAGCTGCACCATTAGAGTATAATTTTCACATCGCTTAAAATGTGTTGAATTATGGTCTGATTTCTCACGTTTTGTCTGAAATGAGCTCTTCTGCCAAAAGCAGCGTGGGTTTATTGCACCACCCAATGTTTTGCCACTTTATTAGGATTTTTGTCTTGCGTAATAGCTTCTGTGGGGTGTATCTTGTTTCTTTTGAGCCTCGCAAAAAAAAGAAAATGTAAACTGTGAATTTATTATTTGCAAATGAAGTCTAATTTCACACCAACAATTAAGCAACTTCACACTTCCCACATTTTGTTTTGGAGCATCTGAACTGAAACAAGCTACAGTATGTATGACGATGAAGACAATGGGAGTGAAGGAGTGAAGGAACAGAAAGAGCCTCACACTTGGGGTTGCCAGAGCCTGTGTCTCAAACTACTTTGCAATACATATAAACATATGCTTTGATCTTAATAACTCACCAAATGATAGTACTTGTGCCAAATCAAAATCAAGTCATCCGGCAGTATGTAAGTATGTAGGCCTATCAGTCAGAGCAGATTTCAATTGGTTCGCATGCTCTGCCAGTATGATTGTGTTTGCTTTGTAGATAATGTCAACAGTGATGTAAAATGACAAGACATGGGATCCCAATCTTTTATGTTCCATCAGCTGTAACAATTATTTAAGTTAAACGGTCGCCGTGGCATTGTTTCTACAAGGTCATCAACCAACATCCAGTGGCTCATTACCTTTTCACCCAGACCTTGTATCGATGAGAGGAGAGTGTGACCCAAAGATTCTCAATGGGGTGAAGACCTGGACTCTGTGGTGGCCAACCCGTGTGTGAAAATGGTGTCTCGTGCTCCCTGATCCACTCTTTCACACAGTGTGGGCCCGGTGAATCCTGGCGTGGTCATCTTGGAATATGTCCGTACCATCAGGGAAGAAGGAATCCAGGGGCCATTGGTACAGATTGAGACTCTAGCTGGTGTAGCCCGCCCCTTGCCAGCTGTGGCTAGATAAATAGCATACATACTTGGAGAGCAATGGACAATGACAACAAAGTGCTTCGCGGAGATTGTATATAACGTACGATACATTTTTACTCATTATTAGTACAACATTTTTTGTTGACTTAACAGTCTAGAGGAGATGAAAAATTCTTACTCTCATTAGTTTAAGTCACTTTTTGGTTCAGTTTCTGAAAGCTTTCGTTGCTCTCTGTCCACTCAAATTTTATACCAGTGGAGAGTAAATGGCGTCTGACAGCTCTTCACTGTGTCACTAACGTCTATGTAATGTAAAGGTACAATTCAATTAGACCGGGGGCTAAGTGGTTTGTTGGCGTCATGTCCTCTCCTGAGACTCACCTAATTAAAACAGCATTACAGTTAATATTCAGTTCGTCAACCTCTGCCACTCTTGCAATAAGTTCTCCAAACACTGCATGTACACAAAGCATTCTTCCTCCTGACAAAACGGAGGGAGATTTTCATTTTTGTCGAGTTGTACTTTTCCACTCCATTGTTTCTTGGGAAAATTGAATCGATGTCTTTTTTGGCACGGACGCAGCGGGGTTGCGGTGGTGCAAATAAAACGGCAGGCTGCCTGTGATCTAAATATTTAGCCGGAGTGCCGTTCATGCATTGTGTCTGCTGTAATAGGATGTGACGGTGTCTGGATGGAAACGCCACTCACATCATTATAGGTTAGAAAAGCACGCCTGGTGATGAAGAGGCACAGTTGGCTGTGGGTCTTTGCTTATACAGCGGGGGACGGCTGCGTAATTACTAAGCTATGCTGCGCATTCAATGTTCTTCCTTCTCGTGTCAATCGAAATAGCTAAAGTTGTCCGGGTGTGACTTGCAATTTTGAAAATGAACTGCTGCACCTGAGCACCGGACTAATATGATCCTATTTCCTTGTACTAGTCAAGAAGCAGTGCATTCTGGATGCTACTATTGAGCAGGCTGTCAAATGAATGAATTACCAATAAATTGTTTGGAAGTTTTAAAGTGATTGTCTGGAAATCTAAATGTATTACAAATGTTATAAAATGTGCAATATCGACCACCTAGTCTTGCATTTTGATGCAAGTAATAATATTAGTGCTGTCCAAAATATCCCATTTCAATTCTAACGTGGTTTTACAGGAGAAATAGCGCTTGTTGGTTTGTTTTGCTACTGGACCGCTGACTTAGGACACCTTTGAAATCTTATCAGGAAACAAGGAGTAGAAACTTTCCTGAGGCTTTACTTTTACTTACTTTGACAAAAAAGAAGTTGGGACTAAAGTGGAGCAGCCTTTACCTGAAGCTGCTCCCCTAAGGTAAGTAAGAAGTTGTCGACCTTGCTTCTTGCTGCTGCATTATTTTCGTCACGTGTGCATGTCACACATGTGCTTGAGCTCTGCTGCTGTGATGCTGCATTTGGAGCAGAAGAGCTAAAGGCTACATCTAAACTTGTGAAAACAAAACATACTAATGATACGTTTACGCCATAAAACTGGACATTCAACAAAACAAAGCCTACTTTGAGTGGCATTTATGGATAAGAAGGCACTTTTATCCAACTCTGATCTAGAATTGGTGATTCATGCTTTTATCTCGTCTCGTTTAGATTATTGTAACTCCCTTTTTACTTGTTTTAACAAATCTGCTTTGAATCGTCTTCAAATGGTTCAAAAATGCTGCAGTGCGGCTTTAAACAGGCTCTAGCAGACGCTCACACATTACTCCCATTGTATCCTCTCTGCACTGGCTTTCTATCAAATTTTGAAATGAATTCAAAATGTTTGTTTTGACTTGACTAGTTTTGAAGCGTTGCATGGTCAGGCTCCTAAATACGTGTCCGACTTGCTGTGCCCTTATTCCTCCGGTCGCTCCCTTAGGTCCTCGGACCAGAACCTCCTCACTGTCCCAAGGACCCACTTTAAAACCAGAGGAGACCAATCCTTTGAAGCCTTTGCACCTAAACTGTGGAATGACCTTCCTCTGTCTGACTGACACTGTCGATTTCTTTAAAAAACAGTTGAAAAGGCTGTGATTGTTTCAATGTACATTTCTCTGTAACCATTGTTATTGTTGTGCCCCTGTGAAGCACACTGTGATTTTATCTGTGAAAGGTGCTATATAAATAAAGTTTTTTCTTCTTGTTCTTTATGTTCTAAGACAACACTGTAAGGGAAAAAGAAAAGTGTGCTTCTTACCTGACCCTTTATTGAATTATCCTTATGTGTTATATCGGAAAAAAAAACCTTGATAAACTAATGTTTCTCATCTAAAGACTCTAAGCTTCAAATTCCCTTTGATTCATCAGTTTTTGGAGTCTCCTTATGGAGTCTCAGTACTTCCTATATTCAATAAAGATTTTTTTTTTTTGCCCGCTGAGCCTTATGATGTTGCCCTTATAATTAAAACGGGGAGTTATCAGATCAGAATCAGATGAAAGGCTCATATAAAGCAGTGCTGAATCCTCTCGTATATGCCAGCGGCCTGTGCGCTCACTCACTCACTTCATCCATATTCACTTTGTTCCCTCCACAGTTCCACGCAGAGGTTTTGGGCTCAGAACTGGAGTGGCTGCCGACTGTAGCGACAATATCAAACACGCCGTTTCACCGTCGCCATGTGGTAAGTGATGGCTTCAAAGTCTCAACAATCTGCTGTGAAATTAAACCACACATCAGTCTGAACCCAAAAAATGTATCTGAATATTTTGTAGGCTTTACAGTTGGGACGGAGCTGTAAAAATGGACTGGGGAGAAACATGCAGCAAAGTGTCCCCATCCAGGACTCCCTTCTTATGCTAGAGTAGGGCTGGGCAATGAATCGAAATCGCAATCTCTACTTTGGTCAATCTCAATAATCGTCATGGGACTTCATAATCGACAGGTTTACAGCCTTTTCTTTGGCACACACAGGACCTAGTTTGGGAGTTTGGACGAGACAATGAAGACTTTTGTGTGTTAAGTGAGACTTGATGAAAGCATTTGGTTTTGTTTGAGCTCAGGATTGAACAAAATCTGTATCTAATTTTATGAACGAGCAAGGTGTATTGAATTTATTATGAAAAAAGGAAATCGAATTGAAAATCGAGATCGATCAATATGGGGAAAATAATACGATTATTTTTTTCCCAAAATCGCCCAGCCCTATGCTGGAGGGAATCTCAAACACATTGTGACAAAGTAAGGATCACTTTGTCCCATGAAGAAAACCCAGTATTTGTTTATACGTAGCAACACAAGCACAATTTTAAACAGGGTTCGTTATATCGATACATCTGGACATTTTCCTGTGCACAGAATGTTTTTGGTTCCTGTCCATATATCTAAATATAAAAAAATCTATTAAGCTTAAAAAACGGAATACTTACAACTTAAACAAATGTCAAGCTGAGTGTGTTTCATAAAAAATATTTCAGATGATGTTGCTATTTTGTCATTCGTTAGCGTTAAATTAACGTTAGCCGTTAGCTTCAATGCTAAAACAGCTACAGTTTTAAACACAGAAGTCTCCTCCAGTGAAGTATTTACATCCCTCGTGATCAGCTAAGTACTGTTTAAATATTTATTTACTTCAGCAAGACACGCATGTTGTTAGCCTACCCTCGGAAGTTAGCATCAGGTTGCTATGCTACATTAGGGTGACCAGATTTTCCAACTAAAAAACTGGGACAATATTCGGGAATAGGCCAAAGGGGTTCCAAGTCTTTACCCATGATGAAAGGTAAAACTATCAACAACTTATGACATGCACCAATACGCATCCTAAATTGAGATTTTGAATTTGTTTACACTTGATAATTGATAGTCCCATGGGCCAAAGACATTCATTTCCAACTGTAGGCTATGGAATTTCGGGGACTACATTGGCCAAAACCGGGGCAACTGGGACAGATTACGAGAAAAACTGGGACAAATCAATGGTTTTGGAGAAATCAATAGGGACGTGGGACAAAGGACTAAAAACTTGGACTGTCCTGGGTAAACGGGGACATCTGGTCACCCTATGCTATATTCCGTGCACAGAGCTTCAACATTTTGGAAGCAATCTTGACACTTGTGCACTATTTTGTGTCACCGCCCACGTCACAATCTTGTCCAGCTGTATCGATTCAATGGACTCCGCTTGTTGATCTACCTGGAGGCCTGGGAATTCTTTGTTTAGTTGGAATATTCTTAATTTTGGCCATATTTCATTTACACATGCCATTCATACTTACCAAACAAAGAAGATGCATACAAAAAGCTTGTAGGAGGGATTCTTGGATATACTTGTTAAATGTCCCTTTGGTGCTGTTTAGTGCAGCGATGACCTTAAAAAGATACAAAACGGAGGTGATTAAAGAAAATAAATGGTTAAAATGCCTTTATTGTAGCATGGCCATTTGTTTAACTTCTTAACCCCCCGCCTGAACCGAGCACATTTTCTCCCGTTCGGCTTTACCCAAATGTTAAGGCTTCTCGACTGGAGCTTACAGACTATAGGCCAGTGTAACGCCTCATTTGAAAGCTAAGACCTACAACACTGATATAAAATCTTTTCCTCACGTTGTCGCCACTCTTTGATCGTATTTTTTGTGCTTTTTTTGTCTCATTTTTGCTGTGTTTTTCATCCTCATTTACTTCCCGTTTTTGTCGCTATTTTGGCGTTTTTTTTTTTTACATAAGGAGACCTGGAGAAAATGTGCTCGTTTTAGGTGGGGGTTAAGAGATTAAAAAAGTTCCCTATATGCGTCTCGTCCCTTGTAAGCCATCGTCAGGGCAGGCCTACAACCTGCAAGAAGAACACCAAGTGACAACGAAGACGCCCCATGATGATAACTGAGATGGGCTATAGTTGTGTTCGCCATAATCGATGAAATTTCAATTGACTGTGCACAGCAGGCCACCACTGGACACGCTGCTCTCTTTAGACGAACCCACCCTCAGATTTAGAGGGGGCACTTTTAGACAGTTGAGTCTCTCTCTGTCACGAGTACATCCACTTTAGTGTACACTATATATAAGATATGCTTCCTGAGTGCAGCGAGCAAGACCTTGCATCCTAATCCCTCCTAATGGGCTATTTCAACTGCATTCCTGTAAACAATTGTAGAAGAGATCGCAGCTAACCTTCACCACTGAAAAAAGATTCTGTCTGTATCTGCTGCTTGGTATTCCCAATCATCCCCACTGCAAACCATCTGGTAGAAGCACTCTCCTCTCCCTCTCTTTCTCTCTCTGTCTCTCTCTCTCTCTCTCTCTCTCTCTCTCTCTCTGTCTTTCTCTCTCTGTCTCTTTCTCTCTCTGTCTCTCTCTCTCTCTCTCTCTCTCTCTGTCTTTCTCTCTCTCTCTGTCTCTCTCTCTCTCTCCTCTCTCTCTCTCTCTCTCTCTCTCTCTCTCTCTCTCTCTCTCTCTCTCTTCTCTCTCTCTCTCTCTCTCTCTCTCTCTCTCTCTCTCTCTCTCTCTCTCTCTCTCTCTCTCTCTCTCTCTCTCTCTCCTCTCTCTCTCTCTCTCTCTCTCTCCCGGTGTGGTGCTCTTGTTGCCCTATCACTTGCTCCCTCATTAAAATGACGAGTAATAATAAATCCCACTGGTTCTTCATGATGGAGTTTTATTGATCTGCCAGCTTGCATGTCCTGTGCATACAGGCAAATAGAACAAAGTGCGAGCTGGGCAAAACGCATGGCACATCAATTATTTTGAGATACATGTCTTTTTTGCGCGTGTGTGTGTGTGAGATATTGGGCTTTATTTATTTTAGTTTTCTTTGGATAAAATGGACAACAAAATATGACAGACACGTGTGCAAATGAAACAAAACACTACTACAGTCGTGTTTTTGATGAAGGCATAACATTATAATATGGTCAAGAACTAATAGTGTATCTTTAAATCATATAAACCATTTAACCTCGTAACCCTCACCTGAACTGAGCACATTTTCTCCAGTTTAGCTTTACCCAAATCTAAAAGCTTCTTGAAAAAACCCCGTCAAAATAGCGATGAAAACGAGGATAAAAACGCAACCAAAAGTGACAAACATGACTAAAAAGTGATAAAAAAAGAGAAGAAAAAAGAAAGCCACAAAGATGCAACAAAGAGCGGCAAAAACATTCCCGGAAAAGCAACAATAACGCAATTAAAAAGCAGTCTTGTTGGCCTTAGCTTGCAAATGAGGTGTTACACTGTCCTAGAGGCTGTAAGGTTTTAGATTCAGGTAATGCCGAACTGGAGAAAATGCGCTTGGTTAAGGATTAAAGATTATTTTCTGTTTGTTTGGTTTTCTTTTTGCTTCAGGGCTTTATTTAATATTTTACTTTGAAACGGGGTGAAGAGCGGGAGAAAGACTCTGCAAATCTCACGACACCAGGGCAGTTAAACTACCCTGGCTGCCAACGCCGAGACCCCAGGCAGAAAGTCCATAATGTTAATGATCACTTTAATTCTTGTTTGGTCCTGATTTGATGGGATTTGCATTAATTTCCCCACCTGAATTATTACTCTTCTATGCCCCGATCGCGGTCTCTTCAGTGTGCAAGACAACTGGGAGGAGACTGCGGAGTCTCTGGGCCAGGTCCAACAGACCGAAGGACAGTTTCTTAAGCAAAGCTCGCCAAGAAGCCTAATATCACCCTCTTCCTGTTGGATATATTTCAGTATGAAAGTAGAAAGTACAAATCAGTTTAAATAAGTGTTACTTACTACAAAATTGATCTTTTTCCTCGCTTTGTTGCTGTTTCGCCATTGACTTGTTTTTTTATTGACTGCATGACTTCAAATCATAACAACGCCGCCCAAGAAGTGACTTCCTGTTTCGATCCAGCGCGCCAAAATAAAAGCACACAGCGCGTCTCATTGATTAGTTCAGCAGGTACTTGCAACATAGCAAGAATATCATTAAATACACACATTTTAAGTGTTTTGTCTGTTAATAGTTCGGCAGAAAGAAAGTTGAACTAATGAACTGCTGAACTAATGAATAAGATGGTGCTTTTATTTTTGCTGTGCTGGATCGAAACAGGAAGTCACTTCTTGGCGTTGTTATGATTTGAAGTGATGTCAATTATCACGTTTTTGTTGCGTTTTCGTCAAATGTTTCATCGCTTTATTGTCATGTTTTTGTCACTTTTTTGTTGGAGATTTTTTGTAGCTCTTTTTATAATTTTTTCCATCGCTTTTTTGTTGCTTATTCGTCACTTATGTGTCACCTTTTCATCTGTTTTCCCCCCCCCCCCGTCACTTTATTATTGCATTTTTGTGTCTTTTTGGTCACGTTTTTGTGGCTCTTTTGTTGCTCTTTTTTTTTAAATAGCTTTTTTTTTCCCTCCGAGAAGCTTTTAGATTTGGGCAATGCTAAACGGGAGAAAATGTGGTCGGCTCAGGTGCGGCTTAAGAACGCATCCTTTAATTCTTTGATTTAAAAAAAAAAACTAAAACAGATATGGATCCGTGAGACATCTATGATTCACATGTGGGCTCTACGCCTAGGCACAATTATAAGGTTTAATTCTAAATCCGTGTGTACATTCGCCGGTTGTAAACACTCCCTCAGAGCTACATTTTCTGAGCTCAGAAAGGGAATATTTATTCACCCAAGGTCAGAGTGTTCGGCCATGCGCTGTCGACAAGGGAACAACATAGGGACCATCTCTCATCTGTATTCTCTTCAGCCTTATGGTAGGATCACGTTTTTTGTTTTCTCCTTTTTCTTGCATTCCCCTAGAATTAAAACCCAGATGTCACACACACAGACACACACTCACACACACACATCCATATTTTCGCCCACTAAAATATTATTTATGGCTCGGCAGTCAGCAAGATCCAGCGCCTCACACTCAGCAATCACTCACCGCGCACAATGCCAAAACAGTCGTCAGTTTGAACCGGCTTGGCAATTATCCATTTGCACCCCTGAACCGGAATGCAAACCTCCTCCCACCTCTGTACACATGCGCGCGCTCGCCCCCTTGAATCCTAATCATTCCTCTTTATTTATTTGTTTCCCCGCCGCACACAAAGACGCTAACACCATGGTCTTGATTGTGTTGTGCTGCCGTGGGGACGCCGGTGTAAACGCCTCCAAAATGACAGGAAACAACTCGAACCAACCGTCGGCGTGATTAGGCTTTTTGATTTTGACAAAGTGGTGAAAGCAGGTGACAGAGTGGTTAGCGGCCAATTTGTTACTTTAATTAATGACTGTAAATTGTCCCTTTGTGAATGAACGAGAGCGTAAAGTGAGTGATAGTTCGCCCTGTTATCGAGAGGAAGAGTCGCACTCGACTTTACAGCGTGGCAGTAACACGGTAATGGGATGGAAATAACGGGATGAGGCAAGTTACGCATTTTGTAATGTTGTTTCCGTATTATTGCCGAGAAAATACTAACCGCGGTTAATAGTCTTTATGTTGAGTATGTGTTATCATTATTAACTTCCTACCGGGCGCGTTTTCTCTTACAAGCCAGAGTAACGCCTCATCTAAAAGCTAAGACCTACAAAACTGATCTAAGATTTGTCCTCGCGTTGCCATCACTTTTCCGTTGTATTTTTGGTTCATAGCCATGGGAACGTATTTTGGTTAGGGAGTGCAGAGGGACAAGGTTGCCCCCAAAAACGCTTCTTCTGTGCTTATTTCCCATTTTAATATTACTTGCGATACACAAACTATCCACCAGGGGTGCTGCAGCACCTTCAGCACCCTGGGTTCCAACGGCCGTGCGTTTGTTGCGTTTTTGTTGCTTTTTTTAACCCGTTTTTTGTGTGTTTTTGTTGCTATTTTGATGCTTTTCCATCACTTTTTTGTCGCCTATTTTTGGCTGTGTTTTGATCCTCATTTGCGTTTCGTTTTTGTCGCTATTTTGACTCTTTTTCAACACGCTTTTAGATTTGGTTAAAGTTCAACTTGAGAAAATGCACTCGGTTCAGATGGGGGTTAAGCGGTTCAAATCTTATACAATTTTAGGAACCTGATGTTTCCCTCCTATTAGAGTTCAGTGAGCGCTATTGTCAAATCTGTCAGATGTAAAGCACATACAGACAATCCAAACAGTTTGGGTTACTCTCAAACCAATAAATAAATAAATATAGATCATAGAGTAATATAACATATGGGGAAGAAAAAAGCATTACAGTGGGGCGCAGAAGTTTAGTCAGCCCAAATAAAAAATTCCATCAATGTGAACAATGACACGAGGGGAAGATGAAATGATTCTCATATGATACTTTTTTTTTTTCCAGAGCTGGGAGATTTCTGGGCTGTCTTGCACACACTGCTCTTTGGAGATTTATCCAAAAACTTCAGACTGCACCTCTTGAGGTTGCCCATTGTCGATTTTAAGGCATTCCACCATAATTAGTTGGTGGAAATGTTACTGAATCAATCATTTGTTCTACCCATGCGCCACTGGTGCAGCACGCTAAACAGTTAGACAGATGTTATTTTCATGAAATTCGGTGCCCCAACAAAATTCTCTATCTTAAACTGTTTGTCTTCAAAATGCATGAGGCGTGTCCGAATGTTATGCTACAATATTCACACCCCACTGTATGTCCTCCCTAAAGACATACTTGGAGTGCTGTATTGTTTAATTCGCACACATATATTTCGGTAATCCTATATCGGTCAATCCTCCTCTTTCACACTCAAAACACCAGCCCACACTCTGGTAAATGTCACAGATTTTCCAACTTTCCATGAGGTTTTAAAGTCCAGACATCTTGCTCTGGTCCTACCCAGGGTCAGTCTCTCTTCAGTGTGCAAAACATTTTACTTTATATAATTCATAAAATATATAGGCTCCAACGCTTCAACTTCACCCCAAAATACCAAAAAATGATGGCACTGAAATCTGACTTCTCGTCTCAGACTGAACCAATGCACCTTTTTTTTTAATAAGTGCCCTTTCAGCACATTGCTTTGTTTTATGCACAATAGGCTTCATTATCTCCCATTTCCAATTCAGAATCGCTTCGAGTGAAAGTAAAAAAAAGATGACACAAATCAGAGGCATCTCCTCTATATATGACGAATTAATATTTGCAGAGTGTCTCCGGCTCGGCAGATAAATGTGACAGTGTGACATGTCGCTGCATTTTGTTGTGGCACAAATCCCGGATCCCCATCCTCCAGAAATGGCAAATGACTGAACTACTGATAGTGGGTTTGCTGAGAGCCTTTCAACTGTTCTGCGTCAAGGACCGCTCGCTTTGATGTCCCCCGATGAACCGCGGCGCAATAACTGTCTCCGCATTACAGATAACACCCAGGTACAAGCGATGCAGGGATATGACAAGAGATTAGAGCGATATTTGATTATGCAAATGGGACAAACATATCCGTGCAGGGTTTGAGTGAAGACACCAAAGAGCAGTTAATGGCTGCTTTTCAGGGAAGGCTCCACATAATGTCAAAATCATTCAAAAACGTAGCATTACATATCACAAACAAATTCATGAGCGTATCAAAGACGGATAAAATTGCATTAAAAAAATCACATTCTATGCTTTACTGTTTGAAATAGGCCTACAGAGATCAGGATTGTGTTTGCAAAACTGCTAATTTAGAGATTAGTTGCACATTCCACGGGACTGCGCAATGTACGTTTATCGCCAAACGCAAAATCCACATTACAAGAAGCCACAAAGTCACAGAGGTCTTTCATCTGACTGAGATTTAATTTTTTTAATTTTTTGGCAAACGCAGCCAAACATAAAAACAAAACAAAAAACATAAGATAGACTGTAAATTAAGAATGGACTAATTATACTCTCCCAAGGAAATGGGCACAGGGTCCGGAAGTCCCTTGCTCTATAATGGACTTTCCATTTAAACCTTTTTCCCCCTCTGTAAGTCATTGGTTTGTTATTCTGACCTTGACGTTTGTCTTAACACAGGCAACATCCTCTTATTCTTGTTCCTTTTTCCATTTTCATTATCGCTCCATTATTTATTCTTTTCTTTATTCTTTAAAAGGGACTAGATCAGGGGTGCCCAAACTTTTTGTCTCAGAGGGCCAAAATGAAAAAGTGCCTGTGTCAAGCGTGGAACACATTAACTGCAAATAATAATGGTTACTTTATTTTATTTTTCAGTATACATTTGCATTTGATTCTATCTATGTAAATAACATGTTACATTAAAACACATTTTTTAACTATGGCAAAAACCTAGTTTTAGTAGAACAAAATCAACAATTGTAGCAGTATAGTGCAAAATGTAAACTACAACCACACCTGTATCTACAGCACATACAAGTGACTTTACCTCATTCATTCAAAGAAATTCCACATTGGATTATTTTTAAAATGGCAGTTCAGCATACATTCTACCTTTGCAATAAAAGTTGTAAAACTGATATATAGTTTATTTAATCCCACCCCCAGTTCCCCATCCAGAGATTAATACATTCAGCTTCACTGTTACTTTGTTCAAGGATTATCATACAAATGTTATATCATGGTGGTGTTACCACAGGTAACAATAATTATTACATTGTAACAAAAAATTATACCAACAATGCAAGGAGAATGAAAAATACGAATACTGAAACGCATGTGTCCAGCTGCAGGTAAATAATCATAATAACGGTGATACAAGCAGCATCTCGTATTTTCAGACAATATAACCCTTTACATTACAAATTCCAGAATTGCCCAGGCACATGTGCAACAGATGCATGCACCTGTTTACGTACAAGCAATTCATGAATGACAAGTTTCATTTTCCATACATAGGCACACACACAGCCCTGTGGGTGTGCCCAGCCACGAATCACAATTATATCCTTTCAACAATTACAATTGTCCGCATCAATCTTACGTATAGCCGCATTAATAAAGGAAAGCATTCATGTTTTAAGGAGATAATCACATGAGAATTACAAAACTTACAAGGAAGAAGACATAGCACGAAAATAGAAATGTATGCAATTCACCATCGAAATTGTTCATTGATTTAAACTGTTATATAACAGTTTAAATCGATGAACAGTTTGACATTGCTTGTGTTGTAAGTCCAGTTCTTCCAGAGTTTCACTCCGCATACAGACACACAAACATTTACGAGTGGTTTGAGCTCTCGGCAATGAAAAATATTCAAAACTTCTCAAGTTATGAGCTCGCACTGGAATTATAAAAAAACGCTGTAGGTTAGGGGGTAATCATTTGTTGAATGCTTTGTATAAGACTATTGATGTATTATATTTTACAAGATCTTGACATTTTAGCAACTTTGACTGCGTAAACAGATTATGAGAATTTGCTAGAAAACCAACTGTGTGAATGATCCGCACTGCTCTTTTCTGTAATATGATCGGAGGATTAATTGTGTTCTGGTAAGTATTCCCCCACACTTCAACACAATACGCAAGGTATGGGAGTACCAAGTTGCAGTATAAAGTACGGAGTTCATTTTCATCAAGGTTTTGCTTTATTTATAATTGGCCGGATGAATCCTATACACCCTCTATAAGCTGCAGACTTGAGGGACTTTTATTCTTCTACATTTGCAAATACTTCAAAAGTTCTTGGAAGCTTTGTGAACTCTCAAAGTACATGATGTGTGCAGCCGTTTCTGTGGTTCCCATCGGCTTTTCGGAGCACCAGGACATTGACATGGCCAACCTGCGAGAGCCAGCGATCAAAATTACAAATCCATCTGCCTTCAATCAGAGTCCGCCCGACAGTGGCGTGGGAGTGTGCGGGCCCTGCCAAGAATCATAAGATTGTGTACGGAGACCAACGTGTGGTGAGCTCCCTGGACGCTGGATGCACGGATCACGGTTGCATGCCTTTGCAACACTTATCATTCAACTTGAAGAAGGTTTACAACACGAAACGGCCTCCCCAACAGCACAGACCGCTCTGCACCTGGTCAGGAATGTGACAACAGTGTAGGGCACGATGAGTAGCTCCGAGTAAACAGTTTATTCCACTACATGACGTGACTGTTCAAGAACTCAGTCATCATTCGTGCCCTCCCATACTCTGTGGTAATAAGGCTACTATTGCCCGACCACTCGCGCAAACAAACTCTTTTACCAACCGAGCCACTGTCGCCCAACAAAGGATGTGCACCAGAAAGGGTTTAGAACCATTCCCTCCTCAAGAAACTATGCAAAAATGGGACTTGAATGGGAGAATATTCAAACATACTGTATGTGCTCACAAACGCGAGCATTTTTTTTGAATGATCAAGCGCTCTTTTATCGCCACAAGATTGTTGTAAAATATTCGCGGCAAATTCATATATGCATCCTGTATGTGAGAAACATTCCCTGACCCTCTTAAATCCAAAAATAAGTCTTCCAGGATTCAAAGGGTGCTGGAGGCCTGGCGGGATTAAATGAGCTTCACTTCCCTGTTCTATAGACGACGCACCTGAAACGTGCATAACATCTCCAACTTTATCCCTACATTGTTTGAACAAAAATTAGTTGCGTTTCCGTTTGCTTTCTTCTCCAGACTTCTCCCCTCCAGACTTGGACAGCTGAAGGGAAGTTGGAGAGCGCTGCGGCGCTAATGCGAGCGAAATGATAGGGCCTTTATCAAAAATGTCCATGCTGGCATTTCTTGGCAAAACACGGCGTTCCCGACGTGGGCTCGAGTGAAACCTTCTTGAGTCCGTGCCCGCATGATTGCGCTCCCCATCCTGTCATTATAATTCCACACGACGGGGAGGTAGAAAGTGGGGGCCTTACCAGCCAAGTGTACTTAGAGCGGAAGACATTAAAATGGAGACATACCTGAAGTGACACGGATTTGGCAGGGCTCAAATAGTTTCCAGATAGTTAATTAACCTTAGCAACAGTAACAGGGGGGGGGGCGCGCTTCTGGTCAGTCGCAGGCGGCGGGGGATAAATGCAGCCAGTCACGTTGACGTGTCACAGCCCATACATGTCACCGGAGCCCGTACACTTTGTTTGGGGAGCGGGTTCAGAGGGGCAGTCTCTTAAAGGGGGGAGTCCTGGTAATGTTGCGAAAACAGACCAGGTCCCCAGTTCGTAATTAACTTCTGGTAAATTGGAGACAACCACGACAACTCTTCTGGTACGATTATTTCTCCTTCGTTCAGGACTTCCAATTCATTTCAGCACAATATTTATATTTCCTTCAGCAGTGTTGGGGTAATGCGTTGGTAAGTCGTGCGTTAATTATGAATGCACGGCCGAGCAATTTAGTACAACAAAGAGGAAATGCTGGCTGTTCAGTTTTTTTTTACTGGGATCGAAGCTTTATGTCACAAAAATAGGCTTATCCCCCTATTTTGCTTATGTGTTCTTTACATTTGGGTGTACTTGAGCACATTGTAGGGGGTACTTGGAATTACCTCATATTAAAGAAGGTGACACTGAGGAGAGTATCAGTAATACAAACAGAAAGAAAGGCGTGAATTTGAGAGTATTAATAGTAGTAATAAATCCCAGTTTAATTTACCACTTTGTAAAACTGTTGGGATCCTCTAGGGAGGGGGTACTCGAGGGTGCTCTCCAGTATAAAAACAAGAATGACAAGGCATTAATGGATCAATAAATAAAAACACAAATGTACATAAAAACAGCAGCCGAGTAAGTGGCTACGTGTCGAAAGCTTGTCTCAATAGACGCCTTCAACTGTGATTTAAAAACAGTTTCGAAGGCGCACCGGAAGTGCGTTCCACAGCTTTGGGCCTTGGACGGCAAATGACCGGCCTCCACACTTTTTATATTTGAACTCGGGAGTGACCAGCGAGGGGTGTTCAGAGGAGAGCAGAGTTCTGACTGGTTCGTAGGCTGTTAATAACAAATTTGGCGAGGTCGACCATTGATGGCCTTGAACACGAACGCCAGGACCTTAAGCTCCACAATAAACCGCACCGGGAGCCAGAGGGGCGAGAGGAGGACTGGGGCGAGATGTGTGAGCGTTTGGAGGTGTTGGAGAGGAGACGTGCTGCCGCGGTTAAGTCCAGTGTAGAGGGCATTGCAGTGGAATAGTCTATCCTCGAGCTGATGAAGGCACGAACCGCCTTTTCAAGGTCAGCTCGGGACAAGAATGGTTTGACCTCACTGAGGCGTCTTAGCTGGTGAAAAACGTTGTCTTTATATGGCGAGTAAGCTCATATACTCCCCAATTGTTCATCTTTAGCGATACTATCTATTTTACATTTACATAATAATGCTGAAAGTTTATATTATTTATACATTTGTCTTGATATCAAGCTGCTGGTGGGTGTGAGCTACGATGGCTAGCTACGGTATCTTGCTAACATAACACAAAAGGTCCAAAAATACTTTAAACTCACAGACCAAATTTGTGGATGTGCACATCAAGACTTTTGGGAACTTTGCCAAAGCTTGGACCAGAACGCTGACCACTGAACCATGGAGGATAAACCGGAGTGCAGTAGTAAAATCCAAAAAGTGCAACTCCAGTCCCAGCCCGCAGAGGGTCGGGGTGAAAGTGAAGGATTGGAGTTAGATGGGTTTTTCAGCTGTGCTCTCGCCAGGCTACAAAATCCTCTTTCGAGACATGACCGAGTGTAAGTGAGTGGGCCTAAAACTTTCATGGGCTTCCAACTTTCTCATATTTGAGTTTCTGGCGGCTCCTCCTTTCAACTGTTCATAACTTTCTTTCTACATTCTAAAAGTCTCCGTCGAAGTTTATTTTTCTTCTTTGGGCAGGTTATTTTACAGAACAATGTAACTCCAAATAAACACATCAGAAAAAAGAAGCAGAATATTCCACTTTGTTTTGCACGTAATGTACATAGGATTTAAAGCGCACATATGCTGTGACTTCTTTCAGCTGCAAACCATATCATTAAGTTTTTCCCTCTTGAAAATCACACTCGTCTTTGTTTTCTTGTTATGAAACGTGCATGTCCAGTCCTTTTCCTTCCCAAGAGCTCTTAACGCTTCGCTTCCACCCGTTGATGTCATGAAGTGGTGCTCCTATGTGCTTTTAAATGGGCACAGTTTAACCAGATTAACATAGAAGGTTTTAAGTTTTATAGAGGGGGTATTATGTTTTTTTGTTTTGCAGGTATTTGGTTTTGTCAAACACGTCCTTATCCCAATCTTACAGTTTTAAAAACTGGTTGTCACGCGATCTCCTGTAAGAGAGAGAAAAGAGAGGAAAAGAAAAGTTTGTGAGGCTCGTGTGGCTGTAGTGAAGCTATGACGAGTGTCTTTAACCTCTTAAATAGCGATAAAAAAGAGAAGGAAACGAGGATGAAAACGCAACAAAAAAGCGCCAAAAAGTGAGCAAAAATAAATCCATAAAAGAGCAATAAAAAGCAAACAAATAGTGACAAAAAAGCAATGAAAGTACAGCAAAAAAGTGACAAAAATGTGACTCACACAATAAAAAAAAGCCACAAAAATATTAACAAAAGTGTAACAAAAGAGTCACAGAAACTCAACAAACAAGTGGCAAACATTTTGTTTATTTGAGCAGTATACAATCTGCTCAAAAGGAGTGGGCTGAAGCAAGAAGCTTCAACCAACCCCCACAATTAAGTGCAATAAAAAAAAAAATATTCAGTGCAATAAAAAATTTGTATTTCATAATGGTACAAAAGGAACAAAACATCAACAAGGAAACAGCAAAAACATGGATTATATGCACTGTCTGAGAATGAACAATTACAAGATGGCATGTACATTAAGTAAGATTACAGGACTAGAACCCATGTACTGTGAAAGGAGTAATGAAATAACTTCATCTTATAGCAAATTATCAATTAGCAGCATGGTATTGTGATTTGCCTCATGGACAAAAGAGAACTTCAAGTGGCTATATTAACACAGACCAAACTTACAAACCATTGTTTGAAATGTTCAATGTTACAAAGCAAGTAACAAAATGCAGCCATTCATATATTTCTAAATTCGATGAAAAAGAATTAAGTGCAATAACGGAAGGAAAAAGATCCGTTTAGAAGGTCTTAGCTTTCAAATGAGGTGTTACACTGGCTCCAGTCGAGAAGCTTTTAGATTTTGGTAAAGCCGAACAGGAGAAAATGCGCTCGGTTAAGGCTATGGGGGTTAAGAGGTTAATTACCGATGAAACGATTAAGCTTAGCAAAAGATTGAGACAGGTGAGGAAAGCATTTGCTAGATACATAGGACCTCGGTACGAGCTGTTCGGGACCTGTCGCCGCGGGGCGAAGAATAGCCACGGGAAAAGATTCAAAGATTATTCAAAGATGTGCAAGCTGCTCGAAACACAACTCCAGGTATGTTTTTGATGAGAGAAAGCATTGTAACATGGTAAAAAGCTTGAATAAGTCGATTTTGTGCAGTATCCCCCCACCGCCTTTAATTAAAAAACACTTCCCTCTGTGCCGGCCGACGATGAGTTCAGGACGTCCTCACAAATTGGGACGAACATTTTAGCAGGTCACGGCAAACGCTCCTCACGCGTGTTCCCTCCATGAAGTCCAGATGTCCCGCCGCTGAGATTTTAAACGATGTGACAGCCCGACGTTTATACCACGATGTCCCCGTTTTGACATCAGCGTCACTCTCCCCCCCCCCCCCCACCCCACCCCCTGCATACATTCTCCCGCACGCGTCCCATTCCTCGCCCGGCGGCAATTTCCGACGGCATCTTTCGGCCGCGCGTCTTTTCAAATCGAGATGTTTCTGTCAGACGTGAAGAGAGAGGCGGAAAAAGAAAACATCTGGTCGGATCGACACTTTACAAGAGGGGCCCGCCCGCCACGGGACAGAAAGAAGAGGCCATGGCGCCGTTCGGAGGAGACGTCAGAAACGTGGATATACTACATGCGGCCGCGGAACGGGGCCCGAAGTTAAACAAGGGGATGATGACACTTCCACGGGCGCCATTACAGAAATAAACAGAAAACAGGTGGGAAAACTGCACCCGCCCTCGAGAGGCAGTCAATTTCATCTCTCCTCATCCCCCCCCCCCCACCCCCCCACCCCCCTTCCCCTCCCTCAACCACCATTTTGTGAGTTCCGCGCTTTCCGAAAAGAATGTATTCCCACTTGGCCACGGGGCATGTTTTGCAATAACATAGGAGTTCCCCTTATACCACACTGGATGCCAAAGTCAGAGAGCACATCCTCTCTGTCCTCAGCAGTTTTTATGAAGCAACACTCCCGTCCCTGGCAAACTGCAAAACTGCAACGCTCACAAGCGATTTGCCGAGAGAATGCAGCCAGCTCCACAGGAATGTTATGGACGCCAAAAGCAATCGCGCGTTGGAAATGCCGACGTCTCCCCGCCGGGGAAAACGTCATGCCTTCGAAGCGTCCATTGCTCGTGTCTCGTCGAGCCGCGGCCCTGATGCTTTTTTGTTTCTAGCGTCGGCGAAGCGATTTCAGAAAGCTTAACGGAAGACGACACGCGGTTTGGATTCTCATGCCTGTCCCCGCGTAAACGTCTCCAGATCCTTCACGGGACGGGATTTGCAGGGGGTTGATTTGCTGACGGTATTTTACACGGAGGGGGATTCGCTGCCTCCCCGTTTGGCCCAGAACATTTTTTTTTTTTTGGCAGTGACCTACATCTGGATTTTTAGCGCCCCCCCTCAGCCCACCCCCCACCCCCCCTGTCAGGGCCGCAAGTCTGCTTCTCCCCCTTCGCTCCGAGGAACACACCGGGTCCCGGATTGTCATGAGGCGGCCGTGTGTCCCTGGGCTGTCACACGTGTCAGAGGCAGAGGAGCTAATGTGAGACTTCCCACTTGTGCTCACTCACTGCATGCTTACAAAAACACTGGCGCCTGATTAAGCCCTCTGGATGTCTCGTGTAGCTTTGAGTTAGCATGCACAAGATGACTTCTACTACTACTTCACTCACAGCGAATTAACATTGTTGTATGTGCCCATTGCTGTGTAACCTGCAGCGTTGCTTTGCACTAGTGTTTCCAGAACATGAAATGATCTCCCGATTAGCATGCTCCTCTTGTGTTTTATTTCACTAAAATATTCATATTTTTCTCCATATCTTGCAAATAACTTACTGTAAAACATTGCTGCTCTTCAGAAAATTGCTTTTCTTTAAACTAAAAAAACAAAACAAAGTCATTACTGGATTTGATTGAGGATTTTTTTTTTTTTTAGCTTTTCGCATTTTAAAACAGTAAAAAAACAAAAGTCAGGCCTGGGGGCAAAATCCGGCCCTCAAGCAAACATCCCCACGCCTCCAGAGGATTTTGAGGAATACCATGCACACTTATTGAGATTGAATAACTGTTAAAGTACTCCAACCAGAATACTGTCAGTTCCTTTGAAGTTTTCTCTGGGAGAGGATCCCCAGACCTCCCCTTTCTATACATTATAAAGTACAATACTAACATTAGTTAGAAGTGGTCCTTGCATTTTTGTCACCCTGGACCCAGCTCTCCAGTTGTTTAGACTGCTGCAAAAAAAATTGGATTAGATATGAATTTAAATATTAGAACACATGAAAGGTGGCTTCCCCGCTTCAGGTCGGTGGGGTGTCCTTGCCTCAAGTGGAGGAGTTCAAGTATCTCGGGGTCCTGTTCACGAGTGAGGGACGGATGGAGCGTGAGATCGGTAGACGGATCGGTGTGGCGTCAGCAGGGATGCGGTCGCTGTATCGGACTGTTGTGGTGAAGAAGGAGCTGAGTCTGGGGGCAAAGCTCTCGATTTACCGATCGATCTACGTTCCCACCCTCACCTATGGTCATGAGATCTGGGTAATGACCGAAAGGACAAGATCGCGAACACAAGCGGCCGAAATGAGTTTCCTTCGCAGGGTGGCTGGGCGCACCCTCCGAGATCGGGTGAGGAGCTCAGTTACCCGGGAGGAGCTCGGACTCGAGCCGCTACTCCTCCACGTCGAAAGGAGCCAGCTGAGGTGGCTAGGGCATCTGTTCCGGATGCCTCCTGGTCGCCTCCCTCGTGAGGTGTTCCAGGCATGTCCTATTGGGAGGAGGCCTCGTGGAAGGCCCAGGACACGCTGGTGGGACTATGTCTCCGAGCTGGCCTGGTGTCGTCTCGGGGTCCCCCCAGAACAGCTGGAGGAGGTGTGCGTGGATCGGGAAGTCTGGGCATCTCTGCTGAGACTGCTGCCCCCGCGACCCGGCCCCGGATAAAGCGGAAGAAAATGGATGGATGGATGGATGAAGTAGGGCTAGACGATAAATCGAATTAATTCGATTAATTCATGCTTTTAAAAACATACGATGTGGAAAATGGCAAAATCGTAAAATCGTGTCCGCCTTACGTGCACCGCGCTGCCAATTTAGCAGCGTGTCAGACGCTCCGTAGTGACTGTTTTCAGGAATGACACCAGTGGAGAACCCAGCGACTTTCTGACGATCTCTGCTGCATCACAAAGGCCGTGTGTTGTGTTTTCGTTGTGCGCGATGGAGTTTACTTCGCTCAGTCTCCCCCCAGTCTGATCCTCTGGCCTTCTCCCACTCAGAGCAGAAACATGACGGAGACACAGCAGCATCATGTAGCTCCGCCCCTTTCCCCTGGAGTCTCCATGGAGACGGATGTCAATCACATCAGACCTCATGAGGAAGTTTTACTTTTGAGAGCAGACAAGGAATATTTAAAACAGAACTAACCATTTTTAATGGGCTATATTTTAAATCTAAATATTAATGTGGAGGACTCTGGGCAGTTTTTTTTTCATATGAAAAATCAGGAGATCTTTTTAAGTTTATTTCCAATTTGCCTGATGAAGATCTCAGGACCAAAACATTGACCTAATCTTAGTAAACAATTTTTGCAAGGTTGGCAGTGTGCGGGAAGTATATTTCCAATAAAATCGATTTAAAATCGTAATCGTCCAAACTGAGTACAAAAATCGAGATTTAATTTTTTGGCCATATCGCCCAGCCCTAACATGAAGCAAGACATCTAATTATAACAGTGCTTTTGTTTCTTTCTTTTTTCTTTTCTTTTTCTTAAGATTCAGAAAAAAATATGTTGCATGCACAACTCAATATTTCCAGGCATATTTCAAACGTAACTGCACTTTCCTACTGAAGTGGTCAGAAACAGCCTTTGGGTCTTTTTTTTTTTCTTCCCAATCTGGTTTTCATCCCCAGCGCCCCACCCCGACGCACACTCAATGGATTGGGAGCAGGCCTGCGACTTTTAACTCACTCTGCAGATTCTGGCCGGGCCAATCTGCAGCCCGGGAAAAAAAATATCCCTTGATGTGTCAGCCCCAGCAGCTTTGAATCTAATCACAGGCCATAGGTTTCCTTGTAAAAGAACGTCCATGTTCACTCCTAAACATCGGGGAATTGCGTTTATGGTCAGCAATGTGGAAAGAGGCAGATTGATATTATGGCCGTGAATCTCCGCTCCCCGAGTAATATATTGCGAGATTGGGAGAGTTAACAAAACCTTTTCAATACTTAATCAGGTAAATCCCTCTGGCCGGACAGCCCGTAGAATTACTTATGTTTTTGTCAGCTGATGAAACTTTCCCATACGGCTTACTCTTAGTGATATACTGAGGAGGTGGTCACGCCAAAATGTGTACTGATGTAAAACCGCTTGTTTAAAAATGAGCTTATCTAAATAAATCCACCTGGACGGCTCGAGCCCTGAACTCTAGATGTCTTCGCCGATAAAACGTATCAATCGTTTCAGTACGTAGACAATTACTGTGCGATACAAAAATCTGTCTTTAAGACTCTTTAAGAGTTACAGCAAAAATGTCAAAGCATATTTTAAACATTTTACAATTTAAACATGCACGTACTATTTACTTTACACTACAATGCAGGAGATACATTCTTCATTCAGCCTTGAGACCATTTCAAGCTTTTATTTGTTATCTTTGACTTTTTTCCATAAAGATTTATTCAAGCTCATTGAACTGGTTTGAGACACAGCAGTCTTGATATTTTTTGTTGGATAACTTATAGGAGAGCTCTACTCCAATGGATAATAGACACCTACACAAACGTATGTGAATGGAAAGTACCTGCCAGACTAAGTTGTAGTTATACAAAACGACAGCAGAGGGGGCACACTTGCAACTTTACAGTCGTCAAACATGGCAAAATGCGTAGGGAATGCAGCTTGAACATGAACTTGAACATGCTACTTGATCAGTACAAGTCTGGTGATGTTGCCTGGACTTTCCATTCCAGATTTGTTTTTGACGTGGACAGAACATTATATTCAAAAAGTCGATTTGGCCTAATATAAGACCTTTAAATCAAACGAGAACATAGTTATCAAACTTGATTAATCTTACACAGTATTTCTCCGGATCCCTCTACAAAACTACTGCAGTGCACCTCCGCAGTCATCCATCAAACACATTACTTGAGTCGGACCAATAAAGCCTAAGAACTGAAGAATAATTAGAACGGAGTCACATTTGATTTATGGCCCGAGCGTAGAGCAAAACGATCAAGGCCTGAAAAAGATTTGTCTGGTAAAAAAGTTTAGCGATATTTATAATTTGTAGTACAGACTCTGTTTATTGGTGTAAAAGGGCCCTTGGACAGCAATATGGGTTTGAAGGAAAATATCAAATTATAAGCAAGTTGTTCGGAATGCTCGAGAAATGATGGGAAATGCTTCTTTTGTTAATTAAAAATAAATCACGGAGTTATATATTTCACTTTTTTTTATCAGGCGTTCCCTGGAGCTTTCCTTCCAAACCCCGAACAAGAATCACGGGGATTGAGCTGTTTCCATTTTCAGGTTTTGGGCCAGTCGGCTCTCTAAACTTAAAGTCTCGCCTGGAAACAAACAAACTTTTTTGTTCGCCAATGAAATATTTTAAAGTTGTTGATTTTTGTCTGCCCCCCCCCCCCCCCCCCCCATTCGAACCCCAAAAGGTACAATTTAACTTTCTACAGTAATACCTAGTTTCAAACATCAACATTTTTCCTATATTTATGTCAGTAACCTACAGCAGGTTTCAAATTGATATCACAAAAACAGTTTCCTGTTCTCCTGAAGTGCCTCTCCTCAAAAGAAACGCCTTACATTAATAATTGCAAATGACTCAAAGTTCTTTTCAGTGACCTGTACGTCTTTTTTACTACTTCGCCTCATTCCCTCAGTCGCCCAGTTTTCCACCAGAAGACCCTGAGTGGACACTTTAATTAAAGAAAGCTGTTGTGAATGAGTGAATGCCGGTCTTTGAAAGCACCGCTCTTCATCCATCAAACTCGGAAAGTGCCGTTCCCCCACACTTTGGGGTCCCTCTGCGGCGGCTCTCTGAATGATTTTCTTGTTGTAGTCGCCGTACAAACAAAGGCACCCCTGTAGATTTATGTCTCATCCCTCTCTCTCATATTGGACTCGGAGGGCTTTAAGGCTGTAATTAAATTCCAATCCCCTCTCTCACTTGCACGCTCACTGTCCCCGTCTCGGCGGGAGGTTGAGAAGCAGGCTTTTTACCGCCTGTTGTGGTTTGTTTGAACAATCCTGAGAGTTCTCGCGGAGAAAAGCCGGGGCCCGTTGACGACAACGTTCACGCATGTGCTGCAGCAGACGCCGTACAGACCCTGGGACCAGCCGGAACATCCCGTCTGCCTGAGCGCTTGAGAAGACTGCGTGTTTAAACTCTCTCCTTGTGAACTCAGGGATAGGGAGTATTTGGGGGGCGTCGGTGTCAGGGATTGTCATTCCATCAGGCTGCGTTTTGGAAGCGCTTGAATGCCCCTCCAGAAATTCCAATCGTCAAAGTGCTGGCTCACGGACAGGCGCATCCCATCGCCAGTGCACAAACGATTTGACAAAGAATTTTCAAGTGCAAAGCTTGACCTTTCAGTTTATGTATGTGACCTTTGCTCTGCCCGATCCCGTCAGACCTCGGAAGCTAAGCAGGGAAGGCCTGGTCGGTACTTGGATGGGAGACCGTTTGGGAACACCAGGAAGCCTAGTGGATGTAGTGAGTAAGTGAGTGGTTGGTGGGGGTCGGAGGGGCCGATGGCGCAGACTGGTTGCCTCGCTTCTGTCAGTTTACCCCAGGGCAGCTGTGGCTACAATAGTAGCTTACCACCACCAAGTATGGAGTGAATGAATAATGCAATGTAAAGTGTCTTTGAGTGTCCAGAAAAGCGCTATATAAAACCGATGCATTATTATGGTTGACTTCTTTGATATGAAGCTTTGCAGCATTTCAGGTTACAGACAAAGGGTGAGGAAAATGACTGAAAATTACGATAATAATCAGGGTCAACATTTGTAGATATTCCCTTTTGCTTAATTTGAAAGAAGGCTATATTGAACAGTTGTGAAAGTACAAACTCCTGATCCAACTGAGAAGGGAGCGTTATATTGTTTCTAAAAAGGAGCCCAGGAAGATTGGGAACAAATACATAAATAAAACAAGAAATTATAAAAGTCATTAAGTAAGGATTGATAATGACCATTTAACATTCATCATAAGGAACTGACTTTCATTAGCGTCTCTTTCTTTCCTTCTTTTGCGTTTGGCTTGAGGAGACAGGACAGTAAAGGTTGAAAGAGGGTCGACAAATGGGGAGAGACATTCAGCAAACTGTTGGGAGCCTTGGAGGTCATGGATGAGGCCTTTCTGTCCGGAGTTTGCATGTTTTCTCCTGATCAATTGTGTTTATTCCCTTAATGAGTGAGGTTTAGAAGCTCTAAGAAACACATTTTGTAAAGTCTTGAAAAAACATAGTTCACCATCTACCGCATGTTGCAATTGCGATGAGTATTTGGTGTGCAAGTCAAAGAATCTGGATGGACCTTTCCTGACCAAACCCCCAATGCCTCATGAACACCCTCGCAGTTTCAAGCTGAACTTAAACAATCAGATATCGTCACCCCTGCCACACTCGATGATGAATGTTTGAAAAATGGGTATTCGAAGTGCTTGGTGAAGTTTATAAGCTCTCAGAAACACATTTTGTAAAGTCTTGAAAAAACATAGTTCACCATCTACTGTACTGTACTGTAGTTGGCGTGCAAGTCAAAGTCAAAGAACCTGGAATGACCTTCCTTGACCAAACCCAATCTGGGACAGTAAACCTCAAGCTTGGTTCGAAATACGCCACTCGAACCCGCCTTTGCCTCACAGTTGGCGTTGGGCAGAACTTAAAAACCATCTGCTATCGTCATCCGTGCCGCACTCGCGCGTATGACTGAAAGCGCTTCGGGGCGGGGTCCGTGCGCCCACGCGAATAACTCCATCATCGTACCTATCAAAGCCTTTCAAGCCTTTCGCTGGACGGGCCACACACGGCCAACGCGCAGATTGCTGGCACTGCGGCGTCAAACTGGAATGGAGTGGGGCCTGTCAGCTGGGGTCCCCCACCCCTCCTCGACAGTGATACGAGGCGGGGCCCGGCAGGCTAGAGTCCGATGGCTATGGGGGGGGAGGGCGGGGGGGGACCAGCGGGAGAGCCAGGATGAGTTCTGCACCACTGATCCGAGCTGACATTGATGGACAGCTTCGGAGAGGGGAGCTGATGGCCAGGCTTTTTTCCTCCTGTCTGGACACTGTTTGAAGAGATGGACATGGCGGTCGCTGGGTTGTTGCGTGCGTGTCAAACGGTCAAGCAGAGCAAAAAATGTGGAAAGTGACACCGGGTTTTTGTTTTTTTTTTGCGATCAAAAAGCTGGGTTGGGTTCAATGTCGTTTTTGGTGCGCGGACAAATAAACGCACGGATTAGCCGTTTGGCCGCCTTTCCCTCCCAATATCGGGCGCCAAAACAATAAATCTTAATCGCTTACGTCTTGGCAAATTCAGTCAACGGAAAGCGTATACTTGGAGGCTTGGACGGATGAGAGGTTCTTCATTAATGATGGTTGAGCAGCTCATCGAAAGTTGTTTGCGTTTGAAGACGGTCAAGGGCGTGGAGAAGCAACAAACTATGTACAAAAAGCTCACAATTCCAGTTTGAGTCAAAAGGTCCCTCCTCCATCAGGCCTTGAACGCATTTAATGCTAATCTTTCTACATTTCATTCTTGCTCCCTTTTTCTCCCCGCACTTTTCTGAAGTACTTGATTGATAGCAGTCGACCAGAGTAAATAGAAGCATCCTTCATTTGGACACACAACAGTTCCCCAAGAGCCTCAGAGGGAGGGAGAGAGAAAAAGTGGAGGCTTATCATTGCTGTGTTTTTAAAGGCCAGGTCTATTTTACTTTTAACTATTTGGTAGCACTTTACTTGACTTTACAATAATGGGAATTTAGTGCAATTTTCTTCAAATCCATAGTAAGAACTATGCTTTTTTTAATGAGCAATGTCTGTATTTATTGGTAAAACAAAGCTCTTAGGATGCAGAAAGTAGATTTTAGCAGAAAATGTGCAAATATTGAAGGAAAATATCACACAAAGACACTTTTGACCCAACTTAAATGAAACCCAAATGTCAGCTTCCAGTTTTGCACTTCCAGTGACCCTAAAGAATCTGTTTTTGATCATAGACCAAATCTGAAAGTATTTACTGTGTATATTGCAGTATTTGTTGGTCATCCACGGGCTCAGGCTGAAGCTCGCTACAAAACGCCAGTGAACAGTGACATGTGATAAAGCTTTGTCTCAGTTCATAGAGACTGGCCGGATTATCTACTGAACAAACTACATCTACTCACTGGAGCTCGAAGAAGGAATCAGCCCAAGTTCAGCCACGCTTTTGCAGCCAGTGACCTTCAAGGCTGTGTGTGTAGGTTGTCCGGAAATTCACCAGTGTCCACAAGTCATTGATCTTTTGGTCAATAATCTTACTCTATGCCAATATGCGTACATGCCTAAAGAAAGAAATATGGTGCAGTGAGGTGAGAGTTCGCCGATCAGCAAAGCACATACTGATGTTCTGTACTTTGGGTCATGCACTATATGGTTGGTTGCGACAGAAATAGCCGGGAATATTCCATAAAAATCATGCCGCTACTTTGTTACGGAAGCCTGGTCTTAGAAGTCCAATATTATGCTTTATTCAGGCTTTTTAAACTACTTTTAGGAACCTTAGCCTTGGTATTTTTATTGTATCACGGCAAGACGCTGCAGGTGAATAGGGGAAAAAATTAATTTTGATATATTCATTTGAAACTTTTGCTGTAGATAGACTGATGTTCATGACGAGAAAAAATGTAGAGCAAGTTTTCTGTAATTTTATGTTTTCATATATATATATATATATATATATATATATATATATATAAAAGGCACTTTATGCAATAAATTAGCCAGAATTGCCTATATTTCCAGCCACCTTTTTTGCCGATTCGGCCTCCCAGAAAAGGAAATGACCATGTTTCGATAACAATGTCATCTCGGTCACCTTTCGTGCTACACATGGATACCAAACCCATCAATATTTGTGAATGAATAAAGGTGAATGTGAAAGACCGGTGTCCACCACGGTGCTGTGCTGATTTCCTGAAAAACTGCGGCCGGCCAGTCGAGAAAAAGTCTGGGTCAAAGGGTAAGTTTGGTCTTTTTTACTCTGACATTAAAACTGAGAATTTAAAGGACAAAACTAGCTAAAAATCTCATTGACCACTGTGTGAAACATGTATGTTTGTTCTGCTGTGTCAAGCCTTAAAACAATGAATCTAGAAAACGTCCCAAGACATCCTAGAAAACATCAATGCTTTATAATGCAGGTATACAAAATGTCAACAGCGCCAATCGACTCCTAGGGTGAAAAGGTTCAAATTGGCAACCATTGCTAAGACAGTCTGACCACCGAAAGAGCTTGTGAAGGTATCTAGACTGTAAAGCTCGCAGAAAGTTTCTGGTTTCCTCTGTTGGACGTGCACCGGAGTGTGTGCAGGCCTTTTGAACGCAGATAACGAGACAGATGTAGGATTGTGTGCAGTGTGAATGAAGCGGCATGATGAGCCGAGTATATAACGTGACAACATAGTTATGCCGCTTCAAAAAAGTGGATTTTTGCAGGATATGATGAGCCCTATACCAACAAAACAAAACAAACTCAAAATGTCACTTTTCAATCGTTAGACCTGCAAAGTTGCCCACAAAGTATACCCTGCCTTACGCCCCAAAGGCTGTTGGCCGACAGTTTAATCCTCACGGCTTTCGGCATGTGCTTGAAAATGAGTCAGTGAATTTTATTAAAGCAGATGGCAGTCCTATGATGCAGAGAAACTAGTCATCTTCTCCACGCGCATTAAATTGTAACTTTACATCTCGAACATTTTTCCAGCGGTGGGTGGCAATTATATTAAAGCGCCGGGATCAGCGGGACCCATTTGATGTGTATAGTGCGGGGAATCGACTCTTGTCTTGTGAAAAGCGCGAGTTATTTGTCACAGAACACGCTTCGCTTAAACAGTCGGAGCTTTCCTTTTTTTTTTTTTTTGACAAGTGCGTCAAGAACAAACAGTCCCAAAGGCGGCAATTAATGCTGAACTCATGGCACATGATGACACCCCCCCCCCCGGGCCTGGGAACCATAATATGAACACTGGCGCCCCTTGTTGTGCCGTTTACCCTCTTGTCTGCTCTGATGACTTACGGCGCCATTATTAAATCTGGACTTTCCGTTCAATAGTTCGCGCTTGCACTACCGAGTGAGTCTCCGTATGTCTATAACTCCTTGGGCCCATGTCCTTCGTTACAAGCACGCTCAAGGACAAATAACAAAAGTGTTTTTTCCGAGCGGTATATCTTCTTTATGATGAAATGAATCTCTTTTTTTTGTGATGGCTACGCCGCTCTCCTTCAAGATTTGCAGTCCCTCCAGGAAATTCGTGCCTTTGGCTTGGTGGAAGTAAAACAGAAGCCTTGCAGTCCTGGAAGCTTTCAAGGTCTTTGCTACGGTCTAACACACACGGATATTTCCCTGCATGGTTGAAATGCAGTTTTTTTTTCGTGCAGACAGTGACTTTGTTGCAGCAAAGCCGATAAAGGTGGTGATTATAATTGCACTGGTGATGCCTTTTCTTGGGGAGCCAAGTCTTCGGGGATCCGTTCATGGTTGTGGTGTATTAACGATGAAACTGGTTAGCGTTTAAATTGTTTATCATTAATTTTATCAAACGAACAATAACAATTCTACAAAAAGTCATCCTGTCACAGATAAATGTTAGTGTGTCAACCCACTAAAATGCTAACCCAGCCCTCATTTGGACTAACTCGTAGGGTTGGGTCAGATCATCGCAATAATTAAATTTGGTATTATTCTGTTTCTATTGAACATCAAAGCCTCGTGGTTTAGGGGAATCTACTCATTGTTCTGGAGAGTGTGCATACTTAATGTCTTGGCAAAAAGCTGAAAGCCTTGGCAGCAAAGCTAAGAAATGTCTTATGCAACCCAGCCCACCCCGCACTCCCCTAAGTACGTAAGTAAGTAAGTGCTTTATTTGTCATTGTACAAGCGTACAACAAAATAGTGTTCAAGTGTTAGTCCTGAGCCGCACCGCCACTGTGGGTCAACCTGACCAGCAACCTGTTTTTGGAGGTAGAAGACACCGACACAGAAGCATCTTCAGAAACTTCAAATTGCTCAGAACAGAGCAGCTAGAGTTGAGGCCAAACTACAGGCAAGTCTCCTCATGTTCATGCACAAAGTTCTGATGGATAGAGAGCCCAGTTTTTTGTTTAACTAACTCTTATTCTGGTACGACAAGTGACCACAAATTCCTTGGTTGTTCCCAGATCCAATAGTAACTCAAGGAAAGGAACTGTTCTGTACAGAGGAGCAAATGCCTAGAACTCGCTTCCTTTTAATATTAGAAACACTAAAAATAAACCACACTTCCAGCTGAAAGTAAAAGGTCAATTAGCTCAGTACATGTAAGCAATATAACCATGTCCTATTGGGTCCTATGGTAGTATGAAAACTACCAAACCTGTTTCAGAGCGTGGTGTCCTGCACTGGTCAGCTCCACCTCCTCCTTCCTCTTCCTTCTGCGCAGCTCCCTCCGCTCCGCTAGAGCGGAGGGAGCTGTACTTTGCTATTCAAGCAAAGTACACATCCTCACAAACTAAATGTACTTTGTTTCTGACCACTTCTCAGCCAGACTTACCCAAACGTTACTTTTTTTGTATTTTTTGTCGTGTCATTTTAGAGATATCAAACCCATTTGGTGCTTTCTTGAAAATTTTACCAAGCTTGAAAATGTATAAACACGCAGTCTCGGCCTATGCTCATAGGCTCATGCTCATAACTACAGCATATCTGCCTGCCAACTCTCGACAGCTTTTTAAAATCCCTGCTCTACCGTTGAGAAAAGTGGGAGTAAAATTACCGTCACGTCTGCCTGACAGTGAGCGATTGACACAGAACATTTGAACTCTGCGGTTTCCAGGCCCCGGCTTCCCTCTCGGTTTTTTCGGGGAGGCTGCGCCGCGATCTAGGCTTTTGGGGGCTTTGCGAGCTTGTTAAAAAACGCTCCTCGCTCATTTTTCCATCTGTACCCTTTTAACGGTGCATTAAATGACAGTTACCCGAGAGGAGATACGGACCAAACAATGGAGCGCTGCTCGGAAATCCTGGGAATGATCAGAGGCGGTGATTTCATTGATGGTTTAATCTGCAGTAGAAAGAGACAAAGCAGATAGGACAGATAGCATCTCAAAGACTTTCATTCAACTGACTTACTTAATCAGAGCCTTCGCACTAAATGCATTCAGTATGTTGGAAAATTGCACATACAAACTCTATTAACTTTATTATACACACATTTTTTCCAACCACTTCCATGAGACGTAATGTCATTATTCAATCATTTCGAAAAAACATGGGAAAAATATTTATCTTACTTACGTTTAGCTGTTGGCAAATTTTTTCAGGTGGAAATGGAAACTAAGTGCATGCACTCTTCTCTGTCTTTACGGCTGATGTTTCTGGAAGCAGATTGGATATTTGAATGGGGGAAAACTGCTAGGATTTGGTAAGAGAAGAGGCTACTACTTAATAATGACTTGACATCATGCATCTACAATAGCCGGTGGGCCACTGGGATTTTTTTTCCCCTCCCACTTGGGAGTAAATGACCAAAAACACATCGACACATGTCCACCCGTGATTGGTTGATCCGCTTCTTATTTGCGCGTGTTTGCTCCGCGTCTTTCTACCATCCAACCAATGGCCGCTGGTTGCACTGCGTTATGACTGCGACGCTAGGAGCTGACATTGCCCGCCATTGCTGCAGTCCCTCCATATGTGGGCGGCAAAAAAGCTAGTTTTCTATTATTATTTTTTTTTTTACTTTCTACAGCCAGATAATAACTAACCCAGCGTTATCACCTGTAATAACGCTGGGTTAGTTACAATTAAAGAAACCAGGCTGGTTTTCGTAAGAAATCTCGTATACTAATGAGGGCCAGACTTTGATTGACAGGCCGTTAGCATTAGAGCTAATGGCGCTGCTACGACCGAACAACACTCCCCCGCGAGGGCCGAGTCTACAGTGAAGATCCCGCCCTTATGCCCTTTTTAGGAAAATGCTCCATCACAGCAGGGTAGGAGGAGTCTGTAAATCCGCCATGAATCCCCCTTCAAACGCAGTTATTATGGCAAACGGGGAGGAGTGAGGAGACGGAGTCTATTATTATTATGTCTATGCATCCAACCTAGTTACGCCATGGTCCCGCCCCCTACATTGTTCTAACCCTAACCAAATCTCTTTTCCTAACCCTAACTTTAACCATAACCCTGACCTTGATCCCTTACACATTTTGTAAAAATATTAACTTAAAGCCATCTGAAAAAAAACATCCAATGAGAATTCACGGGGGAGTGGAAATTGAAATAAGGCATTTGCATCACCTCAGATATTTCTAAGAATAATGTTTGCTATTTATATGCTTTTTTGTTTGTTTTTGTCACAAGTGCATTCTGTGTTTGGTGCATCACCCAAACTCGGTTACAGGTAAAATAATATAAACATTCCTGATTTAAGCCTGGTGTTGATTAATTTAACCTCTTAACCCCCACCCGAACTGAGCACATTTTCTCCAGTTGGGCATTACTCAAATCTAAAAGCTTCTTTAAAAAAACTGTGACAAAAGGAACAAAAAAGTGACAGAAGAGTGATGATAAAAAGAGTCAAAAAAGTGACGGCAACAATGTGAGGAAAAAGATCTGTTTAGATCAATGTTGTGGCTTTGGCCTATAGGCTGTAAGCTCCAGTAAAGAAGCTTAAAGTAAGAAACGTAAAGTCGAACTGGAGAAACTGCGCTTGGTTAAGGCGGGGGATAAGAGGTTAAACTAAGGGTAAAAAGGATAGCATTATACATTTAATCTGCCTACCTAAGGTATCGCAATACGAATCGTACTGGCTTCTATGTGACCAAAGTGAATCGTCCCAGCTCTGATAGTTTGTACTTAAAAACAAACAAACAAAACAAAAAACACAGTTCGCCTCTGCGTTTAAATTAGATATTTAGTCAACCCAAAAAAGCAAACTTGCTATTCACAATTAAGATCTTAGTCCGAGCTCTGAAGACCTGGGCGTTGTTATGGTTACTTGATGCTTTTGCGAAGGATCCTTAGTAAAACGTTGTATCAAATGCAAGTCAAAAGATCTTAAACATGATGGAGGGAAGGAATTTGAGAGACAAGCAATGGTGGCCATTATATCCCTACAGAAATAAACTGGGGCGGACTTATTTTTGGGTAAGGTAAAGCAGAAAGGTCAGTGTGAACTCAAGTGAAAAATGCGTACTATAAAAAGGCCCAACCTGGTCACATGCCCAGGGATGCCATGATGCTGAGTCATGCCGCAGTAATGAACTTGATGAACTATGCCCAAATATCTGATAGAAAACGTTTATTTATTTATTTGTATTAAGTCCGACTTGTTTCTTGCAAGTGAAGCAGCTTTTAGACCCACTTTCAGTCTTTCATGACCCACATGACAGGCTGTATAATGCTGACAATGTTGTAGTATGTAGCCAATACTCCAATGCGTCTTAAACCTTTTGTAATAAGCGCCACTTCATAAAATATTTTAATTTTCCATGTACTGCGAGGTCTAGATCAGAGGCCAACTCCCACTTTGGGAACCACTGGTCAAGATCAAGATCATATGTGGAATGACTTTACACTACTCTGAACTGTGTGTAAACCAGAAAAAAAATATAAATATATATTATTTCACTCTATTGTAAAAAAAAAGGTTTAGTATAAGCTAGAATGAGTATAATATCTGGTTATGACATACATTGCAATACCTTTTACACATAAATTGATCAGTGCATCATTGCATAGTGTACCAACATACACACAGGGGTTAAAGTGGGCAACGGTCGGGAACGGCGATCCCGCACCTTCGCATGGCAAAAAAAAAGTTCATGATTGTGACTGTCATTTTCACATACATACGAAAGTCTGCCTGGAAAGAAAACAATTGCGTCTGATAGAAAATCACCAAATAAAAAAAGACGACGAGCGTATGGCAAATTATTGTTAATTTGCTGAAGTTGTGCTGGATAGAAGTCCACTCTTCAGAGAGAAACTGGAGGAATAATCATAAGATCAGCAGCAGCTCGATCCGCTCCTCATACGCGCGGGTTTAATGCGCCTCAATATAACAACATTCATCATGAAATCATGAACTTTATGGACATAAACTAATCCATAAATGGAGCCTACTCTTCCCAAGCTTTAGCCCGCTTTTCATTTCATATCAATCAGCCTCATATTTTCGGATTTAGAGATTTTTTTAGGAAGCATAATGAAGAGAAAAGATAAACAGTGCGCGGTTACGGCGCGATGTCGGCCACAAAGTTTTTCCTCTGATCTGATCTTCTCAATCTGCCCACGGTTTAAAAGTAACAATAGAGTCATGAATCCTGGCTAAAGTTGAGTCTGTAGACTCTGGAGCCTGTGTCTCCTCCTCACTGAAAAGAGCGATTAGCTCTCAGACGGAGAACGAACAGGGGCGAGTCACTTGGGCCCCACAGCAGAGGGTCCCCACAAGGAAACACTTACATAAAAACAAATATAAATAGATGAAATAATAAAAGTAGTATTATTGCAGGTATAAAAAAACATTCTGATTTCATCACTGTATAAGGCTAATTTAAACAGTATATATTTTTTTCCTAAAATACACCAGATTGTACTAAATTGTATCTGATTATTTAAAAAATGTCCCGGTGAGGACTGGTTGTTGCTCTAACTTTCTGGGAGTATCTCAAACAAGAGCACATATAAAGAAATCTTATTCTGTGAAATGGTTTAAAACTTATTTTTAAAATAAATACATTAAAAGTACTATCAAACACCTTCTGTTACAGCCTTTCATATATCGACCTAATGTAGCGTTTTTAGTCTTTGAGATGAGAGTTCCACCACCTCCAAAAATCCACTTTAACCACTGCATACACAGGATAAATTGTCTCGAGGCTGATGCAATCCGAAATACATAAATGCAATCACGGGATTAAAGCTTGTTTTTTTATTTATTTATTTTGTTAAGAAAGGCCACTGCATTGAAGATTTTACACCATGGGAATTGTCAAATTTCTTCAGCTCTCACTTTGAGATGAGAATGGGTCTGACTGGTCAGGCTGGCAACCCAGATGAAATGCTTTCACAGGGCTGAAAATGTGTCTGTCTTCATTTAAAGTGCGTGATTAATAGCAGTAAGTGTCTCAGAGCATATTGAGGAGGGAGACTTTTCAGATTGTTGAAGGTTGATGAAATAACTGGATGGGGAGCAAATGAATACATTCAGCTTTCAGCTTTAGAACAGGTCTTGATTCAGTGCTTTAGAATGAGCTGTTGGATATTATAATTCTACTTAAATGGTAAACTTTCTAAGCTCAATGTAGTTGCAATTTGCTACGCACAGAATCAGTTTCCCCGATTGGATTCCATTGCTTTAGAAGGAAACCGATTTGTCTTTATTGTGGGAGCTCTTTCTATAACTCCTACTCTGTCCAAATGGTTGAATTCACTAACCTTCGCGGCTTCGCCTCACAACGAGAGTAGGCAATCGCAGCGCTCTAAAAATCCTCCGGAGCCTAGAACCTTGGGGGAAATATGCCAAAGAATAGGATACGTGTGTTGTACGCTTTGTAAACTCATTTGTAAATTTTCCGGTTTTTAGCCAGTCTGCTCTCTTAATATATGTTCGCCGGGAAACATGCAAATTGCCCAGTCTTCACAAACTGTTTTTTGAACACTGTCAAGTTTCTTGATCGATTTTTATGGAAAATTTTAATTTTAGAGGCAATTTCCAACATCAAAGTCTCCACTCCATGTAGCACTTACGAAAAAAAACGTTCTAGTCCTTTTGTTAGTTTGTTTTGCAGAAGGACTTTTTCAATAATGTAATTCCAAGCCTGATTTAGTAAGCTTTGACCACCCAAAAAGCGTCGAGAATTTTGAAATTTTACTATTCTGTTTGATTTGCTGACTTAAAAACTAGCTTATTCAAACAGCAAGCAAAGTCCACAGTGAAAAAAAGCTTAGAAAATAAAGTCATGAGTTTTTTTTTTACCCTGTTCCAAACACTTGTAGCTGTGTTTTGACGCATATTTGAGCAATCTTTTGATCGTCACCGCTGACTATTCTTTACAGTACAAGTCAAACGTTTGTGTATTGCCTTTTCTTTTATTTCAAGACTATTTAGTAGATAGATTCTCACTGAGGGCATTCATTTTAAACAAAATCGCAGCATTTTGCTTTGATTACTGCTTTGCACACTTTGGACATTTTCTCAAAGGGCTTCACGACATAGTCACCAGAAATGGGCCGCTGTGGGCCAACCTGACCAACATGTTTTTGGAGGTCGAGGAAACTGTAGCACCCAGATTAAACCTGGCTGCCTGCCCTCAGTGCTCCTCTCATCCTCTGAAACGGTGCAGCACCTCCTGGGTTTCAGAGCATGGTGTCCTGCACTGGTTAGCTCCTCCTCCTCAAGCTCCCTCCGCTCCACAACAGTCTTTCACCATCTTCTTCTAGGAAGAGCTTGGCAGTCAATCCGTTTTATTCTCAGGTGAATTAGACAGAACACTAGTTGGGATAGAAGGCATGTGTGGCTTAGCGGCGAGTCTTGCCCGGATACCTCCTCCTTTGTCCCTTCCTTGTTTCCTGTAGCGCCTCTTGTTATGCCTCCACTGTGCTGCAGGTGTGGGGGGCTCTTGGTGCCTCTTCAGTGTTTCAGAAAAAGACATTTGTAGCTCTCAACTGTATTTACCTCATAAACTAGCTGTTTGGTTTCTTCAGGACCATTATGGACTCTCTGCAATAAAAAAATCCACCGAACCCCAGAAAAACATGGCAAAGATGTTTTCATTTGACATTTATTTAAACAGGAAAGAGAAATTAAGAATCTCTTTATCAGGGGAGTTCTGGCCCCAGAGGGAACCCTATTTGTTTTTAGTGGTAGGGGAAACGGGAGTACCCGGAGGAAACCTACGCAGGCACAGGGAGAACATGCAAACTCCACACAGAAAGGCTCCGTCCAGGTGGGAATCGAACCCGGCACGTTCTTGCTGCGAAGCCACCGTGCTGCCAAAACAATGTGGAACACCGAAACCACAAATGCAGTTCACAGAAAAAGGTAAAAAAAAACACAGCTGTACCAAGAGAGAGGGAGGTTGCCTCTTGTTATTTCACCCTTTTTTGTTTCTTACATAATCCCATGGGTTCATTCATAGTTTAATAATGCTTTCAATGCAAAGCACACAATGTAAATAGCGTTGATAATAATGAAAAGCCAATACATAAAAAGTGTTTCCAAATTTTTGAAGGGTACTGGATAAACACTCGCCTTCGCTTAAAGGCCGTATACCTGATATTTGCCCTCATAAAGTGAACGTTACGTATTGTGAACGTAGACGATGTGAAAAGACACTACATTTAATTTAAACACTTTTTCTTTACAAGAAGTGAGGAACAGTGATCCATCGATATTGCATTTTCTAACCAACAAAATGTGAGGCCGCGATGAAGATGTGTTTGACATTATTACCACCTGTAAAAAGCATAATAACGCCTCTTTAAATAGCTCCAATCATTACGCAGATTTTGTACACATTTCCATCTTATTCACCTCAGAGTCTCGTCATAAAAAAACATATAAAGGTGGAAAAGAAGAAAAAAGGAATAGGAATCACCACATGCCCTATATACACACGAGGCATATGAGACACATAAGAGATTCTGCGCGTCCGTCTGTCTATTTAGTCAAAACGACCCTTCGTGGTCTTTTTCTGTCCCGCCAAAGGCACTTGTTCCTGAGACGCGGCTTATCGTTTCAAACGCACCTCGGGAATAAGTTTACACGAGAGTAAGGGGAAGGTTAAATGGTGAGCCGGAGTGTTGCGCAGTCCGCCGAGTGAAATGGGAAAGACATATGGAGGCGCGAGGTGAAAACCGGGAGATTTCGCAGGCCGCCTCGAGCTTTTTCGTCTGATCCTTCACAGCGTAGTGACTTTTCCATAAAATATCACACTTTTATGCTCTGACGACGGCTCTCCAGCGTGAAAGAATAAAGGGAATTGCCTGCAAACAGGATCGGGGGCATATATTCTGTCTCTGTATTAAACATGTCGGCGTCGTTACTATTTTCTTAGACTGTGGAGATAGTGCGGATTTACGCTCTCGAGGAATGACCCAGCTTTTCTTCAAGGCCGTAACACGATATTCAATAACGGTTTTGAATATTTTATAATATTCTTTATAAAACATAAATTGCATGATTACATCATTGCAGTATAATACAACTCAAAAGGAGTAGGCCGAAGAAAAAAAGCTTATAAATGCCTACCCCCCATTCAAGATAATTACTTTCATGCATTTCAGATTAACTCAAGAAATACAAAACATAATTGTAAGTCCTTTCAAAAGAAAAGGCCCAACATAACACTGAGAATATATATAACTGAAACGCATGTGTCCAGCTGCAGGTAAATAATAACGGTAATTATAATTTCACACAATATAACCCTTTACATTACAAATTCCGAATTGCCCAGGCACATGTGCAACAGAAGCATTTTATTTTATTTATTGGTTTATTTGGTTGGGACAGTGCATGTTAATGAACATACATGTAAACAAGCCACACCGGATTGTAGCCTTGGGCTAATTTGCATCCGCCGTCCCCCATGCGCACTCTCAAACACACTCTCATTCATGCTGGCCTATTGTACATGTTTTTAGTGGTAGGGGAAACCTACACAGACACGGGGAGAACATGCAAACTCCACACAGAAAGGCCCCGTCCAGGTGGGAATCGAACCCGGGACCTTCTAGCTGTGAGACCTTCTAGTGAGGTGCCTTAAAAAAAGCCAGGGTGTAATGTGGCCAGTTGGTAGAGGGCAGTAGCCCCCCACCAGCAAGCCCTCACCCTGCTGCCCTAACTAATTGTTGCAATATTGCAATAATACATTGCGTTGTCCTGTTTTCAGCAATTGTTTAAAGGCTAGGGGTGTAACGGTACGCTAATATTGTATTCGGTTCGGTACAGTGTCTTGGAGAGCTCGGTTCGGTTAATTTTCGGTACAAAAAAAAAAAAAGAACTTACAAAATCTTTATTTTGAAAAGCTGCCAATACACAATAGAATTCTTGCATAAAATAAATAAAAGCGACTCATTTGGGTGATATTTTAAATAAATTGCACACTTATAATGAACTACACACATTTTGTAACATTTAAAATAAAAATTAAAGTGACTCATTTGGGTCATATTTTAAATAAATTGCACTCTTTATAAAGAAATACACATTTTTTAAATTAAAATTTAAATACTGCAACTAGTTAGGACATGAAAACGTTTAATACTAGCAACAGCTTCAGCTTGTATACCAACAAAACTAACTATTCAAGTTTTAAGTTTTTGGCTAAAAAGATTAACCTAAGTGATACAGTAGGTGCACTCGATAGCTTGTTGACCACATCAGTTTGAACTTTTTCATATAGTGCTGGTATAACTTTTTGGCTGAAGTGCGGACGCGATGGGATATTGTAGCGAGGCTCAAGACTTTTAATCATATGCTTAAAGCCAGCGCCTTCAACAACTGAATATGGACGCAAATTCGTAGCGATGAAAACACCTATACCATGCGTTATTGCTTTCGCTCGATCCGAAGTACTTGACAGGGGTTGTTTAAATGCCGACGTTAGCGGTACTTGCACAATGCTGCTTTTCTTCTTAGTAGAAGTGATATTCACATTCGGATGATGCCGTTTTAAGTGCGTTAACATGTTAGATGTGTTGCCTGCCACATACCCGATCTCCGTGGAACAATGTCGGCATACAACTTTGGATTTATCCACTCGTCTATCCCCATTATGCATTTTAACAGGGAAGCCAAAGTGTTCCCAAACAGGAGACCGTAGTGAGGTGGGAGGGTCTTCAAGCTCTGGCTTCTCTTTCGCTGTTGCTATGATGCCATGGTACTCATGCAGCTTTACTGTGCGTCACTCAATAGCGTCCGTGCGGAAACTCGCGTAGGAACTTTGTTCCGCTGCGCTTAATATCACGCTAATAATACATTTATATTATTTAATGGAAAAAATTCACCGAAACGGTACGCAAGTGGACCGAACCGAACAGGCCGCACCGAATCGGTTCAATACATCCCCGTGAACCGTTACACCCCTATTAAAGGCACATATTTTTATAACACAGTTTTATAACACAAAGAATTAAACTTATGTAGAAAGATTTGGCCGGGTTTTAGTATCAAAACGTTTAGTTGGGAAAGGTGGAACACCAAAGAAGAGCAGATATTTCATTTTCAGAGAGTTTAGATTGAACTTTTCTCTCTCAAAACAAAATGTCACCAAACATTTGAGTTATTTTCCTCTCGTCCCGCCGGCTGTCATTGAAGTGTGTGTTTTTGAACATGTGCAATACGTCTGAACTCCCAAGCCAAATATTTAGCTGGAATATGAACTTTGTGTTGATGAACTCTTGTAAAGGTCATTAAATGGCTACAGGAAAAGTAATAATACAAATATGTCACCGCGCCTCTCAGCGTCTGCACTTTTAAACCAACCCGTCACTTGCTCCTGGTCTTTTTTATAGACGGTAGACCTCCTTTGATTCTCAGAGCGACAGGCTGGGTCCTGGGACAAAATCGCTTTGGGCATCTCCTTTGAACCTCAGGCATGACATTGATTATGTTAGCTTGGTAATTATCTCCACATGCTACTGTAGCACAGCTCTACATTCACCAGCAGCAGCAGCTACATCCTGGGTGAGCCATTATATAAACTGTAAGTAAATTAGCTGTGAATAACAGTCTTTTAAGTACATGGACGTCATGCTGTTTAATGCTATGCATTTGTCGTAATGATCCAGTTGTGACACTAAGCTCTTGCAGTTGGAGAAGGGACTTCTACAGCATTATAATGCCCACTCGTCTCTCGATACAAACGACAGTTAACATGGATCAAACATGTCACTAGAGAAAAACGTTTCAGTGGTTATTTCAGTCATTTGAGGCAAATCGTTTTCTAAACCACTCAATCTTTTTATCACGAGTCAGACATCTTGAATCAATTGTCGCCATCAGTAGCATTAATTCAAGTTAATTTCAGTTCATGTAGCTTAAAGCATCTTAGTCGTCAAGCTAATTGTCACTTTCCCACAGTAAATCTGCAATTAGTGGGAAAGTGACGAACTCAGAACAAGTGACAGCAGTACACTTTATAAGCTTATATCAAACACATTTGTTTGTAACAAAGTAATTTAAACCTGCAGTAGAGCCAAAGCAGAAGACTTTTTACCCATTAGAACTTAACAAGAGGGTTTAATAAAGAACCTGTGGCCATGGTTCTTCAGCATGTACATAAAACACTTTTAACACCTGATACACAGCAGCAGACACCAATTACAAATCTCCAAAGACTCTCCAGCTCTCATTAAATTAATACTGTATAAATACAATACAATGGAATATTACAAATCACTTTTCTGCTTGCACTAAAGCTTCGGAAAATTAATTAAATTAATCGATGCTTGTTCATCATCATTTATAAGCAAAGGCAGAGAACAAACTACATTTTATTCAAGTAAAGATGGAACTAGAGACCTACCGACTGAGCTTGTTAGTGATCACTGTACGAGGAGTGACAAATGTTAAGTGCATTAGAACAATGTGAAACACAATTCTGATGCAAATGAAACATGCGACAAACGGGTGGATCTAATGTAGCTTGTCAGGCCTAAATAGAAACAATGCATCAGTCACTGGTATGAAAAAGAAATGTGTGGACATGTAAAGTAAACTCCACTCTCGCATACATTTGAGCTTGATGTACATATTCTCTAAAGCCTGGGTACGGTCATGTCTAGAAATACAAAACCAATGCAGATGTGTTTGTGCGATGGTGGCTTTTTCCATGTAAATTGTGGCAATATGGTTTCGTGCGGAAAAACACGAACGCTATGTAATTATCACTAAGACTCTAACTGACGTGAAGCATTTATTTATATTCCTCACATGCTGTTGAGGAGGGGGGAAAAGCTTTTCTTTTGACATATCAAAAGGCTCTTTGAAGATGGGTGAAAAAAAAAAAGACTTCTTTTAAGGAAAAAAAAATACAATGGTTACATTTTTCTTTTCTGACAGGCTCAAATAGTTAGAGCAATTGCATAAATATAGGGGAAATTCCTCAGCAGAGATTTTGACTAATGGCAGCCGTATGCTGCTCCCGTGGGAAATGCCGGATGGTATTATTTCGCGGTGAGGCGGCCAAACTAAAACAGGAGACCTTAGCTGGAGTGTTTACAGTCCTGTGAGGGTGACAGCTTACCTTAGCCCGGCTGCTGTTTCCTATACAAGGCACGACTGCTTTACAAGCACGAGGCCCGCACTCCCCTTGCTCTTGACGTGCTGGACTGCAGCAGAGGTGGGAACAGTGCAGAATGTTTTTGCTGAACTATTTTGTTCACTAATCTTGTGTTAACAACAAGTAAACATAACAAAACATCTGATCCTGTATGTTTGAGTTAGCTTCTAGCAGAGAGCATGTAAGATTTGTTTAGTGTGCACCTAATCTTTGCTCTTTAATTCTCAGGATTGTTAGGGTTGGACGACACGTTGTCAAAAAGTAATAACATGAAGCAGCAACCGCTATACACAATATGCAATACCGCAAATGTTCATGTGAACAGAAGTAACGATTATTTGACAAGCCATGTTCCCTGATTTGTCTAGACGGGGGCACATACAGTGGGCCCACTGACGTTTTTGACACCAAGCATAACGTGTAATCCCCTCCGTGTAACATTCCGCCTAATAAATAGAATAAAAAACAAGCATTTACAGATATTTGTATAGTTGGGGGAAAAAACGCCTTCCTCAGACCTGGGAGTGGGGAATAGGTCCTTATCATGTACAATTGTCTCATGTAAATTGCTTTGTGACTATGTCTGTGAAAGGTGCGATATACCTGTAAATGAAGTTCTTCTTCTTCTCCTTCTTCTTCTTCTTAATCAACTCTTTGATTGCCCACTGCAAAAATAAATAACTGGAATTTCTTTTCCTTTTTTTTGTATCTAGTCATAGTATGTCAACAGTATGGTCCAAAATATTATGCCATGCAGCCTTAACTCCGCACTAGTTAGCTAGAGCGAATTGGCAAATACAGACACAACTAGCATAACCAGTTTGTAACGTAGCTTCTGAAACGTAGCATTTTATAGATTATTACAATGATAATGTTTTTTTTATTTTTTTATTTTTTAAAGACACTCAAGACAAACATCTCCAAAACCTTCTCATAGACAGATATTTGCATTTGTAACAGGCTACCCACTGCTGGATTTTCTGCTACGTTATGCTAGCCTCTGTCTTTGCCCTCCCCTTCATCTCGGGCCACATGCTTTGTCTCCGTTCCTTCTTTTCTTTCTTTTTTCCCTCAGTTAAGAAATGATATCAAGCCTTTCTCAGCTGGATTCTCTCTGAAAAGGGAGCTCATGTCTTAATCTCTTAAATAGGTTTCTTTGTGACAGTCACGGCGGCCCGTTTTCTGTCCCTCCTTCCTCTTTTCTTCTTCTTGCAGCTCACGGTCGGAAGGCTCAGTACAGTTGTAATGCTGCGCACAAATTGTGAAGCGTAATATAATAACAAAGCGCTAAGTAATTTTCACTGCACATAGACATTCAAACCCGACAGCATGTGGCCAATAAAACCCAGCAACTTAGGTACATTTAGAGGTCTTTTTTCCCCCCTCCTTTTTCAGAAATCCCTTCTTAGTCCCAAGGCGCACACAGTGAAGCCGAGTCAGCCAAGAAGAGGTTTGTGCATTGGGGGGGGGACAGTGGCAGATTCCGATGCTCTTTATCTTCGGGCTGCAGAGTATAATGTAGAGGAATGTAAGCCGCGCGTTTACAGAGGCCCGGAGGTAATACAACACTGCCGCTAACATTGTGGCTATATGCTAACGTCATTATGCACAGTTCCCCGGACCACGCTAAATAAAAGATGGCTATCCAGGTATATATAAACATTGTTGCCGGCAAGAACGTCTTTTCAGGCTGATTATGCCGTGTTTTGTTAACCCTGCGCCAGCACCGTGGCAGCCGAGCATATAGTGAATAATGTCGCTCTGTACGCGGGAAATGGCCTGTGCTAGCCAGTGTCACTGTATAAATAGACAGCACGGTGAAGTATGTTGCAATATCTTGGAGAAACATAGCCTACAGCAATGGGAACCTATATATCTTTTGTCCCTGGTTGAGGGCTGGTTTATTAAGGCAGGGGTAGTTTGCTTTGTGACGGGCCAATGTTCTTCCACGTCAAAAAGTCCAGCTCCCAACTTTAACCCAAGACGTTTTAGAGTTGTTGTTTTATAGCCTCTAAACCCCCGCCTTAACTGAGCACATTTTGTCCAGTTCAGCTTTAGCCAAATCTAAAAGCTTCTTGACTGGAGAGTTCACAGCTTACTAGTGTCGCGCCTAATTTGAAAGCTAAGGCCTACAAAACTGTTGAAAGATTTGTCCTCGCGTTGTCATCACGGTCATAATTTTTATTATTTTTCAACGCTTTTTATTAAAAAAAATGTTTGTTGCCTTTTTTAATCACGTTTTTTGTTGTGTTTTTGTAACATTTTCATCCCCATTTACATCTTCATTTTGTTGCCGTTTTGATGCTTTTTAATGTAATGTCGAACTGGAGAAAATGTGCTCGGTTAAGGGGTTATCATCGCTGTGTAAAAACACTCTTTTTGAAACAGCTGCACAGCGAAGGGGAGCAAGGAAAGCAGGGGGCCAGGGGAGATCGCTTGAAAATCAGGAAGTGAAACTACAGGATTGTTAGTTGTTAGCCATTTTAAATCAATATTGCATTTTCAAACCAACAAAGTGAAGATGGTGAAAACAGTGTGTTTGACATTATTACTAGTGGTGGGACTCGATTCAAATTTTTAATCGAGTTAATTATGGCCTTTGTAATTCATTAATCGCATTTAAGCATATTTTATTTAGGGGTTGTATTCATTTTCAGAGTTAAATTTGATGTAAGAAGAGATGTGAGGCCTGTGTGTTCATTTCAAACACTTCAGAGACAAAAGCAGTTTGATTTATTTTAGAGAATGATTTAAATAAGTTCATGTCGGCTTAACAGTGTGAATAACAAGTTTGAGCAAAGTTGTTTTTGACTTTCATTTTCATCCCTAAGCGACATCTGCAGGAAAAAGGAAACTGAAAAAGTGTCTGTGCCGCAAAAGTAAAGTGTTATTAATTTTGAATAATATTTTTACTAAACCTTATGTAATTAATTAATCGTAATTATTTGAAAAAAGTCCCAGCCCCAAATATTTTGATATAATATTATGATTTGAGCTCTGATGTGTGTAAAAATCCAACCTAAAAAATGAGATTCTGCCCAAGACGTTGCCTTCCCGTTTTAAGGTGTGGGTTAAAGGGACTAGATGGAAATGTTTACACTCACTGCTGCCACCCCAGGTCTTTATATAGCGTTTTTCTGGACACTCAAAGATGCTTTACATTGCATTATTCATTCACACCATACTTGGTGATGGTAAGCTACTATTGTAGCCACAGCTGCCCAGGGGTAGACTGACGGAAGCGAGACAACCAGTCTGCGCCATCGGCCGCTCCGACCACCACCAACCATTCACACACTCACTACATTCACTAGGCTTCCTGGTGTTCCCAAATGGTCTCCCATCCAAGTACCGACCAGGCCCTTCCCTGCTTAGCTTCCAAGGTCTGACGGGATTGGGCAGAGCAAAGGCGGTAGGACTCTTTGATCATTGGTGGTATGACCACTATGACCATTTTGACCTTTTACCCCCCACTAAAGAACATTTTCACCAGTTCGGGTTTACCCAAATCTTAAAGCTGGGAGTTTACAGTCTATCCATTTTAACGCCTTATTTGACAGCTAAGACCTGCAAAACTCATGTAAGCTTCTTCCTTGTTTTGTTTTGATGGATTTTGTTGTGCGTTTGCCTCACTTTCATCGCATTTTTGTCACGTTCTCATTCCTTTTTTGTAGTGTTTTGGCTGCATTTTGTTTTTTTATGTAACTGTAACTGTAATAAAGCCACAAAAACGTGACAAGAACGCAATGAAAAACGTGACAAAAGCACAACAAAAACGCGACGAAGACGCATCAAAAACAAGAAAAGAGTTTAGGTCTTAGCTTTCAAACGTCAAAAGTCGAGAAGCTTTTAGATGTTTGTCAAACTGTAGAAAATGTGCTTGGTTAAAGCAGGTGTTAAAGGAACAGGCCACCGCTTTTCTATACTGAGATATGTTCTTACCTGAGCTTAGACGAGTTGATGCGTACCTGTCTGGTCTTTGTGCGTGTGGTCACGCAAAAAGACGCCTCCAACTTCAACCCCGTTTGGCCCCATAGAGGAGAGGGGGAGAGGCTAACTGCTAACAACATATTTGGTCTTTTTGCATTACTGAGCGCACGCATGAACACCAGACAGGTATGCTTCAACTCGTCTAAGCTCAGGTAAGAACATATCTCTGTATGGAAAAATGGTGGCCTGTTCCTTTAAGGGGTTAAAAAAAATTGTCAGCGGTTCAAATCGGCCTTAGAAAAACCCACATCGGTTGACCTCTATTAGATATATTTCTATGATTAAAACCTTTACTATAATAATAAATGTTTAATTATAGGTTATTTGAGAGATTTAGAAAAAATAATTACATCAAATTAAATGACTTCAAATATCGGCCTATATATCGGCTATCGGCCATGCCAAGCCCATTCATCGTATCGGACCCCAAAATCCACATGTGTGAGATACAACTGATTACCAACTGGACGGTGGAAGGAGACACTGCTGCTAAAAACAAAGTTAAGATGAGGTTAAATGTTGTCTGCTTCCTACACTATAATGCTCTGAGTAATAAAACTAAAAATGAAACTTAAATAGGACTCACTTGTGGTTCTAGAGGTCTGTTGCTGCTTCTGTTGCCGCGTGTATATAAGGCTGCAGGCAGCAGAAGCCGGGTGAGTGCATGAATGTCTGATGTCTGGAGGGTAAGCTATCGATTTGCTGTAAAGCAATGCTTGTTAGCCACTGGCCTGGCGAGTGTATTTCTGTTCAATTTTTTAAAATGTTTTCATATAGTTTGTAAATATTTTTTCCCTTCACCACATTTGGGATATTCCAGCGCCACTGCCACTGAATAAATGATCGACGGTGCCATACATCCCGACTTTCACCCGCGCCCGTTTATTATAGCTCCCAAGTCCATATGCGTGCTCTGTGATCTGATTTCTGAATGCAAGATATCGTTTGATGTCTTTTTGATGATGGACATGAAATAATGTCCAAATCACCAGAGGCAGCAACATCAAACGGAGCCAAATGAAGAAAGAAAAAAAAAACGAAGAAAAAAAAAACGCGGTAATGTCTTCTCGAACTGCGCCTTATTGCTCCCGCCTCCCTCCGTCCACCACCGCCCCCGTGATTCCGCTTTCGACGGCCGGGCAGATAAAAGATGAGCGACTTAACGAAGCGCTTTCATCTGTAACAACTTCAACAACTTTCGGGTTCTCGTTTTCATCTGAGCGTAAACAAGCGCGTGGCTTCAAAAAGCGATTATCGACGGTAATGCCGGCAAAGGGTTGCAAAGGTCAAAGGTGGGTCTTTGAAGAGAAAATAATAGACACGCGGAGTCCCCATGTCGAACTCATGAAGCTCCTGTCCTCATGTGCACCTTTAATAATCCCTCATCATGCGGGTAGAATATTCAATTATGCACGGGCAGCGGATCTGAGTGGATGAAATGAGTAAGTGGTAAAAGCTTCAAATTGGCAGGTGAAAGGGACTTAAAGTTGCATGCATTTTAGCATCAAGTACTTTTCTTGCCTCTTATCAAAATTGTATGTGTATTCTTGTGAAATAGCAGTCTTTTCTTTTGTTAAAGTTTATGTTTTGTCTGTCTTATACATTAACATAATTAATAAATAAGCAAAATAGTTTTAAAGTAACTGTACTGTTGAGTCGGCGTCGAAGTGCTCTTAAGGTGTTAATACGCCTTGCAATATAGTACCCCTTTTTTATCCTCTTAGAAAATCGTTTAATTTTGTGTGACTATACTTGGATCGCGTAACTACTCACGTAACCGTATTTAACTCGCAACATCTTTGGTCTTTTTGCGTGACTGAGCGCGCGCACAAAAGACCGAACAGCTACGCATCCACTCGTCTAAGCTCAGGTGAGAACATTTTCTCAGTATGGAAAAACAAAACGGTGGCCTGTTCCTCTCTAACCCATGCACGTGTGAAAAGGTGGAAAGAAAAGTCTTACCTTTCAAAGACCCGTTTAGACTGAGGCTAGAGCTGTGATCCTCACGCGCCGGAGCTTTGTTTCAGAGCATGTTAACCAATGACGGGGCAGTTTGGCCAGGGCCTGTGGGAGAACGTCCAATCAGAGACGAGAGACTGACGGACAGACTGACCAATAGCGTGAGAGGAGTTAAATAGTTGCTTTGTGAAATACGTCCTGAAGTTTTACTACAGACTGTCATTTCGGGTATTGCATATACTACACTTAAATATTGGTTAGTAAGTTTTCTTTCAATGCAGTAACAAAGTACTGACAGGTCAGCTCATGTATGGCACGAAACCATGGAGTACAACATTTGACCTTTTAGAAATGAGAATTACTCTGAAGTGGTCGTCTGTTATTTTAAATGTAATAACATTTTTATGTTTTGTCTCAAGCCCGTCCCCTTTGTTCATCTCTGCAACCAATCAGAATCCCTGGTGCCATAACTTTGGCCAATGAGACGAGCTCTTCCTGTGAACCGGATTGTCTGGTCCAATCAGAAGGGGAGGGAGCTTGAGTGTTTACAAATTGTAAATAAAAATAAAATGAAAACAAATGTTTATATATATTGGTAAACTGCATACATCTCTATCTTCGTGTTACGTCTTCTTACTTTGGAAGTCTTGTAAACATCATGTGATTTTCTTCTTCTAAACATGAATGCTTTTCTTTAGCAATGCTGCCATACGTAAAGTTAATGCGGACAATTGTAATTGTGTAATCCAGGAACTTGTAATGTAAAGTGTTATATTGTATGTAAACACGAAATGTTGTATCACTGTATCCGGAATGTAAATTAATTTTGAATATGGGGGTAGGCACGTATAAGCTTTCTTGCTTCGGCCTACTCCTTTTGAGTTTTTGTTACTTTATTTATTTTCTGCACTGCAACAATGTTAATGTAAATAATGTAAATAATCACTCAAATAAATCCAATCAATCAATCAATCTCTCTCCATTTTGTAAATCTACTGACTATCGCTTTAAGATATAATTCCAGCAAAGTACTACAGTATAAAACCCATTTATGCTTTCTTCTGTGGAGCGATGTACACATTTGATTAGGTTTAATCTTTGTAGCACTTTACAAAAATACTGGTTTCTTGTGTATAACAGGCTAATCTCTTCTCCAGCAACAACAACACAGTTCCCGGGATTACCCAAATCAAGCCCGTATGTCTCTTGTGCATTCTGCCATTGTAGACCCACGGGAGGAGGATCAGCAGACTATATACGCTCGTCTCCGTATCCAGTCATCTCTTCCTATGTGTCAGCCTTACGCGGAGAACAGGCCACCTGCCTTTATATATTGTTCAGTTTCAGATTCCGATATGTTAAAGATAATAGGGTGACACAGGAGTGGTGACTTAGCGATAATGAGCCAATATATATGCATTACGCCAAAGCGATCCTTACGCTTCAACAAAGGAGGGAGCGCGCCGCGTTCGTTTCGTCACAAACTTTCCCCTACCCGTACAGGTTGGGCATGGCGAGTCTATCGCGCGCCTCGCTCTTAATAAGGAAACTTTCCCAGACGGCGGAGGTGATGCCTGCTCCGGCTGAAATGCCAGTGAATCATCGGCTTTTAATCTTATTTATTATAGGCGAGCGAGAGGGGGCCAGGGAGAGAGCGCGCCTGCCAATTTCCCCCGCGTAATTCCCGCGGCAGTACTGTAGGTACGGTGCACTCACGGGTCTTTCGGATCGCCCGGTTGTAAACCCAAGATTTGGCTTGTTCAAACAACTCGATAGGAAGGGTGGGCGAGCCCCGTCTTGGCCTGCTGTGTGCGTGCGCCACTCCGGTTTGCTCATGCACGGGTCGTTTTTTTGTTCGGCGTGTGTGGTCGGACACAAGGGGGAAACTCCAAAAAGAGAAATTGCACATGGCTGACGTAGTGGAGCGTAAACCCGCGGGACGACTTGCGGCAAATAATAGCTTGCGGGATGAGTGCGACGCCAGGAAACGATTTGTGCTCGGAGTTATTACCGTCACAAGGTGTTAATACTGCGACAGGTTGAAATGCTAATAACGCGTGTTGGTTCAGTAGGCGGAATGAGAGTATATGAAATGTAAATGAAATGATTAGCCCGGTTGTATGTTTAACCTGCTGTCACATTATGGCCCCAATGACAACAGATTGAAATTTGCCGTGCAATATATCTGTCAAATAAATAGCCTAGAAAAAAGGAAAAAAAAAAAAGATAATGAAACACATTGCTGACTAAACTGACTTGGAAATGAATCAAAAAGTGAGTTGGGTTTGGTCGCATGGGGCCCATCCCAGTAAAACCAATTTCTAATTATAATAATCCCAACATTTAGAGCAAGAGAGAAAGACATTTGGGGCCCCTTCCGTAAAGCCCATTTTCATTTAAATGTGTCCCACTTGACCAACCGTAACCGTTTATCATCCGGCTGAAATTAGGAAGTGCTTATTTTCTGTGATTGGTTTTAATTGCGTTAGTTGAGAGACAGGTGACTTCGCCTCCGTCTTGGTCCTCTCTAAAATGGTCCAACTGCATCACAAGGTGGCCATTTACAGTATTTGCACTATCAACAGAGATTTTAGGTATCCCGGTTTTGTCTGTGTCCACGTTGACGCCATATTTTGATTACTGTTTCCCGGATAAGCCCATTTCCAGGTTATTAGAAACCAGGATATACTCTCATACAGGATACTGTGCCATGGAAAAGCAGTATCCTAGTTTCTCACCACTGCTGACGTACAGAGCATGTGCAACCTTTCAAAATGGGTACGGCAGGAGCAGAATCCTAAACATTTAGTACACTTTACAAAACAACCACTTATCTACTCCGCGGTTGCTCCTGCGGACATCAGTACCACTTACGGACTTTCACTTTTGGGTCAAATCTGCACCGCGCTTTCTTCTCCCCACGTCTGTCTGTCACTGAGGTATGTCAGGGCTTCAACATTGCTGCTGTATTTGACGTCAACCTTGTCCCACTCCGGAGCCTAAATATCCAGGATACTTGAGTTTAGTTGCTCATGTAAACAGGGATATGAGTATCCTGTTTTCTCTGAGCGCATTTACACGTCATATCCAGAATATTGCAAGTCCAAGTCATTTGGTCATGGGGTCAAGTCAAGTCAAGTTTTTTGCGAGACTCGGGTCAAGTCGCAAACGTCAGCTTTAAAGGAACAGGCCACCGTTTTTCCACACAGAGATCTGTTCTTACCTGAGCTTAGATGAGTTGATGTTTCCTCTTTCGGTCCATCTGTACTCAGCCTGTATGTATATGTGTCTGTATGTCTGTGTGTGCGGGTGGGGGGGTGGGGGGGTTGTAGTTATTTATGTATATTTGCTGGTGGGGACGATTTTAATGATTTTTAAGCACTGTAAAGCACTTTGTGTTACATTTTGTATGAAAAGCGCTTTATAAATAAAGTTTGATTTGATTTGATGTGTACCTGTCTGGTCTTTGTGCGTGCACTCAGTCACGCAAAAAGACCAAAGATGTTATTGGCATTTAGCCTCTCCTCTATGGGGCCAAATGGGGGTGAAGTTAGAAGCAACCAGGCTCTTCCACATTTCCCCTATTTAAATACGGTTACGTGAGTAGTTGCACGATCCAAGTATAGTCTCACAAAATGAAACATGTCAATTTTGTCTGGACGATATGCAAAATTGGGATATCGAATATTTCATATCCCCTCCTGGAACCGCCACCTTACCGTGGTGGAGGGGTTTGTGCACCCGAATGATCCTGGAGCTCTGTTGTCGGGGGCTTCGTGCCCCTGGTAGGGTGTCCCATTGCAAACAGGTCCTAGGTGACGGGTCAGACAAAGAGCGGTTCAGAAGCCCCTTATGAGAGACGAACAGGCCCGGTTAGAACCATGAGGCCGTCCTTCTGTGGACCCACCACCTGCAGGAGGCGCCATAAAGGGCTGGTGCAATGTGATTTGGGCAGATCCAACAGCTGCCCCCACGACCCGGCAACGGACAAGTGGCAGAAAATGGATAGATGGAAAATTTCATAATTTTTTACCATTTTTTTCTGACTTTGTCGCGTTGTCCTTGCGGGTTACCGTAGCGCGGTTTGAGCTAGCCCCCCCCTCCCCTGCGTAACACCGCCAAAACAACAACATGGCAGCGTGGAGCGATTACAGAGATTAAGAATCTAATGATATGAATTAAGTTTGTCACTTGAGTCGGTCATATTTGCGAGGAAAGGGCTCAGGACAAGTTGGAGCACTGCCTTGCTAGCTAGCTAACTTTCCTAACTTTTAGCCTGGCGCTAACTAACAACACGGTGGAGAAAACCACGATACAAACGCGTAAAGGCTAATAATGTCCTTCTCACCTGTGTTCTTCAGATCTCACGTAAGTGTCCGGACAAACTCGTCTTCCTCTCTGTCTCTTTCCCCCGGTGTGTGTATGTGCGTCTGCCCCGGCCCCACACCGTGCATCGGGAGAGACCTGAAGCGGAACTAGTGGATCCTTTGAAAACTATGAAAACAACAATTAATTTGACTCGTGTTGCTGGCAAACACATGTCCCAAACGCGTTAATACTCACAGGTCTATCCCCAGTCTCCTGACAATAAAACACGAGTAAACTGGCCAGAGGGAGGTGAACTTACAGGAGAATTTCACTGTGATGGAGATGAAGTTGCAAATATTGTAGCAATATTATTTTATCTTATCTTCTGTCTTCTTCCAGATGAAGATAGAGATTTAGATTAATACATAGAATGAAATAGCTTTAAATTAATTTGCCCTATTGTCTAAAGGCTTTGATTTTGAAGTATTTTGTCAGGTGTAAATTATATTGCCAAATACATTGTTATTGTGATATTTCTTTCTCATACCGTGATATACATTTTTGTTCATATCGCGCTGCCCTAATGTTTAAATCAATAATGTCTCATATCTTTTATGTACTAGTAATTCTATACAATAATAGGTCAGATACAGCAAGTCAAAAGGCCAACTGAACCTTCTTTGCCAGTTTGCACACATTTCTTTGAAGGATTGCAAAAATATCGATATCGAGATATTGAAGAAAAAAAATTTATATTAATTTTCTTAATTTTTGTCAATATCTCCCACCCCTAATTGTAAGGTGTAATAACACCTTGGGAGCACTTCGACGTCAGCGCATAGAGTTCTATAGGGGTCAAGGTATTACTGCACGGACGTCGAAGTGCTCCTAAGGTGTTAAACGTGGAAGAGCTTGGACGCCTCTAACTTCACCACTTGAAAATGTGTTTATAATCTCAACAAGAGTCCCTTAAAACATGAGCTGCTTTCCCATGCAGTCTGATGAATATAAAATTATATTTTTATTTTCTGACAGTTTTTTCTGTCAGTGGTTCCCCTGTATTGCACCAGCCCCTGTATCCTCGGATTCGCCCCTGCTCAAAGTGGATTCTGCACAGCCTTCAGTGGGCTCTGTGTGGATGCAGAAAGTAGCCACTAAATGGTGTAACGTTTTAAAACACTGAACCGCCCCCAAGATTTTTGTCAATCAATCCAGCTCTTAACGCTGTACTTCTGGAGACTGCCTGTAGCTACATTCCATGGTTTTGAATGTTTTCCTGTCCTAAATAAACATCTATGAATCTTCATCTCTTCACTCACTGTAGAAATCTGTAGAAGTAATTTGATTCGAGTCTCCCACCTCTGATAACGTATGAGTATAATCTAATATAGAACAAAAGCAGTGATCAATTCGAATCATCTTGATATTGGAGTGCTGTGTTGATGCTGTTACATATTGACATTTTGCCCCGAGAGACTAAGAGCAATGTTATTTAACTTATACCGTATGCATTTCACTTGAGATTGAACAATTTCAGGTACAAATTGCAAATACACTGAGCAAAATCACTGACGAAAATGCAGCAGACGTAACAAAAGCAATACGAATAAGAAAGAAGAAAAAAATTCACATTTATTTGATATCAAACAGGAGTTCAATGGGATATCAGCTGATGATGGGCTCTTACAAAAGAATGGAAATGAATGCAATCAGTGCTGCAACAACTCGCACGTCTTACCAATGATCTTTTTTCTCAATTTTTTTCTCTCTCAATACTTCCGTTAATAAATTAATGAGTGTCAAAACATTAAAATATGTCCGTAAAAATGCCATATTGCGTTGACACCAACAAAAAAAAGTATTTAAAAAAAAAAAAAAAACTGGCAATTTCTTTCAAGTAAAATAAATTACATCCAATTCACTCGATGTGCGTGGCCCCGTGGTAACAGATATACTACTGGCAAAATTCATCATTCATGAAAGCAAAAAGCACTTCACAAGCAGAGACGTGAGCATGAATTCATATGGACTATTATCTCCTGGAACTTTTCTTTTTATATTCAAACATACTACGACGAGTCAAGTGTGAGAGGGAAAGCACATTTCCACCATGTTAACCTTGTCCGAGAGGCTTATTACACTGAAAGGGCATTACTACGGAATTGTTGCCATTTCATTTTTTTTTTTACCTTTATTGGCGTTTTACACTAGTGGTACAGCAAAATATATTTTCTTTAGCTGTTACTTTTACAACAGTTCAATGTGCAATAGAGAAAAATATAAGGCCTGAGTCTGAATTAGTGGTTTCTTTACAATCCTGACTGTGGAGCTAGTTCTTTGACTAAAAAGAGCGGGGTTCAGAAAGCCCCCGGAGAGTCAGGAGTCACTCAGTTCGCTTTGATCCATTCTTCTTTGAGCAGACTTCTGCAGTGTGTGTCTGTGCCTCTTTAGTCCAACAGCACAGTCTTCACAGTCTGCTCTGCTCTGGCCTCACTTCTACATGTTTCTGTGTTAATGAGTTCTGTGTGCAAAAGTCATTTATTCATTCTTTTACCACCCAACAGCCTCGCACTTCCTGTTCTAACAGGAGGAGCTGTCGAGTGCAGAGCCAGGCTCCGAGCCAGAAGCACCCATGGGTGAGCCGTGTGCAAAGGAGAGGGCTGCTCAGAGGCTGGTGATGAGTTGCATTTGTCCATCAGCGGCTGCCTGTCCGTCCTGGGGACAGTCCTGGGGGGAGTCCTGTGGGGACTCCAGGGGGGAGTCCGGGGGGCAGTCCTGGCTGCCCTCTGTATTCAGAATACAGCCATCGCTAGGGGCCCGGTGAATGTGGTAGTAGGACAGGGGTGGGGGCCCGTCGCCCAGTTCAGGCATGCTCTTCCTGTAAGCGTCCTCAGTGTCACTGCAGGGGGAATGGGACAGCTCCTCCTCCTCGGGCGGGCAGGGCGAGGCGGAGGGGGAGTCCTTCAGGTTGGGCATGCTGGTGTAAAGGGAGTCTCTGTTGTTCGGCGACTGAGAGTCCGAGTCCTCCACAGTAACAGTGTCAGGGCCCGGGCCCTCCAGGCGCCGTGGGGCCTTGTGGGCGCTGTAGAGCAGAGAGTGAGTCCTCTGCGGAAGCAGGGGGGCCTCCAGTGCCTCCTTGTGGTGGGGGTGCAGCAGCAGCTCCAGAGGGGCAGGCCCTCCTCGGGTGGGGCCCCTCTGAGGGGACGAGGCCTCGGTGTGGTCCGCAACGATGGCGTCGTCCTCGCTGCCACTGCCCTGGTCCAGAGCAGCTCTGGTCTGAGAGCCCAGGGGCCGGTCACGCTCCCGGTGCATGTGGCGGCCCTTGGGGGCCCCGCGGGGCCGCAGATTGTTGTGGACGATCTCAGAAATGATCATCTTCTCAAAGGCTACATCATTCAAGTTGAGGCCCCCCAGGTCGGCTGGGGCCCGCACAGCCTCGTAGTCATCGTCGCGCAAGGAGTAGCTGTTGTTGAAATTGCCGTTGAGGGGCAGCGTGTCCATGGCGCTGATGTCCCGGCTGCGGCTCAGAGAGTGCTGTCCTACAACAGACACAGAGCGACAGGTGAGGGGGGGCTCCGACCTCAGCACACCAGCTGGACACACACACACACAACATACTGCTCAGGACACTTTGATCTCTGCTCATTTACATTTTACACTAAACTTTTCAAAGTTGAAGCCAATTATCTCCCCACCTTGGCCAGGCGTGTTAGATATGAATACAACTCATTTAAAACTTGATCCTGAACAATATTTCACAAATGAGATGAAGAAATAAATACAATACACAACAGCCAAACATACTACATCTCGAGCAGCATCCAAAAAGCCACAGACAGCATGTGAGCCGCAGTCAAATAAATACAGCAATACTTAAGCTGATGGGAAATGTCGTGACATTAACAATGAATAAAACATTCCACCTTTTAAAGAGAAGGCAAGACAAGAGTAATGTTGAATACTCTGCACAGAACAGCACAAGCCCCACAGCACGGACACAAGGGCACGGTGCAATGACTCACTTTGCCACCACTCACATCAAGTGTGTCTGCTCAGGCTATCTGGCCTAAGAACAGCTGATGTGCAAAAAAGTCAAACAAAAAAAAGATGCCTTTTTTCAATTACAGCAAGAGAATAAACAACTAAATCACTGAGAGGAGACAAAAGTGGAAGCTTGTTACATGTAGCCAGGATTCAGTCTGTCCAACAGCCATTGTGCCCTTACAATTAACTGCAATTTAGCACGTGCGAGGCCTCGGTCCAAATTGTTTCGGAGGTGGACGCAAAGTGACAGCGAAATTGTGGGTTTGAGAGAGAGCCAAAAGGACAAAATCAAGGACAACTGAATCCTGGACTCAGCAGGTGAGAGGGTTCAGCGGCAAGCAAGGTTTAAACTCTGCAATCAAAGAAGCAGCGTGTTTCTCTGCAACCACTTCCTATGTATAATACACCGGAGGGCACTTGTAACTTATGGCGCGGGGCTAATTTGACTCAACTCGGAGCTCAAGTAGAGCAGCGTGAATGAAGGAGGGCTATAGTCTGATTTGACGTAAGGGCTTCAGTCACTGGCTGAGCTGACAAAGATTAATCAGGATTAAAACGGAAAATACAATGAATGGTCACGTATTATTGTAAAGGCTGCCGTTATTTACGTAATGTCTTCTGCAAACAACCTGCCAACTCGGACGTTTTTAGACCTCTCAAATGTAACGGTTCTGGATGGTGAATATTGACCTGCAAATCTAATCTAAAAATTGAAAGCATTGAAAGTTAATTGTTGCTCATCTATTTTTTTAATATAAGGTTGGCAGACTTGACAGACTTAAAAACACATTTTGGGAGTCTCAGCATTGAGCATTTTATAATTTGAAATGATGTCACAATAGCAATTAAACTGTTTGCCTTTGTTCTTGTACTTACGACATTGTGAGGACAAGTTTGAGTTTTTAACCAACAGAGTGAGGACATTTTTGTAAAGTGAGGACATTTTGGGTGGTCCTCATTTGAAGGACTGTTTGAGGGTCAAGATGTGATTTTAGGATAAGGGTTAGAATTGGGTTTAGATTATGGTTAGGATTACGGTTAGGGGCCCTAACGTTAGGGTTAGGGTCTGGGTAATACATTATGTTTATGAGTGTCCTCACTAAGATAGAAGTACAAGATTGTGTGTGGGGGGTTACAGCTTTAGCATGGCGAGATAAACACACTTTAAGAAGAACAGCTAGATATAATGTTGGATTATGGACTTTAAAGATGAGGACGCTTTGGGGTTTAAGCAATGATACAGTTGTAACCAAGGAGTACAGAACAAAGCACTGACACCATAGAAGAAGAAACCGCTAAATTGCCGGATTACCCATAGATGACTCAAAAACTGTGTCAATGTATCGAAATACTACTCCAGGTGTGTCTTTTACCATGGAACAACTTTATATCATGGTTTAAAGCTCAAAAAGGTCAGGTTTTGCATATGTCCACTCTAAAGCAGTACTAAGTAACATGTTTACCTTAAATTCTTTCCGTAGCCCCTCTGGGGGTAATACAAGTGTTAATGGGATGATTGGGAGGTCTTTCATCTCCCCCTGGTGTCTCTGGCCAAAAACTTTCCCTGCACCGGGTCGGAGGCGCAATACACACTAATAGAAACACAAAAAGAAGCTAACAGGCTAACGGGCAAAGCTAACTGCGGGGTAACGCCACTTAAACAGTATTTACAGCTAAGTTTGAAAAAAATTATCTCCATCATGTAATTGGATGTACAATATCCCTCTCTCCCTTTGTCTTTTCTGTCAGTGTAGTATTTACTGTCACGGACAATTCATGAGTAAAAAAACGCAACATGCTACGACACCTGCAGTGGCGCTTATGGCCTCTAGGGGCACAAGTTACTTAGTACTGCTTTAAAGGCCCTATACCGGACTTCTTTTCTTTTTGTAGGGTAACATAACAAGTAGTAATTTGCGTAAAAAAATAAGTTTGCAATGTATCTGGATTTGTTGATGTTGTATATATTCAACTCGACAAAAATGGGTTTACCTTTTTTTTGTGTGTCACATTTTAACTCCAAAGGATGGTGGTGATGGTAAAAATACTTCTTTCGTCACATTTTGACTAAAAAGATGAAAAATGTGGTATAGTGCCTTTAGGTGTAAAAAAAAATAAAAATAACTTACCTCATGGATACATTTCTTGAAAGTAGTTACTCAAATCAAGAACGCGTTTACTTATTTCAAGAAATGTTTACACGTTTCTAGATTACTTTATGCATAGTTTTCCCAAAATTGCTCGAAATATGTTCGAAAATGAAATATAGCAACGGGCAGAAAACATGCTTCTGAAAACAACATCAAAGACAGTAAAATAAATAAATAAATACAATTAAATAAAAGTGCATGGAGCAGAGGATTATTCGAGTTTTTCTGTGACTAGGCCCTGGTTGTAATTTGCATTGTGATTACGTGGAGCCAAGGAGGTTTTTTTTTTCTTTTCTTTTTTTTGCGGACAGGTATTGTCTACAGCGCGGGGGAAGCCGAGTGAGCACAATTCAACTAGACACAGCCACAGCTGCACCCTGGGAACGTTTCCAGCGGAGATTCAGCCAAGATGTTACCCTTGCTGATTTTTACTGCTGCGCGCCCACATCTGCAGTGCATTAGTCAGTATTAATACATATGCTCATCCCCCTTCCAGGAGCCAGGTATAACGACAATAGCAGCCGCTTCATTTTAGGCACACAAAAAAAAGACCTTTGTTGATTTTGACATCCCCTCTGCGGCTTGTTGTCTTGCGTGGAGATCTTTCTGCTTGGACGTTCTTTACCTACAGTAACATTAATCGACTTTCCGCCTTGTGTCTGAGCCCAATTGATAAAGTCATTTTTGGGCTGGATTCAAGTGGGGGGTTGTTTGAGGTAGTTTGGGGATTTTGTATTACTGCTAATAACTCAGCAGCTGTTTGTAGATCCGAAAGGAGAAGCCCCAGCAGAAGCCAAGTCATATTTAAACAACATATTTACTTGACATTTTCTCACACAAAGCGGCTTCTATTTTAAGGGCTTAGAGCTGCAGGCTATCAGGACACAGCCGTAGCCTTATAACACAGCGGTAGGTAAAGAAAAAAAAATGGTGTGACAAGTTTTGTTTTGTTTTCCCTATAAGGATAAATATTGAGCCTATCAATTTAAGTCAGATTTTTCCAAGCACAATGAATTCAAATGGAACCCTTTCTGAATGTGAACATAAGGCTAGACAGCCTTATGCCCATCTCTTACCATGGGGCCCGAACCTGTTCACCACTAGTTCATCAAATAGACCTAAAAAAGGGGGTCTGGAAGTTCATCCCTCAAAAAAAAAAAAAAAAATAATAATAATAATAAAAAGTAATCTACTTCCATTTTTTTGTTTATTCCAACAGGTGTTTAGTATACAATATATATGCTGTGTAATATGTAATGGACCTACTTATTGTGATTATGTCAAAAGTTCACAGCAGTTGACTGATGGGTTAGAACTTTACGCAATTTACAATGCACTTATCATTACCTGTCAACTCTTCTCTGTCACTGCAATAGCTGGTAACGCTTTATATTAATGTGTGCCCGTTAAGTATTAATAAGGTATAAATAAGCAATGACAATATGCTTGAACGTAATAATGAACTGCTTATTATACTTTTATCTGTTAACATACTAGTAGGCCATCAATAATATGCTTATAAAGATATGAATATATTGTTATCAAGTACAACTTATTAACCTCTTAACCCCCACCTGAACCGAGCACATTTTCCCCAGTTCGGCTGTACCCAAATCTAAAAGCTTCTTGAAAAAAAGAGACAAAGAAGCAAAAAAAGAGTGACAAAAATGAGCAGGAAAAGTAACACTAACACAATAAAAAAAGCGACAAGTAGGCGACGAAAACTCCACAAGAAAACGTTAAAAAAAGCGATGACAAAGCAACAAAAACGATTTCAAAACAACTACGAATGCACGATAAAAAAAGAGACAAAAACGTGACATAAACGACAACGGAACAAAAAAGTTACGATCCGTTTTTGTAGGTCTAAGCTTTCAAATTAGGCGTTACACTGGCCTAAGAAGCTTTTAGATTTGGGTAAAGTAGAACTTGATAAAAATGCGCTCGGTTCAGACTCGGTAAGAGGTTAATAGCCAACCTTAATCCTAACCCTAACTTTAACCCTAAAAAGATTCCTAATGCTTGTGCACCTTAATCTAAGGCGATACCAAATAGCCTAATATTGCATAATGGTGCGCACACAGAACGCAGAAATACTATTGTCAAAACTCATGTTGAAAGTGGGTTGCCTTATGAAACGGTCCCAGGCCTACAAAGGATCTACAATTCCTATATCCAATACAATGAGTAAACAATCCGGTGCCATATGATAAATGCGTCATCTGTTTGTTTAAATTGGACCAGCCTGTTGTTTCAAAAGCGCGTGACTCTGGTGCTCTACAAACAGCCTCTGCCCTGATTGGCTTTAAATAAAAACTAGAGCACCCCCAATACCACCGCGTTCCAAAACGTTGCCTCATTACCGCCGTACAACACCATACAGGCCTTTTAAATCACCGGCTTCCCCCCAGGAGCCGACATTTAACCACCACATTCAAAATGTACCTGCTCCGCAAACATTTCCACTTTTTCTTTCTTTTCTTTTTTTCCGTCTTCGCCGCTCCCATGTTAACACGCAATTACCCCGCAATGATTAAGCGGTATTTCAGGGGCCGTAAACTACAAGCCGTCTGCCGTCTATATACGCTGGGAGGACTGCAGCTTCTCGAGCTTCTGCTGCTGAGCTCACCAAAAGGAGAAACTGGATTGAACAACACGGCTTTGATATTTTCTGAGCACACATTGTTTTTGGTCGCCAGCCCTTTGCTTCATTATCTGTGGGCGCGAGGCTCTCCCATTGTCGGGGTTAGCCGACGCACAATATGCCGATTACGGGTTGGAGCTATACGTTTCTTTTAACCACACGCTCTCTCGCCATTGCTGTTTTTGTATATTCTCTTTTATCATCAAATGCCTGCAAATATCTGAAGGCTATGCCCGCATTGCGTCATGGGCTTCTGTATTTCCACCCCCCCCCCTCCTTTCTTTGATTGAGTTCCCACCCCCCCCCCCCCTCCTTTCTCGCTCCGCCAGTGAAGAACTAGGTCACCATAAGCATTGACATGACTTAAAGTTAAATCAAAGTCTTCCCTCCCGCCTTTCAAGTAAACAAAATGCATACGGTCTACACGGGCGTGATGCGATGACTGATAAGTGAGTCAACTGTGAGGAATTCCCACTTGGCTGCGCTTTCAGATAACACTGGTTTGACGAGACTTTTGCTTGTCTGAGTTTGACGCTGGGAAAATGAAGAACCCATCTGGCCTAATTATTTTCAGGGCGCTCTTTACGTGCGCTGAGCTGGAAGTGCGCGAGAGTTCGAGGGAAGCACACGGACTTTGCACGGTAAAGCCTTATCAAACATGACAGTGAGTCTGTGTTAGCTGGATGTTCGCAGGAAGCTTAGTTCATGTAGCGATAGTTTAGACTACACGTTTTACCCAGATAATTAACCTTTTAACCCCTGCCTTAACTGAGTGCATTTTCTTCAGTTTGGCTCTACCCAAATCTAAAAGCTTCTCAACTGGAGTTTAAAGCTTCATTTGAAAGCCAAGACCTACAAAACTCATCTAAGCTTCCTCCTCGTTATGATTGCCACTTTTTCCTCCTTTTAGGTTGTGTTTTCATTACATTTATGTTGCTTTTTTGACATGTTTTGGTCACATTTTTGTGGCTTGATCTATTACATTACACGCACACACAAAAAGCGGCCAAAATGCCACAAAAAAAAGCAATGAAAATGGGAGCAATGAAATTAAATAAAAAAACGGATGAAGCTTAGATGAGTTCTGTAGGTCTTAGCTTTTAGATAGGGGTAAAACTGGAGAGATATTGTGCTCAGTTAAGGCGGAGGTTAAGATGCAGCACTGCTAGTGTTTGTGTGTTCATTTGTTTGCAAAAAAAGAAAAAAAGTTGTACTATAGGATACTGCTTACAAAATCAGTTTTACTTTTTGGAGAATAAGCGGTAATGGATCAAAAAATCCCACTGGGCCCAGAAAGGACTTTTCCATACGAAGAAACAAACTATCTTTTACATCATAGACCTTTTCGGTAACACTTTATCACTATCACTTTATTATTTTTTACTACACCTTATTTAGCCACCTTAGAGTTAACGCCTTAATCATCATGAACACTTCATAAGTGTTCATAACTACTTAACTACTACTACTACAGTTAATCCCTAACTCATAATGCATAGTTCATCACATAAGTAGTTATTAAAGCAGACCTAAGTAACTCATGCCCCTAGAGGCCATAAGCGCCACTGCAGATGTCGTAGCATGTTGCGGGTTTTTTTACTCATTAAATACTCAGTAAATACTACGCTGAAAAGACAAAGGGAGAGAGGGATACTGTACATCCAATTACACAATGGAGATCATTTTTTTCACTCAAACGTGGCTGTAAATACTGTTTAAGTGGCGCTAGCCCGCAGTTAGCTTTGCCCGTTTGCCTGTTAGCTTCTTCGTGATTCCATTAATGCGTATTGGACCTCCGGGCTGGAGCAGGGAAAGTTGCAAGCGTGGTTTTCTGGCCAGAGACACCAGGGGGAGATGAAAGACATCCCATTAACTCTTGTATTACCCCCAGAGGGACTACGGAAAGGATTTATTAAGGTAAACAAGTTACTTAGTACTGCTTTAAGTGGCGTTTTTTGGGTGATATGCGCATTTTGAATCAGAGGGGCTTCTTTGTCAGCCTGTTGGCGATAAAATTCAAATTAATATAAAGGTCAGATGGAGGATTCAATGCAGAAAGCAAATTACAAACCTTAAACAAGTTATACTTTATATATACTCACTCTCCTTTTGAACTCTCCGACTTTTACGACCTATAGCATATATAATTGGATAGAGTCAACATTAAGGAATTCCCCTTCGACTACGTTAGCGAGCGCTCTTCACTTTGGCGAGACTTTGTTCAGCAAAGTTTGACATAGGCGGAATGAAGAACAAATCTGGCTTAATTACTTTGCACACATCCTATTCACGCTGTGCCAAAGTCGTGACCCGGGGAGTCGCAGAGTTCACGCTCAAACCTTTTCAAGTGCGGGACTGAAAACAAAACAGATATTGCAGAGGTTGAGAGAAGGACGTGCACCTGGGGAGTGGAAAGCCGGCGGGGAGGGCGTGTTGCACACCACCGTCTCTGCCAGCAGGTTGTTATAGGGGTTAGTGTCGTGCGTTCGGAGCAAAGGGTTAGTTAGGAGATAGTTCCCGGTCATCCCTGCAATGAGCAAGACAAAGGGAGAAAGACAATTAGGGAGAGAATGGAGGTTATCACAGTTATTGCAGTCAGGCCCGCTTCTCTCAATAATGCGGAGTGGAATAAGCTTGCGGTCGTCTGGGTAAACAAACACTGAAGCTCTGTGTTCAAAATCTACATCTACAACCCCTCCGCCCGTTGTGTAGACAAAGCGGGAGCAGCGTCGCACTTGTGGTCAGTGTTGTCCAAACAGACGGACAGAGTTGAGAGATACAAAAATGCTTCAAATTCAAGCTAACCGGGCGAGATGTCGGGGCCAAACACGCCTGCGGTGGAAAATAGAGCCTTGTGCGCAGCGGGGGCCATGCAAAATCCCCCCACGTTGTAATAACTGCGAAGAAGTCACCAACACGGATGATTGAGATGAAAGTCGTAAACAGCACAGCACCGTTTTTGTTTTGTTTTTTGTTTAGATCTGGAACCATTTAAATTGGCACAGGGATCCCAGATCGTTTCAAGACAGACTATCAGTTTCTTTTGATGAGGCGACACTGATTTTAAAAGAATGTCTCAAAGTATACCTCCAATGTCTTTTATGATATTAAGATTAAATCTGTAAGTATAATGGATCATGTGTCAAGTCCATCAAAGGAATAAGGTTTCTATCGATCGGAATGAAAGCATGTTTTAGCCATGTGATGACCTATTTATGACACAATGACAGCCCGCACATATACGGGAGACAATAGGCTGAAATAAAACTACAGCAAATACCTAGTGAGTATCCATTCCCCATCAGTATTCAAAACAAACATGATTATTCTTCAAGTACTTGATTTCTCCCCCGTTTTTTCCATTCTTTTAACGTGTTCTTATCTGTGACCTTGCCTCCTTATATTAATCCTGCCTTCTTCACAAAGACTTCTACAAAGAGTCCTCCAACGACTTAAACTGCAGCCCTGCACCAGACTAAACATCACGCTCCATTCCTGCCACTCCTGCTTCAGACGCTTTTGGAAAAAAGCGCCGCGATCTTTGATCCCCATCCAACTTTTAATGCTATTTTTGCTCCTTAGCATCCTTCATCTCTGGCTCCTTTTCTCTTTTTTTTTTTTTTTGCGCCGCCGCGGAGTCATGCAGGCCGGATCAATTGAAGTGTTCATTGTAGCTGGTGAACTTTCTTCTCACAAAGGGGGGAGAATATATAGGCTGCCGCTGCGTGCGTGCATGTCTGCAGGGCTGGCCCGGCTGCCGTGCCGCCGCTTACCCTGGTTGAGAGTCGAAGTGCTGTTGATGTCTCCGGAGATGAAGGAGGACTCCGACTGTTTCCTCACGGTGTCGTTCCACATTCGCCTGATGCGGCTCTGGGGAGGGGAGGGGGGGGGGGGCAAACAAGAAACATTGATCAGGACCAAACCGCGCTGTGTCTGCTCTTTGTAACCCTCAAGATTGAGTAATACAAGCCTGCAGTGTGTTTGGAGAGGTAGGAGGGAACAAGGGCTGGAGAAGAGATCAATAGTTGAGCGTAACCATCGACATGCGGGATCCACATTCTGCTGATCATAAAACATGGCTATTTTTCCATCTTCTATTTGATGTTGTGGACTGCTGGCTGTGTTGTTACGATGTGTCATGACAATCGGTCTTTAGTGCCCTGGCGAGACAGCCACTTCCACTTTCCTTTCAACCGCATTGAGCATCTGGAACCTTCCTCACAGCAAATCATTTCCACCATCTGATTTAAGAACTGTCCAATCACTTCCTTTTTCGGTAGTTCATCACTAGGGCTGGGGACCGTACAATATCCGTACCAATACAGGACCAAAAACAGAACACTAAAGTAAATGTATTTACTGAACAACCAAGTAACTTTCTTTAGTGCTGTCCCCTAAGCCAATAGAAATCCGCGGAGATAAAACAAGGTCCAAGACATTTCTTCATAATACTGGAGGCTTTCAGATTCTCAAATGTGATCACATGATAAATCCAAAAGAAATGCCACTAAGCACTTTAACTCTAGGTAACTAACTAACAAAATTATTAACTTAACACAAAGGAAAACCTTCTGCCTATCTTCATTGGATATTATACGCCCATAGAATGTTACATCATTAGAAACCCTGCAATTAAATCGCGCAAGACGTGCTTTTATCTTTAACTCTAAATCGGAGTAGAACAATTGTAACTTCGAGCAGGAGCTTTATCCACCTCTGCCCCTTTGTCAGTGACATTTCTAATAATAGCCTGAAGCAAGTCTTCATAAGTCTATTCAGAAAGGGTAAAAAACAGTTGTCTAGTCACCACTAAATTCTCCAAAGTGCTCTTGAGAAGTGGCAGTTCCGACCAGAAGAGATTAAGAGAGGTCTGTGTGTCAGCCGTGCTTCTTATCTGTTTAAGGTCTGTCTATCACGCACGATAGCAGGCATTAGAGGGCACAGATGATTTTCATTCGGTTAAAAAAAACGGTTTGATCACAGTAATGCCCTCAGCGGCGTAATACATCTGTAATATTTCCAGATTGTACAAAATTCAATCTAATCTTTGATATATAACCCTGGAAGCATGACAACGCGGCAGAGCGGCGCAATAGAGTCCGCTGAATGATGCAAAGAGCCACAAGGATTTGCTTTTATGATTGGCAAATCCACTGAAAGGATAAATATTACAGACTCATAATGTGTGTGATTAAATCCTGATTTAGTTGGTTAGTTGCTGTACATGAAAGGATAAGGTCAGAGCAGTGTGTTTGTATCAGCAATGGGATACAAAGTGTCTCGCCTTCAGAACAGTTTATCATAAAGTGAGAAGTAAAAAGGAAATCCACAGTGTGTAAGATTTCAGCCAGTAAATAGAATGAAATATAGCAATTAAACGTTGTTTTGATTGGTTGAAATTACCTAACAAAACATATGGTCGGCACAAAGAAAGTGGTTATACTTGGATTACTTGTTTATATGCAAGTTTCTGGCAAACAGAGCCGGGAAAAATCCCATTCTTACGACACCGGCTAATCAGCTATGTGCCAACTCATGGACATAAAACACACAGTTTTAAATGGAAAATGTGTCTATAACGTTATAAATTGAAAAGGTACACTATTTTGCTGTATTTAGATTATAATTTATTTTTTTTTGAAAATGTCCACCTGATGGTCGGTAGTTGATTAGCCTGCATCGTACTTTCGTTACTTCCAGACCCCGGCACGTGACCAGAAGTAAGTGGGACTGTTGAGCTCCATAGGCTCTGTGCATGGAATGCTTTTGGCTAACTTCCTGTTATTCAGTACAGGGTAAAGACTACTTCATAAATTAAAACATAAAGTAGGATTTAAAAAGAAAACAGAGGAAAACCCAAACAAACGCCAAGTCGAGTGTGTTTCATAAAAATGTGTTCGGGTTGTGGAGCTATTTTAACATTTGTTAGCATTAAATTAGCAATAGCCTTTAGCTTCAAGGCTAAAATTAGTCTATTCCAGTTGAAACAAAATAAATATGTAACCAAAACAAGAAGCTACAGCAGGCGACAAAACAGCAATGTATATTAGCTTAATATACATTGCTGTATAAGTGAGCAGGGGGGTTTAGCTAAAATTACACTAAAACATGAAACTGTTAATAAACTAAAGACGTTAATAGCAAAAAGAAAGTCAAGTTGTGAATCCGGAAGCTAGTGGAATGATAATTGGCAATAGCCTGTAGCCTGGTTTTACACAGATTGGGAGCTGTTTTGTTTTTTTCTAGTTGAAATAGCTTTACACATGTTAACCTTAGGAAAATGTATGCAATCTGAAGCTAAAGTTAAGAATGCACTCCTACTCACATCAGCTGTTGCAATACATTGTCACACCTCCCTCATGTTGCACCTACCTCTATTATAATAATACTAGAGTTCCGCCTGCTTCTTCGCTCCTATTTTTAGCCCATTTCTGTTTGCTCTCGCACGACGCCACTCTTCACCTTTTCACACCGCTCTCAATAAATCACCTAAATAATTGCTGACGCGCCGCTAGGACACTGCGCCCAGAAGGTCCGTGCTGCAAGTCGTCCCGCTGTCCGCTGAAAAGCCCAACTAATTCCGGTAAAAGACTGACTCCGAGCAATTACTTGTGTATAAATGTCCCGCAGGCTAGCCCCCAGGCTGCTGTGTGTGGGTGTGTGTGTGCGTGTGCGTGCGTGCAAGTCAACTCCGGAGTAGTACCTGAGTGGCAGACGAGTAGCGCGCGGTGGATCGTGACGTGGAGGTTTTGGCCGAGCTGTGGGGGCCCTCGGATGGCAGGCCGCCGCAGCACTGGGACTGGCGGAAACATTTGCTGTACTCTTTGCGGACCTACACGACAAAAGAACGAAAGATGAAGTGTCGAAAAGAAAGTGAGTAGGTAAGACAAAATCCCCCAAATACGTATCAAAACCGCCATTCAGAAGAGTATCCCGAATGCCAAAGCTTTAAAGGGACAGGGGTGACAAACGGAAGGGAGAAAAGCGGAGCTGTGTCTTTGATACAGGAGTTTGGAATGAGTTTGGGGGAAAAGCAATATGGGGATAAAGTACACAAAACTATTGTCACTGGCAGATCAAAGGACAACACATCTTCACGGTGACATATAGCTTCCCTTTTCAGATAATATTCACATAGAACTGGCTTCAAACATATCTATTTACATCTTCTTCGCTGGTTTCGGAATTGTTGATGAGCAGAGCCAGTGTGCGCTCGCCAGCTGCACAAACGAAATGCACCAGGATTCGCTTGAAGTGGCCCAGATGTGAACATGGCCAAAATGGATTATGAATTAAACAAATAGTACATATTATTCTGAACTTTAAAACATTAAATAGCGATTTTTACGATGCCCATATAAAAGATAAAACCAAGGCAGGCTATTATAGAATTGTTATGTGTCTAAATGTACCTAATAGCACTGACTGGAAATATTCTTGAGCTACATCGTTTTATGTACAGTGTGTTGGAAGTTGTTGCTTGTCTCAAGGACTGCAGAGGGAAATGAGCTCCAAGAACTAAAGTCTGGTTCAAGTCTGGCGTCTTGTCATACTTTTTGATTAATGCTCCTCTACACGGTCCCCGTTAAGTAAATCAAATAAACTGAGCTCAAATAATGCTAATATAATTATTTGGGAGTACTTTACTTTACGGCAGAGTAATAGAATGCTAATATGCAATATGTTTCTGTAATTTTAATCTGTAGATTGACTTTGAGTTTGTATTTTTTTCCAAGTAAATGATAAAAAAATATGATGGAGATAGAATTGTAACAGTAATAACATGGTAAGCACTGTAATTGAAAGGAAAAAGGACATAAACCTTATTTTATTATAATTTTCGTAAATTTAACTTTAACCTCTCCTACCAGCGGCCTAAATCACTAAACTACCATCAGCAGAATGAATCTTTAACCTTTACCCTAACCCAAAACAAAGACCAAATTACCAGGAAGCATGGGCATTATTTTCTTGCTAATAACATGACCATAACTGCAAAACTCATTGCCCTCCGCTATCCCTAGTTACCAGTGTCCATCCCATTACCATATTATTACTGTGCAGCCTTTTTTTTATTGTTACTCTTGCAAAGTCTTCACAGAATTGTGCACCTTTTTCTGTAGGAGGCAGTGAAAGATGAAGATGAACATTCCTTGCAGCGTGTTGAAGATGGTGAAGAGGTACGCCATCACGATGGACGACTCATTCAGGAAGAACAACCCAAAGGACCAGGTTAATCCCAGGAGGCAGAGCAGCGCGAACGCCCCCAGCACCCACGACCTGCAGAGACCACGAAAGACCTGATGAGACCGATGTTTTAGGAGACATTCCAAAGAAAGTATATTTCTCTATTTACTCCATAGATATAATATACGAGAGAGAGTCAGCCATTCCCCCCCATTCATGGTAATGGTCCCATGTTTTTTGTGAACATGGCGCACCTTGCTCCTCCTAAAGAGCATGTTTCTTAGAAGGGCAAAACGGCGGGAAGTGGCTACAAGCCTCCAGGGCCTGTCAATCAAATCTTCAGGCTTAAACTTTTTTATTCAACAGCACAAAAACCAGCGAGGTTAAAAATATGCTACCGTGCCCAGCGTTGTCACATGGGTCACGGGATGTTTTAGAAAAAAATTTACTCTTTGGAGCCAGGCTTTTAAGCAGTGTTTGTGAGGCGCAAAGACGCCATTGGAATCAGTTTTACAGTTTATTTTAGAGCCGCCTCTGGCCACCAGGGGGTGGTATTGCAGGAATGTCAGCTTCTGGCCATGAGGAATAAAGAGAAGCACTTTGCTTTCCCGTTGATTTACTCAAAGGGATGTAGTTACGTTGAACTGAAACAAAACGTTATTCATATCTGGTCTTATAAACTACACCAGATCACTCTTGTAAAAGAGATCGTTCATCTTAATGTGTTTTTACCTGGTTAAATAAAATAACACCAAAGCTAGGCTCTAAACCTTTTTGTCTCATAGAATTCTCTTTATAATGTGTTATTTCTCAGGTAATTAGTGTACATTTGACCAATAGGAAATAAATGTATATGATATCATAATATTAAAAAATAAAAGAAAAAAAATTATATTAAAATTGAAATTATTATTAAAAGAGGTGTGAAAAGTGTCAGCACATTTAGTATTTTGAGCAGCAGCTGATAAACAACATGTCCAAATCGCATGAGTGCATTCCATTGTATGAATGGCCCAAAAATATCTCTTTCCAGGGACCTGGCTATAGAGGGTGCCTACACAGCACTGTGCATCTTTTTTCTCTCTCTCTTGTTTTGCAGGCAGCTTCCAGGAAAGCCTGGGAAGAAATAAGATAACTTAACAGTCAGTTTCAATGACGGCGCTGGCCGTTTACTGAAACACAAGAGTGGAGCTAGCTGCCCCAGGAGACATTCAGCCAACCTGGAGCGCAGAACAAATGGCACAGCAGCATGTCACGGGGAGAGAGGGAGGAAGATCGAGGATGGGAGGTTTGGGAGTGAGAGAGGGAAGGGATGGAGAGAGAAGTGGGGGAGCAGAAAAAGTAATAATAGTAATAATAATGATAAAGTTTATTCGAGGTTTAATCAAACAATTCTTTTTAGTCTTAGCCTACATTTAGTCAAAATTTCATGTAAAGGATGAAATATTATTTATATAAATATATAAATAATATAAAATCCAGGTCAACAGTTTCATGGAGCTTCTCCACATGAACAGAGACTTTTGGCAGAGGATTTAAATTAAAAACTCTCACTGAAGGTCAGACCTTTTTTTAGTCAATTTTATTTAGTCTTATTCAGTGAACAAAAATATCCGTTTCATTTATACTTTTCCACCAGAGCCAGACGACATGACACGCATCCTCTAGAGCAGTAGTTCTCCACTAATGGAACCGTTTTCAGTGGGTCACGAGTCATTTTTTTAATACTTATCTTCTGAAAAACAGCCCCATCCAGAGTGGGTTAACATGACTGTTATGAGCTTGCTTCCATCATGATGTCAGCTCTTTGGGCTTATCTAATGCTTATTCAACAGTGATTTGTGGGGAAAATACAATATTTTGCATTAGAGGAGACAAAATCCATTTGTATTTGGGTCGCAGCTGGTCATCCTAGCGTGATGGTGGCTCCTGACGCCAAATCAGTTGAGAACCACTGCTCTGGAGCGATAACTGTTAAGACACCCCGTCATAGCTGCCAGCTCTTTCAACTTTTGCAGGATTTTGCCTAGAAATTGGAACCATTTGACGAAAAAACAATGACTTCGCTTTAGCACAGCTGACATCGAGGCAGGAGTCGAGGCAGCTCCTAATTAATGACAGTTAGGGAGCGCTGAATGCCCGTGATGTCGTGATCAAATCCAATCTGATAGTGAGATTTTGCATGGCAACGGAGAGGGAGACAATTAGGCGATTATTTGGGTTTGTTTTGTTTTTGGCTGGGGTGAGTAAAATCGCCCACCTAGCATATGCCGTCCTGCCCTCAGACATAGAAACAGTTGATTTCTTTTTTCTTAAAATCGAGCACTGCAGCAAGAAGTGGGAAATATGAGCCACTCTCCAAACAGTTTTTATTTTTTTTACTAAACAATCTTTAAATCTGCCACCATCCAAGAACTCGAGTAAAGAAATAAGCATAGAAGTCTCGGAGCAAGAGATGGCAAGGGTCGCGCGAGCAGTTATGAAAAGAGAGAGGAAAAACTGGCAATATAACTTCGGCGGATTCGTAAATGATCTAAAAAGGCAGCGGTCAAGATAGAAATTGAAAAATATATTGGGAGAGCGGTATAAACGCTAAGGTCAGATGGGAAATTTCAAGAGGCAGAAGTAATGGTGGATGTTATTTCTCGCTTCACACATGATTGAGCGCCGAGGAGTCGGACAAGCAGAGAGTAACCTGCTCCGGCACAGTCACTTAATCTCCCCCAAGTGACCCCCCCCCCCCCCCCACATACACATACACGCACACACCCGCACCCCCCCAACTTGATACCCCCCCCTCCGTCCTCACCTGATACCCCCCAGCCGGGACGAGTCGGGTTTCATGGACGTGGAGTGCTTCACCATCTTGTACATGGTCACCACCAGGAGGATGACATTGACCTGTCAGGAGGAGAAAATAAAAAAGGCGGGATCAGGCCGGGTTAACGCGCCGCACTTAGAACAGCTATCGACATCCTGTCAAAAAAAAAAAAAGAAAAAAAGATTAAGATGCACATTGACTTCGCAGAAGTGCATGTCAGAATGTAACTAAATCTCTACCTGGTTGTATAGGAAAGAGCGAGGACACACTTTTGTTTTACCTTACTGTATTGACACATTGTTAAATGTTTGATGATATTTGATAGGTATTTGAATTAGTTATTGACTGACTTGACCAATATACTGCCTCAGCCCCAACTTTTTTTTGTCTCGCGGACCCCCTGGGCCTTTCATTTATGCTGCGAGTGCGAGTTTAGTGAATGACTAATACTCTTATCTATGAGCAAAAAAACGACAGCTACAAAGGTTTAAAGTGATAGTCTGTAAGTTTAATTGTTTAACAAAATAGATGACGTATAATGGGCTGCCTGGGCCAGCAATTTCACGCAAGTAATAATAATACATTTTTTTCTCTCTCCTTGTTTTGCAATCTATCACTTTAAATATGAGGAAACACTTGAAATGAGACAAAAAAATCCAAAGGCATGAAAAACTTGACATAAACTCTGTGCCACACCGCATTGAATTTTACCCAATAAATAAAATTGAAATATAAGCATTTATTTTATGAAATACCTCATGAATGTACAAACAAACATGTGCCTTTGCTGTGAGCGGCTCAGCTCTCCTAAGACATGACTAACTTTACTGGGAGTGGGTACGTCTCCAGCTTGTTGCCATGGAAATGTCGACTAAAGTCAGGAGAATCTGAGATTTAAACAAGTTAGCGTCTCATCCAGATCCATTCTTTGATTACACACTGCAGTAATAGCATATTCTGTGTCACGCTGGTCATTAGCTGCATGTTTCTTATTGATGGCAACTATATAGTCCAAAATGTTACGCAGTGTCCCTTTAAGTAAGATGATGATTTTTTTTCAATACATTTTACACTACAACTTCATAATCAAATAAAACAGCATGCTAAAATAATAAATGAGTATAAAAGAAAATAATAATTGAAAACCAAAACAATGAAAGACATCAGAGAACCACGACTCACACAGAGTTAAAAGCCGGTGAATGAAAGCGGGTCTGAGACACAGATGAAACACTCCACTGTCGGGGCTGCTCCAGGGGAACCTGCGCCAAAGCTTTGGGCTCCATCGCAGTTGTTGTTTTGAAGAAGTAATGGTTTTTGACTAACTCAACCCACCTCTGACAAAATCTATGGAGGCTAATGTGACACTTTAATGGTTTTAGTGCAGAAGATAAAGTACACCGGCTTCCAAAGGAGACAAATAGTACATCACAAGGTGATGTTTTGGGTCTAGTTAGAAAGCATTGGCCTTCAACACGAGCTGCATTTAAAGCTGTCTTTTCCCTCGCTGCCGGGGGACCGCACATGCATCGCCAAGACCTTGACACACGCAGACACTCCGGAGAGAGGAAATAAAAGCGTCTAATGAAGTTTGAAAAAAGTCTGCTGTACAGAAGACACAAGAGTATTTGGAGCACAAGTGCTCAAAGTACAGTCTCAATAGATTTCAAAAGAGCTGAATATGCTTTGCGAGAGCCTATAGTTGTGTTTCTTGCGAGTGATGAGCCTTCAGCCCCCCTTCACTCCCCCCCCATGCCCTCTGCTATATTCCTCTGCCAAATACATCACAAAAACACCCAACGCAGCCTTTTTCAAGGTTCGCTCTATTTGCGGCCTGTGCGGACAGATTTACATGCCATTACCATATACCCGTCCCGCACCCATGTGGAGCTATACGTCCGGATACAGGTGTGATTGGCCGATGTGCGAGTCATCCGCATATAAAATGTAAGAGAAAAGAACGCGCGCAAAAGACGTAATGGGCTGAAATGAGAAGCTTTTCAAATAGCTCTGCGGCCATGCCAATAGAAACCTTGATAACGTGCAAAAGCTCAACCGTCTCAATTTGTAAAGACGTCATGGAAAATATCGTGGCCAGAATGAACATAAAAATACTGTGAACGAACCAAATAAAAGTGCCTTTGCTTCGCCTTATATTTGGCTGGGCTCTAAAATATTTGAGACTCTAAAATATTTGTCATATTGTCTTGAACCAGAAAACAGAACAATGCTGTGTGGAAGATCACACATCTCCAAAGTGAAGAAATGTGTGAAAAACGGGGAACAATTTGTGAGAAATTGGGGGAAATTAAAAATATCAGGGGAACATAGGAAAATAATAGTAATAAAAAATTGGCCAAAATTAGGGAAAACAAGAACAAATTGTGGCATAAGTGTGTAAAAAAATTGGGAAAATGGGGCAAGCATTGGGGAAACACATTTGACAAAATAGGGGGAAAAATCATTTATGTATTTATTTGAGCTGAAACAACCAAGTGGCGCAGATGGTAAAGCGGGTCGTCTCATGATCGGAAGGTCGGGGGTTCGAATCCCGCCTCCTGAAGGTGCAGACTGTCGTTGTCTCCTTGGGCAAGACACTTCACCCACCTTGCCTCCAGTGTCTGCGTACATTGGTGTATGAAAAGGTGAGTGGATCCTTGCTGTAAAGCGCTTTGAGTGCCTAATGTAGGTGGAAAAGCGCTATATAAGTTGAGACCATTTACCAATTACTTCTTTTAGTGCTGTTCCAGGTCCAACAGCATCAAAACTTGGATCTAAAGATAGATTTTTTTCATCCCAGTACCATACTGGTATCATTTAACAGAGCAGGGGGAGGATGACCGACATTACTCAGTCACCAACAGCTAATTTAAAAGGATTTTGGTGAATATTTCATAAACGTGATCTATCCGTGTCTCCAGGTACGCGGTGAATATATTCAAAAGTAAAATAGGTTTGACAAATAACAAGTGTTATAAACTTTACATGCCAAAATCAATCCTTTACGTCCAGATTCGCATGTTAACTTGTCGTCTTCCTTCCTGCAGGTTCGTGCGAGTGAGTCATCCTGAGCGGCGCATAAAATATTAACGCTTTAGACATGTCTAGGTCCGTCTGCCGGGATTGGCCGGGGACGTGTCATGCTCCACCGCGGGGCTATGAGCGCTTGGTAATGGGTGTCTACTTTTGCCCACCCCACTCATTACTCCCATTCTGCCCGACCCCTCCGCTCGCTCCCTTGTTTTTTGATCCGCCGAGCAAATGACCTTCACGCCTGATTCGCCCGAGTGGGACCGTTCTCTTTTTTAGAAACGTAGCGCCAAACAACTTCCAACTTGCTTCCCCTCCAATTCTGATTTCACGAGGATTTCATGGCTGAGTGGACGCCGATGTCCTCACGTCAAGCCATAATGGGACCACTTTCCTTTCATGCAAATGGATCGCGCGAGTGAGAGGCTGCCGGCGCGCGGACGAGGACGACGGGAAAAACAAGACAAAATCTATAATGTTTTCTCCCCCATTTCCAAAGATATACCTGCCGCGCGGACTTACCACAATTATGAAGGTTACGGGTCCGATGAAACTCCAGATGAAATGGTTATCAACCCTCAGCCAGCATCTATAGATCGGAGAGATGAAAAAAAGAACAGGGGGTATACTTTAGTACATTAATCATCTCATTGCCAAAACAAACTTCTGCGTCATCGATCAAAGGCAAGCGGGAAGGAACGGGACCACAGAAAAGCACAGCCTGAGCGGGAGGGCTGGCCCCGCGCCATGGGAAGAAGCTCCCCAAGTTAGTGGTTATTGGTTGGATGACTTCACGGTCTGCAAATGTCTACGAATGCGGAGGACTATCTGTGACCAGTGCCATAGATCACACTCACACACACACACACACACACTCACACACACACTTCTTTCGGCCGTGTTACGATCGGGAAGAAGTGGTGAAAATGCCCTACCGCACCGTATTACAAGATGGTGATGTTCAAATGAGATTCCTTAACGGGCCTCGGTTTATCGAGTGGAGACAGATGTGGGAGCAGAGCTTCCAAAGTAAAGCTGCCAAACACTGTGTGCAGTTCAAAACATTTACAATACAGCAGAAAACCAAATGTAGCACAGTTAGGGGTGCGAACCTCCGGGTACCTCACGATTCAATACGATACGCGATACATGGCTCACGATAATGATAACTTTACGATGCGCCGATATATTACGATAGTCGATATATGGCCCAAAAATAACGATTTCTCAAGTAACATGCAATTTTTTAGCTTTTTTTTTTTTTACGAACTACATATTATTCATGCTTTACATTTGTTTTCATGTGCGTTTAAATAAATAAGTGAGTCAGTGGCATCACTTAATATACATTTAAATAAACAAGAAACCACGGCCAACCACAAATGAATATAAAAACTACCATTAAACGTAATATCAACTGATTGTGTTTGGTCCAAGGGCTTATAATTGCAGTGCTGCCCTCTGCTGTTCTGACGGAATTCTTGATCATTATCGGCCTCTATGGACTGTGAAAGCAGTGAAGCACTGCTACCTCATTAATATGCATGACGTCATCAAAAGTATCGATATCGGAAAATAAAAAGTATCGTATCGTCCCACAAAATATCGCGATATATCACGAAATCAATGTTGTCACACCCCTAATCACAATATATACAGTACAAGGTTGATTCACTTCCTAAAAAAGAAAATATGCTGTATCCTGTTTTTCATCGTCATGTCCATCTCAATTTAGTTATGTGATTTTTTTATAGCCTCTGTTTCGTTGTATTCAGTTTTACGCAGCTAAAATCTGGAACAGCATGTGCATACAACAATGAAAGTTTTAACCGCAATTACAATGCATATTATTTATTTATTTTGACTTTTTGAGTGCCTTTATCTATCTTCCTCTGTAAAGCCCTTTGATTAACTTTGCCTTTCCTCGCCTTACCTTCTACGTTAATGAAAGTAGCAATATCAGCATCCCAAAATAAGTGACCACTCAAAGGAACGTTGGGAAAAAAGCTACACAAGGGCTATGGGACCAGCGCTGCGAAGCGCTGAAGTTAGCGGTTAGCGTCTGGGTGACTTCATGGTCTCCAAATGGCCACACATGTCCGAATATGCAGACCTAACCAATATATCTCGGGCAGTACCACCAAGGAACTAAAATTAAGCAATGACGCCAGCAATAAACAGACTTTGAAAAAGAGAATAAAACAGGCTGCTCTACTTTGAAATCCCATAAAGTAGAGGATTGCAGTGGTACAAATCATACGGCTTGCTGCGTTGGAGGAGAGCATAAACTTTTTTTTTAACTGACAAGGGCAGCAATTATCCACATGCAAAGAATAAAAAACCCAGCGGGCCGGAGAAGCTAGCTGCTGTAGTCATTAATGTTGCGGCTTTGCGCGCAGCCTACTCTTCTTTTCTCAGTGACACGGAGAGCATTTACCCAGAGGCTAAGGCGGAGCGCTTTTTCCGATAGCATTACATACATGCATGCATGGGCAGAGGGAACGCGCCCTGTCAGAAGATCAATACAATAGCTGGTGTTGTAATATTGACTCCGGCCTTGGTCAGGGCAGGGGGAGTCTTCTAAGATGACTTTTTAAAGATCTCAGTTCCTTAGCGGTCAGTGAGTTGGACTTGTAAGCATTTGAAAGCAGGCAAACGCCACGTGAATGCAATTTTAAAATGGCATTAAAATTGAAAGTGCGAGAGCCCTGTTCAAAAGAAACCCAGAAGGTGTTTCATATCGAGCTGGATTCTTTCTGAAATGACAGACAGGTCATCCTTCAGTGTTGGTCACATTCCAGTCATTATCGTGGTCCTTTTGAAATTTCAGTGACACTAGACACAGCACTTTCATGCAGACAGTCCAAGGGCATAAGTCTACTGCACTGAGAAAAAATATGCTCCATTTATTTGGGTCAACAAAACTAAATCACATGTCACGAAACGCTGTGACCCTAAATGGTCTGATGGTGAACTTTCTTATTTAGCGCTTTTATTCAATTCAAGTGTCTAAAAAGGTAAAAAATACAAATAATATGTTGCTGAAACGTGTGGGCTAAAACCATCTGTGAACCAGCCGTTGAAACTTGGGAGTGGGCAACATGACAAGATAAAAAACAACAAAGAAACGGCACTTCACTTTCTAATGGGACAAGGGCAGGACAAATGACATAATATGCAGAGGTAAACATTCTTCACTGTTGCTGTGCCAACCTCGCCCTAACTCCCCATTTACTATATAGTGCCGCACTATATAACAGACTAGTGCACTCACTCTGCCGGCGATTCGGACACAGATCACGTTTGAGTTGTCACTTGTCACTGCGCCGCTGGAGGAAATAGCGAGTGGCGTGTCTGAATCGCCAACAGAATGAGTGCACCACCGCCACTATAAAGCTTGCTAAACTTCAATAATAACGTATTTCTGCAATAAAAAGTGAGAACTTATTATTTTGTTTGAATATTTATGGATAAAGATTGAATACGTTTTATTTAACATGGACGTTGCATTAATGAAGAAAACTGCTTGGATTTTGGTCTTCTTTATCCATCATTTAACATCTCAAGGTAAATGTAAGCAGCTAACATTAGCGTCCTTTCATCGTAACAATTTGTATTTAAGTAGTGATTCAGGAACGATATGCTACACGCGATTAAAACAGCTGTTTCATTCATTCGTCTTGTGTTTAGTTCAAAGACCAGTCGCTGTCGGCTGTTCTCCTCAGACTCTCACAATGCATTGTGGTCCAACTTTTCCTTCATTCAATTGCCACTTCATATAGTTACCACAGATGTTATCCATCAGACTAATTCAAACCTGTCATATGCACTTTAAAACAGAAAATGGTTTCTCATGAGTTCACGTTTTGTTGTGATTGGCTCCATCCGCCCGTCACTCACGTCACGAGTCGGACACTTACGCGCGCTGTGTGCCGTAGCTCCGGTAGTCGATGGCCGCCGAGATGCCCACCACGGCGGCGGGAAAGAGGTAGCCGGAGACGTAGTAGTACTTTCGCCTGGAGAACTCGCTCTCGAACACTTCCACCAGCATGAGGTACAGCTGCACGCCCTCTAGGCACATCCAGGCGAAGGCGGCCAGGAAGCAGAAGTGAAGAACCCCGGCGATGATGGAGCACACCAGCTGACAGGAAGACACGCGCACAAAGGTAAGAGGCGCTTTCAAATCAAAAGCCCTCAAAACGGGACGCTTTTGGTTAGGGAAAATGCACTTCAATAACTCCCAAAAGAGACATTATACTGATGAAATTAATGTGGCTGGTGAAAAGGCAAAACTGCAGCTGTTGCGTTTTTTGAGGTAATGGAAATGAGTCAGTAAAGCTCGAGATTTGTTAGTTTGTTTTTCTGTTGAGATTTCCAGCAAAGTGTGAAGGAAGTTAACAGTAAACCACATTCTGAGTTTCCACTCCATCTGGACTTCCACTCCATTTTCCGCACATTGTTTATCTGAATTATTAATGGCAAAAAAATTGAATATTTATAGAGTAAAGCAATGGTTCCCGAAATACGAAAATCCTCACAAGCATTTACCTATCGGAGTGTTTCTTTTCTTACAATGTTGTTTTTTATTATGTGTACGGGGACTTTTTTTTACAAATGAATTTACACAAATTATATTTTTTGTGTCTCGACCTTGTGACCAGAGAAAACCCGGACTCTGCAATCACTCAAGGCAAGGCAAGGCATGGCAAGTTTGTTTGTAAAGCACAATTCATACACAAGGCAATTCAAAGGGCTTCACAGTTGAATACAATTACAAGAAAGCAGATCAAATCCATGAGACAGGTTGACCTTTACTAGTTTTTACAGTATAAATATAATAGGCTCCGTGCATGCAATGTGGCATAGCAACATGCTAACTTCCTTGGGTAACGGCTATTTCCTGTCGTAGTTATATGGTGCATTCCAGGCAACTGGTAACTGGTATTTTTCCCAATTGAAAATTACGACTCACGACCTCAGAGCGTTTCCAGCTGAATAAAGTCGTATGTAAACAAAACGGCTAATGCTACAACCATTAGCTATTAAGATGCTAACGTCACATGACTGTTTCTCCACAATCGTATAATTCAAAACATTCTAAAAAACATTATATTGAAGGCCATGACCAAAGGTAACGTTCACTTCACTCGTGCAGAGGTTTTGCTAAATCTTTAGCTGCGCTCCTCCACTGGGGGCCGCCATTACAGCCTTCATGTCGCATCCGAACTCCGAGCTCTCTGGAAATCTCAGAGTTTACAAGTTGTAATTACGAGTTTGAGCGGCCTTCTAAGGCATTTTTCCAAGTGGCAGGTCAGAAATACCAGTTACCAGTTGCCTAGAACGCACCATTATTCCTATGGAGAATTCGTTGTGACAGAACACAAGCAGCCGCTGGATAATCACTTCAAACACACTGTATTAACTTTACACTGGAAGAAAAATTATACTTCACTGGATGAGACTTTTGTGTTTGTAACTAACTAGGCTACTGTTAATATGTCGCTAAGAAATGTTAAATAGCTCCACAATCAGACTTTATTTTTCTCTAAAACACACTCGGCTTGTTTTTCATTTATGTTGAAATATGGACAGGAAGGAGTCTTTACCCCACACTGGCCAACAGGAAGTTTCCACTCCTAAACATTCCATGCACAGAGCCTATTGAGTTGAACCCATTTTTGTCCCACATCCAAGAGCAGTTATGAAACGATGAAATTAGATTCAAGCCAAATTCCCCAGAAAGCGTTTAAGCTAGCGATGATAACCTTTCCCAGTTTGTTATTATTACCAGAATTTTTTTCAAATCCCTTCCCTCGGTGAACATTCAGGAGAAGACTAGACTGACTGATGCCTTTTGGATATCGAAACCTGTCTTTAACTACACCACACGTGTGACTCCGTCTTACCTTGGGCTCGGTCATGTTGATGCCGATGAGGAAGACCAGCTCGCCGATGAACAGGTTGAGGCAGAGGTTCTTGTGAATGGTGTTCCTGTCGCTCTGCAGGCCTCTGAAGAAGCAGAAGGTGAACAGGCTGATGGCCAGGCACACCAGCGACACGGCGATGCCCATGCGTGTGATGACGGTCAGGAGCAGTTCATGGACGCCACCTTCTCCCTGCGAGACAGGAGCAGCGTCGATATGGAGATTACATTTCAAGGCCACACTTAAGCGCTTCACAGAGATGGGATGCGTGATTTCGGTGCCTTTTCTTGCGGCACGTATGGAGATGAATGAATGTGTGGAAGGGCTGAACAAGGGCAGTGTTGAATGGTGGCGTAACCTTCATAGTAAGATTTGATTGAAAATGATGTATCCTTCTAAAAGAAAATTGTGAATGTGTAAATGGAAAAAGTGGTGTCTGGCATAAAACGTAAAAAATCATGATATAATAATTAATAAGATTATACATTCCTCTTCAATCCCAATCCACATTTCCGCGAACAACAAAAAATAAAATAAAGAAATCTTAACCAATCGTATGTGCGCATCAAGAAATCGTACCATGGAAAGCTAGAAGATGAAGAGTCAAGCCTCCCCAAATTGAAATTCCCAAAATATTATTATTTATCTACTGAAAAAGTATAGAAACACTAGTCTGTTAAATTAGTGCCATTAGTGCTCAAATCATGATTTCAGTTCTGTTTTTGGTTGCCACTTGTCATTCTATGGTGATGGTGGGTCCTGACACTACACTATTTGGGAACCACTACCCTAGTCATTTTCTATCAGTGTTTAATTGTGTATAAATACGTCTATGATAATGATCTACGAAACATTTCTATATAATATTCAATCCCTACCAGATACACAGTATAACATTTCAAACTCCTACGGGAAAACTTGTGCGCAACATTTCACCCATTTAGTCCTGGGCTTTTAATTTCATAAGAGCCAATTTAACGCTATTCATTTCCCAATCCACAACGTTCAGTTTAGCGCTGCTCCTGCAGCAAACATAAAAAAACAAGTGTGCTTTTTTGGTCCGCTGCTCGCCTCCTCTACCTTTAAGTACCACTTGTGCTGAAAGCCCGCAGCGCCTTTCCACACCGTAAAGAACAGACGATTTAAAGGGATGAAAAATGACCACAAACATCTGCCACCTTTTGATGTCCTCTCCACATGTACATTCCCCTTTAATGCCCATGTCAAATGGCCCCGTTTCTCAAGAGTTCTAAGGTCTTTTTAAATGATCTTATAAGGAAAAAAAGTACATTTTCCCCCAAAACATAAGGACTAAGAAAAAGTGAAGCAATTTCTCCTGTGATACTAATCTTAATTGAGACCAGGAGTTGCTTTTGAGGTGATTTGTCGGGGAATTGGTGTGGCTTGCCTCCGGGGGTCTGGTTTCGGGGCTTGCGGTGTAAAGGTTGAGGTTCAGACAAATGACATGGGACCTTGGAGTTCACCAGTCGCGACTGTGTTATTAAATGAACCACGTACTTATCCTCGGCATTTATTACTGCCTCCAAGCCTTGCTACACATGCTATTTATCATGTAATTGGATTGTAATTGCGTTTCACGACCAAATGGATCCACCCGCCACTTCAAGAGGATGGCAAATATAAGTTTAAGCTGAGGTTACGGCAGCGCCCCCTTCCCTCTCGATTCCCTGACAGGGACATATGCGCAAAGGCAGTATTAGACACGGACCACAGGTGAAATATAATTACTTGGGATAATAGTATGGCGTCTAATGCACTGATCCACTATCTTGTTCTTTTAAAATGACAGCACCTATTTTCACGAAGCTCTCCACACCTCCTCCTCCACCATTGCGTACGCTGGCAACAATCTAATTATCTTGACTGAAATGCCAGTCGTGGAGGGTGTGCGAAAATCTATCAGCGAAACGGAAGAACAACCACGGCCACAGTGTGCGACACGGCAAGAGGGCCAGTTACTGCCAAGGATGTCACAATATAAAGCTTTAATGGCATAGTTATTGTGGATATAGTCGGAATAGTAAGACCTTAGAATGACAACGGCTTGGCTTACCTGTATGAAGGCATTGTATTTCACAAAATGTTTAACTGTTAATTCTTACTCACCAACCTAGCCTGTCTTCACTAATTTTCAACTAAGCATCTCATGGGCTAAAATCTATTTTTACTGATCAATAAAAATGGCTACACTGCCTGAACAAAAGGAACATTTTAATATTTTGATTGGACCGCTAAAGCTTCGATTCCAGCACCCATTAGCTGCTGCATCGTTTCAATAAGCTTCTGCAATGTCAAAAGATCCATTATTGCATTCATTTTTCACCAAGAGCTTGTATTGAGGACGGGAGAGTGTGACCGCTGCGCAAAGCCTTCTCCAGCACATCCCAAAGATTCTCAATGGAGTCAAGATCCGGACTCTTTGGAGGCCGAGCCATGTATGAAAGTGAAGTCTCATGCTCCTGAACCACCCTTTCACAATGTGAGCCTGATGAATATTGGTATTTTATCTTTGAATTATGCCCGTGCCATCAGGGAAGAAGGAATCCACTGATGGAATAACCTAGTCATTCAGAATGTCCAGGGCACATAGTGTTGCTGAACATAGACCTGACCAACTGCAGCAACCCCAGATGAGTTAGGTGCTGAGTTTAAAAAAATATATTTTTATTAGTCGTGCAGTGTAAATTATGTATATACTATATATCGGATTTGCCCCATTTTGTTTTAGTGTGTGTGTACAAGATGATAAGACTAATAGAGCCGAAGTTACACCTAGTTACCACAACATTCAATGGGACACAGCCAGTCCCGAAGTCAAATCAAATAGTTTTGTACGACCCAGTATCACTCAGATGTTGCCTCACAGTGTTATACCAAACATCAAACCAGTGGAACAAATAACCAATGTAATGCTCAAGCAAATGTGTCATTGTCGCCTAACCATCCCCTTCCTGTGCGACCCTCTGGCTCGCCTGTTTGCAAATAGCACTGGTCATCTTTGCGCTCCTTACCACGTTGCCCCGGTGAGCCATGAGGATGGCGAAGTTGGTCAGATGGTTACAGGAGCAGCTGGTGTGACTCTTGTTGGTGCCCAGGAGTTTGCAGCCCTGCGTCGACCAGTATCCCATCATGCTTCGCTCAGAGTAGTTCCAAAAGGAGCAGTTTGGGTTATAGTAGTGCTCCTTCTGCAAGACATGGAAAAGTCCAAATGAGTAAATGGATGCTGGAAAAGGCACGCACGTACACAAAGGCTCTTTTTACAGTGTATGCTGCCAAGTGTATGAACATGGGAATGCCGGGGCTATTTTTGATCATTAGCACCATTTATCTCTGTAGATATGTGTTACATGCATATGGAGCAGTCTGAAAATAGGATGAAAGAGATCCAATTGTGGGAAAAAGATGAAGATTAATCTGACAAAACGCCTCAGGAAAATGGCTCTCGTGGTGCAACTTAAAGGGACTTTGTTTTGACATACATTAATGAATTACTGACAGCGGAAGGGTATCTACAGGAGGAAAAGGTGCCGTTGCTTAATATTCTGTTGCATAGAGGGAATACCATCTGTTACAATGATATGAGCGTCACTAATCTAAAACAGAATGAGTTTGAACTGCAAAGCGCGCTGTGCCATCGCTTTGGGAATTGTTCAGTGTTCATCTCGCCAAAAAATCATCACAAGAAAATAATAAACTTCACTTAACACCCAAACATAGAGACATTAAAGTTTATGTTGCGATACAAATACAAAACCGCCTCAGGGTATTCCGTCATAGCATAGGGATATACGATACCAATCAATTCCAAAGTCTTTCATATGAACCCCATGCTCCCGCCATCTCACCGATTTTCAGACATAACTTTGGATTGGAAATTGACAGAGACTTGTCTTTTGTGATTGAAACTAGAAATTTCAAGCTTTCAAACAAATTGTAACCCTTTTTTAAAAATTCAGTTTATAGGTTTAAGGTTTATAAAATCCAAAACCTTTATTATTCTTAAGCTTAGAACGTACGGAATGCATTATACATTTGTGGATTTCTTTATTCCTTGTTCTGGCATAAGTCAATAGCCTCTTCATCCTTGAACCATAATTCTCCATCGCTGCGATGTCACTGAGCACTTTATCTATTCAAGGTTGCCATTTCCAATGCAGGCCCACATTGCCTTGAGTGCAGTTGTGTTGGAGAGCGTCTCGGGGGAGGGCAGACTTACATCCAGGTGCTCCAGCGTGAAGATCACCGGGTCGGCCGTGAACACGCGGCTGGACTCCTTGGTGATGGAGGCGGACAGAATGTGGGAGTTGACGGTGAGGGAGAGGTTGCGTCTGCTCGGGTCGCCCAGTCCCCGCAGCGTGGCGTTCTCCGTGCTCAGGAACTGACCCAGGTGTTTGTACAGCACGAAGACCAGCTTAGCAACACCTGCGACAAGCAAAAACAGATTCATCATGACCTGCTGTGGGAAAACGGGGGATATGGAAAATGTTAATATGGCAGGTGGGCGGAATGAGGAAAAGTGCATGTAATTGTTACCCGTTCATAACTCTAAAAAGACAATATCCTGGCCATTCAAGCCCCTCACTTTTGTAGTGAAAGGAAACGTACGTTTAAAAACTTAAAACAGTATAACCTTACTCTATACTTACTATAGTCTTTCACACCAGATTTAAGAAAATAATATGCTTTTATTTTTCAGGGTTGTCCAAATTCTTTTCATCATGGGCCGCATCATGAACTGTGTACGCCATGCGAGGGCCACAAATCAGTGATTAGTGCAGTGACACGAGTGAATTAGGTGCATTAAAAAGGCACTATACATAATTTTGACCTTTTTCGTCAGATTATCACTAAAACGATTACAACAAAATACCTTTGAGTCAAAATGTGACGAAATAGGTATTTTTACCATCACAGTCGTCCTTTGGGGTCTAAATGTGAGGAAAAAGGAAATGTGATGAACAAAGTATACCCCTTTTTGTCGTATATTGACTACATGGGTTGACCCTACATTAAGGCGAGACACGGCAGGTGAATAGGACAAAAAAATACATTTAAAGATATCAATTTGAAACTGAACCTTACCGATATATTTATGAGGGGGAAAAAATGCATTGCAAGTTTTCTGCAATTTTATGTTTTTACATAAAAATAAGGCATTTTGCGCATAAAAAAAACATTTTCAGCAACAAAATCTAAATAACGAATAGACCTAGATTTAAACGTATGGTTTATGGTTTTCTGAATAAGCTAAAAACTCAATTTTTGCCTCGCTTTTTTTGGATTCAAAGTTGAATAAATCAGGCTAGGATTCATTTATCAAAAAACCTCAAAATCTTGTTAAATGGTAAATAGTAGTAGTAGTAGTTTATTTTTCTTCGGTCATTATGAACATTTAGATCTTAGGTCACATGTTTTTCAAAGATCTTATACATTATACAATATAATAAGAAAAACGTAAATAGACTTAGATAGCGCTTTTCTCCCTGTATCAGGCCCTTTACAGTAAGGAACCAGGGTGAAGTGTCTTGCCCAAGGACATAACGACAATGTGAATTTGCGAGCTGGGATTTGAACCCACAACCTTCCGATCATGAGTCTGTAGGATCTACTATCGTGGCTAACTCGTTGAGTGGAACAAAAACCTCATTTAGAGAAAACCAGCCCAAATGTTTGGCAGAAGGAAAAATACCATATTTGGATGATAGCGTCATTGCGGGGATCCTTCGCAGGACACGTGGATGTAAAATATGTCAATATTTGTAAATGAATGCACGATGGAAAGACTGACGTAAAACTGACGTATAGTTGCAATTTCCAGCTTAAGAATCATACGGGATACGTTTTGTCATTTTTATACTCTGACATGAAAACTAAGATGTTAAGGGAGGAAACGAACTAAAAATCGCCACTTCGACCACAGCGTGAAAATCAATACTTTCATCAGCCGTGTCTTGCTCTAACAAATGATAATGGAATGATAAATGAAAATACAACTTCACACATCATCAGGCTTTATATTTACTACTTTTACAACACACTTTTACGGTACCCTAATAAAGTAAAAAAGTCAGATAGAGGGCCATTAAGAGAGGTTTAAACCGTGTTCTGCAACCTAGAACCATAATGCCATCTCTGTCTCACAATTAAAGTTATTTTTTTTAGGTTAAAATTGTGCAGAATTATTAGTAACAAATACCATGTCAGGCGACGTGTGCCAATTCAACAAGACGCCTGAGGGCACCGCACCTTGGGCACCCCTGATCTCGATAGCATCTATTAATTTTTTTCTCTCTCAAACCGGCGGCATCCACACCGGCATTCAAACCTAAAGTTTATATGAACTTGGAGCAAAAGTGCTTTTCTGAGATATAACGCTGCAAAATAGTTCTCGGCAATAATTCAACCGCTTGCTTTGAAAATTATGAAATAAAAAAAAAAACATCAGAAAATTTTTTTATTCCCTTCAGCCACTCTTGTATAATAATGGAAAAAAACTCTGACTTCTCTTCGTAGCATTAGTGTCCCTTGTTATCCAATTAGCACGATATACTGTCCAATAAAGAGACACATGCGCCACAGCAGACGGCGCTTTTACATCATTAGCGTCAGTAACGAAGAAGAAAATACCTAAAAGGTAAAGAGAGGAGTGTGCCAGTCTTTTTTTTTTTAAGCATTCTTACCGTTTTTGCTGTTGGCTTTGACGGTGTTAGAGGAGAGCTGCAGGAAGGACCCGCCCTTACTGCTCTGGGGGAACCTGAAGTCCTGCACTTGCCCGTCTGTGCTGATCACGTACACGTCCAGCACTATGAGGGGAGAGCGAGGACACACAAAGTCAGTTGGCTGCATGTTTGAGGGGGGGTCAACCTTAAAAGCTCCCGCATGATCAAAGTCAGCTGTTTTCACCACATAAAAAGTACATACACAGAATTCAAATAATCCCTCCACGCAAACAGCAGAGTTTAGAGCTCCGTGAAACCCCTGGTCAAAACTTCCAGTATCTATCTATCCCTAAGCATCATGTCGCTAGTAGCGCATCGGTGCGACTTGCCCCCCCCCCCCATTGTGAGCAATAGAGGCTGCCATACACGTGTAAGAACGTCCATCAGAGCGACTTCATTTCTAAAACAGTGCCGCACAACAGTAGACAAGTGGATCTCAAGCCGTGCAGCGTCGGGACCCACCTTCACTCCAGTATGACGGGCCATGGCCCAAATAAGAATATTCATTTTGGCTTCCGACGTAAAAACCACATGACACATGGCATCACATCTCGGGAAAACGAGCTCCCCAGTCCACATGAACGCAGCATGTTAACAATGAACACTTTTTTTCTGCATAATCGGACACCACCACACACATTGCGTAACCACTAGATAGAGCATTGTATAGGCAATAGTATGCACATTCAGACATTCACACCTTAAGTGTTCTGTACTTTGGTGAAAAGAATTCGTATCGACAATAGCATCAAAACCTGCTGTCAAACTCAGGGAATATCTGTGCCTGTGTGTGTCAAAGACTGAAAAATGGCCGTGCATACTTTCAATAGGACTCATTAATATCCAGCAGAGAGAGACCTGTGAACACACTCCGACAGTAGACCTCATTGAGTCATCATTTGCACAGAAGCCGTGTCGGTGAGCGGCTGCTGGCTTGGCGTTGCGAACGCCCCGGAGGAAATGACAAGGAGAAAGAGAAAAGATACCAACAAGGACAAGATAGCGGGGAAAGACGGCAAGTAGGAGAAGAGGGAGCGCGCGCGTGTGGCCTATTGCAGGATGAATGTCAAATATTCATAGGATCAAAAATATCATTGGGCTTTTTCCCCTCTCTGTCTCTCCCCTTAGGTTCAGATAAGTGGGCCTAGTCGGAGCAAATCTCACAAAAATCCTTCCAAATTCCAGCAGCCCGTCTCCTCCGGTGCCTGCCAGCTGCCGCTCCCTTTGATGTGTGATATTACCGAGAGGTCAGGAGACTCTCCCCCAGCCCACACCCCACCTCCGATCCCCTCCCTCGCAGGCTCAGAGCCCCTTCACTGTGGCACAGACTCAGAGGTGGCTTCTGACACACTGCAAGGCGAGGAAGTGTTCTGGAGACGATACTGGAGATTAACAAAAGTACAAGTATGCAATTACATTAATCAATGAATGTTTATATATTTTAACTGTTAGTGGATGAGTATAGAATCTAAAAATACTGACTCAGACTAAATGAACCCATCAAAGAGGAAACAGAAAACCTTTCTCTGTGATTTTTACAGTTTACAGGGGCACAATTACTATACATACACTCTACTGTTTTTGGACCATGTTTTGAATAAACAGGAGAGTATGTGGCTCGGTCAGTGCTGTGGGCACATCCACTTTTCAGTTTTTTTTCAAGCCTTCAGTAATAAAACGCGGGTCTTTTCCACTGACTTCAGCACTTTGTAGTAAAATACAGATCGCTTGTTACCAGCCCGCACCGGTCACTGCCTTTGCCCAAAGATGCTCACGAGCCGCTGCAGAGGGACGGAGAAAGGGACGGTGGACTCTCAGAGTGGGGGATGAACAGGGAAAGTGTCTATGACAGGGAGACACTGAGCTGAGCGTGAGACATACTGTTAATAAGCCTCTATCATGATCAGCTATTCTCCGGTCGGGTTTTATTTTGTGAGCAGACAACACGGGAGCCGTGCGCGATTACGCGCGAGTGCACGAGAGAGGGAACTGTTTCTGTAGAGACAGCAAAAGAGAGAGAGGGGGATGAAATGTCCCCTCTCAGTTTCAGGGGAGGAAATAGCTACTTGTGGAGTTTGGGCTGGTCTCTAATCGGGCAGAAAGCGCAAAAATAACACTGCGCAAATTAGTGATACAATTTGTGGTGTTTATACAGTAATTCTGCAGTCCTTCTAGTGGTTATACGGCGTACACCTGCGTATCATGTAGACTACACCACTGTCTGAAATGTCTTTCATTTATATCCTGAGTCAAGATATTGTTACATGTTGTAGTACTGCATAATTCGACTCCGGTATTCAAAATGGCCACCATAACCACAAAGATCACATGACTGAAAGGCATGTATATACAGTACATTTTGTAAACATGACCTCACCAGCTTAACATGTTCAAATCTAATATTGGTTTCACTGAGTTGCGTGTTATAGTTATCGCCCAGTGACTGAACTCTGGAGATTCTTAGCTTTCAAATGAGGAATAGCATGTTCATATATTGTATAATGAACCTTGTGCGTGCATACGAGAGTATGCAGCTTAAAGTAATACATGTTCAGATAAAATTGTAGTGCCGTTTTAAAAACACCATGAGCACATCTTGCAAACCCCGTATTTAATATAAGTTAAAACTATGCTTGTATTACTATTAAGGTAGTTTGGAAACTGATGGTAAGATTCGCAGTTTCAGCGTCAACTACTTCCTGGTAAATGTCATTCACATGAAACAAAAACATATTCCCCATTAGTAAAAACAGGCTTTTTTTTTTCAGAATAGAGAGACAAAAAGTTGAGGTTAGCCTGTAAACATATCAAAGATTGTATTTATTTATTGGTTTATTTCGGGACAGTGCATGTTAATGAACATACATGGGTCTCATGCATGTAAACAAGCCACACCGGATTGTAGCCTTGGGCTAATTTGCGTCCGTCGTCCCCCATGCACACTCTCAAACACACTCTCATTCATCCTGGCCTATTGTACATGTTTTTAGAGATATATAAGATACATAACTCATTTGAATATTGTTTTATCCCCAGGCCCTGACAAACACAGGGCCTATGGGCCATTATAGTAATGTCTCTGGCTCCAGAAAGGTTTCTACATACATTTCCTTTTAAACATCTTATCTGAGTAAAATTGTCTCAAAATGTGTGCCGAGTATCTCTCCCGACCCATTTATTCTGCCCGTGGACAAAGTACCCATTCCCCGGGGAGAGTATTATTTTAAAAACGGCTACATCTCCTGCCTGCTGATGTCGGGGGGAGGGGGGGGGGAGAAAAAGATTTGGTGTCTCCTCAATAACCCGGCAAATAACTCCTGAAAGGCACTTTATTTGCATTGTGATAGAATTTAAGTCTATCACACAGCCTCTCCATTGCGCTCGCTCCTCTGTTACTATGGTTATGCTCTCCTCCCTCTCAGCCCCCTTTGTCTTATAGCTCATTGAGTTTTAATCTTTTCCTGGCGTAGTAAAGTCACCTCATTGAATACGTGCCGAGAGACCGAGAGATGAACTACCCGCGGACCTCGGGCGGAAAACAAAGAAAGCAATTGACTGGCGTTCTCCCATTCTAACGGCGCTATCTACTCTCCCCTCGAGGCTTTTCCCCATTAAGTGGTAGTTAGCCCGGGCTAAGAAAGACTAGTTACTGCGAGGCTGAAACCCAGGCAGACATTGTTTTACGGTGCTTGATATTGGTTCGAGCGTTGGGGCTAAATTGGTGTCAATTTTAGCAGTGGACATTTTATTTCCCCACTAAGGCGCCATTATTTTCTTCGAAATAAAAAGGGTAACAAAATCGAAGACTGCCTATTGAGCTGATGAAACCTAAATGGATGTCAAATGAAACACACAGGGATCCACAGATATATATAATGTGTGTACATGTATTATATATATTTTCTGTTTATGGGTCTCATAACGAACTAGCCGTCACATGATTGTTGTTAAGCCATATTAGCCATACAATATCTATGGCACGAGCTAAATGTTTTCAGTTTTATTGATAATGATTTTCAATTTTACAAAGCCACGCTTATAATATGATGTACCCTATAGGCTCAAATTATAATACAAAAGAGCGTAATGCCCAGTGGTGGAGGGAGTAAAAGTGACAGTAAATTTAAATGTTTTACCAATTCAATGGATTGCGTATAATTTGACGTCACATACTGTAAGTAACATCAACTAATTATATATTTTCTAAAGTCCCTCCTTTTCCTGATCTCCGTGACGAATCTGTGGACCGGCCCGTCAATCATGCGCACAGGGAACGGGGAGGAGCCTTCGGGTTCCAATCAAAGAGGGGAGGTGGAGGGAGCTTTGATTGTTTTGCTTTTAAATGTACTCTCCTCATTTTAGCAATCTTACAGATGCTCACTTTAAAGCATTCAAAATACTTTTACATATTCCAGTTCAACAACATAATGAGTACAAAGCACAGTGGGGTAGTGCGGTAATGGTAATAAGTCTTCAACATATAAGTCATAAAGCAAAAGCTGTGCTGTTTACTTGTACTTTCCACCACTTGAAAGTAAAAATATGTTTCACTTTCGTATCGCCCGCAGTGTCAGACAAGTGCGGTGGAGCACATTTGATTTGTGGTTCTTCCTGGACAGTTTTCACCCTTTTACTATGACTTGAACATATGGAGAAGGATGACCAGGGCAAAGATTGGGTCTTAAGAAGAAGAAGATCTTTATTTATATAAGTGTTCTAATGCGTGCTGCACTGGGTCTATTCACCACAACAGAACTGGTCAACATTTTGGGGAATTTGGATAACCAAAAACCAACAGACGCCCAAGATGTAAGTAACTGTTCTCCATTAGCCTATTGTGTACACTTTTAGGTTTTAGGAACGGCACCATTACATCCGTCGTCTTCAAAAACGGAACACACTGAACTTGAGATGAACAACGTTGTTTTGCTCAGTTCCGTGTGTCAAGTGCGAGTTGATTAGCGCCCCAGAGCCGATATTGCCAAAGCTGTGACAAACACATACTGTATCACGGCGTACCCACCACCTCACCTTCGGCGGTTGACAAGGAGAGTGAAAATGATTGCTGCTCCTAATGAGCAGTTTGTCGTAGCTAAAAAAGCCTCCGCAGGAACAACTGGAGCAGAACGCGATGAGAGGGAGGGGCTTAACATTAGAGGAGACGACTCGAGAAGAAGCAGTTGGGAGAAGAGAAGAGGGGAGGAAAAAACCCTTTACATCAGAGTTATGTAACATTTTTCCTTTTCCAATTCGAATCCGCCTATAATCCTCCGACTTACTGATATTCTCCGCGGGGACTTTGACGATGGCGGGCTCGATGAGGTTCTCCGCCAGGACGAACGCCCCTTCCTCCAGCGTGTCCAGGAGCAAGGTGGCGGCGTGCGACTGCTCCGTGGCGTTCATGTCCCTCCACGACTTCAGCGCCTCGGCCCGGAGGAGGTTGTCCACGGTGTCCACGATGGCCTGTATCCATGGAAACAAGTTTAAAATGTCATGTGTTCGGTTTGCTCCCCTCTACAACAAAGAAAAAGCGGACGGATAACGAACAGGGAAGGAATGGCAGGCAAATGGTTGAGTACACGGTGGGTTCAGGAAGCATTCGAACTCCTCTAGTCATTTTTGTCATTTCGTCGAAGTTTGATCATAAATATTGCACCTTTTGCACAGGTAACAAACGGGATTTACCAGTTTCTCAAACAGTCACTTGCACTGGCTTGTTCACCTCAAGAGGCTTTGTCAGTAACAACAGGCTGCGCTTATAAGGTTCCATTTGGGGAGGAGTTTATTTCTATTGCCTGATGCCAAGAGATCAGTAGTTGCCGACGAAGCCTCCTGAGGTAAGAGGCGAAACGTCCTGAACGATGGAAACACAGCGCAGATGATGACTTGAGAACCTTTTGATAAACCTAACAAAATGTGTATTGTTGTAGAGTCAGACTGCTACATAAATAAAAGACTCAAGAGGTCTGAAAACTTTCTCAACCCACAGCTTGGCATGCATAGCCGACAGACAACAAATATCAAGGCTGCAGTCGAGGGTAAGTAAAATAATAATCAAAATGCATAATGTATTTTTCATATGGCATTTATAAAATTGCTCCGAACTTTGAATGCAAACTTTGCTTAAGGGTGGGAAGTCAGAAGCAATTGGTTCTTTCTGCCAAAACAAAGCAGGCAATGCAAACCTCCTCAAATATGAGCTCGAAAGCAGCAATTTTCCATATCCAACAATTACCTCCATAAGCCGCGCGGACTTATTTCCATAACAGGATCTATGCTCCGACCGCCCGGAGCGCTATTCTCTTCAAACAGGAAGGTGGCATTATGATGAAATCCGTGTCAGGAGTGGCAGTGGAAGCAGAGGGAATTTCGGGGGCCATGTTTTCTATGGCAAATCCTTTCATTTCCTGGTTTCTGATAAGCGGTAAGTAAGCAAAACATTCCGACTAAACCCGCAACCGGTATGGTATGTTTGGTATAACAAGAGTCTCCCTTTGACCTCCGCGACGGGGAGTTCATGGCTTCTGCGCTGCGCGGTCACGGCAAAGTACTGTAAACTTTGTCTAATTGCGTTAGGGACACTTTGGACGAGGTTCTCAGGGCTCGAGAGCACACATGTCAAACGGAGCGATCTTTATCAGGAAAACTTGTGCATCTGGTTCTTGACTGGGAAAGAATATATACGGTGGTAAATCAAAAAAAATAAAGGAGGTCAGTTTTGAAAATATGATTTAACAAAATGGTGATGTTAAAAACTGGCTTTCAGGGCATCTTTAACACAGTAAAAAGAAACCGGTCTGGACCAAAGCACATGTTTCCATCATAAATGAGTTCTACTACTACAGTAATCATGGATAATCAGGTGTAAACCAGGCCAAAGTCATGCACCGTGATCAAAACTAAGAATCAAGCAGTCGTAGTAGAGAGATTTTTAAATAGCTGGGTTGAGCAGAATATTAACCTTCTGTTTTGGAAGTAGCATGTAGCATTTGCAACATAACTCTGTGTTATGTACTGCTTTGGTCTTTAACAGTTCCTCACAGTATCATTGCGGAGCGTCAACAGGAAGTGAACTTTTTCCACGTCGTCTTCCCGGCTGTGTGATGAGCCTGAGGTGGCGCAAACCTACTTCCTCTGAGCTTTTTTTTCTGTTGTTTTTCTGTTTATTCACATTTTATTTTATTCACTCCCGTTGATTCACAACAATGGAAATCCCTGCTCACAGGACGAGCCAACACCAACAGGAAGTGCCAATGCCAGAAAAGTGGGCGGGGCTGAATAAGGTGAATGAGTGGGGAACAAAGCAGCTGCTTCACATCAGCACCACAGAGAGAGCAGTGGGTCAGCTGTACACCCCCATCTTAAAGCCGTGCACAATCAGAATTAAGCCTATACTCTACAACTAAACTAAATAATGTCTAAAGCAGATCTCAGCCAGGTCTCTCCCTAAATCACAAAAAAACACTAATAATATGCAAAGGAATACAAACAGAATCACAACTGAATTTTGTTTCGGCACATGGAAATCATAATGTAAATGTCAACTAATAATATTTCGAGGTCAAAATTCAAATGAGACTCTGCTCATGTTTTGTAGGACCCTAAAGTTTACTCTGCAGTTTGCCTCGAGGGACAACTCGGAGGTCACTGCACTGGCCCTTTGACATGTTGTTTCGGCGGCGCAGTGAGGGCACGCCACATAACGGGAACATGTGGTAAAGTAGGTCCTAGAGGTAACTGAGACTTTTTGTGTGTGTCGAGAATAGTTTTTTTTTTGTTCTTTTTTACGGCTCTCCAAGGCCCCGATCCTGGAGCTAGACCGGACCAACTCGCAACAGTAGATCATTAAAATCCATGTGGGGCGTGAAAACAAAAGGCTATCAGGTGTTCGGTGGAACAAGACTCCTAACCTGCATTTGCTCTTTCCGACTGGAGTGACACGGGGCGGGCACGATCTGTGACAATTTAACCAGAGGTGCTATTAACCGCAGCAAGGCCCAGCCACAATAACGGTAATTAACCACAACAAGTCCTCGCTCACTGTACCAATTAGGCAGAGCGGTGATTATCCAAAACAGCAATTGACCACAGACACCACTAGCCTTACCGTAAAACGAGTAACATCCAACCCGATCCTGCGGGTACCAAACCGACGAGACCCTTTTATTGGATAATTACTACTCGACTTTGGAGTCCAGCGACCCTTGGTAATGTCTTCGTGATTGATCAACCTGGTTAGTCCGGATATTTGAGTACTTTGGAGACCGCTGTCTTTGGGCGTATGATGTTGTTGAACATGCAGTAACTACCTATCGGACTACCTACCTTTTAACCACAAGAACTCCATAGTAGTTAACCATGGCTATGAGAAACGCTAGACACAAGGCCCCCCCGGCGCGTCTTTATGCTATCTCATGGCCGGCATGCACATAAATCAATCTCTATTGCCCTGACCTTGCCGGCAACCCAAGCCTCGCGAGCTGTAACTGTGATCGGAGTTAATACAAGAGCACCGAGGGGATGGAAAGGGGGATAGAGAGAGAGAGGAAAAAGAGAAGGGGTGAGACAGCGATTCCAGGGTCGGCACCCATTACGCGCAGACAGACAGTAAATGGTCTATGCCTCCTGGTGAGTCACCCTCAAAGGACCCATGAAATCTTAAAAAAGAAAAAAAAAAAGGGCCAAGGAGGTCTGCTCTGTCTAATTTGTAGAGCACAGAACCAACACCATAAGGCCAGGAGAGGAGACTCTGAGTTAACCGTCGACTGGGTAGAGGTCACCTTTTGTTTCTTCTTACAAATCACAGGGGTGTTACCGAAGTGGCCGTGGGAGGAGAAGGGACTGTTCAGCGGGTAAAAGCTTGGCTGGTAGCCTACTCCGCAAATGCAAATGTACAAAAAGGTTGGCAAGTGTCGGAATGAATCAGGAGGACAGGTTGACGGAGTTGTTTTAGGGACGGAACTAAAGCCGTGTCAAATAAAACGCTTTTCACTAGCGCCTGTTTGGCTCTACTCAAATCACAAAGTGCGTAAAATGAAAACAAAAACAAAAAACGAGAAGTCTGCTGGCTGCGGGGTAAACACTGTGGGCAAAAGGCCAATACTGCCAATACTGCAAATAAAAAAAACTAAACGGTAAGCCTCCATCTCTTATGGTTCCAAAATTATGAGTTAAAATCTACAACATAAAATAAATAAAATACGATCCGAGGTGTACAAACTTGTTAGGGCTAATTTTAAAGCTCTGACTGACCTCTTTCCAATGCTAATAAAACGGTTCCGTATCTATAATATAAACCGCAAACGCGGGGTGGGCGGGGCTTAAGCTCCATAGGGCGCCGCCATGTTTATTTCCCAGAACTCTGCGGGCGGCCCCCACGTGCCCGTCTCACCGCCCACGAGCATTGGCCACAGGCCACCACGTGCCGTCCCACCAGCCACAGGCATTGGCCACGGGTCAGTAGACCACAATGCATTGCGGTAGCATCACAACAACACGAGTGAATGACATCTGACTGCCATGCGTGTGTGTGAGCCTCCAACCAGGGCGATGAGTGTAATTCTCACTTACCGCTAAACTGATGGCGGGACACGCTCCACACCTGCATAGTTACATCCTCCAAAAACACATTAAATCTCTTAAATATCGTGTTTAGTTTTCTCCTGCAGATGACAATGGTTGTGGTTACTTATAGATCCAGTGCAGCGCGTAATGTCAGAGGCGCAGACACATGCGTGAGATCCAATCCTGGTCATATTCCGTCTCTAAAGCTTTGTCTCCAAAAAAAAGTTAAAGCAGACCGTTGTCCAACAACAGCCCAAACACGAGCCTCAAATCAAACGCGCTGCTCCGAGAGCTTTAGCCTCCGTGTGAGGAAAGCGAAAATGAAACTACCACTTAACAAGCGCATGGGCTGCTTTTTTGTCTTTCTTTTTTTTAATGAAAGTGCACTACAATTTGGGATTTTGCTATATAATTCAAAACCAAGTTATTCTTTTTTATATTGTACTTGCACCCGTCCTGCACTGTGAACTGAACCCCTAATATTTATCCATAAATATTCCACTGTCTCTTGAATTTTATTCCCTGAGTTTAACATGTAGGTGTAGTTGCTCATTCTGCTGGTGCTCTGGACAACGGGCTCACTCCTTTCTGCACACTGCAGCGAGAAGGCAACTTTTCACTTGACTATAATAGTCACTACAGTGGTTCCAAACCTGCGGGGCACCTGGGATTGCAGAGGCTCAGAGCTTTGTCCGGTCAAAGGATCAGGTCATGAGTAAAAGAAAACATCAAATGTGACTAAGAAGAAAGTACAGGTGCATAAAACACTCCAATTGCAGTGTGTTTGTCTGTTTTAAATTATTTTTAGCATTCATTGTTTTGATATATTTGTAGTGGCCATAGTTTTTGGAATGGGGGGCGTGGCCCGACTACAGCATGTGCAGGGAGGGGGGCTTCAAATCAAAAGGTTGGAAACCACTGGCCTACTTAGTGCGGGTCTATAGCTGTAGAGAGTGACAGGTTATAGGGACATGGGTGGACATTTTTTTGTAATAACTCATAATCTCAGAACATAAAATGTGGACACTAGCGGAGGCCCAGCCATAGGCCGGATCACAGCTAGTAGTAAAATACCCTAATATCGGCCCGATATGTCTACTTATAATTAATGAATGATACGTTATCGTTCTTTTGCAGACAAATACTAAAGCCTGTCATGTCACACCCGAGTTGATTATTGATATTCACTTACCAGATGCTAATAACAAACCCTCCGCATCCTTCTAAATGTAGCATCAATTTATCTCCCAGCCCCCAAGAGAAGTAAAGGCTGGTTATCGATCACGCCAGAGGTTGCTGGTTGCCAGACACCACCTGGATCAATATTTGCATTAGAAAAGCTGGCGAACGACGGACACGGCAGTTTATGTTTCGTGGTAGATGCCAACTCTTGCCTAGAACGAGGACTCGTATCCGATCACAAAAGAGTAATACCCATGTGAGGCATTGCAGCATCCCTGTCTCATCACCGTCCCAACATGGCACCCCTCCAAAATAACACCGTATTGCTATGACAACAGGTAACGAAACTGTACCCTACAGAGCAGCCATAATTAGCAATTAGCACAGAAGCAATACTGTGTAGCACTTGTACCGCTTTTCACCATGAATAGTCAGCCAAGAGAATCGGGGAAAGCTCCGTTTGTTTTTTTGTGTTTGCGATTAAGGGCACCTTGAGCGCTTGCATCAGGCTGTGTCTTTGAGCAACAAACCTCCGTCACAAAAGAAGAAAACAAAATGTCTAGAGGACAGACTCTGAATCTGAATGGAACACAAACACGTTAACAGCGCGTGGAGATATCAATCCCACGATAACGCACGACTCGGGTAAGAAGACTTTTGTGTGTGAGTCATTTTCCTCATTTTTTTTTTTTTGGGGGGGTGATGAGTTACGGGACAAGGGAGACTAGGAATTGTACAATGTAAGCAAGTGAAAATTGAACACGCTGCCACTTTGATCACACGTCTGGCTGACAGGGAGGCGCAATTACGGCCGTGGGAAGGCAATTATTCACACAACGTGGAGGAAGCCGACACGAGAAACAGGGGGTACGGGGAGGGAGAGGAGTGGGGGGGGAGGAACAGACATGGAGAAGACGTGATCGCACACAGGAGAGCGGAGAGAAGGGCGGGATATATATATGGGACAAAAGCGCGGGGATGTCGACGCTAGCTTTTCGGGGATAGACATAATCACGGGGAAGACAGACTTGCCGGATTCGCATACGCCGGGGCACACGGGCTCCCGTTTCCACCAAGCACTTAAAGCTCACATCGGTACGGCACTATTTACGGTTGTTTGGTTTGTCGCCGAGCCAAAACAAGTATCACGCCGCCGTTTGGCATCCTTCCACTTCGAGGTTGAGCTACACACACCCAGTACTGCTGATCGGCTGGAGGAATATGAATTAAAACATAGCTTCTTTTTTTTTTTCCAAACAAGGCTCGTCTTGTTCCCATATGGCAGGATGAAAGGATGTTACACTTTTTACTATAAACTGCAACAAAGTGAACACCGTGTATCCACAGCTGGTTCTGCTCTGAGATTCTGTCGGGCGTTTAGATTTGGGACACACACAAAAACGCCTTGTTTGCGCTTCACGTGTGAATAGTTAAGGCAGGTATGAAGAAATGCTGCAAAGGCTTTGAAGTTCTGATGTTTGGCTGCATGTATTTTCTTTATTTACTTTGTAACTCCACGTACATACTGCTGCAAAAGCAGAGCAAGATGACGTTCGGTCAATTAAAAGATTGTTTGTTTGGCCTATTTACAAAGAGCTGGCGTTCAATAAGCAACTAATCAGATTCTTAAAATGTTAAAGAAATAATGCCACAGATGTGTTTAGTTCCAGTAACGCGAGTTTGCAAATACAGTTCCAAAATATAAATTCTAAACCAACACAAGAACATGTCTGTTAGCAAAGACTTTTACACCATTTAAATCATTTCAGCCTATGCTAATCGCAAACATTCATGTTGCAGTTTGGATTTGATTGCGATTAAAGTGATAGTCTGTAAGTTTGCAAAGTAAGGAGAAAATTGAATGTAAAAAAAAATAAAATCCTCTCCTCTTTAACCAGAAAGTCCTTCTTAGTTGGCAAAACGATGAGAGCTCCTCCCCCTCCTCTCCTGATTGGACCAATATTTGTATTAAGTTTACAACGATGGGTTATATCAAGACAGATATTATATATATATTAAAAGCAAAATAATCCCCTCTTTTGTACCCACACAGCCTCCTGATTGGACCTGACAGGCTGGTTCACAGGAAAAGCTCGTCTCATTGGTCGACGCGGGAGGATACTAGACTCTGATTAGTGGCTGCGATCCTGGAAGGGGGGACTTCACAAAATATATATACAGTATATTATTGACTTTACATCAAAATACAAGGCCAAGTGGTTGATTTTGCACATAAAAAAAAAAAAAGTGTAAATCATTCAGACTTCCAGACTATTAGTTTAGTTTAGTTTATTTGTTTATTTGAGCAATACACATTGTGCTCAAAAGGAGTGGGCTGAAGCAAAAAGCTTATGAGCCCCCACGAACTTTAAGTTCGAAGCTGACTTGGACTTTGGTTTGTTGACTCATCTTCGAAAGTGTGTTTACATTTTCCACTTTATCAACACAACTCTGCAGCACATCTTCAGACCCGTCCAAAAACTTTCAATACACATTCAAAGTGATCGACTCTGCTTGTTTACTTAGCAGCAACTTCCAGTCTTTGCTAATTAACATTTGAAAAAGCCTGGCTCCTCTTCACGCTGCCTAATCGTAACACGACTCTGCACGTCACATAGCCCCCCCCCCCCCCTTTTGGCCCGGCTGCACACATCACAAGTCTCCGAAAGTGAGACGTCGTACCGCACCGAACGGATTCACGGCGTAACCTTTTGGTGGAAAACGGTGTCCCAGTTTTAACAAGACAATCGGGAGGGGGGGAAGCAAGGGTAGGACAGGGGGTGGGGGGGGGGGGGGGGGGGGGGGCTGCATGCTGCCGGTCAGGAGAGCTGTCATATACCTTCATGTACGCCCTGCACGTCTTCTCCCGTTTTTGAAGCTTTTGTTCCACACAAAGAGAGGGTCGAGCAGAAGGGACAGATTGCAGAAAGAGATGGCAGGAGGAAAAATATAGAGATTACAAAAAAGAGGGAAGAGTCGATAAACAAGTGATTACTGAATCAGTGGCACTTACCAAAAGAGTGCAGGATTAATGAACTACCTAGGAATGATGCGACAGGCCTAAATGATTTGAGGCGGGACCCGATGTGAATGCTAAAGATGTATATGGATCAGATAATGTTGGGGGTGTGGAAGTAAAAAAAAAAAAAAAAAAAACATGCTGAGACTAGCCGCCCATTAGCGACGCTTTAAAACGCACAGGGAAGATAAACAGTGCGGTTATTTGTGTTTCATAGTGTGGGCCGATGATAAAGTTTCCCTTTGTTTTGTCCTTTCTTTTTTTTTTTTTTTGAGCTACATTAAGTCAAGCTATCCCGCTCTAATTGAGTCCGAGCGGAGCAAATGGGACTCTGAAGCATCGAGTATTAGGTAAAAACGTGCTTTGAGGGAGCGCGGAGGCATTAATATCATGCAAATGCGAGAGAGGAATTCGAAACAAGTCAAGATGCAGCACTTTCAATGCCTTTCGGTGAATAGGGTAATTAATGGGAGGCTTTTAAAGGGGCGAGGAGCGCATTAGGGACGTTTGTCAAGAAGATAAAATGCAATATTTAGACATCTTTTGCTCGTTCCCAACTGAATTTCTCTTTGCATGACATGGGGCCCGACTATGGGGAATAGTTTGGATATCGGTTTGAATCCCCCACAGTTGCAGCAGTTCAGGATTTACTCTTCATCAGATGTATTAAACCGCATGTATTTTTCTTTGGGGTTGGCCGCTGGGTTTGTTCCCTAAAGCTAGTTTTTAGAACTCCACTGAAACTGCAATTGATATCCATTAATGCGCGGCAGGTGAATAGGAAAACAAAAAAATGTGCCCATATTTACAGCAATAAAATCTAAATGATGAAGCCCGGTTTGAATTTATGGTGTTATTTTGATGACATATTGGTAGCAAAGAGGGGAGTTTGGTTGGAGCTTCGTTTCAGAATAGGCTAATTATTAGTGATAAAATGTGTAAACATTTTCCCCACTGCGGTCTACCAGAAATGGAATGATCATATTTGGATGGCAGCGTCATCTCGCCTTTCGTGCACAAACGTGTCAATATTTGTGAAGGAATACGTGTACTGATCATCATAAAGGGTGAGTTTGGCCTATTTTTTTAGCCTGACACTAAAACTAAGAAGTTAACTAGCTAAAAAACAATGAACATTGACAACTGCATGAAAAAAGGATGTTTTCACCTGCCGTGTCTCGCCTTAATTGTGCATCTCTGCTTTAGCCCTGTGCAAGCCCAGAACGGAATACAGTTTTCAAAACATCTTAAGCCCAATATATGCACTGTGTTCTCTTGTGGCAAGACTGATTGCTTCCTTGCAATCAGCGGTGTACATTTCGCATTCTTTTCCTTTTTTGAGGCCGAGCAATCAAAGTATTTTAGAAAAGCAACTCGGGATTAGGAAAGAGTTGAAGCAAATTGTTAACCAGGTAAGATTATTATTATATATTTTTTTTAAAAGCCAACAAAAACACTGGTAAATTATCGAATGACAGCATTCTTTGTCGGCAGCCAATCATGAGTAGTTGTGATGCAAATCAATGCAGCGCCATCAGTGCGAAAAGAGAAAAAAAGAAATCTGTTAGCTCTTATCCGCGAATGGATAATAGCAACGTGGCTGTCGGGAACATAAGGGCACAACACAACTGGTGCCGTTTTTTGGTTGCAAATCACCTTGTTTACCGAGCCCAGCGCTGCTGAGGAAGAAGTCGGGAATAACAATGTAATTTCTCAAACTGTCACTCATCTCTCCACGGAACAGGCGGCAGCTGGGAGAGCGCGGCATGTCTTGGGGGGGCCAACTTTTTCCTTTTTTTATTTTTTTGTTTCGCCCCATGTCAGCGATGAAGACTTATCCCGTGGATTAGCGGGAGGGCGTTTTTAGGTGAGGCTTTTTTTTTGTTTTGTCCCCCCAAAGCGCGGTAATTACCAGGGACCAGCAGGGGACAGGAGTCTCGCCTCGGGCCGCGGACCAGCCTGTGCCACTGCCGCCGCACCCGAGGCTATGTGGATGTGCCATGGTAGCCAGCAGCATCCGGGCGCCGCTTGCTTCTTGTGTCCCGCTAATCTGCTAATGAGTGTCCTGAGCCCGTGCTGACAGCGAGTCGGGGCAAAAGGGAGACGCTGTTTAATGAGAGGTTACCGAAGCGGCCGGTTACCGAAGCGGCCGGTTACCGAAGCGGCCGGTTTCCTCCGGTAGGATCCCGACAACAAATGGCCACTAAAGAGATTGTGTGCACGAGTTTGGAGGATACATGGGTCATGACGGTGCGTGGACTCGTTTTGGTCGCAGTTAATCCGGGAAATAATCTATACTCGAACGAGGTGAAAGCATCCTTCGCATCGCGGCGGCAGCTTCAAAAAGCTCTCTTGGTAAATCAGGAGGGGAAACTGGATATTTTGTTTCAGATTCAGGTTTGTTTTAGATCTATATTGTATTTTCTAACTCGTGTACGATAGTGATAAAGACGTAAATACCCCCCCTCTTTAAGTCAGATATGTACCCCATTGGGTACCATTTTCGAAGGGCTGGTGCTGTTAAAACTGTTCAGGTTATATTGCATAGGCTGCCTTCCCCAATTTGTTAACAATCACTGCAACGGACTTGTCTCGCTTTCCTCGCTTTACAGCTGCGGTCCTCCTCAGCGGTGTACCTTGTTGAAGCTGCGTCCGGCGGAGTCTTTCTCGCTGGGCCGGAGCTCCTGGAGCTGGGCGTCCAGAATGTCCACGAGCTGCTCCATCAGCCGCACAGAGGAGCTCACGTCCCCCGCGAACACGGGCCCCTGGGTGTGCCGCGCCAGCTCATTGGCCAAATTAGCAGCGTTCTCGCCCGTTCGGATCTAAAAATAGACACAGGGAGTCAGCGGGAGGGTTGTTAAGAAGAGTCCCAGCCAGGCTTAAGTAATAGGGCGCCTAAGGTTTGAAATCCAGTGCCGACAGGGCTCAACGGGAGACCTGTGATTGAAGCGCAAGGTGACACATCATTGATGTCAAGTTCTAATCGACACTGATATAATGCTCTACGTGTCTGAGTGGCACACTGGGAGATAGAGCTATACCTGGCCTCTTAAACATGTATGATATACTTTCAGCTCTATAGCATTGCAAGATAGAGTCAGACATACGAAAACCACCGTCAGTAAAAATTATAATCTCGTTCATATAAATGAGCACTTGTAATATCTAATGGTTTGTGCCACATTAGAATGAGCTTTTAACCAGGAGCAAGAAGATATCCGAATAAAATGTGCTTGGTAAACTATATTTAGATTCAGCATCATTGTCGAGATAACAACAAAATTACATTTAGGCCTATAGCGGTAGAAGAATTCAACCATCTCTACCATAGATTGAGTCGGCATCGCGTCATCACTCTTTTTAGCCGTTTTCTGGAGAAATATAAACTTATTTATCACACACAAATAAAGACAAGTCTAAACTGGGAACATATGGATGTTTTTTCACAGCAGATTGTTCAGAAGACGCAGAAAAACGACAGTCATAGCTAGCGTTAGCATATACAGTAGCATGATGCTAAAATGAAGCATCATGTTAGCATTCACTGTTATTTATGTAATTATGGGCTGTTGAACCACTTTGCTCCTCTCCATGTCTTTGTATCTTTATCGGGTGCAAAACTATATTCATTATTCACCATTTGTTTGGGGTAATTATAGAAAGTTTTGTTATTGTTGTTCCCCCCCCCCCCCCCCCAACAGCTTCAAACATAACCATATAATGATGATCCAGAGATGCTGTCTGTATCTAATTGTCCATATACATATTTCGTATAGCTAGAACTTGTTGCATTGTGAAGCCGTCTCTGCAGTCGTGAGGAGTGGTATTCCCTCTTTGATCGCCTGTTTGGTGCAGTGCTTTGTTCGTGCCTTAGAGTGTGCAATGTGTACATCTGACAGACTTCCAGCTGCACCGCTGTGGAACTTTAAAGGCGCCGGAGTCACTGAAATAACAGCGTCTTCAGGCCCTTTGATCGCCATCGGCTCCGACTAAAACTCAACACACGCCGCAGTTCAGATCCGTGCAGTCGGTCAATATGGAGCGGTCTCATTATCGACATTCAATTCAATTACCATAATGAAAGCATGTTGTAAAGAACGTGCAGGATACTATTGTAATGATTTCTATTTTATTGATTGGGAGTACAATGTGCACTGTAAAGATATTACTTTGGTTACAAACTGTGCTCTATGAAAAAACGTATATTGTGAAATGTGTAGGCAAGCTCGTGAGGTGCTGCAGCCCTCGAGATTTTCGCACCCATTGACTCAACTAACTACTGCAGTTTGCAGCTTTATGAATCACCCCCCTGACAGTGCTTCAGGACAACACAAACACACGTCCTTGTCCGGGACACATTGACTTTAGCCTCACACTATGTACTTTGTAAATCAGAATAATCGCTCCGACCATGGCCTTACCTTCTGTGCCACCTGAGTGACCCAGTGGGAGGTGCAGTTGCTGAGGTCTGGCCCCCGGGAGCACCAGGCCCCGGACACGGTGCACAGGTAGGAGGCGATGCCTGGGGGGGAGAGAGGGGGAAAGATACAGCACACAATCAGTCGGACATGGGCCAAACTGTGGGCTTGATAGCCTTTTTCCCCGCTGCTCCTCTGTGCAGACCCACTATCCCTGATGCAGGCGAGTCACTGTACCGAGACAGCCGCCACATCCAGACACTTGAAAAGCTGCCAGCAACATCCAGCATGGTCCGCTTTACACAAATTGACTATGAGACATGGACTCTGGGCGACACGTACGCATATCACAGTGGTAAATATAATATTCACTTGTAGTTTTCTATTTTATCATGTCCAGGACTAGTCTTCACTTCCCAATGATGTAAATACTAGTACAATATAAAAGGGTTTTCAGTCACTTGCTGTAAAATAAAATGAAAGTTATTAATTAACCTCTTAACCCCCTCCTTAACCCAGTGCGATTTCTCCAAATCTGAAAGGCTCCTCTATAGGCCAGTGAAACGCCTCATTTGAAAGCTAAGACCGACACAACTCATCTAAACAGATCTTTTTCCTTGTGTTGTTGCCGTGTTGTCGTTGCTTTTTGGACATTTTTTTAATTGCTTTTTTGTTGCTTTTCGTCACACATTTGTGTCACCTTTCTTTTACTCTTTTGTGACTTTTTTGTTGAATTTCGTTTCACTTCTCGTCACTTTTTTGTTGCTCTTTTGTGACGTTTTTGTTGCATTTTCATCCTCGTTTTTTGCCACTATTTTTCCGCTTTTCTCAAGAAGCTTTTAGATTTGGGTAAAGCCAAACTGGAGAAAATGTGCTCGGTTCAGGTGGGGGTTTAAAGCACATTCTCCATGCTTTACCAAATACAAATCGCTCTTAATAAAGTGGTCTTCCTCGACTACATGCGTAATGCAAGCCTCTCTTTTCTGCCTCCTCAGTCACAACATTGTCTCCTCTTCACTTTCATCGTACAATAGCACCTGCTTTTATTTTGACAGCTCTTGTCAGTTCCAGTGACAGGGCGCCAGGGCTAACTCCAGTGAGGATCTCGTGCACTGCAACCCGTGCCTCTATTAGGACGACCGTGTTCCTTTTACGCTGGCTTTCCGATGCCCGGCTTCCTATACTTCCTACATTAAAGAAAACAAATACAACACATATAACGACACTGCTCCAGCGTGCTGTCTGGATGTAATTAGAGAATTCAAAAACACTAGTCTTTTTGTCGAACTTGTTTTCATACTTTTCCAAATATTATCCATCATCTTCATGGTGATGCATGTGCTTAGCGAAACAGGAAATGGGCATTCTGCACTCGGATTACTCCGGTTACAGCGGGAAAAATGGCTTTCGGGCTCCACTCTGATGCGAAATATAAACAATTCTTTGTGCAGGCTAAAGAGGTGTACGTCCTCTGCGCAGTTCGGAGGTGATTAAGTGTTTATGGTATTTACCTCAAACTGCAACACAAACAGTGAAGTCATGTGCCGTGTATATTCCTCCAGGGCAGGTCTCACCGCAGAGGCCCCGCTCTGCTTTGGCTTTAGTCTGGCTAATGTTACATTATACGTTTGACAAATCACCTTTTTAGTTTTCTAGGCCTTAGTTTTTAAGTTTTAATAGGCTCTGTGCACGGAATGTTTTTGGCTAACTTCCTGTCGTCCACTGTAGGATAAAAAGACTAGACTATGTTTCAACGTAAAATAAAATACCATTAACCTCTTACTTAAAGCAGTACTAAGTGACTTGATTACCTTAATAAATCCTTTTCGTAGTCCCTCTGGGGGTAAGTGTTATACACCAATACACACTAATGGAATCACGAAGAGGAAGCTAACAGGCTAACGGGCAAAGCTAACTGAGGGCTAGCGCCATTTTAGCAATATTTACAGCCAAGTTTGAGTGACAAAAATCATTGTGTAATTGGATGTACAATATCCCTCTCTCCCTTTGTCTTTTCTGTCAGCGTAGTATTTACTCTCAATCAATGAGTAAAAAGAAAAATCGCAAAATACTACGACACCTGCAGTGGCGCTTATGGCCTCTAGGGGCATGAGTTACTTAGTTCTGCTTTAACCGAGCGCATTTTCTCCAGTTCAGCTTTACCCAAATCTTAAAGCCTTGTTTGAAAGCTAAAACCTGCAAAACTGATAGTAACTTTTTTGTTGCATTGTTGCCGCATTTTTGTCAAATCTTTGTCTTGTTTTCGTAGTGTTTATCGTTTTTTTGTTGCTTTCTTTATCACATTTTCGTGACTTTTTAGTTTTTGTCGCTTTGTCGCATTTCTGTTTTGTTTTCGTCTCTATTTTGTCTAGTTTTTGTAGTGGTTTTTTGTCATTTTTTGTTGCTTTCTTCATCGCTTTTTGGTGCTTTTTTCGTCATGTTTTCATCACATTTTCATAACTTTTTTGTCATGTTTTTGTCGCTTCTTCATTGTCTTATTGTTGCATTTACGGCACGTTTTTGTTTCTTCTTTGTTGCTCTTTTTGTGGCTCTTTATGTTGCATTTTCATCCTCATTTTTGTTTCTGTTTTGACGCTTTGTTCAAGAAGCTTTTAGATTTGGGTAAAGTCAAACTGGGGGAAACGTGCTCAGTTCAGGTGGGGGTTAAGAGGTTAAAAAACGTAAAGAAAAATCCAAATGTGATGAAAAAGCCATAAAAGAGCCACAGAAAAGTGCAAACAATGTAAAATGTGATGAAAACGTAGCAAACAAAGCAATGAAAAAGATCTGTTTAGATGAGTTTGGTAGATCTTAGCTTTCAAATGAGGTGTTACACTGGCCTATAGGCTGTATAAACCGGGTTTTTTCCACATGATCCTGCAGTTCTGCATAGTCATGTAGCAGCACATTAAATATTTATGCCCATTTCATTTCTATCAATTTGTAATTTTGTGAGCTAATAATACTGCAGGGTAGAAGCAAGTCAAATGTAATGCTTTTTAAAGCCATTTTAATTGCACAGGACACATTTTGTAATGCCAAAACGTGTGTATATTCAATTTCTAACGATTTGATGGTAAATGTCTGTATTAAAAGCAAAATGGATACAACGGGCTACTTTTGAGCAAACAATTGTGCACAGTTTCAGCCCAAAGTTGAACGTTTTTAGATCATCATGAGTGTACTGTTGACAGCTATGTGTAGTCAACAGTACACTCTGTATTGTATATAAGAACTGTCTTGTCTGTAGTTGAATTTTAACCTAAAACTCATTGAGCCAGACACAGATACAGTCCTCTTTGCCTGTCCCTCAAACGCTGCCCATTCGGACGGTCGCCGTGGTGATGGAGTGTGTACTTTACAGTCCCAGTACCTCGCGTTCCCTTGGGGCAGGGCCTCTCCACGGTGCTGCTCGTGTGTGTTTGGGGCCAGTCGATGGCTCTCCTGCGGATGGCCTCGCAGAAGCGTCGCGGCGTGGGGGGCAGCTCCGCCACAGTGGGCTCCACGGTGGCAGACGCCGCGGGCACCCGGCCATCCCTGGGGTCCGGCCCAGACATGGTGGTGTCGCTGTGCTGCTGCCGGACGGTGGACACGGGGGTCGTGGTGAACATGGTGGTGGTTTTGGAGTTGGACGGAGGCGCGGAGAAGTTCTCAGTGGTTGGTACTGGAATAAGGAAACAAAAAGGTGAGAGGATGATATTAGCAAATATAAATCAATTACTTTGAGACAATAAACATTCAGGCTCTTTTTATCTTCATCATTGACTGAAACCAGAGGTGCTAAGTAATTAAATACATATACCCAAGTACTGGACTTAAGTGATTTTGAGGATCTGTATTTTCATTTTATCCACTAGATTTGAAGAAAAATATAACATATAAATGTATTTATATAAACTTTCTTCTCCACTACATTCCTATAAATGCACCAAAGTAAAAAGTAAATCTGGCCACATGTTTTGTTAATTAAAGAAGCCTTAAAATACAGACTCCAGAACAAGATGCACAGTTAATGCCTCCCAATAAAGCAGGGTGGGGAGAACGGGTAATATTATCTGTAGAATTCCAATAATTGAGTTTAGTTTAATAGTGGGTGCCCCCCAGAACCAGAACCCCCCCCCCAGAGTTTCTCTGCTCCGCCCCTGCAGCACTTCAGCTCAGACGTGTCTTCCCTCTCTGCGCCTTCCCCGCTTTCCTTTCCCACTGCCCACTCCGAGAACAGGCTCCAGAGAACACGACACTAATGTTCAGTCAGGACGCCTGAAGTTTTCTAGTGATTGTACTACGTTTCTATGATCGTTCTCATTGAATGCGGCATGGTTTTTTGTCAGGTACGTTATTAAAACAGCAGCACAAATACTGTACAATGCCATTCGATCACAGTGGCCTCAATCTGGCGCCTCTCGGAGCCTTGAGCATATAAGCGGCGGGATTTTTTTTTTTGAAGCTGCAAACTTATTTTTTTCCTGTATTCTTCCTTCCTTTACAGCAAATACTTCAAGTTCACAAAACAGGTTTAAAAAGTAGAGTTATTGCCCCCCCCCTCCCGTCCTGATTGGCTCCGACAGGCTGGTTCACGTGAAAGCTCGTCTCATTAGTCAAAGCGATGGCGCCTGGGATTCCTGGGATAGTCGCAAAGCTCAGCAAAGGGAGGGACTTTAGGAAAAATAATCATGTTTTAATAGTTATGTTACGTCAAATAGGGCCCAGGCGGTCAATTATACATAATCTATTTATTTAGTAAAACATTTAAACTTACAAACTTTCACTTTAAGTAACAATCGACCCGTAGTGACATTACGTTTACTCAAGTAATGAGTAGACTGGCTGAAACAAACGTACAGTGCAATTCTAGGAAAACAACAACAACAACAGCAGCACAACTTCAAAGCTATAAAGATAAAACACAAGAAATTATCCAAACAGTATTTCTTCAACACAATAGAAAGAAGCCAACAACTGAATGTTTTAGAAATCGATCTTGAGTAGGGCGTTGGCTGAGAAAAAGCTCCCTTCACTGGCATGGATTTGATCATTGGGAGCCGGCAGTGTTTGTCGAGTCAAGCGTACAACTTTGTATCCTCTTTACACAATCCTCTTTTCTTTTAATATAGATTTATTTGGAAACCTTTGCAGCACCGTGCCAGGGATGCATTAAGCTCAGATTTATTGTTTGTACACATTAACTCATTAGCAGCACGGATGTAGTCTGTGCCTGTGCTAAACAAAACACAATATATACAGTAGATTGACGTGAGAGGATAGGTTTAAAATTAGTAAGTGTTTTCACAATTAATCAACAAGTATATGTCGTTATCCCTGACAAGCCTCGGAGGCAAATATGTATACAGAATATTAAGTTAAGTTTAATTTCTCTCTGTCCACACTGCTTTTAACTAAACCATTAGTGTAATTAATTCTCACAGGACATTGAAGAATTTGTAAGCATTATTTTTCATTTACGTCAATCAAACATTTCTTTAAAGGAAAACTCACCCTCAAATCCACTTTTTTTTTGCTGATAAACTGTATAAATGAGTGTCCAATAGTGTTGTCTGGTGATAATTTTGGCACTTTAGAGCAAATTAGTTGAAAGATCAACTTTACGCCTAAAACCGTCAGCGAGGCGCCATCCACAGGTGATCCACTCTGGGCTATAAAAGCGGCCCAGTCTCGCTCACGTCCCCGTAGCGAGTTGGAGAAGGAATAGCAAGAGAGTATTTTCACCGATTGTCAGGTTTGCGATTAGTTATAGCATTTAGGTAGATTTTTTTTAACATAGATTTTTGTATTATAAATAATTGTGTAGTGTTATAGTGTTGTTGTTGACTATTGTAGTTTTAGTCATTAGTTGCTTTTATTGCTAGATGAGTTAGCTGAATTTAGTTAGTATTGGTTTTAGAGTTCAATATCGTGTGGAATTTTAGTGTATATTGTTTATTGTACTACTGTGTAGTTGCTGGAACTCCATGCTCGGACTTTGTTTACGAGTTGAAGTAAATAAAAGTCAGATGGCCTGTCAAACACCGACCCAGACCCCTCCCACCCCTCCCACTCGCTCCTTAGTCCTCCAGTCCTTTTCTGTTGAGATTTTCAAATCTGAGGCTCTGGAAGGGGGGGGGGTTAGTTATTCTTAAGGTAATTGCTATGGTAACGATACCTTCAATTATTTCCCTATGGCAATGACTATTGTATTGTATAATGACTAGTGTATTAAGAACACTATATTATCGTCGATATTATAAACACCTTTTACAACATGTTAAAGATTATGCTTTCGGCAAGTGTTTGGTAAAAATGTCAAACCCAGCTGAAACAAGATGTCCTGCAGTTTCACTTCCTAGTCCTCCCAGTGAGCTACCTTCCACCTCCCTCCCCTCGCTCTCCTTTGCTGCACAGCTGCGGAGGGAAACAAAATATCATATGGCTGTAAAGACGCCACGGCGGGTGTTTTTTTATTCCTCGATTAAAGGGTTAAGCTCAGCGAGCGATCGAGAGGTGAGCAAAGCATTGCCTAGATACATATGACCTCAGGAGCAGCTTCTCGGGAGCTGCCTCCCCTGTTGAAGATCAAAGGACTACTCTAAGATGCGCTACAGCGGCTCGAAACACAGCTCCTTTTATGCTTTTCGACATTGTAACACGGTAAAAAGTTATCGTCTCCTGTGGCATCTGTTCCTGCTGAAACAACCACTCGCAGGGAACTACGCGGACCATGATCCTTCGCTTCACGTCACAAATCACTTTTGGTGTGAGAGTGTGATTTGTTCCATCCCGAGTTAGAAAAACTATTATTTTTTTTATTTTTTTAACTGCCACATAGAAAAACCCAGTACGAAACGCTCACAAATCAAAGATGAAATACTTTCCCCAACTTTATTTATTATCCTTTCAAATGAAACCAGGCAACGCACAATAAACATGTAGTACATCTGTGGCTAATGCTACACATCCTGTTCAGATTAACAGTCTATTGACTCACACAGCGGACATTAAAACCACCTACAACTTGTTCCTCCCCCTCTTTTTCCACTCCATACATATCTCTCTTTTTTTTTATCCCGAGCCGTCTAGGGCCCATAAATAAGACGCGCTCGCTCTCTTGGTGGGGCGTCCCGTGACACCTCGCTGATTTGGTCCCCGCAGAGCCAGTATACCTAGGGCTGATTAAATGTCAACAGTACAGACAAACCCTGCACGCATTCATGCTTTTTTTTTCTTCTGTTTTTGTGTGTGCGCCCAGTTTATCTCCCTCACTTTGATAAAGCTCCTGTGCGGAAGGAGAAACTGCAGCGCTCCGAGCGAAAGCCATACATCAGCAATAATGCGATTCCACTGTATTCAATCCACGCCTACTACAGCCGATCGCATCCGTGTTACGTGTGTGTGTGTGTGTGTGTGTGTGCGTGCGCTCAGGTCGATGGTATCTGTAATAAAGTGCCTGGAGAAACCAAGGAAATGAAAGCAAGAAATGAGGAGTATGAAGCGCCAATACGAATCAATGTGGAATGTGGTTGTTTGTTAGGGCCGGTCATGCGGTCTTCATATGTAGTCCTATTATACAGCAGTGCTTTCCAGCCTCGCTTTTATCTGACGACATAATCCGAGAAGCCCCTCACTCGTGTGTTGGCGTTTCTCTAGAACAGTGGATCTCGATTGAACCTCATTCGGTGACTTTGCCGAGGAGCACTACTGGAATCTGCTAGAAGTGACTGCTGCTGGGTCTGATCATGATGTAAACTCCTCTGGGATTTGTGAGAAATGTATGTTACATATTTATTTGATCAAAACAAAAAAGTGTTTCATGAGTTTATCTAGAGCAGCGGTTCCCAAAGTGGGGGTCGGGACACTGAAGTGGGGGTCGCACATTTTTTGACATTGAATTTGATGTATTTTTGATTGATTGAGTGAAATTAAGTCAAATATTAAAATACAGTCGAAACCAACATCATTAAACCAGATTTCAAATGTTTTGCATCTTAAATGATTCTAAATATGAATTACATTTAACAGAAAGTGGTCCCAAGTTGTTGGATGAGTGATTTTGGGGTCGCAAAAAAATATTTTTAGAAGTTTTTTTGTTGGACTATAAGCACATTTAGTGCACGTAAAAAAAATCAAGTCAAAATCGTGTCATTATGAACGCTTTCATACGTTATATGTCCAAACCTTTCGTGTTTGGTAGAAAATTCTTCATAATTGAGCATAAGAGTTGTTCTTTTTCCTCTTTGTTTTCCCCTTCGAACATTCCCAAAGATGCCGTCTGTACCTATAGTGATGGCGGTTGAGAACCACTGCCACTAAAACTACCATGTTCAAAGTAATCGAACTCGAAGTTTGAATGGTTGCAATTAGCTTGTAATATTTACAAACAGGTTTTATGAAAAAGCAATATGACTGATTGCTCGAGGAGTCCCAATGTATTCCAGAAGTTTGTATAGGTGCTCTTGGAGAAGGGATTCACATTGGAAAAAAGCAAACAAATATGCACAGCACGAGGAAGTACTTCAAAGGCCTTTATTTGGCCAAGCCGACATGTTTCGACCACCCGGTCTTCATCAGGACTTAATAGAAAACGGTTTGGGTGTGGCCCATAAATGTTCAAGCAGCCACACAACACAGGTGTGTGAGGAGCAATAGGGCAGGGGAAGAGAAAAAAAAACCTACAAAAAAGAACAACAAAAAACAGAACCACCATAAAAAAGAAATACAAATGCAAAACCTATTACAAGAAACAAGATAAATCAAAGGCCTCATTCTGATTCAGGATTTATAAAGTATTTAAAATACTGTTGTGCTAATTTAAGTTTAGGCCTCTGTAAACATGTTTTGGGATCTGTGTGACTCTTGCATCAGCCGTATAATTTGATATGTTGTTTTGCCTTAAGTGTCCCTGTATTACTGGTCGTCAGGGGAAAAAAATATGTTAGAGCTCTATATGGATCAAACATCCAATGGAGGCATTTTTCCTTTCGTAATGTGGACCTACAGAGTAAAGCAGGAGCCTAAAAAAAAGAACAAACCTCCGGAAGGAAAGGAATATTCATGTGCTGTTATGTTCCCGTGAGAAGGCTTTAGGGAATGTATGAACTGTCTTGATTAAGTCTCGATTTTATTCTTCATTTAGAATATCCTACTGTTAAGCATGACCATACAGGAATACTGTAATTACCCAGAGGAAGGAGGAAGCCGGAGGAAAACCAGACCTAATATGCAATAACTGGATATGCTTTCATTGCTGAAATATTTAGGACTGAATGCATTTTCTACAGTAGATTGCGATCACAGAAGACCGTAAGGCATTCAGGCTTGGTTTTCTGTCAGTACATTTGCTACAACAGCCACAAACAAATACATTTAGCTCACGCACATTGCACAAAAGGACTTTACAACATGCATTGTGGTGGCGGTTTTTAGCCAAGTAACCATCAAAGCCTGTGTAATACACAAAAGAAGAAGAAAGAAAAGGCTCTTCATCAGGCAGTTTATTTTTTAGAAACTAATAGTGCTACACTACACGGTATGCCAGACACATAATAGCACTAGACAGCAATCAGAAAACAATAACAATAGAGCAGTTTATGGTGGTATTTAAAAAAGGTACTTTTTGGACACAATAAAGCCACTCACTTGGCTGATTGTTACAGCTCTATAACTTAATCATGACTTGAAATGAGAGCAGGTGGCTCTGGCGGGGCTATCGAGGTAGAAGCATAGGGACATGTTTATGGCCTGAGGGAGTTCATATAAAAGTCTTGTTTACGGTCTTTACCGCTTAGAATGTTCACAATGTCATCGTCGCAATTTTGGATACACATTGTAAGTCACAAAAAATGGTTTTACATTTCAGTGGATATACAAACTAGCCAATAGTCAAGGAGTTTGACGTTCAAATTCCACAGAATTAAAAGCCAAACTTTCCATCCTTATTATGACGTAGGCTGGTCCGGGGTGTACACACGCTCCTTAACATTTATACCCGTGTATAAATGTTTTTAAAACTTTTAAAACGTTTTTAAGTCTTGAAATGCAAAGGGGACAAATAACATTATTATTAAAAACATAGTGTGTCAGACTTGCCCCGTCTTGTCTTGTTTGAAGGTCCCCCTCTTCCTCATTATTAGCGTAAACAAAGACACGTCGTTTTGTAATGACAAAGCACAGTGTTTCTCATGTCGGCCTGCCATATGTCATGTTCCGTCTGACAGCCCGGGACCACAAAGGCACATGTGAACGAACACACGTTTTAGCCACATCACCCTGATTGTATGTGGAGATAAACGCCACTTCCCACAACGCGCCCTGCCGCTCTTAAGTGCCGTCCCCGAGTGCCCCCATAGAAGAGAGGGGGAGTGAGTGGAGGAGAGAGACTCTATCATCAGGCAGATATCTCCGTTTCCTGTGAGAGCAATAGTGACAAAGCCCACATTTCTCGTGCTCACACTAATCACTCAGTCAGGGGGGATTCTTGGCTCTTTTTGTATTGCCAGTTTATTACAAAGCTGATAACCTACGACAAGGTCACAGATGGGAAGTGCCCGTGTTTGGCGCGCTGTCTGTAAAAAGACGGTATCATCTTAAAACATGACTGCCCCTTTCAATGACAAGTTGCGTGACGCCGTCGCCCAAAAAGAGGTGGCGAGTGAAGCTCAAAGCGTCCAAGAATAGGGACGCGTTTACCCTAAATCGTGCCTAGCAAAGTAAATGACAGGGAACCGAGGAGAGTGTTTGGCTTTCCTGATTGTTGATATACTACCTCAAGGTCACAGATGGGAGGCGAGGCTGTTTGATGTCCCGCTAAAGCAGTTAACCGCCCCGTGCCGCGCGCCAATAGTGACATTTTAGCGAGTGACCTTTCCTCCACAAAGGGCCCTGGCTAATTACCTTAAAACTCATTCGGTCATTGTGCGCCTGTCAGCCACACGTTCCCACATCCGCACGGAGGCAAAGGCTGCAGAAAGCACGACTGACATGCAGGATTAGCATGAAGAGAGGAGTTTGCAGTTAGCCACACCGCTAATGAGTGGCGCAGGGTGAATGCAAATGGAATCTACGGCCGAGGGAAAGTCATTGGAACGCCAGCACCCACATCGCTTACACTCAAGTGGGGGCACGTGTTCTTCAAGTGTAGAGTTTATTTTCCACATTGTTCAATCGCTAAAAAAAAAAAAGTGTGATACGAAAAGAGTCAACCATTTTGATTTTTAAATCTTAAAATGATTTTTGGCAGACCTTAACAGCACAACCTGTATAAATTGATTTAGCAAAATAAGTTTGACTCTGAGTCAACATTACTCCCTTCAGGACCGAGGTGGTGTTTCTCAGATTACATTAAATATGTGACAGGCAAAGCACAAACAAAATGGTGAAAACCAACAACACTTAGATAGCCGAAATAACAGGAAGTCATCTCTGTTAGGGCTTATTGATTTGACATTTTGAACAGCGGGTCGGGTAAAATATTGATCTGTATAAATTTCCAGAACAAATACAGCAGTCGGCTACTGCATTTTGGACAAATCAATTCCTCCTACCTGAATAAAACAACGGTGCAACAAGTGAAGTCTAAAAGTGTTGCTGTGTGTCGCCTCTGAAGTTTTTATTGACTTAGGAAAAGGAGGGTGATTCATCGGCTGACTGGCTTAATTCAATATATGCATATAATGCAATACGAGGGCAAGTGTAATTGGGTTTGGTGATATTAAGGCTGTGCGTACCTGAGCTCTGCTCTGTGCCACTGATATGAGCCTAATATGCATGTGCCTGGAACAGCAGGCTTGCATCACCTGATTAGGCACTCCTGAGAACATATTGCTCCAACGCAGGGGTCCCGAGCACCTCTTCAACCGTTTCACTGCACCTTATTCCACAGTCAAAACCTACTCATCTGTGTGGGAGTCTCAAACATAATTTATTCGTATATTTATAATGCTGGTTAATGCGGCTCCTACAGTATTTGAGTTTTCACACAGGTTCTAAAAAGCCCAAAGGACAATAAAAGACGTACTGTGAGTCTCAAAGACTTACTTCACCTCACCTCTTCAACAGCTTACTCCCTAAAGCGGAGAGGTCTGGAGGCTATCTGACCGCTTGATGCTGGGTACATCTGTGGCCAATTGTTCTCATACTTTTGAGCAGTTTGCATGCGCAGGCCCAACACATATTCACTGTAAAAAGCTACAAAAGCTGGACCTAGACAAAGCCAGCTGAAAAGCAAACTCTGTGGTTCAGATATCCAAGTCCACTTCAGTCCAACCCTCAGTTCCATAATAGTAAAATTTCCTCCGATGACTAAAAAAATATAATTCAAATCAACAGGGACTGCGTGCCCAGACGAACAGTGCATGCGAGGTTGGGTCACCCTGACAAACGGTGAAAAAACCTAATGTTCCTCGGGGAGGAAATTAGGAGTAGTTTCCTATTATTTCTAGCGTCACATGAGCATAATGCCTTGTTTCGACTACTTGGGTAACACGGTCCAAAGTTTCCTAACAAAAGGGTTCATTTGTTTGACTTCGCACAAAAATCACAAGAACAGTGCCACCGCAATTAATTGAGTTATTGTGCTTTCAGAAAGAAGCATCAAACGTGTCATTTTTCAAAATTAAAATGAGTTGTTATGATCGCACAATGCCTGTCAGTCTCATCAGGAAATCATGACTTTAATTAGGAGAGCTACGGGAAGAGAAGAGACTAGACTTTTTTTTGAGTTTTCTATGCTAATCAAAGCAAAGATACCAATCTCCATCACTGTTCCACGTGTCGTACGTGACGTGCCTGCTATCACAGCGCCATTGTGAAAGCATCAAGAACATCAAACACGCACGGGGGTAGTCGGTAGTACATCAAGTGAACGCGCTCGTCACATGCCGGCTCATGTTGATGTCTCGAATCCAGGCGTGGACGCAATTTTGCCTTTGATTGCCGAGATTTCCCTCCTCGTAAAAAGCCCCTACGTCCTGTGATAGCACTCAGACCGAGAGAGGGCGGCACCAATTAGCCACCAATCCTCCGGAGGGTTGGTGAAGCCACCGCCGGCGGGGGCAATCCGACACCGAAAGCCGCGCTGCCGCCATATGCCCCCGAAGAATAGCTCTCGTCAATAACGGGGCGTTTGGAAAAAGATGTGTGTGACACTGCAGGTGAAGAGGCAAAAGAATTTACATTTTCATATTCAGTGTATTGGTATTTATTGGACATGTTGTTTATTTTTCACAAAACGCACATAAAGTCAAAGTAATTCTCCAAAGGCAAACGTTCTGAGAGACCCGGACTCGAGGATCTTTAGAGTGTCATCTGGATGAGTGTAGTTTTATAGCCCTCCCCAGAGGAAGTCCTGAGGTATTTTGTTTGGAGAAATGACGGAAAATATTAAAACACGATCAAGATGATGGTGAGGGACGCAGGGATCGGTTCCGGGAGCTTGGAGCGTTCGATGTAAACAGAGCTATAGAAAGTAAATGGCACTTAAAGCACTTTGTGTAACTTTTAGTCAACACGACAGACATTATTATGTGCAGCCTATAGTATTCGTTTGCATCGCGGATTTGTTCGCCTTGTTCCGTTACTCTAAATGTCGAGAAAAAGTAGATGATGAGACAACGAGGGTAACAGCCTCTCCATAAGAGCATTTAACCAACCAAAAACAATGCTTTGATAGGAGGGTTGAGTGAAGAATTTTAGAAACAAAAGTGAGCTCGATCAGATTTAGCATCCATCTGTGGCGCAATCACATTTGGGAGCCACTGTATAAATGGATTCTAACTTCCATTTGTGCTTGTCTGTGCCATTTAGCCTCATCGTTCGCAGCTTTTTTCCTTATTGTATTCAAATAGCATCTAACGCATGGCAACACTGAGCATCTTGCAGTTCTTCATATTTATATTAAAGACATACGGTCAAATAAAGAGACCTACAGCCCCCTTTTCTCAGTGATAATTGGTTTTATATGATATATGAATTGTATATGATAACAATGGGTAATCTGTAAATATATGTAGATAGGTATAACAATTTTATTGCTGACTCTATGGAATTATATTATGAAATTGTATAAATATGTATATTAGATTTATATTAAAAGCGAATGATTACGACTGTTATTATTACGACCAAATTATGTTTATATTTATCTATTTATTTATTTAATTATCTTTTTTTTGTGGTTTGTTATTTGTTGTTTCTTGTTTGTTTCTTCCTCCTAATCCTAATTGTCTGTTTGATTTCAATCTTGAATGTTTACCCTTCCTCATGTTCACTACCCTATTCAGTTTACCTTTACCTCGATTATTATTGTTTCTTTACTATTATTTGTTACCATCATCATTTTCCATGTTTTATTTCTTATTTGTCATGTACAACCCAAGAATGATCCGAAGAATCATGGAATGGATGGATGGTTTCACGTCTGCGCGCGAACAAGGCTATTCCTCGCGCTTTCGCCACAAATGGACGTGAAAGGAAATGACATGATCGCCTTCGACGCTTGGTTAAAAAGCCGCCGACGTTCGCAGCGTCCCTATTTGCCGGCCACAGGAATGGGAAAATAACGCGCCCAAATTCTCCAAACAAAACCAGCTGGAAAAAAACGCTTCATCCTTTGCACAAAAGGTTAAGGTGCTTCATCAGAGAGACAAAAGGCGCTTCGGCAATTAACCGCGCGCTAACAGGCACGCCGCTGTACGCTAATGACGTCCAATGCAGCAGTACGAGTAACACGCCGGGGAAAATACATCCGCGGCGTCTTCATCGGGCCCCGGCGCTCCGGCCCGACTTAATGAGACCGTCTCCGAACGATGAGAGCTACGGCGCTGGTCTTTTTTCCGCGCTCTTTACTTCGCCGCGCCGGTAATTAATGACAGAGAAAACAAATCCCACAGGGCATGAATTTTGCATCAGGCTGTTTATACGCCGTTCGGATCCGTTCAGGCCCGGGAAGTCGAGGGAGGGCAGAGGGCGAGGGGGAGATAATGCGCAGGTCCGCCGGTTCACAGCGGGGTGGAATCCATATGTCAATAACCCTGGTATCATTTCGCCCATGATGCACGGTGACGAGGGTGTGAGTGATGGCTGTAGGGGAGACGGAGAGGATCCGAGGTAACGGTCGATGTCAAGCCAAGTCAGGCCCGCGAGGTTGCGCCGCCATTAATGATTCATGCAGCTAATAATAACGACGTATTACTTTTCTTTTTTGAGAGAGAGAGAGAGAGATTGTTATTTTGCTAGCTTGGTTTGCTTGATGGTCTGTTGATTTGGTTTTAGCGCAATTGTGTCATCCAACATTTTCAGAAAGGTAAGGGTAACGTTCTGCACCCATCTGTGGCCAAAACAGGGCTGTACTATAAACACGAATCAGATCAAAGCTGCGATATGTTGCCATTAGCAAAATATGAAGACTGCAATAAAGGCAGTGCATTGTCCTTTGTCACGGACCAAGCATCCCGTCTTTTTGTACGCGTACAGCCAGCTCTCCAAACAAACGTGGTTCTTGTAGCGGGTCAGACACTGCCCGAAAAAAAAAAGACGGCAAGGAAAAAAGGTTGCATGCTCTAATATTAGACTGGACCGCCTCACGCTTTTGATTGCAGTATTGCTCAGGATTGTTTGGCATTTTGCAAGGTCAAAAGATCCAGTGTTTTGCTTTCATTTTTCACCAAGATCTTTTATTGATGATGGGAGAGTGTGCGACCACTGCATAAAGTCTTCTCCAGCACATCCCAAAGATTCTCAGTGGGGTTAAGACCTGGACTCTGCGGCGGCCGATCCATGCGTGTCCAAATTTGTCTCAGGCTCTAGGAACCACTGAACCAGCCTGATGAATCCTGGCATTGCCATTTTGGAATACGCCCGTGCCATCAGGGATGAAGAAATCCGTTGATGGGATAAACCTGGATCCTTCGGGATGTTCAGGTCGTCAGCTCAATTCTTTGTGCACATAGTGTTGCTAAACCGAGACCTGACCGACTGCAGCGACCCCAGATCATGAAAGTTAGTCAAATCCAAGGACATTGCAGCCTCCTCTAAAATCTTAAAGCTAGCAAAGCATGTTTACAATGTACAGTGTGAATAGATAAAACTTTACAATAGGGACATTCACTTGTTAAATGTTTTTCCAAGAAAGTGCAGTCATGCGAGTTCTACCTTCTCGGAACAAATGATGGACTTTATGACTTGTTTATGTGGGCAAGAAGAACAAGCGTTTACTCTTGGACTGAAACATTGTGAGATAGTGCTAGAGTTGCGAAAGGTGGGTTCATTAAGTCACAAATGATATGTTGCTATTATAAATATTAACAATTCTTGAAGAGCTTTTTTGGCCATTAGCTAGATGCAAGAGAAACAATGTTTACTATGGCAAGACACTTTCAAGTTGTACAAAGTAAGCGGTGGAACGTATGAGCCACTTGGCGATTCCTACCCCAAACCTATTTTTATTATTAAATCAAAGTTTACTCTGGCTTTGGAGCGCACATTTCTTCTATATTTTCTTTTCATTTCATTTCAGCGAGCAGCGATTTGCTCTGGGCCGCAGCCAAAACAAAGGAGCGGAGGGGATAAAATGCTGGCACATAATTTCTGCAGTTGTGTTGATGTGGACAATGAGAATTTACAAAAGAAAGCGACAAAATGAAGCTTGTTTGGTTCTGGTGATAAAACTGCACTTTTAGCGGAAGGTATAAGAAATGTCTAAATGTTTTTCTCTCCTCCCTCTTCAAACCAATTCTGTTGTTTTCGTGGAGACAGTTGTCAGGATTATTTGTAGCTTTGGAGAAAAACCAAACACCAGACCACAACACATTACCAGAAGGGAATTGATCCATTTGTGTTAGCTAACTAGCTCACGAGTTAGCTTCATCACTGAATAGTTAGCAATAGCAATAGCCGACGTCAACTTTTACGTTCCCCCTTAATTGCAAACCAAACCTGCAACTCTTCTTCTTTTTGGTCTTTTTTTTTTTGACACATCAAACCGGATCAATCGAGCTGCATAACGTGACAGTAACAGCCCATCGTTTTAGCCACGAGTCAGAGGAAGCGTTTGCGCCATCCCCCCCGAGACTATGCCGTCCAGCAGGATACGTCGTCATCGCCCTTAAAAGACAAAAAAAAAAAAGAACAAAAAAAACGCGCCCCTGTCATGTCCACTTTAAACAATTTCAACCTCCATAACACCGTCTCGCCATGGCAACTATATCGCTGGGACAATTAGAGCGCGTCCCTCCTGACTGCGCCGTCTATTTCTGTGGCTGTGATGCGCAGGTGGAACACAGGCTTATAGAGCATGATAGCTATAAATGTCCCCCCTTTTACGCGTCGAGGGCTTAACCGGAGATGTCATTCTTGGCAACAAATGTCACTCTTGAAGAAGGTGTGTGTGTAGACGCATTGGGTTCGAGGAGGATTCGTACCTCATGTTTGTTATGTGTTAGCACGTTGAGGTCTGGTACTGATAAAAGTGCATTTTTAAAAAGGGAAAGCCGCTGTTCCACTTTAGCATTGACTTCATGTGTTTTCAAAATAATCTAAGCATATGTGTTTATGCTAATCATGTTGTGTGGTTAGACCTTCCTCGGCAGGCGGCAGTGGGGAGTTTCAACATTTAAATGCAGATACGAGCAGCCGTTTTATTGGTAACGGCTTGCTAACACACCGACGGCGCTGTGATGAACACACTTTGAGCGCAGAACTGCTCAGGGCGGGTGCTGCGGGACTGTTTATGGCAATACAAATCGGACACCTCTGGGTTCTATTGTTTACATCGTTTTTTAAGAAATACAGATCAGTGCATTTCAGGCTGCAGAAGAAGAAGAAAATACCAAATTAAACAGCAAAACTACTTGAATGAAGCTAAATACTACATCAGGGCTTAGTGCTTAGTGAAGGGCTGAATTTTTCCTCATCAAAAGACGAAAGCCCGAACCTCCCAAATGTGGTCCAAAATAAAACTATGTTTTCTACAAAAGCGAGTTTACTACATCATATGTAACCCAATAGAGGGTTTCGGGGGTTCTCCCATACACATTTTTAGAAATTGAATGTATTTTCATCGTTTTTAGTGCACTTTAAAAGGGCATCATATCAAATCAAAATCTCAGATGGAGGGCCTGATACTGCCTACCCCTCTTCTACATGTATTTTTTAGCAACAGAAACAAAATGTATAGGATTTTAATCTGCCACATCATAAAACAGAAGTAATTTCAAAAACATCCAAAAACTTCCTGCACCCACTGTAGCCTATATACGGAACAGTAAGGCTCCATGTGCTTGACGTTTCAATCGCCACTTGTGTTCAACGCCGTCATATTGCGCTAAGTGCTTACAAAGCAAATCCCCAAACAAAGCCATTAATTTTAGAGCGTCTTTTGGCCCAGAGATCAATGCTACCTCAAAGAAAAATTCATTTTCTCCTCTTCCCTTCTTGTTAGCTTGAAAGCACCCGCCGCAATTACCACCTCCTCTGATGGGGCTCGTTTGGATTGAAATCAGTTGATGTCCACACATATCAATCACCTCAAGTTTAGCGACCAATAATAATAATATATATTAAAAAAAAAAGAACAAATAAAAAGCGACGCTGAGGCTATGCAGGTCTGTACTTTTTTTGGAAAGTGACCTGTACAGGAGAGGCCTTTAGGAGGGGTGTACTCTGCAAGTATCGACCCTTGCCGTCTGCTGTTGAGCGAGGCATTAGCAGGAACATAGACGTCTGCTTTAAATAGATTGCTTTGGAAGAATAAGCCGCCCCCCCCACCGGATCGATGCGGTAAATGATTGCGGCTAATCATTGCGAGCGGTGTCGAGAATTAGCAAATTTGCAAACACACAAGTTAAGCCCGATAAACGGCGGTGCGGAGGTCAATTATTTTCCCACCGCGATCAGAAAATAAATAAAAGCGAGTCCCGCCCGTTGGGAGGCACACTCGAACGCATCCCGGAGAGAGAGGCTCCACCGCGTCCTGACAGAAAAGGACTACAAACGCTATAGCGGAGTTTACGCGGCAACTCCGGCTGATGAATCTTAATATTCACAATTCATTCCCCCTTTCGTGGCGCAGCGGCTTGAGGCGCCATTAGATTAGCCGCACGGAATGCATATCGTAAAGCCCGACAGCGATTGAAGTTATAGGAGGTGATCTAAAATGAAAACTAATAAACACCGAGGCAATAATTTCTCGAGTGCCGTTCCGACGTCGGACGGTGTATGCCGCTGCTCCGACTGCTAATACCTCCTTATTCCGCATGCTCGCCACAAAGCACGCCTAATGATCCCCGGTGACGTTCACTCCACTTCTGATTGGATCCCAATAACGGCAGACGGGGGGAAGGAAACAAGTGTGCGGAATAATGAGTCGACTCGAGCGCTAAGTACTGTATGTTCACTTTGTCAATAAAACGGCCATAGTGTTTACTGACGCGTTAGAAAAGCTGAGGCGGCATACCATAAAACAGACAGCGATGACCACTCCCCCCCCCCCCCCCCCTTCTCCCTAAGCCTCTTTTCAGACAAGGAGGCTAATTATGATAATTCGCTTGTTGATTACTTTTACATACATCAGGAGGTGAAAAGTGGAGAGGGGAACTCATTAAACTTTAAGTGTTTTTCCTATCGCCGTACTTCAATGCAAGTGGTGGGTAGTCGAGTTATCCTTACATTCACTTGAGTCACTTACAAAAGAACTTGATGGCGATCCGCATATGCAAATATTTTGACTAATCTTCCCGCTGTGCGCTGTGAGTGATCAAAGTTCCCCCCAAAAAACCTTTACTTGGGAAATTAAATGGGCATCTATTACAATCAGTTTTACTTTAAAGTAACGGTACTTACTTTGTATTACAAATCCCAAATCGCCCCGTGCCTGCGTACCTTTCCGTTGCCACAAAAAAACATGTACAATAGGGTACAGGAGTGAGACTAAACAAAGGTCAAATCATAAGCGATAGGATTAATATGATGCATAACCTAAGTTTGGTTTTCGTGCAGCTGATATGGTCTAATGGTTAAGGCTTCTACATTCTACATTTGCAGAATGTCTCTCCCTGCTTGTCACCCTGAACTGTCCTATCATCCAAAAACATTTTCAGAAGTTTCCTTGACTTATTCACCGTATTCTGGAAGTCAATACAACAGAATTGGCCGTGGAAAAAAGTGGGCGGGGCGGAATAAGGTCAATACCATATTAAAGTGATAGTCTGTAAGTTTAAAATAATTGAAACACTGAAGAGATTGAATATAAATATCCACCTGGGCCTGAAATGTGACGTTGCTTAAGTATTATTGAATAATTACATTTGCTGATTTCAAACAACTAATCAGAATCTCCGGTGCCATCACTTTGACCAATAAGACGAGCTTTTCCTGTGAACCGGCCTGTCGGTCCACACTGAAAAAGTTTACAGCAATAATGCTTTCAAGTTAAGCTTTACATAAATCATTTTAAAGTACTTGGGGTATTTATCTTCAGGACTCTATTAGAGAATAATATTAAATCACTATTTATCCTACTGGGTCAAGCTGTAAACTACTATCCGTGGGTCAAACTGTACAGTCGTACTATCTCTGTCACGGCCTTGACTGTGGGGCTCAGGCGCCACTGAATGTTTGGCTTATGTATCGGTATGACGCTCTTAGGCGGTATTTATCCCTCCTCTGTGGAAGCATGGGCAGACTTGAATGGTAGGACTAGCGCAATGTCTCGAGTTCATGTCTCCGGGTCCCGTAAAGATGGTAAATAAACTTCTCCTGTATAAGACATCCTGACTGCTGCCTCTTCTTCATCAATCCTCTCGGGCATCATTGTTAATTCTCTAACAGACTCTATCAGCCTTTCCTTTTAGTTCGGGATCGGTTGTCGGGCAAAAATGCAGACGCCAGTCGTCAACCCTAACCTTGCATTGCCTATATACTCTCGCCTCTCCCTTGGGTGTCAGGTTATCATGCCGGGGGAGATTCCAGGGAATAGCCAGGAAAACAAACAGACGTGTTGACAAGAGGCCAGAGTTCAGGAGCACACAGACTCCATTGAGACACCGCCGCTGACTCCCCCCTTTTCCCTTTACAGGGCACAAGCGCAGGGGAATCGCATTTCTCTGCCCGCTCCGCCGCTACTCGCAAAGCCCTCCTGAATATCCAGAAGTTAAAATCATAATCCGCGCTTCGGGGGCAGTGACAAAAAGGAAAAGCCGGGTCAAGGTTCCAGTTTCCTGCTCCTGCTCAGTAGCTTGAGCTCACCGGGATACGGCGGGATAAGGCGGTTGTGTCAGGTAATTAGCCCCATTATCGTCGCGCTGTAAGCTCGCCTTCTGATGACACCTGCACGTCGCCTCTCCAGCTCCTCGTAGATTAATGCAAGCGTCGTGCCGCCCGACGAGATCCTCAGCTGTAATTGATCGCTCTTTCAGGCTTTAGAGGGTTCAACTATACCCCTTGAATCAACCGTGTGGCGCACTGTGGCTTTCAAAAATATTTTGTCACAATGGGGCAGCCATTATCTCCAGATCTATCACTGTCACTGAGGAAAAAAGAAGAAGAGTTCATGAAGTAACCATGGCAACCCAACTTGAATGAAAGAACCACGGTGAGGAAATGGGAAAATGGAAGGTTACACACTGTGTGCAATACTTCTCCGACGTACCGGCAGTTCACGAGGCCAGCGCTCATAATGGTCTTGGATACGGGCGGGACATTAAAGAATTTGATTGGGGGCCGAGCGTTGAGCTGGGGAGAGCGCCGTGTCTAGCGTCCGCGGTATTAAAGGAGCCGCGCTTTTGTAACCGTACAATCCCTGTGGGAGCTATAGCTTGTTCCAAGGTGTAATTTCTGTCTGCAAATGAGCCCTTTCTCCCAAGACCAACACAAGCGTTTTTATTTTTTTATTTTTTTTATTCCTCAGTCATTCCCCCGCTGACACCACACCTGAATTGCATCCAAAATTAAAAGTCAACCATCTGTGACTTCCCATCTCTGCAAACCAGACACAATAATTACGCTAAATGAAAATAGGACTAAAAAAAAAAAAGAACAAAGCCAGACACTCACCTTCCGCGGGGTCTGGCGGTCCGAAGTCCAAGTCGTAGCGGAGGATGTAAAAGTTATTCCACACATACAGCTGGTTGTCGCGGGGGTTGTAATCCACAGCGGTTATGTACTGGTACTGATTGGGGAAGGGAATGTCCGCGTACTCGCCTTGGTTCAGCTTGGTGTTGTAAATGTAATCGATCTGGCTCCTGCTAGATTCGCTCTCGTTCTCTTCGTAGGTGGACCGCACCACATGCAGCACCCCGCACACCATGAAGGCGTTGGAGGCCGACCGCTTGTCGTAGGCGGTGTCCCACGTGGCCTCGAATCGCAAGGTGTAGGGGTTGAGCTGGCTGAGGACGATCCGGCCGTTGTTCTGCTCCGTGGCATAAATGACCCACAAGCCCCTCTCGTCCACCGCCAGGTCAATGTCAGTTTTGCCACCCCAGCGGTACGGCGAGGTGTCATGGTAGTTGGCGTTGTTGACAATGGCCTCGCCACTCTTGATGCGCGTGCGCAAATCGAACTTGACGATGTTCCTGGTGCGCTCCTTGTTGAAGAAAATGGCACCGTCGTAGGCCACGAACCCCGTCCCGTCGACCCGGTGGGGCAGTTTGTAGGTGGTCGTCTGCCGGGCGTTTTTGAAGTCCTCCAGGGAGGCGTACTCGATGAGCGTGTCTGTGCGGTACGGCGTCCACGGCATGAAGAAGACCTTATCTCCGGCTTGAAGGGGGTCTTTGCACCAGGAGCCCGCCTGCTGCTCCGCTTCGAAAAGGAACGTGGCGGATCCAATTCCCTTCAGCGTCCCAGGACATATGAAAACTAGTGACAGAGAGAAGAACGGACAGAAATGTCAGGCAATTTAAATCTAGCAAATGTATCAGACATTTCTCTATGAAACGCATCGCTGTTGCCGCTCAGAACAAAAGGTCAGGGACTGTGAATTTGAAAGAGTTTTTTGCTAATGTCTTTTTAAACAAATCTTGAATTGCAACAAAAGACTTGAATGAAAGATGTGTGATTCAAAGGTCTGCTGCTACACTTAGCTGGTTCAAAATCAAATTAAACACAACAGAGAACCTGCAATAAAGACATGGAATGGAGGAGTGGTAAAAAAATGAAAAAATAATAATGCTGCCTTTTACACACAATTGGGTATATGGACACACATGCATGTTCCACATAAAAAAACTATGTGATTTAAAGGGGGAAAGACTTCACATCTTGGAGTAAGAGTGAAACAAAACAGGTTGTCATGGCGGTGACGGCAGCAAAGCATTGGTACAAAATGAAAAGTGGAGACTGGGGGACTCAAGACTGAACAGCGCTACAGGAATGTCGCCATTTTTTTCCCGTGGCAAAAGACAAAAGAGAGTTTTCACTGATGGGTGAGCGAGGCCGTGGCACGGATCCTGTTTTAAATTGGTTCCAAATAAACAGAGAACACTGAATTCCTGTTTTCTTCTTTGTTTTCTTTTTTTTCAGCCCGTGCCAATCTCACTCAGCCATCACTGCTATTCCACATCACGTGCTATGGGTGCAGCAGAAGTGGGGCCAAGCAAGCTAACTGGAAGCCAAATATACACGGCATTGCTCGAGAGGCCCTGCAAAAAAATCCACTTGAGTTTAAAAGCTACACAAATCGGTGACCCTGGGCGTCACCTGGAATCGCGTTTTGGAGATTCATTTTTCGACTCCCGTAGGTGCACAAACAATCCTCCAATGGGGTTTTATTTAGGGTTTGACAGAGGAGGCAATAGAGGGGAAAAAGGGGGGGGGGGGGAGACGTGAGGGGAGTTGTACTCAACACGACAGAACAAGGAGCCGGAGGGGTGGGGTGGGTAAAGACCAGACCACGCATTTACCTTTTTGCTCCACTTCTATTTCAGGCATTGGAAAAGAAAGCGAAAAAAGAGTGCAAAAAAAGGGAGAGAAAGGTTATCACGTGTCAACTAGCAGGTACAAAAGAAGAATTAGTTCAGAAGATGCCCCTGCGATGAACCGGGCCGCTGCTTTACGTAGCTAGGAGAGGAAGAAAGGGCGTTCGTTAGGCAAAAGTTGTGTTGTCCTAGGACATAAAATCAGTGCGTGACATTTTTCATTCCCATTATCCTTAACTGCCGGCAAAATACCACACAAGCCCCTGTAAATGTAGAATCGATGCCTCCGCGGTGCTGTTTACAAGGCAACGGCGCCGGTCTCTTTTGAACTTTCAATAACAACCTCCAGAGTCGTCTTTTTGTTTGGAATTGTACCCATTCCTGACAAGGCGTTAACTTCCGAAATGGCAGCCACGTGTCAACACAGGTGTGCCAACCGGCCAAATGGATAATGTTGCGACATCTTCATTTTCAGATCAATGCCGTGGATTGTTTGCAAATTAAAATGCTAAGTATCGCCCTCAGTGAAATTCCAATAAAAAGGCATTTAGATGGATTCCCTCAGCTGTTAAAACAAAGTCAGTATGGGAGCCTTGCCACAGCAGCAACAACAACACAACACACAGAACATAACAAGCAAAGACACGGAAAAGATCGTGTGGCATAGACACATCTTAACTTTATTTTTAGACGACCGAGAAGTAAACTGCAGATGGATTTTTTGTGCTCCTGAAAGTGAACACTGGCATGAGATCCTGAAGGACGGCGACTGTGAGATGCCTGCCTTGTTATTCACTGGGGATAACAGGTCTTCAGTCAAATACATGTAATGTGCTGGCAGGAAATCTGACATAACCCAACTGAATGATTTTTTCAAACCATATGCGGTTCAGACCAGTGGTTCTCAAGTGGTATGGCGTACTATTGTTGAATACGCATTTATTATTTAAAAGATTTAAAAGTATCCAATAAACAGTGGTTTTCTACATTTCTTTACTTTTTCAGTAGATGAATTTTGAAAGACTCACATTTGGGTCCCGACCCACCAGTTGAGAAACACCGGTTTAGACATTGTTAAAAAAAAAGATCGCGCGGTCGTCATGCATAGCGCCTGGTTAACAACAAATATCTACCACATCTCCAATCCCGCTCATCTTCGAACAGACACGACTCAGAGAGCGAACACGAACGCTATTTTGGGGATTTAACGACCACGGGTAGATTCCGCTCAAGCTTTCAAAAAAAAAAAAACACAAATCAAAAAATATGGAATCCAAAAGAAGTCGCTCGCCCACACGCGTCAAACATGACACGGCTGCACGGTTACTGCACGGTTACGGACCAGACCTCTGTAAATGAGCCACAGCGGCGCATGGGATGACTGATGAGTGATCCCACCAACGTGGAGCCCGGCGGAAGCTGCAAAAAGCCCTGGGTTGAAAAAGGGGGGAGGGGGGGGGGGGGGGGGAGAGGTGTGTGTGTGAGTGTGTGTGTGCACTCCTGAGACGTCTTATGAAAAATTGGAAAGTTAACAAAATGCAGAGCAAAGAGGTTAGTCATCTGGGAGCTGTTGAGAGGGTGAAAGGGAGGTCTGTTTGAGAGAGGGAACGAAATAGAGTCAATATATTAAACATTTTTTACTTTTCATACATTTTATACTGCCACAGGAGAGATGTAGCACGCAGCTGCTCGGCCAAATCGCTCTGAAAAGACCCTTTTAAGGTAGATTAAGATCCCAGACATCTTTTACATGCAACTGTTATTTATCTTGTGCTACAAATTACACACATGGGAAAATTAGCACTTGAGAGGCTGCAGAGCAAACTATAAAAAAAACAAAAACGTTGTCTTCCTGCCATTTTGCAGTGACCATTAAAACACTAGCAGGACAATGCTTACTCATGTATGAACGCGTACTTTTAAAACTTTACAACCTCCAAATGAGGTCGAAGAACTTTGCCCGATATCACAGAAAATTCAAACGGTGCCACGTCTATGTGGCCGCGTCGCATTAAAAACGATATGCTAGTTTTGGGAGGCAGAGAAGCGGAAAAATATTTTTACAGCACTTTCTCGCGGCATGAATGAAAACTACATTCCCTCATAAAGAGTTTTTTTTTTTTACTACTATGATGTTGCTAAAGACATAGGGACGATTGTGTGCGAGTAAAACCCTTAAGATAGTTTATAGTAATAGCTTTCCAATGTGGTAAGTGAGAATGTGTGCATCGCGGGAATCCCGGACGGCAAGTCAAAATGGAGGTTTAAAGCCCAACTGCGCAATATTCCAGGCACAAATGTCCACAATGTCATTTTTGCTGTGGCTTGTGAATAAAAGCACTTGAAGGAGGAGCCGATGTACAGTCCTTAAACTAAATTTTAGGCTACCTGTTGTTAAGCAAAGCAGCAACATCTCCATGGCAACGAGCAGGTGATGTCCCGCTTTAAGCAAGATTACTATTCAGGTCTGAGGAGACGAGAGGCCACTCACAGTGAAAAGTGTGTTTTCTGAGGTATTTTCACTAGGTATTTTGTGTTCCATTTACTGGGGGAAATGTTACACAGTGTTGCTTTAAAATTTCGTGAAAAAGCAAGGCAAATCTTATTTAGAAATGTTTACAATTCGCCAGTTCACTTTTCGAATAGTTTTTTTTAAAATCTGCAATTAGTGTTCCTGTTGTTGTCATATTGTTGATACTCGCCCTTCAGAGTCACCACAGCGCTTCATTACATTGTCCTGAACAATTATAAACAGTTTTAATTAATATGATTTGTCAACTCTCTTGACTCATTGGCCTTCAAAATATCCACATTTTAAACTAAGGCCATTAATTATTCCGCAACACTTGAGTCACCTGCAAAACAAGTAAACATGAAGTCACGATGAAATTAAGTGAGAATGCAATACTTACTATATGGTACACACTCATACTGGACCTCTAAGTACTTGTAGGTGCCGGGGCAAGGGTCAGGAAAGACATCAGAGCCAGTGATAACCACACACTGCGTACGGTTGTTGCACCTAGAGAGAGAAAATACATGACTGCGTTGACCAGAGATTTTTTATTTATTTATTTTTTTGTCACAAGTCACTCTCCAAGAGCACATTCATAGAAGGAAAAAAAGGTCCATTACAGTGAGACTGATGAGATCCCGGGGCTTAGTGACACAACCTTGAGGGAGAGGAATGAGAAGCATTGTGGGAAAGAAAATAAATCTAAATCAATGTAGTAATGAGTGTGAAGAAGCAGCTAAAGGCATGTTCGGAATTAGCCAAGGCATTTCGCTTTACCATGTCCCCCCCCCCCCCCCCCCCCCTCCCATGCCATTATTGAAAGAGGAGACATTCATTAGGCACTCGGTGGGTGGCAAAGGCATGCGGTGATTCACGAAAAAATTTGGCAAACACTGTGGAAATAGGCTTTTTCTGGAGGAAAGAATGTGCCGCACAATGACGACAACAAAAAAAAGAAAAAAAAAGTTGATCCTGATGAGAGATGTTAAAAGGGTCAGTTTGTAAAGGTTTCCGTTGAACTCTCAGATAGGAGACTTTTGGAATTGTGGCTACGTTAGTATGTTCGGAGCAAAACGCCATTTGAGAAATGTGTCTCTTTTTTGCAACACAAATAATGATCATTTCTGATCAACTTTGGATTTTCATCCAAAGTTGATACAATCACAATCTTTGACTGTACTTTACATTGTTACTCATATAACATTTTCATTAAAAACATAATCGAGTACTACATTAATTTTTAGGTTGAATTCATGTGATAAAACATTCTAAAGATCTTATAGTTTTTTTCAGTATGACAGGCCAGAACTAAACGGAAATGTGCTGACCTGGTTTACATGAAACAAAAACAGCTGGCAAATTAAACTTTTGTTTTGTTTTGTTCAGATAATATTTTGGGTGTCGTACTTATTTACAAAGACATGAATGTTGTTTGTTGAATTGCATTTATGGCAGGTTTGTTCAACCCAATCCCCAACAAAAGACCAAGTTCAACATGATGTTTGGATATACTTCCCCCAAAACAAGTTCCTGCCCTCTATAAGATTATGGCCTCAAAATCTTGAACGTCGTGAATGCTATTAGCAAAGTGTTGCTAAACAAGCGTTGGTTCGGTTGGGCATTGCAGCCATCGTTGATTAAACTGAGCAGAAGAAGGCTCCCGTTTAAATCAAGACGGGGGAACAAGAGCAGCGACTGACTATGTTTGTGTAAATACAGTATAGGCTGAAATTGGCTCCACTTCAAATCAGGCTCTCTGGAGATCGGGGGGGGATTGAGAATGTCATCAGCGAAACAGCGACGCAAGCAAGAAAAAAAAAAATAAGAACGGGCACCAAAATAGGGCATTCAACAATTCGCGAGCTGGGGATTAATATTGCAGCGGGTCAGCAGCAGACATGGACTGACGTACATTTCAACATTGCGCGTAACTTTCAAAGAACCATTAGTAATATTGCAAAAAGGGAAGAAAAAAACAAAACAAAAAAAACGTTTCACTCTGAACTTTTGTGAGAACACACAATCGAACATGCATTACGAGCAGACTATTTAACCTGCTCCCCTTTAGATATATCCTACTAATGGATTATTAAACATTGTATATGTGAATAAAAGAAAGGCACAAAGTCCATTACGGAGTTGAAAAATAGAGCGGGGGCATTGGTAGTGATGGCTCGGGCTGCCGGCCGGACAATATGGTGCCTGCTGAATTTAAGACGCTCGCTTTAATGCTCTGTCTGCAGCCGAGCGCTCCGGAGGGCTGCACCGCAGACGAGCGGGTCGCTGCATCAAAATGAGAATGGATGGACGGGACATAAGAGCAAGACAGTCTTTTAAGGGCATCCACAGAGACACCGTTTAATTCAATCTTCATCGCTCACCGTACGAGACTGATGGATGATAAGTGGCAAAACCATTAAATACTGCATGTCGGCTTCATGCTAATTTATACTTAGCCTCCATTCTGTGATTGTATAGAGAGATGTTGCCCCATATTTAAACAGGTGTAAATTAAACTACATTACCTACTTCACACACTAAAATGTCTTACATTTCATACAGGCGTATAGGTGCATTTTGAGCACGACTCAATATGCTAGCTCGCATGCATGAATGAAACCAAACATGCTCAGTTTAACAAGAGGATGTGGTTTTAAACTAAAAAAAAAATAACAAAAAGATAATAAAACAATATAGCGTGTACTGGTTCTTTATCTTGAAAAAGACTAATTCACTTCTTGCAAACAATGGGATCCTAAAAAAAAACCACACCAATAGATAAACTGGTTATTTTGCTAATTGTGTGTACATTTTAGTCGGTAAATTGCTATCAGGATTAGCGGGGAGTAGCAGGAAGGCTGTTGGAAATGGTGCATATTAGAAATAAACTGCGACAGAAGTATTGTCTGTTCAAATGTGCCTACGAGCTGCTAAGTAACAATAAGAAAATGAGATTGCAAATGAAAAACACATATGCTAATTGTTGCTAATTGCAAGTGACAGTTAAGCTAACACTTCAGAGCTGTGATAAACTAAAAGGTTTGATTCCTGAACGGAAAATGTAGGCTACACTTTTATTTTATGCTGACTGAGTTTACCGAGTTCCAACTGTAGCTCTTTTTTGTTGCAAACATGGATGCAAACCTTTTGCAGTTAGAAATGTCCCGTGCAGCCAAAATATGCCCACGTTATGATAAATACATCTTTTGTATTTGTTAATAAAGCTAACAGAAACCAGTGAATAAGAAACTTAACATACAAGGGGGGGAAAAAACATGTATGTGTTTGCATTGTAGCACGTATGCTTTTCAGTTTGCTGGCTTGAGTTCGTTCCGCAGATTCAACAATTTGCATAATTTCTCTCCTCCTTCACCTCCAATCACGATGGGACGTGCTAAAATATTGGGTGGCCCCGAGTGGAAAGCCACACAAAAACTACAAATAAAACTATAATAGGCTACTTATGTGCACATATTAGCCTTGAACCTGAACCAGAAAGGACGAACACCTTGAAACAGATTTGACATTTTCTGTTATATTGAAATCCCCCAAACTGCTCTGTTGTCTGAAGTGATATGTGGCACGCAAACACGGACTCCTTTGCTAGATTTTTGACATTGACATTAAGCGTAAGTAGTCCCTTGGTTTGGCAAATGTAAATGAGTTCAAAAGGAAATGTGTTATTGTCTTGTGTAGTCTACTGACAATAGGCCCCAGCCAGTTATAATGGAGGTTTTATTCCCCGAGAATCTGAACCTTGTTATGGCAGTGCGTGCTTGTTTACCTAAGCGCTACATCCTCCAATGGTCTAAAAGATTTATTCGCTTACTTTATTTTACTGGGTCAGGCAGTAGGTGGCCAGTAAAAATGATGCAACGCAACGCAGCAAAACAGTTTTGTATTATGTTTTGTGTGGGAATAGCCCGCCCTCTGTAGTCCGGTTAGGAGGTCTGGGGCCGCGAAAACAAGAGGAGGTGGTCCGACACACTGTCCATTACCTGAATATTAAAAACAAACTCCCTTTCCCATTCGTCGCTTCATCCATTTTTCATATAGCCTCATCTGCCCGAGAGGAACCCAATATTTTCTCAACAGCACTGAGAAATCGTAAAAAAAATAAATAAATAAAAGAAGATGAACATTGGCACGGGTTGCTTTTGTGAAGAAATTGGCCTCTGATGATAAATACTTTAAATGCAATTTCCAAATCAGCAGAACAGCCACAGTTTCCGTATCCGCATTTAGTCTGGTTTAATATGTTTATTTATCTGTCTCGCGCGGCTTTTTGTTAATCATCCCCATATGGGTTGTGCATCAAGGCTTAATGTGGGTGTCTTAGTTTGCCGCAGAAAGAGAGGAAAAGGTCTAATCAAGGGCTGCCAAAGATTTTTTTATTTTTTTTTTATTTCCCTTACCGCTAACATGGTTATCACTTCAAGCTTAATTATGATATTCCCTCTGATCTGAATCCTTAGAAATGTTCTAGTTTGTGTTAGGACTTTTTCTTTCTTTTTTTCCCCCTCGCTGTGCCCCTGGGGAATATTCGACAGGGATAAGTTTGAAAATCAGGTTCTTGCCTTAGCGGTCGACTGGCACAATGGAGACGGTTATAAGCGAACCACGGGGTGAGGGGTGGGGCAAATTTAGAAGATTTTACATTTGGGAGAAAAAAACTATGTGAGTTGAATCCATAGAGAGAAAGCAGGAAGAATCCAAATCCTTTTCATTTATTCCCATGTTGAAGTTTGATACTGAAAATCGTCAATATTATATTTAGCCACACTGTGTAACATTTCACCCACTAAATAGAATAAAGTGGGGTTAATAACTGAATTTAAATGTTCCTACTGTAGTATTGTTGATGTCTGAGCATTAGCAGCACGTTTGGTATTGCTGGCACGTTTGTTTATGTTTTGAGCTTCATGACAGTTTAGTTGCTCATACATGACTTAAAGTGCATATGACAGGTTTTAAATGGTTTTGAAAATATGACTTATTTAGAAGGATGACATCAGTTCAAGTTCATAAGTTGCATAATTATCATTTTATTTCAGTGAAGCAGTAAGTTTAATGAAGAAATGTTGGGCAGAAAAGTTCCCCATTGACATAACACGGTCGGCATGGCAACAGTTTAAAATTATTTGCCTTCATCTATGTCACTTCCTGTCGGTGTCCAATAAGGAAGCGAAACTATAAACATCACAGAAAAAGGCCAAACTAAAGAAAGCTGGGTACAACCTTTAGCAAAATCTTAAATATAACTGTGTTAACCATGTTTTAACAAAAACTGTCTAATGTGCCATATGCACTTTAACGTGGAATGTTACGCAGTGTGGCGGTACTTTTCTGTAATGGGAACATGAATGGAGAAAAGCCATAGATCTAAACTTCGACAAAACTTTCAAAATCAGCTTTTTAAGAGCTTTTTTTCCATGTTACGTATATATACCTCCAGCTATGTTTCAACCCACTCATGCATCTTTGAATAATTTTTTAATCTTTTCCAGTGGGGCAGCAGCCCCAAAAGGTTCCCCTGTGAGGTCGTACATATAATAATAATAAAGCATCGGTTTTATATAACGCTTTTCTGGACACTCAAAGACGCTTTACATTGCACTATTCATTCACTCCATACTTGGTGTACCCAGCTGCCCCGGGGTAGACTGACGGAAGCGAGGCAGCCAGTCTGCGCCATCGGCTCCTCCGACCACCACCAACCACTCACTACATTCGCTAGACTTCCTGGTGTTACTAAAGGGTCTCCCATCCAAGTACCGACCAGGCCCTTCCCTGCTTAGCTTCCAAGTTCTGACGGGATTGGGGAGAGCAAAGGGGGTATGGCCACATATCCAGGAAAGGGGAGGGACTTATGGTAAGATAGCATGAAAATGAGGTAATGAAACTGTAAGACAGCGATAAAGATGAGCTTGAGGTGATTACCAAACACCCGCTCTTCAAATCATGATTGAAAAAAGTCAAATTGCTAATGTTACACGGGTTTCTGAATAGTTATGTTGCTATGAATTTCATGTATTAATCTATTTTCACATTTCAGAAATAAACCGAGGGGAAAAAAATATATTCTGAAGCTTCTTTACCACAAAGGTGAAGAATGGTGGGCGAGAGTAGTTGGTAGAAGCCAGGTTGGACATGGCAGCGCATTAGAAAAAGAAACTGTGACTGTTACTGGCTATGAATAGTGCAGCCAATGGCCTTTTAAAAATCCACACTCAAGCGCACCTCCAGAGGGAAAAGCAAGCCGAGGAGCAGAGGTGTTGCTGTGCCGTTTGACAGCTAAACAGCAGCCGGGGAGAAGGGGAACCGGGATAAAAGGCATGATTATGACGGCCACTGACTCGCTACCTGAGGCTAATGCTGCGCCGCAAATCACATACTTCTGTCAGAGGGTTTTACTTGCGGATGACTGTGCTGTTCAACGTATAAGTGAGTGAACACAATTGTAAATCTCTGGGCTACAGGTCTTTCATATTTGATGGGGTATGTAGATAAAAATACTTCCAAATTGTGAATAAGATTTTAGGTACGAATCCACAGCTGGTCAGGTATATGCGTTTCTGTCTGATCAAGGCTTTATTTAGATGAGATTCAGATCAATTTCACTCAGCAGAGAAATTAAATTGGTCTCAGTGATCTTAAGATGTCAAACTTCAGAGTGCAGATTTGTCAATTCCATCTCAGTAAGTATTCCCAGTGATCCAAGGCCATTACCATGACTGCTTCGAATGTTTTTTTTTTTTTGTCTCAGTAGTCAAGGGGGTCTTGCTAAATTTATGCTAAATGTAGCTGCTCGCCGCACACTTAATTTTTCCCATCAGCATAAATACGCTAACAAAGTATTCTGTTGCATCTTGTTGGGCAGCGTAAAACACACTCGAACGAGAACGTGTCCAGAAGTGCACGGATTGCACCACAGCCGTCGCCACTTCAGTGGGAGTCTAAGTACGAGAACAAAGCAAGAGCAGTGTCCCCAATATGGAACGAAGGGGATGAGTGTGTGCGCTACGCCGATTATGACTCAAGCAGCAGCAACAACGCGCAGCTGGTGTGAAGGGCGCTGCTGCTGCATGCTTGTCAATTTCCCCCAGACAAGAATAAATCTGGCTCATCTTATTTTTAACAAGCCACCTACACATTAGTCGAAAAACAGGAATTGTGCAGGGTTCAAAATGGTCATTAGAATATGAAGGAATAATGACAACATTTTACATATATCCCAAACATACCAAAGGAATGGGATATTTAAAATTGCCGGTGCTTTAGTGACCTTTGGGAACTTCGATTTTAAAAAGGAGCTAATGTCAAAATACTTTCAAGAGAATCCTTATGCTAGATTCTATATTCAAAGTGCCGGGATTGTGGAAGTAGGAGAGACTTTTTTTATGCTTTTTCCAAGATTTAGCCATTGATTTTGGCAACATTAAGTGATTGGCTTATGTACTACTTTCTGATAGAAATACCTTTGTACCAGATAAATGGAGAAGCCAGGCCCTATATTAAAGTATGGCGGATTATGACTTGTCAGTTTCTTGGCATTTAAATATTTTCTGTGGTTTCATTGTCATTACCTTATTATAAGAGCATGTTTAGTGGGCATTGGATGCAAATCCGACCCCACAAAAAGCAAAAACCTGGCGGAATATGAGGCCACTCTTATACACCAAATTGTATCTGAAGTAAAATCTCAAAAGATCTCTCTCATAAATTATTTCTAAAAAGCACTAACCTCACCTAAATGTGGTCGATGGGTTGACGACAGCCGAAAACATCTGGATCATTGTATTATATTTGATGGCTAATGTTACAGGCAATAGGAAAAATAGCAGGCTAACAGACTTTCCCAGACTAACTTTAAACGAGGATCGGACGCCATTTCTCCTTTTTATTTCTATAGATAATCATCTTGAGAACCAAAAATGTAAACATATACAACTTTTACATGTGTTTCACTTTTAAAAATGTTTTTGTCATGGTGAATGAACTAACATTACAATTGTTAAAACCATTTGAACTTGTTTACCTCACATCTGGGGACACAAATAGGCCATGTTTATGAATTATTTCCTAAAAGATCTTAAATACCCAATGCCAATGACTCTGTATATCGGTGGGTGCAAGTAAGACGGATTTATTTGTGAAAACTTCGTTTGTGGATAAAAAATATGGAAGTCTGCATGAGGTCTGTAGCCTGCAGCTCCTCGCAGTGTTTTGAAATGGGACCCCGCGGCCTCCCCAGCCCCTTTTACCTTTGTGATATAATCTTGTAGGCGTCGGGAAGGTAGCAGTTGACGTTCTCCATCTGGAACGGGTCAGCGTCGCAGATCTTGTCGTCGGTTCGCCCGTAGTTGGCCGTCTCAATCATTATGACATCACTCCCCGGGCAGCGCAGATCGATGGCGTATCCTTCACAAGAGAGCTCCCTCCTGACCAGGCCAAACGGCAGGGCGGCGCGACTGAACGCTGGTGAGAGAGAGGGGGGGGGGGGGAACGCATTGGTTAAGATAAATATCACGTTTGTGCCGTAGCCTTTTTTAATAACTGCTCGAGTCATGGTTAAGTTCTTAGCCCCAGGTCTAGTCCTGTGGCACTCTGGAAGCTTGGTGGGGGGAACGGTTGAGACGACACTGGTCTAGCTGTACCAATGTGGGAATACTTTGACATTTGGACTATGTTTTCGGCGCGTATTCTTTGGATTTCCAACCATTGTGCTGTGGTACACCACGTGTGCCTTGAGGGATTGTCAGTTGTGCCTTGAAAATCCCATGGCGAACCAGAAAATACAAACACAAAACAGAATTGTACAGACTTCTGTAACACTGTGTATTGTATTTGAATGTAACCCTACGGCATTTTGCGACGGTGACAACAACAAAAAACTTTTACCATGACTTGAGAGAAGTTGGAAAATACGGATGTGGTGTTTGCATAATGTTCCATTTATTTCATAGACTTTATTGTCCTTTAAGGGAAATGTGTCCCTTGCATTGGGCCCATCATGTCTGCAGAAACGTCTGCGGACTCATCTCGAGACCCTCCAGCTAGTACTTCGGTCGTGGCTAGGACCCAAATAACCTACGTCTAAATGACACATTTTCATATCTGGTTCGCGCAATTGCCATTCAAAACTTTGACTGTCATAATAAATCGACAAAAGCATCAACCATTGTATTGAAAACAATGGTCCAGCTATTGGCACAGGCCACTTTTTAGAGATTGAAGAAGCAGCCCCGGTTAGAAACAGACGGAGAAATAACTCTGCAAATAAATTGACTTAAAAGGATCTGCGCTCCAATACAATAAAGACCACACGTTAGGCAGTAAAAATCCCTCCAGCGCAAAATAGGCCCTTTGTTTACCACAGTTTTAAACATTACGTGCCATGCCAAAACAGGCGAAGACGAAACAACCCATCTCCCCAGTTCTCTGTGGTCCTCGCTCGTTGGCAGAGACATCGACGAAAAGTCATGGGAGACCAATGGTAACCTCATAAATTCTTGAGCAAACACAAAGACTGCACTAAAGCTCGCGGACGGAAGACACAGTTTGTTTTACGCTTCTACGAGACCCCTCATTTGTTTCTCTCCCTTTATGCGCTCTGAGAAGTAAAGATAGAAGGGGGTGGAAAAAGGCTAAATCCCGATAGAATAGGGTTGTAATATAATCCATTCTACGGTGTCCGTGTGATCGAAGAGGGGACTGTCTGGAGTCCGCACGGGAGGGAAAATCTATACATGGAACAACAACAGATGGGAGCAGCAGCTAAACAGCACAACTTTGCGGGAAATTAACCATTTACATCAGGTCTGTCCCCACTTTCAGAAAATATTAGGAGTCCGCCAACGCGTAGGGAGTTGGGGATTATATAACAGATGTTTGAAACTGCTTTGTAAGGGGGGAAAAAAACAACCATACGTTTTCATTGTTGTATACTGATCCATTTCCCTTCATAGTTATGTGGTAACAAAGAAAAAAACGATGTCAATCCAGCAGAGGTGGTCAGTAATGATGTACAGTTGTTATTATTTCTCTATTTTCTGGTTCTAGATGACAAATATTATTGTATAGATATCAGAAAAAGTATCGTTCAGGTATCAGTATCGTAAACCGAGAATAGAAATAAAATGGAACGGTACCCAATCGTCAAAACAGTCTGAAAATTAAGGTTTTCTTACCTATTTTCCCTAAAACATCCATTAGAGAAAATGAACGGACCACAGTGGCTAAAAGCGAGACCCAAAAGCCTTTGCTGAACCGCAGAAATTCACCCTCTTGCTGAGAACAATGTTAAGTCATGGAAGAGAGGCCAAGGAGAGAAATCCATTATCTCAGGTCTAAATGGTCCGACGTTGAGGGGGAAAAAAAGTAACTGTCTGCAATTCGGAGAAAACAATTAAGCGAAAAACTTAAAGTAGAACATGCAAATGCGTTCCAGTCGGGGCGCGGCGTGAACTGCCAATAATCGCCGTTGTTTGCAGCAGTGGTGGGTCCCTGAGGGGGCAGCTCTGGCATTTGTATTTTCTGCACTGCTCTCCTCCTAATTAGCCCCGCTCTCAGCCCCGGTACCTTTGCTGCTCCGCCATTGGCTCCTGTGCATTGTCATGTACAAAACACTTAGCACCCCGGGTCTGCTTAGCCCCCTCACTCCCATTATCCTCGCACGCTTGACAGTCGCGCCCTGACGCAATTAGCATTGTTTGAACGGCTCCGGCCCGAGTGCTTGAGAAGTGAAATCCCTGCACCCCTGAAAAAAAAAAAAAAATGGAAAAAGAAAAGCCGGGCCCACGTGTCATGCAAGTCATTTTAGCCCGCCGCGCTCGGCTTGGCTCTAATGATATTCTGTGTCAGTCCGCACATGTCATACCGGCAACAGCGAGGAAAGGGATATGTGTAACATGAATCTACTCATCGCAACAGCGGCCGTTCAAAATACAGAACAAATGGGATGAACCGTCAACTACGCTCCGGAGGGAGACTCGCACTGGGTTTAAAATTAGCAATTTTTCCACTCCATGTCATTTGGACAAGTTTCTTTGAAGGTGAGAATTAAAGATTTATCGCATTGTTGTCAAAGATTTCTGGGATTCCTGACACAGTCTATAATAATAAACTGGTGGAGATTGTAAAAAGTAAAATACTGGAGTTTAAGGTTTACATAAAAGCATTTGGACACTTACAGTAAAGCGTGCTCAATGTCTTACTAGCCGTTTCTCTGCCCTTTACTTAAAGCAGTGAGCAAGTATTGTAACTCATGCCCCTAGAGGCCATAAGCGCCACTGCAGGTGGCATAGCCTGTTGCGTTTTTTTACTCATCAATTGTCCATGAGAGTAAATACTAGGTTGACAGAAAAAGTGAGAGGGATATTGTACATCCAATAACACAATGGACAAAACAATGTTTTACTCAAACTGTAAACACTGTTTAAGTGGCGCTAGCCCGCAGTTAGCTTTGCCCATTAGCCTGTTAGCTTCTTCTTCGAGATTCCATTAGTGTGTATTGGTGACTCCGACCCGGTGGCAGCAAAGTTGTAACACCAGGTGGGGATGAAAGACCCCCCAATCATCCCATTAACACTTGTATTACCCCCAGGAGGACTACAGAAAGGATTTATTAAGGTAAACAAGTTTAAAGGTAACTTTATTTTTATAACACATGGCTCATTATGCGTATTCAATCAAATCTGTGCATTGGGACTTATGCTGCTTCTTCTGCGTAGGCGAGAAAGATAAAAAAATTATTATTAGGGGTTTTATAGTCTTCATAGGCCAAAATAAACACAATATGGTATTGGATATAGGTTTGGGTTTAGGTACTCACCGATACCAGGAAAATCTGTGGTACCAGTATCGGTACAACCCTACTTTTAAGCTGTTGTAACATTTTGTTGCTGTACACTCTTTGGTTCTCGAAATCCCTACTGCCTCATCTGTAACTTAAGAGTGGGAACACTATGATAGTTGAGCCGTTAATACCTTTTTCCTTTGGTGTTTGACATTTGGTAAGTGACAAAAGTGCAATATGGCAGAGGGTTTTCGTGTGATTGTCAAAAAACGTGATGACAGAATTTTCTAACTCCCGCTAAAACGGTGGACTTCTATGGTAATGGAACAATCTACAACATTTTATTCCCAAGTTCTGTTACAGAAACGTTAACATTTAACTGGGCTTTGAATGTGTCCGTTTCACTTTAGAAAGCCAAGAAAACACGTCAGATCAAGGCTAATTCGGACTTTACTTTTGATCCAATAATGTGATCAGATGATTTCACAAAAGACTGCAGAGTTATTTAATGGAGCAGACAAAGGCGATTGCGTCCACTAACTGACCCACATATGTCTGCCAGTTTATTTTACCCTGCAGCGCTTCGCTCGCTCATAACCATATTCTGTGTCGCTCTGAAAGCATACGCCGCAGTGTAACAAGAAAAATAAACATAACACAGATCAGATCATAGCAGCGGCTGCCATATGAGATGCAACTATAAATTGGAGGCAAACTTCTATCACAGACTCATACAGACCAGATCTTTTCTGCTTTGGCCGTATGGATAGTTGGGGCACATCTCAAAAATACAATAAATTGCACGCAGACTGTGAGAAAAGTTTGTTACACAATCATGAAAGGTCTACATTTGTTATTATCAAACACCAAATTGCTTGAATGCTACGAATGCTAGCAAATAGTTTTGGGGTATGGTCGGATGCTGCGGGTGTGTAGGGTCTATTTTGTTTTGCTGTCGTTTCATTGTTGCTATTTTGTTATATTTACGTAACCATGGATACGGTTCAGTCAGCAGTAAAAAACTTTAAAAACTATTGATCCTGGAGCGTCCTACAGGCCATCGGGATGGTAAGTAAAGGCGCTATGCTAACCACCCAGGCAGCCGCTGGGTCATTAAAAGGTCAAACGCGCACGAATATAAACTTTTTTTTACATAAAAAGTTGCATAGTGCACCTTTAAAACTGGGGTACCTGATTTTTTTTGGTGTGGTAGAATACATTTATTGTTGCCACATTAGAGTACGTTGTAAACACAGCAAAACACAGACCTTGTTGTATTGTCTTCACCTAAAGTTTTATTGAGCAATGGATGATAGAAGTCTAGTCTAAATCAGTGTAATTTATCTTGGGGGTGTGGCCGCTCCTGCTTTACTTTGTCACCACTCAATGCTGTATATGGGTGTGAAATGTGCATATAAGTTTGGGCCAAAACAAAAAAAGTCACTGTTTGAACAGGAAATATCAGGTACCCCAGCTTTATTACAGGGCTTGTATATAACAGGTCCGGGAAGCCGTGGGCTAACAGGGATACACATTTGTTGTGCTAGCATTTGTTTTGCTAGCAGCTAAAAATATATATATATATATATATATATATTTTACATAAAGTATACCTTTATGCAAAAGTAAGAACAAATTGGTTAGCTGCTGGGTCACTACTGATAAAAACATCTATCGTGTTCAAATGCCCTTATGTGAACAATTACTCCACACAATCCCAAGTTCGAAAACCCACTGGCCAGTGTATGCAAAAGACTTTTCAGGGTTCAAATCATTACAGATTTTCCCACTTAATATAACAAATACATCAACAGACGAGGCGCGACCCAATTATTTGCACATATCAATGACCCATATGCCTGCAAGTCGCTTTAGCCCGCTGTGCTTGGCTGGCTTCTAATCACATCCTTTGTGATTTTGCACAATAGTATGAAAAACAACATGTAACGTCCATCCATTCTCTCCACAGCATAGTTCATATGGGGGGAAACTCATCTCTGCAGCCGCCCGACACAATACAACACGACGGCACAAATCGTGTCACTACACAGCCAGACATTTCATTAGAATAGCCGTGATCTGTCTAATGGCCAGTAGATTGTGCTTAGCCGGACTGTTTATCACCTCATTAGGAGACGGCGGGGCGAGTGGAGGGCCGCGCGGGTCACTCCATCTATTCCAATAACCGATACAATTACCCGCACCTCTCAGAAAAAAAAAAAAAAAAAAAAGCTGCGGAAGATGAAAACGCGGGAGAGGAGTGAGTCCCCGACTTTACTGCAGCGACTAATGATCTCCCTGCCTGCCATATGTCATGGAGGGAGTGACGGGTTTATCAGGGCAGCGCTGCGTCTCTCGAATGCATTCCGTAGCTTTTTGCAATTCAAGAAAGATTGCGAGTACCCTTTGAGAGAGAAAATAAATAAATAAATAAATAAATAACATTACTAGAAATCATAACCTTCTTCCTTATTGTTCCATGCAGATTTGGGCCATCCGTCACGGCGCTATGTCGCGATGGCACCGCGCTGTCAGCCGGAGCCTCTATAGAAGCGATGGATTACACCTGAGGCTCACTAACCTCCTCCTCCAGCCCCCACACTATAGATCCTCCTGGTCATAGGCTAACAGTACATCAATTAGGGGGAGTAGCGAGACCGGCGGCCCGAGGAACAAATTGCCTCTTCTCCAAACTGCGGGTAGCCTCGGCCTCGCTAACGACCACTTTGTCAGCTTGTAATTGGCCGAGTACTGACAAATCTGTCTAAAAGGTTCAAATACATAGAAACGGGGGGCGATTTTTGCCCATTGTGGGGAGTCGGGGGGACTGAATTCATGAGCGTACATTCCGGGCTTACTTATGTGGAAGCTGCTTAAGTCCCGGGGATTTGTGCTAAAGAATAAAAACCCCCAAGTCAACAAAAGTTTCTGGATGAAGAATTTTTTTCTCTTAAGATATTTTTTCAAAAAAATATTTTTGCCCGAAATTTGCGAAAGGGGGGAAGATTGTTTGTGTGCCCAAATGTCAGCGTCTTACAGGGGGTATGAAAAGCTTTGGGTCCTGCGTGCTGTGCTTTGTTTGACTGCTCGACTTCAGCAGCCGAGGACGGCGACAGACGGGCACCAGCTGCGGCGAAAACGGCGTCGGGGAAAAACTGGGCGGGAGAAAAGGAGAACATGATCCCGCCGTGGGGTCGGGGCCCGGCTTTCGTCTCCGTGTTTTGATTCACATTAAAGTACACAATCAGTGCGAGAATGAAAAATGCTGTACAGAGAGCATTTAGTCTAATTGCCATGGTAACTCTGGCTAAGCTTTAATTGGCGACGATCCCTTTCCCCTGGCCGTGTTGACACAAAGCCTTATCGTGTATTCTGGTCGGTGAGTGACTGAGGAAAGTAGCTTTTCAGACGCCTCCCCCGGACCAGCCCGCTAAGCCTCCCATTGAGCTCAGAGGGGCAAAGCAAAGGCCAGCAGCGGCTCCTCAATATGACGCATTCAGAGATTTCTGCCGCTTCTTCACTTGACAACCTATAATTCCGGGCTGACAATAACTCCTCATAACACACATTTTGTTTTCTATCAACACCCTTGAAATTGGAAGTGGCACTGTGGCTCAGATGGGTGCGTCTGAAGCCATCGGCGGAGCGACACTCTGAGGCTTTTAAAAGCTCCAGAGATGAAACGGGGAGATAATGAAGGTTTCGGTGGAGATATCGGCGTTTGGCAACAGACCATAGCACCAGACCGAGTCACAAAAAAAAAAAAAAAAAAACCTGCCAAACCGGCTAAATATTTCAGTTTAATGAATAAATTATACCTGCAGTCAATTTCCCCTCCCAAAACAAGAGAGGGGGAAACTTTTATTCAAAGTGCTGTTCACTGTGCTCCCAAAGCTGAAGCCAAGAACGTGATTTATTATATTATTTACTGTTCTGGTTTTGTTCGTCGGTTTAAATATTCCTAACTTTTAAAATCTATGGCTCTAAGGCGAGACGCTGCAGGTGAATACGGGAAATTATTACACTTTTGCTGTAGATTACTGAAAAAGATATTTTTCAACCACAAAATCTCAATAATGGACAGAGGCTGGTTTAACTTTGGATATCTGGTTTAGTTTTTTAAATAAGCTTGTAAAATGAAATGACCATATTTGTAGTACAGCTGCGTCACCTTTTGTGCTACACGTGGATACCAAACGTGTCAATGTCAGTGAATGAACACGCGCCAGAGACCGGCCCATGCATCGCGAAGTTGCGGCTATTTCCTGGAAATGAGCGGCTAGCTAGCGGACAAAAACGTCAAAAATAAACATCGTAAAGGGTAAGTTTAGTCTTTGTCTTTACTCTGACACTAAAACAAAAATGTAATGGGAGAGAACTAGCTAAAAATCTTCAACAATGACCCCCCCTAGCAGGAAAAATCAATGCGGCATATGAACGACATATGACGGGGTAGATCTCCGCGGCGCTTGTTGTACTTGGTCCAAAACCATCGTGACCAACCTTTAACCTTTCGAAACTCGGCTGTCAAAACATCAGACTGTGGGAGGAAAAAATAAAATCGGGGGAATGCCGAATTTGAAACAAACAAAACCAAATCCGGGGCCACTTTCGGAGGGCAGACTTTGTGGCGAGACTTGGCGCGGCCGGAGCGCAAAGGCGTTGCTTGATGGTTGTCATCTTCCATTAAGGCTCCTTTGATTGGCTTTTGTTGGGCCTGGAAACGGCAAACAGCTGCATGCAAATGGGACCCGTTTCCCTCCACGGCTGGCCTCCATTGTTCTGCGCCCCCCCCGGGCTTGACAGGGACGCTTTCTCCGCCGCATAAAGCCGGTGTAGCCTTTAGTCAAATAGAGAGTGCCCCCAGCGTGGACCCAGCAGGAGTATTTGAAGGCGGTTTTGTCTTTTTGCGCTGGTTTATTCTTGATATTACCGGTAGCCAGCATGTTTGCAAGAAAAGAGCAGATCTTAAGAGTCAGGCCTTTCTCCCCCAACGCCAGGGGATGCCTCCATAATCCAATATCCGGAGCCATATCGCAGTGGTCATACTGCGCGTGTGCACAGGCGAGGGAGACATTTGGAAGGAAGGCAAATTAAAAACATGTTTGAATTTGTAATCTCCAAGAACAAAGCCTCATCTGTTGTTTCCCTCTATGTATCCTGTCCTAGTGTGTGCTTTTTTCCCCCTAGCTGGCTCAATGGAACATTATCAATCCATATGTGCTGCAGACCCGGCGTGAACCGGAGAGCTCAACTGTTAGGCTTTCCGTGCAAACGTCACATTATCTGAAACTGGATGAAGGAATGATGTCCCATGGAACGCGTTTTTCTCTTTTTTTTACTTGCACTAACGAGACACAAGAGCTGCAGAAAGATCAGTGGGTGGGCGCTGCGCCGCGGTCGCCCACGGATCCCAACACGCCCCAACAGCGCTGATGAATGGGTCATATGAAAAGGGCAATTTTCCCTACTTCTATACATTACCTGTGAACGTTACAGGAATTAACACATTGCAATCGATTTACTTGGAATTCGAACAAGGTGATGATGTAGTTCATTCCGAAAAAAAAAAAAACTTTGGAAAAACACAAAGCTGGAGCCGCCTTGTTTCCCACTCACGCATGTCTGAGTAATCCTATTATTCGAATCCGTGCGTGCCCCCCACCTGCTGGAATCTGTGGATTTAAAGTCCACGCTGCTTCATCGAGCACTCATTCTGGCCATTTCAGGGCTGGAATTTCCTCCATGACAAAGCTTTTCTTGAAAGTAGATAAAAGATTTGAGTTTTAAGCCTTTTTTTCCACAATGTACAAATTACTCCAAGTACCACACCAAAGTTAGTGGGATTAGTTTTTAGGAACTTGCCACATATAGGCATACAAAGGCAGCAGTGTGAATGACCCAGTAAACACAAGCTTTCAGTTTCACCTCTAGGCAGCCAGTACATCGATGGTGTCATCATGAACACACTTTAAGAGCCGAACGTCTCAGAGCGAGTCCAGTGATGGATTAGGGGGATTTGAAGGGCAGGGGGATTTTTCGAGCTTGTTACAATGTTGTTCTCTCATCAAAAAAAGAGAAATGCCTGCAGTTGTGTCTCGAGCTGCTAGAGTGTCTTTGAGTAATCTCTGAATCTTCCCAAGTGGCTGTTCTTAGCAGCGTAGCGGCAGCTCCCGAAAATTCCTCCTGGTCCCAAAAGCTCCTCCTACGTGTCCAGGAAATGCTCCCCTCACTTCTCGATCTCTTGCTAAGCTTAATACATTACAACAGCAGCATAGGGCAGACGGTTTATTTTTTCCAGAGGGAAACCAGGGGCAGGAGGGGTGGGTGGGGCTCATGGGGAGATCACTTGGACAATCAGGAAGTGAAACTACTAGATATTTTTGTTCAATGTTGCATTTTCTGACCAACGAAGTGCAAGATAGCGATAAAGATGTGCTTGAGACGATTACTAAAATCTTGCAAATACCATAATACCCCCCTTAAAGAATGAAGACGACAGTTTTGAGTTTCATCAATGAAACATTATAACCCCAAAAGTACAAATCTATGCACTTCAATAGATAGAAAAAAAAAAAAGGATTGCTCAAATCAAAGCATAAATTAAGCAAAATACTACTCTCCTTTAACAAATATTACTTAAAGGGATATTTCGGGATTTGTGATATTGGGCCTCATTTCCTAGTTATCCAGAGTGTTGTTGATGTCTAGAGATATTTTTTTCTTAAATTCATGCAGTTCTTATATTTGAAGAGTCTAGTGGCGCTAGGCTAGGGCAAGGCTAAAGCATTTCTATGGCATCAGTTAGCCTGCTTTAAAAAACGTATAACGCCAGACTACCCATATAAATGTCTGTGTCGATAGAATAATTTGAACCATTTTGCATTTAAAATAACTTATATTTGAGCAGCATCAGCTTTGTGGCTGTAAGCTAACGCAGCGGAGGAGTGATCTGCGAGAAAATAGTCCCTCAAAATGCGGTAATTCATGTGATACAAGGTCAGTTATATTTCAAAAAATATTCTAATAACACAGACATGGGTAGTCAGGTGCACTGTGGAGTGGGTCAGACCGTTTTTAATGCAGGCTAACTGATACCATAGAAATGCTTTAGCCTTCCCCTAGCCTAGCGCCACTAAGCTCTTCAAATATAAGAACTGCATGAATTTAAGAAAAAAATATCTCCGGACATCAACACCACTCTGGATAACTAGGAAATGAGGCCCTATGTCAAAAATCCTTAAATATCCTATTAAGATGCCGACTTTACTTAACATCCCTTCAAGCTACAAATGTGCTCCACTTGGGAACCGCAGCATAAACTGACACTTGTAGTAACACATTTCCGCTACACTGCAACAAGAAACCATTCAAAGAGTCTTCCATTCTGACATCTTTAAATGTGAAATCTTATCCGAGCTCCGAACGTGACCCTCCCATCGCACTCCACCAACACAAAGGAGCGAGGTGCCAGATGAGCAGGGAGATTTGGGATTTAGCAAAATAACACCTGTGTCTCCAAGCAAAGGCAACACCCGAGAACAGCTTTTTTTTTCTCTCATCTTTTTCTTTTTTTTTTTTTCTTTTGCCGCACGCTTCTCCCGCGCGCCCGTCCTCTCACATTTCACTTCAACTGTCGACAAAAGCCGGTCCGAAAACGCGATGAAAATCTAGTTGGACATACGGCACCGTTTCCCCTGACACCCAAGTCCCTTGCTCTGGTCCACCTTGCTGGGAATCGTTTCTAAAGACGGTGTCAGACAAGACCACAAGGCCCCGGGGCTATACCGCGCCTTTCCCAGACTGCTGCTATCAGACACTCTTGATTCCGATATGAGGATTTTAAAATAGCAACTGGCAATACGGGGCCCGAGTCCATTTGTGGTTACGCGAGGCTGCCGAACTGGGATCCCTTTTCTCTTATACAGACAAGAATCCAAGCTCCTGCCACTTCAAATTCAAACCTCGCATCTGTATTCGGAGCCACGGCACTAAATCCTGTTCTCGCGGGGGGAAAAGCAGGGCAGTAGAGAATAGCTTGGCCTGTGGTGACTAGTTAAATGTGTTTGAAAAAAGGGAGAGCTTTGTCATTTCGCCCAAGCCGGTGCGTGATAAACCCCGCTGCCAGCTCTTAACTCTTCAGGTGGCTCCATTTTTGCCAGCGGTAGAAGATGTTTCACACGAGAACAAATCTTGAGGTATGGCGCTTTAGTCTGTGGCGTGGAACCTAGACAGTAGGGTTGAAAGGCATTTGGTTGGTGCATGCTCAAATGTGCCTTTTTCTTTCTGTGGCGAGAACATCTTATTCACAAACCTTTCACCCATGACGAGCAGGTTTATAGAATTATTTCTATTGGCTGCCTAATCATTTAGACATGGCTATGGTCTTCCGATACATTTTTGAGCATTTTCTGTTTTCTATGTAACATTTCTTCAATCAAGAAATGGTGCACTTAGAGCCGGCTAGTGTTTTTCACAGCTCCGATAGCATGGGACTAGCTTCAAAGACGTATTTATTTTATTTTTTTCAAGCAGAATTATTTATATTTTGTGAGATTAAATATAAAGTACGCTGTGGGTAAAGGTTTTCTATAATGCCCGGCTCTCCTCGCATGTTCAAATGCTTTATGGGAGTCCAGGAGTGGGAGACGTCGAATGCACCTATAGCCAACATTGTCAATGTCGAACATGGACGCATCATTAGGCCTATGACCTCAGCCTGCACGAGCTGTCATGGATTTTTAATGGCGCATATGTTAAAACAGTTCCATCTTTTCCCCCCCGCCTCGTGGGGCCCCATGTGAAGCAGGCGCAGTATGGCTTTGGCACATGCCGTTCTGTCTTTAGCATTTTGGAGTTCTGACTTTCCCAATGAACTTGAAAGCAATGCAGTGAACACTGGTCAAGAAGAGAAATAGGAATCTGTCCTTGAGAAACATACAGTACATCACAGGGATATTGACTGCAACCTAAGGCATGACACAAAAATTCAACGTTTATGAAGTGGATGTTGAAATTTGCTATTACTTTGAGATATAATTTGGTCAAATAAGAAATATCGAAACAAATCCCGATGTTTTGGCCTGGTTTATCTTACCGAGCTTCGCACATGTAACAGAAAACTAGCACAGCGTTCAATGTGAACTAAGGTGAAATGATTCTCTCACAGCAAGCATCAAGTTTAAGAGTAATAACATAATTCAATAATATTAATTATAACATTTAAGTAGAGGAGAAGCACTTTCAAACAACTTTCATAACTCAACACTAGCAGTGACGCATTTGGCTTCTGTGGCCATGATGTTAACTTGCTGTGCACATTATCTTCCGTCTCCTTCAGCTTTTTGTTTCCCTCATTTTTCCTCACCACCACCACCAACAAAAACATAAATTGGAAATTTACAACACAATGTGATCATGACAACTTAAATGAGCATTATGCAACTTTTTATTCAAAAATTAAAGTTGATATGTGTGCATAATTGACCTGCTGTATGAGTGGTCAACATGGCGCTTTTACTTTCCATCACAGTGGTCTCTAGGACGCTCCAGGCTCAATTGTTTGGAAGGTTTTCACAGCAGACGGACCCTCTCACCAGAAAGCCTACAAAACAATCGATCCTGGAGCCTTGTAGAGACCACCGTGATCGAAAGTGAAGGCGCCATGCTGACCACTCATACAGCCACTTTGTCACTACAGGGTCAAATACACACAAATGTCAACTGGTTTCCCCGCATAAAAAGCTGCATAATGTACCTTTAAAAATGGCAATTTGACAACAAGACACATTTAATTACCAAGGTTAGGGGAAATATCCCTCCTTTAGTATATTCACACCTCAAAGTACCACCTTTGATGCAAATTTAGAAAAAATATCACAAAAATGAGGAGAACCTGTATTACACAAGGCCCACCACATTTGACGCACAAACTAAAAACCTTGTTCCAAATGTCTACCGTATTTGCGAACCTGCAGAATGAGCTCAAGAAAAAAAAAAGCCAGCACAGCGGTTTAAACATTATTAGCCTTGTTGAACCACCACCAGGCATTTAAGCGGCGTGGACAGTACTGCTTCTCTTCCGGCGATATCCCACTGCACACGAGAAGTTCGGCCACTGCTGATGCACAGTCCACACAGCGGATTATTCCGGTTCGACGGAACAGCCGGCTCAGCTGCTCTGGTCTGCAGATGAAGAATGTCTCCCATGGGAGCCCTGGACTGAAAGAAGGGGAAGAAAAGAGCACAAAGCGGTACGCCGTAATGACTGCGTCTTAATTTGGCCGCCAGAACCGCTCTTCCCTCGCGCTCGCGTCGATTGGCTGGATGATCCCTGACCCCAGGGGCGCATATCAAAAGAACAGAGCCGCGGAAAGCGAGGAAGTATCATTATACTGCTAATATGTATCATCCGCTAAAGCACAAAGGGTCAGCACTTTGTACCCTTCATGACAGGAATATGAAAAGCTATATTGCTAGATTTAATGTCTTCTCTGACCGTGAGCACATTAGCAAGATTAAAATAAAGTATAACATGACGAGCCGTGAGTGTTATTTCTTCACACACATAAATAAGTCCGGGAAGGCTAAACAAGCACATACAAATATTTCTCTTGAAGATGAAAACAGCATGCGCTCTCCGGAGGGGCCCTCTTTTTGACGGAATCAGATCATTTGGATGCCGGCGTAACGTCGTATTTCATTCCGAGGCGCGAGCAGCGCAGTGTTTAAGGCGAGCGCTCCCAGGTGAGGCGGCGTCGCCGCGTCGCGGGTCAGCGTCGAGACCACGCGATGCTTAACTCCCCTTAAAGACCACATGTCAAACACGTCTCGCGGAGCTGGATTTTACGCTCAAGAAGATGGCTGCGAAAGGTAGTCAGGTGCCTCCCCAAAGGCCGCGGGAGGGCGAGGGGAAATGAGGCCGCGGGATGAAGAGGAAGGAACGACGGAACACATAAAACAGGGGAGAGGAGGATGGGAAGGAAGAAAGAAGGGAAAGAAGAAATGTAAAAAAAAAAAAAGGAAGAGAAGAATAAAGGCATTATGAAAAAGCAAGTAGAGAGGAAGAAAGGAAGGAAAGTCTGAATTAAGGAAAACATCAAAGGGATTAAGGAAGTCATAAGAAAGAAAGACAGAAAGAAAGGAAGAGAATAGAGTAGAGTGGCGTGGACCACATTTGCACAGGCAAGGTGGGTGAAGTGTCTTGCCCAAGACATGTATTACATGTATTTATTTTTTTCACATTACACGCGTCAACCCCACATAACAGCGATAATAGGTGTGGCCATACCGCCTTTGCTCTGCCCAATCCCGTCAGACCTTGGAAGCTAAGCAGGGAAGGCCTGGTCGGTACTTGGATGGGAGACCGTTTGGGAACACCAGGAAGCCTAGCGAATGTAGTGAGTGAGTGAGCGGGTGGTGGTGGTCGGAGGGGCCGATGGCGCAGACTGGTTGCCTCGCTTCCGTCAGTCTACCCCAGGGCAGCTGTGGCTACAATAGTAGCTTACCACCAACAAGTATGGATAGTGCAATGTAAAGCGCTATATAAAACCGATGCATTATTATTATTATTATGAATCAACATGGCTGTACCTCTGTAGCCTGGAAAAATCCAGACTCACCGCTGTACCAGCCGGTGAGTCTGGTCACCGTTGCGTCGAATCCATTTCCCACAGCGGTAGATACGCAAGCAAACAGGAAGCGGAGTAAACCAATCAGCGAAGGGTGGGCGTCTGCTGTTGATGTGGTGTTATTAGCGGTTTTGCGTTAATATTTGCGCAGGATTATGAATAACGAAACTCACCTACTGTCGATGTGTTTTTTGGTCATTTACCGCCGACTGGAGACACGCTTTCTCTCTTTCGTGCATCGTTCGTAGATTGTTATTGAGGGGACTTCCGCGTCCCGTGAGTGACGTTGCTCGCTAACAACACGTCACGGCAAATAAACGATTCAGATTGGACGTGAACGGATTAATTTTGCGGAAGGCGCGAGCGTTGACTGGGTGACCAGACTGATCCCCCGCTGGATAAAAAAATACAGAGGGGAATCATTCTGGTCTCACCAGGCTAGTACCTCTGTTTCCATAACAAAGAGCACCTGGGCGGTGCCATAGGAAACATCACGCACGGCCGCCGCGCTGGGCACAATGAAGCCAAATACTATCTTTTGATGGAGCTTATGAAATTATTCTGTGATCCCAAGCAACTTAAAGACGTACTATAAAGGTATGCTACGTCCAGAGGTTATGCTAACAGCCAACAGCAGTTTAAGCTGTGCTAACGACGGCTAAACGCTACAGTCCGCAAAATCACCTTTTTCAACATTGGTTTGGTGTTTGTGAAAAATAAATCCCTTTGGCCTGAGTCAGAGGCCGGGGCCAGAAGCCGTCTTGACCCTTGTCTGACACGGCGCCCAGTCGAAACGCAGTAAGACAACGTTTCACCGATGGAAAAGCAGCAGCAGCAGGAGACGGGTTTCGAACCGCAGATTCCTGACCATTTCAGCCACTATCTTTTCAAGAAAGACCACACACACAGAAGAAAGAAGAAACTATGCACGTATGGAAGTGTTCCCGGGTGCACCGCTGAGCTATGTATGACATGTGCAAGTTGCCAAATCACGTCTAAAACATCACCAAAGCATGATTTATCTTTTTTGGGAAGAGCCAAATGTTGCCAACGGTAGAGATAAATATTCACCCCATTGATCGGATAATAACTGAAGCTTGAATAAATCATGAGAGAAGCTAGGCCAACACACTTTTGCCATATTGAATAAAGTGTACACAGTGACGAGGAATAAAGAATCTGTTTGAAACCTTTGTTGTGATTTCATGCCAGAAAAACTATCAGCTAAAAGAAATCTGAGCTTGCTTTTTTTTTGGAACGCCAATAGAGTTACGCAAGATATGGACTTTGCAGGTTAACAGAATGAGCCTCACCCTATCGAGCGCCATTTGTTTAACCCACCCTCCCAATGTATCAGAGCGATCTCTCGTATCGCTCTTTGCAGATGCGGTATCCCCGCCCTCCGGGCCCTCGCGCGGCGCTGCACCCGGGCTCATATTGGGTGCCATCACGGAGACGAGGTGTCAGGGGAAAAAACCGCAAGTGCAACACGGATAACATAAATAATGAGGCGGAGAGGACCGCGACGGCCGGGGAGAAATTGAGATCAGGGCGGGGGGGGGGGGGGGGGGGGGGGGGGTGTGAGAGCTTGAAAACGATAGCGGACAGACAATCTGGACGGAGACCGGCGAACGCAATCTGCCGGAGAGATGTAAAGCCGGTCCATGCTATCATCTCCTCGCTGACGGTTCAGTCGGGGTCAGGCGGTAATGATGTCGCCGCCATTTCAGTGTCTCCTCCTCCCCCCCGCCTGGTTTGGGCGAAAACGGGGAGACAAAGGGTTTTTCCACGTTGTTTTGTCTTTTGTTTGGCACACGCTATTCATCATGGCGAGTATTACGATACTATTTTTAATGCGGATTCTGTGGCGGATTTGATTAATGGGGGATCCTTATCTGTAATGTCTTGGGGACACTTCCTGAGTCGCTGCTAACAACTTTCATCTGCTATGCACATTTTTCAGAACGTATTGTTAGGAGACGATTTAGACTCTGGGGGGGGTGGATTCGACGCTCGCATAGGGATTTAAATGATACACGAGGGGGTGACTGGCAAAGTTTTCAAGGAGCAGGCCGTTTCTGACGAGAACTATTTGGGCATTTTGAGCTGAAAAGTGTCTAGGGGAAAGAGAAGTTCAAAGTTACTGGATTGTTACATTATGGATGAACTGGCTATAGTTGGTGCGGCGCATACTTGTGGTCAGCAATCTCAGTTTCTTCTATATTCGCTGCAGCAATGCCGGTTGCCGTCTAGTTCGATGGAAGGCGTTCACATTTTTATACATTCAACAAGCATTCGATATACTTAGCGTTAACTCTCAAGAAACGCTTACGAGGTGGAGAAAGTCTTGCTCAATACAGTAAGGCGCAATGCACAAGCTTGGTATTTACAATCAATTGCAACTGGATCAAGAATTACTGCTAAAGCATAAATAAAAAAAACACATTATGAACATGTGAAGGAGCATTAGCCTTAACAGAAGACTGAAATATGAACGACGGAACTCTTGAAGCTAATTAAAAGTGCGATTTTCATGGATAGAAGGAACAAGGACTGAAGAGCTTCCAAATAGAGCTTTTAATCCAAATAATACTTGTTCTATCTTTCAACCAGAAAAACGGACAATGCCAGAATGAAAAGCCTGTTGACCAATATTTTCTCCGACGCGCGCATGGGAAATCATTTCCATTGGCGCCAGATGGATTTCAGATCTACTTCAGTTCACCGTAGACTCAATCAATCGCCAGTTCAGTTTATTTGTTTCAGTCACACAAAATAATATATTTTTTACAAATTACATAGAAACAATCCATGTGAGACCAAAACGGGCAGAAGGAAAATCTTGTTTGCCTAATTTAACTTTTAACTCAATATAAGTTTCCTTACATTATATAATAGGAACACATAAAAAAATATACAATATATCCTTCAAAAGGAGAACAAATTCATTCATTTGCATACTGTATCTCTCAAAAATAGACCGAGATCATCTTGCAGTTTTCCACTTCTTCACTCACTTTATTCCATAACTGAGCCCTCAAAAACATCTTTGTCTATACCTCTTGTTAGCTTTTGGCAGAACACATTTTCAATCATCTCTTAAATTATATTTAATTTGTTGAAGCTTAAAGTATTTTTTGCACAATTTCTGGAATATTTCGTTTGTTTAGTTTTAAACATAATTTGAATTGTTTTATAATATCATGAAATATAAGGTTTGATTTATTAAATAATGGATGCGTATGGTCATAATACCCAGCATTATTGATCAAAACTATACAATTAAGTATTATCAATAATATAAATGTATATGACCTATAGTTCTACACATATATGGGAGTATTTAGGTACATTTATAGATAAGGCTTTATTAAAATATTTTGTTTTGTACAAAATACCAAGTCATTTATCCATTTCAGTCATTCAATATTCTCACTTTTTTCCCAACAAAACCTTAATTTGAAATCAAACCAACTCAACTTACAGTATTTGTCAGACATTCTAGAGAAACATTTATTTTAGTACATCTAGCTTACGCACAGAAAGCATTACTTTCATTTGGATGAAAGAAAAAAGAAACTCCCTCAGGCTAAAAGATACAAGTTTGGCGACTATTTGAAATTCAAAACAAACGCTCCACCCGCCTCGACCTGCAACTTTACCGTTTCGTGTTCCAGTTACTAGCTTCTCGGTTACACCTGTGAATTTTTGCCGGCTGAATAAACGTCAAAATGTCACGATCTTTGCGAGGCGCATTCCTGGACAATAGTTCTGGCTGCTATCTCCGGGACGCTGACCACTTTGATTGACTGGGCGCGCGATGACCTTGCCCCATTCGCTTTCACCGGTGCTCGGGGCGACGCGCTGATAAGGGATGCGCAGATGGCAAGATCTTGATGACAGACAGTTTCCTTGCCTCTCAACATTGTGCCTCTCGCAAACTCACCGGGGGCATTTTCCCCGCTACAAGAGGGGCTCAATACTGATAGCGTAAGGCAAACAAAAACGCCCTTTGTGCCGAGTGGAGGTTTTTCCATGCGTTGTACTTATTCAATTTCCTGCGCGGCAAGAGAGGGCTTTCTTATCTTCCAATGTTTATACCTGCAAATCGACTGCGGGCCTTTGTTTGCCAGTGACCCGCCTCGAGGTGACATTTAATTCCTCTGCAAAAAGAATGGGTCATGCTCTGTCGCAGCCTCTCAGCCTGTGAGGAGCTTGCTAATACCGAGAGGGGCGCGGATATGCATTGCCAGGCTGCACTGGAGCTACACGTATTCAGCCATGCAAAGGTATGTCGAATGAACAAGAAGCCTTCGCGGGGTGAACTAAAGCGGAACCACTTTCCCCTAATGTTCATACATCACCGCCCGTTTGCTATTTCCATCTGCCGAGTTCTTAAGATGCTTCAAAAATCTATGAGCACGCTGCGTGGGTCAGAAGGAATATTTACCAAATCCATCACGCTCGTATTGATCGCCATCATTCCTCTGCTGTCACTTCAAGTTTGAAGTCGACCGTTCACTGAGTGGATTGAAATTGCGAGCAAAAATGTGAGAGCTGAGTTGTTATGACATTTTTGGTGAGAAGACAGGTAGAGACAAACGCATCGTTTTTGGACATTTTTCACACTGAGTAAATATAATTACTGCCTCTCTCCCTCCCCTTCTGCTAATAGCACTGGCTTTGTTCAGATGGCCTTCATGTTCTTTTAGACACATGATGTCTAAACGCTCTGTTAAAGGCTCTCAGCATTAACAGCAAAGCAGTTGCAAATTCAGTGCCATGGGTATTTAGCAGAGCGAATAACTCGCCACAATGTCCCTTCAGTGCTAAATGTTATGCCCCACATTCTGAGCGTTGTTAAACTCTGGGCTTTTGTGTTCAGGTGAAATTAGTCTCGACATGACTCCGAGCTATTATACAGTACTAGCCACGACTGAAGTCCACAGGAGTTACTATTTTAATACTGTACATTTGTCCTTAAAGTTGATTCATCTCATTGGCAAACACCTTTCCTTAAACAATGGGAGTTATAGATGTTCTATCCAGATGACTGCTCTGCTTCTCCTCAACTTTAAAGGCATTACTTTTGTTTTGACAGCTGAACTCCCCTGCAGCGTACATTTACAACAAGCAAATCCACAAAGTTGAACATGGAGGCCCAGCGACTTTATGGTTATAAGTTGTGTTCATCTATTATGTGAATGAAGCTGCAACACAACACGCGTGAGGAAAGCTCTGCAGCTGGGCCATGTTTATACAACCTGTTAGCATTAGGGTGTGAATCCCACGGCTCAGCCCCGCTCTGTGTTAGTGAGATTTAAAGCAGGCTTAATAAATGAAATCAAACTGTCAGAAGCGGAGGCTCCTCGGCCATTAAATGAAGTGTTTGTTCATCAGGCGGCCGTATAACAGCCACTTTTACAATCATGTCTGCACACACAATAAAAGAGCAGGCCTCGTACTTGAGAAAACAGCCCTCCTCTCACTCCTTACACTGCTTCACCAAAAACACTCAGGAAACCGTGTTGCTGGAAATCCACAATGACCCTATCAAGGGTGAGATAGTATTTCATTTCCTCTGAGTGAAATGGAGATCCTTCAGATTCAGATGACTCTTCATTTCAATTTCAGGCCCCCTTCTCATTACAACTTTTTTTTTTTACTAAAAGAGCACCCTCTTGCTCAATCTTCAATTTTCTTGCGCATTTACTGCAGTAAACACAAAAATCATAGCACCCCCACTTCTGTCCGCATTTAATCATAAGCCACCCTCTCAAATGTAAATTGGGGAATTTGGAAGTGAAATGGAAACTTTTGGAGACTTTTCAAGATCCCCTTTAGGACATATGCAGATGGTTTATTTGTTTAGTATGTTTAAAAACTGTGTGGACGTTTGGAACAGAATGTAAGAAATCTGACTAGCGTGTTGTTTTCATCATACAAATACGACGACGTATGGACTCCAAATCACCAGCGTAGATCTGCGCTGAAGTTGAAAAGTGATGTTTGACACATTTATCTCGATAGATGATATGCAGATGATGTCACAGCATGCCAACAGAAGCCATACGAGTGTATAACATTCTTATGCCCCTGACGCCCCCTTAGTTTGTATAGGCTTGGCTGACACGAAAGCGCGGGGACTTCAGGATCCCATTGCCAAACTGAAAGGTGAATCATCGCTAACAACAACCGCACTTTTACCCACAGCGAGCAACTTGTACAAACACTTGAACAATGTCGCTGTCACCGAGTCCTCCCCTTGTTCTGTGTCTCGCGGCACAGATTGACCAGTCATCTGTGAACCTCCCTCACTGGCCTCGCTGACGATCCATGATGGGCCTGTCATAGACCCCGCTGCCTTGGATATGCATTAGGAAATGGCACGGCGCGCATATCAATGGATGACAGGCCGGATGACCGTGGCCCTGAGCCAGACGAGAGTCAGCGTTGCACAATGGCACCCCCCCCCCCCCCCTGAACCAGTTCAAGAGTGGAAATACCAGCGTGGCACAGGGGAAGACGTGCTGGGGCTGGGGGTGGGAGGGAGGGAGAGCTACAGCGGGGAAAAGGGGGGGGGCACAGCAGGACAATGTATGCCACCGCTCCGGATTCATGTTGTGCTCAGACGTGCTGTTAACCTTTACAACCTTTGTCTGTGGCTATTTTAAACTCAGGAATATTTCCCCCAATCAGGACAGTCTCCCTTAGAGAGTGTTGTACAGCGCGGCAGGGGTCTGGGCTGTACTAAATCAACAGATTTTTTTTTTTTTTTGTCTCTGTTCTAAAATATGCCGTCAGTGTGCCTTTGAAATCACACTTTCCCAGGTCAAATATCAGTATCAATGTAAATCGGGGCATCGTGGATGTTTTTTCACAGCAGATTGTCCAGTAGAAGCGGAAAAACGGCAGTCATAGCTAGCGTCAGCAAGTAGCATGACAGAGCAAAATAGTTAAACAGCCCATGCATACATACAGTAAGTGACGGAGAATGCTAACATGTAGCATCATGTTAGCATTCTCCGTTACTTATGTATATATGGGCTGCTTAACCGTTTTCCTCCCCTCCATGTCTTTTTATTGTTTTTTTGGGGTAGAATTCTACATTCATAAATTGTTAAAGAGTAATTGGAGAAAGTTAAGATTTTTCTCTCCTTTGTTTTCCCCCCTCTGAATGCTTCAAACATTTACCATACATGGGCGTTTCCAGAGATGCCGTCCGTATCTATATTAACGCCTTATTCAAAGTTTCCCATGTCCGTCTTCCGGGATGACATAGACTTTACATAGATCGCAGGAGATGCAATACACAAACTGGGTGGTTCACTTTTGGTGCTTTGAACACAACCACGAGACAACCAAAGATTACTCAAACATGCGTGAATGACTCATAAAAAGTGAAATCGATCCATATAACTTTAGGCTTTATTGACCAGACCCATTAGCTAAGTATATCAATACAATACACACAGCATGCTGCTCACACAGAATGTAGGCCTATCCAAATTTACATCCACACACAATCAATATTAAAACAAAAACTTGAAAATGTCAGTTAACTGTGTATAATTCACATCTCAATGGGAAATACGCGTCTGTGTATCTCCCAACGCCGAGCTAAAAGCACTCATTCTTTTGTGTATATTGCAAAAGCCCAAGCTGAACAAACACAGCCTGTAATCCCCGTCTTTGCAGTCATGACGGAAATATCAAACAACAGTTACCAAAAAAAACACTACCACCTTTTTTTTTTTTTTTGAATACATCCCTTTGTGCAATACTTGAACACAAAGACCTCTCATATTTGGGGGCATTTTAACAGAAAGGCCCAGACTGTTGACACTAAACTACGAGACATAATCCCTTGAATCTGCCTTTCCTTCGCTTTAAAAGACGCTTTAACCACACCTTTGTTAGTCGGCTGCCTCTTTTGAAAATGCTGATCTCCCTTTCAATTGTGTCGACTGGGCGGTCGGAAGCGTCTCAAACAACAACAAAAAAATAAGACACCACAAGATACCTGCATGACCTAGTTCGGGGCAGGCGGGAAGTGGAGTTTTTATAGATCTGTTATATAATAATGGCACAAGGATGGGGGAGCGAAGTGGGGCACGGCTAACGCCAACAAGGAGCAGACGACGCCGCGCTGAAAAGGAGGAACGGTTGACGTCGTTTGATGCTTTCTCAATGGTGGTGTCGGCGGTGATGGTTAAAGCCTCTGCACATATGACTTTTGAACATTTTATTCCTTCCGTTTTAGGATGACCAGGTTGTCCATACTAACCTGTGTGATCTTTCAAGAAGACTTCAGACAGATTATTTTGGCTTGGAGAGAGGAGGGTTAGCATCCTATTATTTTAGCTCTGCGTCGAATGGTCATGAATTAGCGGAGACCTTGACATCTTTGCGTTGCAAATGGGCTACAGTAGAGGCTAATTGCGTGTTTTATTTTATTTTTTTATATCCAACTTGAGCATAGGAATAAAAAGGAGGAGCGGCGTTTGATCCTAACGTACGTGGACAGTTAGCAAGCCGGCTAGTTTTGGGAAACTTTCCACCGTTTGTTAGCCTGTTCAATGTATTAGCATTAGCCATCAAACATCGCAAATTATGAACAATCCAGATGTTTTACGCTGCTTTCATTGATCATTCATTATTTAGGTGATATCAAAGTCTACTTAATGAATGCAGGAAACCGTTCAGATACAAGCTAGCATAAAAAAATAGACTCTGAGCTAAATGCTAAACTGTATTCAGGTAAATTTTTGCTTTTTTTACACACTAAAAACATCATCTTATAATGATGTTAATGATGAAGAAAACACAGAAGTTATACAAATGCCAAGGAAACTGACACATCATACCTCGCCATACTGTAATATAGGAATTGGGAAGTCGTAGGCTAAAAGTAGGCATTTGTAGGAACAGGCTCAGATTGCTAAAGCCATTTCTATGATTTCCATGCAACTTTAGAAATTATTTTCAGCCACTGCAAAGGTTGGCCCACCATTGACAAGGCACTTTTTTATAAATTGAATGCCGATTGTTCTTGCTTTAAAGCACTAGGTTAACATTATTTGCACTGTAAAAGGAAACACTTGTTCTTTATTCAGCGCACAGAAAAGGGATACTTAGTGGCAGCTCATGTGTCAGTTGGGTATTATGCTAGTAGCTGTCTTTTCTGGAACAGTCCCACAAAGCAGGTTTAAGTGCCTGGTTGTAAAAAAATAAAGCTAAAATAAACAGTATGTGCGCAGATTCAGTGATTCTTTTCCTTTTTCATCCGTTTCGTTTGATTTAGAACAAATTGACTTCTTTTGTCAATACAGAGAGCCCTGACTGCTGCTCATTTTGGTGAGTCAACCCGGGAGAGGGGATGAAGAGGAAGGAGAAAAACCACTTTAGTTTGAGCCCTGTCAATGAGCATTTCAAAGGGAGCGTAGGGAATGGTTTTTTTTTTCGGTGAAAAACGATAATGCGATTATTCTCTCTCCTGGCCAAGGGACAGGAGGTAATTATCAGGTAGAGTTTACGCGGCGGACGCACATGGAAACAGATCACAAGAGGCTGGATGTAAGCCCCCGGAGGCACGAGCAGCCCAAGGTGAGTGGCATGTGGATAGAATCAGATACGTATTTCCCCTCAAACTCGCATTCCTTTATTAGCGGATGGGCAAATATGCATTGCATTCTCAGGGCTCAGAGCGCTCGCGCGTCGAGTGAAACCCAACACCACAACTCTCTGCATACCAAAGCAGCATTCATTTTTAAAGCAATTCAACAGGACTATTCAAGCCGGGCCAAATCAAAAAACTATTCTTCAAATCCCCCCGCTAACATTCCGTCTCTTCCGCATTATTGAAAATTCCTAATGCACAAAAATACGCGGCTTGAAAGCTAATAGGACAGCCTGCTCCAGAGCAATCCATCAAATCGCACACGCTGCAGTCTGGTTTAAAATAAAACCGGCAGAGAAATCTATCATAGAACAAAAACAGCAGGGGAGGGGACGAGACAAAGCCCAAATTGAAAAGGAATCCCTTGAAATAATGTTCTTCAGTGTCGATCTGTAATCAATGCTAGACGTCTTCTGTGTGTGATTTCAGGCTTACTTTGTTTCCAAGGGACAATGGCTCTAAAAAGCGGGAGGGGGAAACGTAATCATAATCATTAAGTAGACATGGCGGCATCAGTGGTTTTTGATGGGCATGTAACAGACGGGAGTGTTTTTGTGACAATACTTGTAATTACAGCCAAATACACTGATCAGAAGTGAGGGAAGGAAGCAGCACACACACGGGAAAAAAAAGAGCCTTGGGTTGTCATGGCACACAATTAGAAACCACTGACGCACACTGGCAGCTCCCACATCTGCCCAGATTTCGGTTCCACAGGTACTCATGCAGATCGGACGGACGACGATTCAGATGTGCCATTTCAATTTGATCGCAATTATCCGGCAATCTGCTTTCCCGCGGGGCCAAAAGTGATGCATTTTCAGGTTTATTTGTTTTCTGCTGATTTCGTTTCAGCCACTCTGGACGCGGACGGTGGCCAGCTAGTCACATCAGTTGAACATCCAGAATACTGTTGCATACGGAAGGACTTTGCATCTACACGTGTTATTGAATCCCTCTCTCGGGCGGCACGACCCCGTCATAACTTGTGAAAAGCCAATTTGGAAAAAGAAAACGCACTGGCAATCTCGTTTTGCAACTTCGGAATCGCGAGGAATTTTGAGAGAGGCTCCTTCATTGATCAAAGGGTAAAACATATTGTTGAAATAGCAACCGTGGGAAATGATGGCAGAATCGAGTGGCCATTGTTTTTGTGCATCTGAAGAAATGAAATAAGGATGGAACCCTTTGCTGACGGAGGAAAAAGAAACAGCTATGAATTGGGTGCTGTGATCTTTGTGCAAGGGCCGGGCGACATGATGATGATGAAGATGATGAAAAGCAAATTGTAATCTGACATTCTGCTGTCTCTTTGGAGAGTTAATCGGATAATAAGCTTTATGCTCAAATACAGACATTTGTCCCCACTCACTGCTTCTTTTTCGTCTCGTCAAGCTCGGAGTGAGTGACGGGGCGTTTAACCCATCACAGTGAAGTGTGAACTTTCAGACGAAGCAGATTGTTAGAGAGTAAAAATGACGCGCTCCAACCTTAACTTTGGCTTGCATATCAGTATGACGCACAACAGGCCGGACTGGCGCAATGTCCTGAGTTCATGTCTCCGGGTCCCGCACTGAGGGTAAATAAACTTCACTTGCATAAGGCTTCCAGTCTCCTGCCTATGTTTCATCTGTACTCTCAGACACCATTGGTTCCCCTCCAACAAAGATGACTTTAGTTGCAAAAGGCCGAATACGCGCTAAGCTGCAAGGTTACAAATTACTTTGCAAGCCTTGGTTCATAAGCACTCCTCATCGCCTTTGTCCAGGAGCTAATGAATTCAACACGTTCATAATCTGTATAATAGGCGCATTCTTGAATACAGAATGCAATAACACGGCTTACCGACACATTATAGAAGAAGGGAGGCGAACAAGCCCTCCGTGGGAACTTACCTTGTGAAGAGTGAAAGCAGAGGAGGAGGAGGAGCAGGAGGCGGCAGGGCGGCGGACACCTCCACAGAGCAGAGGCCATTGTGTGTCGTATGCAAGGGAGCGCTAAAGCTAAAGGAGAGCGTGGAGAGGATGAGGCAGGGGGAAGAGCAGGGCCAGACGGGCGTCAGCGATCAGTGGTTCTCCAATAAGCGTCACCAGTCATCTTCTCATCTGCAGAAACAGTAGAAAGGCAACTTTATACTGACTGATAATCATTTAGCTGAGAAGGGAGAGGTTAAAATTGCAATTAGCCTAAGCTTTGAAATGAAGGATAATATTTTTTTGCATATATTTCGTTTTTTAAGCAACTGTGGAAAGCTGCATTAACTGACGGAGAGTAATCTCTAGGAGCTTGTGAACAGCAAAAAAGAATGGGATATCAAAATTGGTGCCATGAAAAAAAAAGGAGATCATTAGTGCTGTTTAGAATCTTGTACTGATTCCATTACACCTGGTCACACGTTATTACAACAAACCTCATAGCCTCTTGAGGACTACAGTTCTGACCAGTAACAGGAAAGCAGAGTATGTCTGCATGGGCTGGATGTCTACTATTATTACGTATGCTTGGCTTGCATTAGGGCCACAATTTGGAAATGGTTTCAACATGTCAAAAAGTTAACCCACATGGCCATTTTTATTACTGATTCACTCGATGGTCAATTGGCATTCTCATCATTTGGACAAAGACAGTTATTTTGAGAACTCGATGTTCCCCGGCATTACTTTTGTTTGGCTTGAACGGAGGCAAAAATGGATTTGCACCATCATTTTGTTCAACATTTAATTTTATTTTGTGTTTTACTCATTTTATATTTTAAAGTGAAATCCACTTTAGTCTACTGTCACTACAGTTTATCGGCCTGGCTTCAAACAAGCAGCATGAGCAGAACAAGTCTTATCACATCGTTTCAACTTCACAAGTCTTTTGCCAGTTCTACACAACCATGTACTTCCTATTAAATCATTTATGGCTCGATTGACTTGATATTTCTTGTCAGGTAGCTGCGGCACATGCGGGGACTTTTTAAGGTGCTTTTCCTGCATATAAAATGGAAATATGAGTCACATACCGGCAGAGAGCTGAATTATTAGACAAAAGCTTTTGATGCGAAACCTTTCACTAAAAAATTACAGCTATTCATGTTCTTCACCTAAACATACAAGACCAAGTATACAAACTAACAACCGGATGTTTACGCGGACTAACTCATCCTGCCTCCACAATTCACTACCACAGCTCCGTTGGGACAGAAAAGACGGTATCTCCAGTAACAAGGTAAGCCGCCGTTAGAGACGCAGCTGTTTTGTGAACTACTTTTGAGCCCCCACGCCTTATAACAAGAGCAAAAGAAGTGCGGTGCTTTGTCTTGGGGGTGGGGGGGGGGGGGGCAGCAGCAAAAAAAAGGTTAAAGCCTTGAGACAGGAGCACTTGGCAGACTGATAAGCAGCTTACGGAAATCAAACCCAGGAAGGATATGTGGTGTCATATGTGGCTGCTGCTAACACCAGACGCTAATGCTACGAGGGGTAAAGGAGAGGTTGGCATGGCACAGCTTGGTTTGCGTTCTCTTTGCCACACGTTCAAGGGTGCTAAATCAGCTCAGCATACGGAAGACTGATGACTGACAACAAATCATCAAGTGAAGTGATATTAAAAGGGAAAATTCACAAAGACGTCAGAAAGCCTGTCATATTACTGGGTTAAGTGCCATTTCTATTTTGATTTGGCAACTGAATACGCAAGGGACTATGCTGCTTCTGGCAAGTTGACTAAAACTATTTTGTTTTTCTATACATTTAGTCAGTAGTCATATCGCATACCTCTTCAAATATTAAAAGTTTAAAACACAGAGTGATACCGGCCATAGCGCAGTTATTGTAAATGAAAAATGTACAATAACTATGAAAATAATTTAGAGACGACAATTTGAAACTTTGCAGATAAATATAAGGAAAAAGTGTATAGCAATTTTCCTGTCATTTTATGTTTACATATAATGAAAAGGCAACAATTGCAAATATTTTCAGGAACAACTTATAATAATAATAACAACAATAAATTGAACCTGATGGTTTTATTTTGTTGATACATTATTGACAAAGATTTTTTTGGAGGGGATTTTAGATATCTTATTTACTGAAGTGAAAATATTGTTACTGCTCTCGATTCGCAATGAGTCAGTTTGGTCTTTTTGTTTTGTTTTTACATTAAAACGAAGATGATAAGGTTGAAAACGAGATATAATTTGCTGAACTGACCACTGAGTGAAAATCTATGTTTTCACCTTGTAAGTGTCATAAGTGACCAAGCTGACATTCAATTCTTTAAAACTTGTCTTATATTTAAAATAATCGTACAATCGTCAGTAGGTGACATCAGCTTATTAGCTTCCATTGCATTAGAATGTTACTTTTCAATTCCCCTATAAAATCAATTAGGTATAGATAATTGTGTAAGATTGCATCTTAACCGTAAATCCTTTTTCCGCTGGTCAACATTGCCCATTATGTTTTTATAACAAACAACATGATGAGTAACATCAGTAAGACATCAGGGACGTAGACTTTTTCTTCTTTTTTTTGACATAGACATTTTGAATAGGCAGGCATATTACATTTCCGTTCAGTCCTTTGTGCTCACCTCCTGTTTTATTTAAAAGGATGAGAAACCTTCCTAAATTCATACACCATCACTCTTACACAACCCACAAGACGTCCCAGACCACACTGCACCGGACTGGCCTTTACAGTACGGCTTTGACGGATGCACCCTGCCTGTGTAAACATATAGTGGCAGATCCCATACGCGGCGCTGATGCACAAACAGAGGAGAAGCAAGTAAATTTATGCGCCCACACGCTCTTGTTTATTCCCCCGTGCCTGTCATGCCATGTGTCCCCCGCCCCGCAAGCGCGCGCACACACATACACACACACACACACACACACACACACGCGAGGATGGCACATACTATAGTATGAAGTGAATGTTTCCTCTTCCTCATAGCCGCACCATGTCAGCTACCATGATTATTTTATAATGAACCTAAATTTGAGCAGCAGAACACTCGGCCCTGATCGCTCTCCGGGCGCGGTTAATGCGCTGCTACTGCTGGGGTATTTTTGGAGAGCATGGAAAACGGGCGGGACATGGGAAGCTTTCACATTAGCATACGGGCTAATAATTGAAGGAGCTATTAAAATCTATTACATGCATGGCCATGCACCGCATTGACTGAGTTTTACAGCCGCGCACAAGCCCAATGCATGTCCACCTCGACCGTTTTTATTTTCATTTGAGGTCACTCCGGCTTCTGCAGCACAGCGTGTGCCAAGGAAACGCACGTTAAAGCTAGCTAATAATTTATCTTTTAAACTTGGGTGGCTGTATAGGAATTGTGCTTGTATTTGTCTTGCAGCTATTTATGTGCCAGTGGTGCCGGCCCAGATCACATAAGAGGCGAATGGAAGGTGCGTGCTCGGCGCGGGAACTCTTTGTGTCCTCCGTGACTGTTATGCTCATTACGGCAGCATTTTGGTGAAACGTGAATCATTCCAGAGCTTGGCTTATCCGGTGCACTTTTACACCAGCATAATACAAGCTTTGTCGAGAGGATATTCAATCCATAAACTCAGGCCATAAATAACCTACTCTTTAGCTTAGTTGTTAACAAAGCTAGCGTAAATTGTTAGCCAGCGTTAGCTAAGCCTACAGAAGGCTGTACAAGTGCAGCTGCTAGATCGGCCTGAACAAAGGCACTTCCTTGCTAACAGAATGGTAAGATCATCTTAGCGCAGTGTTTCCCAACCAAGGGTACAGGGAAGAAGAAGAAAAACAAGTAGGATTTGTATATTGCTTTTAAAGGAAAGCTGAAACTTTGCAGTAAAAGCCTTGTTTTTCAGAGTATTTTGGCTTTGATTTGAACACAGCACATTGTCTTTTTTTATTACTAAATAGGAGTTTTAGTTGAAAACTTTCTATATAAATGGCCGCACCCACGATGTCGGAAGGGGTAGGCAACGGCAGGCACAGGGGCCAAACCCGGCCCTCAATCATAGAACCTCTGCCCCTCCAGATGATTCTGTGGAATATTATTACACAAATTAGAGACCCAGTGCCTATTAAAGTGCTCTAGAAAGGTGAAAAATACTGTAAATTCCTTCAAATGTTCTTATCAGACCACCCATTTAGGCCATATATCATATACAACACTGGCATTTGTAGAAAGTGATGCTTTACTTTGGCCCAAGATTGGAGGGTCGGGGGCCTTGGTCTTTTGACGAAGAAAATCGTCCCTCCACCAGGCAAACTTGCCTACCCCTGATGTAGGGGGTACTTAAAGTACACACAAAAGGTCTAAGGGGTACGTGAGACATAAAAGGTTTGGAACAACTGAGTGAAGCAGTGATTTGGCCTTTGTTTAAGCTTATAGTAAATAAAACAAGAATGGCAATTTTCCTACTCATTTACTTATCTTCAAATATTATCCTAAATGTGGCCTTATCTACTTTTAAACGGTATATTATTCTCAAAAAGATGACTTGTTAAACCACATTAACAGCATCACTACACCCCTGTTGAGGTCTCTCAAACACCCCATAGCCACCCTCGCTCTATCCAACCCAATCGCAAGCGACGCAAGCATTTGGCAAAAGTGTTCTCCCAATATGAGGCCAGAGAAAATTTACTTTTTGGAGCAAAAAGGATCTCATACCCCCAGTTTCTTAACATGAAATCCTAGCTAACAAGTCGTTTCTGGCAGTCTGAGCGAAGCTGGCAGCAAACACTTACAACTTCGGCACTTTGCACAACTTTTCTTTTTCTTTTTTTTATAAACATCGCAGCCACTAAAGCAAAGAGGAACTGAAAAGAGCAGAATAGAAGCGCTTCCAATTCAATTAAAACAATGGAGAGGCCCAAGTTCAATATTGGGCTGATCTCTCCGGAGACGCGCGGCGGCGGCGGCTGCTTTAGCTCCCCGCGTGCGCGCTGTCATTTATCATGGGTGAATATGAGCAGGCCGGGGGCACGGGGGGGACCGTAATGCCGGCTGACAGGAGGAGATTGCGCACTGTCGGGGGGCGATGGGGGGAGTAGGCCTGCCTTGCCCCTGTGGCCTGCTGAGCCCAATGCAGCGAGCAGGAAGCAAGAGCCATGACAGGGCAATAAGAAGTCAAAGCAATAATTCAATCACTTTTAATGTGATTGTATCAGGTTTTAATGGATGGCGCTTTGGCCTCTGACAAAGTTTGGACTGCATGAGCGTTTAATTATTAAACTCTGAATATTTTAATAAAAAATTCCAATTCCATATTGTGTCAGGATCAATTACAGCTTGGGATAGGGTAAAGTATTATTAGATTTAAAAGCCTAAACTTGGAAGCAGATAGCTATGGAAGTACTTGAGGTCAGCCGGCCAATATATTGGGCCGATATTTGGGGATTTTACAATATCGGCCAATCTAGTCCTGATAAAATCACTAGATTGGGGGCTCCGGAGCTGGAATTGGAAGAGACTTTTCTGCATTGGAAAGAGCCAAGTCAGGGCTTTAAAATGATCCCACAACTCCCTAGGCCTCAGGGGAACAGAGAAACATCGCAGTGAAAATTGGTTAGCTACAAGTTTGACTAAAATTAGTTAGTTTTACTAAACCTCAGTCAATATGGACATGCTGTATGTCATTTTGAAGCACAGAACCTGGAAAATTCAATCGCTGAGTTTAACCTCCGCAACTGTATTTTTGAACACTGTGCAAAACGCTGTGGCTAGCAACAGCAGGCTAATGCAAACAGAAACTAATTAAAGCTGGGACAGAAACGATGATTTAATCACCTTCAGTAATCAAATAAAATTAGCCACTGCCGGAGCGGCCAAGTATTTTATGTTTTTAGAGGATTATAGACCAGACATTTGGAAAAATCGGCCAAAAATATAAATCCAAGAAAATCTGCATCGGCCTTAGAAAAACCCATATCACTTGACCTCTAGAAAGTACTGTATCATACTCTCTGAAATGCATACACTTTTTTTTATTCAGATTGAAGTTTTGTGTTTTTTTTTTTGTTTTACATGGGAAAGCATCCATGACATCCAATTAACACTCTTCTAACACAATTCGCAGTTTTGACACATCCCTGAAAAGTCTAATTAGGCATAAGCTTATTAGAGAAGATATTAAAATCAATCTTTATGGCTCAACGTGGATGGATAATAGGAAGGAAATCTAAGTCGCCTATTGTGGCTTTGTTACCAAGGATTTTAGGACACAGCGTTTGTTTGTTTGTTTTTGTTAGTTTTTTTCCATCAGTTCAGATGCACCTAGAAACTACTTTAGAAGTTCTCCATCTTTCACGACCAAAGCGCTCGTCTGTCACCGAAGGCGAAAGACCTCGAACGCGCCGCGGTCCCGCTGAGAAAACACGTCGTCGTCGTCCCCCCCCCCCCTCCCCCTTTTAAGCCGACGGGGGCCACAGCTCGACTCATCTGCCTAAAGACTGTTTTTGTTTGGCGGGATTTCTGTCCTGAATCGGCTCGGACTGGAGATAAAAGGATTATGCGATTAACATTAAGAATCTGACAGACGTTACATAATATCACACCGGGGGACGGGGGGGGGGGGGGGGGGGGGGGTGTATACGAGGAGTGGGGGGGGGGCCCGAGTCGAGATGTTGTCGCGCATTAAATTATTTTAACGAGGTGAGCGAGGCGTCCGTCGAGACTGCGTGGGAATTATATGCAGCAGACCCGCTTCTTTTATTCTTTTATTAATCTGGGGATTTGAGGTGACTTGTTTCGCGAACGAGATTCCTTCATCTAACGTATATCATGTTCCGCTGAGACAGATGTGTTTGGGGGGGGAAAAAGTGCTTATGACAAACTGTCACCACCTACACTTGATCTAATGAGCTCAAGTTTAATATAGAGCGTAGCGCCGCTGAGTAATAACTTATTCAGTTCTGTGCGTTTAAGACGTTTTCTCCTATAAAAAACAGCGTTCCCTTGGGGGTTTCGCTTCCCATTGCCGCTTTGGATTTTCACAAAGTTGTAAAAAAATTTACAAAAACAAGCACAACATCTGTTTTCCTTTTGTCTGCTATGCGTTTTCGGCGGCGACCCGAGCGCGAGCGTCGATCATCGGCTCAGATAATGGAGAAAATCACAGTCCGCCGTGAATTTGTCCACGTCCATCTGATAGAAATAATAAGCACGCGCTTAAAAGACGGCAATTAAAGCGTAATGAAAACGAATGGACGCGAGGAGACGGCCCACATGTTTGAGGAGGCAGTGCTGGAGATGCGTGGGCTTGCCGGGGCTCAGTGCCGTTGACAAAAAAGAAAGCTGAAAGAAATGACGAGACGAGCGCCAGTTTGGGAGTTCTCTAAGCTGGGAATGGAGGGGAAGAACGAACGGAGGAGAGGAAAAAGAGGGAGGGGGGTCAGCGGTGAGGGATTGACGGGCTGTGAGTGCGCGCTGACCCCCCCGGGCACAGCCTCCCAAGTTTCCTGCGCGAGGGCTTAGAGCAGACCAAAATAAAGCCCAGGAATGTTAATTTATTTTCAATTGTCAGTGACGAGGACAGGCCACGATAAAGAGCGCATACATGCATACATACATATCAAGTGAGACGGGACAAGGGGAAGTCTGGTGTAAGCCGGAGGAGCTCAAGCAGGAGAGGGGGTGAATGAAGGCTCTTTCTGGACAAGGGCTGAGGTTAGTGTTTAAGGCAAGTAAATAAAAGGGAAAAAGTTTATTCAGAGGCATCAAGTTGAAACTTCAGACACTTTGAAGGAATAGGCCACCATTTTTACAAACTGAGATATGTTCTTACATTGGTTTAGACAAGTTGATGCGTAACTGTCTGGTCTTTGTGCGTGCGCTCAGTCACGCAAAAGCTGTTAGCATTTAGCCTCTCCCAGCAAAGGTTTAGCTCCAAACTGGGGGGAAGTTATTAGCTATACCAAGCAACGTTTTCACTATTTAAATACAGTTGCGTGAGCCTTTGCACGATCCAAGTCTACTTACACAAAATTAAACATGTCGATTTTCTAAGCGGATAAAAAGGGGAACTATATTGTGAGGCGTAATAACACCTGGCCCAAATTGCTAATATTTTCAGCCACAAAATGTAAGAAAAAAACTGATAGATCCAGGTTTAAGTCTATTTTTTTCTATTTTGTTGACGTATTAGCTAAAACATTTTCAGAGGGGATTTTGGATGTTGAATTTATAATGAAAAATCAGTCAAAATCCAAATTTCGAAGCTCAATGAATCAGGCTAGCAATTAGATATTAAAAAATCCTTCTGCTAAAACTTTCAGAATATTGCGAAGTACAAGACTGGAAGGTTTGGAATCTGTTGGACTATACTAAAGTGGAGATATTGTTCCAAGAAGAAAACCTAGTTTTTAGAAAACAAGCCTGAACGTTTTGTAACGTCTGCATGTGCGCCTGTATACTTACTATACCATATTTGGATTACAGCGTCCTCTCGATTACAGCCTTCTGTGCTACACGTGGATACCAAACATGTAAACGTTTGTGAATGAATACAGCGTGGGGACACTGGCCAGTGCGCCGTGCTGTTGCAGTTATACTTCCTGTAAATATCCAGCTAGCTAGCAGTCAAAACTTCATACAATAAGAATCGTAAAGGGTAAGTTTTGGCTTTGTTTTTACCGTGACACTAAAACAAAGATGTTGAGTGAGAAAACTAGCTACAAATCTCAACACTGACCACTGCGGTAAAAATCTGAGTCCAGTAATGGATTATGGGCTTTGAAAATGTGGAGGAAAATGTTGTGTTTCAACAACGTAGCCAAATTACCAATCAAAATAGTGCTTCAGCCGTAGAAGAAACAACCAAAGTGAGCACTATTACTCAAAACTGTTTTTGTGTGTTTTTAAATTGGCCAAGTGGGTTGCACTTGCTGGAGTAGTAGTGAAGGTAAGTCGTTTTCCTTCAGCTCCTTCAATATCCTAGTTAAATCATTAAGCTCCCATGGTTTATTTGTGTCTGCATGCTTTATGGGGACACAGCTAATTGCTTCAAATTCACTTTATATTTTAAGTAACCATGACTACAAAACACCCCAGTTATGATCCGGGCGACCATTTTTAATTAAGCCATTTGTCTTGTGAAGTAAGTGTATAGATTTTGGCTGCTCTACCCGAACGCTGATCCTGCCAACTCAATTATCGGCTCTCTGCTCTTTCGGACTAATTTTAAGAACTTTAGACCCCGCCCTCGTGGCCTAAATCTCTTGCAAGAAACAGAGAAAGAAGGGACTTGTTGGAATGTACAGTACTTCAGAAAAATGGTGCATGGCGTCAATGCACGGGAGACAGGAACTCCAAAGTAAACATTTTTCTTCAGTGCTCGCTGCACCAGGACGCCTCCCAAAGAACCTTTTTGTCATGACGGAGCGGATCGAAGTCAGCGCTAGCCCCGCGGGGACGTGATGTCATTTCCTTGGCTGCGGTGTTGATGTAGAGGGGCTTGTCGTCAACTGCCACAGAGCGAGATAGACCAAAACAGTCAACGGAGCATTAGAGTGGCTTTGCTTGTCGAGATCATCGGAAGATACGACACGGCCAAGGGACAACATGGTTTTTTATGTGTGTGTCATTTCACACCTATGCAGGCCAAACCTGGGGAGAGCTTTGCACACACTCCGAGGAACGTAAGTGTGTATCAAGTGTACTGCAAAAAGAGCTATAGAGTGTTAACTAAATGCAGCCTTGCTAAGCTGCGCGCTTCATCAAATCCACTCCTATACTATACCACTCACAGACAGTCCGCCTCTTGTTTTCACAGCTGTGTTTTCTTTCTGCGACGTTTAATAGATCTTAACACGTACATGTCAAACCCAAGGCTCCTGGGCCAAATTTGATCATTTTTACAATGCCAGCTCGTGTATTTTGCCTGCTGAAATGCATAGCCCGGTATGTGGTATTCGGTAACTAACTCCAGACAGTAGGCAATTCTCAGTGTAGCTCGGAGGAGCAGCCAAGAGCAACCACAAAGGTTTTATGTTATGTACCGGTGCTAATGGGGCTAATGAAAACTTGCATCGGCGGTGTGTGAAACATAGAGGATTGGTTTCCATGTTTTACAAGGTTTCTCAGTTTCAACCGCCACATACAGCAGTAGCACTTTGGCATAACTGATACAATGAGCTTTGCAAACACCGCTAATAAAGAGACATGAAGATCTACTAGCACTACAAGGATGTAGCAGAATGTACAAGAAGATTTTTGCCATTCTCAAAACCTTGGGTGGTGGTCGTAAGTGACTGTGTTTGTGGGCAAATGGGTTTCGCACAGTGGTATGGCAGAAGCGCCTTTTGCCGTCACCATTTGCTCGGTCCAGGCGAGTGTTGCTTCCTGTCTGCTCCTCCAAACGGCAACTGCACTACAAACCATGCGGTCAATGTCACGACATTTCTAGTTAGGGCCGTCACCGTTCGGCATTCCCCCAGACAAGTTAAACCAACCCAGTCACTCGTTAATAGATTAGACATATACAATCGAAGTATGTCGTCTATGTTTACTTTAGGATCGGTTGAGTTTATAATCTCCAAAGAGAAATCCATTGCATTTAACTCCAATGCTGCGGGGAAATCTGCCTGGAGCGGCGCCACGCAGTGCACTTTTCTCCAGATCTTGAGCTAGGATCATGGTCATGAGTACCTAGCTGGAGGATACGCCTTTCAACCTCCATTGGGGCCCCAGAGCACTTTTTCATCAAAGAAGCATTCACTGTATTGTACACAAGAATGCTTATAGGAATCGAATTCAGGAACATGTTATTGTGAGGTAACAATGCTAGCCACCCTGACTTAGTAAAACCCTATATCTGAGGGACTTGTTGTTCATGCATCAAACAAAGCTCATTGTAACCTCAGGCTGTCTCATTTTCTTGTTAGACGCCCCAATCTCAGAAACCTTTTGAGAACACTCACAGCCTAAACACTCGCAAAGTCCCCGAAGCCCCGAAAGGTGCGATGCCTCGGCGTTTCCATTGAGCGCGCAACAACAGTTGGTGTGTTCGGAAGATCCCGGCCAAACGATCGAGGCTGCAGATAAGACGGAGTGCCAGCGGGCAGATGGACGTGGTGAAACAGAGAGAAGCAAGTAAAGAAGCTTAGTAAAGTGCAGAGAACAAAGACGAGCCGCGCCGAACAACCAGGTTAGTGTCGTGCACAATGAAAAGCGGGAGGCGTGGGGGGCTTCAAAAGACTTCAGTGGGAAAAAAAGAAAAAGGCCAGAAGTGCTTCTCTCTGTCTAGACTTCAAGCTCGAATTTTAGCTGTCAGTAATGAAATCTGCCTGGAAACCTTGGGCAATTATTCCCGTGGCAGCAAACCTTAACTTTAGGGCTGCCTCTAATGACATTCTTCATTATCTGTTCATCTGTTAATGGCTTTCGCAATTCATCACGTAACATCACGCAAATTTGGCAGGAAAACTAATGACCGGGTTAATGTTCATATGAAACCATGGAGAGAAGGGGGGAAAAGTGGACTCATTTTGTTTGAAGGCAAACATGACGGCTATGAAAGGCATCGCACATATCTAACAGATTTGGGATGTATTTTAATCCTGTCGTCATTTTTGTTTTTTTTATGCAGAGACTTTTCACTTTGGAATTCAAGGCCATCACTTAGCACCTTTGCCCAATAATTTGCTAGCATTTTCGCTACGGGCTTTGAAGAGACACTTCACTTGCGATTTACAGCTTCACTTCCCGCGTACAATTAACTAAGAATAAATCGGCCATCACTGACCATCATTGAAGAGCTAACTAACCCTCTCCGCCAAAGAAATAAAATAACAGCGAGATCCAGATTCACAAATACATGGCTGAGACATTATACTCTTCATGTTAATGGAATAAATGGTCAAACAAAAAATGGCCGCATTTGTATAGCACACATCCCTCCATTAGACATCAAGGAACCAATCAATTAGTCATAAGTTCATACACCAGTGCATGCAGACACTGGGGCCTAGAGCTTGGTGTCGAGCTCAAGGACACGACAACGTTTTTGGGGTTTGTTATGCCATCATTAAAAAAAGAAGCCAACCCACACTACAGAGAAAGGAATATACAGAGTTTTTCTTGAAATTTGCAATATTCAAGTTCATGGTATGGGTTTTATTTAGACAGGGACAGAGGACAGTTTAACATTGACCAAAAGTAAAGATGCATTGTACCAAGTTATAGCAAAAATGCTATTTTCCACCTGTAGTCCCTGGGCAGGTTGATGTTACAGTGCAAAAACTGACTTTGTTTGACAATTTTTTATGATGTTCATAGTTTCACACTGACCGGAAGTGACTGTTGCCGTGCCGACAATGTAATGTCAATGGGTAATGAGGGAAATTACACTTCCTGTCAGTAGTTCAAAATAAATCAAATAAAAATAACTTTTCTGACCAACATATCTTCATTAAATTGCTGCTTCACAGCAATAAAATAATTAGTACTTACAACAGATGTTATTCATCTAAATAAGTCATATTTTCAAAAGCATTGAAACTTGTCATAGGCACTTTAATGCCATTTGCCAACATCCATCCATCCATCCATTTTCTTCCACCTTGCCGTTACTGGGTCGTGGGGGCAGCTGTTGGATCTGCCCAAATCACATTGCACCAGCCCCCTATGGCTTCCAAAGAAGGAAATTTGCCAACAGCAAAACTAAAAACTAGAACAAACAGGCTTAAACAATGACAAATTTGGCGATCGTCCCCTCGTTTGAAAGCATCCACAGCATCTCAGCTCATCTTGATTGTCTGGACTGTCAGTGTGCTGTGTTGGTGGTGCGGTTTGGGCCGTCTATAAATAGCCCCTCATTCTCTTAATTTCTGCACCACCAACTGCCAATTGACTAACAATTTGAATAGGAAAAGCCTACCAAATAACCCATTTACTCAAACATTACTGCAACAAACGGTGATTAACCTCCTTTTAATTGTCAGATTTAATTTTTTTGGCCCAGCATGATCACTGAGGCAGCACGTTTCCGATTGGCCCTGTACTTGTGAGCCCATCTGATAAAAAAAACATGATTTCATTAATGATGACTTCCAATAAAAAAAAGAAGAAAGGAAGCAAGGCCATAATGGAAGCGTCTGTTTAATTCTCTGGTGCCGGGTCATGGACGGCGACTCATAGCGATCTGTGCTCGGCATTGAAATAAATAGGCTGACCCGGGAGCAGTTGGTTAAGCAGTGGGGTCAACCAGCAGAGAGCAGCTCGGCTCTGACTCGCAGGAGAAAAAAAAGAGAGGTCCGTTTTTCAATCAGTCTCTTCAGAAATGTACTGAAAGGCTCACTTCTCGCCTCCTCCGAATATTATGCGACCGCCGCACCCTCACTCCCTTTAGCGCGCACTCACCGTCCTTTGTGCGCGACTCGCTCAGGAACTACTGCTCGGCTCCAGCTTGCTGCATGTTTGCTCTCATAGTGAAGGGGGAAAAAAACGATCATGGAGTGCACTTTCACCTGTGTTTCTCATTTGCTGGAGTAATGTTCACAGCGGGGAGTGAGTTGATTTTTGCTTTTAGCAGCGATGGTAGGTGCCACAGTAGGATTTTAGGCACGCTCTCTTTCTTTATGGGGGTCGCCAACGGATCAGGCTGCGCAGGGATTGGACAGGTTTTTAGCATTGATGCCTTTCCTGTCACAACTACAGGTTAAATGGCGGGTTACATTGAACCGGCAGTCCTTTGGTAAGTGAGCAAAAGCCTGACGCACGATAATGACTATATCGACTTATCGTTCAATAAATAACAGATAAAACGATACATTTTTGGGCTCGATATTTATCGTCTGTACATTTATTTGCATCCCCCCCCCCCATTTTTTCTTTGTAAAACTGAAATCTAACTGAATCAAATTGAGTTACACTATATTTCATGTTTATTGCTGCTTGTGTGGTATTTTAGGATATGATGATGCACTTTTAGAACAAAGGTTTACTGTCATTTTTATGCCTGAGAGTTGACAGTGTCTAGTACCGTTAGAGTCAATAATATCGTTTATCGCGATACTTTCCTCCCTCAATATATCAAATTTCAAATTTGTTATCGTGACAGGCCTACTAATCCACAGTCATCTCTGAAGTGGGGCCTGACCAGCTTAACAATATCATGTAAGGCTGTAATCGCACAAAATATCGTATCACGATATTAGGTGACGCAATGTCCATATCGCAAGAAGCCACGTTATATCGCAACATCACTAAAGCCTTCATCTGAGTGAGATCGACACATTTTTGCAAACTAAGCCAAAAACAAACAATAAGCAGAAGTCTTGTTTTGATCCTGATTTTTTGATGACTTCTGCTAGCTGAAAAACTCTAGCCTGGAAAAATCCAGACTCACCGCTGTACCAGCCGGTGAGTCTGGTCACCGTTGCGTCGAATCCATTTCCCACAGCGGTAGATACGCAAGCAAACAGGAAGCGGAGTAAACCAATCAGCGAAGGGCGGGCGTCTGCTGTTGATGTGGTGTTATTAGCGGTTTTGCGTTAATATTTGCGCAGGATTATAAATAACGAAACTCACCTACTGTCGATGTGTTTTTTGGTCATTTACCACCGACTGCAGACACGCTTTCTCTCTTTGGTGCATCGTTCGTAGATTGTTATTGAGGGGACTTCCGCCCCCCCGTGAGTGACGTTGCTCGCTAACAACACGTCACGGCAAATAAACGATTCAGATTGGACGTGAACGGATTAATTTTGCGGAAGGCGCGAGCGTTGACTGGGTGACCAGACTGATCCCCCGCTGGATAAAAAAATACAGAGGGGAATCATTCTGGTCTCATCAGGCTAGAAAAACTCAGGGTTTGTGTTTTATTTGAATGGAACATGGTATTGAAAGGGTTTGGTAAATGGCAATAATATCGTTATTGCAATATCGCATACCGCAGGTTACTTCAATATCGTGCAGCCCTGATATCATGCCATAACACATTAATGATTAGTGACTGAACTCTTAGTAAATATCAGCTTTAGAACGCCCTAGCTGTAGTTCAAATACATTAAACAATGTTAATGATGATCACATTTCAACATCTTACAGGGCTTGTGATCTATACATGTCAAAGTTTTAGATTTAACAATATGGGAAACCACTCTAACCAAGCTCCAAGATGGGGGGTAAATTACGGTAGTTTCCCGGCCAAAACAGGAGACTTGACAGCTATGCTATGCTAACCTAGCAACAAATACCATCCAGGCTACTGCAGGTCGCAGTTCTCATGAGGCTAGTTCAGTTTGGAGAGGAAGGTTTTTTATAACACGGGAGTTTCCCGGTCAAAACGGGACACTGGACAGCTATGTTTGGTGCTAACGCCTCCTGTGCCGTCTTTGATATGCCTGTTCAAGAAGACTCAGGTTAATAATGACAGTGATGTTTTTATGTGTGCATTTTGTAAAATACTGTTTTGACTGGTAGACAAAATACACAACCTGCTACATCGAAAATAAGACTTTGTGAGGGCCTTATTTTGGTGTTTCTTTCTTTATGTTGTGTTGTGGCATGTTCTAGATTTTATTTATGTTATAATCTCCGATGGCGGGCCGGGGCCACTACAACTTTACGAGAGAGATTTGTTTTGAAAGAAATCTCCATGTTGAACATTGACAAAATTGGATTTTTGCTACCGTCACCACTTTTGCACCTTTCAGAGGAAATAAGCGGACCTTAGTTTATACAAGCAGACCGAGAAGAATTGAACTTTGACTTAGTTTTCGCTTCGACTCGAAAATTGAGACCAATTAGATGTTAATGTTCCCAAACTCAAAACATATTTGATCGCACAGGTTACAACTGGAGATGCTTCATAATTACTGATGCAGTCGCTTTAGCCCTGAACAGAACTGTTTTAGCGTCACACCACGTTTTTCCCCCCGCATTCAATAATCAATGTTGAATGAAAGTAGTGCGCAATTGTATTTTAAAACTATGATAATACGTATAAAATATGTTTCAAGCACACTCAGAGCGTATTTATCTGCCATCATGTACGACGGCTAATAAGGAACATCTGTGGCGATAATCGACGGCACGCGTGCACTCACTCCACAGCTGTAAACTGAAAGTCCATTCACGCGCTGCCATCTCGCCTCAGCTCTGGGCTAATCGTCCTGAAGAGCTCCCAAACTGACGGGGCGTGTTTAAACACAGGCAACACGCACCAGGAAGGCAAACGTTGCCGATTCGGATTGGGGCTAGTCAGGTTTTTTTATCGCAGGTTATTACTCCGGGGCGCGGGAGGTCTCCGATTTGGCTGGGCACAACTTACTGACGTGGCGACATTCGGCCACGGGACTAGAAATTGCAGACATGCTTCGTTTTCCAGCCACATTTCACTCCATGCTGGCACGGCAAACGTAGAAAACAGTTACACAGTGCAACGACACGCTATCCCAATGCGAAGACGTTTTTAAAGCGCATTTATATAGCTGCGGAGGTAAAATGAGTGCAGAGAAATTACGGGGAAATTATATACGTATTAGCTTAGATTGGCTTATTTGGTTTAGTTTGCTGTACACACTTGCATTTGATGGAAGAGTGAAATATATACAGCTTAAAATCTTGTGCATTTATAGAAGTGTATACTATAGGATTTTCTTGTTTTACGCAAAGCCTAAAAGGAGAAGACTTTATATTAAATAACTGCAGCCGGTTTCTGATTTTTCCAAAACGCGACCGTTCAACTTGCGATTTAAATCTCGCGGTGCGGAGATACAACGGCGGGCCGAATGAAATGGTTCCGAGTCCAAGAGTGCAACGACTAATAGGCAGCCGCGGAGCTGAAAAGCCACTGCACTTGTAAATGGAATTGCACTTCTTATCTTCTCGGTCAAATAATTGTTTGGTCATAACCGAGTAAACAAAGAAAATGTCCGAATTGCATGCAGCACTTTCAGTGGAGTCTGTGGAGAAGCTCCAAGTCAAACAAAGTTACTGAATGTCACAAGCCCAGGTTGAATGTTGAAACTAATCACAAGCATCGAAAAAATCATTCAAGGAATCATGTGTGTTAAATTGGAGTGGACTGAAAGTTGCACTGATTTCATGCACCGCGGTTTGTGTTACAATCAAGAATCATATTTGTAAAAGCCATATCTGTTGAAAAATGGAGATCGATCTCTTCTCTCAACCCGATTCCACCGTCGCTTAACAAACTCTGCGGTTTCTAAGGAGTAGAACCGAAAGGCCCACCGTTGCTTGGTGAAACTCCTGCCACAGTGTCCCGGCTAAACAAAAGCAGAGTCATTAACAACCGACTGACCGTCAAATGCTGCGTTGAAAAGGAGAAAAAGAAATGCAACACGGCCATTACGCTTATTCACCTACGACGTCTTCCTTAATCCCGAGCCACTGCCTGCAGCCTTGTTGGAAATCATTTATCCGAGTGACTCTTTAGCCGCTGTGACAACTTAATGGCAGAATAAATACGCGCGGACACATCCATCCTTCTACCATCACTCAAGGTAAACTTTACGCATTCGTCACCCCCCACCCCCTCCTTTTTCTTTTTTTTTGTGTGTGTGTGTGACTAAAAGCCCCAATCCGATTTCCATTACCTATGCATAGGCGGCGCACGGGTTGAATTTTAAGCCGGCCCTGTTTGTGCGGTCTCAATCGAGGAGCGGTCGTTAAGAGGCTGACGGGCGTTCGCTCGCCTTCAGCCGGGGGTATTTTCACTGAATCTACAAACACGGTCATTACTATTGGACTTTTTTCTTTGGAAGAGCCGCGGAAATAGGGCTGCTTTAAAACAGAGAAACCGACAGGCCATTACGGAGGGCGTCAGAAAAGTCGCGTTTACTTACAATTCGAGAAGCGCTCTGTTGTTTAGTAAGGCAAAAAAATTAATATTTCACGGGGGGGGGGGGGGGTTTGGGGGGGGGGGTTCTGAATGTGCCTGAGCAAGCCTCCAGAGAGTCAAATTAGTGTTAGCTGCAAATAGCCTTTTGGAATTTTTCCTGAAAATAATCATCAGAATTTAAGGCACAATTGTGGTTCTTGCAAAGTCACGTCTAAAGAACAGACTATGTTCCCTTTTGTGCGTTACTTGTTTTATAGAAAGATGCCGATGTAGCCGGCAAAGCGTAACATGTAGAGGAGATCATTCTCAAATTTCACATTATTTATGTTTTTCCAAAAAGAGTCAATGACACAAAGGAAGTTGACTAATTAGACACTGGCTTCTCCATCTCAGCTTTTTAAAGAGTGGAAAAGAGACCAAACTACGCCATAACAACGTTATTTTTTTTTTCCGCTCTATTTATTTGCTAAAAATGCCTGCAGCCTCATTATGGTTGGTTGTCTTCTGATCATTTTCTCCAACCGTCGGATTCTCAATCCTCAATGCCTTGTATAATCCGCGTGCCCCGCAACCAACACACGGCGCACATTTGGGAAGCTTTTCCAGCCAAGCCTTTTGAACTTCCGCATAAGCCCGGGGATAGCAATGGGGTTAAAATGTCTGAAAACGTAGCTGGGAGCGACGCCACGAAGAGCTTTGAAAGTCATCAGTTAAAGAAAAAAAAAAGAAAGAAAAAAAAAAAAAAAAAAAAGAAAAAAAGCTTCAAATGTGTCCCAAAACATCGAGGGAGCCAAGCGCTAAAGGAGGCTAAAACTGGGAGTAATGTGATCCGGCCTTTCAGCAGCTGAATCTTTTGCACCCGTTGAAGGGGTGGACCATGGATACGTATGCTGCGGCGGCTTAAACGTACATTACAGAATGGCAACTTCACGCGGTGGCGATTTATGTAGAAGCCTAACCGAGTGCGTGACATTTCAGGTCATGGCTACTGTGCGTTCCAAACTAAGAAAGACTTTGGGTCACAATTAATGAAAATAAGCTATAACTGCAAAAACCTTTCACTTGTGGCTTCTGCTCGGCCCACATGTTATTTCTAGCATTTACTCAGATTTGTGCTAAATTGTATAAAAACAGACAGAAAAAGATCGTTGGGCTTTTTAAAAAATGAGATCCGGTTTGAAGTCGGGGGCGGGAACCTCTGCGACTGCGTGATCACCATAACCTTACGATCCGCTGACACTGCGATAATCGATATCTCGCACATGAAAACCAACAGATATGTAACTATTTTCAAAAGTATCGATATCGGAATATCGCATCGTGCAGCTAAATATCACGATATATAACACAAAATCGATATATTGTCACGAACGTCAAATCACTCATTTGGAGCAATGGCTTTAAACATAAGCGTTCTAATACTAATAGTAATGCATCAGTTTTATATAGCGCTTTTCAAAGACGCTTTACATTGCACTATTCATTCACTCCATACTTGGTGGTGGTGAGCTACTATTGTAGCCACAGCTGCCCTGGGGTAGACTGACGGAAGTACATTGGTGTTTAATTGTACCTAGCATGAAGAACCGATGCAGTTTTTTGTTTTTTTTTACCTGCATGATGGAGTGTCTCCACCACGGCACTTTAAACTGGCGTACATTTATTACACGGCGCTGCAGAGTAAATGTGTCTTCTAATGAGTCCCCCGGGACAACTGTCAATGCTACACGAGATCCAGCAGCATGATATACTTAGAATGTGCCTTCAGGTGAACTTGTGGAGAGAGAAAAAATGAAACACAAAGGCTTTACGCCATAGTTAAATTCCATATGTGGCAGTGCCTCCTACAGGGCATCCCTCGCTGTCAATACCTGCATTTCCTTTAATATGGGAATACACTTCTTAAGAGATAAAACATTCGTGTATTGGGAACATCTGAGGACAGACTTTAAATCCTCGCCGGATTCTTGAGCAAAAGCGCTTCTGTGTCAGAGAGCTTTATATATAGACCGGGCTTGTTCACGTCACACCATTGACCCATGCTGCATTATTTATCTAAAGACCTAAATGCTCACCACCGAGTACTGGGAACGATCTTATGAGGATACGGAAAACACAAAGTGCACTTACTTGTCCTCATATAACCACCTCGCAGAAACGGGAAGAGCTGTCAGCAAGGCGAGTGAAAATGAACGTACAACTGTGTGCCTTGCAATCCAATCAGCCGCTAATCTCTTTTGAGTTTAACATTGGAGCAGGGGTTCCCAAACTTTTGAGGATGAAACCCCTAGAAATCCCCAAGCCAGCAATTTGGGACCCCACTGGAAAAAGTCACTGGCGCTCATAATCAACCAGAAAAACATTTCATGAAATTGATTCATTTTGCAATTCGTGTTTTCACAAATCTATGCGGTTTCCAACACTGCAGATGAAGAAGGAAAAAATATGTAATTTTGAAATATCAATTTGAAACGTTTGCTGTCGATTATTGAAAAAGGTTTTCTGTCGTTTTAGGTTTTCACATAAAAATAAGGCATGTTATGCATAAACATATTGGACATTGCCTATATTTTCAGTGACAAAACCTACATAATGGATAGAGCCAGCTTTACATTTATGGTTATGTTCAGGCTAATAAATCAGGCTAGGAATCAGATGCTCAAATGTCCTTTTGGAAAAATCATTCAAAATAACAACAAGACTGGAATGTTTGGAGTTTGTAGGAGCTAAGAAAGTGGAGATCCTCTTGCAAGAAAAGAAAACTTAATTTTGAGGAAAACAGGCCCTACACAGTTTTGTAAAGTCTGCACATGCACCGTTATATTACGTTCTTTTGGGAGGGGAGGGTCAGCCCGTCATTCCGACACTTTTTGACACCGCTATTCCGACAATAGGTCCTTAAGGTTTGGGGTAAGGTAAGGTTAGGGTTAGCTTGTAAACTCCACTATCCTTAAAGGTTCTATATCATGAAAAATCGACTTTGTGGAGCTTTTAACCATGTTGTTGTGCTATTTCCTTCTCAAAAACACCCCTAGAGTGTTTTTTGGCTTCATTCAGTTCTAAGCTATCTTACTGAATCCTGCTCTCTGAGCAGCTGCCCCGCCCGCTCATGGAAAAAGAGTTGTGACACTCTGAAGGACCAGACCTCTGTCATGTAATGCCTTACGACCTGATTTTAATTTATAAAACAGCTTTTTCATTATTTCTGTTGTAAGAATAAAAAAATACAAAATAAATAAGGAAGTCCCCGATGCGTCTGTGCTGTCCCGGGACAGTAAACAAACGCACCCCCGGAGGATCCAAACAGAAGTGATGTTTGTGAATACGGAGCTCTTTCTAACCTACTCTGGACACCCCTGTTCTTTTTTCTTACCCAACGATAATGTCACGGATGCACGTTTGGCTACGAGAGGAACAGGACTATTCAACCTTCCTAAAGAAGAGTGCACTCGCCAGAAGTTGGAATTTCTTTCCGGGATTCAGCTAGCTACTATATCAACCAACTTGATGGATGCTTGGTGAAGTAACTTCACTTTTTGCAGCGATATTTGTATTTATAATACTGCAAATGTGGAATGAGCGGAGGGAGGGGCAGAGTTAACTGAATCGAAGCGTCTTTGGGTTTGGAAATGCGGGGTGTAACTGCAAATATGGTAAATAAATTACCATATTTGCACCATCTCGGTCGCCTTAAATGCCACACATGGACACAAAACATGGGAAAAACAACAAAGTGCCACTCTGTTGTAGTGAACAAAACATCCTGTTCTAACATGTTAAAAGAACAGGCCACCGTTTTTCCATACTGAAATATGTTCTTACCTGAGCTTAGACGAGTTGATGGGCAAAACAATCTCAACAACAATTTTCACACCAATGTTTTTTTCTTTCTTTCTGCCTCTTGAACAAAGTGTCAACATTTAGTATTTTGAGATCATGGGTGACTGAAAATAACCAACTTAGACAATGGGGCACCAAATACTGTAAAAAGTCAACAAGTTATGCCACGCAAATGAACCCTGCCAAATTGACCAAAATAGAGAGATATATTGCAGTGTCACCATTATTATTCACAGACCGCTGCTAAAATAACACGCAGCTTGCAATAATCCACCTCATTAACTTTCAAATGGGCCCAATTTTTCCTGCGTATTTATTCTTCCCTAAATTCCACTGTTCCTGGTGCGAACAATAGCCGTTGTGTAAAGTTAAGTCCAACCACAGAAGACAAATGCCGGAACGTTAGCATGCTAAGGCTAACGGTAGCGCTCGAGATTTACACAAAAGGTTGCCATCAGTAAGAAAAAGCTGTTACATTTTTTTCCAGCTGTGTCCTAGTTCCTTTCACACCCTTAGACAATTTCTAAGACTAATAAATAATTTAGTCGTGTTTTCTATCTTTAGGCTATGTCGGTTTGATCTACTTTGCTGAACCTAGTGACTAGTGATTTTTACACCGTTTTTTTTGGGAAGTTAAACGACTATTAAAGGCAAAACATCGACCCAACATCTCGGATTAAGACGCTGCACATCATCTTACTGGACCCCTTCCCCACTCGACTGCCTGACGAGGCCATTTCCACACCAAATGTTTTCCAATTCGAGCGCCCGCAATCCAAGCGACGACTGCGGTTAATTATTTTTAACAACATGTAGTCTAACTAGTTTTCAAGTTGAGGAGAGCGAGGAAGAAAAAAAAACCAAAAAAAAAACAAGAAAACAATTAGGTTCTCCCTAATGGCACGAGTGGCAGCTAATGTCAGCTTGTGTCCTTTACTGGGAGATAATGATATGTTAATCAATGTGCTCGTGTTGTGGTCCAATTATTTTGGGGCTGCAATCATCTCAAAAAGCATCTCAAAAAGCATCTCCAGACGTGCCGGAGGGACACTGATTATTTGCTCTCTCCGATCTCTAAAGAACTCAGAGGAATTATTTAATAAAGTCGATGAAACGGCGTTGGTCGAGTCTTGTTTGAAAGTAATAGCAGTGATTAGAGGCTGATTATTTGGATTTGCATCTCTGATTAGGCCAGTCCTTGTGCTGAGATGAAGCATATCAACACGGATTAAAAAACACGGCGCTAATATCTCTTAGCCATATTGCCCCGGCTCGAGCGCTTGGCTGTACATCCCTGGACGGGGGCCATGGACACGCTGTGCACATGCGCGCCACCGGGCCCGGGCGGCTCTTGTGCTCGTTTTCTACTCCGCGGCCCCCTCTCAGTATTGGTTTCTATTAATTTGTCCTCCCACTCTGTCTGTTCCTCTGGAAACTACGACACGCGCATCAATCTGCAGCATTTCCACTGGGAAACGGCGAACCGGCGCGGCTTGTTTTTTTTCCTGTTTTTTTTTTTGGCTTTCTCTGCACATAATTACTTTCTTGTTCTGCTCCCGTCTTCGCTGCGACAATCTGGGGTTATTTAAAAGTTATACTAGGCCTGACTCAGCCGTTAAACCACTTCATTCTCATTTTGAGAGATGGCCCGCTGCAGATTTAACAGTGGGACCAAAATGTCGCCTCCTCCTACCAAGACGGCGCATCGGAGCTGAAATCATACTTTTCTTAAGGCTCCCTTCGTGGAGTCAAGCACACAATAGAGGAAGATAATTACACAGCTTATCCTCCGAACCGCTATAAAGTGTCTAAACATGCATATCCAATGCTTGCAATGCAATATAGCACAGTCTTATATACAAACAAACTGTTGCAAAACGCCAACAACTGCTACTTCTCGATTCGAAAGTGCTGCTCATTTATTTCCGACGTGCCAAATTATGCGTCTTTCCAGGATGTCCAAGTGTTTGTTCTGCCCTCCATTGTAATGCAAACTGGACCAGCGCATACGGAATGAGCTGGAACAATGACGGAAAGTACGTGCGAAAAAGAACCCGGGACAGCTGTCGGGAGGGGGGGCGGCCTGGCCGAGTCCACTTAATATTGATTTAATGGGACCGCGCGGCTCGCATTGGGAATCCACGGCAGCAGATATGTACATTTTGAAGGTAAGTGTGGCCGCGACGCGTAATGGATCATACGCCCAGAAGTCCGTGACATTGATCAACACCCTCGCAATGATCGAGGCGTGATTATCCAGCTCAGGGGCGAGTGCTTCCGGACATGTGTCATTAGTCACGAAATATTCCTCCAGTGAGTGGCGTTGGACAATGTGTATAAAGTGCTGCAAGTGCAAAGACACGACAACAAAACACACCCTGGCTAACCATTTTGATGACATTCCAGCAGCTGTCTACTAAATGTCCCTATACGCCGCTACGTCTTTCACAAACTTGCACACAGTCCCCCAAAGCTGGGTTCTAAAAAAAAAAAAAGGAAAAAAAAGAAAGAAAGCTGCCTCCTCGTTACAAAAAAAAAAAAAAATGGCACAATAAGCCGTAGACACCCAGCCACAACAAAGACGCCCGGTTTCAAGGGGGAAGGAGAAGCCTTGTGTGTATCCTTTGCTGACGACTAGTGCTGTGCCTTAGTCCGACAGTAAAAAAAAAAAAGAAAAAAAAGAAAGAAGAAAGAAAACCCGTGCCTCTTCTTTATTCCATCTTCAGCCCCCCCTTCACCCTCCTCCTTTTTTAGGCCTTCCATCATTCCTTTGGGTGTTTGTGCCGTGTCCCTTAGTTACGGGGTAGGAGAGTAGCCCGAGCTCGAGAGTTAAAAGCCTGCCCGGGCCATGTCCCGCTCCGGCGAAACACGGCCATCAATAATTCAGCTTCATCGGGAAGCATTATCTAACAGCCGCATCAAAGTTTAAACGCTGTGGGTGACAACACGGAACCGGGAAGAAAGTGCTCGGTAAGAGGACACTTTCAGGTGGCTGGGATGACAGCTATACGCAGTCTAGCCAGGACGGGACAGCAGTATGCGCGACGAGACGTGCAGGACTCTTCAGACATGAAAGCTTTGGGATTGCAACCATATTTTGCATCAGCATATAGTTGGGCAGCAGCGCATTGCAATTCTAAATCGAGCATAAAAAGTTGTGCATATGTGGGATGGCAAAGACGAGGCTACACGGGAAATAAGTTACCGTAGTTAAGAGATCAACCCACTTCCGCAACGGCTGTCGGAACAGAACTGATTTTTTATTTTTTTTATTCGGTTTACTGAAAAAAAGACTTTTCAACACGGTATGTACCGTTTAATCACACAACACAAATATTGTCATTTGTTTTTCATCAAATTGTGTCTTCAGGACCAAAACAAGGCAAACAAATGTACTATACTATAACTACGTATTAACTTCCGTGTTTTTTTTCTCTCTTTTTTCTTTTTCAAATTAAGGCCGAGTTTGCAAACATGAGTAAATCTCAGTCAGATGGAAGACTTCATGGGTTTTTACAATCTATTGTGGAGACATCTTTTGCAATATTATGATGCATTGATGCCTTAAAGGAACAGGTCACCATTTTTGCATACTGAGAGATCATAACATTTTCATCCCATTTTTGAAGCATGTATATGTTCGTCTTTTTTTGACGGGTTTTATTGCTCTTTCATTGCTTCATGTCGTGTTTTCGTCACGTTTGTCACTTTTTGTTGCGTTTTCATCCTTGTTTTCGTCGCCATTTTGATGCTCTCTTTCTTTTTTGTTAAGACCAAAAAGGACAAAAATGTGCTCTGTTTAGGTGGGTGTTAAGAGGTTAAACGTGTCGATTTTCTAAACAGATAAAAAGGGGCACTATATTGTAAGGCGTAATAATACCTTAGGAGCACTTCGACATCCGCGCAGTAAAGTCGAAGTGCTCCTAAGGTGTCATTACGCCTTACAATATAGTACCCCTTTTAATCCGCTTAGAAAATCGACATTAATTTTGTGTAACTATACTTCGTGTAAGCGCTCATGTAACTGTATTTAAATAGGGAAAACGTGGGAGAGGCTAAATGCTAACAAACACACAATGACAGGTGCACATCAACTCGTCTAAGCTCAGGTAAGAACTTATCTCAGTATGGAAAAAACAGTGGCCTATTCCTTTAAGTGTAGTTCCTGCTTATGACGATCCAATCTACATCGAGCAACTTGTTATAAAGGAACAAAGAGGATTTAAAATGTTACTTTTTACAGTTGAGCTAGTTTTCAATTTAGACCATTTGATCTAGTGCTGTAGGTACTTGGACACTTCTGCACCAGCCCATTTTCTATATTGCCAAAAATCTTCAAAGACAGACAAGCGGCCGCAAGCTTGGTAAGGACAAGCTAACTGAAATGGCTCGAAAAGGAGCTTAAAAAGGAGGCGCTGAATTAGCTTCTGTCCTTCAGTCAAAAGGGGAAGACACATCTCCCCTCATATGTGTCTGAGGCCCGAGCGGCGCGGAGGTGGAAGCGTTCGCTCAGCTGTATTAACGCCTAGGCTCATTCTCATTGACAGTGAAATCCCTCTAAGCCTAGATCAATTACACCCCGCTCGGCTGTAATTAAAATGTCCTAACAAAAGGTCTTAGGAGCACAGGACAGGAACCTTGCAGCCATTGGAAATAAGCCCACTTCAATCTATAGCACTATCTTTGTGAAAATAGTTCAGTGCTGAGTCCGGGCCGGCTGCAGATCACATTGGATCCGTCCCCTGCTGCAATCCACAATAAGTCGCCTTCATCCCTCAATAAGGTCAAAAGGAATCCTGAGATAAGATCTGAAATACTGTGTAAAGATTATCGGCGTGAACACACTTCTGAAGCCGCCATATTTGATCACCTTAAATCAAATTGATACGCGCAAATCCTGCTGGAAACCTGCGCTCGCATTAGCTCACATTATACCATTCTAATACTAATGATTTGTTCTCTTAAGTGCGTCTGATGTTTGACTATACTCTGCAGAGAAATGACAGAATGCTTATGAGGTTCCTAATTAAAACGCAGCAGTGGAGTGATTAGCAATCACAACTTCACTCTTCAAATATCAAGATCTGATTTGCTCGGCTGATCAACAACAGGCTCGCTCCTCTCCTCGCTGCGACGCTCTCCGCCGGGAGTCTCATCGTCTGCGCATTACGGAGGCCTTTGAAATGGAGAAATCAGCGCAACTTGTTTCGGTCTCATTTCGGAAGTGAACGCCGTCCGTGTTTCTCGCCGTGCATTGTCGGTAAGCAGCAGCAGACATGTTTCCCCTCTCCATTACTATTTGGACTTTGAAACGCGAGCGGCCGACTTCCGCGCCGTCACTTATGGCGCCCTCCCGAAATCAAAACTCGAAAGCCCGGGTTCCCCCGGTCGCGCCGGGCCTGCGAGAGAGGGAGTGTGTTCCCAGAAAAGGCAAGATGGCCGACTGCACACGGGGGAAGTGCGCCTCGCCATGCTAGGTAATAGATTCTCTTCGCCGTTCGAGACACCCGCTGCTTCTCATCTTGGGACGACAACGGCTGCCAGTCAAAGCCGAGGGGGACGTTCGCCGGCCCTGACAATATCGCCTCACCTTGAAAACACACGGGCGTCGTCACCGGACACAAGAGTGACACCGAGCAAGCATCAAATGGGCATCAGACGTGGCGGACTACAGGTGATCCCATCGCTGCACAGCTGCATGCACACGTGAAAAAAGACCTCGCTGCAACTGGCAATGGAAAAAAAAAAAAAAAAAAGATCTCCGACCGCACATGAAGCAGCAACAAATGGCAGCAATACTGTGGGAGGTGACATTTAAGTGTGTGTGTGTGTGTGTGTGTGTGGGGGGGGGGGGGGGGGGGGATTGCAGAGGCGAATGTGGAATTATCACATGATCTCACAAGACGGCGGAGTATGAAAAGAAGTGGAAAGCCCGTATTTGGCAATTCAACAGCGTAAACAGACTTTCTAAAGCCAAGTAGGCAGATGGGGTAAAAGAAAAGCACTTCCTCCCATTAGTGACATGTAGAAAGAGGAAAAAGCACCAACAGTATATCGTCAGAGGATTACAGCAATCATACACAGTGCCTCTCGTACCAATACACCTTGAACTTTTGCACATTTTGTCATGTTTACAACCATAGTTCGCACACAAGTAACAGACAACTGTGAAGTGAAAGCAAAAGGATTCTGTCAAAAAATAGAAAAGTGCAAAAAGTGGGGCGTGCACATTTGCCTTAAATTGCCTTTATCTAATGACTGCAGAATGTTCACCCCCTGTCCCTAACCATTAAATAGAGGCCCCCTGTGTGTAATCTACTCTCAGTATAATTCCAGCTGTTCTGTGAGGGCCTCAGAGCTATGGTCCGAGTGTATTGGTCACTAAACAACATCATGAAGGCCAAGGAGCACAGCAGAGAGGTCAGGGATAAAGCTGTGGAGAAGTTTAAAGCAGCGTTAAGTTATACAAAGATTTACCAAGATTTGAACATCTCACGGAGCACTGTTCAATCCATCATTCGGAAATGGAAAGAGTATAGCACCACTGCGAACTTATCAAGACACGACCGTCCACCTAAACTAACAGACCGAACAAGGAGAGCACTGGTCAGAAATGCAACCAAGTGCCCCAAGATAACTCTGGAGGAGCTGCGACGTACTGCCGCTGAGCTGGGGGAATCTGTACATGGGACAACTATAAGTCGTACTCTACACAAATCTGGCCTTCATGGACGAGTGGCAAGAAGAAAGCCATTATTGAAAGGAGGCCATAAGAAATCCCATTTGAAGTTTGCTAGAAGTCATATGGAGGACACAGCTACCATGTGGAAGAAGGTGCTTTGGTCAGATGAGACAAAAATTTAACTTTTTGACCCAAATGCAAAACGTTATGTATGGAGCAAACCTAACACTGCTCATCGTCCTGAGTGCACCAACCCCAGTGTCAAATATGGTGGGGGGAGCATCATGCTATGGGGCTGCTTTTCCTCAGCGGGGACTGGGAAGATTGTAAGACTAGTTGGGAAGATGGATGGAGCCAAATACAGAGACATTTTGGAGGTAATTAATTTACAGGTTTATCAAGATATTGTGCAGAAAAACCTGAGACATTCACAACAGCGTGGAATAAGTAAGTGAACCCCTGTATTAAATAACTGGCTGACTCTTCTTTTGCAGCAATAACGGCTTTTCCGTAGTTGCAGATTAGACGTTCACAACAATCAGGATGAATCTTGGACCATTCCTCTTTACTGCTGCAGTTCAGCGAGATTCCTGGGTTCACTTACTTTTAACTCACTGTCCTGTGAATGTTTACATGTTATGGCCATTAGAAATATGATTACATGTAATTGTTTGGGTGGTACTAGTTTAAGCAGACACTGTTTATTCCTTCTTATGACTTTGATGAAGATCAGACCACATTTTATGACCAATTTAGGCAGAATAGTGAGAAATTCCAATGCATTCACATACACTGTACTTCAGGAAATAATTTGTTTTTTTCTCAAACACCTGCCTGCATAGGTATTTGCAGTTCATCATGTTCTCGTACCTCCAAGCACGATGGTCAGGTTGGCCCATAATGGCGGCGCACGGAGTCACAGCAGCTCAGCACTAACCCTCCAATTGATCTACCACTTGACCTTTTTCTTCCTTTTTTATCCATAATGTTTCTCACTCATGTATGACTGAAAAAGGATGAATGCACAAAGTAGTAGATGGTAATAATGGTCCTCTGACAACAAAAGTCAAGCGCATATTTGTATTAAAATAAATGAATAGTCACGTTGGGGGCGACTACATTGGAAAAAAGGTGCATAGCTGCTCTAATTCTTCCAATCCGATAACGATGTTAAGCCGCATCAACTGAGCGATTTCCATTTTTATATGATTCATGATGGACTTAAGATGGAGAACAGAGGTTTTGCCTCGGCTAAAGTGCCTCGGGAATCCTTTTATTTTGGCCTAATCACAGGACGGTGTTTAGGAATCCGGCGCATGAGGAGTGCATTTGCACGGTCAAGACGGATGGCCTGTCAGACGCAACTAATGCCAGCACAAAGCCTTGAACCAATAACGCTGGCACTTCCTATGACCTGTACTAGGCCTAAACTAAATAAAAGTCTTTGTATCCTCTTGAGACCTCTCGTGTCCTCTTGGCTCGGGTTGTAATAAGGCTAAATTTAGCGTTCCCAAATATTGTGAGGGAAATGTGTCGCCTGAAAAACTAAATTCACTTTCCCTGTCTAACGGATAATCTTGTCACGATCTCATTCATTCGGAACTTAAGAATGTTTCCATCAATGACCTATTCATCCATTCATACTAAGGCTGCACAATATATTGCAAAAAAAATCGTATTGCAAGAAGCCACAATATATCGTAACATCACTAAAGTCGTCATCGGACTGAGATTGACCGATTTTTACATTGAACTTATAAATGTGTAAACGTTCAACGTGTTCTAAATTAGTTTAATTTTACCCTTGTTTTGATCCTGATGTAGTGTTTTTAAAGTCTTGTTTTGACACAATTTGCTAAAAAACTAGTGATTAACAATTGTTGTTTAATTAGAATGGACGATATCGTGTTGGAGTGATTTTGTAAAATACCGCAATAATATTGTTATCGCGATATTGCACAGCCGTATCGCATATCGCAAGTTACTTAAATACCGTTCAGCCCTAATTCACACGGTTGTACACTACCAGACCAAAAAAAATAAATCATACGCTCTCACATTCTGTTGGACCACCTTTAGCTTTGATCACGGCACAGATTTGCTGTGGAATTGTTTCCACAAGCTTCTGCGATCTCAAAAGTTCCAGCGTTGCATTCGTTTTTCACCAAAATCTTGTATTGGTGATGGGAGAGTGTGAACACTGTGCAAAGCATTCTCCAGCACATCCCAAAGATTCTCATTGGGGTGAAGATCTGGACTCTATGCTGGCCGAGCCATGCATCCCTGAACCACTCTTTCACATTGTGCACCCAATGAATCTTGGCGCTGTCGTCTTGGAACGTGCCCGTGCCATCAGGGAAGAAGAAATCCATCGATGAAATAACCTGGTCATTCGGGATGTTCTGTTAGTCACTTGAGCTATAATGTTGCTGAGCTTAGACCTGACCAACTGCACCAACCCCAGATCAGAACAGTTTAAATCCAGGTGAGGGCTTTTTCTTTTTGGGTCAGGTATTCTCTCTGTAGGTGGAATTTGGAATCTGCATCGCAAACCACACAGAAAGGCCCAAAACAATCAAACCCGAGGCCTTTTCTGCTGTGATGGTGAACATTTCTATTATTGATCTGCCAATGGATCAATCTCTCTTTTTCTACCCCATCTAAAATGGTAAACATAGTGATTAAATAAAATATAGATTCCTATGATGATCCTACTTTGACATTTATAATTCCTTGCAATATTGACTAATCCACTTGCAGTGACCTATACTACAGCTGAACCAAATAAACTCCCCTGCTGTCCCACGAGACAGAGCTGTTCCCTCATATGCTAATAATGTCAGAAGCTGTGAGGTCGGCCCCTAGACAGCTCACAGGTCAATGCTAATCTCCTGATATATGAAGCCTAAAGACCCGGGACGCATCCATCATTGCTCCCCAGTTGGGAGGGATCGCGCACACCAAAGAGTTAACGCGCACACGAAGAGCCCACGGACGATCCATCACTCAAAAAAGGGCACCCCTTCTCTAAGACCATTGCGAGTGGGCGGGTCGGGAATAAGCGCTCGGTGGAGGAAGCATATAGAGCCAGCGTGACTGTTAGATCTAAGCTGTGAGCCTCTGTCGATTATTAAACATCCATTTTAAAGCAGTGGGGGAAAGTTAACTGTCGTTTTACACTCAGGAGGTGGTAGTATGGGGAGCCAGTTTTCTTCTCTAACAACATGTAGTAGTTTTCTCGTTAAAAGGAATAAGAAATGCATCCATCTATATCGTAAACTGGCCAGTTTGCGCAATCGTTAGTTTCAGTCGTCTCGCGTGCCATTCTATTTTTGAGGCAAGTCACGAAACTGGCAAAGTATTTGTAGGGAAACTCGCCCTCAAGCTCTTGGCTAAATAAACAGAATGCCCCTTTGCAAGAGCGCGTGTGTTTTTCTTTCCTTTCCTGGTTAGCGATCCAAAGTTGAACAATGACAGGGAGTTTCGAACTGGAAAAGACTTTGGTGGATTTGAACAGCGACACCTCTCAATGTCAGGTTTACTGTCAAGCCATTAGAAAGACAGACACTTTTAAGACTTGGGAACAAGTCGCTTGTTAGAAATCCATCTCTGAAAGAGCAGAGGGAAGGGTAGAACAATTGCTGTCGTACTCCCAAGTCCTAGGATTGAGACATATCTTGGAACAACTTTTTAAAGGTCACAGTTTTATGTTCTTGTTAGAGTTTTAGACTCGGACAAGACAGGAGTTTAAATTATGTCCAAATGGATTGATAAATCAGATGTAGCCTGGCACTGGCACGCCGTGCTTCACAAAAATTCAATTTCTTCTACAAATGAGGTGCTCAGATGTGGATTATACCAATCAGACAGAGACAAGCAATTAATCCAGGGGCTTTTTTTTATAACATTAAGAAACAAGCACAATGTTTGTCTAGTCGTATAAAACAGAATTCACAGAAGCCACGTCGTCACCTTGATTGTTCCTGGTTCCATTTAGCTGGAGCGATGGAGGAGGGTGAGGTGGAGTAGCTCTGTACAGACAACTCATGTCTGACTATTATCAACAGTAGCAATTTCTCATAAAAATGTAAAGAATTTAAATAAACGCCGGGAAGTTCGATGACCAATTACTGTTCCGATGGACAATAGGTGGAATTAAAGCCTACTACTGTATAACAAAAATAAATCTGTACAAAATATCTATTTAAGTATAAAATACATACTGTTAAATAACTGGTTAACTATGCAAAGTTTAAGATCTCAAATCTACGACTTAACAACATTATTATGGCATAATGAATAATTGTGTTAAACAAAGCATAACGCATGAAAGAGACTGTGATTTAAGTTAAAAATTATATGGATATTTAGCTAAAATTATTACCTCATTAGTTATAACGGTATAACGGTGTTTTATTCGGCAAAGCAAACTCTACACTCCCTGCCATCCATTCCACTGTATTGACTGCAACACTAAATATCACAGCCGCTTTTTAATCATTTGAGCAACCATTCACAAGAAGCCGCCGCATGGTTCCCACTCCATATTTTCTTGTCGTCCGCGCACTCACAAAGCTGCCTCTCAGTATCCCGCCGGCCCGGTCCTCCTACACACACGCACAACGCAGGGAGCCCTCTAATCTGTGGCCCATTGTCCGGAGTTATCACGGGGGACTGGCTAAGTGAACCGGCGAAGATTTAAAGTCGAAGCAAAAAATGAAAAAAAAAATTAAATGACTGGCACTATTGACCGGATAATGCCGGGAACATGACAAGTTTAAGTCGACGGAAAGAGTGTCAGACATTTTAGTCCTCCTCCCTCCAGTCGAAAATGAAAAAAAATAAATCTAATCTAAGCCGCGGTTTCCTTCTCTCTCTCTCCATTTGTTTGTCCAACAGCGAGCCCGTCGGTCGAATCGAACCAGACAGCTGTCACACCCGCCCGCGCTGAGTGAACATGGCAGGTGAATTCTTTCTTTTTAGTTTTTACTCCTCTTCCGTACTGTGTATAAGTTCCAAAACAAGCAAAAACCACGGTCTCCCAACTCGGCTCTGTGATGTTGGCTTATCTGTACGTGGGCAGAAGCACCGTCCCCTCTCTTTGTACAGGCCACGGGAGGTTGGGGAGAGCCATTATCCGAGAAACGGGTTTTGTACAAGGGAAGACACCGACCCTCACTGCGCCACCGATGCCTTTCCCCCCCCCCCCCCCCCCCGGAGTCAAACTGTGCACTCTCATTCACTGCGGTCCCAAGGCGAGACGCATTTCGGTGTATTCTGGCTCGTGAATGTTTGCGCTTCTGCAGGAATCCCACAGAATCTGCCTTGAAAAGTTGCGAGAATGAGAGAGAGACCTAAACTTTGAAGTGCAAAGAGAACTCCAGTGCATTTTGGCATGTCTGCTGACCACAAGGCTCAGGGAAGCTATGGTCTGGCTAGGGTAATACTGTGATACAACATTTTGGCAAAGTTCTTTATTTGTAGAAAAAACTAGCCCCGTAGAATTATAAAAGCGCTATCCGACAGCCCACATATTCTTGGACCCATTCTTATAGCTACAAATCGTCACCTTTGGGGGAGAATACTAACAGGAAAAAGAATAACTCTACAAATCGACTGCTCCACCACAACTTTCACAAATGCTGAATTATAGATGTATTTTCTACCAAATAAAGATAAAGACGCATGAAAAGGAACAAAGTGGCTTAATGGCCCACATTTCTGAGAAGGGCCTGGATGCGGCAGGTGGAGGGGCGCGTGATCACTGGAGCTCCAGGAAATGCCGTCAACTCTATTTTAAACTAATCTAAACCAACCCTAATCCTAATCCGAACCTTAAGGGTCGTGGAGTGTACGAAAGGCGTTTTATTGAAATTAACTTCAATAAAAAAAGTGGAGCAGACGTCATTTCCTGTGGAGAATTGGAGCTCCACTGATCACGTGCCCCTCCACCTGCTCCATTCAGATGATCTTAAAATGTCTAAATACAACAGTGAATGCCAACGTTAGCTTCATGTTAATGCTACCTGCTAGCTTTTCTTCTAATGGACAATCTGCTGTGGAAAAACATTCATAATGAGCCAATGTTGACATTACCATGTTTGTGTTTGCTAAATATTCTCATAGAAAGCGGACTATGCGATATAAAAAAAGAAATATCACGATAATTATATATTTGACGATATAATTGATCATGGAAAAATTACTTCAAAATCCCAGCCTTACACCTATTGGGAAGATTAATTTAGTGATATTTTCTTCTTTTTTTAAAAAAAACGGCATACTAATTTCCTTCCAAATATGATCTACTCAAGCAGTTTACATTCTTCATTTCATTTGACTTAAATTTAAGCACGTGTTTCCGTGTTCTACACTCAGTGTTTCTGCTGCTCTGATGGAGCTGAGCGTATAGTGTCCACAATCATATTAAAAAATTAAACTGATATCAGAAAATTATATCGCGATTTTATTATTTATTGGTTTATTTGGTAGGGACAGTGCAAGGTGATGAACAAGCCACACCGGATTGTTGCCTCGGGCTAATTTCCATCCTTCGTCCCCCAATGCGCACTCTCATTCATCCTGGTCTATTGTACATGTTTTTAGTGATGGGGGAAACTGGAGTACCCGGAGGAAACCTACACAGACACGGGGAGAACATTCAAACTTCACACATTCAAACTTCCGGTGGGAATCGAACCCGGACCTTCTAGCTGTGAAGCACGAGTGCTAACCGCTGTGCTACCGTGCCGCGATAACGATATGGCCCACCCCTAATTTCCGCCAGTACCCATTTCAAAGTTTTGTAGATTTTGGTGCGTGTTTGAGGCATTTGTGAGCAAAAACATATTGTCCATTTCCATGTTGTTCTCCGAATGGGCAAACGTATCTCAGAACTACTCAGGACACACTTCTACCTTATGATCCGAAGAGGACGAAATGTACTCTCCACCTAGGTCCGCGCAATTTCCAAAAAACTTATCCATTTGTGATTTTTCAGTCAAGTAAGCCGATTGCAACTTATGTGTTAAATTAAATCCAGACCCAGCTCAGTGTGCACGTTGCATAGGAGAACAAAAATGTACCAATACAAGAACAACATCAGTTTCAGAACTTTTATATACTGAGGAGAGTCGGAGACAAGGTATTTGCAAAGCATCCTTTCGATTCAATCCCGATTTATTGTGCAACCCAAATCTCAACCTATGGCAAGGACTCAAAACTAAGCGATATGGAAAACTGTTTACCGCTGCGCCCCTGCATTGATTGGACCTGGGCACCAGTGGGACGCGGAGGGGAAACCGAGTTTGTGTGTGACAAGACAAAGGAGCGAACAGGCAGAAATCCATCCATCAAAATAAACAGCGGCGTGCAGTCTTCTTCTTCACTGACAAACAACAGCTGCACAGAATGGCAAATAAATATTATCTCTGCCACAGAAAAACAATCAGGCAGCGCGAGGTACTCCAGAGACCCAATTCGGAGCGTCTTATTTTTTGATTTTTTTGGGGTGGAACATTTTGGAATTCCAACTACTGAAAGAAACTACTTTAGACCTCGCGAAGACCGTTGTGGACACTCACACACTTGTCTTGTTTATGACCATTACTCTGGATGTTGCTTTTCTCCCACACCCTGCTTTGGAAAGCTAAATCTTTTTAACATGACCACAACTCGAAGCGGCGTCAAAAAATTTTTCAGCTAAATGCGCGGCTTTTGGTGTGTGGAGATTATACGGCCGGCGCGTTTCTTTTTTTTTTCTTCTCTCTCCCCCCCCCTCCCCCCCTCTTGACGGTCCGCACTCGCGAGCCCCGCTTTCCAACAAAAACACTTGCAAATCGTTCCTCGCAGACATCCAACCCCCGGGCCTCGCGGTGTCCAGCAATCCTGTTTCCACCAAAAAAAAAAAAGCAGCACACACAAGAAGCCACACTCTATCAGGACAAAACTGCATGGAGAAAAAAAAAAAAGAAAGAAAGAAAAAAAATAAAAGGGGGGGGGGGGGGGGGCTGGTAGCTCAAGTTCTCTCTCTCCCCCACCCTCCACCACCACCATTGAAATGCAGACACTTTGATATGGAAATTGGCAGTTACAAAAAGCCGCCAGAATTCACACTAGCGCGCATTGAAACCATTTGCGCGATGTGAGATGAGATGGCACTTCCTCCCAGGACAAGGCTCACCGACAAATGGACTTGTTGTGGATGGGGGGGGGGGGGGGTCCAAGCAAGAGTTTGGGGGGGCTAACAGTTGTTCCATTTTCTCCCTTTTTTTTTTTTTTTTTTTTTTTGAATGATAACAAAGCCATCCAGGAATGCATTTAAGGGTGAACACACTGCACGTCGTGAGCAGGGAAGAGCTATTATGGGATTGAGATTTCATTTCAGACGAGTTTTGCTATTTGCGTGTTTCAAATCGGACATCTTCAGGGACCAAGTGACCGGTTCGACTAATATACATTTCAGAACAGGTTTGTAGAGGACTTAACGTCAGGGTTAGCAGGTTTTATGCGAGACTCCGTTAAAGAGAGGATATTTGATTGTTAAGCAGAGGAAATTTCCACGTGCCATTTGCAGCGATTCGCCATTTTCGATGGTTAAACTGCCATTATTTCGTCGTAAACTTAGCCCCGGTCAGCACAACATCATCATCGCCTTATGAGAATAGGGAAACGTGACCTTTACCTACTAAGCAACGGCAGAATCAAGCTTCATGCAACCCAGACGTATTTTTCCTTTTACCGGGAGGTTGAAATGGTCAGCCAGACTGCAAAACTAATTCACCACGCACCAAATATTGGGAGGAGGAGAAAAAAAAAAAAAAAAACAGCTTGGATCTCGCCCCGGCGGGACTCCTAGTGCTCGCCTGTAATGTATTCTTTTGAAGATTTCTGAAAGTGAAGAAGGCGGAAAAAAAACTCGCCGTATATACGTTCCCGGCGCGAAAACGGTTATATAAGTCCAGCTCTAGTTCCGAAGTTGTGCCTTATATAATTCTGCGCCAGTCCGTTGGTTTGGAACGGGAAGTGTATGGATGAGCACGGGTGCCATTTGGCCCTTTTTTGGGGGGACACCCATGGGCGCCCGGACGCTGCTTCATGCGAGCTGGAGGTCCTGGGAGGCTGAAGAGAAAGTCCATAGGTGTGTGTTGGGGGCGAGGGGGAGAGGCGGTGTGTTGTCGAGTGTCCCATCATCACACATGGCCGACTCTGGTCGTTGAATTATACATGTCCCTGTGAAATGATCTTATTTTATAGCTGCAAAATGGAGACGGTGACAGACAGGGGGCTACTTACAATGTCCTGCGCGGAGACTCTGCACACCACAGCCAGAATATACTCAAGTCCTGAAAGCCTATTGTCATCCCTGGCTTACAACTAAAAAACAGCCTTCTCACCGTGTTGCATTTCTTTAAACTTTAAATCTCTCCTGTGATTCCACTGATGCACACTGGAGATATTTGCACAAGACCCTCAGACCCTACCAGTCAGACAACTTGAGGATAATTACAAGTGTGGGGCAGCGAAAGCCTACGAAGGGCAGCGCAGGATACATCCTACGAGCACAGCAGCAGCAGCAGCAGCACGGGCTCCCTATTGATGTCGCCACAACAGTTGAAAACTCGTGGGCCTGCTTTCTGACATTTGCCTTATTCTATCCTGGGAGTGTAAATAAATGCTATTGATTCAGAAAAGCATAAGGGGCCAGCGGCTTCACGGGAAAGCGCTGGGCTTTTTTTTTCTTCTTCTTTTTTTCCTTTTCCGACGGGCTACTTACTGTGGTTAAAAGACGCCGAGCCAAAATACGGATCCACGCGTGAAGTGTGGGGTTGATCAAGACGCCAAAGACCGAGAGCCCCCCCTTTCTTTTCAAAAAGAGGCCCCCAGAAACTAGAATCAGCAGCGGGTCGCACAAAGACGGCCGGGGCTTGTCTGCATGCTCCACTTTTCTCCTCACAGTGCAAACACACACACGCACGCACGCACACACGCGAGAAAGAGAGAAAGAGAGAGTTTTTTTTTTTTTTTTTTTTTTACCGTGGCAGGTAGCCTACGCGCTCTCGCTCTTCTCCAAGCACAGGCGCACGGCACTGGGCAGGTAGCTCCATGGCCAAGAGGCTGTGTTCAAAAGTCGCCGGATCGTTACTTTCCTCCCCCCTCCGTTTGGCTCGCGACTGCACAAAAAGGAGCACTTCAAGGAGGCGAGATGCGCCCGCTCTCCCGGTCGCCGAGAGCCCAAACTCCGAAGAATGAAGAGTGAGCGTGGTAGTCCCAGCAGCTCGGCGCGCACGTCTAGTCCCAATGCAAGGGGCGACGCGAGTAGTCTAGTGTGGCTGTTTTTTTTTTTTTTGCTTGCGTAGACCGCACCAGTCGCTCCCTCAGCGTCTCATCCACACGCCGCGCAGACAGGAACAGCTCAAACCGGACTACGGGCAAACAAGGCGCACCGGTCCCCGCTCTGCAGCAGCTGGCTGTGGAGGGGGAGGAGCCAAAACGCGGAGCGGAGCCTCAGCCGAGGGTGAACTGGAGCCGTATGCTAATTACCGAAAGCTGCCACGATATCCGATATGAAAGTGGTATCGCTTTAGATTAAAGGACCTGTATCATGCTATTTTAGCCATTCCAAAGTAAAGTATAGGCATTTATATGATATATTGTACCTCTACCACTACGGAGCACTAATTTTTGTGATAAATATAAATATTTTCTGGGGGTATTTTTCCAACCCGGAAGACAAAACGCTGGGATTCAGTTAACTCCGCCCCCTCTCGCCGCTCATACAACTTTAGCAGTAGTAGAAATATATATATCACAGCAAAAAGTGAAGTTACTTCATGATGCCATTATAAGGAGTTAACATGTGCAACACAGCTTCATGGCTAAATGGCTAACACACACGCTAACATGCGTTTTGATCGACTCACCACTCTGATGTTTCCATTATGGGACTTGCGTTGGTTATAAAAGTTAATCCACTTTGATTCTGGCCAAAGTTCATCAAACATCCATCAGCGACAGGCTCAGACAAACACTATTTTGGCCGATAGTCGCTGAATCCCGGAGGGAAATTCCAACTTCTATGGCCTCTTCTTTAGGAAGGTTGAATAAAGTCCAGTCCTCGCAGCCAAACGCGTTTTTCTCCGTGACATTATCATGAGGTAAGAAAAAAGAACAGGTGTCCAGACTCCAGAGTAGGTTAGAAAAAGCTCCTTCTTCACAACTTTCGGTGCAACATGACATAATCTGTTCAGACCGTTCGGACGCTCAGGGGTGCGTTTGTTTTCCCTACAGGGGCAGCGCGGACGCGTCAGGCACTTCCTCTTTTTATTTTATTCTATTTATTTTTATTTTTTTTATTTCTTTCTTACGACAGAAATAATGAAAAAAGCAGTTTTACAAATGAAAAAATTAAGATGAAGATTACAGACGTCAAGCACTTCCGTTCCGCTGTGACGACACAACTGAACATGCCAGTCGTTTACCAGGAGAGGGCGGAGCAGCTGCTCAGAGCGCAGGATTCAGGAGGATTACTGAGAACTGCGTGAATGAAGCCAAAAACCACTCTGGGGTGTTTTTGAGAAGGAAATAGCATAACAACATGGTTAAAAGCTCCAAAAAGTCGATTTTGCATGATATAGGACCTTTAAGGTGTGCTCATTAAGTATTAATAAGCATTAGTAATCATTTTAGGGTAAGGGTTAAGGTTAGGTTTAGGGCTGGCTATGAATAAGCGTATTATTAATGGCCTATTAGTATGTTAATAGATAAAAGTGTGTTAATACTTTACAAGCATATTATTCATTCGTATTAGTACCTTATTAATAGTTAACGAGCACACCTTGATATAAAGCGTTACCATGAATGTTGGTAACGCGTTTTTTGGTTCTGCTACTGTGCATCTAGACTAATTATATAGTATTTTTATAAATTTCATGAACTTACAAGCGAGTTTGTTGTTGTATTAAGGGGATCGCCGGGTTCCCTAGGCATAGGCGACCCAGGCGGTCGCTTAGAGCGCCATGTGCTGGAGGGGGCGCCAAAATGGGGACGACAACTTCACAATGCTATTTGGGTCAAGAAACACCAAGAAATATGAATAAAACAATAATATTGATGTTATCTTTTTTTGTGTGTGGGGGCACAAAAGTTCAATCTTGCCTAGGGCGCCATGTCACGTCACTGGTGGGCAACGCAAATGTATTAAATAGATAATAATAGTTCTACGGTGGGTCAAAGCATCGTTCACAAACAGAGCATTGCTTCTGTGAAAAGATCGGCGCTGTAAAATGTGTGGTTCAGATAAACAGCTGTATTTCCGTGACAGTGGCCCTGAAAAGTGACCATGCAAATGTAAAGCGGGGTTGCCAATTAGGTGGCTCTTTTTGTTTGCCATGATTGCCATGCTGTTTTCAATGTAAAATATGCAACTTTAGCTTATTTCTTGGTAAAGAATCACGGCTGTTTCGTATGACAAAATTGCTTTTTCAATCAGAGAGGGAGAAAGGTGTTGTTTCTCATCATCGCAGGAGCACATGGGCTCTGTAAACTAGTAAAAAAAAAATAATAATAATAATAACATTGGAAATCCCAGTAGGCCATGCCCACAGATTTGTGGCGTTTTTTTCTGATATTTTCAGGCGGCCTTCTGTGGACCCACCACCTGCAGGAGGAGCCATAGGGGCTGGTGCAATGTGACCCACGACCCGGCATCGGACAAGTGGAAGAAAATGGATTTTCAGGCGGGTTCGACCGCAGAGACCTGGCAACCCTGCTGTGAAGAATGTGGAAGTTTGGAATGTGTTAGGAACGTTAGCAATGTGTTTGGACACAACTAACCATACAGGCTAATATACTCGCTCCCTCTTTTGTGGGTTGTAAACAAAAAATCTGGTACAGAGCCTATTTATATGTTGTAATTTACCATGCAATTTGTTTCAGACTGTAATGATATATAGATACTGCATCATCAGCTAAATGGCAGTAACAATAATATGTCAATTGGCTATAATACGCGAACTACTGTATAGTGACAGCTGTGAACGTGTGAATGTTTAGCACTGAACACAGTTTGCGAGACGATGCAGTGATCCAGCAGACGCAGTGGTTAAGGCAAAAACTGTGTGGATTTTGCACTGTATTTAATTAAAACACAACCAGAGGAGGAAAAGAGCACAACCATTCTTCCACAGCGGTGACCCTCAGACAACCCCAAACTCTGACAGCCTTTTAGTGCTCAAACTTTTCTGGTTCGCTCTGCCTACACCACTCGGCAGCGACTTTTCTCCTGCTATCGAAAATGTCATGAAATACATTAGCCTTGAGACCCAAAGCCTCTCACAACCCGATTCAGGTGCACGCGATTTCGTCTGGATGTGGCACGTGTCTGTTTTGACAAGCATCGCCGGTATCAACTCTTATTGGCATTTTTTTTTTTTTTTTTTTATTAAAGTCTGTGACATATATTAAGATATAGCAGATTCGAAGCTAGGGTCTAGTTGAGTATTGAGCATTCGCGACAGACTCTGGAGTAGTGCCCTGCTAACCTTTTTTATGTTTGACAGGTCATCACAGGAAGTTAAATCATACAACGAGTGGCACAAGCTGGTGTGCCGCTTTAGCCCAAATAATAACCTTATATGTCTTTCTCACGTAGCTCCGTCTGACTGCCCGGAATAAACAAACGAAGCGTCTTTGTGAGAGGTAGCCCGTGTTAGAAAGTCCCTCGTTTCATGGCCAACTATTCCCTACAAATGGAAAACAATATCACCTAGCGCTGCCATTCCCAAAGTCAAATACACTGGGGTTCCAATAATTCACTCCTTTCAACGAATATGTAACATTTTCCAAATAATAGTGTAGGCTAAACGTGATAAGTTAATTTTAAACTCAATTCACATGAAAAAAAAACTTGGTAACAAATTGAAATTCCTAAACTATGAAAGCTAAATACTATGAAAGTATTCACCTCAATACTATGAGTGTTCCACATCTTTTGTATTGCATGTCTAGTTGGTCTCAGGCGTGTAAAACATTGTTAAAACCACCTTGAATTATTGAAAGAGCCATTAAAAATCATGATAAAAAGCCTCGCCAGTGCCGTCACTGTGAGGTACAAAGTAAATATAACATTTTGAGTTTCGAAAACCTCATTAAATGGAATCAAATTTCTGCTTAATTTTCTGTTTAAAATAATCCATAATCCCCCTTTGAGAAAATTAGTCACACTGAAGAGAATTTTTCGATAGTCAGAGGAGAGTGCAGCGTTTCCAAGATGCAGAACCACATTTAGTCAACAATCGTTCTCTTATACAGCAGCGAGCCTATGGAACACTCTTCCAAACAAATGTATTTCATGCACAAACTATAGCACATGTACACGCCTGACCAAACAGTGGTTATTATCAGAGCAAAGCTGAACGCACTCAATGACTGTGATATAAACGGTGTAAACGGCGAATGAGTGATAGTTTCCTGAAGTGTAAAGTGTTTTTTTATGATGCGAGTGAAGTAATGCTTATGTATTATTATTCTGTATACATTTTATGACCTTTTGTAAGTATAACATCAACCTGTCCAGGTACTGCGGGTGGAAATTTGCAATTTCTTTTCTATAACCTGGCACATGAGCTCTAGTTTTTTTAGACTAATGTCTTTTGTGCATTGTCTCAAATCAAATCAAATTTAAATACAACGTATGCAAACATTGGGCCCCCCGCAGCACCGAGAGTGCGCAGACCCCACTTTGGGAACCACATGTTAAAGGTTCTCAAAGTGATGTGGATTATTCTTTTCAGTACTGTAAAACTGGGACCATAGAGCAAATAAGAATTAAAAAATATCAAAAAGTCATCCATAATGTGACTTAAACTTAGTATAGTTTGGTTGTTTATTTGAGCAGTATATATTCTGGAGTGGGCTGAAGCAGAAGCCTATGAGCGCCAACCCCCAAATTCAGTGCAATTAAAAAGTAAATTTCACAATGGTACAAAAGGAACAAAGTACAAAAGGAACAAAACATGAACAAGGAAACAAAAAGGAAACAACAGCAAAAGCATGGATTACGTATATGCACTATCTGATTATAATAGAATGACCAATTACAATGACCAGTCATGTAATCTTACATTAAGTAAGATTACATGACTAAAACTCATGTACTGTATATATTCCCGAAAAGGAGTGATGCTAGTTACGAAACAATAATGATAAAGCTACATAATGAAACCGTGATCAGTCACATGCACGACCCCTGCAGGATGCACTCATACACACAACATACAAGCGTGTTTACTCTTTTATGGAATAACTTCATTTTATAGAAAATTACAGTATCAGTTAGCAGCATCATATTGTGATTTGTCTCATTGACAAAAGAGAACTTGTTACATCTATATTAACACAGACCAAACTTACAGACCATTGTTTTTTTCAGATTGTTACCAATTCCAAACATCACCGATAGTCCCTTTTATGTTATAAAGGCACATTAATATACATATTATACTCCGTGATCTGGCTACTTCCCACTTGTCATTACCATCCTCAGTATAATATTAATTTGTGTACTTTTTTAATTGATTGAAGCATGTATATGAAGTATGCCCTACATATTGTGGTGCATTAAAAAGCCAGGGCGTAGAGCTCATAAACAAAACTGAAGAAACCAAAGTTGTTGTGGATGCAGCTCAAATGAAAAGCCAATGCACAAACGTATTATCGTATTAATCTTAAATATAATACAGAATAATTCCTTTCATAGCTGCAACATAAAAGTGCAGCAGCATCATACATTCCTTGCGTATACACGGTGTCCGCCGAAAAGAACAAAATATCTATGCCTTTCATTTAGCAGACGGCATATGTTGCTATGGCTACCAGTGGCTTTACCGTACTAGTCTATATCAAGCAAATAAATACCATGATGATCCAACAAAGATACAAAGAGCCATGTGGAAGGATGTAACCACACTGGTTAGTTCCATTCCAAGCCGGATCATGTAACCTACATGTAGCTTAGAAACATATGGGTAAATGCTGTGAACAAACCCTCGCATCAAAATGTCTCTTTTGAAAATTAAACTTAACATAGTGGTGTTTGATGAATAATTCAGTTTACGCCATGCTTGTTTTGGTACTTTGGTGCGTTGTTTTCACACCACATCTTTCCCCATTATGACGCCTATACTGCGCCCGCATACATTTCAAAACAGGGAAATGACTTTTACTCTATCCAGCTACACACAAGTCATGTTGATATAAGGGACTATTGCTGCATTTACAGATGCCACGTTTCTAATGTTACATCCGAACATGGAGCGCACTCATGACAAATGCTTTATTTCCGAACAACAAAATGTCAGTGACGTGAGTGAAATAATATTGCAGTGTGCCATGTGGCCCCCGTTATTATGGCAAGTTATGGCTTTGTTTATTTCCCACTGTATTGATATATGTGTAGTGCCTTGCCTGTCGAGGGGTGCAAAGCTTTAAGTATACAAACCAGGTTGATTACTCATTCTGTTACCATGGTGTTTGTAGTTTGGCAGCCTGAACGACAGCTCCAGGCTCCATGTAGAGTGTTTTCCCCCCCTTTTGCTGTCAGGTTTTCTAGCCTTGTTTGTGGTAAAGTTGCCTGGGATCAAAAAATAGCCTTCACTGTTAGAATAGCTCGTTACACGCTCACATTTTTTTGACACCATGCGGTGAAAGGAGAATGTTTCTGAGGAGCTTAGGCTGAAAATAAGCACCGCAGGTATGGTCTTGTCAAAAAATTAACTGGTAAATTAGCTGATATTTGTCTTTAACAATGTAATGGTTCAATTTCAAAAACACTAAGTCAAGTCGATTTTGTTGAATAGTTTCCAATCATTTAGCTGGCTGAACGCGTGCGTGAGAGTGAGTAGAGTAGAGTGAATATGAATAAACATGATAGAGGATGGTTTGGTAGTGTTTCTCGTGTGCTCCAGCAGCGCCACAATACATAGACTATTAGCGATTAGGAAATGAGGAATTGGTCATTATTAAACACAGACTTGTCATTCCTACCTTCACATGTTTGTCTCAACACGTGCAACATCATCCTATTTTTTATTTCCTTTTTGCCATTTATTTTTTTATTTTTGCCTTATTTACAACATAGGAGCTGGCTTCAAAAAACAGCCAAACCCAAAGCCAAGCTTCAGTTAGCCCGCACTGCACATACAGTAGTGTTTGAAATAATAGCAGTCCAACATGACTAACCAGATTATTCACAGTTTTTGGTATAAATCTTAGAACTACATGGACAACAATTTACCAGTAAGTGCAGTAGATTCTTAGAAACACAGACAGACCCAGCATTCATGGTATGCATGCTCTTACTTCTGTGTAGTTGAATATTCAATGGAAAGGGGTGTGTTCAAAACCGGTTTGAATCAGGTGGCCCTGAGCACATGTTATACATGCATTTCACTTTGAAATCCTGAAGAAAAATGAGTCGTTCAGAAGTACTGTGTTCTTTGGTTAAAAGGTTAATTGGAGGGATTAAAACTGCTCAAATGATCTCCGACACAGAAGAAAAATGGAAGAATACCATTCAAATGGCCCCTATGCTGCCTGGCACAGGGCAAAGGGGCAGGTGCTTGAGCGCCATCTGGGCTCTATCTGTGCACGTGCCTGAAACTTGATAAACAATGGTTTGGTAGTGTTTCTCGTGTGCTCCAGCAGCGCCACAATACTTGAACTATTAGCTATTAGCTGCTGAAGCCTAACAGTGTTAAATAAATGTCATTATTTAACACAGACTTGTCATTCTTACCTCCACGGCCTTTTTGTTCCTTTCGCCATTTATTTTTATCTTCTCCCTATTCAAAATATAGGAGGTGGCTACAAAAAACAGCCAAATTGCTAGCATGAACAAGCTTCAGTTAGCTCCCATGTTCTGTTTCTTTGTTTCTTTTCTCACCTGCAAACACATCTTGTAAGGTTTAATATACAACAAATAATATGACGGTAATTCGGTAGTCCTCTGTTCTTTCTGGTTATTGATTCTTGATTATATCTTTAAAGGAGCCGAGGTAATTTGCCACCTGAAACTCAGACTCAGTTGTCTTGGATGTGATTACGTTTTGTCACAAAATGACACTTCTGAGCTAAGAGACTATTAGAGTCCTAGTGTAATCTGCAAAACTACACACATGGCAATATAAATTTACTGACAAAATGGACATGTTTGCGCACTCTAATCTTTCAGCAGTTTCCACTCTGGGCCTATTTTTGTCTGTCCTGCAAAGGGAGAAAATAATATGTTTTTTGAATTTTTTATAAAGCCCTAATTTATTCCATCACCATAGTGAGGCTATCATCAGAAACCATTACAGCCACGCTATAAGAAAACGCTCACTAATGCTGGTGGAAGTGCCTACCTGTGCTCGCCACCAACGGCCTCAAATATGAGCAAAGCATTCATGATTGAATCTTTTGAATGGCTCTTACATGCGGGTAAAGGCTCCCCGTGCTAAAAATACTGTATTTGCCGTGGCCGCTGTAGCCTGTTTTCTTCCCGTGTGACAAACAGAATATTTGGAAACGCTTTCAAATGATCGGCTCCAGAGCTATTACTAAGATGAGCTCTGTTGTCTTCCTACTCAGTTGATATCCAGTTTTCTTTCTTTCTTCTTTTTGCAGCGCTGTCATTTTCCGCCCCGTGTGAAGTTTCAGTTGTCATCCCTCCACAATCGAAGTACTGGAAGCAAACCGATCCACCCAGCTGGAAGCAGGTTTGTGGCAACATCTTTCCTCAGGTTTCCGAAGTTCAGCCCCACGCAGCTCGCTTTTGAACATGATATTATTCCGTTAGTGGGGAGCTTTCATTCTTTCTCTCAAGCCCCGCGCCTATTTTTAGCACCCTGCGTTATTTTTTCTTATTTCTTTTTTTTGCCTCCTAATGACAGAGCAGCCTTCGCAGATGGACGTGTTTGCATGGGAGAAGTTAGTCTGAGAGCAAACATTCGACAGCCAAGTTTGGGTTTAATGTAGTTTTTCACTCGACTAATAGCACACACTGTTCCAGCGCATTTCCCTAAACATTGCACACAAATTCACAAAGCGGGTCAAAAGCGTTCCCAAGTGTGTCCAAGTCTGCCCACACACTGTCCTTAGTGTCGAAACTCTGAGTGAGTCCCAGCTCTCTCCGCTCTGCACCCCTTTTTCATTCTGTCCAATAAGCCAAGGGACCAAAAATCCTTTAGGAATTAAATAAAAAGTTGCAAAAAGTGCTAAGCGGCATTCTGCAATAACACAGCACTATGTAATAACTCTTTTAAATCTAATACAGTTTGCACTTCATTGTGTGATACTTTCGTAGTAAATTCGGTAACTGTGCACACACTACATTGGTCAATATTTAAAGTGATAGTCTGGAAGATTGCGAAATGATGGAAGAGAGAAAGACATTTCAAAATAAGCAATCACGTTCCCCCCAACCCTTCCGGATGTGACCTGAAAGCCACTTCTAGTTTGCAAAATGAGGATAGAGAGAAAGTGTTTCAAAAGTAAACCATAAAGCTCCCGCCCCCTCCCTCCTGATTGGACCTGAAGAGCCAGTTCACAGGAAGGTTCGTCTCATTGGTCAAAGTAATGGCACCGGGGATTCTGATTAGTATCTGAAATCAGCAAAGAGAAGGATTTTTGATTTTTATTATTATTATTATTACATCAAATTGCAGGCCCAGGCGCTCAACTGTCTGCAATTTGCTTCACTTGTAAAACATTTAACCTTACATACTATCACTTTAATTCATAGTTCATTAAAAAAGAAAATCTACACACCTTTTCTAACCATTGTTTGGAATTCATAAGCACCTAAATAGATACCAGCATAGTGCACCTTCCCTGTGACTGCAAGTTAGGATGGTTAGGTTAGGGAAAGGGTTTGAGCGGATTGTCTCAGGGTCTAAACATATTTATGGTTTGATCAATAAAGGTCCGCACTATTGTAACTCATAGGAAATCTTTGTAAATGTTTTAGAGACAATGAAATTAGTGTTTACAGATGTTTTCATACTGCGCAGTATTACATTTCATCACATTAAAGTTACTGCAACATGAGAAAATGATCGCAAAACGCGGCACATTTGTTCAAAAAGCAGTTTTATCATACGATGAAGCAGTTTTTTTTTTTACTGTCAATCTACATGGTTTTCACATAACACTGAAGTTATAGAGAGGTGTTTTGGCATTATGTGTGCTGTGAATGAAATGTGAATGTCCAAAACGCCTATAATGTGGCTGGTGCGCTGAAAAGGGGTCAACGAGGTCATGATGAGTCATATTTTTGAGAACTGTGTTGGTGGCTTGTTGCAGTCAATGGCATTAGCTCTTTTATCAATCAAGAAACCCTGAAGTATCACTCGTCCTCTTTTCCCACCTCCAGCTAGCCAAAGCATAAGGTCAGGTCACTGGACAAAGTTACACGTGGATTCAATAAAAACCAAGGGGGGAGTCGCGGCGGGGGGATGTAAATTCGTGTTGAAATCTCCAGGTGGAAAAGTGCGCGCACACATTAGTGCGATGCTTGCAGATTTCCGCCGGCATAGCTTTACATAATAAAGAAGCGGAGAAGTCAAAAGGGAAGCACGTATAATGATGCGCATCCACTGGCGCATTTTCTTATTTACAAAGACAATGTTTATGCATGGGCTACAGTGGAAAGCGTAAACACCATTCCATTTGAAGTGACCCCCGAGAACAAGCGGCGCCCGTTATTTCGCTCACTGCGGTCAATGTAGTATAGCGTATATGCAAATCGACACGACAGCCATTCTTGTCTCCGCGCTTTCTTTTTCTCCTACTTTTTTTGGGGGGATTTTGTTTCTTGATGAAGTTGTCAGGAAAAAATGCTTCCCTTGGCTGTTTTTTTTTTTTTTCTTTTTACTCCACCGCCGTCTGTCACTCTCGTCCGCATTCGGCATGCAATCAAAAACTCCCACGTGTAATGGCCAGAGAGAGAGCTAAAAGCCAGGTTTGCTGCTGACTCATGCATTTGCGCCGGGGAGTGATGCGACTTTATCATAAGAATAGACTCTCGGCTGTAAATTATAGGCCTTAATGAATTCCCACTGAAAAAGCAGCGCCACAGAAACCGCTCCTTACATCAACTGTATATAAGATGTGTGCTGTTTATCCCATATAGCGGGGGGCATTCATAAAGTTACAATGGACGGTTATGAGTAGAAATACAAAGTATTGATTCTAACTAAATGTGTAAATCCTTGTCATGTATTGTAGAAGACAACCCATAAGAAAGTGGTATCTTAAAATAGCGATCCTTCACCTGCTACGTTTCCTTCATGGGACACTGTAAATCATTCACGGGGGCTGGGCAAGGTCATATGGTTCGCCCTACTTGATGCAATCCACTTCAAGTAGCTGAAACACAACCATTGATATGTTGAAATAAATTGTGTGCTTTAAAAATGGCGAATGATTAACTCTGATATTAGTAAGAAAGAAGAATACCATTAAAAAAATAATGAATCTCAGGCATTCTTTTCTTTTTCGCTATAAGGCCACACATTCATAGTCTTAACCAGTGATGGTCAAAGTAAAGGGACAACGTTCTCCACACAAGTGCTACCCATGTAAAGCACATCCTCAAAAGCTCTAGTATTTAAAGCCACCCTGTGTGAAATTTCATGCAACAGAAATGAGAGCTTTATTTTTAGGTGTGTTTGAGCGGCTCACCTCTCCTCAGACCTAGCTTTACTGGGAGCGGGACGTTCCCAGCTCGTCTCCTTGGAGATGTCTACTGAAGGCCAAATAAAACCGGGTCTAAATCAGATCTAAATTGAAAAAAATGATGTCTAAACTTTGTCTCAATCCGAAATGAAAAAGAAATTCCCTCTAATTGAGATTTAAAAAGTCTAAAATGGCAGATGACCCAGTCAGAGGGCCACATAGAGAAGCCCAAGTAACACTGGTTTTTCACGTACCATAGTTTGAGAAACACTGGTCTAGGCTTGTTCCATTGTAACAAGTTGTGAAAAGCTGTAATTTGGTTAATTTTTTCCAAAATAAGTCCTAAAAATCTCAGTGGTATGTCATTCGAGTCAAATAGACCCGACTGTTGCCTGTACATTTACTACACTCCCCCCAAATGAGAACCAGTGTCTCCCACACGGAATTCCACTCTTCCTGCGAACTGTTACACTAGCTTAAGGAAGTGATAATTAAATTTCCTTGCGGCTGGGTTTATGTGGCATCGGGACCCCACAGACGCGAGTATTTAAACCCACCTCACCTCGGTGGGGCATGTCGTCTCTTGATTGGGCCCCCCCATCTTTATGTCGCTCACATTACGGGCTCTAACCTCATGTAATAATGTCGGGCGTTCCGGCAAACATTCATGCGGCAAATAAGCGGGCAGGCTGGGAATGCTGCGGTAAGTGTGTCTCGAGCCATTGTTATTAGCTGGTTTAACTCATTAAGATCAAACGCAGACAGATTCAAAGGCAGTCTCTCACCCCCAACGTTAAAAGGGAAAGTCCATTTGCAAAATCAAAGCATCAAAAAGAAGTGTTTTTGAGGCTTTTTCGATGGGATTTGATAAATACCCCATGCGGACGGAAACTCTGTCTCTTTTTGATGCGGACACGAGAAAAAGCCATTCCTGTGGTGTGTATTTCCAAGCTTATTATGGAGGCCGGGCTGATGCTTTTCTGTCTCAAAAAACACATGAAATTTGTTAGTTGTTAGCTGCTAGCTAACTTGGCAGCAAAACAGATTTCATTTCTGACCTCAACTTGCTACATACTCACTACCAAGACTGTACAAATGTCTTTAGCGCTTACTTTAAAACCCCTGTACCAGATTTTTCTTGTGTTTACTAACAATGAAAAATGGAGTGCATACATTTGCCATTGCTAGTTGTGGTCCAAACAAGTTTCTAACTCTCCTTACACATTAACATTCCAATTCTTCACAGGGATGAGTTTCTCAGCCCGATTCACCACTTTCAGAGAGCTATACTGTCGGAAACGTAGAAATAAGGAGTAGCGGTGTGGCGTATGCGGACAGTTAGCAAACCAGCTAACAGCTAGTTAGTTAGTCTGTTCAGTGTATTTTTCCTAAAGGGAAAATTCACTGTTACCATGGAGATCCACCATGTTTGTGGGCGATAGCATGCATTTTCCATTGACTAACATTAGCTAATAAACAGTATAAAAAGTGGAGAAAAAAGCCACACTCCGCTAGCTGCTGAGTCACTACTGGTAAATACTCTATAGCCATTAGCATTTAGCAAACACCCCGAATTGTGGGAGTCGGCCCATTGGTCCGACAACCCATTAGTCCGACGTCTCATTATTCCAAAAATGTCCCATTGAGCAGGGGTGGAAAAATAAAATTAGGTTCAGGTAAGAGTCCACTGACCTTAAGGTTAGGGCCAATGGTTGTATATGGCTCTCTAATCCACAACACAACTGGGTTAGAGATGTCGGACTAATGGGACCGCTGCTCAATGGTAAATTTTGGGAATAATGAGACGTCGACTAATGGGTTGTCGGACCAATGGCATGGCACAGAATTATGAACAGCTCAGAGGTTTTCAGTCCCATTTAGGTGAGGTCAAAGCTTTGTTAAAAATCAATAAATCTGAAGACCGTGTGAGATTTTACCTTGGAAACAAATAAGCGTATAAAAGTGCCCTCTGAGCTAACTGCTAAGTCATGTTCAGTTAAATTTCTGTTTGTCGTGATTTTACAAAAAGTTCATGATAAAGAAACCGTAGAAAAATGCTATGAAACTGACATATTCATTTATATGGGGATAGAATGCTCTATTCAAACAGGGTCGGGGAAGTCGTCAGGAGATGTATCAGGAGAATACATATAGGAGCAGTCTCAGATAGCTAACAGCGTTTCTGTGAATTCTATGGTTGGAAATGTAAAAAACAACAAGCTGCTAGTTCACAATCGCTAAAATGCTTTATAATTTGATACACAGCGCACTACTGACTTTTTTAATACAGATAATGAACTATGAGCAAAAACAGGAGGCTAGTATTGTTAGCGGCACACACCGGCAGACTGAATTGTCTAGTCCCGGAATACTTTGCGGTGTAACAACACATTCCCGATCGGAAGCATGAGGAAACATAATGGGCCAGACAATTATCATGCAAACAAATGATTATTACCACTCAAGTCACTGAGGATGGAAGCCATTATGGTTTCCTCGGACTCTTCAAGATCCCTAATTTCAAATGAACGCTTGGATCTTAGGGGCATCAATCCGAAAATCCCCTGTCTGGAGAGGTCGGAAAGACTGTAGAGGAAGAGTGCAGTGTACAAATGCCACTTCAGCCAGGAGCACCAACATGTGTGGGGAAAATAATGATGTCTTACAGGTGCACAGAAGGTCTTATGGTAGTTTCGTCTCTGCTGTGTAGGCTATAGACGTTGTTTCTACAGAAGCCTCATGATTTGTGATCACAGTTTTAGTTTGTCTTTCCATTACGGGATTCAATAAAAAGTCATCACATTCCAATTTTGTTCCCGTGATGAGCGCATGTTCTTTGTCAGAATCTTCGATATGATTATACACTTTACAGCTGGAAAAGAATAATTTTTTAATCAGTACTGACCACACTGAAACTCTCAAAGCGGAACGCAATGCACTAGTGCTTGGAAATGGAACCAGTCTCCTTCTAGAAGCACGACAGTTACGATCTCGCTAGCTAGCTCTCGTATCAAAAATCGCCCCCCATTTGCAGCTAATATACCATGGACCGTTTGGAAAGTAAATATGAAATTCTCTTTTATTCAGCTTCGACAAGCCACGATATACAACATCCTATTATTTATTTAGATGCTATGTGGGTGGAAGGATACGCTCACTTGGCTTCCTGCATAGAACCCGTACCAAAAATATATATATCTGCTAACCTAGAGTATAAATAACTTAGTCTTGTTCGAGTCCTTGAAGCCTTAGAGGTGGCTTTAAATTTGTAAAACCATACAATAAGATGTGTCGTCCCCCATTCCTGTCCCCGGGAGACTTGTGTGCCGCTCAGACAGAAGTTAGATCAAGCACCGAGCGCTAATTCAACCCTCGACGATAGATAAAATCTGACAAGCGCATAGATCTAGACTTGTCTCCTCTGTGGATCTCTAGGGTTCACAGGAACGCGCCTTTCCCTCTCAGTCCTTGGCAAGGCCGGGAAATGCTCTTATATGGGAGGGAAAAGTACCTAGCAAATAAACGTAATGTAGCACAGGTTCCAACTGTTCGATTCGCTACAAAATATGAACAACTCCCCGACCCGACGAGCGAGCTTATCTGCAGAGAGCATCTTAATACGTAGTTGAGCACTTAGGAAGGCACTCGGGAACATTTGTTTTAATTTAGTTTCCGTAGCCGAATGTTTATCGCGGCGGGGAAAGCTGGGAGAAGTGCGCTTCTCTCTCGCTGGCTCGCTCGGTTCGGGTTTTGTCGTTTTAACTCAGAGGCTGAGGCAAAAACAGGAACAGATGCGAATTGTTTTCGTGTGAAAATGCCAAGGAGAAAGGACAAGGAGAGAAGATTTTGGGAGAAGTGCTGCAGTTTGAACCAACAAAAAAGGAACATACTCCAGCTCTCCGGCTTACACTCGGAGCATTCCAAGCAGACACACCAGATGTTGTAAAACAAACAAACAAAAAACCTGTGAATGAGAAAAGACATTATATTTCTTTCTATACTTCTTCGCAATCAATATGCAGTATAGTCAGTTAGGCGAGGTCGTTTTTTTTGGACCAAGGCAATAAAATAAAAATGAAAACTGTCATACTGTTCATTCTTTGGATACCTTTTATTTAAATTAGATAAACACAATTCAAGGTAAGTTCACTTGTGTCCTGAGGCTAGACACTCCACTCGTCTCTGTGTCTCGCTATGCGCCAAATGTGTGTGTTTGTGAAAAGGAATGGAAATGGGCTCTATGGGCTTCAATCCGACATGTCTATATGTATGTGTCTATCCACATACATTGTACTAACCTGTACTGTTCAGACCAAATAAACATATAATAATAACAACCTGTTAGCCACGCATTAATATCCCAAACTTCCCGAGCATATTTGTAATTCTTCTACACACTTTAGAAACAAGATCCTTCATCCCACTTACGCAAAGAGTCTAAATCAGGGGTCTCAAGCTCATTTGGAGCGGGGGCCACACCAGACTAAGCCCGTTTTATGGAGTAACTTATGGGTTAGCAACTTTTTATCATTTGCGCAAATATACTTCAAAAGGGGTGTTTTTATCAGGCCAACTTAGCTGTGCTTCTGAATTTAGAAATTACAAACTCAGACTCACATTTAGGTTGAAATAAATCTCATGTTAGCTAATAATGAAAGAATGTTGTCTCGATAAAGTGACCTGCAGATGATTGTGTTTTTAATCAGAACCGCGGAGATACATCACGGGGCCTCAAGGGAAATGTAGTTCTAACGTGTTTAATGCAAACTATCAAATGCGGCCAACAGACATTACCTCGTGGGCCGCATTTGTCTGAGACGCCTGGTGTAGAGAGTCTTTCCTTTGGGGGGTTTTCCCACTGTCTAAATTGAACTGGTTCGCGCAGAGAGAAGAGAATTCAAGCGGCCTCGCCGGTGGGGTCTGAAGCGGTTCACCTGGAACCGGTTCAATAAAGGAGGAGCTACACACAGCTATGCATTCACTGGAGGTGGGACAATGCACAGCGTATAGGGAGCATCAGTACCAGCATCATCAGCCTATCAAAAAAAAAGTAAATTTATGAGGTAAGGCTGAGTACAGATAAACCAGGTAAGGAAACACCATCCAAGGAGCCGTCTGCATCGGGAGCGGCACCTCGGCTGCAGCCACAAGGCACCAACACAGGGCGGCTGGAGAAGGCGCAGTAGAAACACCACATCTCCATCCAGACACCCACAGGACAGCACCCCAGCAGCCACAGCCCATCACCGCTCCCGAGGCAGAGGGCTCCTCCAGAGGAAACTGGGAGAGCATAACATTTAAAAAAATAAATAACAAGTAAAATCGAAAAATGGGATCACTAAAAAAAGACCGGGAGGTAAAATACATAAATACAAAATAAATATTAATAACAATTAAACATCAATTAACTTAATTATAAGGTGCTGAGATAAATAAATAGGCCTAGCAAGAATAAATATCAGTTAAAAACTAAACTAAAAAGGTGGGTCTTGAGCCTGCTCTTAAAAACATGAACGTTCTCTGCGGTCCTGAACTGAGTCTTTTTGTTTCTTTAGGAATAACTAGGAGACCCCTGCCGGAGGAGCGAAGGGGCCATGAAGGTTCATATGGTAAAAGCAGTTCTGAAAGATAAGAAGGACCAAGACCATTAAGACATTTAAAAAACATTAAGAGAACTTTAAAATCGATACTAAAGTACACGGGGAGCCAATGCAGCGACTCTAAAACCGGTGTAATGTGGTCCCGCCTCCTGGTCTTCGTCAGGACACGAGCTGCTGAATTTTGTAAAAGTTGTAAACCTGAGATACTCTTTTTGGGAAGACCAGAAAGCAGGGCATTACAGTAGTCAATACGACTGGTGATAAAAGCATGCATTAGCGTCTCCGTGGCTCGAGAGAGAATGGGGCGGACTCTGGCTATGTTCTTTAGATGGTAAAAACCTATATTTGTGATATTCTTAATGTGTGGAATAAAAGTCAGCTCAGAGTCAAAAATCACGCCCAGGTTCTTCGCCTGTGAGGAAGGATTAAAGGTCCTATATCATGCAAAATCGACTTTTTGGAGCTTTTAACCATGTTGTTATGCTATTTCCTTCTCAAAAACACCCCCAGAGTGGTTTTTGGATTCATTCACGCAGTTCTCAGTAATCCTCCTGAATCCTGCTCTCTGAGCAGCTGATCCGCCCTCTCCTGGTAAACGACTGACATGTTCAGTTGTGTCGTCACAGCGGAACGGAAGTGCTCGACGTCTGTAATCTAATGCCTGATTTTTCATTATTTCTGTCGTAAAAAAAAAAAAAAAAAAAAAAAGTGCCTGACGCGTCCGTGCTGCCCCTGCGGAGAAATCAAACGCACCCCCTGAGGGTCTGAGCAGATGTCGCGTTTGCACCGAAAGCTGTGAAGAAGGAGCTCTTTCTAACCTACTCTGGAGTCTGGACACCTGTTCTTTTTTGTAACGATAATGTCACGGAGAAAAGCGCGTTTGGCTACGAGGACAGGACTTTATTCAACCTAAAGAAGGCAACCACTCGCCAGAAGTTGGAATTTCTCTCCAGGATTCAGCGACTCAGCCAAAATAGTGTTTGTCTGTGACCGTCACTGATGGATGTTTGGTGAACCATGGCCAGAATCAAAGTGGATTAACTTTTATAACCAACATAATGGAATCATCAGAGCGGTGAGTCAATCAAAATGCGTGTTAGCGTGTGTGTTAGCCATTATATATATTTCTACTACTGCTAAAGTTGTATGAGCGGAGAGAGGGGGCGGAGTTAACTGAATCCAAGCGTTTTGTCTTCCGGGTTGGAAAAATACCTCCAGAAAATACTTATATTTATCACAAAAATTAGTGCTCCGTAGTGGTAGAGGTACAATATATCATATAAATGCCTATACTTTACTTTGGAATGGCTAAAATAGCATGATACAGGTCCTTTAAAAGACAATGACTGTAGTTTGGGTAAAAGTTTCTCTCTCTGGGCCTGAGGACCGATGACTAAAACTTCAGTTTTGTCCTGGTTAAGATGGAGAAAGTTTTCTGCCATCCAGGATTTGATTTGATTTAAAATGCAGTTAAAAAGTGCATCCATTGTTCTTCCTATTCACTGGAAAACCGCATTATGAAATATGTACTCTAAACGGTCTATGTGCGTTCCTCTTGCATGTATCATATCCCATTATTTGACAATAGATGATTAACACTGAGGAGAGAGAAATAAAAATGGAAATGGGTCATCTTCGCGTGCCACCAAAAGACATCCTGTCATTCAAGCAGAAGTCTCGGGACTGCAGCTATTTTTAGCCCCAGCGTGGACATGTTGCGTTCAGTGGAACCCAGGCAAAAACACAGACGCTTTAAATAATAAATCCACCCAAGACTGAGATATAATCGCCTCCACAGCTTGCGGCAAGTCACCGAGTCTTTTCGGAGGCACACAGTTTGTTAAACGTTCCTGTAGGCTGTACATTTGTTGACTTTATCAAAGGCTATACGTGACTCCTCTGTTTTGTTCTTCTGTTAGCATCCTCGCACCTGTTTTTCCAAGGACAAATTACACCTTCATTGTGTTGTATTAGCGAGCGGCACGTCGACGTGCTAACCAGAGCAGATGTCTAATCGAGGAACATGAAAACACCTGCGTGGGTGTGCGGCCATTTACGCAGCATGCGCTTTAGTTTCATTGCCTTTTTCCTTATAAACTGCTTCTGTCAATGTCAAGTCATGATTATGGTCTAATTATGAAAGACGCTTAGTGATTAATCTGACAATTTGTGACAAAGCTAGCACATACTAATGCCACATGTGTTATAAGTGTTGGAGACAAAGTAATCCATTTTGCACTCTTTTGTACTCTAAATCCACCGTTTCACAATATTTCACTCAAATGTCAGCTGTATATTTGATATTCAGTAATCCATATTAAGACAATCAACAGCAGTGAAACAACATAACAAAGTAACACAATGACACAAAAAGTAATGTTGTGATCAAAGTACACTCAGAAGTGCAGTTTCTTCATAAAAGCAGTCTGGGTAAAGAGTGACAGTAAAGAGTAAACGTGTGGTTCTGGAAAGCTACTGTTGCTACATTGTGAAGTTCTGCTGGTTCGGCTGCAAACTCAATTTTTAAACTCCTCATCTTTGACTTTGAGAAACTTTTTCATCCAATTACTTTCACGGTCAGATTTGCAAAACTACAGTTTTCCCCCAGATGCCCCTCACTGTTCAAGGTATACCATCATCTCTTTGCAGTGCGACTTTGTCTGCGATGCTAGCACCAGTGATGACCGTGACATTTTACAACAATCAGGTATGTCAGCCCAGACAGAAAGAGATGTCTAAATGAGGTACACATTTTCAAGCAGAGTGTGCACTAAGTGCAGCTTCTTGTTATCTGAAACGCAACAAATTGATGGAAAGTACAGGGACAATACCAAGTGGGAACACAGGCAGAGATGCTGCATGAGCAGAGAGTGGCTTGTTATAGACTTACCAGTCAGCTAAGGTCATTCAGATGTGCTGTGTAAACCGCTCAATATCATAGTCTATTACGTTGCTTTTTATGAAAATTCTTGGTTTATCAGGATATCCAATAGATTTGAAGATTGTGCATGATGAGTTTTCAAGGCAATTTGTTGATTAAAAGAGGTGTCAGGCTTTTAAAGCAATCAAAGGAACTCCATCAATCTGTGCTTGTATCAAACCTGTTTGACATGATTTGAGAGTGAATTTCACACAGTGACATTTGTCTTGAGACAGAACTGACAAGCGAACAGCGGGGAAAATAAATATGCCAATCACTTCCACTGTCAATATTTCATTACTGTCGATCTTTGTATAATTCATGCTGAGGTGGGCCGAATAGTCAAAATGTGAACTCAAGTTGGAGTACAATACGTTTTGGTAGTAACGGAAGAATTTCTGTATTCATAGTACAACTTGTATTTTTAAATATGTAGTTTATCAGTGGAACATTTATTAATGTAGTTTGTTTAGTCCAGAATTAAGTTCCGATCATAGTAGCCTTATCCCATACAGCAAGTTATTAGTACACTAGCAGTACAGTTTAGTTGCAGCGGCTGCAGTAGTATTGAAATGCTTTGTACCTATAAATACAAACTCTCTGTTTTGCCCCAGAGAGTAAAATGTAAAAGCAGTTATTTGCGAGACCATTGAATATAACGAACTCTGCTTCATATCATGATTATGAATCGAACCCAGAAGATTTGTTGGTGTCGTTTATACGTGGCGGAAAGGGGTTTTCGATGATGCCGAAATCGCGGCTGTTATTTTCTATAGGGCCTTTGACAGTGAACCGTGAGTATTGCTGAACTCTTGATGAATCAGCAATGCCAGAGTGGGAAGGTGTTCAGCTTTATATGAGTCTAAAAATGAAAGCTCCTCATACTGATACAATTTACTCACTGGATTATGCGAGTACATGTAACAGCTGAACGCATTCCAAGTCGCCTGATCTGACGTAGCTCCATACAGCCGGCAGATTCCCTACCTCTTCCTCCTCAGATGTGTGCCATGTGTGCCGGGGCCGGGCCGCGCTACTACCGCGATCGTATTCTCCCGTACGGCTGCACGACAGATACTTTACACGCGGGCAGACTGTTAGACGATGGAAGACTGTGAGACAACGATAAAATGTTCATATTAAATGCATTTACCCCTCTCCAGGCGCCAGACTGTCTGACACTGGCTCAAATTGATTCTTAATTGGGTTTGCATGGACCTCGGATCCACTGTTGATGAGCGCGGTGAAAAGTGGACATCTCCGCATCTCTCGGCTCGCGGAGGAAACGTGATAACGGAGACGAACTGAACGAGGGAGGGGGGGGGATGGCATTTTATAGCTCGGCTTTAAAAGGGGAATAGATTATTATTATAAGAAGGGGCGCACATCTTGAAAACGTATTGAAAAGAGCGATCCATCATGCAGACGCCACAGAACAAAGCTACCGACTCAAAAGGGGCGTCATTACTCATCACCAGTCACAAGCAGTTGGCATTAACCAGCTGCGTATAGCGAAATGTCTTTTGGAAGTTCTTTTTAAAAGTTTTTTTCTCTTCTTTTTTTTTTGTCCCACAATAAATCACTCGGAATTGCTGCAGAAAGGCAAGTTGGTCTTCCGGAACAGCTCGGGCTTGGTAGAGGTGATTTTCCGTTTCGAGGGCTGGCATCGCTCATTATCTGTTTGGCTCCCAATACCGTGCGTGCACACTGACTCGTGGAATAGAGCTGGTTTCTCGAGAGTGGGGAAGGGGAGCAGGCCAGGGGATGTACAAGGTAAGGAGGGCAGGTTTGCGAACTCTGTAAAAGCCCCGGCGTGAACAGGAGGGAGTGGAAGAGGTTATGCCTGTCTTTCCTGGAAAATGTTCTCTCCTTTCGGGCCTCGCCTGAGATTAGCACAAAACTGGCGGAAACGTTTTCGGGTGATACTAAAGTAACCGGGGATTAAACACTATGACAGGGTTTATTAAAATTGCGGGATTAGTCAGGGCGTTTTGTAATTTGATATGCCCACTTGAATGAGTTCGCTGCTGTTATCAGGTATGGTAAGTTTCGATCGAGCGGAGAGTCTCTACCTCAAGGCAATGAGACTGCACCGCACATTGGCAAATCATTGAACACTGTCAGGCTGCCACTCCCACACTGTGTGACTCAGCTGAACGCCCGAGCAAACTTTATGGCCTGGAATAAAGGTCACCTATAATGCGTTTCACATTTTCTCCGCGCTTCAGGAACCGGGTGGAGATCATAGAAGGTCTGAAGAGTTAATGCCACGGCCCTTTGGCATGTCTTCACTCTCAACAGAGCGCCTGCTGAGTTGTTTCAAAAGTGAATCATGTCTTTTCAGACTGGAGTATCATTGATCCTTGACAACAACAAGCAACAGCAACAAACAAAAGAAGCCGTTATCTATCATCACTCAGCACCCACCGACTAACAGCGTTAATGTTGGTTTGCCTTTGCACTTCCTGATAACAAATACTAAGCTGCTTTTCAATCTCGCTTATATTTTTCATACCCACTTTGGTAATACTTTCTAACAAATACACCTTACTTAGCCTTGATAAATGATTAATTAACACTTAATCCATCATGAACTATGTGTTAGTTAAGTGTGACTAACACTTAACTAACACTTAACGACTACAGTTAATGCCTAAGTGACAATAATGAATAGTTCTTCACATACTTCACTTATTCATTGTTAAGTAGTTATTAAGTGTTAGTCACACTTAATTAATGAATTGTTCATGATGAATTAAGATTTAACTCATCATTTATTAAGGCTAAATAAGGTGTAGTTATTTTCTCTTTCATATCAGTGGCATTTCTGATGGTACATAGAATGGTTATTACAAAATCATTAATTGACTGCATGTCTTAAATATTGTAATATCGATATCATTAAAGGCACACTGCGTAACATTTATGATTCTACTGTGTCCAGCAAAACAAAACATGCTCCTAATGAGCAGCTCGACACAGAAAATCTCATACTTAATAATAATAATAATGCATTTTATTTCTTAGGCGCCTTTCTGGACAATCAAGGTCACCTCACATCTACAAGTAAATTAACATCGACAATTAAAAACAGTTAAAATACAAAGTTAAAATAAAATACTTGGCTGCCTTTAGCCGGTATCGCCATGGAGACGAGCTGGAGACGTCCCGTCCCCTGTAAAATGTCAAGTCAGTGAGCCGCTCACAGCAAACACACATTTGTTTGGTAATTTTATTTTAGCTATTTATTAATGAGAAAAATATCTGTAATCAAATAAAGGCTTGTATTTTATTCTGTTTATTGGGTGAAATGTCACGTGGTGTGGCTTTAACTGTTAACACAGTATGTTCCATTAAAAACACACACATCCTGAAAGCCTACAGTGGGTAAGGCTGGAACAATAATATACTTTAAAAAAAAAACTAAATCAGGACCAAAAAAGGCTGAAATTAAACTTAACGACTTAACTCATCAGGACTTTCACAACACTATCTACTTTAAGGTCATCATAGCCTTAACCTGGAAAAACTGTAAATTACCAGGGAACTTCTTCCACTTGCTTGTTGCCAACTATGCAGGCATGTGGGCTATTTTTAATGTGAGGAAACATGGCACTTAGTTATAACATGGAAACAGGGCTGCAAAATACATTGTACATTTGCAACAATCACCGTGCAATTTTCATCCTTAACATGTACCCACTGTGCTGTAAAGAAATATGTGATCAACATGCGTTTTTTCTTTACCCAGGGGGGCATTTATTTCTCAAGCTCTCCCTATAAATCCACATTCAGTTAATTGCCACTGTCTTTGTTTACACAAACCGAAAAGCCATGGTTGAAATGTGACCTTTTGCATGTGTTTACATCCTCAAATATAAGAGTTCAGATCCGAGCCTGCAGATGCATTCAAGAGTCTGCAGCGGATTACACTTTCGGCCGCTGCCTGGTCTGGTCCTAATTTCACCCCTTTGTGCCGCTCACGGTGGATGTGTGCTTCTAATTACCACCAACCTTTTGAAGCCTCATTGCAACTTGATTTGAATCAGGAGCCCATAAAATAAAAGCTTTAATGGAGAAAACTCGGTGGAAGTCTTTAAACAGCGATGAGATGAACATGACTAAAGCAACCTACGGAAAGAAACAAAAACGTGAAGTGTTTATGTGGCCGCACTGACGCTCAGGGCGAACAGTCAGCGCGTCCTCAGATCTGACTATTCAGTTTGAAGGAGTACAGCGACATTTGTGATTGTATCTGTGTCGGCGCTTGAATAGCAGTGAGTCATTGATGTTGTTTTTCACCATGAAAGCCTCTCATCATGGGATTTAAGCGAATATTTACACCGGACTTATGAGTATTGTGGAATAATATGGGATCATCAGAGAAAGCTCTGCACTCGCATCGCAGTCAGGGCCAACTATATGTAAGTTATAAATTGTTTTTTTCTAAAGTCTGTATTTCAAGCTTCCCCTAAAAGCAAGGACAGGTGTTCAGCAGCAATAATGGTCAACCTAAAACCCAATGGATAGTTGCAGAAGTACATATGGCTCTAAAGATGTACAAAATGATATATAAATGAAAACATGTATGGTTGTCAGTTTTGAATGGAAGTTGGTTCAATAAAATACTGGTAAATGGTAAATGGTCTCAACTTACTTTATAAAATACTGTACAATAAATGAATAAGTGGACTATGAATAGAATGGGCTACAAATCTACAGCTATGGTTAAAGATAGGTTGAGAAGAAAAACCTAAACATCCATTTAAGCTGGTGGAACCCATGGAAAACCTACGCGCTTTGTTATAATAGAAACCCAAAACTCCATAAATACCACAAAAACATATTCCTTTCAAGTCAAGTCAAGTTTGAATCAGTTTAACGTTTTTGTCCTTGTAGCCATTTGAGATTAAGTGTCGGTGAAAATGTTATTGCCAAGCCAAACACTGCGTTTTGTTTCTGAAAACTGCAACAAAATTTAACAAAAATCACTGCTTCATGTCCTTTGCCAAGTAATGGGGGAGGTCAAGTGTGTCTGACAGATGACAGATTACAAATCAAAGACGTGCATGGAAGCGAAAGGAGAGTTTATGTCTGGCACACACTGACACTGGCAACACAAAAAGGGGAAATAGACCCGGGCCAAGTATTGAGCCCTGTGGAACTCCAGAGGTCACAGTGGATAGAGGTCAAATAGGCATTGATACTGTAGATCTATCAATGGGTCTATCAATAAGCCAAATGTTTACCATGAATAGGTCCTAATAGATAAGATGTTAAGAAAGCTGTGGAAAAAAAGACACAAAAAAGACAGATTAAACCTTCTGAATTTATCAAAAAATAATGTTATTCAAAGGGGTGGTATGTGCAACCAAAAGTCCAAAAGTGTTCAGTAGGTGCTCTTCAAGGATCGGGGGTATTAATATTCATGATGCACGTTAATAAGGAAGGATTTTCAAGTGCCTCGGATCTCTTTTGTGTGTTTTCTATGGGTTTTTTTTCTATAAAGTTCTTTTAAAGAGGTGTTCGGTGATATGACCTATTTTCATGGCAGATTTATTTTGATGTTGTATTTTACGTGCATTCTGATCATTCTTTACCATCATAAGATCAGGATAAAGGTTTTACTGCCCATGAATCTTTTATTTTCAGTTGTAAATTTAAGCATTTACTGCAATATCTAACCCCAATAAAGCCAATTACCCAAAGAGAGAGATCATGAAAATGCACTTAATGCAAAGTAGCAACTTCTAATCGCATGATGCAAAATAGAAACATCCAAATGCAAAGTTCAGCGTTGCCCTTGCAATGACACTTGCCAGCTGAAGTGTTTACAGCGCAACCTCCTCCCCAGAGGTGCCATAAAACCCAAGGGTGGTCCTGCCTCCCCCACAGCCTCATCACGGGGTGGGCCAGCAGCATCGGGGAGCAGCCACGGCACACTCGTCAATGTCGCTGCTATTTTGGGCCGGAGAAGCTAGTGAGGGTGGGGAGCGAGGGAAAGAGGGAAAGAAGAACAACCTGTCGAGTTTGGGCTGCAAGGTATGTTCCAACACATGGTGGTCCCTTCACTAAAATGAATTTAGGAGAGGAATTTACAAGGCAGGGTGCAAAGTGCTCCCCCATTTAAAAGGTTGGATACGTGTACCGAGATTGCAGTAGTGTTACATGAGAGCATTATGTCACAGGGAAGTAACAGGCAGTAATCTCAGGTCCATAAATGAATTTTAATAGAGTTTGGAAGCATCGCTCAAGAAAGTAATTGTCATATGCAAATGGTAAAAATATCCTTCCACGCGCCAAACAAAATATTACTTTTTCCAAACTATTATTGCATATATCTTCAATATAACTTACACACATTATACATTTAGTGTCTAGGAGTGTCTAGATCAAATCAACAGTTTTTTATGAAACCCGTTTTTTATGCCATATTAGTGATGATACAAAAGTATAGATGTAGAAAAAGTGTTGCCTCTTCAACAGAAAGACATACAAGCAACCAACCAATCGTAATGTAACTCAATTTGTATACTTACCACCATTGAGTGTGAAGTTAATGAATATACAGTGTAGCCAGCGCACTGAAAAGCTAGTCAAGCTTATAAAGTGCAATACAGATGGCATCTTTGGGAACGGCCATAACGTTCGAGGGGAAAACAAAGAGGGAAAAGAACTACTCTTTCACCCATTACTCCACACTAACAAATGCTGAATGATAGATGTATTTTATCGCAATTAAAGATACAGAGGCACGGAGAGGGACTCAGTGGTATAACGGCCCAAATTTGTACAATGCCAACCATAATGCTAATGCTAGCTACATGCTACTTTGAGCTGTGTGTTTTTTTTGGACAACCTGCTGTCTCAAAACATTCACAATGACCCAAATTTGACTTGACTTTATTTATGTGTGCTGCTAATTGTGCTCATGGTTTGACAGAAAACATCTAAAATGGGTGAAAAATAATAATTACCTGAACACACTTCCTTCCCCCTCGCTACCAATGACGCCAAGTTCGTATCAAAGGCTGATGCTAAAGATGCTAAATTAAATCTGCCAAAGGCAAGAACTTTAATATACAAACAATATTCAAATAATAATTTGCACTATATAGTATATATTGGAGTGGTAGACTAAATGGCTGATTGCTGAAACACTTGCAAATGAAAGAAAACTATTTGCAGGCTTGTTGTTATGTGCGTATATTAGGTTAGTCTGTTTTTTCCCACGATATGGGTATTTCAAATTTGGGATCAACAATATCGATATTAAGTTTTCTGAGATAAAATAAGGATTCCAATAGGATACCACTTTAAATTAAACATTGTTGTTGGACATTGATTGTGGGTGTAAATTGTAATTTCAGGTTAGTGACTAAAACAAATAAAATTCAATGTAAAAAAAAATGCAGTATTGCTTTTTGTTTTATTGTCATTTACACTGAGCTTCTTCTACAAAACATCTTCCAGTTCTAAAATGACCCAAAGACTTCTGGCAAACAACTTCATAGACTCATGTTTCTCTCACCCTGTGTCATTATGGCCTACAGCGTCATCCAAATACCCACCCACAACAACATACAAAAAAGCATCCGTATTCTATTAGTCCTCGTTTGAATTTCATCACTCAAACCTACTACCTACACACTAGTTTTTCTTTTGTTTTTTTCGTCCCTTGCCTCCGCGTCTGAAAAGTGCCTTTGTCATAAATCTCACGAACAGACACTCTTTAAGTACAATTGTTGCCAGTGGAGCGAGATTTGGCCGCCTTCCCAGCCAAGGGGATTTTGTTATATTAATCTGCAGTGTATTTAAGCCATTTTTCATCTGTGTCGAACAAAGGAGTTAAGTGATGCCAAACCCAATGTGCAAATGTTTCGGCTTTAAGCGCCCGCCGAGGATCCCCCCCAGTGTCTAATGTAACCCGTTCCCAAAGACAACGGATATTGGAACCTCGGCTTTGTCATTCATATGCCTGCCGCTGTGTGCATAATTAGGATTGGCTGATTACATTTTAAATGTTTATTTTTTTTTTTTTAACAGCAAATTCCTGTGTTACGTGGTTCTCCATAAATAACGTCTGTGATCTATTTGTTCTTTTATATGTCTCTTCTGGTTTTGTGGCATTCTTTGACGCTTTGGTGTAAAATCAAATTGTCCCTTTTTTTTTATATCCGTTTTATTGCATTCCAACTTCCCAACCCCGGAATTCCTCATGCACTTTAAACTGGGATAGACAGTTCTCCGTTCTAGCGAAAACACAGCTGCTGCCTGCCAGACTCGCGGTCCAAAAGAACAGCACCACGGGGAAATTCGAAGAAGAAGAAAAAACTTACATTTCAAGTTTTTTTTTTTTTTTTGAAACACAGCCATGCCTAAGGGGGCACCGAGTATATACCCTTGCCCAGTATTTCCAAAACCAAGATGGAGTGGTGCTTGTTTGTGAGAAGCAGCGGAATGCTTCTCCAACCGAAGAAAGTACCCAGTTCCAGTCTGTTATGCCAAAGATGAGGCTTAAAACCACAGGCAACGAGCAATTGTAGCTCCTCAATGTAACAGGACAAGCCACGACCAAAATAAAAACATGAATTTCTGCAAAACATTTTGCAGTTTGGTCCTTTTTTTGGCATGTTGACTTTGAATACAGTCATTCTTCACAAAATTGATGCACGATAACAACTATCAAAACAATGTATCAGTTGTATTTTTAGGTAAAGGCCTGTGAAACACTGATGGTCTCGCTGCCCAAGCACTTTTGGAGGCCGACCCCCAAGTTACAACTGACAATGGAGTGTTTCAGGTTTCCTGGGTATTATTCTTTTTTCAGGTATTTGACAATAATAGCAAACACATCTTCATCGCAATCTTACACTTGGAACATGCAATATTGATCTAAAACAGCTGAAACAAAACATACTTTCATTTCCTGATCCTCTACGGAAGCCGTGTAAATTTCATGGACTAAAATATTTTGACATAATATATGTCTAAATTAAAATGAAAAGAGACTAAAATCATTTACAATCAGTGTCAAAGGAACAGCTCTGAGCTTTGTTCATGAGGCAACACATGTTGCTATAGTGACGCGATGGCGAGTGTTTTCACTTTGCGATGAGAAGATTAAACTAAGCAAGAGGTCGAGAGGTGAGGAAAGCATTTTCTGGATACCTATGGACCTCGGGACGAACTGCGGCCGTGGTACTGAGAAGATGCAAAGATTACTCAAAAGTGTGTGAGTGGCTCGAAACACTACTCCGGGTATGTTTTTGATGACAGAACAACATTGTAACATGGTACAAAGTAGTTTTTGCATAATTCCACCCCTTTATGCTCCATTTAGCCGTGTGAATTGTGTGCTCCTCATTATTTTAATATTTTTTATTTATTTCATTTGTCTGACACATTTTTTTTAACAAGCTATTTTTATTTCTACATGTTTTCTTTATAAATGGGGATGTATAATGAATGCTTGTTACATGAACTACTGTTCATGCAGCACTTTGAAAACTGTTTTTAGATTTATAAAATGTGCTTTAAGTGGGTTAAATAACACAAGCGGGTGCACAGTGGGCTATTCTGAATGGTGCTTTTGCTTTGCGTACACACGCTGACACTTAAGTCACCTCTCAACAGGTGCAACGCTCTTTAGTAAGGCTGGAGAGACTGAGCTTTCTTTTCTTTTCTTTCTTTTTTTTTTTTTTACAAGCTTGGCCTCACACATGCCTCGTTTTTACAGCGTCCAAGCAAATGGCACGATGGGACCTCTCTAAATAATCACGCCGCTTCCATTGAGCCGTTCAGAGCCGTTTGTGAGATGTATAACACGCACCACTCTGCCGCATTGATTTACAATTTATTATTTCCTTTATTATTATTTTGGTGACCCATTTTCCATTACCCAACTCCGCCGACTGTTTACACATCAAAGCACCTGGCTGTGTTTTTAAGCAGTTTTTCACCTCATCTTAATACGGGTTAACCCTGAAAATTGTTGTTCATTGAATGCCCGTGGAGGATCTCAACAAGCCTCTTGATGTTTGAAATCATGAATATTAAAATGCTGCACCTTAGGGCAACACGGCACAGTACAATGAACCTGTGTAAGTGGTTGACAACAGGTTTTATTTATATTGATTTTAGTTGTACTCAGTTACATTTGTATTTTGAAGTAACAAGGTATTTATCACAGTTTTTATACTTTTAATGTTTTGACTTTTGCTGGAGGGGGTTACAAACCCGGTGTCCTCTCATCATACACATACCTGTGGTTGTGTTTCGAGCCACTTGCGTACCTTTGAGTAATCCTTGCCAAAAAAAAGCTCCCCCTGAGGAAATGGTTTACTGGCCTCTCAATCGCTTACGTGCATGTTTCTCTCGCTCTCTCTTTATTGAAACAGCTGTGCGGCAAAGGGGAGCAAGAGGAGGGGGGGATGGGAGGGGCTTATGATGAAATCAGGAAGTGAAATTACAGGATATTTTGTTTACGTTGTTTTAGATCAATATGGCATTTTCTAATCAACAAAGTGTAAGCTCGTGATAAAGATGTGTTTGAGATTGTTACCGAATTGTTACCGATAGACTTCAAGAGAATTTAGCCCCCGAACGTTTTGAAATGTCTAGGCTGTCGTTTCAGTGACTGTACTTTAATTAGTTAACCCCAGTGCTTAATGTTTTGGCCTGTTCCCTGAATCCATAACATCAGACCAAAAGTGTTCATGAAAGTACAAATTTACAAATTAAGCACTGGTTTTAACCCTAATCAGGATATAATTAGGGTTAAGAACGGCAACTGTAACGTAAGTTGTGTTTCACTCACACAGATCTCACACATATTTTTAGAAACTAGAAAGTCTTGGCTTTCAAACTAGGTATAACAGTGGCATATAGACTGTAAACTCTCCAGTCAATACGCTTTGAGACTTGGATGTAAATAATTGTTAACCCTAACCCTAACCCTAGGGTGGCAGTTAAATGGTTAACACCAGTGCATTCATAATCAGCAATGAAGACCAAATATTGAACCAGCCTTTAATAACTTCCCACGCAATTTAAATATTTATGTAGGAATAAACATATTCATGGCCCTTATCCTTGACTTCTGTGCACAGTGAGAGGTTCTATGAGGAGCAAATGGCTTTCAATGAGACTAAAAATGGCTGCAAGCTGACTCAAAGACACGTCGACTGCCGTGTTAAAATGATCACTTCGTCTCATCGGATGAGAACATGTCGAGAAGAGAAGATGAAGACTGATCCTCTGTAACCTTTATCTTTTTTTTTTCTTTTTTTTTTACAAGAAGGTGTTTCATTAGGTTCATTCGTCGCTTTGTTTCCCTTAACTAGTCCTTCTTGGCCTTGTTACCACGTCCTGCCGCCGTAATTGTCTCTCTAATTATATCTGCTCAAACAACCCACTTTTGACACCCGTTCCTCAAGAGGCCTTCCATATATACCCAGTGGTCCTCATATAGTGCGGCGTATGAAAATACACGCGCCAGAGCACAAAGCGGTATCATATATATAGGCGTTTGGTATATGTATACGTTGATTCGTTCTTGGGATGCAACCCAGCCCACGCACACGCACTACCACCCCTACCGCCCCGTCTCTGCTCTCACTCTAATGTCACTCATTGAAACTATGCAAATGAAGCCGGTCACGATCGGCGATTCCCTTTGAACTGGCTGTTTCGTCACGGGCACGGCTAAAATCACAGAGGTAGCGGCAGGCGCGAGGCTCTCTGCCGGCAGCCCGTGGCCCCTCTCCCACCATCTGCCGGACCTCGTCTCATTTGAATAATAAATGATAGGATTTTTCTTTTCTTTTTTTTTATTCACTCTCTTCATGCTACGAGCGGCACGCCTACGCTTGTGTTTGCAGTTCAAGGCAAACGACCTGGATCAGTGTAAACTAAAGAAAATAGGTCCCGCAGGCCATAGCAGCTCAAGGCATTGAAAAAAAAAAAAAAAGCTTTAAATGTGCACTGCAAAACATCAGAAAATGTGACATAAAGGGATTGTTTTGGACTTGTATTGAATCGACTCGTTATTATTTGTTCCCAGTGGAGTTTTTTTCTCTTTTTTCCCCAAGGGCTAAAATCTCTACCCACTGCTTTGCTGTACAGTGTATTTGTGTTTTGAATATGACAGCAAATAGTGTATACAAATCAATTGCATTATTTTATTCTATTTTGTAATTTCTTTTACCTTTGCTACATGTTTTGTGGGCATGTTTTGTTTTTTCAATTATTATTATAATTTTTTTTTTTTTTTTTTTTTGTGGGCATGTTGCGCCTACCTCTTAATTTGAAATGTTGTGTATCTCCCCGTTTTAGGGCCCCAAATAGAGAGAATGCTGTCTGAGTAAAAAGGTGCGTAAATTAGTCCGCTGATGATCCATTTGTTGGTAAATGACCCCCATAGTCGGTTTAAGTGCAAAAACTATGCATGTTGTAGCTGCTCCCATCTGTTGCCGTGCTGTATGGGGTAGCTCTTTAAAGCAGTACTAAGTAACTTGTTTACCTTAATAAATCCTTTTCGTAGTCCCTCTGGGGGTAATACAAGTGTTAGTGGGGTGATTGGGGGGGTCTTTCATCTCCCCTGGTGTCTCTGGCCAGAAAACCACAATTGCAACTTGACTGCCACCGGGTCTGAGGTGCAATACACACTAATGGCATCACGAAGAAGAAGCTAACAGGCTAATGGGCAAAGCTAACTGCGGGCTAGCACCACTTAAACAGTATTCACAGCCAAGTTTGAGTGAAAAAAAATAATCTCCATTGTGTAATTGGATGTACAATGTCCCCTCTCCCTTTGTCTTTTCTGTTAGTGTAGTATTTACTCTCACGGACAATTAATGAGTAAAAAAAAACGCAACATGCTACGACACCTGCAGTGGCGCTTATGGCCTCTAGGGTTGTGTCAGTTGTTAGTCAGTTGTGATTCTTAAAGGTGCATTATGCAACTTTTTATGTGTGTGTGTGTGTGTGTGGGGGGGGATTATTAATTATTAATTCGGTATTTTCATCTTTTTATAACTCTCTGTATAGTTCTGAATCTCCAGTGGACTTGACTGATATGGATGTATTTTTGCACGATCTGGACCGTCCAGATATGGGCACAGATGCAATTAATCAGTTAGATTCTTTGTTGACTGCGCAGGAGCTTACATTGGCTCTACAAAATATGCAAAATACCAAGGCACCTGGGCCAGATGGGTTCCCGGTTGAATTTTTCAGGGCATTTCACAATCAACTCATTCCACTGTTACATGCTGTTTATCTTGAATCTCTGTCGAACGGCTCTCTTCCGTTTACTTTGAGACAGGCTTCTATTAGTGTTCTTCTGAAAAAGGACAAGGATCCTGAACTTTGTATCTCTTATAGACCTATCTCTTTGATGAATGTCGATACCTAGATTCTCGCAAAAGCTTTGGACGTCGTCTAGAGACGGTGCTTCCAAAAAGTATTTCTCAGGAGCAGACGGGCATCATAAAAGGACGTCAGCTTTTTTATAATGTCCGTACTTTATCAAATGTAATCTATTCAAAAGGAACTGCTACCACTCCAGGAGTTGTAATCTCTATCGACGCAGAAAAGGCGTGCGACAGAGTCGAATGGAGTTACTTGTTTTCGGTTTTAACAAAATTTGGATTTGGTCATGTTTTTATATCATGGATACGCCTTCTCTATACATCACCTTGTGTCAGTATTACAACTAATGAGGTTCAATCTAGTTATTTTTCCTTAAATTGTGGCTGTAGACAAGGTTGGGCAGGCCAGGTATAAATCGCTTTATTCTGTAAATTTTTCCCCCCTATTGACTGAGATTAAGGCTGATTTCCAAAGATTGGATTCCCTCCCTCTTTCTCTGATTGGTAGAATTAATGTGGTTGAAATTAATGTCCTCCCAAAATTCTTGTTTCTGTTCCAGTGCCTACCTATATTTTTATCTAAAGGTTTTTTCAGAAGCATTGATTCAATTATATCTAAATTTCTGTGGAATGGTAAGACACCCAGAGTTAGGCTAAAAGTACTTCAGAATTGCAAATTTGATGGTGGCCTCTCTACCAAATTTCAAATTTTATTATTGGGCTACGAACATAACAAAAACTAAATCTTGTCTTAAATTGGTCAACATACCTTGGTGTCAGTTGGAAATACAATCATGTCCCTCGTCCTCTTTATTGGCGATATTGTCTGGCGCAGCTTCAGTCAACCCCTCTGGCTTTACTAGTAACCCAGTGGTCTCTTTCACATTAAAGATATGGTTTCAGTTTAGTTTCGTACTCCCACCACATCAAGTCTATTGTTGAGGAATTATGCGTTCAAACCTGCACTTACTGATTCTACTTTCAATGTATGGCATGATAAGGGTCTACAATGTTTTCAGAATTTTTATAAAGATGGGGTTTTCTGTTCCTTTACAGACCTAGCTAACGGGTTCGGCCTCCCACCATCACATCTTTTTAGATATTTTCAAATCAGGAACTGTGTAAAAGTTTGATTTCCTAGTTTGCCACAACTTCCACCTGAGCAGACATGGGATGATCTTTTACGATTTTCAAAAGTCTATGGTACTATCCAGTCCTACGATGGTTATTTAAACTCTAGGACGAAGGAGGCTTGGGAGAAAGAGTTGGGTCTGACCTTCGATGTTTATTGGTGGGACTTTGTTGTAGGCCGTATTCACAAAACCTCCATTTGTGCCCGCTCGACCTTAACACCAAAGTAGTGTTCTGATGTCACTACTCTAAAACCCGACTATCACAAATTTTCCCAAATACAATTGATGTCTGTGACAGATGTTCTGGTTTACCCTGTAATCTTGCACATATGTTCTTCTTCTGTCCAACTGTAGGAAATATTTGGCAAACTTATTTTGACACCGTGTCTAAAGTGCTCCTCAAGCACTTGATATCTCTCCACATGTAGCTGTTTTTGGTATGCCTCAAGAATACCCCGGTTTTTCATCAGTTCAGTTAGAGGTCCTGGCTTTCACCGCTGTGTTAGTGAGACGCCATCTTCTTCTTAATTGGAAAGCAACAAATGCCCCATCCAATACACTTTGGAGCACTGATGTCATGTCCTTTCTAAAACTGGAAAAAATAAGATACTCTAAACAAGGTAACCGTGTCAAATTTGACAATAAGTGGCAACCATTTATGCAATTTTTCCAGGCTAACTAGGCCTGGATTCCAACACACACCCTTTTTGTTTTTTCTTGTTTATTTTTTTTCTTGTTATTATTATTATTATTATTATTGGAAGGTAAAGTTTTATACTAGTGCAATATACAGTGAGTTCATTATGTTGATGTTGATGAGTGTATGTACATACAGTATATATATATATATATATATATATATATATATATATATATATATATATATATATATATATATATACATGTATTTATTTTTCTAAATAACATACCAATTATTGTGTTTATTTTTTAATGCATGGACTTTGAATATTTCCATTTATATTGGTATTATTTTTATTTTTGTACACAAAAATTTAAAAGTTGTATACAAATATGTTTGTTATTGTTATCCAAGTGCCTTCACGATTTTGTTGTATGCATACCAATAAATATATGAAACAGAAAAGTTGCATAATGTACCTTTAAGTGGTTGGTAGGTGCTTCTTCTTTGACATTATAGAATATCAAAATCAGACATTTTAGATATGAACCAATTTTCAAAGCCATACATCCCAAATAACCACATTTTGCGTTCATTGATGAATACAGCTAAAACATGTTTTCACTGTGAGCGTGGGATCGCCTCTCTGCAGACCTGACGTGTAACTTTGCGGAGTGCAGGGCCGTCACGAGCTCATCTCCATAAAGAAAAAATGTGGGTGCTTCAACAGCTTGTCAAAAATAAGCTTCTTCTAATTGTGATAATATTGGTGTCTGAATGAGTGATAGTCATGTTTGTTTGCACGCCTTGAGTTTTACATCAGCTTAGTTGCTTTTGTAAGGTAGCCACCCAAAAAGATTAAATGTTCTGCAATGGGGCTTTAACCTCTTAACCCCCAACAGAACTGAGCACGTTTTGGCCATTACCCAAATCTGAGAGCAACAAAAATGGGACGAAAAAGCGATGAAACACTGAGAAAAATGTGTGACGAAAACGAAACAAGAGCGACGAAAACGTGACCAAAAAACAAAAAAGCAAGAAAAGAAAAGCACTGAAAAAGTGAGAGCAACAATAAAGTGACAAAAACGCAACAAAAAAGTCATGAAAATGTGGCAAAACTGTGATGAAAACCCAACAAAAACGTTTTTTTTAAGTGACAACAATGCAAGGAGGAAAAAAAATCAATTTACATGGGTTTTGTACGTCTTAGCTTTCAAATGAGGCGTTACACTGGCCTAGAGGCTGTAACCTTATGGATTTGGGTAAAGATGAACTGGAGCAAATGCACTCGGTAAAGGCGAGGGGTTAACTTATTGAGTAAGGAGATTTCATAGGACATGCTTGTTTAGTTACATTCTTCTCAGGATAAGCACAGAGCCGCCTGTTCCATATCGACAGTGGACTAGTTACAGTTTAGAGAGTGCGGGATATGAAACTAAAATGGTGATCCCGCGGTATCGGAGCTGTTATTTCTCCTCTTTCCTTCACGGATAACACGCCTAACGCTGTCGATTTACATAGTTCGCAGCTGGAGATGTGCTGGGGCAAATCTAATTCAAAACTTTTTCGAGCCCTCAGAAAAAACACCCCCCCTGCTCCCCGCTCCTCCGGCGCGCCTCAAATAAAGCCGCTGGCCCCATGCCCCTTTCCGCGAGGCACTTCCCCTTCTCCACGCCACACTGGCTAACCCCGCCACGGCAATGGATTCAAATGGAGTCAATGGGAGTCTCTTTCCTCTTCAGCAGTCAGCGAGTGGATCTGGGATGGCAAAAACGCCGTGATTAGCATGCACATATACTTGGCCGGGCCTCGAATTCATTATAACTTCCACTTCATACGAAACAGCGCAGAATATCAACCATGCTAATCCGCTTGCCATTGTCCGGGGGAAAACAAATGGAGACCGAAGGAGAGCATTGTGTAGGATTTTTTTTCTTTTCCCTCCCCGTCGTCTCTCTCTCTCTTTTGCAAAATGGGGGATATTTTACAGGGCTGTAAAGTCGGCGGTATTTATTACGAACAAACATCGTCATTCTGTCAAAAGAGAAAAACTGGAGGGAGCGTGTGGCGTAAATCTACTCACTATACCCACGTTCTTCCTGTGGCTTTTAGCATGATTGACTTCTCCAGGTTTCAGCGCGCCTCGAAAACCCGGAGAATGCCCTTGACGCACAGGGTTAAAAAAATATAGAGGAGAGAAACTCGCTCAAACCCAAGGGATGAGCCGGGGCAGTGAAGCAGGCCGTCCCGTTCGCCTTTTGTTTGAAGAAAGAAAAGAAAAGGTACGGCTTGACTGCTGGACCCGAGTGCCGAGCGGTGAACAATGAGAGCCGCCGAGAATTAATGGAACAATTATCGGCGAAATTAAATAGCTTTCCAAATTCCCCCTCGCGCCCCTTGTGACGGAACGGCACTTTTTGTGGGGGTTTGATGTATACATACAGCTTCGGTAATGAACCAACACAACTCTAATAGCCTTGTAGGTTCGTTGCAACTCCCGGGACTCCCCCCCCCCCAAAAAGGGGGCTCGCCTCTCGTTTCCCCCTTTCCGATCGAAATCATGTGTGGCGAAAATGGCTTTCGCGGACGTCCCAGATGTGACCCGGGGCTCGCGAGCGGCGCATTTCAATAAACCGTTTGGGAAAGATGGTTCATTATCCTCCTCGCTTTAACTGTGGATCGCAGGGCCGCGAGGAGGCGTCCAAACAAACCTCCGGAATGACGTGGTGCTAATCGGTGAAGTAAACACAGAAGCCCGGGTGAGAAAACGCGCGACGGCTCTCGGGCTTTGATCAAGCGCGCGCGCGGGGCGAGGCGCATCAGAGGGCATGCTAATGTGGCTAACATGAAACAGCGGGGGGTTGCAGCAGGTTGCAGCATTCGCCGGAGTTTGGAATCAATCCTGATCCGTCTGAGGTTTTTTTTTTTTGGCGCGGGGAGGAGTGGGGAGGGGGGTCTCCAGCACCTTTGGCCACCTATTAAGAGTAATTTCACGGTGAATGCGGAGTGTTAGTTCTGCTGGTCAGCGGGCCACTGCCAGACATGGACATTGTGCGCCGCTGGACCGCTGTTCTAGCTCAGCGCTGGAGTGTCGACAGTGAATGCTTTTTAAACAGAGACATGTGTGACCCCGGAGCGCGTTGCGGAGAAGCTTCCTCTCGATATCCACGGTCAATTCTGGCTGTTTTTCTCAGGGAAAAAAAAAATAATGCGTTTGGAGTGTTTGGCTCCCTCCGTTCACACGCAAATGGCAAAAGAAGTTCCGTTGCCAGAGTCTGAAATGACATGGACTCCGTTTTTGAACATTTCTCACATGGGCTAGAATGTGTCTCATTGTCTTTGCTGTTGTTGTTTTAGTTGTTTCATCGTTTTCTTTTCTTTTTGTATTATAAAACAATAAACGCAAACAAAAAAAAAGAAATTCTTTTGTCAGGTAAGCGCTTAATCACACTGCACTTTATGTATGAAAAGCGACACGTAATGCACAGCACTTTCACATCTAACATATAAGTGGCTGTCATTGTTATGGCAATCAAATTATAGCTTTGTAGTGTAACTGTTAAATAACAACACACGCTTTTCCCCTTCCCTTGAAACAGTTTTTCTCAGTAAATAACTGACTACAGGTGACAAAGCAAAGCACCCGAATGAATGTATTCCTCATAAACAGGACTATCTTGCGTTTTCCCGAGTTCCTGCTTCTCGTGCGTGTTGAATGCATAGACTGTAATGACAAGTCAACAGAGAGTGCCATCCAGAAAGTCAAAAGACAAAGTGCCCAGGAAGTTTTTGTCAATTGTTCTGTGGTGAAGGTGATGTTTGGTGTTTAGGGACAAAAAAAAACTAAACTAAACTAAATAACAACTTAATATTAAAATCCATCAAAACGTTGCGTGCAGGGCGTTGATTTGAAAAGCGCGCGCAATGTTTAGAGAAAAGGGTCCGATGCGTGAGGAACAGTCTCATATCAATGGGCCCATGTGCACGCGAGTGAATTCTCCGGAGGCCGCTGTTCTTCCTCTCTCTCTGCTTCCCCAATAGCAATTACCAGTGTCTTGCACAAATCAATGAATGAGAAGAAAAGCTGATGGACATAGATTTACGGATGGACAGTCGCTGGGACATGTGAAAAACATTAGAAATACTTGGAAACATCTGGGTTCATTAAAGGGATATTTCAGGATTTTTGACATAAGGCCTTGTTTCCTAGTTATCCAGAGTGTTGTTGATTTCTGGAGATATATATATATATATATATATTTTGTTCATGCAGTCCTTATATTTTAAGAGTTTAGTGGTGCTAGGCTAGTGCATGTCTATGGTAACTAGTAGCCTACATTAAAAACAGTCTCACCCAAGCACAGTGCACCGGAGGCAAATCACTTATAACGCCAGACTACCGATATAAATGTCTGCAATGACAATTTTTAAATATAACCATTTTGCATTTACAATAAATTATATTTTTAGCAGCATCAGCGTCTTGGTTGTAAGCTACACAGCGACGGCATGATATGATAGGGTACCGGATCTACAGTAGTGTGTTTACCTGCGGCCGGCATTACTACACATGGAATTATACAAATCAGATATGGAGGACTACCCGATGATTTTTGAAGAGGTTTTTAGTGCACGCTACTAGTTACCATAGACATGCACTAGCCTAGCACTAGCCTAGCACTACTAACTTCTTCAAATATAAGGACTGCATGAATTAAAAATATATATATTTCCAGAAATCAACAACACTCTGGAAAACTAGGAAATGAGGCCCTATGTCGAAAATCCTGAAATATCCCTTTAAGGAGGAATTTGTTTGTTTTCATCTCAGAGCAAACGGCTAGTTTTAAAAAACAATTCTAAAAACAGGCCTATAATAATATATATATATATATATTTTTAGCAGGCTCGTTCAACACTTTGGTGCTATTTTATGTATAGAGTTAGCCATTAGCTTTAAAACTAAAATACATCAACTTAAATGAACACGGAAGTTTCCTCCAGTGAAGTCTTTGTTCCCGACGCAATGTTTTTAACATGTTGCCAGTGACAGAAACTCACTGCCCGCCATGTCTTCAGCTACATTTATTTGGACAAAACACTGCTAACTCATAGAAGACGGAAAAAGAAAAAAAAAAAACGTGAGAGGAAGTGCGTAGCCTTTTGAGAATTCACAAGGAAGTCACCAGTCGCTCGCGTGCATAGAGGCTATTGAGAAACACTAGAAAAACGTAACAATTACAGGTTACTATTGCTCTCTGGGGAAGATGGGGCTACATATGACCATTTCCACTTTGAATATTTCCAAAGCTGTTCTCTGTCAACATCCACCAGGCCAGTTCGACCCCGTGCTAATGTGTTTTGGAGGTGTATTATCATTGTAGCCTGCACTCGGTGGCGCTCCAAATGTGTTAAATAGTAGCTTTATTCCACGTTTCTTGGCGTGCCAAGAAAACGTGTACCTACAAAATGTACCCAGTGGAGTTGTAGCCAGCATCACGTTGTATGTGTTAGTTGAAAACAAAAGCACAACTGTTGCCCCCTGGACAGCAGCCGCTACAGCGCTTCCTCCACCAAACGGTCTGCCTATATCCACCCGTCTACCAACTGTTCAGGTGATTCAGTTTTAAATATCCTCCGGGGGCAGCCATTTCAGCTTTTCATCGTGTTTCTTGTATTTCCACCGAATTTAAATTTCTCTGTTGCTCTGCCAGATCCGTGTTTTTTGTGTGCGTGTGTGTGTGTACAACAGGAGGAGCTAGCCTTGATGCCCGTTTGTCAGACTGCACAGCATTATTGGAGGCAGCCTGATCCGGCGCTGCGAGCGGAGGTGAGAGAGGCCCCCCCGGCAGACTGCCCCGGCTTTGTTTACAACAAAAAGCCATTGTTTGATGTGGTCGCGCAGCCGGCACCAAAGCTCCTACTCCCACAGGATGTGCTCTGGGTAAAATGCCAGACGAAGACCACTGCTGGATGACTTGAGCGCTGCATGCTGGGATCAGGAGAGAGAGGGGGTGTAGGGGACAAACAGCAGTTTAGAGTGATAGAAGGTCAAGCACACTTTGCAAATAGTGTTAATGCAACACTGTGTCCTTATTTCTTTGTATAAATGTTGTCGCATTTGTAGATGTGCATATACTGTATAGAATAACCCGTGCACTTCCAAAACGGCACTGCATTTGGAATCCCTTAACTGATTCCTTTTCCATCACTTTTAATCCCCATTGTTATGTTATTATAATATATATTGCATAATATAAAATCATAATATAAGTTTTGTAATTGTAACATCTACTATTATTATTATTATATATTTTTTAAAAGGTGAATACAGGACCGCTGCTAGCCATCTTGGTGCCCTAGGCAAAACATATTTAATGCCCCCTCCCTCTCCCCCTGTCTCTTTGCACCTTTCTCTCTTTCTTTTTTCTGGGAGCAGAGGCTCCAGAGATCAGTTCATGATGCAAACGTTTTGTCGAGGCATCTGAACTTATGTTTACTGATGAATTCAATATGTTTTGTCTGTTACATGAAGTCCTCCCTATGTTGAATCGTGGTCCACATTGATACACATTTTTACAAATAAATGGTCACATTAATATAGCGCCTTTAAGGGACTCACATTTATATTAAAGGAACCTCTCACCCATTCACACTCCCGTGTACGCAGCCACTGGAGACAAGGTGGGTGAAGTGTCTTTCCCAAAGACACAACGACAGTGTGCACCTGCGGGATTCGAACCACCGACCCTTCAATCACAAGACGACCCGCTCCTCTATCTGTGCCACTGTCGCAGCCAAACTATAACTCTTCTGTCTTATTGCTCTCATTGAACATGAGGCCGTTCATTGTCAACGACTGTGTTAATAAAACTGTGGCGTTAATACTATGCAATGCCGTTCGATCACAGTGGCCTCAACGTGGTGCCCTTGACGTGTTATGAGCATTTAGGAAGCGGCGGCACTGGGTGAATACATAAATAATTTATCATATAGAGATTGCCTATTGTGAAATTGTATTCAACTACAGTAAATACTTATGCATTGTTTGATAATATAGGCAACAGCAGTTTTCTTAAACTACAATCATATATCAACCTAAATAAACAAATAGATACAGACTGCATCACGTCATAAGGGGGCGTGGCCTTGCCGAGGGGGACGGAAGTGTGTTTTCTTTTTAGCCCGTTTTCTGGCGGAATGTGAACTTATTTATCACACACGAATAAAGTCAAGTCTAAATCGGGCCCATATGGATGTTCTTTCACAGCAGATTGTTCAGTAGAAGCGAAAAAACTTAGCATGTAGCACGATGCTAACATGAAGCATCATGTTAGATTTCTCTGTTATTTTTGTAATTAGGGGCTGTTGAACTACTTTGCACCTCTCCATATGGGCCATTCTAGAGAGGCCGTCTGTATCTATTCTTTGTAAATTCCAGAAATCTGAAGGAAATGCTTTGAAATTTCAATGCTACCCATGTTCACTCTCCATCCTGATTTTTTCAGTCCGGTATTGAAGAGTTCCATTTACATGACTTTTAATATTCCTGCAGCCAAATCGTTGACATAAACAAGCCACGAGTCTAGTTAACAATCTACTGCGAATTTAGACCCCCATCCGCCATTGCACTATGAACAGGGTCACACCCACACACTGAATGTAGACTACGCAAAAGGCTGCGCTGCCAGAAGAGACTGCAAATCTTTACATAAGGGATAATTTATAGAACGGGGGTAATTATCGGGAAAATAAGTACCGACAGGGCAAACTTACGAAACGGGGTCTTGTACTTATTTTCCCGATAATGACTGGCGTTCTATACATTATCCCGCTTATTATACGGCTATTTGCCAACTGTACACACACAAATAAACGTAATATACTTTTATGAAGGCAGAAAGGTTTATTTAATGATTTCTGCGGCAAATAGTTCCCAAAAGTTTGCTTGGCAACGTTTGTTGATTCCAGGCAGTGTGGCTAGGCTAGTAGCAGCACGGCTAGCTACTTATTGCTAGCCTAGCTACGTAGTTTAAGGTGCAGTTAGAGCGGAGGAATGGTGGTGAATCTCTGGCTGAGTTTAAAGTCAGACTTACTTTACGAGCGATTCCCCCAACTTCTCTCGCAGGGACGGGGACAGAGATAGTGTCCGCTACTACTACTCGCAGAGTGATATGAAAAACCTGACAAGCATGAACTCCGTTGCCATTGGCAACGTTCATAATTTTTTTCAGAGGTCCTCTATCAGAAAATAATGACCGGTAGAACATTGGAAAATCACATTCAAGTCAATGGAGCGTTCTACTTGCATTGTGAAGGGCCGTATAATAAGAAACTTTAATTACCTACCGTGTCCTTAAAGCAGTGTCCAGCTGAGCGCTTGCCAAGAAACCGCGAAAGAACTGCGCGGTGAAGATAAGTAAAAGAACCAGCCGATGAGCATGGGAATTTTACAACTAAGTGCACTAAATATGGAAGCCTCGACGTGTAAATAACCGTAAGCCAAGAAAACGGTCTTCCTATGTAGACGCTGTCTTAAGGAGGAAATCTGCTAAAATCTCGCCTGTTGATTCACAATAGTGTGTATGTTTTATCTGAGGAAGTGGTTAGTCGCAAAAATAGAAAAGTTGAATGTAACTGGCTTAACGCCGCAATAAGGATCCAGTATGGGGGATTGGAGCCACAAAGGTAGGACTGTAACGGTAGCTGGGGGTTTTGCGGCGCTAATCCGAGCCTAGGGCAAAGCCAGGGAAAGAAAAAGAAACGCAGTGGTGGTTGAGCCGGGCTTAAATCCGCCCTGACCTTGGCTCTTTTCCTGCAGGTGGAGATGAAAGAGCACCGGTGCGTCTACTGTCCCCTAGAGGCCGAGGCACGGACAGGGGAAAAAAAACAAAAAACATGTACCAAGGCCCATCGTAAATAGAAATATGATAATAATAACATGTGTTTTTAAAATGGTGTCACATGATGTTGTTGGTGCTTTGCTTTAGGACAGCTGGTTCTCTCCCTCTCTGTCTCTCAGTCTCACTTGTTGAGCATCGATTATTGTGAAAGTCAAATGCTCAAATCAATCTCATAAAAAAACACCACATTTGAAATCCTGTTACCCTTTCAAATGAATGTCTTACACCTGCCTGAGCAAAACTGATGCAATTTAGCTATAACGCTAACATTGAGGCTTATGTTGATTAATGTGCACTGTCCCATTCAAATAAATAAGTAAAATGTTCAAATAAATAATTTGGGTCTCAACCCACCAGTTGAGAACTTGTAAATGAGATTTGGTTCTCAATTGACTTACCTGGTAAAATAAAGATTAAATAAAAATATTGTTTGTTTATTTGAGCAGTATACATTTTGCTCAAAAGGAGTGGGCCGAAGGTTACGAGCGCCTACCCCCAAACTCAATATGATAAAACATTTCATTTCACAATAGTACAATCAATGTAAAAAAAACAACAACAAAAAAACAACAACAACAAAGGAACAACAGCAAAAAAGGATTGAGTGCACAATGTGGTCAAAGTTGGCAAGGTGGCATTTACATTAAGGAAGATTTCGTATGAAATTACAATAAAATTTGAAAATTTGTAATTTACTAATTACAACAATAACAATGATAATTCTACTTAATGAAATCGTAATCACTCTCGACCCTTAAAACATGCTTCAGTTTCCACAGCAATAATAAGAAAATAAGTTTACATGTTTAGTTTTTCAAACCATAGAACATAGAAATACAACCGTTCATGAAGTGACTTTATCCTATTGCAATCACATTATCAGTCATACATTTAACCGCATCATTTTGTGATTAGTCACATTGACCAAAAAGAAGAACTTGTTACCTTTCAAAACAGCTCATTAACACAGACCAAACACACAACCACTGTTTGAACTGTTCATATAATTAACAGAACGAAACACTATTTCAACACGGTCTTGTTTCAAGTAAGATCCCTACATAGCAAGTAACAAAAGGCAACCATTAACGCATAAACCTGCTCAATGTATTTTCCTATAGCCGCTAGCATTAGCCGTCAAAACATAACCATTCTTTCAGATGGTTACCAATGCCAAACATTAGCCATAATCACTTGTTGATATATGATATATAATAAATAAAGTAATATCTCCTGTTTCATGCAAGACTTGGTATGCACATTTAAAATCTACATGGAATAAGAACCTTTTATAGAAATCCCCAAAATGCCGTTAACTATCTGAGCCGGTTCTTAGAAATGTATTATACTTCTGTTAGCAAATGGCTTTCTGGACCTGTTTGAATTAAGAATGTATTTATTTCTTTTCCAGGGGTTGTCCTGGACCCAGAGGGGAACCTATTGTGCATATTTTTAGTGGTAGAGGAAACCGGAGGAAACCTACGCAGACACAGGGGCAACATGCAAACTCAACATAGAAAGGCCCCGTCCAGGTGGGAATCGGACCTGGGACCTTGCTGTGAGGCATGAGCACTAACCGCTGCGTCTATATTAAAGTATGGCAAGGTATGTCATACCTCACGTTAATGTGGTTGATAATTTGCTATGTTTGGACGGCTAATGCTAGCGGCTATAGGAAAATACATTGAGCAGGTTTATGGACTCCAGCTAGCTAACTGTCATACATTGCTATCGGCGCACAATGCTATCTGCCATGCTGTTGGCGCATTGACTTGCCTTGTGTACAAAATGCGCAGTACAAATAAATATGCCTTGCCTTGTTGCTATGCTAAGACATCACACGCATAACCTCTATTAAAAGAAAGTCCAATAAAAACTCATCGCTCAGTGAGGCATGAGCTTGTCATTTATTGATTTAAACAGTTCACCAAAAAGGAAAATATTCTAAATCATTCCAAGTAGACGCTCTGCACTGCATTTTGCATTTGCATTACAGATGGTAAGGGTAATATGCTCTCTAAATTGTGTGAACTAAGGCAATGTAATCATTTAGTGCAATGTCAAGGGTGATTACACACAGAAACTATCATAGCATACTGTACATATTATTCTAATGACATTCAGGAGATGAAGTGAAATAAAATAAAAAAATCATAGCACTAAAAACGGAAGCAAGCGTTCCCAGCGATCGTAAATGCAGGTAAATGATTCATAATATGTCAAGGCTGCGTTAATGTTGATAGTAACGTACTGTCCACTGGATATTTGCCAAAATATCTTTGCACCCATGTACCAAACACAGATTTACACACGTCTGGGTCTTTATTTTCATGAGGTTTGTTGTATTCGCTCAAATTTGTTTGTACCCTTCTATTCCTTTGACCCATCTGGACACGTTTAATCACATAGCCGTAAGCGATATTGAGATAAATGCCCTTCGATGATACACTGGAGCAAAAGACAACGAATGTAGGGTCATTACTGCTGTCACAATAATCGCATCATAGAACTTAACTCCGATGATAGGATGTGATTATTTTATTACTTTATAATGCCTTGCCATAATTATAAGTGCCAAATGGCAATGGCAAGTTCTTACATCAACAGTAGTTTATTACGAGAAGGGCGCTTGCTTGTAAATACTAAAAGTCTGGCCGCATAATTTTCACATGCGCTAAAAGAGGTATTGTCATTACTAATACGGCCGTAAACCATATTACACAAGACCTCAACGGTAACCTGGTGCTTGCCAAAACTCCACCTGTTCAGAAACCTTTTATTTTTGTAAGTAGGTCAGAGGTGTCAGGAAGTAAACATGTTGAGTGACTGTGTGCGACTGAAGAAACAATAATAATCAGGCAATGGCATATTACATAGTATCTGTTTGTACAATGGGGGGAAGAGACGCATCTAAAGCAGGTGAACTTGTACATTATTGTAAAAAAATTAAAAATACAAAATGAAGTGCCCACACAACTATTTGAGCTACAATGGTTTATTTATGTATATATTTGCTTTATTTATATATCTATTGTCTTTTTAGGTGTTAGGGGGAAAGCTCTTACTGCTGTGCAAACTCACTTTTTGTATTTAATTAGATGTTAACAGAGGTGGTCAGCAATTAAATAAATGTCTATCATTTTTTTCAACAAATTGCTTTTTCAATTTACATTATGCTGCAAGAGGATGAAATTAATTTCGTTCCACTATTATAAATAAAAAAATTAATACAAATCAGGTATGTGGCCTTGAAGTAGAGGTTCAAAATATTTCTTGACTTGAGTATTCTGTTGAGAACTCACTGTATTGCAGCTTTACTTTTAAAGGGAACAATACTACTTTCGGGTCCACCACAATTCAGCAAAAGGTTGGTGGGTGTTTTGTCCCATTTCAAAGCCTTACCATTCACACTTCATAACAGTAGGTGGCAGTGTGCATGTGTACTGTCAATGCTCCGTCTCAAGGCAAGGAAGAAGAATGTTTACTCCCGATGTTTTGTTTCTGCTGCCACAAAATTACTATTAACCACACTCATTTAAGATGATTATTTTTCACATTCACCGAAGCTTTATCAGAATGATCTGTTTTTTAATTTATTTAAGGTGGTTAAATACTTTGACCACCTTAATATTATTTAACTATTACTGCATTTATCTAGTTGAATTTGAAAAGGGAACGCGATGAAAAGCGAACAGCCTAAGCTTTATAGACAAAACCTCCTCGGCCGGCTTGTATTCAGCGAAATCTTGTGCGGCTGGAGCTTCTCGGACTGAGGACACGTCATTGATTTTATGCAGCCCTGAGCTGCTGTCCTACTTTCTCTTGAGCCATCTTGAGCACATCCCTCCCGGTGTGGGATAAAGATGGGACCACTTCACACACCACATGCTGCCGGTGCACATTTTCAGATGAGGCTAGACGCAGGGCGGGGAAGAAAGGAAAGAAACAAAACAAAACAAACCGGCGTGGGGTACATGAAACATACAAATGCTGGTCAGTGCAGAAGACCAGGGAATCTGTGTGACCTTCAAATGCTTAAAAACGGAAGGAAAGCGAGCTCTGATAAAGATCTCTTGTCTTTGTTTTGGTCGAATGTGAGCCAAGTTAACTGGCAATGTGTGTCATTGAAATGCTACAATTGTGAACAACAATGATTTGATTCCCGAGCTTGTACACAATGTTTTTTTTTATTTGGTTTTTTTGCTTTATCAATCCACATTTTCACTGCTATGTGGCTGCAGAATGTGGTTATAAGTCTAGACAGGTATGCCCAGACCTCCCTCTCCCCAGACACTCCCTCCAGATGCTTGAGCAGAATACCAGGTGTAACTCTGAACATTTTCTAGGTGAGTTAAAGACACTTTTTGACCTTGCAAAGTAAGTTGTACTTTCTTCTTATTGTCAGGAGGCCGAGACCTTATGCTTTATTCAAGATTTTTTTTTCTTTTGGCTTTTGTAAAGCTATAGCTCACTCAAGTTAAAATATAGTATGGAAACACTCAACTCTGGTTTCTGTGCATTCAGGGTGTGAAGCATTCAAATAAGGCGGCTGTTCGCTTCAAAGTTAATTCAAAACTGTTCCAACCAAAAGACCAGTTGAAAAATGGTGGGGGAAAAAAAAAAATCACATTTTAAAACTTAACAAAGTTCCAAGTAGGACTTCGATATGCAACAAAGAGAAATTGGTGAGACAAACATTTTTTTTGAGTGAACCTACGAAAAACATACAAACTGAAATAGGATGTTTTTGCAGTTGAAAGTTTAAGACCAAATCTGTGCAAAATTGTACATTAAGGGGGTCATTTATCAAGGCAGGTACTAAATAGCGGGTGCAAACTATATATATATATATATATATATATATATATATATATATATATATATATATATATATATATACACACACACAGTGCTTAATTTGATCCCCCAATTCTCAGTTTTTCAGGGTAAAGGATCCGGCAAATATTTGATCTGATATAATGGTGTTTAATGAGTGTCTTCTGGCAAATGTTATGGCCTGTTCCCCCGAATCCATAACATCAGACCAAAAGTGTTCCACACATATACATACACATATACACACATATACACACACACACACACACACACACGCACACATACACATAATATAAAAGATATAATTAGGACTAGATAAATAGATGTTGACTAAAAGCTAAACTAAAAAGGTGGGTTTTGAGCCTGCTCTTAAAAACATGAACGTTCTCTGCGGTCCTGAGCTCCTCCTCAGGTCGTTCCAGAGCCGAGGGCCATAATATTGGAAAGACGCCTCGCCGTGAGTCTTTCTGTTGACTTTAGGATTAACTAGGAGACCCCTGCCAGAGGAGCGCAGGGGCCGTGAAGGTTCATATGGTAAAAGCAGTTCTGAAAGATAAGAAGGACCAAGACCATTAAGACATTTAAAAAACATTAAAAGAACTTTAAAATCGATCCTAAAACACACGGGGAGCCAATGCAGCGACTCTAAAACCGGTGTAATGTGGTCCCGCCTCCTGGTCTTCATCAGGTCACGAGCTGCTGAATTTTGTAAAAGTTGTAAACCTGAGATACTCTTTTTGGGAAGACCAGAAAGCAGGGCATTACAGTAGTCGATACGACTGGTGATAAAAGCATGCATTAGCGTCTCCGTGTTGGCCCGAGAGAGAATGGGGCGGACTCTGGCTATGTTCTTTAGATGGTAAAAACCTATCTTTGTGATATTCTTAATGTGTGAAATAAAAGTCAGCTCAGAGTCAAAAATCACGCCCAGGTTCTTCACCTGTGAGGAAGGATTAAAAGACAATGACTGTAGTTTGGGTAAAAGTTTCTCTCTCTGGGCCTCAGGACCGATGACTAAAACCTCAGTTTTGTCCTGGTTAAGATGGAGAAAGTTTTCTGCCATCCAGGATTTTTATATTTAAAATGCAGTTAAAAAGTGCATCCATTGGCCTGGTGTCATCAGGAGACATGGAGATGTACAACTGTGTATCATCAGCGTAACTATGAAAGTTGACTCCATGTCTCTTGATGACATCACCAAGAGGGAGCACCCTGGGGCACACCACATGTAATGTTATGGACCTTAGAGGAGCAGGTATCCACACTTACCATGAATGTCCTGTCTGTGAGGTAGGATGTAAACCATTTGTGGACGGCACCAGAGAGGCCGATGTGTTTTAAACAAATTAAAAGAATAGTATGGTCGACTGTATCAAAGGCATCGCTCAGATCCAGTAGAACCAACATTGTGACCTTCTGTGAGTCATAATTTAATCTAAGATCATTTAAACTCTTTAAAAGGGCCGTCTCGGTGCTGTGGTTTACCCTAAAGCCAGACTGGAATTTCGCAAGGACATTATGTGCAGTAATAAAATCATTAATTTGGATAAAGACGTTTTTCTAAGATTTTGCTTAAAAATGGTAAGTTGGAACCGGTCTAAAATTGTTAAAGTCATTACAGTTCAAATTGCTCTTCTTCAGTAGGGGCCTCACCACCGCCCCCTTAAAGGCAGCAGGGAAGACCCCGAGCTTTGCTAGCAGGCACTACTATCCATTCCTCTGACTTTCGTGGAGTTGAACTAGTCGGAGCTTTAAGCTTAGCGCCGATTTGGAGCCATAGTTTTCGCTGCGAGGGACAACACCGGCCCGATGACGTGGACAGGTAGCATTGGACTGTATTGAGACGTTCCCAGAAGAATGCGCCGTGTCAGCGAGCTGCGCACTAGAGGGACTGGTTTGAGTCCTTTCCTCCTGGATTTTGAACAGCATGGAAATCCTTTGCTCCAGATCAGCAAATCTTTGGCTCAGACCAGCACAGGTCTGAGCCAAAAATGTATTCCGCTATTTTGTGGACATGTGGCACTTAATCTACCATTTGGTGTTGCCTGTATTACTGTATCAGGCCCACACAACTGATATGTAAATAACACCATGCTGCGAGAGTAAAAAAGGGATAAATGAGTCTGCTGCTGATCCACTTTTGCACTTGCTACTCGCTTTGCACATGAGCAAACGCTTGGTAAATGACCCCCTCAGTGTCATTTTCTGTCAGGTATTAACACTGTCATGACATCCTGATAGCAAAGGCAAACCCTCATCGCTGCTGAGGTAAGATGGTCTTTTAGAATTTCTGAAAAGATCCTGAGGGTTATGGAACAAAAAAAGTAAAGTGGAAGAGCCAAAAGAATGTCCCCAGCACTGAGCCGGAGGATCAGATTGGACAATGCTCGACCCAAATGAAGGCCGTTACTGGAGCCGACTGCAGCCCATTGCAGTTTAATAGCTGTTCTCAATAAAAGGTTTACCCTTTTTTCTTTTCTTTTTTTTTGTCTCAGTCTTATTTCTTCTTGTTGCATATTGAAGTTCTGCTTGGGACCTTGTTAAGATCCAACCATGTAAAATGTGAATTGTTGCTATTTTTCAACTGGTTTTAAACTTTTGATTGGGACTGTACTAATGCATCAAGAGAGCGTTTCATGTTTTCCCAAAATCCTCTTTTTTTCCGCCAAGCTGAATAGACAGTTACTGTAAAGAGCAGATAAACTATACTGATACAGTCAATGAGTTGAGAGTTGCTTTTTAGTACTGAAAAAAGGTGGAATTAATAACTGGACAGATAGGTTATACAGTGTTCAGCATGCTGCTAAAAGACGTTAGCTGCTGACAAAGCCTGGGTGAGGAACAAAATGTCTTCTGCACTAAAGCAATCCATGAATAATGTTTGTCTAACTATTAATCCAAGTTCTGTGTCTTATAGAATATCATATTCTACAAACACATTTCAACATTGAGACATACTCACTGCACTACAGCCACGGACATATTTATGAGCCTCCTTGACTTAGTGTGACTGTAATAACGCTCATTTTCTCTAAAATCCTGATGTGAACTGACAGATACCTGTAAAGTCCTTGAAGATCAGGCCCTGGGTGCCCCATTAAATAAAATATGCAGCGTGTCCTTCCTCTTGGTGCCGTGATAGCTTTTGCAGACATGTAAATCCCGGCAGATGAAGGAAATGAAGTCACTCGTACAGGGGGGATCTCTAACTATCTCTCTCATTTTATTTCCGCACAAGGTCTTCTTTTTTTTTTTTTTTTTGGAGATGGTTTACGGGCAACTGGTGGTTCATCTTTCCGCTGCCACATGGATGGAATTAATGGCTCCCTGGGACAAAGATGGGAGGGGAGCTAAAACTGTTATTATTCAACAACAACAACCATTATGCACTAAGAAGAAATCAGTATAATCCCCATATGTACAGTATAATCCCCATATGTACTGCTCAAATTGTGTCTGTTCAGAACTTAAAGAATTAATCAGCCGTACAACAGTTTTCATCAGATTAGTTGACGTTTCGCTCTCATCAAAAACACACCTGGACCCCGAGTAATCGCACACGGACAACAAATGGGAGCAGGACGTATAGGAGGAGCTCATGGGGAGATCGCTTGAAAACCAGGAAGTGACACTGCTAGATATTTTTGTTTCGGCTGCTTCAGATCGATGTCGCATTTCCTCACGAACATAGAGACAAAAATGTGTTATTGACCGGGCGCATTTTCTCCAGTTGAGCATTACGTTATGATTGTCACGGTTTCGTCCTTGTTGTTTGTATCTTCATTACGTTTTTGTTGCTTTTTTGACCTGTTTTGGTCCCATGTTTGTGGCTTGATCACAGTTACGTTGCACAAAAATGCGGCCAAAACGCCACAAAAAAAGTGACAAAAAAGCAATTAAAACGAGACAAAAATGTGGCAAAAACACAATGAAAGTGTGACCAAAATGTGTCAAAAGTGCAATAAAAAAACAAAAAAAAATTATTAAAAAGTGACAAAAAATGACTAAACAAGGAAGAAGCCTAGATCAGTTTTGTAGGTCTTAGCTGCCAATTGAGGCGTGAAACTGGCCTATAGGCTGTAAGCTCCAGTCGAGAAGCTTTTAGATTTGGGTAAAACTGGAGAAAATACGCTTGGTTAAGGCGGGGGTTAAATAATGATAATATGCAAACAGGGTTACAAACAAAAGCGACAGAAAAACCCCACCTTCCTGTGGCACATTTGATGAAAGCTTTCATTAGGCATAAATATATTGCACAGATATCTAGATGTGCTGAGATGCGCCTGTCATTTTATTACCTGACATGAGAAAGTGGAATCGATGATCGTTTCAAGGCGCTCTGAAGCCACGTCTAAAGGCTGTCATATGTAAATGATTGATTTTCTTTTGTTATGAAATCCGGCCTCGCACTCGCACGCTGAAAGACCTGTTTTTTTAATACTTCCGCCGATGATGAGTCATGGGCAAATGGAGATAGTGAATATAAATCAGGCTGCATTAGCATCTGGGCTCCCGCCTCCCCAGAGGCGGTCTCTCCACGGGACCAGAGAGATGTGGGAGGGAGAAGGGGGGAATTGAACTGGCAGCGACCTGAACAGTGAGGGGCGCCTCCTGCTGGACGGGGTCTCCGGGCGGAGTTCATGTGGAGAGGCACGAACCCCCCGCTGCCAAAACCAGCTCTGATCTGAAACCGACATGCACCAACAAGGCCTGACTTTTGGAATCAGACTCTACGGGATTCCACAACGACTGAATCACCGGGATGAAGTCAACATCATTTAAGTTTGGTTACTATAGTTTCTGGTCACATTAGATTAGGAAATTAAAGATAGTACAAGGCATTAAAGATAGTACAAGGCATTGGCTTCGCGATAGTTTAGAGATTTAGGCCCTGTCCATACGAAGTCAAGCTGAGGACCAAACGCAAAGATATTTTATCAATCCAGTGTATGGTCCATATGAGCCCGGCGTTTTGGGGGTCTGTAAACGAACATTTTCCAAACTAGGTCCCAGAGTGGGAGGATCTCAAAACGGCGTTCACACGGAGTCTCATGGATCTATGATGGTTTTACTCCGCTCCTCTACAAGCCACAGGGGACAAAAACACGGCCGAGTCAGTCTGTGTATTGGACTGACAGTCAAAGTCCGGTCACTGACAGGTTTTTCTGCTTTAGTCCCGTTACGTCTGAAGAATAAACTCGCCTCCTCGTCTCTTCTGTGGATCATAAACCCTTGAATCCGTTTCATTTTCACTGTTTACATTCCACAAAAGTTTACTGCGCATGCGCCCTCTACATCTTGTTCTATTATCAGTGTTAGCGTCACAGCGCCACACTCAGGCCTGGCAGATGAATCACGCCGTTTTCACAGACCTGAGTCGATCCATGTGGACGCACACATTTACTAAGCTGGCTTCGTGCTTACAAAGAAAGTTTCTGAAAATTTAAGCGTTTTGTCTTCGTGTGGATATAGCCTTATTAATTCCCCCAGATTTGTAAAGGCGGTAGTATCGTATCTTGCGTAAAAAGCAACACAAATACAATGGAACTTGGGTTGCCATAAGCTTCATGGACACAAGCACAAGTTCCAGTACATGTGGACATGCCATTTCGCACTTGAAAGCTAGGAACTTCCTTTAAAACTGCTCTGAGGACAGGGGACAGGAGCGGAGAATATGGCTTGAGAACTTCCCAATTTTTTCCTATTTTAGGTTTCCGTGAGCAAGCGGTTTAATAACTCTTTACTGCATGACATTAATTTTGAATGTGACATATAGCTTTCAGAGCTATAGCTGCAGCTGCATGTGTCAAAACTTTGACTTGGTCTAAGATAAAGACTAAAATGAAGTGTAACTTTTTCTGCATTCAAGCTCTCTGATCGGGACTTTCTTTTATCCTGCCCCTGATGTACAAAGTTTTCATCCAATCAGTTTGTTTGTTGCAATTCCGACAGGAGAACTTTGAAGGACTCTTGTTCTGAGGAGTAATCAGTCTCTTCAGTATAAAGTGGGTCATGGCATGCATATCAGACCCCTCTCGACTATAATGGGAATTGAGCGGTTTGCAGCCGGCAAAACTTAGAAACGATAAATTCACTTGTTTGTTGAAACTAGAAAATGCATCCACATGGCAGGACAGGGGAAGACAGTGGGTGCAGTGAAGACCCGGCAGCCTTCTCAGTCTCTCCGAGTCCTCCCCTTTACCCCCAAAAAATAAAAATAAAAACTGTCTTAACAACTCATCTGAATACGATCCAAAAGTAGTATTGGTGATCTTTTTAGTAGGGGCATCTTTCTTCTGCTAAGTGTATCCCCAGGGTGAAGGCAGGCAATCCTTCACAGTTTTGGAAGAAGACCTTGAAGAGACTTTAAGCCCAAAAATCAATATCTCTGTCTCCCTATTAATTGAAGTTTGCCGAGTCATTGGACCAGCGGCACCAAGGAAAACAGACATTAGCGTTGGCAGAGCTTTCTCTTCCTCTGCCCTTTGCTAAGCCCTCTTGTGTGTTCCAATAGCTGCCAATATCAAAAGTGTGCGGAATCAGGCCAAGAATAAACCTCTGGAATTTGATTCTTTTGGGGGGGAGTAAAGGGCATGTATTCTGTTAAACTGACTTTTGTGAGCTTTTATGTTGCAACCTTGTTGTGTTTTGTTTTTCAAAATCCTGACAGGTTCGCTTGTGCCAATGTGTTTTTTGATCATTCCGGGTCCAGTCTAGTCGTTTCAGCGTATGTGTCTTGTTCAATAATCATGTCCCCACTTTTCTCACATTGGCAATGTGCACTGGATATCTTGTACTTCTGGACACCTCAGGTCGGTAACAGCTACTGAAAATGACAGCACAAGTAGATAATGGATTCCTGGTGGCTCCGTGCTTTTTTCCCTCCCAGTCTTTGACAGTTACTTACTTTTTCCTGTAAACTTGCTTCTTGCGAACTTGTTGGCTTATTGGCAACAAATGATGGTTCTGTGGTCCCGTCCCAATATTTTGGAAATTTCATGAGGGCTACATCCCTCTGACCAACAGTTTTTGACTTTTCAGTGTCTGACAGATGTCTTTTTCCTTCCTAGTTTGCGTGAGAGAAGGAAACTGCATAATAATTCTGCACACTTGATTCAGAGTGTGGACCTGCTTTGGCCACACCATCATTAAAAACCTGGGACACCTCAATCCAACAGCTACAGTGCCTCTCGAAAGTACTAATACACCTTTAACTTTTGCACATTTTTTTCATGTTTACAACCCTAAAAAAAGATTTTATTTTGAATTTTTTACTGAAAGTTCACACACAAGTAACAGACAACTGTGAAGTGAAAGCAAAATGATACATGATTCTGTTGTTTTACAAAAAATATAAAAGTGACAAGATAAGTATTCATACAGCATGGATTAATACTTTGTGGAACCTCCTTTTGCTGCAATAACAGCAGCAAGTCTTTTGGGGTCTGACTACAAGGTTTGCACATCTAGAGACTGACATTTTAGCCCATTCCTCTTTACAAAACAACTCAAGCTCTGTCAAATTAGAAGGAGAGCGTTTGTGAACAACAGTTTTCAGGTCTTTCCACAGATTTTCAATAGGATTTAGGTCAGGACTTTGACTGGGCCATTCTAACACATTAATATGTTTGGTTTTAAACCATTCCATTGTAGATTTAGCTTTGTGTTTAGGGTCATTGTCCTGCTGGAAGGTGAATCTCCACCCCAGCCTCAATTCTCTTGCTGACTCCAGCAGGTTTTCCTCCAAAATGTCTCTGTATTTGGCTCCATCCATCTTCCCAACTATTCTTACAATCTTCCCAGTCCCCGCTGAGGAAAAGCAGCTCCATAGCATGATGCTCCCCCCACCATATTTGACACTGGGGATGGTGCACTCAGGACGATGAGCAGTGTTAGGTTTGCTCCATACATAACGTTTTGCATTTGGGCCAAAAAGTTCAATTTTTGTCTCATCTGACCAAAGCACCTTCTTCCACATGGTAGCTGTGTCCTCCATATGACTTCTAGCAAACTTCAAACGGGATTTCTTATGGCCTCCTTTCAATAATGGCTTTCTTCTTGCCACTCGTCCATGAAGGCCAGATTTGTGTAGAGTACGACTTATAGTTGTCCCATGTACAGATTCCCCCAGCTCAGCGGCAGTACGTCGCAGCTCCTCCAGGGTTATCTTGGGGCACTTGGTTGCATTTCTGACCAGTGCTCTCCTTGTTCGGACGGAGTTTAGGTGGACGGCCGAGTCTTGGTAAGTTCGCAGTGGTGCTATACTCTTTCCATTTCCGAATGATGGATTGAACAGTGCTCCGTGAGATGTTCAAATCTTGGGAAATCTTTGTAAAACTTAACGCTGCTTTAAACTTCTCCAACTTTATCCCTGACCTCTCTGGTGGGCTCCTTGGCCTTCATGATGTTGTTTAGTGACCAATACACTCTGACCATAGCTCTGAGGCCCTCACAGAACAGCTGGAATTATACTGAGAGTAGATTACACACAGGTGGCCTCTATTTAATGGTTAGGGCAAGGTGTGAACATTCTGCAGTCATTAGGAATGTTATAAAGGCAATTTAATGCACTCAGAAAAATACTGTATGAATACTTATGCACGCCCCACTTTTCACTTTTCTATTTTTTGTAAATTAACAGAATCATGTATCATTTTACTTTCACTTCACAGTTGTCTGTTACTTGTGTGTGAACTTTCAGTAAAAAATAAAATCTTTATGTTTAGGGTTGTAAACATGACAAAATGTGCAAAAGTTCAAGGTTTTATAAAAAATTTGAAGAAAAATACGAAATGGTTAAAAAGAAAACAAAAACAAAATCACTCGTGTAATCATTATGCACACACTGTAGATGATAATGGCTCTCTTTTGAAAAATATGACACAAACCAAAGTAGTGCAGCACTTCCTGTTGGAAAGTTTAAAAGAAACTGAGTGTGTTTTTGACCATTTTTTCGAGCACAACAGTTATTTGATAAATCTTTTTTCAGGGCCAAACGTTCAATGCTGGAGGTCCGGATTTGACCCTTGAGCCTGACCTTGCCTCCCCGTGTTCTACACTATTTGTACAAATGTGATGGTCAACGGCCAGATACCGAGCAAACATTCTGATATAGGAAACAGGAAAGTTTGGGAGATATCAGTTTAATTTCATAATTGGTCTGTGGTGCCAATAACAAAAGCCTGAAGAAAACAAATTAGTTATTTTTTGGGAAAGTGCAAAATAGCAGGACAACATTGGTGCTAAAATTACAATAAATAATAGAGCATGTACATGAATTATACCTAAATTATTATTCATGCAGCAAAGATAGCATTTACATTTCCTTCTCGACATTCTTTTTTCAGAGGATAATTATAGCTTGTCGGGGGGAGAAAAAGGTAGCCCCAGGTGTCAGCGAACAATAATGGGTGGCATTTTGTTGAGCGGGTGACATTCTTGACACAGTCCCTAAAGCACGTTTCGAGCCAACATATAAGTATTTGACAATGTGACAGCTCCGGTGCTTTTAAAACAGCGGATAATTACAAGGGTTGCTTTTTACCTGCAAAGGGGACAATTCAGCACGGCGCACAATCTGGAATATCAATGGAGTCCACTTTTCTTCCTTTATTTATTTTTTTCAATTATATGAAGATGAAAAGTATTTACCATTTGCTGTGGCGGTCCTGGATGGTTCTCATGATTGATATGAGGGTCGCAGTGTGAAAAGTTTGGGAATCCCTGGTATAGAGGAGGGAGCCAGGAACTTTGTGGAGGACGGAAACTAAAAAAAGTTTGACGTGAAGTTAAGCGTCACTTGGCGAAGGAGCCCAAGGTGCGGAGGGGTGCAACACAAAAAAAACAAAAAACGAAAGCGATAGTTGAGAATTCTCGACGGAGAGGCATCCAAATCAACGCCGGTGATTACGGACAACGGTTCGTCTGATTGCGCTAGCCGCTTGCGGGGAGATGAAAGCCAGTTTTACTATGCGATGTCTACAGTGGAATACGGGAAAGAGGGTCTCGACGCGCCCGCAGTGATATGGACAAGCTTTATCTGGAAGAGTATGACATCAAGTATACCACACATTCAAAATACTTTTAGTCTATGGAATTTGGAGCTGAAAACCTGGGTAAAAAGAGAAATAGAGTTATTGTGAATGAGGGACAATGGCAATTTTTTAATCTTACTTTATAGAAGGCTTGTGATGAAAGAAAACAAAACTATTGTGAGTGCTGTCAAGGCTAGCTTAACAAATTGGCGTACAGTAGTTACAACTGAATTAGGCTCTTTAGTTCATAAGCTATATATTTTAACTTTTCAGAACACCCATCCCTTTGTACTATCTTTGCAGATGAATAACATGCCATTCCGTTTCAACTAGTTTTGAAAAGTATTATTGGAATTTTCGTTTTATGTTTTGTAATCTTTTCCGTTAATGTAAAGCTTGTGTTGAATCTTTCTAACCTTTGGAAAAGTCTAAAAACTGCATGTTTTCAATGTGTGGTTTATCCAATTTGTTTCACCTGAAGTTATTAAGTTAGAAATTAACTGCTGCACCTCCAGTCACCAGTCCATTAAAATGATCAAGTTTGTGGACGACACCACCCTCATCGGGCTCATCTCGGACGGTGATGAGTCCGCCTACAGGAGAGAGGTGGACCGGCTGGCGTCCTGGTGCAGCCACAACAACCTGGAGCTGAACGCCCAGAAGACAGTGGAGATGATCGTGGACTTTAGGAAAGACACAGCCCCACCGTCCCCCCTCGCCCTGACAGACTCTTCCACCCCCATTTCCATCATGGACTCCTTCCGTTTCCTGGGCACCACCATCACCCAGGACCTCAAATGGGAGCCGACCATCAGCTCCCTCATCAAGAAGGCCCAGCAGAGGATGTTCTTCCTGCAGCAGCTGAAGAAACTTAAGCTACCAACCAGGATGCTGGTGCAGTTCTACACGGCCATCATCGAGTCCATCCTCACCTCCTCCATCACCGCGTGGTTCCCCGGCGCTACAGAACGGGACAAGCACCGACTGCAACGCATTGTGCGTGCTGCAGAGAAGGTGATTGGCTGTGAGCTCCCATCTCTCCAGGACCTGTTCACCTCCAGGACCCGGAGGCGTGTGGATCGGATCACAGCTGACCCTTCTCACCCTGGACACGGACTATTCACCCCTCTCCCCTCAGGCAGGACACTACGGTCCATCCAGACCCATACCTCCCGCCACATGAACAGTTTTTTCCCCTCTGTCATCAGACTCATGAACAAAAACAAGACACAACAACTCTGTCAGACTCATGAACGTAATAACCTGCTCCAATTCTGTTTCTGATTCTGATGATCTTTCTCACTCTTTCAAAAACAGCATGAAAAATAGATGGCTAAAGCAACAATTCTGTTCTATAGATTAATTTGAACTTAATTTGAAGTAAATTACAGTAATAGCTTAATAATGGCTGGGAGCATGTAATAATATGGAAACTGCTGCAAATTGTGTCATCCCTCGCTATCCTTAAATTTCCATCGTTTCAACCCAAACTTTCTATTCCATGAGCCAAGTTCTAAAAAAAATGCATACTTTGATAACAATAACCATAGAGAACACATGGCTTTGAACCAGACACGCCCCATGGCTTAAGGCAAACTTGCTGCTGCGTACGTCCCTGATCCTCTGTTGTTACAAGGCTAACAGAATCATATCAGTATTAGGGATTGAAGCTAAATACACCGGTGCAGCTAGTGGCCAGGTTCTCACGGCATACAAAGTGCAAGTTGTTAGTGTTCATTGGGCCAGGCGGCTCTGCAGAGGCCCGGGGATAAGCCTTAAGCCAGGGCACAGCGGCGAGCACAGAGGTGAGGCGAAAGCTCACACAATACGCTTAGGGCTCCGAGGCAAGCATCCTGCTGCAATGGCACACTACAGCAGACAATGTGTCACGCCGCGCGGTGCTGGTGTCGCTAACAACAAGACCCTTATTCACACTGTCAGGGGAGGCTTCACGGCCAGAATGAGAAAGTGCGCGGGGAAGAGTCGCGGGGACGGAAAGAAAGGGATTGCCGCGAATGAAAATCTCCTCAGTGGCATCCAAAGAATAGGTTAGCAAAGGTGAGATGCTGCCGGCATGGAGAATAGATCGAGATTTCTCTGTGTTCCTCCCCTCTGTAGGAGCTGAAAGACCCAGCCACATAATATAATTGGTTCCAGGAGCGGTGAATGACGCGGGGAGGGACTTTCTACGAATCTCCCCCCGAGAAACCTGACGGAACATGGTGGGGAAAGAAAAAAAAGGGAGGGGAAAGGGAAAACAAAATAAATGCAAGTTGACAGGCAAAATTGGGGGACAGTTAGGCTTAGTGTTATTACCATGACAAAGAAAAAAGATCGTAGTGTCTACTCCCTGCGTGGAGAGTGAAGAGGTTTATGGACGGAGCAGCGGGAGAGGAGGAAGTCGCACACTGGGAGACACTAGTAAAGCCGGGACTGTGCATGTGTCCGTCTGCTAGGGAGTGCGTGTGGGATCATACCTCTCCCAAGCGCCAGTAGCACCTTGTCTGCTGCGATATTAATACGCCACAACTAGAACATACTGGGGAGGCTTTTCCCCATGCTGCCTTGACAACAGGAATGATTAAGTATGTTTGTGATAGAGCCTGGAGTGGGGTTACGGATTGCACGTGCAATGGCGACAACGATCAAAGTCTCATAACTCCTCGGGGGTTGCTTGAGGCGTTCCCACATACTGATTACAGGTTTGTAGGACGAGAAGCGAGATCGCGCCTGGCTGGGTGCAGTCTGTGAACAGGGGCACGTGCTGTTTCTCTGTATTCAAGCATTGATATGTCATGGAATCTAAGTGTCAAAGAAAATACAGTGGGGCACCCCAGGGATCAATACTCGGTCCACTAGTATTGATACACAAGAGGGGCACTCTTGTGTGAAATATCTGTTAATATCATGAAGGGGATTGTCTGGTTTTATGATTACTTTATGGTTTGCCTGACAAGTTTTCTGCTGAATGGAAACTGCCAAGACAAAAGTATAAAAAAGGCCTGTTGAGATGTGTATTATTTCATATGAACTGTGTTTCTACCGGAGGTAGGTAGAGAAGCCAAAAATATTTACTCAAGTAAGAGTAATGTACTTTGAAATAACTAATGCTGTAGATAACAAGAAATATGCTATAGAGTTATTTATTGACCTGAGTAAAGCGTTTGATACGATAAACTATTATATAAATGAATAAACCAGAACATTATGGAATTAGGGGGGTAGCTCTACAGTGGGTCACCAGTTACTTAAAAAATGGAAAACAATGTGTGAAAATAGGTGATTATCAGTCGAGTTGTCAAGAAATTGTGTGTGGTTTACCTCAAGGTTCCATTCTGGGCCCAAAGTTGTTGTTGTACATTAACGACATTTGTAAAACTTCTCAAATACTTAGATTAATCTTTTTTGCAGATGATACAAATATTTTTGCATCAGGAGACGACTTACAGCAACTGTCAGATTGTTAACTTGGAACTCAAGAGTGTCAATACGTGGTTCAAACAAAATCTAAGTAAAAGCAAAATGATGATATTTGGCAACTGTAATTCCAATGCTCAGGAAGTAATTCAGATAGAGGGTGTTGTTATAGAGCGAGTGCATGAAATCCAATTCCTTGGAGTTATTATAGATGATAGAATTACTTGGAAATCTTACATTAAATATATAACAACTAAAATTTCTAGAAGCATTGCAGTAATTGCAAAAGCAAAGCACATTTTAAACATCAAAGCTCTACAAACCTTATACTGTTCTCTGATTTTGCCCTATTTAAATTATTGCACTGCAGTTTGGGGTAGTATTTATAAAAGCACATTAAAACCAATAGTAATGCTACAAAAAAGAGCTGTTCGATTAATTTATAAAGTTGGGTTTTTGAACCACACAAACTCATTATTTTTAAATTCAAAGATCATGAAGTTTTGTGACATTGTTGAGTTCCAAACTGTACAGATGTTATACAAAGCAAGGTACAAACTGTTACCGAGCCAAATACAAAGAAGGTTTCAAGAACGTACTGGATGTTATGAATTACGTGATGAATTAAACTTTAGGATTCAGAAACATAGCACAACTTTGAAAAGTTTTAGCCCGACAGTGATTTGACAGTGTAATTTGAAGATGGACATGAAACAATCTCCAAACATCAACCTGTTCAAATCTAAATACAAATAAAAGACTTTTCAAAAGTATAAGGAAGAAGAAATGCGTTGCCTCTAAGGTGAGCAGCAAGACCTAATTGCATTTAAGTGTTGTTGCTCTGAACGCTTGTCACTCTATTGCTCAAAGATACAATAAATAAATAAATAAACAATTAAAAAAGGCTATGAATCTGTTGAGAGGGACCCTCCCAACGGGATCATAAACCTCGTCTTTAAATGCACCACACAGCATAGAAACTTCATCTACAAAATCAGCTGTTAGGGCAGCTGGGTGGGGGTTTGTGGATGACGAGCTACCGCCATCTTCAACTGGCCCGCTCTACACCCTGGCTTTTTAATGCATTACACTATGTAGGGCTTTCATAATACATTATACCAAAAAAAAGAGAGGAAATTGTACACAAATTAATCTTATACGGTAATGACAACTGGGAAGTAGCAAGATCACGAAGTATAATATGTACTGCATAGTAACGTGCCTTTATAAAAATAGTGACTTCCGGTAATGTTACCAAGGTTTGGCATTGGTAACGTGCTGAAATATATTATATTAAGGGTTGCCTTTTTGTTACTTGCTTTGTACCAAACATCGTACATGAAACGAGACCGTGGTTGTTGTGCTTCGTTTCTGTTTTCTATATGAACATTTCAAACACTGCTTTGTAATTTGGTCTGTGTTAAAAAAGCCATTGACATTGATGCAAATCAAAATATGTACTGTATGATGGATAATGTAATTACAAAAGGATAAAGTTATTATTATAGTTCTGTCATGGAATGTCTTTATGTAAATGCTTTATGTAATCTTGTAAATGTTGTATTGATTTTGGGGGTGGGCGCTTATAAGCTCTTGCTTCAGATCACTCCTTTTGAGCAGAATGTTTACTGTTCAAATAAACTATTAAACTAAACTAAACTAAATAATTTTACACGTAGAAGGAAAACGTAGTGGCCCAAATAATTACTCAAGTAAGAGTAATAAAGTACTTGGAGAAAATGTTACTTTAGTAGTGTGAGCACGGAGTAACTCTTTGAGCGTAAAAGTCAGATTTTTGTTTTAGCAATAATATCAATTATGAGAAACAAAACAAATGAAATAATGTAAACATAATTATACCTAAAAAGATAAAAAATAAATCATTATGAAGAAACCACTTACCTCCCGCCTTAACCGAGCGCATTTCTCCATGTTGGCTTTACCCTAATCTAAAAGCTTCTCGACTGGAGAGCAACAGTGTAATGCCTCATTTGAAAGCTAAGGCCTACAAAACTGATCTAAAATGTTTCCTCGTGTTGTCATGACTTTGTTGTCCTTTTTTGTCGCTTTTTTTGTCGCTTTTTTGTCATTTACGTCTTGTTTTTGTCGCTATGTTGTAGTTTTTTTCAAGTAGCTTTTAGAGTTGGGTGAAGTACGTTAAGTAGAGGTTAAGTAAACAAGAAATCCAACAAGATTTTTCCATGTAAAGATTTTCTCACCATGTCACAAGTTACTATTATTTGACTCAAGTAAGAGTACAGATAAGTAACTTTAATGTTCCTCAAGTAGAAGTAAAAACCCCTGTATAAAAAACTACTTGTTCAAGTACTTGAATAATTACATATACTTGATAGATGTAACTGAGTACTACCAGCCTCTGATTGCTACCGGTAAAATGATCGTTAGCCCATTTGAGTTTTTTTCCTGTTTGTGTTCATTGTTGGGCTTTTCATCTCAAACGGGAGCTCTGATGGAGATTGGCCTTATTCAGCGTGAGCGATGTGAACCGTCCTGTTTCAAACACACTCACAAAAACATAAAGTGAATGTATCCAGACGTTGCAATTTAGGCAAAACTATTGGTAATTTTCCTAATATTAAGTGGTTCCCAAAGTGGGGTCCGGGGCCCAGTGGGGGTCCTCAGAGGCCCTACAGGAGGGCCCCCAAAGCTTGTCTACATAATAAGTAAATTGAAAAAATATATTTTGAAATATATTTTCTATATTATACCTCTTACCTATTCAGTCGTATAGCTAGATGTTACTTTTTTAATGTAATTTTAGCTATAAAACAAAAATCCTTTGCGTAGAGAGAATAATATTATTACTGGGGAGCCTCAAAAGATTTTTGGATCGATAAAGGGCCCGCGATGTCTTAGTCTTTTGGAATAGCTGCCTTGATTGTTTTTCTTTTATGTATTTGACCATGTTACTGAGCTCATATAGCTGTTTTTTTTTTAATAAAAAACTTAAGGCATTGTTTTAGACCTTTTCAAAATAGGTTGACCAAATTGACCAAAATGATGGTATTTTGGGAACATCATAGATGTGCTTAGTTCTAATTATTAGTTTGGAAAATCAGAAATGAACTTAAGGGTATAGGGAAAAAACAAAACATTAAGGTTATTAAACAATATTCCCCTGACTGTCATTTTCGTGTCCGGCAACGATCAAGACCACAACTGTATTTTCCATTTCCTGCAATATTAAATAAGTCTCATTTCATTAACAAACAACAGAGGACACAGTAAAATAATAGGAGACAAAGGAACCTCCATTAAGAGCAGATTCATTTCAAAATTAGATTTGCACCAAGCGTAAAACATTGCGGGTAATAACTTTTCTCCGGCTCCAAGATGACGCCGCTTTTCTTTTATGGCTTTTTTGTTACTTTTTAAGAAAACAATTCGGTGGTTACATGAACGGAATTAAGGAGAAGCTCAAATCCCATTTGCCTTGGAATATTCGGGTAGCATTAAAACAAATGTCTCTTGGAAGTGACAATGAGTGAGGAAATGCGTCATTTGAACAAAGCTTACGCGTCAAAAATGAAGATATGTTTCTTATTTATTTCATGCGCAATCGGCTTTGGGGGAAGTCATTTTCATTGAGCAATGAGCTTAAAAATGACGTCCCTATTTATTTTTGTCATCATTATTTTCAATAAAACAAAGCTGTGAGGCTCGGAGACTAACACAAATAATGTGTCCACCCCAATGATCTGCTTTCTCATCCCGTCCTCGCATGTGTTGGGGAATTAGCTTTAGCAACATGTTATTTTCTCCCGCCGCGCTCTGGTTTTTGTGTGAGTAATATTTATTATATATTTCTCCTCTCTCTGTGGGAATTAGCAGAAGCAGCAGCAGCCTTCTCCGCACCATATTGCCCTAGACAGACGGGTTATGTTTTGCTAACCCGCTTGGTTTTTGTTGGTGTTTATTATATATATATATATATTTTTTAAACAAATTAGGACTTAAATTAGCACCGCTTTGGCGGCCGGTCTCACCCGCTGGAGATCGACCTATTGATATGAATTCCATTGTGTACAACGTGGCGTGTGCAGCTTCAGGCAATCTCTGCGGTGATTATATCGCAAGCTAGCAGGCACCTATTATAGGCATTATGTCGCGCGGGACGGTGACGTGTGGTGACAATGTGCGCTGGGGCAGCTTATAAATGCGATTTGATACTAATAGAAGCCAAGTGACCGGTGTTTTGGTGTTGTGGCGATTGTGTTGCCAAATAAACAAAATTAGCGGCGATAAAAGGTTTTGACTGGCGGCTCACACTGCGGTCGGTGGTATGGCTGCTGCTGCTGCTGCTGCTGCTGCTGCTGCGAGGCATTGTGGGATTGAGTGCCAAGGATTGCTGTCAACGAGGTTTGGGGACTTTGGGGCCTCTGACGGTGCACCATGGCAACACGCTCGGGACAAAAAGCGTGAAATATTCCATAAGTGTCAGGGCTTTTTACGGGTGCTAAAAATACGCAATGTTGAATAAGTGTGAAAACTGTCTTGTACTGTACTTTTCGCATCTGTTTAGCGCTTGTGGCTGAATCCCATAGTGTGGAGTATAGAGATTGAGAAAGACTTCTTAAGAATTCTAATCTAATCTTCAAAATAAAATAGAAAGAAAAAAAAACAATCTCCTTGCAGCATTGGCAGTTGACCCCCCATTACTCAGTCAGTTATCCGCTCTGAGAGTGTTGCAGCAGATACAATATAAAAAAGATAAGCCAAAATCAAAGGGCCTTCTTCATCGTGAAAAAGACCAAGACCCTCCGCTTTTAGGCCAAAGTAAAGCATCTCCAAATGCCAGTGTTGTCATACATATATGGCCTAAATGGGTGTTCTGCTAGGAAATGTTTGAAGGAATAAACAGTATTTTTTTCACATTTCTAGAGTACTTTACTCTGATTTGTGTAATAATATTCTTCTAAATCATCTTTAGAGCCAGATGTTCTATGATGGAGGGCCTGATGTTGCTTACCCCTGATTTTTGGCCTGTTGACGTCTGATCTTCATTTATACTGTATAAAAAATACAAAATAAATGATCATGAATGAATGAACATGTTTTTGCTGCGAGGCCCACATTGTTTTTTTTTCCACGAGGGCCATATGAGACCGTTGCGAATTTGGTTGTTTCAAACAATTACAATTCTCAAATAGACTGTAATCGCCAAAACACATTAAATGAGCAACAAAATAGCAGCAGTTATGCATCATCTTCCTTTATGTCAATGAAAACATTGGCGTTTTTCCCCCTTATTAGACAACACATAATCAGGCTTGATCATGTTTTGAAGGGCCAGGCGGGCCACATCCGGCCCTTGGGCCTTAGTTTGCCCACCTCTTACCTTAACCGAGCGCAATTTCTCCAGATGGGCTTTACCCAAATCTAAAAGCTTCTCGACTGGAGAGTCAGTGTAACACCTCATTTGAAAGCTAAGACCTACAAAACTTTTTCCGCGTTTTTGTCACTTATTTGAAGCGTTATATCTCTTTTTTTGTTGCTTTTTCATCACTTTTTTGTCGTTTTTTTATTTTGTTATTGTTGCTTTTCCGGCACGTTTTTGTTGCACTTTCATCGCTAATTTGTCGCTTTTTTCAAGAAGCTTTTACATTTGGGTCATACCAAACTGGAGAAAATACACTCAGGTGGGGGTTAAGAGGTTGAATTCAAAACTGTTTCAAGCGACGAACATGGTAATGAATATATATACAAATAATGAACTGAACCAAACCCTTACATCTTAGTTTAGTTAGTTTAGTTTATTTTGAGCAATTTTACATTCATTTTGCCTTTCAAAATGCATACAATTGTGGATGCTCAAAATGGAGTAGGCTGAAGCAATAAGCTTATAAGTGCCAACCCCGTCATCTGCTCGCCTTCATATTGTTTTAGCTGGGAAAAAATGTGAGGATTCTAGAATTAGGAGTGCACGTTTGCTGAATAATTATCAAACTCAACAAAACTCTGGTTAAATTGCATTTTTTCTAAAATCTCTCTATAGGTTAAAAGTGTAAAAAAAAAAAAAAATGGAGTCCCTCTCTCTCCGCATATGGCTGTCATCTCAACTTACCCATGACGCGAGCTCTTTGAACACAGGCTGAGCCGCTTAGCACAGCTCTGACCCTGAGTGGCAGCCTCGGAAAACATCACTCCGCCAGCTCAAACTCAACGCTGTTCGCCATCTCTTTTCCCCGCCGTCCCACATTCGAACGTCGTCTGTCCAGCGCCAGCGTGACACCAAACAGTATCTTGCTCGAGCCGTGATTCGAAGCACGTCCTGAGATCTTACTTGCCTGCCAACTTTTTCAAAAGGCCTATAGGGGACTCCTGTAGTTTAAAACCGCACGTGTAAACGCTTTGAATGAGGAGAAGAAAAGTGAGGTGTGTTTCTTTTTTTTTTCCCTTTTTTTATTCCCCCGACTGAGACGGCTTTTCTTCATGCAAGGTGTTCCTCCATTGTACCCAGTGAAACAGGATTTCCATGGAGCCCAAGGTTTCTCACATTGGATAAAAGTAACAGAGGAGAGGCGTTGAAAGGGGAGAGGAAATTGCGTTAGTGTGTGTTTTTTTATTACATTTTTTTTTTCGAACCAGCCTCCGTCTGCATGGAGCAATTATATAAACTGACCTCCTTATCAAAGATGGCTGACATTCAGATGAAATACACATGCCCCAGTATACCTTTCATTACAGCACTTCATGAAATATGGAGCCGTCTATTTTTGAAACCTTGTGCAGCCTCTTCAGGCACCTCTTCAAACCCGTTCATATTCGATGACTTATGCCTGTGTGTGTGTGTGTGTGTGTGTGCGTGTGTGTGTGTGTGTGTGTGTGTGTGTGTGTGTGTGTGTGCGCGTGCGCCATATGGAAGACCAGGCAAATTGTAAAGCAAGGCAAAAAGAAAAAAAAAAACCTCTCAAGAGCCAACTTTATTTGAAAGATATTTTGTCCTATTGTTTGTAGAGAAAGTAACTTGTATGTGTGAATAAAGGCCCTGTACCCGATTTATTGTTTTATTTTATTTTTTTAAGGCGGGACACATGCAGGTGAATATGGGGGGGGGGGGGGGGGGGGACTTTGACGTAAATTGCTGACAATTGTAAACATCCAATAGTTTTTTGCAGTTCAAAGCTCAATCATTCAGGCTGGGAATAGAGACGTTAAAAAGAATCCCTCTGGAAAAACACCTTAAAATATTGTTAAGTCCCCGACTGGGTAACTCTTTATAACACGGCCCGGTAACTCCTCCCTGGTACTTAATTACCAGGTACTTACAGTGGTAGTTCAGCGTGAACTTCAGTAGTAATACTTAAAGTTGTAATAGTACTTTGTACTGGTAAGTAATGGGTACTTAGAAACTACCAGATACCTAAAGTTGTACTTACTGGGTACTTTAAGTCCTAGACACTCAGTGATATATAGTAAGAATTGGCATAAAAGTGATATGATTGTTGCTTATGATTATGATGACTTAATAAAAAAAAACATTTTAATAATACATGAGTCTGATTACAGTGTTTTCCTTGTGCTTGAAAGTTGTTTTGAAACGGTGAGCTCTGTATTGTTACTAGAGTCTTTTCTGTGCTACTTAAGCTATATTAATAATAAAAAAACGTGTTTCCTTTATGTTGTTTTATGTTGCTTTAAAGTCATACAATCCTAACTAAATCATACATAATTTATAGAAATTACCTCTGAATGTATCTAAAAGTAACACATTTACTACCACATAATTACCAGTAATTACCACTGTAAGTACCATGGACTAAGCAGGGCGTATTCTAAAGTGTTATGTGGAGGGTGTAGGAGCTACTAAAGTGGAGATATTGTTGCAAGAGTGCAAAAAAAAAAACATGTTTATAAAGTTTATTATTGATTTTGAAAAATTAATCATTTCAACTGGACTTTGATTCGATGTTGTATTGATTAAAAGCTCTTAACCCTTGGCTGGAGCTTACGTTTTTGTCGTGTTTTCGTCTCTTTCTTCGTCTTTTTTTTTTTGCCTCTCTGTCGCGTCTTTGTTTTGTTCTCGTCACCTTTTTTGCAGCTCTTCTTTTTTTTCATACATTTTTTTCCCTTCCCCTTTTTGAATCATGTCGTCGCCGCTTGTTTATTGCGTTTTTGACGTCCGCTTGACGCTTTGTTCAGGAAGCTCTGAGATCTGGGTAAAGGCGAACTGGAGAAAATAATAAGGTGAGGGGTGAGGACGTTTCAACAGCCATCCAACTGTCAGCACCGGTTGTCCGTGAGACCGAGCACTGGTCTGAGTTTGTTATTTTTCAGTTTTGAGTGAGCGGGCCCAGAGTTTTGCGACTTCTACGTGCCTGTATACTTCCCCCATCATTAGGAAATCAGCCTTTCACAGGTACGCCAACAAATGTGTTCACTCTTTGCAAATAAATTGGCAGAGGAAACCGCCCGGTCCGCCTCAGTGTTTTTGTTATTTACGGTAAATAGCAGAAAAAAATGTATTTACTCTGAGTGAAAAATAAATGTTTTCACCTGCAGAGGATGCATATCAATTTTAAGTTGTTGCGGTCCGGACTCATTTCAAACTTCCCTAGGTTTGAAATTAGTTTGTCTTACAACTTGATTATTCACACGCGTGCATTTATAGGCAAGTTTCTCCGTTTTCAGGGAGCGATACTGCCGTGGTGAGCAACAGTGAGCCTGGTAAAATAATGTGGTGCATAAAAGGTCTTTTTTCACAAATGCCTTCTGTCACAATATACTGAAAGATCAAACTATTCTTTTTCCCAATGTATTGAAAAGAAAGAAAGAAATCAAGTGCAGGACCTTTAAATGTATTTATTTAATTTTTTTTAAAGTTCATTATCATTTGTAAGGGAATATGTAAAAAAAATAAAATCCTTATAGTCATCTATGATATATATTAAAAAAGAATATGGGGAAACTTGTGTAAAAATATAATGGGTGAAAAACATACTTTCCATATTCCCATCACTTAGCTATTTGAAGATGTCAAACCTGAGACGTACTAAGAAAGAATAGTGTTCTATAAACTTGGGGAGAGCCTCAATGTGATTGACTCTTGGATCTTTTTGTTTTCTCTCCTCTCCCCGAGCTCTCGGAGGTTCCATACATCAACAGTTGTTTTTGTCAGGCCTCTGGCCCCCGTGTTTTGACTCTGGACAGGATGTCAAACACCGCGCTGGAATGCAGCCCTGCCAGAAGATTCTTCACTTCTTTGGGAAAATTAGACACGCTGTGGGCCGCCTCTTCCCCCCTTTTTTTCTTTTCTTTTTTTGGGGGGAAATGACCCGCGCATTATAATTTGAGAAACATGCAGCGGATTGCATAAACATCCCTCCTTCTCGGTAATCCCTGCTGCTAACACTCACTACATCCTCCTCAACTGTCTGCAGCCGCTCCCAATCTGCTGCCGGAGACTGCACGCATGGGAGAAGGCATGTTAGAAGTCTGCAGATCACCGAACTTCGCTTTGTAAAGCTCTTATTGTTTAAAAAGTTTCAAACATCGCGCTCGCTTGGAGTAAAGATGATATATGTAGCTATGACAACCCAATCAGTGCGATGTGATGAAACGTCCTGAGTAATCTCTTGAAAGCACGAAATCACTAACTCTGAACGGCTGGAAAGATTCTTATTATTCTGACATTGAGTTTTGTGATGGGAACTCCCAGACGCTATTGTCTAAAGTTCCAAACTTTAAACTTGTGGGTCTAGGCCAGGGGTGTCCAAATGTGGCCCTCAGGCCAAATTTTTGTGGCCCTCGGCCGTCTTGCTGAATCGGTACACATCATCAGAGATGGTCCTTTTTATTTGAAATGTAATAATTCTACACAATTCTAACCAAACAACTAACATTTTATTGTGAGACAGAGCATGGCATGAAGGTTTTAAGCATAAATAAAGGCGTGGGGCAAAATTTAAACCTCTGCTAGTCAAAGGCTTCGCGGCACTAACCACCGATCTATGGCCCTTCACCCTGTGATGCTTCAATATGCGGCCCCCCATGAAAAATGTTTGGACACCCCTGGTCTAGGCCAAAAATGGATAGCAGGTCCCTTCTCGTGGGTCATGGGGCTTTGGCACATATAACTGATATATTGATTATTTCATTTATTTACAATTATATCAAAAATATATTATCAGTGTTTTTAGGTTTAGGTCTAATCACTAATATATGGTGCCATCACCAAAAGCAATATCAGTTTCTGTGTCACTTATTGGGCCACTACCTCCGAGAGCTGAAGCTAGTCTTCCGATCCAGCCTAACATCAGTACGTACTACATTACATTATCAGTAGTATTAAACATTAACCTGAAATATGTCAATTATAACAGAATAAAAACAACAACAGAAAAAAAAAAACATCTATAACACAGATTTATAAAACAACGTTAACGCGGGATAAAAGATATTTCATGTTTTTTTGTGTGTGTTGCTCTTCTTGGCTCCATATGGTCTTCGGTGCCAGAGCTGGTATCCAAGGCAAGGCAAGGCAACTTTATTTGAACCGCGCATTTCATACAGAAGGCAACTCAATGTGCCTGACTCAATGGGTCATGGGTGTGCAGAGGAGAGGAACTATGTTTGCATTGAAAAATTATCACATTTTCGTGCACCAAGTGCTCCTTTTTTCCATGAAGTTAGTTGTTAAAGATGTATGATATTAATATTTATCAAACATGTACATTTGCCCAGATGATAAAACAAGGAAATCAAGCACTGACACCACACCTTCCAGTGTGCAAAAAGAAACAAGTTTATGACAAGAGTTTATGACAAGAGTTTATGACAACCAACAGCAAAAAGAGCATAAAAAAACACTCACTAAATATAAGTCTTGATACTTAATCACAATAGTAATCATAAAAAAGTGTGTTATATACCTCTCTCTCTATATATATATATATATATATATATATATATATATATATATATATATATATATATATATATATATATGCATGCACGTGTATACATAGAACAGGTATATTATACATACATATTACGTATTAATATTAATACATAACATATTCATGTAAATGTGTACAATAGGTAGCGTTCACGTGACATCACAACCTTCTAAAGATCCTATAGTTTAACATTGAGGTGGAGGGCAACTGAAAATTCCACGGCCGTAACCATAGTAACGCTCAAAATGCAGATTTATTGTCTTAAATCATTGCTAATATCTCTGTAATTACTGGGCCAATTCACATGAAACAAAAACTGACACAAAGTTCAAAGTCATATCTTCCAGCAGATATGAACATGTGTCTAATTATTTCTTCACAAAGGCGTCCAGAAGTGGAGACAATATTCAAAAACATGTGCTTGATGTTGGCCAGTAGAAAGGACTTTCAGCCATAAAATTCACATGTCAGGTTTGTGAATCCAATCACTATCACATGATGATCAGAGAAAACATTTGGACATTTTCTTTTTGGAAATTTCTTTCAAAAACTGTTTCTCTCCCATAGAGTTGTATTGACACCTGCCCTCCAACTGAAATGGAATTCTAAATCGTGAACGCAACCTATTAAGTACAGTCTAGATAATTGCACATAGGGGCATGGGCGTCGGAACCATTCATTGTGAGGGGGACGTGTCCCCCCCACTTTTGAAAAGTGGTTGATTGGTCCCCCCCACTTTCACAACGTGAATTTTCATTGACTTTACATTTACTAGTTTAGACTGGACCTTTTCAATAGGCTCCCCGAGGCCAAACAATTAAATATGACCCGCGCCTTATTTTCCATACATTTAAAAACATATGTATTGGCATTATCCCATTGAACGCGCCAGTATCGCGTCGCTCCGCGGCGCATACGCTCCGCTATGCAGGTTCATAAAATAAAAACAATCAACATTTAGTACAAAATAGAAAAGTAGAATAAGCATAAGAAAAGTATTCAGGCCAGCGCAAAAACGTGAGTGGATGTGTTTTTGCTTTCAGGCTGATGCTAAATTCTTTCAGGGAGCGGTATGTCGTGCATTAGCGACACACGGCGTTAAGAGGCTAATGATCAATGGAAGAACTATTTGGATTATACCAGATATCTACTGTTTCATTGCCAACTTTAACAAGGTTTCCTTTTAAAATAATGTGAAATGGCAGAAAAATCCAAGGCACTCCAATGGAATAGTTAGAATCCACATAATAAAAAAAAAATGTTTTATTGCAGCTACCAGTTTAGAACTACAAAAACAGTTACACTTTAGTCAGGAGACGCTCTCCTTGCAACCTTGTGTGCGTTACAGTCAGATGAACTGATGGTTCAATGCACACACACTTTTAATGTCACTCTCACAATATTCTCTCTCTAAACCTACAGCTTTAGAAATTTCCTACGCTGTATTTAAACGGCAAAGAGGTCTAAGGTGCCAGAAGAATCATCTCGGAGCAACTGACTTGAGAACGAGCTCCGATTTGGAGGCTCCAACATTGAATCCCCATCAAAACAATATACATACATGAAATTAAAAAGACACAGCTGCTAAGGTTTAGCAGAAAAATCCCATATTGAACACTGAGTTCCATGATATGAAGCTGTGGGTTGAGGGTATGACAAAAAGGAAAAAAATCCCCAATAAAACAAAGCCGGAACCCAATATTTCCAGATTAGATCAGTAATCTTTGCGTCTCCGGAGGCTCTCACCTGTGAGCCCCGGAGTCATGTCCCAGATGTGCTGACTGAGTCCTGGCTCTGCACCATTTGCTCCATATCATCCCCTTTTTATCACACATTTCCTGTGCACTCGCTGTCTCCGTCCTAGAGGCTGCATGGATATGCTCTACCGACATGGAGCGCAAAGGTGAATGATGCGCCATACGGTTCCATGTTGTATTAGGCACTTACTGAAGGGTTCATTTGGGGGGAAAGGCTATCCAAAAAACAACATACTGTAGTTTATTTTTTGCATAATTGTGAATTTAGATCAACTTTAGTTTCAGGTAGAAAGCACTGTCATAAAGGAATAATAAAAACTTATAAGACCTTCCTAAAATTAATGAATCCATAAATTGATATAAAAAGATTTTTCTATTAACTAAGGACATATCAATAATTGAAACCATAAATTGAAACCTTCCTTGGTCCATTATTTATATTTTGTTGGTGAAAATATTGGCAATTTTAGCCATTGTATGCATATACAGTAATGAAAAATAAAATGACAGAAAACTTGCAATACATTTTTTACAAAAGTATACCCCATTCACCTGCCGTGTCTCGCCTTAATTTTTTATTTTTTTAAATTACGGAGCAACTTTCATTTGATTATCTGCACTTTTTACTCAAATAATGAAATCAGACCTGAGTCGACACAAGAAGAACTGTGATCCAACTATGCTCTGGGAAGTACAGCACATTAGTGGAGTCCATGTTAGGCCGAGCTAAAAACCGCTCCAACCTGTCTGCATAACTGGCACCTGGCTCACCCCGAGCTACACGTCATGCTTGTGGTGGAAGCAGTGGCGGAGCTAGGGGGTGGCTTTGGGGGCTTAAGCCTCGAATGTTTTTCTAAAAGCCCCGGACCTTTTTTGGACAGCTTCTTTTATTTATTTATTTGTTTTACGCTGTAAAAGCATTTATATCCGTTCAATATGAGAACAACGAAACTAAAGCGGCAACGTAACGCTGTAATTATTACCCTTCCCTGAACTTCTCCTGTTTGTCTGTCACGCGAACGTATATATACAGTATATGTCATAACTTTGGGTTTTTAATAATTGCTCTGGTGGATTTATAGCACAGAGAGGGAGAGATGGCCGGGATAGGGACAGAGGCCAGAATGAGGACAGCATTACCTGTCCTCAGGTAAGGTAAGAAAATAGTTGAAAATTATAGTAATAATAATAATATTACCCGTATATATTATTGAAGAAATTGGGCTTTTTTTTTAAACAAGGATTACAATATACCGTATATAATATAACTGTAATAACTTGTTTTTAACTGAAACATAATATTTTACAATATGTATGTGATTCTGAATGATGTTTGCTTATTAGCACAAAGAGGGAGAGATGACACAGAGAGGGACAGAGGCCAGAATGAGGACAGCACAGAAATGGAGCAAGAAACAGGTAAGAAATAGTCAGACAAGACCTCCCTGCTCAGTGTTTGTTTTTAGTTTGGATTGCTGACATGATACAGTACACTGCAAAAAGTGCCTGCAGCTTCAATAGCCCTGCAGTTTGTTCAGTAACAGTGGAAAAAGTGGGTTCAATTGTGAAAAAGGAAAGTGTCTATAAATTGGAAGTAAAATTATCTGGTGCAAGACTAGACTTGACTGGTGTAGTCTTGGTTGGTTTTAGACTTTATTTTGTACCGTCTGTCTTAGTTTTGGAGTAAATCTGTGCAACTTTAGCTTAGTCCATGTTCATATGAGCCATTTGTCCTGCCATTTGCTTTTTTATTGATGGTTCTAATTCTGTTTTGAGTTAATCCTGGTTTGGTCCTGGTTAATAACTGGCTTGATCTAATACTGTCCTGAGTGAGTCCTGGATGAAAGAAAAAATCCTTGTGATGAATTTCTGTTATTTTTCATTTAGACTTAAGATTTACAGTAAATAAAGCAATAGATAAATAAATATAATAAATTAGGAAAAGTATTACCAGCTTAAAATTGAGAGTGTTTTTTAAGAGTGAAGTAATAATAATGTTCTAATTTTTTATCATTGTATAATAGGAGATTCAAATAGAATATGCTCATCTAAAATACACTAGATTGCACTAAATTACATCTGTAGTTTCCCGGGGGAAGACCCCCAGATCCCCCACATAAATATGTATTATAAATATATAATTTCACCTTATTACTTCTAAACCCCTTGCTGCGGCCCTGCTTACATAGACGTTTAAAAAGAAATACAATTATCAGTCCTTTTTATAATTTATGAGGCTACAGTCCTGTAGGACTTATTATAAAAGTGCTCATTATTATTAATTTATAGTATTCCCTGTTTACAAAATATATGCACTGCGCGACCTGCCATCGCAGGTAAATTCCAGCCCGCGACTCAAAATGCTTTATGGGCTAAGCCCCTGATGATTGGAGTGTCTAGCTCCGCCCCTGGATGGAAGAACACAATCGACAAGAAATGGTAGCGGAGTCCATAACGGCAGCGCCTCTCCGTTCCTCGGCAGATAAATCCGTCCGGGTGCGCCGCCTAATAACTCTGTGTAGACCCAATAAAGCCCCAACATCTGATACGGCTTAGAACGGGGGGCTTTTGGCAACAACACCAAATTGGAGCTTGCGCTTTTTTTGTCAGGGGGCGGCCATCTTGCTACAGTAAATCCCCGCAGACATTCATAATCACCTTGCCCCGCTTTTTTATTTGTTTATGTCTTATTAGTGTTTGTGCAAGAAAAAAAAAAGAAAAAAAACAACCAACAAAGGCAAATGCCAAGTCGCTCACTCGCCAGGCAGTGATTTATGGAGGAGAGCATTGCCAAAGAGCGCATTCTAGCTCAAACGGAATTAATCAAAGGGGTTTTATTTACAAAGATGTGAATATGGGAGCACTTTGCATTTTTTGGCACTACAGCGTTAACAAATATACACACATTCAGCTACAGTGATATCGATCTGTGTACTTTGGAGTTTGGACTGGGTTAACCTTGGAAAGAATGCATCTACTGTCATTTTTTGTTGCAAGAAAAACCACTGTGATAAACAATAGATCAGGGTCTTGGCAAAGTGCTCAGCGAAGTCGTCAGTCTCGATTCTCCCCGTTCCCTTTTGATTCATAATGGACAGAACAAATTGCGTCGCTTTGTTACACTTCTGGATGCAGCCGATGTTGTGTTCACAGGCCTCGCGAACATTTTTGACCTTCCACATTGCTCAACAATATAGCCAAGCAAAACGTTTGAAAACACAAGTAAAGTGATCCTGTTTAACTGTGTTTTTGTTCTCATTATTACGAATGGAGACATTTTCGGCCTAAACCAATCACCCTTTCGGATAATTTGCATATTTGGATCCAATGTGCTTATGATTATTATTCCGGTCATTAGATTGCCTTTTAAATGTTGTGCCGCGGCGTAAGGGCAAGTGCAGCCGGGCCGCGCTGTCTGCTCATTTGGTTAATTATAACACATTAGGTGGTAACAGCAACAACACAAAAAGTGTCCCATCATTTTTTGGCATTTTGCTTTAGCGACAGAGGGGTGTGCGATGTGTATCACCATGGCATTTGTACGGTGGCCCTCGAGGTCAAGCCCTTACAAGTGGAAGAACAAAACTAGGCGGCAAAGGTTTATAGAACCCGAAATGAAGATATCGATGGATCACAGTCGCCACAGAACCGATAATGTAGGTTACGTGACCCGCTTGATGGGCCTATTGGCTTTAGGAGTCGTCGCTTTGTAAGTGTTTGATATATATATATTTTTTTATCAAACTAACACTAAGCACTCTATTTTGAGAGAAAAAGCCCCAACGTCTGGACAGCATGGCGGCGTATGTATTCTCTGGGTGCTGTAGTTTCCCCTTCCACTAAAACATGTACAAAAGGAGGCCCATGAAAAAGACATTCTGAAGTCTTAGTGGGATTTTCCCGGTTAAATAGATTAAGTGAACTAATGAATGGATGTGGGGACTTGTGCATCTGTTTAGAATCAGCCCTGAAAATGTATTTTTATTTTGACAAGCCGCTCTGCTGGGTTTTCACAGGACAACATCATAACATGGCGTGGGGTAATCGGTTACTATTTTTGCATCATATAGGCTACAACAACATGAGGTAGATCAGATGGCGCATTACCTGTTTTGATATAATGTTTCACACAGAAAAGGCCCATCCTGATCAGAAATCTCACAAAGCACTTTTTTTACGGCGAGTGCCATCAAATCAAAGGAAACACACCATGAAGAATTTTACCAGGATTCTTTCAGTGTCACAGTGTTTACATTATACAGTGTCCCCTTGAAACGCCGCTCGAAGTGGTAATTACAACACGTAAACTCAAAATCACTGGACCAGTGATTTTGAACCTTACTTTTGGTCACAGCCTTCGATATAACATTATGTAGCATGTTTTGAATCATATCTAGTGTGGAGGAACATAATGTTAGCATCTTATTAGCTAGCTGTTGTAGCATTAGCCTTTTTGTTGACTTAAGAGTTTAGACAGATTGTATTTCTGTCTACATTTTAAATGTTCTGTTTTGTAAAATACAAAAATACACTGGCGTATGATCCTAACGTAACTTTTGAGATTTTACGTGAGATGAGAATTAGCGTATAAAAGTGGCATCTGAGCAAAATGCTAAATCACATTCCGTTAACTTTGTACTTTTTGTAGAATCCACTAAACATTATCTTGTAACATGATAATGATAGAGAAACCACAGAATTAATATAAATGTAATTAAACGGACATGTACCTCGTCATACTTTATTCATTCATTTGTATGGGAACAGGACACTCACTTTAAAGCAGTACTAAGTAACTTGTGCGCCCTAGAGGACGTTGACAGAAAAGATAAAGCGAAAGAGGGATATTGTACATCCAATTACACAATGGAAATTAAAAAAAACATTTACTCAAACTTGGCTGTAAATACTGTTTAAGTGGCGCTAGCCCGCAGTTAGCTTTGCCCGTTAGCCTGTTCTTCTTCGTGATTCCATTAGTGTGTATTGGTAACTCCAACCCGGTGGCAGTCAAGTTGAAACTCCGGTTTTCTGGCCAGAGACACCAAGGGGAGATGAAAGACCCTCCAATCATCCCATTAACACTTGTATTACCCCCAGAGGGACCACGAAAAGGATTTATTAAGGTAAACAAGTGACTTACTGCTTTAAACAGGTAAACCGTTGGCTAACAGATCAACCGGCTCAGATAGTAAAAGGCCTTTCTGTGATTTCTATGGGCGCAATGAGCTTCTGATTATTCAATTTCTGACTTTTTTCCATCTCTTTACACAGAAATGATTTAAATGTCTGAATGGAACGAATCTGAATGTGCACACCCTCTATATTTGAAAATGAATAAATCAAAGCAACCTTCTTTTGCCATCACGCATTGAATAAACAACTTATTAAACCATGCCCTTTCGAGTACATGTCGAACCATCTCATTAGTGACACCGCACTGACATAACTCGCTGCATCACCAATAGCGTAGACGACTACACGCTTGGATAGGTAAGCTATGTATATATATTCATGCTTGTTGTGGCACATATGGCCTCATTAGTGTCATGGCACGCAAGCTTTCACACAAACCACAGCTACAATCACTGAAAAGCCCTAATCCTGCTTTATAACATGTCTCGCCTGCCTCTCGACCTACAATCCAACATGGCCGTCTGGCAGCTTCGGCTTACAATTCATTCCAGCGGCGCTCCAGAAGTGAACACAACACATGGCGGCGCAAATGTAAAATATCCCATCAGTATCATAGAAGAGCTGCTATAGGATGAATCGCAGAAAGGTAGGGGGGGGCCAAAATAAAAAAATATGGTGGTTGTCATTGAGGGCTTTGAAGGTTTCAGTCGTACCCAAATGTGCTGCTTTTCCTCCCGCGCGCCTCGTCATGGTTCCTTTGCTGGCGCGTCTGGTTGTGCAGAGCAGAGAGTTGGAAGTGCTCCCTACAAAGAGAATCACAGATCAACCGGAGAGTCTCTGACAGTAGATGAATGCGGCTAAAATCACAAAGCGCATAAACAGCGACGTCGGAAACATTTGGCATGCGGGACGCTGAAAAGGAAACGCGGCTCCAAAACCGAACAGCATGTTTGTGTGCCACAGTGTCAGGGCGATTGTTTTATAACCGGAGTGTATTTATGCAATTACTAAGAAACATAATGGAGGGGAAAATGCTTTGAAACTTATGGGCTCAATTATCAAATAGCATTTGTCTCCCTCTAATTGTATGCACTTACTGTTTCAAAGCAGATTATTCAGCCTCTGTTTCGCATGGGTTTTCAAAAGATGAATTCTGGAAAAAACGAACTGGATGTACCCAGTGCAAACCACGGAAACAGGCAACTATGTATTTTGCTGTAAGATTGACTAAAACAGGTTACTCAAAGTCTCACTTAGCTGTTCAACATGCGCTCTGTCCCTAAGCGGGACTGTCGGGACATGTCCGGACGAGTCCCAGAGCGGGCTGCTGTACTGAAGTAGTGCTCTGCGATGGAGGGATAGGCTGCGCTACTTTATTGGAAAGTAAGGAAAGTGGGAGGAGGAACTTGGTGTAAAAGGGGAGGAGTTCTTAGTGCCACTGCAGCACTCAAAAGAGGTGGAGGATTACTCAAACATACGGTACGCAGTAGCCTCAAAACACAACTCCAGGTTTATGATAAGGGAATAACGTTTGAGCATGCAAAAAAAATTTTTTTTTTTTAAAAGGGTTGTGTAAAATTTACTTTTTAGAGCTTTTTATGATGTCGCAATGTTGTTCTCTCGTCGAAAACATGGCCTGGAGCTGTGTTTCGAGCTGCTAGTGCATCTTTGTGTATTCTTTGTGTCTTGTCCAGTGGCTACTCTTAGCACGACGACAGCAGCTCCTGTAAAAGCTCCAGCTGAAGTCCTACGTATCCAGGAATTTCTTTACTCACCTCCAACACTTGCTGATTCTTTCATGGTGAAGTGATAGCACACCCACTTTAGCTTCACTGCAGCCTCACGGACTGTTCATTGAAACAGCTGCGTAGCGAAGGGGAGCAGGATGAGGGTGTGTGAGAGGATTATGGTAGCTCTCTTGGAGTGAAAGTACTGGAAATTTCAAGAGGGTCTAAACGCAGCCAGTGGAGAGTCGCGTGACTAGTGGTGCTCCAGACCTCCACAGGAAATGACGTTACCACTCCCCCCCCCCCCCCCCCCCCATTTATTGGAGTTGATTTCAATGAAACGCCCTTGGTTAGGATTACAGTTAGGTTTAGGGTTAGTTTGAATTGCTTTAAACTAGCGTTGTCTTGCATCGGCGACGTTCAGACCCTTCTTGGATATTTTGTTTCAGCTGTTTTACATCAATATCGCATATTCTAACCAACAAAGTGTCAGTGATAGGGACACCACCAAATACTTGAACAGAGCATGATACTCTCTACCTTTTTAATGTGGTCAACACTTTGGGCGTGTTAGGTTCCAATGGTTGAGCTGTTCAACCCATGACTGAAGAATAGGCCGTTTGAATCCTGGTAACCGGTTGTGCAGACTACCCATGTGCCCTCGTGCAAGACACTTTTACCCCACCTTGCTGTTGTGTGAATGTAGTGTGTGAGCGAGTGGTGGGTGGTCCGAGGGGCCTGCTTTCCGCCAGACTTCCCCTGGGCACAAACAGAGTTCATCCCCTTCATGCCCTCTTCTGACTGCATCCGTATAGAGACCACATCCAACAATTCCACAAATAGATTCTGATAGATTCCTGATCCCACACGCTGTTCTTAATCTTTCCCAATCTCCTCGACTCATTACTCACCTCGCCAGACAAGTTTATGTCCAATATCCAGACAATTACTTCCTAAATTACCTAGCTGTAAGAACACACCCCACAGCCACAACAACAATAAAGCGCATCACTTCTCATTGTGCATGCAAGGCACTTAAGGGAAATTATGCTTTTAGACAACAGCCTTGTGCATATACATCCCATTTGTCGTCAGGGCTTGTTCATAACCGAGACGCTCTTGTTGTAATAATTAGAAAACGTTACCAGACTGTGATTGGATTCTGAGCGCGTTCCCTTTCCCCCCCCCCAGACTTGTGATTGTCCTAGCTTTGTGTGCTTCTCATGAGCGCTGCGTAAAGCCAATAGAGTCCCCGTCTGCATTGGATTTGGAGGCAAAAGCTTGCTCATTACTGACGGGAGAAATTGAGAGCGCGGCAGTCTAGACCGGCGCGCGACAGAAACAAGTAAATAAGACTGTGAGGCTTGGACGGACCGCATGACGAGGAGCGCTGGAGAAAATAGTCTACACACCGGCCTGTCTTTCCAGGGACCCGAAACGCTGTAGAAGTGACAGGAGGACGGCACTGGTGGAGAGGATGCACTAAAACCACAGGGAAATGTCGAGTCGTAACTGAAGAGAAACGAATTGGTCAAGCTAATTAGCCAATGTCCCTCGTTCAAAGCAACCAAGATGGCGCCTGGAGCTTGTTGATACGTCAGTTCTGTTAAAAATGACGAGATAAATAAGTTTGTTGATTATAGCATCCCAGGGACACAGATTTAACTTGCTTGAGCTACCGTTGCGTTTGGTCCAAGTCTTTTTGTCCCACACGTCAAGAGAAATTCAAATGATCAACCTAAAGAGTCTGCCTTGATGGATTCATTCTGGTCACTTCAAAGGTTGCATTGCCGTCACAGCAAAGCCAACAATGTTTCACCCATTCAGAATCTCAGACAGTTGAATAGTATACAGTGTTGTTGAGTCATGCTGTCAATGTTTTCCCCTCCAAGTACCATCACGATTAATAAGTCTCCGCATTAAAGAAATCCTAGAACTGCGGGGGAGCTGAGTACCACATGAAGCAGCCTACGTAGCATGAGTGGCACTACAGGTTAAGAGGCAGTGCTCTACTGCTGCAAAGGGTGACAAACGGCAGAAAAGAACAAAGCTAATTGCTGCAGAAACACACTTTTCAAGAAAAACATGAACTACTAAAGACCGTGTATAAGTACATGTCCGTGTTTACCCATGTCTTGGTACGAACGGCAAATAAATGCAGCGTGTAACATTGTGTATATGGCGGCGATTATCCCATTAGCCCGCTCTGACAGTCAGGTGCAGGCGGCGCTAACGCTACGCAGATGTCTCTGTTCAAACGCCACATGTTGGAATTTCTTCAAGATGTCGATTTCAAAATAGAACTTATTCTTTCACAACATATTCTGCCAGATACTCTAAATGACTTTGAATGATCAGAATGGTGCATTCGTTAAAGGGATGTGAAAGAAACAGGTTACGGTTCAGTTAGCATAGATCTCCAAGGGCAATACACTGTGATCAGCTACAAGCTGATGGCGACGTGAAATAAGTCATTTTTCTAATATTTGTTGCCCAGAAAGGACCCTATTGTACATGTTTTTAAAGGTAGGTTTGAATTAAGTATTTTTCCTAATATGTGTTGCCCAGAGTAGACCCCATTGTACAGGTTTTAAAGGTAGGTAACTTAAAAGAAGTCATTCGTCGAAAATGTTTTGCCCAGTAAGGACCCTATTGTACATGTTTCAGAGGTAGGGGAGACCTGAGCACCTAGAGGAAACCTACAGAGACGTGACAACATGCAGACTGCGCACAGAAATGCCCCATGGGGACTTCAGAGCTCAAACTGCTGCACCGCATAAAATGTTTAGTTTAGTTTAGTTTATTTGTTTATTTGAGCAATACACATTGTGCTCAAAAGGAGTGGGCTGAAGCAAAAAGCTTATGAGCCCCCACCCCCAAGTGCAATAAAATAAAAAAAGAACATTTCAAAACATTTCAAGCAGCTACATTCGTACAGACCAACTTACATCAAACAACAAAAAATATATTAACTGTTTAAATAATTAATTGGAACAACGCACAGCTACAACAACAATCTAGTTTCATATACGATGTCTAATACAAAGCAAGTCAAAAAAAAATGTGTTACTTAATATATTGCTTGCAGATTTTTACCCGTGATTACAGAGTTACTTTTTATGGTATAAAGGTACATTAATAGTTATTATAATCTGAGATCTTGATACTTTCCAGTTGTCATTACCATTCTCAGTATAATTTTAATTTGGGTTTAATTATCATCATCATTATTATATAATTTATTTAATTGAGTTATATGTGAAGTATGATGAAAGCCCTGCACAGTGTGGTGCATTAAAAAGCCAGAGAGTGAGCCAGTTGAAGAGGGCAGTAACTCCCCTTCAACAAACCCCCACACAGCTGCCCTAACAGCTGATTTGTAGATTATGTTCCTATGCTGAGTGGTGCATTAAAAGACAAGGTTTAGAGCCCGTTGGGAGGATTCCTCTCAACAGATCCATAACCTGCCAACCCTAATTCTCCGTTTGTGAACTTGAGCAATAGAATGACAACCGTTCCAGCAACACTCTTCCTTGAATATAGAGGAAAAATACACATAATTGATTCTACTGCTCCCCTTAGTGGCAACGCATTTCTTCTTGTCTGTATATTTCAAAAGTCATTTGTTTGTATTTATATTTGAACAGGTTGATGTTTGGACATCGTTTCAATTCCATCTCCAGTTTATTCCACAATTGTGACGTCGGAAGTGAGCGCTGTGTTGTGCTGCGGTGCTAGCGTTAGCTCTGAACAAACGCAAGAAAATGCCAAAACCGACCAAAATAGAGGCGAAGCAACAGGCAGATTCGGCGGCGGAGGAGGACTATGTAAGCCTCAGTCGAGTCACTGAACTCATGGAGCAGCAGAGGGCAATGTTCAGGGAATTAATTCAACAACAGCAGGAAAACTTCAAAGGATTTATCAAACTCATCATGGAATCAACAAACACCCGCATGGATTCACAGTTAAAAGACATTCAAGAATTAAAAACAAGCCTGCAGTTCACGCAAGGTGAGGTGGACACTATAAAAGAAGAAAAAAGGAAACTCACTGAGCGCACGGACACAATACAAAACGATTTCTATAAAGTATGTGACAATCTGCATATAATCACGGATAAACTGGAATATTTGGAGGGGCAGAGCCGCAGGAAAAACCTGGTCTTTGAGGGAGTGTTGGAGTCGCCTGGGGAGACCTGGGCTGACGCAGAAGAAAAAATCAAACAATTGCTGAGGGAGAAACTACAACTACAACACCCGGTGGAAATGGAGAGAGCCCATCGCGTAGGGAAACCTGGCGGGAGAGACTGGCCGAGACCTATCATCGCCAAACTACTGCGTTGGAAGGATCGAGAAGCAATCCTGCAGCGCGCTAAACAACTCAAAGGAACTAAAATCTACATAAACGAGGACTACACGGACTCCATTAAAAGGAAAAGAAAAGAACTGATGCCGGAGATGAGAGCTGCACGGGAACGAGGAGACATAGCTTTTTTGCGCTATGACAAACTCATTGTACGTCCGCGCACCAGTACACCAAATCAAGCTTAAACACCTGGAAAAACGTATGGATTTTGGTATGTAAAAACACATAATTTCACATGTCCTGTAATACATTTACTCACTCAATGATGTCCAATCATACTTCATATGCCACTGACGGCAGTGACCTAGGATTACAGCAAAGGATTTTGGACTGTGAGCTCTTGGAGTTAAAAACTTCAGAGTACACTGAACATAATGCACTGGACTTGGAAGATCAGTTGGACCCAGATAACCTGTTCTTAACATCTAACGCAAATAGTTGCAAATACTACACTGAGAATGAATTTAATATCTCTGTTAAAACAAAAGGGAAATTCTCAATTATCCATTTCAATAGTAGAAGCATGTACGCGAATTTTGACGCAATCAAAGAATACTTACAACAGTTTGAGAAACCATTTAGTGTCATTGCAATATCAGAAACATGGTTTAATGAGGATAGAGGCATCGTTTTTGAGTTAAACAGTTATACTTTAAACTATGTAAATAGAACCAATAAAGGGGGAGGAGGAGTTGCAATATATGTCCACAAGAAATTTAAATATAAAATATTAGAAAAAATGACAGCATCAATAAACAACTTGCTCGAATGCCTATCAATAGAAATTATCAATGCAAAAAAGAAAAACATAATAGTTAGTTGTTTATACAGGTCACCGGGCTCATGTGTGGAAACATTTACAAATTGGGCAGAAAAAACGTTCTCAGAATTGAGTAACAAGGTATTATTTATCTGTGGGGATTATAACATCGATTTGATAAATCCAAATAAACATAAGACAACTGATGAGTATATTAATAGGATGTACAGTATGAGTTTATACCCGACTATCACAAGACCTAGCAGATTAACAACGCACAGTGCTACCCTCATTGACAACATTTTTACTAATAATATGCAGTTCACAAATGTCAGCGGTCTAATGGTTTGTGATATAACGGATCATCTGCCCGTATTCACGGTGTATGGTGATAATGAGTTAGAGCAAAAATCACCTCAAAAATATTTTTATAAACGTATAAGAACTGAGGATACAATTTACTCACTCTATAGTGACTTAACAAAACAAGATTGGAACGAGGTATATAACAAGAATGATGTAGACGGTGCGTACGATACTTTCATGGAAATTTTCAGTGTAGCATACAATAAAAACTGTCCAATTCGGAAATACAGTAAAAACAACAAAATGACTAAATGTCCGTGGCTAACCAAGGGTTTACAAAATGCTTGTAAGAAGAAAAACACTCTATATAGACAATTCATTAGACTAAGAACCGAGGATTCTGAAAGTAGATATAAAATATATAAAAATAAACTGACCAATATATTAAGGAAGGCTAAGAAACTATATTATGCCGATCTGTTGTATAAAAGCAAGAATAACAGGAAAGGGGTATGGGGAATACTAAACACTATAATCAAAGGTAATGCAACAAATAATTCATATCCAAACTATTTCACTGATGGGACCAATGACAATCATAATATGAATGATATTGTAGAAAACTTTAATAGTTTTTTTGTAAATGTTGGACCGGATCTGGCAGCAGAGATTCCGGTGTGTAGTAACAACGAAATGGAGTCATTGATAGACATTAATTCAAAAACGATGTTTTTGTCTGGAGTAACTGAAACAGAAATAATAGATGTCGTTAACGGGTGTAAGAACAAATCGTCTACAGATTGTTTTGATATAGATATGACACTGGTTAAACAAATTATATACAGTATCGTGAAACCATTAACTTACATATGCAACTTATCGTTTCAAACAGGAACATTTCCAAATAAAATGAAAACTGCAAAAGTTATACCTATACATAAAAATGGGAACAAACACATCTTCACCAACTATAGACCTGTCTCTCTGCTCCCCCAGTTTTCCAAAATTTTAGAGAAACTTTACAACAGCAGAATGGATAATTTCATAGATAAGCATAAACTAATTAATGAAGGTCAGTACGGGTTTAGGGCAGCAAGGTCAACTTCAATGGCCATCATCGATGCAATAGAAGAGGTTACTAATAGCTTAGAGGGAAAGAAACATGCAGCTGGAATATTCATTGACTTGAAAAAAGCATTTGATACACTAAATCACTCAATATTACTAAAAAAATTAGACAGATATGGCATAAGGGGAGTGGCTTTGAGCTGGATGCAAAGCTATTTAAATGGGAGACAACAGTATGTGAAGATGGGGGAGTTTACATCAGGGTGTTTGGACATTAGTTGTGGGGTCCCACAGGGATCGGTTTTAGGACCAAAATTGTTCAACTTATATATTAATGACATTTTTAATGTGTCTAAATTATTAAAATTAGTGATTTTTGCAGATGACACAAACATTTTCTATTCAAATGACAATTATAGTACTTTAGTAACTAACATAAACTGTGAATTAAGGAAATTAAAAACATGGATGGACAATAACAAATTGTCCCTTAACCTAAATAAAACAAAAGTAATGTTTTTCGGTAATTATCATGGAAAACCAGACTCAGTAATTATAGACGGTGTAGTTTTAGATACAGTATCAGAAATTAAATTCTTAGGAGTCACCATTGACAGTAAATTAAGCTGGAAACCACACATAAGACACATAAAAGGTAAAGTCTCCAAAAGTATTTCAATCATTAATAAAGCAAAGTTTTTCTTAAATTACAATGCATTATTTCTATTATATAGTTCATTAGTCTTGCCATATCTAAATTACTGTGTAGAAGTTTGGGGAAATAACTATAAAAGCTCATTACACCCCCTTGTTATGCTCCAAAAACGGGCTGTAAGAATTATACACAAAGTAGGATATTGTGATCACACTAATATATTATTTCTGAAGTCTAAACTGTTAAAAATGAATGACTTAGTTGATTTCTCTACTGCTCAACTTCTATTTAAAGCCAACAAAAATGTACTACCTGCAAGGATGCAAATGCTTTTTGCACGCAGAGAAGGGGGATATAACCTGAGGGGGTGTGATAACTTTAAGGTTCAAGCAGTGTCTTCCACTAGGAAAAGTATGTGTGTGTCTGTATGTGGAGTTAAACTCTGGAACAAATTGGGGGCAGAATTAAAACAATGTCCAAATATTCATAATTTCAAATCAAGATATAAAAAAATTGTATGGTCAAAGTACCAGAAGGAGGAAATGAGCACTTGACTTGATTGCTAATGGGTGCTACAAAGTGCTGTAAAGGTCAGATATAATTAAGATTGTTCCTCTATAATCAAAGAGGGTTGCTACTTGGAACGGTTGTCATTCTATCGCTCAAATTACAAATGGAGAATTAGGGTTGGCAGGTTATGGATCTGTTGAGAGGAATCCTCCCAACAGGCTCTAAACCTTGTCTTTTAATGACAATGATACCAATTATGATAAGGGTGGATGACCAAAACAGTTGTGAGGGGCTAGTAAGGGGACATCCCTTTCCCCAGCTAAAGGCGGAATACCTGAGAGTGTGTCGTCAAAGAGGCACAAAACCAGGCGGAAACTTGGTAATCTATTGTAGTCAAAAAGGAACATTGGCGGATGCACCACTCAGCATAGGAACATCATTTACAAAATCAGCTGTTGGGGCAGTCATGTGGGGGTTTGTTAGTGGGGAGCTACTGCCCTCTTCAACTGGCCCGCTCTACACTCTGGCTTTTTAATGCACTACACTATGCAGGGCTTACATCATACTTCACATATAATTCAATTAAATAAATATATAAGTTGAATGGTTTAAATCTGTGAATTGATGGTGGAAGATAGAAGAGTCGTAAAAATAACGGAAGAGTTAAGGTAACAGAGTTATAGGACTACGCGTTGGGTTCATCCCTCTAAAAGCCGTAAGGTACGTGGCTAGGACCTCCCAGATCCGTGGACACACGGAACAAATACTACAGAGTTGGGGACTGTAGAACTTAAAGGGTCGAGGACCCACAAGAGTACTTAAAGGGTCGTGGACCCAGGGTCGTGGACCCAAATAAAGAGTACTTAAAGGGTCGTGGACCCAGGGTCGTGGACCCAAATAAAGTGTACTTAAAGGGTCGTGGACCCAGGGTCGTGGACCCAAATAAAGAGTATTTAAAGGGTCGTGGACCCAGGGTCGTGGACCCAAATAAAGTGTACTTAAAGGGTCGTGGACCCAGGGTCGTGGACCCAAATAAAGTGTACTTAAAGGGTCGTGGACCCAAATAAAGAGTATTTAAAGGGTCGTGGACCCAAATAAAGAGTATTTAAAGGGTCGCGGACCCAAATAAAGAGTATTTAAAGGGTCGCGGACCCAAATAAAGAGTATTTAAAGGGTCGCGGACCCAAATACGAAGGTAAGAGAATGTGTGAATTAAAAACTTGTGAAGAATGGGTGAGGGATTTGGGAAATTCCTCACCATGGTGGAAATGGTAATAATAATGATAATGATAATAATAATGATGATGATAATTTAAACCCAAATTAAAATTATACTGAGGATGGTAATGACAACTGGGAAGTATCAAGATCTCGTTTTGCATTCTTTTGCTGTTGTTTCTTTATTTAATTGTTGTTCTTGTTGCTTGTTCTTGCCTTGCCCATGTTCCCTTGTTTGTGATGTGTTATATGTATATGTTATTGTTTTATTCTGGGATGGGCGCTTATAAGCCTTTGGCTTCGGCCCACTCCCTTTGAGCAGACAAACTGCTCAAATAAATAAATAAAAAAAAAAAAAAAAAAAAAAAAAAAATTTGTACACCATTAACTGTTGGACTAAAACTTTTCAAAGTTGTGCTGTGTTTCTGAATCCTAAAGTTTAATTCATCACGTAATTCATAACGACCAGTACGTTCTTGGAACCTTCTTTGTATTTGGTTTGGTAACAATTTATACCTTGCTTTGAATAACATTTGTACAGTTTGGAACTCAACAATGTCACAAAACTTCATGATCTTTGATTTTAAAAATAATGAGTTTGTGTGGTCCAAAAACCCAGCTTTATGAATTACTCGGATAGCTCTTTTTTGCAACAATACTATTGGTTTAACTGTGTTTTTATAAGTACTACCCCAAACCACAGTACAATAATATAAGTAGGGCAAAATCAGAGAACAGTATAAGGTATGTAGAGCTTTGATGTTTAAAATGTGCTTTGCTTTTGCAATTACTGAAATGCTTCTAGAAATTTTCGTAGATATATATTTAATGTGAGATTTCCAAGTAATTCTGTCATCAATAATCACACCAAGGAATTTGATTTCATGGACTCGCTCGATAACAACACCCTCTATCTGAATTGCTTCCTGAGCATTGGAATTACAGTTGCCAAATATCATCATTTTGCTTTTACTCAGGTTTAGAGATAATTTATTTTGTTTGAACCACTTATTGACACTTTTGAGTTCCAAGTTAACAATCCGACACAGCTGCTGTAAGTCGTCTCCTGATGCAAAAATATTTGTATCGTCAGCAAACAAGATAAATTTAAGTACTTCAGATGTGTTACAAATATCATTAATATACATATTAAACAATTTTGGGCCCAGAATAGAACCTTGAGGTAAACCACAGACAATTTGTCGACAACTCGACTGATAATCACCGATTTTCACACATTGTTTTCTATTTTTTAAGTAACTGGTAACCCACTGTAGAGCTACCCCCCTAATCCCATAATGTTCTAGTTTATTAATTAATATATCATAGTTTATTGTATCAAACGCTTTATTCAGGTCAATAAATAACCCTATTGCATATTTCTTGTTGTCTACAGCATTAGTTATTTCTTCAGTTATATCAAAGAGCGCGTGTGAGGTTGAGTGATTGTTCCTAAAACCAAACTGATTGTCCGAGAGTAAATTACACTTTTCGATAAAGCTGTCGAGTCTAGAGTTAAAAACCTTTTCTAAGATTTTAGAGAATTGCGGTAACAGGGAAACAGGCCTATAGTTTGTAAAGAGATGTTTATCTCCTGCTTTGAACAGAGGAATCACTTTTGCTACTTTCATACTATCAGGAAAAGTTCCAGTTTGCAACGATAAGTTACAGATGTAAGTTAACGGCTTAGAGATACTTTCAATAACACTTTTTAAAGTTTTCATATCCATGTCATGGTAATCGGTCGAGGTCTTATTTTTACACCCTTTAACAATGTCCAGTATCTCCTTTTCCTCCACAGGTTTGAGGAACAGGGACATAGGATTTGCTTCTATCAGATCACAATTATAATTCTCAACGTTTGTAATTTTTGCAGCAAGGTTCGGTCCAACATCTACAAAGAATGTATTAAATGTTTCGACGACTTCATTCATATTATTTAACGTGTTATCCTCATCTTTGAAATATTTTGGATAATTAATCGTTCTTGGTTTATTTCTAATTATACTATTTAAGATGTTCCATAAACCTTTAATATTATTCTTATTACTATCCAACAACTTATTATAATAATCCTGTTTACATTTTCTAATGATACCTGTCAATTTATTTTTATATTTCTTATATTTATCCTCAGCTTCTTTTGTTTGGTTATTTATAAAGTTTTTGTAAAGATTATTTTTTTTCTTGCAAGCATTTAGTAAACCTTTAGACATCCATGGTGTTTCTTTACACTTTCTGTTTTTACAGTATTTCTTCATTGGGCAGTTTTTGTCGTATACCTTTTGTCGCATGCAATGTTTATTCTAATTCGTGAAAGGATCCACGTAAGCAATTATTTATCACGGGCCACATGGCCTTCTTTAAAAATGCCATCCGTGTAAAATCATTTACTATCAAACAAAGCTTTGCTGATAGGAACTTCATGAACTTTGGAAAGGGATACTTCACGTTTAGAGGTGTTACATTTTTTGTTGCCAGTATTACATGAAATACTTAATATTTTTTGTATATTTTAGAATAATCATCCAAATTTATTCTAACAATCACATTTTGTTCTTTTTTAACAAGACATTTAGATATCCTTTGGTGACACAGAAAGATGTTTTTGAAAATACAAATACAAATTGATGAGATATTATAGTCACACTGTAGGACATTTTACAATGTCCAGATAAGAAAATATAATATAATATAATTTAATTTAAAATAAAAGTTATACAAAAAATAGGTTATAGTACATAGATAATAGATTTGGAGGTTAAAAATAATCCCTTAAATTAAAGTTTTGACCCACAGACAAATGGATGTCACATAAAGTACCCAAATACATGATTCAAAATGAATGTGTTTATTTAAGTACGAAATGTTGAATATAACATGTTAAGTGATACGATTTCCCATGAAGAGTAGAAAAAAACAGTTCCATATGTGAAAGTGTTCCTTCAATGCACATGCAGTATTCATCCTATATTTTAGATACAGGACCGTGTTATTGCGAGTGGGCACAGGAATACAAACTTCTGCCACTATCACTTAACTGTCTCTCAAACGCTCAAAGACACACATAGAGAATCCATTTTGTGCAGCTGCCAATGTGCTCCCATCGTACAGCGCGCGGAATATAGGATGTCACATTTCACTTCCTGGCAAAAAATATCTCCTCCTCTCTTCGCCCCGGGCCTGTTTTCAAACCATTCATGTACCGGCAGCAGATGTGAGCTGTTAATAGCAGATTCAGGAGGGGGGGTGGAGAAAAAATAAATAAAAAATTAAGACTTCGTGTTGAGTTGGCGATACGGACAAGCAGCACAAGTTTACCAATAGAATACCAAGTTGGAATTCCCATTACAGATAAATGCGGAGGCACGTTCCACGGTACAAAAGCCATCAGGCCCTGTCACAGACGAGCTGCAGTAAAAAGGCAGAGCGAGGCGCTGCTGGGATAGAGTGCTGTGCGAGGGGGGGAAAGTAGGACAGAGCAGGAGCTGTGTGTGTTCACTATAGGGTTTTAGCCTCGCCGTGCACTCCATACTGACAGTTTCAAAACGCCAAAACGCACGCAGAAACATGCATGTGACATTTTTATTCACGAGTACGTTGAATAGAAAAAGCTATAGATGATTGTAGCATAAATGATCTTTCAGAAACGGCCTTGGAGCATTATAAAAAAAGGAAGATTAAAAAAATATATCACAATAAATTTACAAAAATATATTAAATGAAGTCAGATTATTGTCCTAACTTCTTAGTGAGAATTTTAAAATACATGAAAAAATAATAATATGTTTAATCAATTCCAAATTAGATCAAAGTAACTGAACACTGTTTAAATGAAAATCATTGAAAAAGGAGGGGCAAATAATTGATTACATTTATTTTATGCAGCCAATTATAATCTAAAATGTCAAACAAAATTGGCGAAAAGGAAGACATCTGAACTGCACGATTAAAAATCAAATCCCAAATTTCGGAGAAAGAAAAATAGACTGTTGCATCATTCATGAGAGCGGAGCCAGGTTTCACGCTTAAAATTCCTTCGTTCGTTTTGAAACTGACTTTTTTTTTTTTTTTTTTTTAAACAGAAACGTGTTAAGAGCGACAAAAATTCTACACGTGAACAAATAAACGCTTAAATGGTCACTGGAGCACAAACAACTGCAAATGAACCATAGAGATAAACAAGCGGCGGAGTGACTTGAATTTGTAAACTTGTAAATACATTTCGACGGCTAATTGTGCTCCAAAATGAGCGCACCAATTCTGAATGTGACAGGAACGTTTGTGTGTGTGTGTGCGTGTGTCATCACCATCCCGCCAAAACTGCACATGCATTTGGAAGATAAGCGCGATCGCACGAGATAAAAGCAAAGTCTAGTCATGGATAATTAACCTCAATATTCAATTAATTTGCATCAGAAATGTTTTCGCCGTTTTACATATTCCTGAGCTTCAACATGTGGCAGAACCAGCGGAGCCTTCTGAGTGAGTGGCAGTTGGATTTATCCAAAGGGTTAAACATGCACGGCTGCTTCACTGTCATGGACCAATGCCGTTTCAGACAAATTAAAAAGGTGCAGAGATTGGTATTCCTAACCAGTATGTAAATAAAGCTACATCATCTAATTAACACCGGACATGATGTATGAACCCAGGCATATGTCGAAGAATATGTTATTGATATACATATAGTGAGGTATTCCCAAAACACAACAACCTGTTTTCCCTGCAAAATAATTATGATTTTAGCAATTTGTTCATCTATTGCTGGGTTGCAGGTTCTAGAATGTGATGATGTCACCGGACCCAGCTGGGGGCAGGACCCAGCTTTTCCTATTAACAACATTACACTTTCACAAGTCCTAGCTCAAGAGAAAGAGTATGAATTACAAAAATGATCATTAATATCAGTCACTGGGTCCATGATCTCTCTGTACAAGACCGAAAATGTCCTCAAAAATAGCGCCTACAGACTTCAAGTTTTCCAGCCATGGACTGAATAATATTTTGAAGGGTTTTTTTTTCCACAGGGATTTTTTTTATATCTAATTCCTAGCCTGATTTATTGAGTTTGGAATTTACAAAAACAAGGCAAAAATGTATTTCTTTCCTTTTTTTCTGATTATTTTTAAAACTTTAAAACCACCTGAAAAAGTTGTTGCAAATAATATGTCAACAAAATAAACTATACATTTAAACCTGGCTCGATCCATTATTCAAATTTCGTCGTCGGAAATGTGGGGAATGTATTTTTACATGACAACAAAAAAATGACCTTGCAATAATTTTTTCCCCCTCATATTTCTTTCTCATATTTATATTATTAATCTACAGCAAAAGTCTCAAATTGATACCTCAAAACGTATAAAGTTATCCTATTCACCTTCAGCGTCTTGCCTTAAATAATACTATTGTGGCTCAGTCTTTAAAATCAGCCGAGATGTGGCTCCAAACCTCAGTTCCTTTGCTGTAGCTGATCATACCTGTTTACTGAACGCTGTGCAGGTACTACACAGTCACCAGAGGTTATGGTGGTCCCTTTAACTCTTGTAGTAGTAATAATAGTATAGTCGAAGTAGTTTATTCTGATCTTTCTTTTAAACATTAAGGCAAGGCAAGGCAAGGCAAGGTGGTTCTAAGGATCACTTCATTATTTTTAAGTTAACCACATTTGTTTTAGTAATTTAGTAAGTTAGACGTTTTCCTACATGGTTCATATAGAAATGATTCAGTTCTATTTAGGGGTATGCTTAAAGTCCTCATTTGATCTTGATGTATGGGCCCGGTGGTACTTTATTTGGGAGGTCAAATAGTTCTACGAGTGCTTCGGAGGGTTAGTGGTACTTAGAGGTTAGAGAAACAAAGCTACACTAGATTATTTATTCAAAATAGAGCACACACACACACACACACACACAAAAAGTAACTGTTGTTGTCAATCTACGTCCATGCACAAGCAAACCTCATTAGAATTCTATTCATTGGGCCTCGTTGTTCTCCTCAGTGAAGTCTGCCGTCGCTAGATCAATGCCTGTGTTGCACCACTTCTGCTGCGCGAGCGTTGGCTGCTCGCTGGCCTCATTTTCTCTTCCCGTCAACAGTTTATGCTCCTCTTGCACTCCGCTATAGATCTGTAACCCAGCTCAAACTCTTAGTGAAAAAAAAAAAGGGAAAAAAAAGAAAGTCAAAGCAACTCTGTGTTCGAACTGTCATTTCCGCAAATAAAAAGAACCCAAAGTGTGAGGCGCAGTGCAGGAGCAGGAGGGGGGGGGGCCTTATATTTCGTAGGCATGGATTAGCCTAATCCCGCTCTAATGCAAGGCAAAAGACGAACTTTGGCTGTCGGTCTGCGCTCCGAATCCGCAGATCTCATTGAATTTGGAATCTGTAATATTTCTCGCTTTCAAAATTAGCCCAATTACGCAACACGTGGCTTTGTTTTAAGTCACAAAAAGTTACTGCTTTGCACGAAAAGACGCTTGAACGGATACTGTTTGAACTTTTTCGCACAAAATTCCATCAAAGCCGTGTTTCCCTGGCTGCCTGCCACCCCCCCCCCCCTCCCCCCTTCCTCAATCCGCTGCTTTCATTTACCTAATATATTAATCTATTCCCTTTTATGCAGTGGAGATGATATCAGATCTTTGCTGTATCACTGCAGCAGGACTAGCACGGGTCTTGGCGACGCGGAGTGGAGGCAGGGGAGTCAGTGCTAAATCATCAGCTCCAGTTATGGTGTTTTACCACGCAAGATCAGAGTTTGAAACAGTTTAAACACATTTTTCAAAAGGTGTTGCCTGGTCTCTGTGTCGGGGTCGGCTTCCTTTGGGCGCGAGGTTCACCCGGTAAATATACACTCTGCTACAAAAGCTGAATGTCAAGCAGGGGTTTAGATGACTTGAATTGAGAATATTAATCTTGTTTTCAGTAGTTTTGACTAAAGTGGAGTTGCATTTACCGAGATGACCTTTGTTTTATGGCGTTTCTTACTGGTTCAATGTCATCTTGCTTGAAATGAGAAAATAAAACTCAGGGTAAGTCAAGGGCAAGTCAATCCATTGGAAAATAACTGAAGAAGCAATGTTTAGAACCAAGACAGTAACATTCTAACAAGTGCCATCATATACTGTAGATCACAGAATTTAAAGGCACATTGCGTGACATTTGATGAGGACCTAATCTATTTAAATCTCGTTTTGGTCTGTCTTTAGTCAACATCTCCCTGGAGAAGAGCTGGAGACGTCCCGGCTCCCTGTAAAGTTAAAGGCCCTATACCGGGTTAAGAGGGAGCGAGTGATTTAAATTATTAGTTGTGGTTCAAACTCATTTTTAAAGATGCATTATGTAACTTTTCTGGCAAAAAAAAGTTGATATAAGTGCGTATTTGACCTTTCAGTGACCCAGCGGCTGTATGGGTGACTAGCATAGCGCCTTCATTTTCCATCGTGGCTGCCTCTATGACATTCCTAGATCCATTGTTTTTTACGGTTTCTGGTAGGTTTACTGGAGGAAATGTATGTGTAACCATGAAGATGGTTCCATCAGCAGTGAAAAACTACCAGAAACTCTAAAAACAATTGATCCTGGAGGACCATAGAGGCCACCGTGATGGAAAATAATATAATATAATGTAATAATATAATTACGTATTATTATATTATATAATAATATGCTAACCATCCATACAGTCTGCAGACTATTATCAACTTTTACAAAAAGTTACATAATGCGACTCTAACTTTCCTAACACATTTCTAGCATCCCAATTCTTAACAGGGACAGAAATGCTAGAAAATTAGCCTGCTGTATTTTGTCCCTACAATTATAGTAGAGTTTACGATATATTGGAGGACATTTTGTTCCATTGATAGTAAAAAAATAAAATACAAAATAAAATAAAACACAGGTATTAGGTTTCTAGCACTCACAATCCCTCCCTCATGTCCGAATGGTTCAAGCAAATTGTTTATATGTTCGTTTCACACCCGTGTACAGCTTTGAGCAGTGGAAAAGCGAAGAAGGGGGGACCACCCCTTAAAAAAAAACCCCCACTAATTTCTGTTTATTGGGTGAAATGGTACGCGGTGTGACTTTAAATTAATATTCTAAATTCAACTCATATATAAGCTTATCTAGATTCCTTTTTTATGAAGTGAAAATAGGCTTACTCTTGGCCAAAATAGACTTGGGTGCTGCACTGCGGTCATCCACTGCTCATAGTGGCATTGAAGGATGGGTCAAACGCTTGGAACAAATTTCGCATAACCTATAACCTGCACCAGCTTCACATTGGGCCTGGCTTACATTTTGAGGCTTGTCAGCTCCCCTGTGTCTACTTCAAAGTTAACAACCCAAATGATAAATCATACAATATGAGGTTCTTCTGGGTCACATCAATAATGGTTGAATCAAAGTAGGTGAAAGGACGCAGCAAAGACATATGAATAGATCATTGGAAATCTGTATTTGATTGAAAGGAGAAGGGAGGAAAATGTTAGCAATGACAGCATGGAATGGAATCCTTAAAACCAAGGTCAATGGGCTTTCTCTTTTTTTTTTTATTTAAATCCACTTATTGATGGGGTTCAAGTGATATGAAAGTAGGACCATTGTCATAGTATCAAACATTTTACACATTGCCATCTTTTGAATGGTCCCCATAATACAAAATGTTAAGGAGTTAATTATGTTAAAGATCAGTCTACAAAAACCTATAGATCAGTGTTTATAAAGACACAAACCTTACAAAAGCGTTCAAAACTATAGGGTACTGTCAATGTTAAATAGATACAATCTGCATTAAGAATCAAGAATTGATCCCGTTTTGAATTTAACCTAATTTCTAGCTCTCACAACAGCAGGCAATAACATTTTATTCATAATTGGAAGGTTGATGCCATAGTAAAAAAATAAAAATAAAAAAAAGACCAAACCTTTGTAATGCTTATTTTAAGGTGTTTTGTCAGGTGGTGATATCTAGGAAATAACTACAACAGCAGTCCACAAACAACACTTATTGTATTTTCCAGACTATAAATCGCACTTTTTTTCAGTTTGGCTGGCTATACAATTTCCCATGTTTGTTATTTTCACACTGAAAGCCGCTAGAGGGCGCTCTAGGCTTGTGTACCACTATCGGCTACTCCTGTAACACTGAAAATGTTAAAAACAGTAATCGAGCAGCAGGAAGAGAGTTTGGACTGAGCGGGAAACTTGTGAGGGACTGGCGAAATGAAGAAAACCAAAAAAGCTAATTGCAGGCTAAAAACTAGATGGCCACGGCTAGAGGAATGAGTTCGCAAATGGTTGCTTTAAAGACGTGCTGCCAGGAGAGGCTTGTCAACGGTGCACCAGGGTAGCTGATGCGAATTTTACTTCAGAGCAATTTATAGTCGGGAAAATACGGTAAATAGCTCCAGCAAACTCCAAACTTTCAAATTAAACGCACTATACCCGATGTTTGACCTTTTTAGTCAAAATATGACGAAATGGGTATTTTACCGTCACGGCTGATCTTCGGAGTCAGTAGGTGATGAAAAAGATATACTCCTTTTCGTCACATATTGACTAATTAAGTTGACCATCAACAAATCATAATCAGTGATGCAGGTAACGCCTAATCTAACTACTTTTTTCAGTAACGAGTAATCTAACGCATTACTATTTCTTACCCAGTAATCAGATTAGAGTTATTTTTACCAAGTTAAAATTAAAAAGGAGGACGGGAGAGATGCATATTTTCTCTCTGTAAATACTAAGTAGTCACTCTTCGTGTCCGATAAAGATGACAATATTAAGGTTCGCTGTTGTACACACTGTGCTGACAACAAAAGAGCTCTCGAGCTGCAGTCAAACCTATCGTGAGTCCCACCAGGTGATGCAAAGCAAACAGCTAATGTCAGTGTCAGGAACTTAGGTAAGAAACGGCCGTGATCTTCTTGGAAATGCATTGGTGAAAAGCAGTGCAATGAAGTGATCAGATTCGATCAATAGCAGTAATGGGCCCTCTAGTGGTCAGATACCCAAACTACCATAGATTAATCTCACTATAAATAATAGAATATAAATGGTACACTAAACTATAATAAAGTAACGAGTAGTCTAACTTAGTTACTTTCAAAACCAAGTAATCAGTAAAGTAACGTTTTAAAGGAGTTATCAGTAGTGTAATCTGTGGCAACACTGTTCATCATAATACAATGTATCAGTACTATTCTTTCACAAAGTCCTACTTTTACAACATACTTTTATGAAATAGAATTTTTTATTTTTACAGATTTTGTCACTTACCTAACTAGCATATTCAGGGGGGGGAAACAAGATCTCTTGTAACTAATATCAACAAAATGAAACCATGAATTCAAACCTGGCTCTAACAATTATCTAGCTTTCCTCCCTCAACATATGTGCAATGTTAGCAATTTTTACGGATAAATTAACTTGCAATACCTTTTATACCACCCTCATATTTATTTAAATATGCAGATCTACGCAGAGCAGTGGCGTTGCGGGGGAAAGACACAGCCATAAACACCGCTGAGATAGAGACAGAACGCTGGGTTTAAAAGCTCTAGATTGAGGAGTCTGGGTGTGTATTCGCACTGTAGGGGAGCGACTCGCTGCCAAACGCTCGCATTAGCGTCTGACTTTGCGTAGCAGAAAGTTAGCGGCCTGGGTTGGCTTCACTGACGGTGAAAAGAGTCAACTTTGCTGAAGTGCATAAAACCGTGATAAAACGATCCCACAAAAATAACAGATCGTAAGACGGTCTAATATCGTCATATCGCCCAGCCCTACCCTGACGTATTCTTCATGTTGTATTTCTACTGGTTCAACCTCAAATCCTAAGCCATGGACATCACACATTGCGACACACTGGTCTCCTTTACATCCTCTCATCTTTCTTTCCCCCACTACAGTGAGACATGTGCACCAGGGGAGACATTAGTGCGTTTCCAATAATCGTCACCATTTTTCCTCCGCTCTGTCACCGCATTTGCACAGGAAAGGACTTCCACGGCCGTCCCACAATGGCTACGGCGCGGTGCATTATTTATGGCTACGTGATCTTAAATGCATCGAGCCCTTTTAAACATCGCTCACGTGCTGCTAATGTTGTCATTGCGGAGTCTGGGTGCGTGTAAAATATTTAGTACATGTATAGTCTCCCCGCACTGGATATTATGGTCGGGACAACTCCGATCGTGACCGATGCGAAAGGAAAGGAGAGAAACCATTCAGTGTCCCTGGCTCAACCGGCTCCTCCGTGTTCTTTGATGTGAGAACATTGCCCCCTGCTGATGCACGACAGCAGCTGATTGACACGTGGAAAATAAGTCACCACTACCCAACATACAAAAACGATGAAGTTGGTCAAATGTTCTGTAAATGATTAGAAAATGCTGATATCATGACAATAAAGCGCATGCAAAAAAAAAAACAACACACAACAAAATGATAATAATAATAATAGGTTATTTGCATTAAAAAAGGAAATTAAACTGTGAGTGAAAACACCTTTATTTTGGCAAAGTGGGGGAGGATCTTTGACCGCAACCAAATGAAAATTCTGCACAACAAAAACAAAGCGTGGGTTGTGTGGATGACCCTATTGCCACTGCAAAAAAACATAATAAACCTTTTGTGAAATGTGTTATGTATGTGGCGGTGATTGTTTTATTATTACACCGTATTATAATGGCCCATACCACATCTACCTGCTTACATACTGTACATACACTGAAAATGGGGGAACTAACTGTGACGGCCTGTGCCATTTCATATAGGCTACTATTACGATTTCTGTTGTGTACTAAATTAGTTTATATGCCCACCAGTGCTGCATTCAAACACTGGCAGTCTGCTTGCCATATGTTTATACACGCAACTGCAAAAACATAGGATAAAGTGAGACTGGGCTGAATAATTTAAGTGTATAAATATTCATTGCATAATCAAAACAGACTAATTGATTCACCCTGGAAAGGCACAGTCTCTCTGCAGACTCATGGAAATATGCCTTCAAATGTCTGCAGTATATACGGCTAAATGAGAAATAGTCAAAAGGCAGGCTTATTTACTGGGAACATTTTGCTGTTTCATCAGAGATGGTTTGGACCATTATTATTTCATATCCCCATGTGCTGTAAAGAACTCCAGACACTGAGACACACGGGAAAACATTCAGCCACCATTATGATCACAAATATGACACAGAGTAGTCTTTCAAAATGATGATTGCGGCTTATTAGTTGTGCTGGTGTTATGCCTGCTTACATGAGCTGAGAAATCTTGCCTCAAGTAATATTGTGAAAATCAATAAATTTAGACATTACTGGATTTCCAACACAGAAACTTTGCTGCATTTTACCCAATCTGGGCAGGCTCTCAGGAACAGTGCATGGGCAACACCCATATAACACTTGTGAACCCTTTTCCAGATACAGTAAGTGCTCTTACCTCCACACAGAATCAATCTGAGAATTTAACTCGGGACCTTCTTTAAGTGGGGGCATGCAGACCATTGTCTCTACACCATTAGTTTGATGTGGTAATTTTGCATTTAAAATGAAACCAAGTCAAAAGATCTTTCTTTTCTCCATCCATCTTCTTCCTTCCAGGTCGTGGAGAAAGTCTGAGCAGAGATGCCCAGACTTCCCTGTCCACGCACACTTCCTGCAGCTCATCCTCCTCTTTTTACTGTTACTTGTTTCTACATGATCCTGTTCCTTAATTGCGCATTTCCTGATTATTTGCACCCCCTAAGTGTTTCTAGAGAGCTGATGGAACAAGTGAATTTCTCCATTGTGACATCAATAAAGGCTTAACTTATCGTATCTCTTCTGGCGGGATCCTGAGGCGTTTCCAGGCCAGGCGTGTTTCCACTGGCCCTCCACCCCGGTACCTGGTGACCTTGACTTTCCTAATAGGCGAGTGTCCCCACTGCCCAGGCCAGGATTAATCCAGTCTGACCAGGTACACGTTTTGGAGCCAACCTCTGGCCGTGGCCAAAGCGTGCTCAACTGATACTAACATGACAGACTGCTGGCGTCTGATTGGCAAACAAGAGAGAGCCCTCACTAAAACCGGCATGTGCAACGAGAGCACACCTTTAGCTGGTGTTAGCATAACATTAGCACGTAGCTTACCTTCATAGTTTGTATTTTAGCAGCTTCTATCCTCTAGTATTTCCCCTGGCACCTCTATATTTCCAAGTACTTAGACTGACCCGCACTGAATAGGAGTGTGCTATATGAAATTGCAGCAACAGTCCCTCCAGCATGTCCTTGGTCTTCTTTAAGGCCTACACCCAATGATACGTACCCGGAACATCTCCCCAGGAGGGCGACCAGGAGGCTTCCGAACCAGATGCCCAAGCCACCTCAGCTGGCTCCTCTCGACATTCATTCCGTCTACTCCGAGTTCATTCCATCATGAACCAAATCTCATGACCATATGTGAGAGTAGGAATGTAGATTGACCGATAAATCAATAGCTTTGTCCTTCGACTCAGCTCCTTCTTCACCACAACAGTCTGATACAGATACCCCATCACTACAGATGCTGCACCGATCTGTCTGTCAATCTCTTGCTTCATTCATCCCTTGCTCGTGAGCAACACCCCGAGATAATTGTCCGCCACTTGTGGCACCGACCTCGAGTTTCTCAAGGTCAATACATACAGTATAACCAATATATGGAGTGCCTTTTGTGGCTGTAGGAGCCACATAAAACAACAGCCATCGTGTCACATGGCTGGTTGCTGGGCAACGCTTAGGGGGCGTCAGTCACGTGGACGCAGGTGCGTGAATGCCGTAGCCCAGGTAATGGCTAGAGAGGTAGCCGTATTTTTCGTTGACCGCTTCGTTAGTTGGTGATTACGCATGCTGAACCGTGTACACGATTCAATCTAATTAGTAACAAATCCATTAAACCACAAAGCTGCTGTTTATAACGTACATCAGCCAGCAAAGCCGCGATTCAGTCGTGCCTCCTAATACTACAAACCAGCGCGTCATCTGAGGTACAGGACCCTTTCCCTTTCTATACTAGCGACATAGGCTTAGAGTCGCTACAGTGGCTATATGGCTTAAATGATTAATATTCAAAAAGTTAATTATCAAGCATTTTAGGGCTGTCGAAGACCAAGATTTTCTTGTTCAACCAAAAACATTCTCTGACCAACAATTAGTCTAAACTAAAAGGGGGCGTGGCATGGCGCTGACAAAACTACAACTTTTCTGACCCAAACTCATAGAATTATATCCCAAACTGCATTCATAAGACATACAACTTTGGGAGCTTGTGCTTTAACTACTATTTATACATATACACAGAAGCAACGTAAGCGGTGCATTTATGTGTAAAAAAGTCACATTAATCTCATCTTTAATCTCAGACTCCAGCTCCCTTCCTCACTCCTGCATCTGCTGCTGAACATGACATGTGCTGTCCATACTTCCATACAATCCAAATAAAGCAGTAGTTCTCTTCTTCCATCATCGTCCCTGTTCGCAAATGTCCTCTGGGTAACACTGCCGTGTGACACTTGTCTCTGTTTCTCTGTAATGTAAACACGAGCCATGTGCTTTATTAAGAAATGCGCCGCCCGCGTGGTTCCGTATGATGTCCTCTCAGGCCGCTTAATTTCTTCAGCTTTTGCGCTGCACGGTGTAGTGATGAATCGGTTCACGTCTCCTCGTCTTATTTATCTCGGAAAAGGCCAGAATGAAGCGGAGAAAAACACAGCAGGTCCATGAGCTGTGGAGCCTGACGTTACACTTTCGCTTTTGTTTCCTTCTCCCATGTACTTTAGTAGAGCCGCGGACAATGGACAGGCGTCAGACTCGGCTATTTCACTGTAGAACCAGGGTATTTGTGGTTTGAACAACTGTGGAAATCTGGCCTATTGAAGGCAACATCTCGCCAAGACACAGAAGTTTTCCTAAAGTCAATGGATATGAACAGGACCAACATTATCTGAAAAGGCTTGAAAAGACTTTTCCGATGATAAATAGAAAGGAAGTTACCGCACTTGGTGACTATAGGATTGATTTAGCGAGCGGATTTGGAGCCCCATATCTGGTGATTTTACGACCACTTCGATGCTCGACCAGCACAACAGAGTCGACGGCGGAAACAAAAAAGAACACTTTGCGGCGTAAGATTGCAATGACATTTCACCAGTATGTAGTTGAAATGTTGTTTTACCATCCTACCTACTTTTGATGAAATCCTATTCGTCTGTGTTTTTTGGGGTGCCAAATTTCACAGAACCTTTGAAAGCTGGGCTATCATACGAAATTCAGCATGGAACGGATATAGAGGGTTTTGTCTAAGTCATGCTAAGGAATCATGTGTAAATGTCCAAAAATGAACACGCACGGCGAGATAATTGATGATGACCCCAAACCCCGTGGCCACGATCTCGGGATAGCAGCAGAGCCCCTGATCTCAGCTGCTTATGCGCACGCAGGAGAGGCCTCTCCCGTCCTCATTTCTCTCCTCAGTTCTTTAATTATTATTTTTAGCAAAAACATTTAACACAAAGAATTCAAACGTCACTCTGTCTATAAAACTTTGATATATCTGTTTTTATAATGAAATATTAGCCCAAAGTAAAAGATAGACCTGCCACAGGCCTCTGGTGTTAATTCGAGAGCATCTCAATTGTTGCAAAACTAAATGTTGAATCACCCAACATGTCCGACTGATGTGCAAACAACTGAGGATCGCCGGGAGTCAGAATATGGCTGGGAAACAACAAACAATCATGCACAATTCACTGTGCCAAAACACCTGCAATTAGCCAATGATTGCCTTCATGTTCCTTTGTTTACATTCTCCGCCAGCACCCAAAGGCGCTGCCCTGCACGGCTATGGCGCGGATCCTTTCTAAAGTTGCCCCGTTGTGAACAAAGTGAGGTAACAAGTGTTTTGGAGCGGCTACTGGTCGCCCTTTGTCAGCAAAACTTGCTTCTCGTGGCACAAGGTGAAGTAGTATCCTTTTGCAGACTTAACCGTGGATTAGGAAGGGTGGAAAAAGTCATGATGCTGGATCTTGGAGATGAAACGCTGTTGTCTTTGATTCTCGGGGTGCATGCTGAGAAGGTCTGTGCATGTCCTCAGCGTGGTGCTTGTCCCCCCTGCCAGGTGATCTTAGCAGAGGCAAGCTGTTGATTGAATTTTGTTTTGCTATACCTATACACGACACAGCTGGATTCAATGGTAAATACAATATCATAGCCGCCTTTACAATTGTTGTTCTATCAGCAGCAGGCAAGACTTTATAGACCTAATCTACGCTTGTATAAGCTGTGTGTATGGCCTATAGGACGGTCTTTATTGCGATGCACCATGGCCGTGACAAATCTTTTCTGTTGGTAAAGCGTCACCCGAAGGCCTCATCTTGCTTGACACAATGCACAGACTTGGCGAGTGTCCTCTTGTGAAGTGGTCCACCGCAGAGATTTTCACCTGTTGTTATCATGGCCATTGTTACAGTTACAGTGTTATAGTGTGGAGAACAGCACATAATAATAATAATAATAATAATAATAATAATAATAATAACAACTAAATACGCAAGCGGCATTGAACGGCCCTCGCAGGTCATGCCTCCATTGCCGCGCCTCTGTAACCTTACCGAGGGCGCTAACGCGCCCACTACGTTTTATTACCCTGGTGATGAGCCATTAATCTTTGTGAGTAAACATCAAAACCACAGTTTAGCCTTTCCGTTTGAATAATAGCTCCTACCTGCATGGGGCACTAACGCGCCTAAAATCTTTATTATTTCCCCAGCACCTACGGCCCTAACGGGCAGTACTTCAATGACCACTGTCCACACGCTCCTGACAGAGGGCGCTAATGCTCTGTCATTATGTATAATGTGAGATTTATGTGTCCGTCCCATTAAAATAACATTGGGGGCTACGGTCGTCTCCATGGCAAAACCGTTCAAAATACGGTAAAATTACAGTTTTGTGCCGTTTTCGTGCGCTCCACGCACATAGGTACAGTGCGTTGCAATTGCGCTTGCAACGGCAGACCGCTCGGGCCTAATAGTCTCTCCATGTAAATAATAGCTCCTACCTGATGGAGCCACTCACGTGCCTAAAATCTTTATGATTTTACAAGCAGCAGCTACGGGCCATACTTCTATGGCCGCTGTCCACACGCTTCTGACGATTACAGTGCTAACGCGCTGTAATTGTGTATAATGTGAGATTTATGTGTCCGTCCCATTAGAATAACATGGGGGCCCCCGGTCGTCCCCATGGCAACACCGTACAAGGGTATGGGTCCTATTGGCTTTTTTGATCGGGATGTCATCAACTATTTTTGTGCCGAATTTCATCCGTTTCCGGGAGGAAAAAAAAAATTCTACTCATAATGCATATTTTGTTCTGCACCTAGAGGGGGCGCTGTCGCGCCTAATGTCACTTTTTCACATTTGTTGTGTCCAGGTGTGAAAGGTCAAGAAAATTTATATTTCCGATTTTTTATCGGTTTGTATGAATGGGAGCAATTTGTAGTTTACGATGAATTGCAAAATTCTTTGTAAAGATTGCAGCTTCGCTGCAAACAAACCGTAAAACATGGCAACACATTTTTGATAACTTTTGATCTGTATATGAGCTGGGGAGATTTGGAGCTCATTTGGTGAAACGCCCTGGGAGGAGTTTGTTAAAATGTGACGTCAGCGAAAACAGCGGCGGTATGAGGAGACCGTTGAAATGTTTTACAAACCGTTGGTGTCTGATGGTTACAAAAATAAAATTCAAAATTGTTACAGAGTCTAGTGTTTTATGATTTCTGTCAACCTATCATAAGCACTCCAGGCGCATTGTGAGGTATGCTGCACTGGGGCCTGAGATTTGCACCGCTCGATAAAGTACCTTACACTTAACTCGTGTCTCTGCATTTATTCTCTACCATTCTACACAAGACACAAACATAGGGTCAGAAGTGGTGACTACGTTGTACTATTCGTTTTACCCGTAATACGTAGCTACAGGGTGCGATTTGTCAAAAAAACAGAAGGGGGGGATAGTTACTCAATCACTTTATTGCATAAAAAGCACATACATTTCATGCTGTTGAACTTGAAACCCAGTGTTGTAAGATGTGTTTTAACTGTCTAGTAGCTCAGTGTGTGTGGAGTGGAGGGTGAAGTTGATGCCGCTGTGTGCTGTGTGCAGGGCGTCCGTGCCTGTGTGTTTTCACAGCCCAATTCAATGCGTAATGATCCAGCCTATAGCCTACTCCGAGGCAGATATTAATATATATGAGACGCAGAGGCCTATGTTACGTGTTCCTCTGTATAGTTTTGGATTATATTCAGGAGCAGCGAGGGAGACAGGAGATGAGAGACTTCAAATGGCCTGTGCATAGACGACGGAAGTAGGGGGGCGACCCCTCCAGAGTGCGTGTTGCTCAGGGGGTCGGGCCGTTTTGGAAAACTCTTGATGATCAAACTTTAAAGTGCAACTAAACCCCAAATCCACTTTTTGTTACTAATAAGCTGCCTAAATGGGTGTCAAATAGAGTTGTCTACATGTCCCAGTCAATATTTGGACATTTTGTGAAAAATGAGTTCAAAATCCCTCTTTTGGGTCCAAAACCGAACGGTTACTGCCCTCTTCCAGTTAAAAAAAAAATTCAACCAAAGTTGAATTATGTGATGGCCAATGACTTTACCCATGAAACGTCACGGAGCCAGAGAACGTCATCACTGCAGCCGTATACTGCAGTGACCCCCATCAGTTTGATGCAAGGTCTGCCCGGATCACATCAACTTATTTTGAAAGAATCTGCTCTAGGAGGGCTGACCATGAAAACCTCGCAATAAGCTTAAATAGACAAGCATCAGCACAAACGAAGGCCATGAAAAGAGGCATAGAACAGGAGCCCATACCAGCAATACATTACACAGAGCTCACAGCTAATCTAGTGTATCCATGTGGCTTTGTTGTAAACCCCAATGCACCACATTTAGGTACGTCACCTGACCGTAAGGTGATAGAGACAGGAGGCAGTGAAAGCCCAAACTATGGGCTTTTAGAAATCAAATGCCCATCAAAGAATAGCTTCACACAGTGAAGCTTGCTTTGCAAGCAGGCCAATGGTGTCACGATTCGGTCTTTTGTTGCCCTGTTTTGGTTTGCTTTTGTGTTCATCTGTGCTTGGTGTTTTATTTTGACATGTCTTTTTGGTCTGTGTGATTTTTGCTTCGCTTCCCTTGTGTTGATTGCCTGCCCCGCCCTGATGTGTTTCACCTGTGCCCTGTTTCCTCCATGTATTTATACCCCTGTGTTTCCCTTGTCCTTTGTCGTGTCATTGTCTACGTCAGCACCGGTTTGTCTCTCTGGATTTTGTTATTTTGTTTTTTGTCTATTAAACATCACCAGTTTCGTTGCAGTCCTGCATTTTGGGTTTTATTTTTCCTCACGCCACCTCCAACCATGACAAATGGTAGTTATAAATGTAAACAGTGCCATGCCTACCTTTACCAAATAATGGGTCAACTTGGGCTCACAGGTTTGTCATGGTCTGATTTATTCATTAAATGTGAAGAACACATGCAAAATGGGAACAAATGAAGAGCAAGCTTGATGAATTTTTCTTTAAATACTATATTTAAAGATTATTATGATTATTATTTTACCTGTGTATTTTGTTCTATTGCGTCTGACATTGTTGTATGTTTGTTTAGACATTTGAAAAAAGAAAGAATGTGCCAATAAAGGAACAGATATAGTGTCTGAAACATCTTGCTGCATATTACTATCATTCAATGCATTACGGAGATTAATGGGATTGGGCAGGTTATTCCACTTCTGTTAAAGCAGTATTAATTTGAACAATGTATGTCACTCACCACCATCAACAACATGCTGTTGTTGACCCTCATCTGCATGAGTACTGGAAGTAGAGCTGGAGGCTTCTTGCACACCAAATCTGCATCTGTATACATGAACATCATTGAACTTTATTTATCCCGCCAGTTAGTCATGAACAGTGTTTGGAATAACGCCGTTTAAAAGAACGGCGTTACGTAACGACGTTATTTTTTCAGTAACGGAGTAATCTAATTCATTACTCTCCCCGTCGTTACAACGCCGTTATCGTTACTGGGTCAACAAAGTGGCTCGTTACAATTCGACTGAATGAGCGCCGCGGTGTCAGCATGGGGAGAGCAGCGGAGAGGGTGGGCGTGTACTCACGCTGCCTGTGTGCGCAGAGCTCGTGCTCTCTGCTCCAAAAACTACGTGTGTCCCCGACCCGCGGCTCGTCATCGCCACAGCGCGGTGCGGCCGCGGGGGAGAATCGAGTTGGTGATCATTGATCTGTTGTGTTGAACTTATTTTTAACGCAAAGATGCAGAATCGGTGGAGACGCGTCTTTCCCCGCTCCCTCTCTCTCTTTCTCAGCTCTCTCCACTCCAGAGAGACAGCAGGCCGATAACTTTCTGTTAGGGCATTTAACCTTATATTTGATGATTGTTTTACGTTTTGCCTGATGAATGAACAGAGAGACTTTATGCACAATGCCTGTGCGTAAAGTCTGCCCTGATCACTGCGTTAGTACATGTTTCTTTTACTCCTGTTCCTCCCCATTCTCTTTGAATACGGCCGTATTCCTACATTAATAAAACAGCAGCACAAATACTGGTCAATACCGTTCAGTCACAGAGGCCCCCCCTCTACTCTACCCCCCATTCAGTTACTATGAACATCTTTTACATGATAGTACATAAATACAAACACCTGTCTGTTCTACTCATTTCAACTGACTATTGAAAACTGTAAAAAAAAAATCTAAATAGTTTGATATAAAGCCTTTTTTTTTTTTAAACAGTAACGCAAATAGTTACTTTCCCTGGTAATGAGTTACTTTCATTATAGAGTAATTCAGTTACTAACTCAGTTACTTTTTGGAACAAGTAGTGAGTAACTATAACTGATTACTTTTTTAAAGTAACGTTCCCAACACTGGTCATGAATAATGTTCACATTTACAGTAACAAATACATGCAAACGTTTTCAATGCCTATTAACCTGCATTCATTGAATGCCTATTTTACTGATGCTCAACAACTGTGTAACTGTAAGGACAATATATATGTGACCTTTGTCTAAGTGACCCTGCGTTGTGTAGTGCTCTGCATCACGATAAGAGACCTGGCTGAATTTGGGACAAGGCAATGCCCGAAACCCATTTATTTCCTGGCAAAGGAGAATAAAATAAAGTGGCGTTAGCCCAACACATGTGTGCCCAACACGGCCTAAGAGCATAAAAAAGAAGGAAACAGAAAACACGCAAGTACTAAATAACAACAGGGATGACGATAAAACAACATAATAACATAAAAGACAAGATGAAACTATATGGATGTTAATTATATTAATACATGGGTTAAAGTTGAAAAAATTCCTGAGCCTGAACTTCTATGAATCATAGAATGATCACTAATAAGCGTTTTTTATAAGTGCCTTTATACGCTCATACATATAATTTATATCTATTTAATGCCAACAACTGATGTTTATTATAAACATCAGTTGTTGGCAATAAATACATCATCTGACTATTGAATTGTTACTTAAATGTAAAGCCTCACCTTGCCAAGACCTTTCTGCAAGTACCCCTAGTTTGGATTTGTGTGATAATGTAAAAAACAAAAAAACATACCACATCACAGTAAGTGAATATACTATTTTCATTATTATTGATGTTATTACTAACATTTTATAAATGTGTAAACTGATTAAACATCCAAACTAGACATGAGACGCGGTCAGTCATTGAAGTAGGGGTCTCACTGGTAGTGTTCGCTCCTAGTGATGGGATTTTCAGCTCTTTTTGGTGAACCGGATCATTTGGACCGGTTCACCAAAAAGAGCTCTTTTGGCTCCCAAATGGCTCTTCTTTGTTTTACATAATACAGCTTAAATGTAGGAGAGGTTTTGATTCATGGCTTGTTAACTGAGCTTTTCGACTACTCCCTGCACAAAACAACTATAATTAAGAAAGAAATTAAAAAGAACAGAATAATATTTCTTTTCCATTGCTATAATGAAGTGATATTGGCGTATAGTGGTGGTGTTTTGTCTTCAGGAATCAAAGTTGACTTTTCCAGGTGGTGGAGGCATTGTTTATTATAGCAACACACACACTTTTAAGGCTGGTACATATATGTACACTTTTTTTAAATTTACAGTCAAAATCCTTAGTGTTTCTCCCATAGCGTCTCCCCAGTCCCTTTGCTGCCTGTGTCAGCCCCTGGTCCTGCTCAGTCTGGAGCTGCTCGAGCCTCGCGCTGAGAGAGGAATACAGACTCCAGACATCACTGGTCCAAACTTTAGCCTGGACTCCTGTTGTACTTCTGCTTTTGTTGCTTTTGTAACGCGCTCATACACCTGTGGAAAATGTCGACATTACGACGTGTATCGCCCTCCGCGTGTGATCGCATTGTGTATTTTTCACTCCACAAACCCAGCGTAACTTTATCTAACCATAAAACCGAAAATATGAGGCGGATCTTTCTCAAATAAGGAGTGGCTAAAAGCTAGAGATGTACTGACTACATTTATAGATTAATTTAAGTTTGTAGAGATCTAGATTTTATGTAAACAGCAGGTTGGTTCCTTGTGGACAGGCTGCAGCTGCAGATGTTTTACCTACAGTATCCCTCTCCCCGAACACATTTTAGTTCTCTTACTCTCTTTTTCTTTTAGTCTTTGCCCTTCTCTATTCGTCTCTAATGTAGCAGAGAGCAGTGCATGTAGAGCTTGATAAACATGCAATCTTTAAAAATAAAAAATAAATGGCTCACTTGTGGCTCTCATCGTTCACTTAAAGAGTCGGCTCTTTGTCCCGACTCGTTCGCGACCGACCCATCACTAGTGGCTCCTGGTAGCGTAGTTGTGTGAGGTAGAGAACGGACAGCTGCAAAATGACGACGAAAAACTTTCTTGCCACTTGTAGCATAGATTAGCTTCCTGGAGCACAAAACGCAGAAGCTAGCACCAGCTTTTCTCAATTTTCTGCACCAGCTGCCAAAAGGTTTATCATCTCTGCCCTTTTCCTCCATCCACGACCAGCGCCATTTATTTTTAACTCCCTCGTCTACTACGGCGAGATTTTCCCCAGTTTTCAAAAAGTTGCGCTCCATTCCGCTGGAAAACTTGTTTCGTGTAGTTTTCGTGCTAGCTGTTGCGCTGGCTGACTCAAACACCGCGCGTGCAGCGCTCACGAGCGCGCTCACAACACAACCTTGGCCAAAAGTCCCGCGCCAGTCTACTCCTGATTTGCTGTGTTTTGTTGCGCTATACACACGCAATCCTTTCATACAATTGGTAGAACACACTTGAACCTTTTTCAAATGACAGCAATCATTATTTATTTATATATTTAAAAAAAAAAAAAAAAGGTGATTTTTTTTTTCTTTCTTTTTTTTTACTTACGCCGGATTTCCGGCGTAAGTAATGTTAATTAAGCCATGTTAATACGATGTCTTTAGATGTAAAACCAGCCAACCTTTCTCTACGGTCGTTGGAAACAGAGAAAGGAGGAAGAAGCGGAGCCTAGCCTATATACCGTCAAACCGGAAGTGCCAAGTGTTGGGACAGACAACCAAAATAAAAGACATACATGGGCTAAACATACACTGCCAGGTACGTACTAACATAGTTGCGTGTATTTCCACGCTACGCCACGCAGTGGCGCACCACCTATTATCAGGATTTTAACCAACCCTTTACAACCTGTTACATATAAGTATTTAATGTTCATTCTATCTAACACAACTTAAATGAAGGTACTTGATTCATCTTCTGTACTCAGTAGTTGAAGTCTTCGAACGTTTCGCCTCTCATCCAAAAGGCTTCGTCAAATGGATGAGAGGCGAAACGTTCGAAGACTTCAACTACTGAGGACAGAAGATGAATCAAGTACCTTCATTGAAGATGGACAACTGCTGTACGACTGAGAACTTACACAGATATCTAACACAACGTAACAAAAAGAATAAAATCCCTTATTACCGTTTTTTGGGTGGCTTTCGGCATCCTCTGAGCTGCTCCCTATTTTGGTTTAGAAAGTACATCATGTATCGGGTTGGGATATCCACGAAATGCTAAATGAGAGACGAAAACAAAAAAACGTAGTAATTTGTTAAAACTATAGGTTCTACTTTGATATATAAACGCTCCCAGCGTTAAAGGTTGTTATTACCACTCCTAACGCGGGAAGTCCCGAGGCGTAAAACCACGTTTGGACAATGAGCCTTCTCTGTACAAGGCTCTAAAACCAGAACTCTTCCCCCATATAACCAGGGCTGCCAACTCTCACGCTTTCACCGTGTGACACACGCATTTGAGTGGCTTCACACGCTCTCACGCCACACTCCCCATATCACACGCTCAAACAAAAAATATCCCTGACTTTTTGCAGCGAGCGGCTGCAGACGCTTCAGTTTGTCTGTGTCCGCGGCTCCTCTGATGTGTCTGTGTGTGTCCGCGGCTCCTGTGGCGCCTACAGTGTGTGTGTATCATTCGTATCATTGAAGTAAATTAAAGGTGTGTATGTGAGAGAGCTCCTCTTGCGTTATTGGCTGGTCCGTCTGTCTTTCTATCGATCTCTCGCCTCTGACTGGACATTGTACCACTAAGCCCCGCCCTGATGTGTGCAGCTCGCGTGTGATTGGCTGTGTGACCGGTAGTGATGTATTACACATGGTCCTAAACAACAAACAACACGAGACACGTTTCCCTCGGTACTACAAAAATACAATACGATAAAACAGCTGTTGGATAAACAGACTGTGAGCTGTGCGTGTGGAGCGGACTGCAGAAGCCTTCAAACAGGGATGTGGACATTTTTCCTGCAGATCGATGTAAGTAGTGCTGAGCAGGCTACGCTAACGTGTCCCCCATTATCACAGTGTAAGAGATTGTCATAAAGGGTGTGATGTTTTCTGGCAGATGAGAAACACTGCAAAGCAACAAAAAGCAAAGCCCTGCCGCTTACTGATGAGAAACAAGTAGCATTAACCCAAGTCTGAGTAAATGGCTCTTCTAAAGGTAAGACTATTATTTTCAAATAGCCCACAGTTATGAAGTGGTTAGAGTAGCCAATGTACTCAACAACTAATTGAGTACAACTTTGCAAGTAATTCAAACATAATTTTACTCAATAAGAAAATATGTTTCATTTGATTGAATGTTTCATTTATTTCAAGGATAGCCCCATTGAGATGAACTATCTCTTTTTCTTCGGGGTCCTCTTACAATACTATAAATAAATAAATATTTATTTATTTATTTTTATTCATTTATTTTTTATGTTCTCCTAGTGTTTCCTCTGAGGGAGCCCTCTGCCCCGGGAGTGCTGGTTGGCTGTGGCCGTGCGGGCGCTCTCCTGGGGGTGCCTGGATGGAGGTAGGACGTCTCTCCTACACCTACTCCGGGCCCCCTGGGTTGGCGCTCTGTGGCTGTGGGCGATGGGCTGCTCCTGGTGCAGACGGCTCCTTGGATGATGTTTCCTCTTTCGGTCGATCTGTACCCAGCCTTATACTCAACTCTATGTCCATTTTTATTTAAGACTTTTAACTGCTGGGCTGTCTGTACGTATATGTGTCTGTGTGTCTGTGTGCGCGGGTGGTGGGTGGTGGGGTTGTAGTTATTTATGTATATTTACTGGTGGGGACGATTTTTATTATTTTTAATGATTTTTAAGCACTGTAAAGCACTTTGTGTTACATTTTGTATGAAAAGCGCTCTATAAATAAAGTTTGATTTGATTTGATTTGAATACATTTTATATTTATAACCAATGTCATTTTTACAACGCAGACATAAAATAACATACAAATCTGATGATTTAATATTGTACACAATGATTTATTTTTGTGTCAGAGTTGTATTGCCTTTTTCTAGTGTAGAATGGCTTAGTTTATATATCTTTCTTTTTGTGCCTCTGATAGTTATTACGTTGAATAATCATATTCAAAGTTTAATCATCAAACATGCTCTAACATACTGCAGGAGACAGGGAATAACATTTTCCAGATTTTCTAAAGTTTATGCTACTTGCTTTTTGTTGGTAATAATTGGAATTACTGACACAGAGAAACAGGAGGGACATGATTAAAAACACTCAAATAGAAGTCAAACAATGCCTAACATAAATGTTTTGAAAAGTGAGGCCAGGGTAAGTTTAAATATATATTTTTAATGGACTAATATAAAACGAATAAATTATGATAACCGGAAACGCGAGTCAAACTTGCCAAGAAATAAAATTCTTTAACACCAGTAAATAGACCAGCTAAAATGATTATTTATGATCTAAAATGCACCAGATTGCAGGAAATCATATCTGAATTATTAAAAAAATTATTGGGGGAGGACCACCAGTAATAGCTATTACTACGCCTTGCAGTATCTCAGTGTTTAAAAACGGTGGCCTATTCCTTTAACCCCCACCTGAACCGAGCACATTTTCTCCAGTTTGGCTTTACCCAAATCTGAAAGCTTCTTGAAAAAAGTGTCAAAATTGCAACAAAAATGAAACGAAATCAAGGATGAAAATGCTTGAGCGACAACAATGTGTGATGAAAATGCAACAAAAAAGCCACAAACGTGCAAATTAAACAAGCAACAAAAGAGTGAAGGATAAGTGAAGGAAAACTGATGAAACGCAACAAAAAACCCACAAAAGTGGCGAAACAGCAATAAAAAGCAATGAGAAAAATGTTTTCAAAAGTGGCAACAATGCAAGGAACAAGATCCGTTTACATCAGTTTTGTAGGCCTTAGCTTTCAAATTAAGCGTTACTCTGGACCAACCATAGAATTATATTATATACTGGCCCAACTGGGGACGGTTTGGCTATTGAGAACAAACAAACAAGACCTGATGAAACTGAATATAGTAGAAATAGTATAATTCCAAAGTTTCTATGAGTTTTTGCTCATGTCTTCTGGACGTCGTTTTTATGTACCCTTTCGGAAAACAAATCGTGTTGCCAACTCTTTTGTCCCCTCTGTCACTAAACTGTTGAATTCTGAAGGGAGTGTGTTTACTAAGTGACATCGACCTTTTTGAAATGTGTCCTTTTCTTTTAAGTATCTGCTATTGTCTGTATTGTTGGAAGTGACACACAGTGAGTGTTGTGATGTGTTTGTGCAAACATCTGTCGGAGGTTGCAGCAAATCAATTGCCCTTGAGGGATCAATAAAGTTTTCTGAATCTGAATCTATTTTTGGAATTTGGCCAAAACAGGCGGGTCAAACAGCTCCTCCACTCTCCTCCAATCAGCGGAGAGCTTACTGCGAGGTCAGCCATCTGTCTGCTCAACAATACAGGCAGCAGTAGTAGCTCCCTGGACAGACCCGTCTCACGTTTTAGCTATACGATATTTATTTAGGCACTAATGTATGAGTTAGATCGATTGGCTTTTAGATGAAGCCGAGTGATCAGGGAGAAGAGGATCGTCGGGTTTACCGCTCTAGGTCGCGATAGCATTATGACAGCTGCTAGCTAAGTTAGCTCCCGTTTACAGTATGCTTACCCGATAAAAGTTACATAACCCTGGATTATTTCTGTGAGTACAGATCGGAATTGGCTCATATGTTTGTAGTTTTTATCATGTTTATTTTGGACAAAAGGTGTAATTTAGCTGAATATTTGCCAACATACTCCCTATGTGTGTCTCTTTTAGCTTCGTTTCTTGGCTAAAACATTAGCCTAGTTTTACTCTCCCCACCCCCCTCCCCGCGACGAGAGACGACAACATCCTCCAAACTGGATAAAACGTTGGATTTAGTGGGCTTTAAATCGGGCTCGGCGGGTTCGCTAACCCCCCAGAAGAAGATGAAGAAGAGGAAGGAGCTGAACGCGTTGATCGGACTCGGGGAGAACAAAAGAAAAAAGACCAAGAAGGGCTCGGGACACCGGCTGCTCCGAACCGAGCCGCCCGGGTCTGAGTCCGAGTCCAGCTCCGAGGACGATGAATTCAACAGCATGAACGGGGCGGCCACCTTTGGCAAGTGAGTGTCTGTCTGCTCATGACGGTGTAATAATGTGCATATTACAGCCGCTGCAGCAGGATGTGTGTGCTGCCCGAACCGGATAGAAGCATGGATGTGGTTTCTCTTTTGCGTTATGACACATTATAATAAGACCTTTTGCCTGGGTGCACTGGTTCCACAGATACTCCCCAAGGTTGTTTAACTGTTGCATTTATTTATCACTGACTTCTACAACATTAATAATCAAATGAACAAAACGCCACTGTCCTTGGTCAAAACAAGATTAACAAATTTCTTCCTTATATTTATTAATCTTGATTAGATTTTTTATTTTTCTATAATGATAAGGGGTGAATATAGTTTTTGCAGTTATGGCTTATGAACATAGATTAAATAGACCTTTACTCTGCTCAAACAATCAAATAATGAATACGTTCCACTCCAGTGTCAAAAGTGACAAAAGAGCAACAAAAACGTGCCAGAAATGCTACAATAGCATAATTATAAAAAATAAAAAAGCTACAAAAACACGACTAAAAAGTTTTGAAGAAAGCAACAAAAAAATGACGAAAACAAAACAAAAACACAACAAATGCATAAAAAATGTGTCAAATATACAGCGACAACGCAACAAAAAATCTCATTGATTAGATACGTTTTGTAGGTCTTAGCTTTCAAATGAGGTGCTACACTGGCCGTTTGGGTAAAACTGGACCGGAGGATATGTGCTCAGTTAAGGCGGGGGTAAAGGGTTAAAACCCGATCAAGTTCCATATCATAGCCCATAATGATTGTTCATTTTTCATCAACAGTTCATATTTTGAACCACCATTGCTCATCAGTCAGCTCTTTCTATTCCCATCTGAAAATACTGTATGTGCATCATTAATAATGGAAGCGGCGGTGCAGCGGGCATGTCTAATGTTACCGCATTACGTCTTTTCGCAGGAGAAGTTATGCACAGTGCTGCAACGTGTGCTACCCCTTGTTCCTTTTCATCATCCTTGCTGCTTGTGTCATGGCCTGTGCTGGGCTGATATGGATGCAGATCGCCCTGAAAGAGGACCTGGACGCACTTAAAGAAAAGCTGCACAACAGTAAGACGTTGCACTAGTCGCTTACAGACCAATGACCTTTGAACACATTTTGTTCTTACGCTGCTTTCACAACGTCCCACAGTGGAGTCCACCCAAAAGGTGTCCTCCAGTGAAATTCCCAAACTCAGTGAAGACCTGAAAAACAAGCAGAGAATGCTTGATGATATCGAGAGCGGCGACAAAGGCCTGGGCAAACTCTGGTCTAACCTTACAGAAATTAACAAGAAGGTATTGTAAAACCTCATCAATGATTTACAGCGAATGGTAGACCGATGTATATAAATAGTATATTAGAGCTGCACTGGTTTGTCCAAAAACAACTCTTCCTGGCAACAAGAATGTTTTGGTATCTTATCTCCAAGGATTGAACACTTGCGAAATGTGAGATCTATTCTCTTATCTAAGGCCAGGTTTGTTAAATAAAAAGAGGTATATATTGCAGTGTGTCGTAGTCGCAAAACACGCTATTGTGCATTTTATCTGGATGTATTGAGTGTAGTTCCGTCAGGCCCTCAAGGCATTCCCTTCCCAAGATCTGGAGCAACTGTGTATTATTGTGAAGCATCGTATTGCAGATTGTTTTGTGACAAAGCTACGCATTCGTACACAGTATTTGTTATTTACAAGTGTGACAAAAAGGACTATTCCAAAAAAATGTATTACTCCAAGAGTAAAAACAATTGCATTTTGACACCAATATTGAAGAATCAAAATCCAGGCACCGTCAGGGATGCTCATTATGAACATTCATGTATCGTCGTTTCTTTTGCTCAGCTTGGGCAGCCTCATACTGTATCATGTTCTTTCAAAATAATATACTTCATCCCAAAGTACGTTGAATCGAATAGCCCGTCTCTCCTCCAGATCAGTTTACTGGATTCTGCTGTCAATCATTTGAAAGCTAACCTCAAATCGGCCGCAGACCTCATCAGCCTCCCCACAACCGTAGAAGAGCTTCAGAAGGTATAAACAACAAATAAAGCCCACGTTTGATCGCGTTTTTGCTAACTGCTCTCATCCTTTTTCTTCAGAGTGTGGCTACGATTGGGAGCACGCTCACTAGTGTCCAACATGACGTCAAGACCATGCAGGATGCCCTTGAGAGTGAGAAAAAAGAAGACAGTGACATGAAGAAGACTATGGTAATCATTGTCAAGTTTTTCGACCTCTACGCTCTTGGATTGAAGTATTTTGTTCACAGAATAATTCATACTTTGAGCTGTTGACAAATATTGATGTAGAAGGTTGATCCGCTCCACTTCAAATCTTTAAGCTGTTGTTTTTCACTTGGGCAAAGCTGATGGATTTTTTATGAACCGAGGCAGAGTTTCACTTATTTCGCTTGACGGCTTGTCTATTTTATTTAAATATCAGCGTTTGTTGGTATGGAGCTTGTTTTTTTCTTTACATCTATCATTCATGAAAGTATTGAAAGCAACATGGCGATGAAAAAGATTAAATCATGGTCTGGAGGATTAATTGTTAATAGACGCATGAAATGTTCTGCTTTTTGCTACTTAAAGTTTTCATTTCTGCGCCAGTCACAGTATCACCTATAATGATCATGTTTGCCCTAGTCTCTCAATTACAAAACAAGTAAGACACAGACTAAAGGAATAGTTCCAACTTCCAGATGAATTTGTTTACCCGCTCAGGCTTGGATCTTATGGCTGCCTTTGTCAGGTTAGCATCCAAAGAGTCACAGGGTTAAGACGATTCTGTTATTGCTGGGATCCAGACACTCGCTTGTCATTCATAATGCATGATTCAAGTAGCAATCTATTTTGGGAGCCCCCCCCCGAAAAACTAGGTCAGTAATCTGAGTGAGCCTGAGTAAAGCATTGTTCTTCAGCGGGGGTGCATGTAAATAACATTATTGCGGAATTGTTTGAGGAGGAGGAGAATTGTCCATATTTTATAATTCATTACTTGGAGCAGGGTGTTTGAAGTGCGGCACTTTTGCAGCACGTAGGGTTGGACACCGTTACATTTATTTTACATACCGGTATTTTAATTATACATGGTTTACGATACCGATACCTGAACGATACGTCTTCCAATACCTATACTAAAATATTTGGGAAGAAATGGTGGCAAAAAAAGGTGAAAAGGGGAGAAATTTGGGAAAATATTAGTGATAGAAAATGGGCGAAAAGAAAAATTCAATGGTAGGTGTGGGGGGTGGGAATGGTACAAACATTCAGGAAAAAATTGGGCATAATTTGGGGGGGGGGGGGGGGGGATTGGGAGAAATTGTAGCAAAAATAAGGGTAAATTGTGCAAAAAAGACTAGGGGAGGAATTTGGGGAGGAAATTAGGGAAGATATTAGAGTTTTTAAAAAATTGTGAAAATTGGAAAAGAAAATATTGGAGCAAGAATCTGTAAAATAAAAAAATGGTGCAAACATTTGTCAGAAATGTGGGGAAAAAAAAGGGAAAAGTTGTATACACTCCTTGCTGGATACACTTCAATATGGGGCCCTCGATGGAAAAAAGTTACTTAGAGTCACATAGTTAAAACATTAGACATATTAAAGGTATTGTATGTCAAACTATTTTACTAACATGACCTATTTGGTTTCCCTGATGTGAGATATGCCTTTTCAAAACTAAGTCTGATTGTTTTGCTGATTTCTTTGCATAACAGTCTATGGTACTATGGTATGTTCACAAATACTGAAAGAAAGTAGGTAACGGCAACCCAGATTGACTAGGGCCTTTAAAAAAAAAAATGTAAAAACTGTTTAAGCTCATTCTACATTCCCTACATGCCTTTACTTTTTAAATACCACGCAATTCAGTAATGTACCTTTAACCTTTACGATGAACGTTTTTTGGCAAACCGCTGCAGTGGCTGTACCGGTCATTTTAACCCATCGGAATCATGATCACCTCTCAGTATTTGATTAATACAAGATTTTGCATAATTGTTCTGTTGTGCCTTTTGCTCACAGGACCTAACAGACTTAAAAAAGGCAGTGAGTGAAGCGAACAAGACGGAGGGGCTACACCACACGTGGACTGACGAGCAAATCCACCTGCTGCTGTCCACAGTGGCTGATCTTTCACACAGGCTGTCCTCGGTGGAGAACAGGTCGAGCCAAACGCCCAAGCCAGTTGTAAGAATATGCTTGTTGTGATTACTTTGACTGTCTGTCTGTCGCAGATAAAGTTTGACTCGGGTGTTGCGTGTGATTACAGGAGGCTCCTTTAGTCATCACTCAAAATCCAGAGGAGAAAGATCCTACAGCAACCAAAGCAACGCCTCAAGATGTCCATGTGCAGGGTATATTTTCATTTTCCTTATGCTTTACTATAGCATTTAGGTTGCGACTCATGCAGCCCGACTTTGTACTCTATTCAGTTTACATTTTTCTATATATTTCACACCAACAGCTATGCCTACAGAGCAGCAGACAAGCCGGCATCCCCGCTTCCTCGCTCCGCAGCGCGCCAAGAGAAATGCGCAGAAGAGATGTCCGGAGCGGCTGTTCCTGCCTGGCGTCAGTACGTTGAAAGGTGTGTGCTTTTTCATCATGTTTCTCTACGTTGCATCAGAAATAATCTGTGTTATGACATGCAAGGAGAGAAGTGTAATTTTTTGCAGTTAAACGAGACAGACTTCCATCTTATTCTGATAAATAAATTATTCATTATGCTATTTTTTTGAGTTTGTAGTTTTGATCTTATGAACCATGATTAATGGAGCCAATAAATGTGTTGTTCCAGACCTTGAGGACGTCTTCCAGCATGCAGACGTGCAAGCCAGACCACTCTCCTACCAGGACCTGAAGCGGATCTTGGGACTGCGGATCCCTAGCGCTCATACAATGGCCTGTTTTGACAATGACGGGGATCACAGGTACTTCCTGGAGGAGCTAAAGACTGCTGTAGGCTTGTGAGCTCCCTGACAGCAGCTGGACGCAGTGAACAGTGTTGAACGCTGCTCCTGACCTCTTTTCTCAGTAGTTGCTGCACTTCGACAAACTGAATATTTATCAAATGGATTGTGGCAAAGTGGCACTGAAATGCCCGCTGAGTAATCAGTTCCCACCCGGTTATTTCCTTAGATTATGTATGAAAGCAGTTCTTAATTATGTACGATTCACTATGGTAAGTATTGTTGATGATTCCATTTTTCATATGGACAATACTGGTGCCGCTTCTGGACAGTTTTCTTACACCTTTCTTTGACTTTTCTTGATCTTATGTGTATTTTATTTGCGTGTTCAGTGTTTAGCTGACTACAAAAGTGGTAACCCAAACACATGTATTCGCCTGGTCTAAAACACATTATTTATATTGCTCTCCCTTGTGTATATTATATGAATGTTTACAGAAGACTACTACATTTTGTGAGACTCTAGTTTTAGCCCATCTCTTAACTCCACCACAATGGAGACAACTTAAAGATATTTGTACAGTATAGTCAGTTAATTTTTAGATTTATTTGAGCCCACAAGCTTTATTAGACGGAACAGAAGAGTGTAGCGTGATTTGTTTTGTGTTTATTTTAAATAAGGTATTATCAGTTTGTTTTGAAACTTTATTTTAATGTAAGATTTGAAGGGCTATGAACACTGTGCATCACACAGAACGGACTGGACTTTAAAATGTCGTAAATATACTCTGAAGCAATATATCTTGCAGTAGATTTTAAAACTGCCTGCACCTAGATCACAAAATGTAACAGGTAGTAGTTAAAGCACTGACCATCACATGTTGTAATAGTTTCTCTGATAATAATGAGCATACCTATCAACCTTGATTGGTTAAAATGTTATTATCCAGTGTTGGGTTGATACATTTAAGTAGTTTGTATGCTTTGCATGTTGCCCATCATGTAACATGAACACATTTATAACCATAACATACTAGACTACTTTGCAGGACAATGGTTAGTTGGCCTCAAATTCTAATCAGATTCAATACCTTGACTCTGGGTCTTTGCTGCTATTGGAAATTGATGAATGTGTTTTTGTGTGAACATTAATGAATAAATATACTGTTAAAAATGTCTGGTGAAAATATTGTTTTCAAGGCACTTTGATACTATAACAAGTGGCTGAGTTAAATATCAAATTACTGAACAGACCTGTTCAGTTTCTTCACATTTTCTGGGCTCTTCTTACACTGTTAAAGAACACGTGGGTGAATATGAAACTAATTAGGCTGTGTAACTGTTGACAATGGTTTTATTTTGTTACAATCACACATACGTTTTCCTTTCTGTTTGTGAATCCTCTACCTCACATGGAAAAATGCCAATGGGGCCTTTTTCTTTATCATATATTTACAGCATACAAGTGTTGAAGAACCAGTCCCAAATGTTATACAAAAGGAAGTCTCGAGTATTCATGACAGTGCTCCTTTAGCCCTCCAGTCATGGGAAAGAAGTCCCAGCAACTCCTCTTCATCCTCCTCCTCTTCCTCTGCAAAAGCGTCTATTTCCATCTTCTCCACTTTCTCCGACTGTGTTTTCCTCTTTGCCAATTCACGCTTGTCTCTGAGAATTTCAACTCTCTTGTAGCACTCAATTTGTTCATCAATCTCATCGATCTGCCGCTCCAGGCGGCCCTCTTCGTCCTCCTCGGCCACTATCGCCTCTGACTTGGTGTTCACCTGTCGCATCTCCTTCTGAAACTCTTCCCATTCTTTATCCATCTGATCCTTTGGCGCTTCCACGTGGCGCACTTTGGCATCCGTCACGGGGTCGTCAAAGAATCCCTCTGGTATAGCCTCGGCGGCCTTATCCTTCTTGTCAGTGTTTTTCTCTGGGTTTTCTGCTTTGAGGATGGATCCCGAGTGGGAAATGGCAGGCACGGCTGCTGGGATCGAGCTGTCAAAGAAGTCTGCAGGGAGTCCAGAATCTTGTGTGCTTTGACTGGGTGGATTTGTGGACCCGACTTTGTCATTCTCTTCATCATCATCGTCGTCGTCGTCATCATACAAGCCGCCTAGTAGACTGGCACCAGCAGGCTTTGGGGGTACAGTGCCGCTGGGTTTCTCAAAGAAGTTTGCGGGCAGCCCGGATGTAGACTGGCTCGCAATGTTCGTAGTTTTAGGCTTTTTAAACACAGCGTCGTCCGTTTCAGTAGTTTTCCTCTTCGCAGCTTGACTCTGGGGTGCCTGTTTTGCACCTTTGAGCTCGACAACCTTCTCTTTGTGCTGTTTACCGAGGACGTGAGTGGTCCAAAGTAGTTCGGACTTCACTTGCACATTGCACAAGATGCAGCTGAGATGGCCGAGGCTGTTGTATTTGGCAAAAGGAGATTCAACGCGCTTCTTTTCAGACGACTGCCGCTGCTTTGCTCTCATCAAGCGCCGGAGTTCCTCTTGGTTTACTACTTTCTTCCCTTTCTTAGAAGGAGCCATAATTAAAATGTTTTTTTCAGGAGCTAGCTGCAGCTGCTGCCGCTAAAAAATACAGCTTTTCGTCCCATGAAGATGACGCAGTTTTAGACAGTCTCGCGAGACCCAGTAGACCCATCTTCAGAGGCGTATCCGCTTCACCATTTGAATGTATTTATTGTATGTATTTTCCATTGAAGTAAATTAAAGGTATTTTCACATAAATAACTACCTGCATTTTGATAACATAAAAAACGAAAGAAAATTCTAATTTTCAAGCGTTATGGAGTGTGACAGAACCATGGCTCTATTATGGATAGAACCCCCCCCCCCAAAGGGCTTACTTCGCGTCACCCCCTATGTGCAATTATCTAGACTGTACTTAATTGTACACATTTACATGAATATGTTATGTATTAATATTAATACGTAATATGTATGTATAATATACCTGTTCTATGTATACAGGTGTGTGTGTATATATATATATATATATATATATATATATATATAGGTATATAACACACTTTTTTATGATTACTATTGTGATTAAGTATCAAGGCTTATATTTAGTGAGTGTTTTTTTAGGCTCTTTTTGCTGTTGGTTGTCATAAACTCTTGTCATAAACTTGTTTCTTTTTGCACACTGGAAGGTGTGGTGTCAGTGCTTGATTTCCTTGTTTTATCATCTGGGCAAATGTACATGTTTGATAAATATTAATATCATACATCTTTAACAACTAACTTCATGGAAAAAAGGAGCACTTGGTGCACTAAAATGTGATAATTTTTCAATGCAAACAAAAGACTTTTCCAAATGTAGAATTTTTCAATGGCAACTTGGAAAAGTACTTGCCCAGACAAATTACAGTAGGAAAGGTATGGGTATATCAGAGTATAATATAAAGTTAACTTTACAGAATAAAGAATGGAGGGAGCTACACAGGAAAAAGAAGAAGGAGGAGGTGGAGCTGATCAGTGCAGGACACCACGCTCTGAAACGGGCACAAATCTAGGAGGCGGTGCACCGTTTCAGAGGATCTGAGGAGACGGAAGGAAGCCAGCCAGGTTTCCTCCGGGTGCTACGGTTTTCCCTACCTCCAAAAACATCCTGGTCAGGTTAACCCACAGTGGTGGTGCGGCTTAGTCGCAGCGGCTCAGGAGTGACACCTGGAAAGTATTTTGTTATACACGTGTACAATGAAAAATAAAGCACTTACATACTTACTTAACTTCTAATTTTTCTTAACATACCAATTCATTATGCAATTTTATTGCAGACCAGATTTGCTCTCTGAATCATCCTGAATGGCTAAAATGAGTAAATGTGATTGATTGCGTGACGCTCATACTTCTTGTACCAGCGCAGTCGCCGTACCGAACATGGCAGGCTGCTTCGCGCATGCGCAGTGTTGTTTCTGAAACAGAAAGGGCAGCGGCGCAGATTGGGCACAGTCGGCCTGAATTTTGCCGCAAAGCGAGGACAAACGGTACATATTTCCATCATATCGCGGGACAAAGAGGAGAGAAATCGTAAAACAATGTAGCGGCGTATTATTCGGGTTTTACCTATGTGTTCATTTAGTTTGTGTCTGTGTTCCGTTTCGTATAGCAGTGTTTTCTTTTTACATCGCGCCGCACCCACCACATTCATTTTTGTTGTGGGCTAAGTAGCTAACGGACGTTACTACACCTGATCTTGATATTGGTGCATAATAAAGCAGGTGTACGCCTTTACGATAATAGGAGATATCTTTTGTTTATCTTTGTTATAGCTCATCTCATCTAAAGATTAATCTGTACGTGTTTGCCTTGACCGCGTTAAAACCCGACATCTTAGTTAAAGCCAAAAGGATAATAAACGTACAGTCGCCACCATGACAGGGGAGAAGATCCGCACAGCGCGAAAAGACCACCACAAAGCAAACAAAAATGAAGATATCATGGACACGTACGAGGATCATGCCTCTATTCCCAACGGTACGAGTAACCATTTCAAGTCCAACAAGCTTTTTCAGAAGTCATACAAAGCGTCGGCACTGCAGCAGCAGCAGCAGCTCAACGAAAACAACATAAACGGGAACTCGGAGTCGGTGGGCACGGTGGTCAACGACAACAACAAAAACCCGATCATCCTGACCAGTGAGGGCTCAGACTTCCCCGTTCACGAGTGCGTGTTCAAAGGAGATGTCCGCCGCCTGTCCTCTCTCATCAGGACCCACAGCATCACCCAGAAAGATGTGCACGGTCAGTGGGTTTTCCAATGCTCCATGTGCTCCATATAGCTCACTTTTCAATGACAGGTTTCTCATATTCATTCAAAACCGTGTTGTTCGTTTTTTAAATCCACGATATTACGATTATGCAAAGATACTACATTTCCATTGAATCGTAATAACTCATAAAACATTAAGCCACTCTGTCATAATTGCAGTTACAGTGGTCATTGGTTGTGATTAGCAAATTGCAAAGGCTGATTTTATTTAGGTGATATTTATGCTCTAAACACAAACATGAGGTTTTGAAACGCATTTCTATTCTTGTTTTAGTTAGTGCAGCACATTGGATGTTACTGGGTTGTGAAGAGCAGGCAGAGGTGGTCAGCAAATTGTCGGAGCTGGGACTCGATCCCACAAGGCTGAGGCCATATGTGCAGCAGCTTTAACCTGTAAACCAGCCATTCCCAAAGTCCGGGACATCGCGGCCCCCTTATTGATACGAAAATCTCTCAGGGGCCCCCCAATTATAATAACTGACTATTCAAAGGAATTTGTTATTAGTTTACTGCTAAAATGACATAGAAAGCAACATCTAGCAATGACTGTGGCTAAATACTGGAATAAAGTAAGCAAATAAATGTATTTCTCCTTTCAAAATCAATGTTCCTGAATGCGTTTGTTTTGTAGACAAGCTTTGGGGGCCCCCGGACCCCACTTTTGGAACTACTGCTGTAGACTATCGCCTGCACAAATCTTAATTTAAATATTTGTTATGGCTGCAAGGAGGCGCTACAGTTAGCACTCATCATGCCTCACAGCTAGCAGGCCCTGGGTTTGGTCTCCAGCCAGCCATGGCTTTTAATGGTCTCTCTGTGACTGCATAGGTTTTTCCGGGAAATACGGTTTCCCTTACCACTAAAAACATGTACAATAGGCCAGGGGGAGTGAGTGCGCATGATTGAGTGTGCAAGTGGGGGGACATGGATGGAAATGAGCCCGTTAGCTACCAGTGTTGGGGTAACGTATTACAAAAGTAACGGGTTACAAAAATATATTACTTGTTTTAGTAACTAAGGATCATAACATATTACTTAGACAAAATACGGGAATATATTAACCATTACAATGTAAGTAATTTGAGTTTAAATGTGTTAACATAAAAATGACAAGCGCCGTCTAATATAATGCAGCACCAAATCAAGTTGGACACCGGTTTATAAGATCTGTAGTATGTAGTTAATGTCATTAAAACAAAGGAAGAAAGGAAAGCTTTGTGGCATTATTACTATTTTCAGTTTAGATTATGCCAAAAGTAACTCAGAAGTAACTTACAGTCAATGGCCGCTGGCTGCTCTGCTTTGCACTGGAGGCCGCCATTGCTCCACCATTGCTGTAGTACCGCTATATAGCCGCCAGGCCCCTATTGGAATCCATTGCACTTTAGACACGTTAAAAAAAAATAGCTTTAATGCCTGGTGCCTAATTTTTTGGAACTGTATACAGCTAGATATTCCTCCCCTGATTATGCTGGGTTAGACACAATCGGAGGCACCGGGCTGGTTATCGTAGGATACATTTTAGAAATCTCGTACTTAATGAGGGTCGGCCGCATCCACTGGCTGTCTGTCTACTCGCTAACCCCGCTCCAACAGACGCATCACTGAGGGTGATGAACAGTATGAGACATTGCGCAGACGCTGAGGTGAAAGTTATACCGCTGTATTTTACAACATGAACTTTTTACTGCTGTTACTCAGTAGCTAGCGGCAGTGCGCTAATGCATCAGTCTGCACAACAAAGTTACGCCGCAGCTGTACATGAGACTGAGCACCAAACTAATCTAAGCTTTGCGATTAGGTTGGCGCTTTCATATTTGACAATAGTGAAACGTGAGAGCATCTACAAGCTAACCTACAAAGCTAACGGATAGCTATCATTACTGTGAGGCTAAAATTGACCCGGCAGGTGCCCGTGGCTCCGTGCGCGCTTTGCGTTCGTGTAATGCGCGATTGTGACTGCGATTGTGGTCAGAGGGAGAGGGCTGACCTGGTTTGTCCAATGCAGTTAAAAAGGACACAAATATTATTTTAAATCTATATTTAAAAAATCAAAAATATAATAATATTTGTATCCTTTTTTTAAATATAGTAAGACAGTATCTTCTGATGTGCAGAACCTGATTTGGAATTTCACATTATGTACAAATCCTTTACTCTCCAGGGTTTCCCACTAATACATTAGTTTGTGGCGCCCCGCCATACTCTATTTTTATCGGCCACAGTCTCGATCTCGATGAACAATGTCTCACTGTTTAAGTATTATTATCAAAAAAAATGAAGGCAGCTTTGCGTAGTTTTGTTTTCGCTTATAAACGAAAAGACCACATGGCTAATTTGCACAGTAGCCTAAACCTTTGCGCTGGTAATGCAGCTGTTGCTATAATGAACTAAACCAGAGGTCACGAAATGGCGGACCTCAGTTCCGGACCCACGCACCAACCCGAAGCTTGGATCCAAACGTTGGACCCGACCGTGACTCCCCTCTGTCCTGCAGCTGTGTCTGCGCTGTGTCTCACCCCCTCACTCTATGCCCTAACCCAGCTGAACAGAACGAGAAACTGCAGCCTCTGAGCTCCTTAACACGTTTTATACTTTTAGAATTGGCTGCAGAATGATTTAAATATGGCACTAATGATGTAATTAAATATGCACCGCAAATAGCGCGGCTGTTTCTCAATCGTTTAAAACAAAAGAGCAGCGAGCAGGACCAAACCTGGACCACACCTGGAAGAATCCATTAAAATGCACCAGAATGCAGGAAAACGCATCTAAAAAACAAAAAATCTTGTTTTGTTGTGGTCATGTGGGCTATTTGGGAGAGTGAGGGTTACGGAGGAATAGCTTATAGGGCCGCCATATTTTAAACCCCCCTCCCCGCAGTCAAATTGACCGCTGCGGCATATTTTAAATAGCGTTTAAAAAAATAAAGAATTAACGAATCAAAACAAACATACACACGGTGCGCCACAGAATAGTCTATGTGTGGGAAACACTGCTATGCTTACAGTACTGTAACTAAACAGTAATATGTAACAAAGCTGTAACTACAAATATAGAATATATTACAATTTTAAAGTAACTTGCCCAACACTGTTAGCTACTATGTTACTGTTTACATGCATGAGTCTCATGTGTGTTCATAAACATGCACGGTCCTGACCAAATACACAAAAATAAACTCATCAGAAAAATTGCAATTAGGTTTTATCCCTAAATCAGGCAGGTAAAATGTCCATCCATCTTGACTAAACTATTTCTGTTGCTTTAAACCATGTCTACTACTCTTTCTTCTTTCTTGTATTTGGTTTGGGTCGTTGAGTAATCTCAATTTAGTTTAAATTGACAATTGTAACCCTTTGTAATAACTGAGGAATTACTTTAGAATGAACAACATCCAAACAAAGCCAAGGTGAGCGCCTATTAGAGCCCTGCACGGGCCTGATTTCTGGGCCCGAGCCCGGCCCGGGCCCGTGAGGTTCGGGCCCGAGCCCGGCCCGGCCCGACAGACTTTCAGAATTATCAGGCCCGAGCCCGGCCCGCGGCCCGGCTCTTCCCTCTCACTCTCTCTCTCTCTTGCTCCCTTTCCAATATTTTCCAAATGCGTGATTAAACAGCGCTGCAACAGTTGACCTGTATTGTATGAATAAATAAACACTTCTATCTAAACGTAACATAAAGCACAGTGTTTATTTTTTATTGTTGGGAGGAACACGCATGCATTTGTTTCCCGCGAACACATACCGTCGATAGAAGCACTCCGCACGCGAACCGCTCCGTCCTCTCTCTTTGCAGAGGTTTGCCCACGCGGGGAAACCCCCCACGCCACCGCCCACATGGACGGCAGGTACATGTTTGTGGCAAGAGGTGGCGGGTCAAGACCATGGATGTATTATAATTAACGACGGGGCGAGAGGACATCGATAGAAGCACATCCGCACGCGAACCGCCCGGTCCTCTCTCTCAATACGACCGCTTTGCAGAGCTGTACGCACGGCGAGGAAAACTCCCACGCCACGGTCCACGGGGAAGGCAGGTACATGTTTGTGTTGAGTTGGCGGGTCAAGAGAGCAGGTGGGCAGGGAGAGAGGAGAGCGGGTGCTGCATTTAATGTCGCCATTTAAGTTGGTTAAAAATTAGCAGCACAACGCATTGGCAGGGGGGAAAAAACCAAGCCCGAGCCCGGCCCGTGTCCGACGCAATGATGCGGTAATGGGCCCGAAGCCCGGCCCGCGGGCCTTCGGGCCGTCGGGCCCCTCGGGCCTCGGGCTCAAATGCAGGGCTCTAGCGCCTATTGTCCCTCACATGGTACTGTCTTTCTTTTCTAGGAAATACACCTCTTCATCTCGCTGTGATGCTGGGACATAGAGGTAGGTATTTGATCTGCACTGGTATAATCTGTCAGATTGGTTGAGATCTATGTTTGATCTTACATCTGCAATCATGTTTCTTTAAAACGTTCAGCATTAATTTTGAAGCATAATTTGTATTGAATGAATACATTTAACTGATGGTGCTAAAAGTTAGCCATTACATCTGCTGCATTTCTGATAAACAATAATGTTGACGAGAAACAACAACATCCAGAAACAGATTTATAGAACGTGTACTAACACTCTCAATTGTGTTTTGAAGTGAACAGTAATAGTGTCGATATTTTATTATCAGAGTGTGCCCTTCTGCTTCTGGCCCACAATGCACCTGTCAAAGTGAAAAACGCTCAAGGATGGAGTCCTCTGGCAGAAGCCATCAGCTACGGAGACCGGCAGATGAGTGAGTGCCACTTCAGATGTCTTCCGTTAATTGTTAATATCACTATTGTGTTTTATGCTTTTTACCCTTGTTTGATTAGCTATCCATCTTTTTAGTTGCGTTATTCACTAGAGCAGGGGTGGTGAACACGAGGCTCTCGAGCCGCATGCGGCTCTTGGCCAATCAGAGTGCAGTTCTTTGCATGGTTGAATATGTTTAATACAATGCGGCTCTTTGCAAAATAATTGGTACATATTTCCCATAAACTGTAACAGTCTTTAAGAATTTTGACCAAAAATCCGACAATAGTCCTACAGACCCTGTTTCCCATCTCTACACACATGAATGAGAGTCTGTATCTCCCTCCTGTTCAAGGCGGCGTGTAAAATGCGCCTGTGCAGCAGCTTCACTCACAGCGGGATGTAGGTTAAACCACAGTCAGATCAGGCAGATCGTGGCACTGGGATCAGCTTCTGTGCTTTTCAAGTTTCTGATTATCCTACTCTTTATTTGATGAAAGTTGGCCCCATATTCACAGAAAAAGATCAGAATTAGGAAATGGGAAAAAGCGGAGCTCTAATGAAGCATATGATGTGAAGCGCGACATCGTAACGCGGAAAATACGCAAAGTCATTGACTTTTCTGTCACATGTGCTGAACTGTAACAAATGCAACATAAAACAGAATCTCAGACGTCCTCCAGAGGCTCCTGATTAAAGTGTATGAACTTTGTGCAGCCTAGAGTGCGTTCTCTGCACAGTCCAGTCAGGACCAAGCTGCATGCACTGAGCGCACAGGCCAGGGGCGAACCAGAGGAAGGGGCTCAGTGGGCAGGGCCCCTCATACAGTCCAGCATTAAAAATCTAATTCTGTCCCAGTCAGAGCAGAACAGCAAATGTCAGTTTATTTAATATATTTATTTAAATCTTAGTGAGGAGTAAAACCATTAAATCTAATACAATGATTGAAAAGAAAAGAAAAAGGCCAGGCATAAAGTTCTAGTTTATTGTAATTAAATATAACATTAAATTTAATCACATTAAACTACCGCCCCTGGATCTCGCGAATGGTCGGTGCCTTTGTGGCTCTTCACAGGATCAAGGTTGAACATTTCGGCTCTTGGTCTGTGACTAGTTGGCCACTCCTGGACTAGAGTCTGAGCATCCACATATTTTAATGTTTTAGTAAAACTTTGTGTCAATATTTATAACTCTCCATAGAGTTTTAATTTTTGTTTTAATTGTTTCATAAAGGCTTTACTAGTTCTATATGATCAAGGTGGTGGAAGAGTACAAGTTTCTTATTAATTTCGTAATTGATGTTAATCTAATGAACATGTCGTTTTTCAGTGTGAATCCTTGTAAAATCCACAATCGCTCTATTGTTTTATTATCTTTTCTATATCAGTCCTTTCAAAAGAACATCAGGTCATTAACGCTCCAAATATTTGTCTAATCATCTTTCTCCAGCAAACAAAATGATAGATTGGACATCACATTGTGACCTTGTTGTTTGGAGACTTATTGCAATCACCAGTTTGACTTATCAGTCAGCATGAATGGGCATGTGACTGTGTGGAGGACTTTTTAAGGACAATACAATTACTTTTTCCATGGGATATTTATTTAACTGCAGTGTGCTATCCGATGATTGTTTCAGCTAAAAAGCTAGACGTAGGGATTTTCTCTGCGCTCGTCATCCAGATGGGCTGGAGCAGCGCCTAAAGGAAGGCTTAGTGTAGAAAGCCCAGAGCTTACAGGCCGGTCACCCAAATGACATGTGAAAGGCACCGGGCTCCCTAATGGTTTTGTCTCTGCCGTTTTCCAAAAGCCGGTACATAACTCTCTTGCCGAAGCGCCTTAGCTCAGGTTTTGTGACAAAGCTCAGGGTCAGCTGTGGCCGCGCTGTGGGCTTGTACAAAATGACCTGTGCGCCTTTTTAGTATGCGGCGTGTGGCTTTGCTCCTGCACTGACAGGCTGGGGACGGGGAGCAGGCTGTGGCTCGGAGAAGGTCACATCACTTCAGGACAGGGGTGGAGGGGGGGTGGGAGGAGGCGGACGCAACGGGACAGGAAGGTCAGCCAGTGAAAAGCCCTGCTCTGTGGGCAAATCGGCTGCAGCACTGGCACACACGCACGAGGTTGTACAGTGCAGCCGCCGCCTCTTTGCGCTAAGTGCTCAGCAGATGTTGTGCGCGGGAGCAATGAAGCGCCCCCTGCTCCGACTAAAGCAGCGTCAGCGCTTCTCACGCTGTGTCACGACGGTCAGCTGTCCTCACTCCACTGTACACACAGCATCACCGCCTTTGTGCTTTCCTCTGTAGAAGCCTTTCTACTTTGTTACATGTTTTTGTGAAATATCTAATTATGATTTTTCAATTAGACTCAGTTTATAGTTCAATTTTTTACACATTTTTGTACATTTACAGGGTTCCTGCAGGACATTAAAAGTCATTGAATGAATTGTGCCAACTTCAAGGCCTTAAATGTCATTAAAAAGCATTAAATTGGATTCAAACTGGCATTAAATCTAAATTCATTGGAAATGAGGACATTGCTCAACAATTTAGAGTCTAATTTAAGCATGAACGATATACCCCATACACCCAAAGTGGACAAGAAAAGAAACATGTTTGTCAATAAAAAGCACATTATAATAACACAATGGATCCGGACAGCGATAAGAGTGCGGACAGTGTTTCCAGCATTACTTATTCATTACAGCGTTACGCAGTCTCTTCTGTGGAAAATGGTGATGTTCGGTGTTTGGTTTTTGGGGCAACGGACTCCAATCATGTTGAGGCCTTGGCCTCGGCACTCGTTTGGGGGTGAGAGATCCAAGTCGTCTCTGCGATCTTAACGGTAGTGTCCGTCACCAGGGGGGCTTTGACTTCCAATGTTTCCGTCTCGTCTCCTTCACCAGAACCCAGTCGCCCGGCTTATGCAGAGCTGCCTGCGCAGCCTGTGGCAGGGCGCTCCTGACCTGGGCAGACATAGAGGACAGAAGTGCATTAATTTCGTTACAATAGGACAGCATGTCGTTATCAGACAAAGAGGTACTTGGCAGATCTCTGGGTCCCGCTCCCAAGTTGGGCGGTCTGGCAAAGAGGATGGTTTGACCTTGACCTGACTCTCATATGCATGTACAAAGGGGCTAGGGGCAGAGCTTCGATCCAAGACAGGCCTGTATGTTCGCAGATTTTAACTAGAGTGCCATTCTCTCGCTCACACGCGGCTCCGCTCCAAGGGGCGTAACTGCAATGTTTACGTATATCAATTCCTCAATTACTTCCTCAATGACTTTTGCTACAAAGTGACTGCCGTTTTCACTAGAAATTTTTACACACGTGTGGAGAACCGACTTACACAACTCTCGTGTTTATCAGTTCTGCCGAGGCAGCTATTTGGCTCCGCTATATAGTACAAGCACGAAAGAGAGTCACATGGGCATGTGAGTGATACTGCTCAGATGTAATGCGGGCTCCCAGTTGGCGCCTCGGATGATCATGCAAACATCACCTTTTGTGATGTTTAGAGGGAAGGCCATTTAGAGCAAGACACAAGAAGGCCTTTGTCTTAAGTGTGAAAGGAGCAACCAGCAGAGGCCTTCGTGGCCATTGTGATGTCTTTAGGTGTGATGCAGAAAGCCGGCGCTTCAGTAGAAACTCAGTATGTCGCCATAGATTAAAGGCCCAGAAGTCCACCAGATAGTAGGTTTAGTTTGTGTATTTGCTGCGACTGGTTTTAGTTTAATTAACTCTAAAAACTGCCACAACACACTGCAATGTTTTTAAATCAAATTTTTATATATCTCTTATTTATTTGTTTCTCAGCTACCCTGAGGCCAAATAACTTGTGGGAGGGCTCATCTTAAAGCTTGGACTGTGCTCTTTTCAATGCAAAAGTCCCTATCACTATTAGTCCCGGAGATATCTGCCTTTACCGATATTGTAAAATATCCAAATATCGGACCGGTTGACCTCTATTAAAAGCATTACATTTGACTGGCTTCTGCCTGTATAATCCCTGATTTAAGACTGAAATATGAACTTCTTGTATAGACCTCTTGCACATTCCAGAATGTATTTGTCTGTGAACTTTCTTTGAACTCGGGGTGTAAATTAGAAACACAATTTGAGTTGTCGCATATTTGAAAATTGCAGGGGCTACAATTATTTTTTGTAAAATATAAATTCCTGAAACTAACAACAATAAATAACAATAAATGGTTTGCAGTTTTATTTATAGTTGTTGACTTGTTAGTCTGGCAGTAACTATTTTACTCATTATAAATGAGGGCATGTATGTGTTAAAAAAATTGCATAGTAAACTAGGGAAGCACAATTTTTATTTCAATCTATGTAAATTTCATTTGGTTTACAGCACGCACACAGTCGAGGTGTTCACTTTTGAGACAAAGCTTTAATACGAACGACAAAACTAGTGCAACACATCACACATTTGTGAAGATGTTTTCAGCTGATATCACATATATTCAATATATATCACCATGTGCTAATTGCGACTTATAAAATCGTACATTGGATTCAGTTGAGTGAGTGTTGCCCAACTATGATTTGAATCTTAGAAAAAAAACTAAAAGCGCCTTCAGAGAGCTCACACAAAGCTCCTTTATTCCCAGCCCTCGCATAAATAGGCACTCTGGTTTGAAATAGCCCATCCCTGTGGCGTCACCTTGTGTTCTTTCTGCAGTCACGGCGATCCTGCGTAAACTGAAGCAGCAGTCCAGAGAGAGTGTGGAGGATAAAAGGCCTAAATTACTGAACGCTCTGCGAGAGGTGAGCTCACAGCGGCTTTCACTTAAGACCGCTCCACTCCCCGCTGCCAATGTATTAACGCTTAATTATTCCTGCACTCACTGGTCCCCTGTATGCAAATGTGCACGGCATGCTTTTAAATACGTGTGTGTATGTGTTGTAACAGCGCATGTTAAATGCTTCACTGAATCCTAATGTGCAGCTGAGCTGTGAACTTCTAATGTGTCTGTTTTACAGCTCGGGGACTTCTACCTGGAGTTGCATTGGGATTTTCAGAGCTGGGGTACTTTTTTATTTTATTATCTTATTATCTTTAAAGCAAGACATGGCAGATGAAAACATAGATTTTTCTTTGACATCATAGTTTTAATGTCAGTAAAAAAATAGACCAAACTCGCCCCTTATTTATGGCGTTTTGTGCACTAGCGAGCCGGTGATTCCCCGGCAACGCTGCCTAGTCTCTCCCTCACGTACTCATTCACAAATATTGACATGTTTGGTATCCACGTGTTATAGGAAAGATGACGCTGTGATCCAAATATGGTAATTTCTGGGAGACGTTGTGGCTAAAGACGGGAGTAATAAAACCGTGCATGTGCAGACATTACAAAACTGATGGACCTGTTTTCCCAAAATGATGTTTCTACACTCTGTTACGACAATATCTCCGCTTTAGTGGCTCCTACAAAATCCAAACTTTCCAGTCTTGTACTTAACTATACTTATAGAGGATTTTAAATGTCTAATTCCTAGCCTGATTTATTGAACTTTGAACCGCAATAAAACATTTTCTTTCACTGATAAATGACTGTAAAAAAAATCACCTTTGAACAAATCTTTGTATCTAATAATATACCAACAGAATTAAACCATACATTTAAACCTTGCTCTATCTATTGGAAATATCTGCATTTTCTCATATTATTATATCACTAATCTACAGCAAATGTTTCAAATTGACCCGAGTAATGGATTTAGAGCGAGAGAGACCGCCAACAAGAGTGATATTGTATGAAAAAGATCCAACTGATTATTTTCCTACAGATGTATGTTTGTAAAGGGCTATAGATGAGATCCATTGATGGAGAAAATAGGTGTGCAGTGGGATAGGTGGATGGACGGTGGTCAGATTGATGAAAGAGTGACACATTTTCAGTGCAGTAATATAAAATCGATGTCTCTTGTATTCCAGTGCCTTTGCTGTCCCGGATGCTGCCTTCTGACGCCTGCAAAATCTACAAGCAGGGAACCAATATCAGGTGAGATTTAAAAAGAAATTGAGAGCACAGACTGTGTTACTCAACTTCAGACCTTCAGGAAAAAAAACTCTGATTGTGCATTTAGATCAAATACTGTACTTGCCTCCTCTTTTGCGGTTTAGACTTGACACTACGCTGATAGACTTCAACGATATGAAATGCCAACGCGGGGACCTTAGCTTCATTTTCGACGGCGATGCGGCTCCGTCTCGGTCATTTGTGGTTTTGGACAACGAGGCGAAAGTGTATCAAAGAATACACCACGAGGTGCGCAGGACCCCGTCGCTCTCGCACACCGTTTTATACCGGCTTGTGTAAACTGTCGCGTGTCCGCAGGAGTCTGAAATGGAGACGGAGGAAGAGGTGGATATTCTCATGAGCAGCGACGTCTACTCTGCCACTCTGTCCACAAAGTCCATCACATTCTCCCGCAGTCAGATCGGCTGGCTCTTCAGAGAGGATAAAACGGTAAAGGACTTTTATTTGCTCCCAGTTTCGCTTACTCTGCAAGTATTCTGAAAAACTTGCAGAATATTCTTTTCCCTGATAATCATGCTCGTAGTCTACAGCAAAAGTTTCAAACGCGTATCTTTTTATTTTCCTTTCCACCTGCAGTGTCTCGCCTTAATGGGTGGGCTCGGCACAATGCTTTTGCGGTCGCTAGACTCCATTTGAAGTGAATAGACCTTTTTTTCCCCCCGATTCCTGTGAAGCGGCGAACACAGGTGTAAGTCATAAAACCAATTACGCAGCATCTGGAACCGGTAACAATAATGGCTGTTTAATCGTTGCAGGAAGTCTTGTAAACGGTCAGGGAACATTAAAAATCCATGTTTGGGTAAATAAACACTGCATCTCCTCTGAGAATAAAGCCACCGCTAATGTTACGTTAAAGTGGGTCATATATTATGTTCTAGAGAGACTACTTAATGACTACATTTATTGTGAATCGTTACGGAAAAAGACCCTGGGCTTCCATATTTTTGTTTCTAACGCGTCTCTGTATCTGTGCAAAGGAGCGCGTCGGAAACTTCCTGGCCGACTTCTACACGGTGAACGGTCTGGTGCTGGAGTCGAGGAAGCGGCGCGAGCACCTGAGCGAGGAGGACATCTTGAGAAACAAGGCCCTCATGGAGAGCCTGAGCAAAGGGGGCAGCATCGGAGAGCAGAGCTTTGAGGTGAGGCTTAAGCCAGTGTTTCCCGACTGGAGGAACGCTTAGCAGAACAATGTTTTGTTCATTTCCAACTGAGACATTGTTATAATTTTTAAAAAGGTCTAGTAATGACAAGTGCATGATCGTTAATGTTGGCATCTTTGTAACTCTTTTAGCCTGTGAAGAGACAGTCCCTCACCGCACCAGCCCCTAACACCATTTCCTGGGAGGAATACATTACCGCGGAGCATGGAAAGTATGTGTAATCCTAATTGTGTACTGTTGATACATTTTCCTGATGGTTAAAACAGAATATGGTCACCTAAAGTAAACTAAATACATCGGTTTGACTCAAAATACTCCCCAGATCCCCCAACAATTGTACTTTACCTGCTACACACAACATTCAGGAAGTATCACTAACAAGACCACATCTACTAAAACTTCATGTGAAATAAAGGAATTAAAAGCCATATAGATCACCTCCTGCACTACAAAAAGTAAATGGCAAGCATTGGCTTAAATGGCTTGGAATTGAGGAAATGTTTTGTTTAGAGCGGTTTTCACTCATTTCCACTTTTTCCCTGATCTGCCCATATTTACTTTGCTAGTTTGAAGACACTTCAGACTAGTTTAAAGGTTCGCTTGAAATAACAAAGTAAAGCTGCCAATGGGATGAGACCAATTTTCTTACCCGATTGGCAAAGAAAGTTACCAGAATAAAAGACGAAAAATATTGAAACAAGTGAAATAATCCAGGTCAAATGCCTAACTACATCTTAATAGTCAAAACAGCTGAAATGTTTATGCTCAAATTGACACATTCAAACTAATCTAATTACTTTTTGCAGTGTGAAGTCCACTTTAAACACTGCTTAACTTTGACTATACTTTGACTTTACATAACGGTGTAAATTCTCAGTCATCCAGGTGGTTAATACAATCTTCAACCTATAATGGAACAGCTGGACTGAAACGAGAAGTCAACGTTTCATATAAACCTGACAATAGTTATTTTTTTGTGCCTGTGATGTCACATGGGAGACTAACGTCTGCTCAACACAGTTATTATAAATTGTGCTGCTGTAGAAGTTCAAACATGCTGATAGTATAGTTTATATATTATGAAAAGCCGGCGTCTTCATCTGTGCATCTCCCGCTTCAGGCCGCCTCATCTGGGGAGAGAGCTCGTATGCAAGGAAAGCAAGAAGAACTTCAAAGCCACGGTGGCCATGAGCCAGGATTTCCCTTTGGGCATTGAGTCGTGAGTACAGCCCACTTTCCACTCATCGTTTGGGTTACAGTAATAAACTTGAACTGGCACTGCGTTTTTGAACTCAAGATGAAAGATACTTTTGTCCCACAGTGCCTTCGCTTACAGTCACTTAGACTAGCAGTGGGGACTTCAGGCCTTGGCTGCTCTATCTAACATCTAGAGATTTTAGACACAGAATCTGATTGTAAGGTTTAACAAAAATATCTGTTTGTTTAGTGGTATTCTAGACAATAAAGACGTCAAACGGACGGAATTCAAACAGATTTTATAGCGTCCTCAAAGGTTAAAATTATTATATATTATATTATTCATTATAATCAGTACTCTTGTGGGTACCAATACTGGATAACGTGTATCTGTACTACATAACACGCGTAAAATTAAAGATACTTGAGTGTGACTCGCTCGGGAGCAACTTATTTTCCTAGAGCGGCTAGAGCGCCCTCTAGCCGCTCTAGGAAAATAACAAACATGTGAAATTATATATTTTTGAATGATGTAATTCGCACCTGTGTATAAGTCGCACCCCCAGCCCAACTATGAAAAAAAGTGTGACTTGTAGGAAAATACGGTATCTTTATTTTGTGCCAAAATGCATTTGTCTTGTACCATATATAGTACTGGACTGATTCATTCGTATCATGTGACTGGAGCTGCTCCTTTATCCTCGGTTTGTCTGAAAAGATGGGTAAAGTGTTTTGCCCAAGCTCATGGTTGCTGTATGGACTGGTTGGAGCTGGGATTGAACTGCCAAACAAATTCGACGCTCTGTAAGACTTGAGTCAGAGGCTGGTTTCAAATTCAGATGGAGTGTGTAAAAGTTTACGGAGGCTGTTTGATGAAATGCCTGTCATGTTCGGAGGCAGCGGTGTAAAATATGAGCAGAGCATAATGCAGTTTAAGTGCCTTTATCTCTTCCTCTGAACTAATGCGTGCCGGCTCCGCGGGCCCGGCCTAAACACGCTTAATGGCTTTTTAATGCGATTCTTCTCCCTCTTTCGTTTTGACAAAATATGCCTCAATACTTTCGCCTCCTACAATGTTACATTTCACTTTAATAAATGGCCACCACGGTTAAAACTGCATTTGTCTTGTACAATATATTTCAGAAGATAACAGCCTACATTTTCATTCAGCATCAGACTCTAACCTCAGAGAAAAGAAATGGAGAAAGATCTAGTATTGATGTTTTATTTTTAATTGTATTTTTTTATTCTTTGTGTTTTAGGTTGTTGAACGTGTTGGAGGTCGTCGCCCCATTCAAGCACTTCAACAAGCTCCGAGAGTTCGTCCAGATGAAACTTCCTCCGGGGTTTCCGGTCAAACTTGGTGCGTATCAAAGGAGAAAATCCAAACATTTGAATGTTTTTTTTTCTCTGTAATGAATGTGCTCATTGGTGTTCAGGAGCAAATGTTTACATGACCAAATGATCTAAAAGCCCTGAAAGCCTGAAATGCATGTATTTGCTGATGAAGTGGTAAAAGGCAGGGAACTATATCTAGGATTGTGATCTATCATATGTCATAGAGCATAATCCTTTGCTCTAGTTGGGAGTATCCTACATGACAAAACTCCACTGTAGAAGAACGTATTTTAGTCTTTTCAAATACTCAAAAACACAGATTATTATGGTTTTATTTTGTTGTTTTTTTGCGAGCTTTTCAATAATACCGTTTCATCTCTCTTCCTTCCCTTTTCTCCAGACATCCCGGTTTTCCCCACCATCACGGCCACCGTTACTTTCCAGGAGTTCCGCTACGACGAATTCGACGAGTCCATCTTCTTCATCCCTCCGGAGTACAAGGAGGACCCCTGTCGCTTCCCTGACCTCTGACCTGTTGTCTGAACCAGCAAATCTATCTGCGGCCAGGGGAAAAAACTTCCAAAATCAGTGTTCGTTTTCATATTATATCTCTATATCAATATATGTATGTTTCAAAAGGGAACTGGTCAGTGATCAGTTGCGTTTTCATTTTTGATGGATCCAAAGCAGGTCACTGCAAATCAGAGTGCCATCTTGTCCATGTTTGTGGGCCATACGTTAAGGTTCTATATTATGCGTTATTCCGACTTTTTGGAGCGTCTCGAAAACTCCCCTTGGACTTGACATGTTTGAAAATGTAGCTGTACACAATGCCAGCAGAGGGCGCAAATCTGCTTCTTGTGCTGCAATGGAAAGGGAAGACCATAAAAACTCAGGAGCTCCGTGGATCCCTCCGTGTGATGTGCGTCGGAGTGTGGGCTGGCGTTTGAGTGCGCTAGAGGGAGACAGACTAAATATGCAAGATTTCTGAAACATGCACGAACGTTGTTGGTGAGGATATGACATAATGTGGTTAAAAGAGAGGAAAAAAAGTCGGATTTACGTAATATAGGCCATGAAAAGAAACGAGTGGTAGCTTCGTCATCGTACTTGCAATCCACAAAGTGAGCGGCTGGTTGTCTGTTCTGTGCTGCTGGACTTTTTTCATTTATCTTCTATTATAACTATTATCAAGTGAAACTATTGAGACTGCTATGATGTTTGAATTCTCACTTTTGAAATTGCACTGATGGTCACCTGTAAATAAGTCATCTCAGCGCGTAGAGCATTAAGAATAATACTGAGAAGTGGTATTGGGTAAAAACAAAGGGACGGTATGGGGATGTATGGGGAATATGTATGTCCTGTCAAATTAAGGCAGCTCTATTTGGCTTTTTTGAAAATGATTGCACTTTGATGTTAAAAAATTAAGTAAAAGGGTAAACATTGTGTTGATATGAGTGCATTGGGTTTTAGACGGGAAGAAAAGTCTGTTGTGGTGCTTCTAAATGTGTTAATACTACACGGACAAATCCTGGAAAACTTGTACTTTGATTTAAGCATGGTAGAGGTTTTCAAATATTGCTGACTGGACTGGGCTGCTAAAATTTAAGCTAAAGAGATGAGGTTTGAAGTTTGAGAGAGGGGTAGAGGAGGCCATTTTGGAAATCGGTGGGGCAATGTCTGTCCTGACACATGGTAACTAAGGGTAATGAGGATCATGCTTTCCGCAGCACTGCCTCCATGTTACCAAGAAAATACCAATCATGTTTACTCGTGATTTAAAGTCTCAATACGTTGTTAAGAGTAGTGACTGCCATATTACCAGAAAGTAGTAAATGTGTCCTGTTTTTATCATTACCGTGCTAATAACTGTGCTGTGAAGTTTCCTGTTAAGAGAGCGTCTCTTCCCCATACAGCTTCAAACCCAACACTACCACTTGAATATTGTTTATAAATAATGTATGATAAAATTCTATTGTATACTCAATGGAGTAACACACTGTGTAGCAATACATTTCCAGAACTTCAGAATGTTTTTACACCGCTGGGACAAGGTTTAGCATAAAACGCATTGCTAACAGTTGAATATCCATGCCTTTCCCCCGTGCAGGGTGCAATCTCTTGTATCTTCAGGTTAGCTCATCTTACCTCTGTGTTGTACAAATATGATGTGAGTGAACAGTACTGTAACGAGCTGTTGTGTGTTTGTAATGGAGAGAACGTCTTTGGGATATCAAGTCAACTATACTTGGTTTATAACTGCACTGATATAAAGGCATGCCATGGCTACAGAGGCCTAAAAGGATCACACATGCATCTTTAAGCTAAATACTATATTCTTTGTTATATTGCCTAAAGAGCAACTGTAACACTAACACTTTGAAACAGATGTCTAGTGCTTATGTTAAAGCTCCCCTCGATGGTAGCTACTTTTTGTAATCCAGGGAGAGTCCAAGCTGTGAAGTTGAAATTGCTGGATATTTCAAAGCTGTCAAAAAAAAAAGGGGTGGGGGGGAGAAAAGATTCCAATCCACTTAGTTGTCTCCGGCTTTCTGCAACCATACCTATTTCACATCCCTTTAAATAAAGCACCAGCATCATGTTTCAACGCAAATGCTCGTCTGTCTTGTTTTTTGTCATGTCACAAAACTCCAGAACAAACTGCCATCTGCCGCGCACCAGAGGAGAGTAGAGAGAACATTTACTCAGTGCTGGACTGCCCATTTTTGACCAAACCTTGGAGTAAGATTTTGTTGCTGGGAGCTGGACAAAAAAGGACTTACAAATAGATCCCATTTATATTCAATAATAAATGGAACATGTCGTTGGAAATGATAGGATATATAATTGAAAATGATATTTACAGGATTATGTTGTATTTTAAGAGCTTTTAAAAAAAATGTAAAATATGAAATGTATGCCAATAAAACACAAGACAGAAAGACTTACTGTAAGTATAAGGTAAACAATTGGAAGGAAAAATATACAGCAAGGGCAGACAGTATTTTAGACTACACTTTCATATACAGCACAGATTACGCTGTGCACGCAATGATCTATATCTTCTATAAGAATATGACACAACTGAACTAACTGGCTGTTACCACTTTGCAGCAACAGTCCTGCTGGATTTTAATGCTGACACTCCACAGAAAACTCCCCTTCAGATAACTTCAAAAGTCATGTTAACTCCAGCCAAATACAATGAAGCCAATCTCAATAGTTTGAACCATGTACAAGATCAAATTCTTTACCAAGTCTATTTGCTCAATAGTGAATATGTGCACACAACAGACTCACGTCTGTACTGCATGAACATCCAGATATAGAAGCACAGATCACACCGGTATATTGATCATTGTAAACTGAAGACAATGCTCAAAGGGTTTCTTAAAGCCACACCATGTAGAATTGATTTTTGACAGATATTTTCATCATTGAAAAAGTACCTCATAAAAGCACAAACAAACATGTGCCTTTGTTGTGAGCGGCTCAGCTCTCCTAAGACATGACTGTAACTTTACTGGGAGAGGGTACGACTCCAGCTCGTCTCCATGGAGATGTCGACTAAAGGCAGCAAAACTTGAGATTTAAACAGGTTAGCTTCTCATCAAAATCCATTCTTTGATAACCCACTGCAGTACGCATGTTCTGTGTTGAGCTGCTCATTAGGAGAATTTTGTACTGATGGCAACAGTATAGACCAAAATGTTACACAGTGTGCCTTTAAGTACATGTACACGAGTAACCCTTTGAAGTTAAGTAACTTCAAAGCACTTCTTGGAGAAAGTTTGAGTGACAAAAGCTTCAAATTGACCAGTGAAAATGAAATGAAGTTGCATTTGAACCCCCAAAAAATATAGGCTACATTCTCTTGTTCTCCCTAACATTAAAGATTGTTCAATTACAAACTTTGACAGAGGTAGCCACTAAATTAAACAGTTTGTTGTGGTCCGTATAAATTCATTTAACTTTCTCAACATGTGTGTTGCATCCCAGTTCTTCACAGACGTGTTTATAGGTCCCGTTTTACAACTTGCAGGGTCACTTTACATGGTCACTGCCCAGGGATGCTAGAAAACTGTTAAGTTCACCCACAAATATCTGAGTCTACAAAATACTAGAGGACAAAAAAAATGTCCTAATACTTGCAACTTTGCATTGCTGGTAGTCAGAAATCTATTGACTTTTTTTTTTTTACTGTATTATTACATTTTCAACAAGTACTTTTATGCTGGTCTGTCAGGTCAGCAGTCTTCCCCATGTGAATTCTACTGAACCACTAAGACAATTTAAAGTGTCAGGGACCCTTTGCAGTTGTTTTGGATTCATTATCTGATGAAAGGGAAACATTTCGAGCCCATATAGTCCCTTTTCACAATATTGTAATATTCTGAGATTTATAATTTGTTTTTACACCAAAATAAGAATAAGCCAAAAGTATAAATTATAATGGCTTCACATATCTCACTCTGAATGTCATGAGACTCATGTTTCACATTAGAAGTTGAATTACAGAAATAAATGAACTTTTGAATTTCACCTTTAAGTGTGGCGTGGGCATATAAGAGCAATTGTTGGAAGCTCTGATTCGACTAAGGCACGTGCAGTCTGTAAAGTCCCCCCCCCACCCCCTTACAGTGACCAATACCAATTCAAAGTGCAACAAGAAAGTAATGCAGCCATGATTTTTTGACCAGAGAGGTTTTAATTAAAAAAAGTAATCATTGATAAAACACTTCCAAATAACATGAAGCAATAATACAATTGTCAAAACATGGAGATAGAGTAGGTTAATACATGAATAAGCTCAAATGTAAAGATATCACGGATGAAGACAAAATCAGAAGCAAGCAGTTTATGGCAGAGACTAACTGCAGTTTGTAACTACGGCTATTAAAAAGCTGCATGACAAACAACGTAATCCCTAAAACAAAAAATAACTTAAAATCTGCATTGTACATTTGAAGAAGAGATGACAATTCTGTGCAGAGGAAAAGACAGTTATAACTTATCACATTTCTTCAGACCAGAAAACTCTTTGTGTGACAAAACATATGGGTTACAGTTGGGACGGCATTAGTCGCTCACATCCATGTCCTCTTCGTGGTTATCGTCGGAACCGTTAACTTTGACCGCCTTCACCACCCGCGGGCCGTTGTCTTCGGAGCGAGGAGACATGGTGTCCTCTGAGCCCTTACGCTCCATGCGCTCCTTCTCACTGTCATAACCTTGCTCCTCTTCGTCATAGTCCCTGGTGACCTACAACAAGACAATCAAAGGGAATTGGTTTAGACATTTTTACTAATCGATAATACAGCTATACAGTTTCAGCATTAGACTACTAAAACTAGAACTTTTGAAACAATGAATGAGATTAAAGCAGCACCAAGCTTTACCCACTTTATCTGTACTAATCTAGGCATCACACATCTCCATGAAAAGGTCTCCAACCTTGACATCCTTCTCCGACTCTAGCTTCCTCTCCTGGTCACGCTCCTTGTCTCTGCTCCTCTTCTTCTTGCTGCTGGTGTGCTCGCGGTCGTCACGGCTGCGGTCTTTGTCACTGCGGCGTTCCCTTTCCCTCTCCTTATCCCGCTTCTTCTCCTTCTTGTGTCTGGAGAAGAAGAATGACAGTGAATATAGACGTTTATAAATCAACTTCACACTTGAGGGGTAGGTCACTGTACTCGCCTTCGAGGAGAGGGAGACCTGGATGGAGATCTCTTGGGAGACTTTCTGGGGGATCGAGTGACACTGCGACTTCGCCTGCGCCTCCTGTGGCACAAGATTGAAAAAAGTTACAATCTGAAAATAATAGGAAAAACGTACGTTCAAATGGTTGTAAATGTGGTGCTCACCGACTGGCGCTGCGTGACCTTCTGGCTGTGCTGTAACTTTTAGGTGGAGTTCTTGATCTTTTTCGTCCTTCGTCCTTTTTTCTATCTCTGTAAAAACATCATTGTTATCAACGTCGCACTTGTGACATTTGAAACACAGTACAATGAATATGAAGTGGAGGGGGACCTGCTTCGGGAGCGTTTGCGGTCTCTGGAGCGACTGCGTCTCCTGCGGGGACTCTTGGATCGTCTCCTGCTGCGTGAGGCGGAGCGTCGCCTCGATCTGCTCCGCGTGCGCCTACACAGTGTTATTACACATTATTAGTATCATTAGTCATTAAATCTGTGTGATCACAGAGACAACATTCATTTGAAGTACCTGTGCCTTGAACGAGATCTGGACCTCCTCCTTCTAGACCTAGACCGTGAACGAGAGTGGCGCCTTTTGCTGTCCTTGCCTGAAAAGAAAACACTTGATTAATATCCTTTTGACTTTAGTATTAGTTACTGAGCAGAATGTTCCTCACTTCCAGGTTCAATGGCCGCAGAAATAAGAGACTGTGCTTCTCTGACTCTCTTCATGGCAACTTCAATTTCTTTGTTTGATGCATCAGCCTTCAAGCTCGCGCTCAGGTTCAAACCGACAGCCAGTGGGTTCAGTCTAAATAATCAAAAACCTTTGGTAACTCGATGCACAGCCACAGTTAAAAGCAGTTGGGCTTTTGTGATACTCAGTGCCTTACTTTGGATCCGTCATGAATTTCAGTAACTGGTCAGCCGCCTGTGGGTTCATGTTGGCTCCAGGAAATCCAAACGCAGCCAATGCGTCCATGTTCGGGGCACCAAACGGATTTGCACCCAACTGAAAAATATATTCAGACAAATATTACAGTTATGACATCTCAACGTGTACACAATCAGAATAGCCAGACAAATATGTGAAACTTAAAATCAGACCTAACACAATGGACCTAAAAAGGCACAATATATTTCTATAAAAGCAAGATAAATCCTACCGCGTTGGGGAGGGGGTTGGGAGTGGGAAGAAGTCCTCCTCCAGGCAGGATTCCTGCAACAGCATTTGCTGGTGCCAGCAGTGACAAAGCTTTGCTCTCATCTGGGATCGAACCTAAGGACACAAACCAGGCATTAGACGGGAACATTACGTCTCACAAACAGAGCAGAGGCATAAAAAGTCCTCACACCGCATTTCTTCAAATAAAGGTTCAGCAAAATGGTTACCTTACAGATCTGAGGTCTCAAAACAATGATTGCAGCAAAATAACTATTGCTGAAAGTACCACACTACTCCAATAAACACTTCCAAAAATCACCTGAACGTGTTTTTTAAGTCATGAACCAAACGTAAGAAAGCACAGCTGCTTCTCCAGTTGGGTGTGCCCTCATTTTTCATATAGACTCAAACAAGCGACTCGCGTGGGCGGCTTGGCTACTAAAAGCACACAGAGAAAAATCGAGATACACACAAAAGAGAAATTTAGGGAGTTGTCAAAAATAATACCAAAAAACAAAATATGTGCTGCATGACATTAACACTAAAAGGGGAATGCTAGAGTGCCTGCAGTAAATCATTGTTCTGGTGCTTACCTGTCACAGGATCGATTTATCAAATCAGGCACAAAAGGCATGATTTAAAATTTAAAATTTGAATTTGTGTTTTATCAGTGCAATTTATTAGAAATTACCAGGATTAACATTTTGTTAATCTACCTGAAACCACTGAAATACAGGCACCAAACAGTGACAACATGTAAATATAGAACACACAGGAGAAAATCTGCAGTGGTGGCCTTTTCAGCAGGGCCTGGTTTACAGGACTGGCTGCAAAACACAACAACAAAAGGAGACCACCGTTAACTGGGATTGTACCAACATGTGGGCTGCTCATTCAGATAAGTTATGGTGACAGTTCTGCGTTTTAATGCATTGGTGGTAGTTTTCCAGAAAACCTTTATAGACAGTTCTATTGCTTTAAATGCATCTGCTTTAGCTGTATTACACATAAAACTTTAGAATTCTTTACATGAATAAAAAAGGTTTGACAACATGTGCGTGTGTGGAAAAATCAACTGTGTCGACCACAGTGGCAGCTAGTTAGAGTAGCTGTTTATTATTTATATGTAGCTGTTAAAAGTCATGTGTTGTATAATGCTCCCAGACACCTACATTTCTCCTGAAGAGTGGTTAGTGGTCATCATCACTGTAGTCTAAGTTACATTTTGCCATTTTGGAACCGAGTCGTTTCTCAATCGTTTTACTTTTTAAGTTGTCGTTGTTATTACACTTAAAAACTGTTAATTTGTTTCTTTTTCCTTGATGCTCATTCCATCAATCACCTAATAGCTTCTGATGGGACCGTCTTACACTGACACACTGTACTTTAAATGCAAGCCCAAAATGTATTTCTGGGTGCAGCATAAACTATTTCAGCCCTATTGAGGTAAACAACCTGGAAGAGACAAATTAAGACAGAAGAGAGAGGGAAAGAGAGACAAAAGACAGGGTGGGGGCTTGAATGCTTGCTGGCCTTTGCAAATGCCTAGAGTCCCCTGTTGGCGGGCAGAGGAGCACTTTGAGCCATCAACGAGGGCAGTGCCTTCTTCACTACAAAAATCACACACACACATACACACAACACACAAACAACAAAGAGAAGTTTAACAGAGGAAAGTGCAACATGGGTGAATAAAATAAAATGCATTTATGTATAAAAATCATTCCTCAATTCATCACTTGGTAATGGATTGTAATGTTTTAGTTAGCCAAACCTTGCTCAGGTGTACTCAGTGGTTTGGATGTGACGAAATAAACATTCACTTTGCAGCAGGCCTTTAACATAATATTTTATTTTTTGGTTTCGTAAACTGGTGGTGATGGATAATGGCATCATTCAAACAAAAGGACACGCACAACTTTGGGAATGGCTTTATACAAACCTTCGGCAAACGGGACCACAATCAGAGCTCTGTCCAGAAAGACTGTGTTGGTGAGGTGCTGAGACACTCCGACTGACTCCTGCTCCTGGAACTTGACAAAACACACTCGGGATGTAACTGGCATCGGCGAGTCACTGCAGAGGAAGCACAACGCATGTTAAATGGTGAAGGGACGACAATACAATACAATACTTCTACATTTATGTCCTGTCCATGGCGTGACTTCTTAACCGGGGAGCTGATGCTGAAACAACAAATCAAGTATGCTGAGTACACTGGGGTGTTTCGAGGGTGCACTTTGACCCATTGAGTCAATACGTTATGTAATATTTATTTTCCTACATAACAGAGCTGCATAATATATCACCAAATGACATTATTGCAATATCCACATCACAAAAAGCCACAAAATGATGCAAAATGGCAACTTTAAAACACGCAAGAGACCTGTTTCCGTCTTGTTCCAATATTTGAATGTCTTGTTAACGTCTCGGGTTATTTTTGTTGAGTTTTAATGGAACGTAGTACAATGAGAACAGTTAAAATATCGCAGTAATCGCTATCGCGATATCCAAGACAGTTATCGAATATCTTTTTTTCCCCTCATATCGTGCTGCCCTAAAACTTATTTGCCCTTGTGGTGCTAATCAAGGTTTTCTTATCCACTTATTTTGAACTTAAACAGTACATGTTATCTTACATTAACGCATTGTCTTCAACAGTTTACCCTGAACAATGCCACTAATTGTTGATAACGTTCATCACAACCATGGTTCAGATATGATCTTTGTTAAATGCACTGGGCAAATTACACAGACTAAATTAATGACTTAAACTTCTGTGTCGCCGAGTAATCAATGACAAGTCACTTAATGACCAATTTAGCGTTAGGCTAAAGTAGAGCATTGGAAGCTAGCTAGCGTTACCACATTAGCACACTAGGCCCGCGCCATTTATCAAGAGATCCAAACATAAATGTTACACACAACGCATGCTAATCAATTGTACACGAATTACATCCCAATATCTTCAATACTGTTTTACTTACTCTGGGGGAAACAACTTTAACTCTTCGATGGTTCCGAGGAAACCGAAGAGTGTGCGCATCTGTTCGGAGGTGGTGCTCGGCGACACATTGGTCACCTGCACTACCTTCGTGTTGAAATTCATTTTTGCCGGCCAAACAGAAAAACTATATATGCACGACACAACGAAAATAACCGAATACACTTGTGAAACGGGGACCGCGCGTAGTAGCACAACGCATCTATTTTTTGAGGAGAAACTACTGGTCGCAGCCAAACCGCTCTTCCGCCATCTTGGGTTATCCTCCTCTCGATTTGCGCATGCGCGTCATCGATGCCTGACACAATGGGTTTTCATCATCGCTCATCTTCTATCAACAAAAAAGGTACACCATTTAACATCTCGGTGTGTCTAGGCCAGTTTCAGAATTTGTTTAGAAACACGAGGCAGAAACGCAGATTAAGACGAATTATATTACATGAGAAGTAAAACATGTGGCCTCTAAATGGCTGCCAGTCATTCTGTCTACTTTCCAACAGATGTCGCCCTCTGTTTCTTTCCCAATAACTTATAATAGATCCATGCTTGCCCTCAACCAACTTTACACCAAAATCTAAGCCATTATCCAATTCAAATATTACGCTGCTGCATACCATGAACAAATGTTATTATTTTTTTAACTGCCTGCTTCATCAGTGGCTCCTCCTCTACTGCTAACAAAAAAAGAAAAGAAAAAAACAATCAAAACAAGACCTACGCCTGGGCAAAAGTGATCCACATACACTGAAGTCTATTATATTTAATTTAATTTTGTATTTTATGTAATTAACCGATTTGTATTTTCTCCAGTTCGGCTTTACCCAAATCTAAAAGATTCTGGACTGAAGCTTACAGACTGCCAGTGTAACGCCTCATTTGAAAGCTAAGACCTTCAAATCTGATCTTAACTGATCTTTTACCTTGCATTGTTGCCGGGTTGTCGTCACTTTTCCCCCTTTTTTCGTCCCATATTTGCCACTATTTTTTAACTGCACGTTCATGTATTTTTTTTTGTCACTTTTTTGTCACATTCTTGTTGTTCTCTTGTTACTTTTTTCTTGCTCTTTTGTTTGATTTTGTTGGGCTTTTTTATTGTGTTTTTTTCACATTTTACTGCACTTTCATCGCTTTTTTGTCACATTACTTTTTGTTGCGTTTTCATCCTTGTTTTCTTCTCGTTTCTGTGACTATTTTGATGCTTTTTTCAAGCTTTTAGATTTGGGTAAAGCCAAACTGGAGATGATATGCTCGGTTCAGCTGGGGGTTAAGAGGGTAATATCATTTGGATAGGTTGCTAAGCATGTTTGAGATCCGGGTATTTTTAACCACTGGCAATTAAATTATATGAATCTTAAAGTTTTAAATAATGTGCCGATGTTTATTCACAAAATTTGCTGTCACAAGTATTGTGGAAACTGTCCGTTAATAGAGTTTGTTCCCAGGAGAAACAAAGACCTGATTGTCCCGCTGCCATGCTCCGTCATAATCCCCACACCTGGATTAAAACTGGGCTGAGAAAAGGAAATTAACGCGCTGCATTTAGAATGGACACGCTTCATATGTTTAACTTTGTCATGTTTTTATTTTAATTGCAGAATATCTCAAGACATGACAGCACCTAGAGAGAAAGGTGCCAGAATTCTCTTCATTTAGCCCCATTGCAAAAGCACATTGCTGGTGGGTCGAAACGGAGTGCCTCATTCATTTCAACATAACCTAAGGCTCAGTGATTTGCATTTCCCCACATACGCACTCGCTTGTGTTTTTATGTATGTAAAAACAATACCGTCTTGAGTACAATCAACATTTGACTTGTCCAATACATTTTGCCCTATTACACACAGACTCAGAGGCCTACAGGGAAATCTAACAAGCATGACCCAGCATTAACTATTTCGTACGACACTGGAGCAATCACATGGAGGGTTGCAACATTTAAGCGAAGCATAGCCGTCTGTAATAAAAATTCTCCATCAAAAATAAATCCGGTTTTAGCAGCGTGGCCATTGAGCCATCCAGCAGAGGATATGGGCACAATGGTATTCTTGTTCACGCAGCGACGTGATTGGCCAAGGCAAAGGTTTTGCGTTATAGATTGCAGTCAGTGTTTAGGGGGGGGGCCTTTCTCGGATAAATAGGCTAAATCCTAGTGGGGATAAGAGGAGTTCAGTTCACCAGTGACCAACAAGTGGCTTTGAGTGGCACAAAGACAAGGAACAACGATGGTCAGCCGGTAAGGAGCAAGTTTACTGCAATGCACAAGGCTTTATATTACAAGAGTAATATAAAGTAATTGAAATACTAAATGCTGATAACAAATGTAACTTATCCGTTCATTTATTGAAAGATTTGAGCATCCAGCTGGAGGCTACAGGAAGATATTTGAAACATGTGAAGAACTGTCCGACCCACTTCCAGCAACAGTCACTGGTGAGTTCTGGACCTTCTCATTCCTCGCTTTGTACAGTTGTCTGTAAACATATTGAAACAGGTCAAAACCTTAGACTATGTTTTGTTTTGTTTTCCAGGTCGGATTCCCTCGTTTCTCAAGGGAAGCCTCCTCCGCCTCGGGCCTGGCCTGTTTGAAGTGGGAGATGAGCCTTTCTACCACCTCTTTGACGGACAGGCGCTCATGCACAAATTCGACTTCAAGAATGGCCAAGTCACCTATTACAGAAAGTGAGAACAAAAGGGCGGTCATCGAAAGTGCAGCTTGATTTTTAGATCTAAAAAGTGATACGCTTACTTTGTTTTGCGCTCGCCAGGTTTGTGAAAACAGACGCTTATGTGAGAGCCATTACAGAGAAGCGTGTGGTGATCACGGAGTTTGGAACCTTTGCCTACCCAGATCCCTGCAAAAATATTTTCTCCAGGTACGTTTTACAGTAGATATAGTCGTCCATTTTGATGTTATACTTTGACTCGAATGATGCTATAAACTACTAGTAGAGGAACAAATGAGAAGAAAGGTTATACTCTCCTGTGCTGGGGGAGTTACATTACAATAATAGCATGGCAATAGTATTAGTTTAGTTTAGTTTATTTGTTTATTTGAGCAGTACACATAGTGCTCAAAAGGAGTGGGCTGAAGCAAAAGCTTATGAGTGCCCACCCCCAAGTGCAATAAAAAAAATAAAAAAAGAACATTACAAAACATTTCAAGCAGCTACATTCGTACAGACCAACTTACAAACTTACAAAAAAATATATGTTTATACAATTAATTGAAACAACGCACAACTACAACAACAATCTTTTTTCATGCACGATATCCAGAACAAAGCAGTCAAAATAAAATAAAAATGTGATCCTTAATATATTTCTTTCAGATTTTTACCCTTGATAACCGAGAGTTACTTTTATGTTATGAAGGTACATTAATAGGTATTATACTCCGAGATCTTGATACTTCCCAGTTGTCATTACCATTCTCAGTATAATTTTAATTTGGGTGTAATTTCCATAATCATTATTATTATATATTTATTTAATTGAGTTATATGTGAAGTATGCTGTAGCCCTGCATAGTGTGGTGCATTAAAAAGCCAGAGTGTAGAGCGGGCCATTTGAAGAGAGCAGTAACTCCCAATCAACAAACCCCCACACGGCTGCCCTAACAGCTGATTCTGTAGAATATGTTCCTATGCTGAGTGGTGCATTAAAAGACGAGGTTTAGAGCCCGTTGGGAGGGTCCCTCTCAACAGATCCATAACCTGCCAACCCTAATTCTCCATTTGTGAATTTGAGCAATAGAATGACAACCGTTCCAAGCAGCAACACTCTTCCAGATTATAGAGGAAACAATACACATAATTGATCCCACTGCTCCCCCTAGTGGCAACACATTTCTTCTTGTCTGTATATTTCAAAAGTCTTTAGTTTGTATTTATATTTAAACAGGTTGATGTTTGAACATCGTTTCAACTCCATCTCCAGTTTATTCCACAATTGTACACCATTAACTGTTGGGCTAAAACTTTTCAAAGTTGTGCTATGTTTCTGAATCCTAAAGTTTAATTCATCACGTAAATCATAACAACCAGTACGTTCTTGGAACCTTCTTTGTATTTGGATTGGTAACAATTTATACCTTGCTTTGAATAACATCTGTACAGTTTGGAACTCAACAATGTCACAAAACTTCATGATCTTTGATTTTAAAAATAATGAGTTTGTGTGGTCCAAAAACCCAACTTTATGAATTACTCGGATAGCTCTTTTTTGCAACAATATTATTGGTTTAACTGTGTTTTTATAAGTACTACCCCAAACCACAGTACAATAATATAAGTAGGGCAAAATCAGAGAACAGTATAAGGTATGTAGAGCTTTGATGTTTAAAATGTGCTTTGCTTTTGCAATTACTGAAATGTTTCTAGAAATTTTCGTAGATATATATTTAATGTGAGATTTCCAAGTAATTCTGTCATCAATAATCACACCAAGGAATTTGATTTCATGCACTCGCTCGATAACAACACCCTCTATCTGAATCGCTTCCTGAGCATTGGAATTACAGTTGCCAAATATCATCATTTTGCTTTTACTCAGATTTAGAGATAATTTGTTTTGTTTGAACCACTTATTGACACTTTTGAGTTCCCAGTTGACAATCCGACACAGCTGCTGTAAGTCGTCTCCTGATGCAAAAATATTTGTATCGTCAGCAAACAAGATAAATTTAAGTACTTCAGACGTTTTACAAATGTCGTTAATATACATATTAAACAATTTTGGGCCTAGAATAGAACCTTGAGGTAAACCACAGACAATTTGTCGACAACTCGACTGATAATCACAGATTTTCACACATTGTTTTCTATTTTTTAAGTAACTGGTAACCCACTGTAGAGCTACCCCCCTAATTCCATAAAGTTCTAGTTTATTAATTAATATATCATAGTTTATTGTATCAAACGCTTTACTCAGGTCTATAAATAACCCTATTGCATATTTCTTGTTATCTACAGCATTAGTTATTTCTTCAGTTATATCAAAGAGCGCGTGTGAGGTTGAGTGATTGTTCCTAAAACCAAACTGATTGTCCGAGAGTAAATTACACTTTTCAATAAAGCCGTCAAGTCTAGAGTTAAAAACCTTTTCTAAGATTTTAGAGAATTGCGGTAAAAGGGAAACAGGCCTATAGTTTGTAAAGAGATGTTTATCTCCTGCTTTGAACAGAGGAATCACTTTTGCTACTTTCATACCATCAGGAAATTGTCCAGTTTGCAACGATAAGTTACAAATGTAAGTTAACGGCTTAGAGATACTTTCAATAACAGTTTTTAAAGTTTTCATGTCCATTTCATGGTAATCGGTCGAGGTCTTATTTTTACACCCTTTAACAATGTCCAGTATCTCCTTTTCCTCCACAGGATTTAGGAACAGGGACATAGGATTTGTGTCTATCAGTTCACAATTATAGTTCTCAACGTTTGCAATTTTTGCAGCAAGGTTCGGTCCAACATCTACAAAGAATTTATTAAATGTTTCGACTACTTCATTCATGTTATTTAAAGTGTTATCCTCATCTTTGAAATATTTTGGATACTTAATCGTTCTTGGTTTATTTCTAATTATACTATTTAAGATGTTCCATAAACCTTTAATATTATTCTTATTAGTATCCAACAACTTATTATAATAATCCTGTTTACATTTTCTAATGATACCTGTCAGTTTATTTTTATATTTCTTATATTTATCCTCAGCTTCTTTTGTTCGGTTATTTATAAAGTTTTTGTAGAGATTATTTTTTTTCTTGCAAGCATTTAGTAAACCTTTAGACATCCATGGTGTTTCTTTACACTTTCTGTTTTTACAATATTTCTTCATTGGGCAGTTTTTGTCGTATACCTTTTGAAATACTCGCGTAAACTCATCATAAGCCATATTCGTGTCATTCTCTCTGTACACAATACTCCAGTCTTGAGCTAAAAGCTCCTTTTTAAATGCATCAATAGTTTTCTCTGTTTTTACCCTTCTAAACCAATACTTGTTTTCCTCTTCATCTTTTACATATCCATTTTTATACATAACGAAAACTGGAAGGTGATCACTAATATCATTTATAATTAACCCGCTGACTGTATCACTTTCAATTTCATTTGAGAAAATGTTATCAATCAAGGTGGCACTATGGGTTGTTATTCTACTTGGTTTAGTGATTAGAGGAAACAGACCTATACTGAATAAAGTATTTATAAATTCGTCCGTCTTTTTATGTTTATATGGGTTTAACAAATCGATGTTGAGGTCTCCCCCCACAAACATGACTTTATGATTTAATCCTGAAAAGTGCTCCTCCATCCAGTTAGAAAAAACATCTATATCAGAGCCAGGTGTTCTATAAATAGAACTCACAATAATATTTTTCTTTTAGTATGGAAATAGTGTGGTAACAATAGTGCAGCCTTGTTAGCATTTCATGATTATGTTTCTGGTCATTTACCGCCTTTAACTGGACTACATCTCATTACCACGCTATTACTGTGTTGGGAAGTAAAGTGCTACTGGAAAAGAAACGGAAGTGCATATTTTGTATTTTGAGATTTTTGTTAAGTTCCAACATAAATATGGACATATAGAGAGCGGTTACTCTGATCTTTAAGGACAGTCAGGTTCTCAAACTTTTCACATATCATCTTTGTTAAATCTTGGCTCGTTGAGAGACGCTGGTCAAAACTAAACACGGTCTAAAATAGGAGTAACCTATGACTTAAAGTATTTCTACACAAGGACTAGCCGAAAAGAAGACAAAACACTAACTGTGTCAAAAATAACTAACAATAACAACAACTAAGTACAACTGAAGCCAATTTAATTCAAATTTGTTTGTGCAGGTTTTTCTCCTACTTCAAGGGCGTCGAGGTGACGGACAACTGCCTGGTGAACGTCTATCCCGTGGGAGAGGACTACTACGCTGTCACAGAGACCAACTACATCACTAAAGTCGACACGGATACCTTGGAGACACTCAAGAAGGTACAGAACCCTATTCAATTCATAAGTCTTGAATGGTTTCCTGGACAGTGCTTGTGTTTGTGGTCAGGTTGATTTGTGCAACTATATCAACATCAACGGAGTGACAGCCCACCCCCACATCGAGAGAGACGGCACCGTCTGGAACATCGGAAACTGCATGGGCAAAGGGGCCACGCTGGCCTACAACATCGTCAGGATTCCTCCAACGCAGAAAGGTATTAGCTGTCAAGAAAATGCATCATGATAATTACTAATAGACAGTACAGGAGTAGACTATACAATACAGGGTCCTGAGAATGTTACTTCATTATTTCTATTTTATTTTGTGGTAGTTTGATACATATTTTATGGCAAAATTTACAATAGTTTTTATGTGTGTGATAAAGTGAATTACTTGCCCATGATACAGAAAGGTGAAAAAAACATAAGAATCTAAACTTGAGTGTCCATTTAGGAATAAATAGAGAAGTACAAACACGTTCTGAACCTATGAATAATTTAAATAGTTTCAATTTTGTTTTTAAAGATAAGTCTGACCCAATTGAGAAGTCCAAGGTGTGGGTGCAGTTCCCCAGTCATGAGCGATTCAAGCCTTCCTATGTGCACAGGTCTGTTTATTTCATTATTTATTATTATTAGATATGTTTTTGTCATTTTCTCTATTTATATTACCGTATTTATTATTCTATCTGCTTCAGCTTCGGCATGTCTGACAACTATTTTGTCTTCGTGGAGACTCCAGTAAAAATTAACCTGCTGAAGTTCCTGAGCGCCTGGAGCATCCGAGGGTCCAACTACATGGACTGCTTTGAGTCCAACGAAAGCCAGGGAGTGAGTCCGGGGAAAATAGGTTGTCGCCGCTTGTTTACGATTTCCTTTAATGTTTTCAATGCCCACGTCGTATTGTAGACACTGTTCCACATCGCCAGAAAAGAGCCGGCGGAGTACCTTGATCTCAAGTTCAAAGGCGCGCCCATAGGCATGTTCCATCACATCAACACCTACGAGGATCAGGGCTTTGTAGTGGTGGATCTTTGTGCGTGGAAAGGGTGAGGAAAAACCGGAATACGTTCAACAGCGTTGGCATTTTTGTTTTGTGTAATTAAAACCTGTATCCTGTGCAGCTTTGAGTTTGTTTACAACTACCTATGGCTGGCCAACCTGCGAGCCAACTGGGATGAGGTGAAGAAGGCGGCCATGATGGCGCCTCAGCCCGAAGTGCGCAGATACGTGATTCCCTTGGATGTGAACAAAGTAAGCCGTCGTTCACGTGTCCAGCAATATGTAGTTATTTAACCTCACTCCTCTTAAACAATATAAAAAGAGTTTTCGGGAGCAATATTTGGAAGCTAATGCTGCTCTGTTATTGATACAGGAAGAGCAAGGAAAGAACTTGGTGAGCCTGCCCTACACCACAGCCACAGCCGTCATGCACGCTGACGGCATGATCTGGTTAGAGCCCGAAGTGCTGTTCTCTGGTCCGCGTCAAGGTACATCAGAAAATACACTATGATTTTCTCATTGTTGCGTCTTACTACACTAAGCTAATTGTTCGTTTCCCCTTGTTTAGCCTTTGAGTTCCCTCAGATCAACTATGAGAAGTTTTCCGGGAAGAACTACACATACGCCTACGGTCTGGGTCTCAACCACTTTGTGCCGGACCGAGTAAGTGCATTGATCTTTTGACTTAATAAGACCTGTTTCTGGATTATCTGAACATGCCTATGTAACGTGTGTCGTAGATTATCAAACTGAATGTGAAGACCAAGGAGACCTGGGTTTGGCAGGAGCCAGACGCTTACCCCTCAGAGCCCATATTCGTCCAGACGCCTGATGGAGTGGACGAGGATGACGGTAAATAATTGATTCCCCGAAGAAAAGAAAAAAAATAGAAAAGGCTGCTTCTTGGCCCAGTTTGAATTTTGCAAACGTATTCTCCACACCACAAAGCCTATGTTCTCCACTATTAAAAGGACAGTAACATTATGAAAGAATAGTGAAAGCCTCTTTTAGAGAATGGCATAGCAAAATCAAACGAACTAAATGTAAAAAGGCGTTTTACGTACGCACGAGTACGAGGCATTTGCTTCTTGGGTCAGCCTCTCCATGCTCTGTCCTCTGAGTTTTCGCTCATGCCTTCTGGACGTCGTTTTTATGTACCCTTTCGGAAAACAAATCGTTTTGCCAACTCTTTTGTCCCCTCTGTCACTGAACTGTTGAATTCTGAAGGGAGCAAGGCCGTGGGAACCCAGGGTGCTGAGGGCGCTGCAGCCCCCTGGTGGATAGTTTGCAAATTGCAGGCAATATTATTAAATAGGAAATATGAACAGAAAAAGTGATTTTTGGGGTAAACTTTATCCCTCAGCACCCCCTAATTAAAAGTTCTTCCCACGGCTCTGGAAGGGAGTGTGTTTACTAAGTGACATCGACCTTTTTGAAATGTGTCCTTTTCTTTTAAGTATCTGCTATTGTCTGTATTGTTGGAAGTGACACACAGTGAGTGTTGTGATGTGTAAATATCTGTCAGAGGTTGCAGCAAATCAATTGCCCTTGAGGGGTAAATAAAGTTTTCTGAATCTGAATCTTATCAATTGCAAATATGGTAGGACGTTTGAATTCACCTTTCATTCGTGTTCCCTTTAGGAGTGCTGCTGACCATCGTGGTGGCGCCCGGTGCACAGAGGCCCGGTTACCTCCTCGTCCTGAACGCCAAGGACCTGTCTGAGATCGCCAGGGCCGAAGTGGAGTGCACCTTCCCCGTCACCTTCCATGGGATGTACAAGCCTTAAAAAAAAAACTTGCCAAGTGGCAGTCTCAAAAGGAAGATGACGAAATGTAAGGTCATGTCCCGGATACATGGTATTGTACGGGGGTGTTTTTATTTGCGTGCTCTGTAAATGTGTGAAGGTTGGACGAATAAATTGAGTGTAAAATAAATGTAATGTCTTTTCCAACTTTTTTTTTGGGGGGGGGGGAACAACACACACAAAAAAACATTGGTAATCCCTAAATTCCAGACATTTTTGACCGGATTAAGAATTTCACACCAAATCGCATTATGGATAAATTTCCACCAGTGACCTTAACCTTTTTGTCTTTCCTTGTGTCTTGCAACATGGGGAAAGCTGATTAACTATTTTAACAACTAATCCAATGAGACGCACAAGCCCCGAAACAATCCAAGTATGTGCTGCAAAACCCATAGCTACATACGTATTTATTTGGATAGTTCCAAGATTACCAAAACAATGCAATCACTGAAGAAACCAGGTGGTCGCGGGACATTTTACAGAAGGGGGTCCTGGGTTGTTGGTTGAGTGATTTTGGGGGTCGTGGCCTGAAAAGTATGGGAACCGCTGCACTAGTACATAGCAAAGAACAAGAGGAGTCGGCTGAGGAACTTGGTGGGACAATCGATTGTGGTCTATGGGTGGGACATCGAGGTAAAGCTCAAACCGGGTGGTTCTCAAACTGACGGGCTTCTCGGGGTCATCTGCCTGGACTATTGAGATAATTTATGCTTCAGTTTATGTAGGTTCATGTCTACATCAAAGTCAAGATACATACTGGACGGGGGTTTGATTTGATATTTTCTTTCAAAATGTTTCGATCGATAGTCGTCCACCATCATCAGCTTTGGTTGTGAGACTAGAATCAACTGGGCTTATATACATAGCTGTTGGCGGAGTCCCATAGGCCACACCCGTGTTGCCAGATAAGGGATTCCTCCACTTTGAGGCACTTCTCTGTTACTCTAAGGTGCACGTGAGAGTAAACGGTTGGTGTGGTGGTCGGATGGCGCAGATTTGCAGCCTCGCTTCCGTCAGTTTGCCCCAGTGCAGCTGTGGCTACTAAGGTAACTTACCTTCACTAAGTATAGAGTGGATGTAAATTTGTGTGAAAAAAAGCGTTATAATAATGCATCGGGTTTATATAGTGATTTTCTGGACACTCAAAGACGCATTATTGCATTATATATTCAATCCATATTTGGTGGTGGTAAACTACTATTGTAGCCATAGCTGCCCCTGGAGTAGACTAATGGAAGCAAGTCTACCACTCTGCGCTATTAGCCCCTCCGACCACCACTACTCACTCACTCAAGGCACTCTAAACTCTGTGTTTACACCAAATACATACACTGTATAAAATGTGTTTTCAATCTAATGTTGTGTAAAAGGAAATAGTAAAACAATCCCAAAGTGTTGTGCTGTTTTGCAAATTACAACAAAACTAATCAGATAGGAGATGTGATTAAAAGGCTTCATATACTTAATTACCCCGTGGAGAAATCCGTCCTCTGTTTTCAACCCGCCCCTCAAATGGGAGCCCCGTGGTCATCGGCCTCAGTTCCCGTGCAGTACAAGCACACGAGGGACAGCCGACCGACCCCAAGCGCTCTAGAGATGGCGGCACGTTTTCCAGCTACGGCCAATTGTTTGGACTGCGTCAACAACTGGCTTAAACATTTTGCAACACGGCCTCTAATCTCCCCAAGTACTGACCATGGTTCCACAGACAAATCTGCCCATAGCGTTCACCAGTCAGTCCATGGCATTTGACAAAATAACACAATAAATGCCCCTTTCGATTACGGCATATTTCTGTTTTATTCTGTTTTGTAATTGTTTGGAAAAAGAACAAAAATAAAGAAAAGTCAGTTGAACAATTAGTGTGGAGAAAACAAAGATGAACGAGTAACAACAATAGAAGAACACTCACACATTGAAATCCATCAGGGACAGAGGGTTGTAACGCGAGTTTAAGACACACCAAAAAGAACGTTGGGGCCCTTTGCAACAAAGCAACAAGCCAGGAGATCTTTATTCAGGCTAAAAGAATGTCAACATGGCATTATAAAGCTTACAACGTCCTGAATTTGAAGTATGTTAATCCTGAAATCATCTGAATCAGAGAAAATTGCCAAAAATGTGTAAATAGATTTTTCTGTTTATATTACATGTAAACAAAGTGATCTTATTTGATCATCCGTGCTGGGTGAAACTGAGGAAACATACTTATGTTTAGGCCTGCTCTTTTGTTGTTCAGGGTCCAATGAAGAAAACCCAAAAACGATGAAATAACAACGTGTCACAACAAAGCCACACAAAAAAAAAAACAATACTGAATGTCTGAACGAGGAATCCAAACCTTGTAACTTCTTTCTCATTTGTATCAAACCTCTGTCCCATTGACCAAGCACAACATATTCCGGACATTAGGATATTTTACCGTGACACGTGACAAAGGTCTATCCGCTGTCTAACATTTGCATCTCAGGAATAAAGAAATGAATTAAATAGATAGTGCAAGGTTATACGGAATATATTAATATATTGTTTTTAAGGTACTGTCCTATGAGTAAAGTGCAAGTCTCTGGATCAGTTGAAAGAGTGTGCAAGCGTGGTAATGTTAGCCTGCTCATGCACGAATGAGCCCTTAGCACTGACTTTGACACATTCATGCAACACCATGGTTTTTTACCATCTTCTTCACCGGCAACTTTGGGTTAATTCTTTTCTACTCTGTGCATAATTTCATTGTAATCATCACTGCGACAAACGGGTTCAGTGTACAACGAGGTTAAGGAATTTCGTGAATACATTTGTTAATATGATGTGTATCAAAATGCTGAAGACTGTATGTTGGCAGACTATTCGACGACAGCAACATAAATATATATTTTTAAATTGCCACAAGCCTAGGGGTTAAATCTGATGGACACTGTGCTGGGCACTGGCGAATGTTTTTTTTTTTTTACTTTGCGATGAAAGGATTGAGCTTAGTAATAGATCAGGAGGTGAGAAAAGCATTTCCTGGATTTGTAAGGGCCTCAAGAGAAGCTTTTTAGGAGCTGTCACCGCACTGCTCAGAATAGCTTCTAGAGAAGATTCGAAGATTACCCAAAGATGTGCTAGCAACTCGAAACACAACTCCAAGTTTATGATGAGAGAACAACAAGGTAACATGGCATACCTTGTTGTATACCATACCAGTAGCTGTGAAAAGTTGATTTTGCATAATACCCCCCTTTACAAGGTTATGTTTTCATTTTTTATTTTATAATTGCCGTGATTGAGGGGCTTTAGTTCAACATAAAAAATTACAAAAACTAATCTTATATAACTGAATAGGGCAAAACTTCAACCTAATTTGTTTTAGTCTTGTCTATCAACATACAGTCTCGCTAACTGCCACAGAACTGGGAATGATTTGTTTTTTTTTCTTTAAACGGGATGAGTGAGGGCAAAGTCCACTGAGTCCCGCTCAGGTGGACAGCTCCGCAGTCGTCATGACGTACTGTACATTCTGTCACTCTAATGCGCCCGCTCACACCAAACACTAGTGCTTCACAAACAACACGCTGACACACGCCAACAGTCTCAAGAAGCTCTTTCTTACCGAAGAGAGTGGACTTAAAATGCAAAGACCAGCTTGTTTTATGATTATTTCTGGAGACGATGACGTGGGGCAGAGAAGGCCAACATTAGGTGAGTAACTTTTTTTTTTGAAAGTGCAAGACAACAGCAAAGATATTTTTCACCCCTCTCGTGTCGCTGTAAGAGGGGGAGGGGGCAGGTGAGAGTATAGGGTTTCTGTTTTGGGAGGAGCTAACAGGAAGGGGAAGTTGTTTTCAGTTGGTCTCGTAGGTGGAGAGCAGGGCAGCATCCACAGGCTCCATGCAGGAAGGGCAGGTGAAGGACCTCATGAGCCAGTCGTCTATACAGTCCATGTGGTAGATGTGCATACAGGGAAGGAACCGGATGGGGTCGCCATATACGAAGTCCAGCATACAGATCACACACCTGTCGAGCACAAAACACGGGAATAACTTAAAGGTTGTCAAGTCTCATGGAGATTCCCTTTTCCTTCTTTTAGATCCAGACCGTAAAGTAACATGGGTTAGACTAATAATGTATCTATTTTTTTCCCCCTTTTCATGCCCGTAATGCCTTACTAAATTTTGATTATTACCTATGTTAGAGTTTTCCTACCATACAAAGCCACTATTCGGCTGATATTATTGACAAAGAAAAAGTGAGTTCAAACGTAAAGTGTACACTACTCACTCTCTGATCTTCTTCTCCGAGCCGTCCGGGCCCCCGTCGAACACCCCTTTGGGCAGATGATGGATGAGGCCGATGCGCTGAGCTATGCGGATCTGCTCCTCCTCCGTGAGCTGCGAGGCCAGACGGGTCTGACTGGGCGTGGGGTGGTACAGCGGCATGTGAGCCGGCTCCTGGGGCAACCACACAACAACGACTGTGAAACTGCATCACCTGACTGGACTGGCTCAGTGACACCGCTAATGCATAAACAAACACACGACAGGGCTCTGTCTGGGGCAGTGGTTCTCAAACCGTGGTACACAGGGTGCTGCTAGTTGGTAGGCAAACTCCTGTATGAAACTATGTAGAGACGATGTTCTTCAATCACTTGTGTTAAGTCTCATTTGAAGCTACTAAGAATAGTTCAAGATTCAGTCCGGACCAACCTTTATTATAGGCACCTGATCGTGCCTAAGTTTTAACCTGATATAGTTCTTATAGTTTTTTAAAGTCTGGTGGTACTACTCGTTTTCGTAAGTGGCACTTTACGCATCTAGTTTACGCAGATGTGTCAACCAAAAATGTTGATTCAATTACCCTGTCTCTATTTCCTTTTACTTTTATAAAACACAGACTTGTGTTTCTGACTTGAATTACTTAGCATTGTTAAATTCCAAAATACGTTTTCATATCCAGGTGTGTAGGTCAACATAACATACGTTTGCTGATCCGCGAAATGCATCAACTCGTCATTTATTTTCTTTACCTGATATGGAGGTGGTGGCTCTAGGTCTGGGTCGATCCCGTCCCCAAAGCTGGCCCTGTCCGACTGGGACTCGTGAAGCAGCGAAATGTCGTCAGAGGTCGGAGATTTGAGACAGTTTCCCATGGTCTGTCTTTGCCCAGCGACTGAATTGAAAACTGCTTTTCTTACCAAAGTTTGGCGACGTAAGCCGAGAGATACTCCGTGAATGTCTTCTCTTACAAAGCTGCTGTCGTCAGATGTCTCTGACCCATACCGATCAAACGCCTGGTTTAGTGTCAACAATAGTTTCTGTGCATGTTCCCTGAAATACAAAACAAAGAACTCCCTTGCTAACAAACTAGCTACCTCTGCTAGCCAGCTGGGACACTTCCTCGGCAAGTATCGCTCATTCCCGAAGCAGACTCACAAAATCCATTGAGTCGCTCACTCAACTACGATGTCAGACGAATATCCACTAAAGACAATCTATCATCAAAAGATAGCAATTAAAAATGAAGTGTTTTCTGTGCAGTTAGCTCTTTCTTTAACAAGAGGACATGTTTTCAGGATGTGACGTTTGCAGACGCACGTAAACCCCAAAGCTGATTGGCTTCCGACTTAGACATTGCCCAATGGGGCTGCAGTTGCCGCATTAGATCCACCCATTTATTATTATAAAATAAATAATGCATTTATGATCATCCTTTGTCGCTGACGAAGCCTTTTGGATGAGAGGCGAAACGTTCGAAGACTTCAACTACTGAGTACAGAAGATGAATCAAGTACCTTCATTGAAGATGGACAACTCCTGTACGACTGAGAACTTACACAGACATTTATGATCATTGGCGCAACATTTTCAGAAAGCTAATATTGGTGAACAATACATAATATTTGAGCACTAGAATGTGATGATGTCACCGGACCCAGGGCGGGGCAGGAGTCAGTTTTTCCTATTAACGCATTACACTTTCACAAGTCGTATCTAAAAAGAAAATGTATGAATTACAAAAATGATCACTGGGGTCCATGATCTCTCTGTACAAGACCAAACATTTCCTCAAAAACAAAATAATTTTTCCTCTATATAATATTTTAGGCCTGTGGAATGCTGTGATGTCACCTGCAACCCAGCAATAACATATCCACAAAGACAATTACATTTGTATTTATTTTTCTGTATGCATGTAAATTACCTGTATGAGCCCACCTCTCTGATTGGGGGGCAGCTTTCAATTAAATACAGCTTGTTTGTTTTGGAACAATGTCAAACTCACTTTTCACATTCCTTTTAATGAAATCCTAACTTAAACAAGTGTTAAACAACTTGTAACAGGCAGATAACACAAGGCAGTAAAATCAAATGCGATAGAATAAAAGTTATGAACCAGAAGTCAATGAGAATAACAAGTTTAAACATGTATTCAAGTTAATACTCCTCTCCCCCTTCTTCTCCTCCTTCCACTGAGTCGGCGCCGACTTCCTCGTAGTCTTTCTCCAGAGCGGCCATGTCCTCTCTGGCTTCAGAGAACTCTCCCTCCTCCATGCCCTCGCCCACGTACCAGTGCACAAAGGCGCGCTTGGCGTACATCAGGTCAAACTTGTGGTCGAGTCGAGCCCAGGCCTCTGCGATGGCCGTGGTGTTGCTCATCATACACACGGCTCTCTGCACTTTGACCAGGTCTCCTCCCGGGACCACAGTGGGCGGCTGGTAGTTGATGCCCACCTTGAAACCAGTGGGGCACCAGTCCACAAACTGGATGGTGCGCTTGGTCTTGATGGTGGCAATGGCAGTGTTCACGTCTTTATATATATATATATATATATATATATATATATATATATATATATATATATATATATATAAATATACGTATCGTATTTTAAGCAAATTTATTTTACTTTTGTTTTAACCATTCGCAAATGTAACCTAATTGATAAGTCAAATTGATGTTCATATTCTTGCGATTAATAGCAATAACATTATGGCAGATACAAATTGTATAGTGCCTAAAACTGCAGATCTCGCAATCAAAGTTGTGCTGTTTTTTAATATTCATAAACGTTAAATCTGTGGTAAATTGATTATTGGCCATGATGTAATACGGTTCGGCCTCTATATGAGTCTGAGTGTAAAATAATGATGATTTGAACGTTTACAGGATCAAAATTTAACATATCATAGGAATAAAAACGGAGGTACTAAAGCTTCCTGACCGTAATATAATTTACGTGTGTAGAATATTACTACAATAAAAAGCTTCCATGACACTGAACACTAAATTCCATAAATAAACTACACAATAAACAACAGTTCATATCGTAGTAATTCCACCACATTAACTTGATGACACCTTTATTTTGTATATACAACTATTGTACACATAAAAACACAGGTCATTTGCATTCCGGGAAAATATGATACAATCTCGATGTTTTTGGTTAAGTGAGTTTCACAGAATTGGCCTTTTGGCAAAGTAAACAATGACACAAACCTTAAAATCAACATTCAAGTTCACTTTTAAAGCTCGTCAGCCGAGTTAATTTCCCCCCAATGTTACAAACAGTATAATGTCTTGTATTTGTGAGTAATAGTCGTAAAAAGAAAACAATGTGTCTTCTTTGTGTTTCTTGTCATTTTGCTCAACAATGAGAACCGCAAAGAAAAGGTCATGTTGCTATAGTTACACAGCTGGCAGCTCTCGAAAAATCAAATGATAAACGGTTTTAAAGAAATTAATGTAAAAGCAAGAACCAATGAAAGATGTATGGCTGATGGTGTTGCATTTTTCATATAGTTAAAATATTTTCAAAGCAAACTTAATAAAACAAATAATTTAATCTTCATTCTATAAGACACAAATGTTTAAAGGAAGTGCCAAAATGTAAAATAAACGATTGCTTAAGTTGCACATTCATTTGCACGGTAGAAAAGTCCAGCATTGTTGAATAATCTTTTTATTAGTATCCACATCGTCTCCAGATCGTGGCTGGATGCCTCTTCCCTTAGAAATGAAAACAATGAGATGATCTTAATGTATTTACAAAACAGTTATTTATAAGAAAATGTAGTTACATTATTCACACACCTTACAGATAAAATACTGTTTAGCGCAATACCAAGTCATTTAGAAACAAAAAACAAAACAAAAATCTTACCAACACAATGACCCCCGTCACGTCTTTATGCTCCAGATACATATTATTACTATGTTGCATCAGAAAAATGCTGGGTGCTGCGTGTGAATAGACAACTGCAGTTTTAGGGACTCTTGGCATTGGGCTGGATTGAAGCATCCCGAGTCTTGTCATTAAAAGCTTTCATTGCAGTACATGTCACAGTATAAGAAGTATGTATAAATACACAACTGGATATATATTTAAAGGATTCTGCCATGGTACTGTTATTGCTGAGAAGAACTGATAACGTCCGTGGATTTGTGTTAGTAAGCATCATATATTTATTTGTTCAGTTTTATCTGATAAATGTTGCAGTATATTAGAGGTGTTCCCAGCAGTGCCTAGATGGTTTCGATGGTTCAGAAATTGAAATTGTGTGATTTCTCAAATAGACACATTAAATTGATGTCTTTCAAACTGTTTGATTGTTAACCATTGTGGTTCATTTTTCTGCTATATGTATTCAACCAAACTTTAATATCAGCACAATTACAATGGTAATTTTTCCAGTCCTCATCCCAATTAAACACTTCTGTCCCATACAAACCGGCGTGAGTATTACTGGATATTAGGAGTTTTCTCTACAGCGCTCTGTCCCTAGCACCTGTCGTCCTCCTCTGTGTCACTGAGGGGATCGCAGCCCGTCACAGATGTGGTCTGCGCCAGACGCTTCCGGAAGTGTCCGTTGGGGACCTGCCAGCCAGTCCGAGTGCGGGCGCCAATGTTGATGGTGTTGGAGCGCCCCAGGCTGCAGGCCACAGCAGCCTCAAAGGTGAGCGTCTCTATGGGCCCAGTGGGGTCGGGGCTCTGCTCGTCATCCTGCTCCTGTGAGGCCAGGAAGGGCTCGGAGGGGTAGCGGCGCGGAGGGGAGGGGTTTCTCCTGCGCTCCGCCTTGCTCTCTTTAGACTCCCTCTTGGACTTGACCCTCCTGATGGTCTCTGGACTTCCCGGCTCATCCTCGTCTTCAGGCTGGGGGCGGCTGGCCAGAGGAGAGTAGGAAATGTGCGGCCGGGACATGGGCCGCCGGCCGCTGGGAGTGCTGGACTCTGACGTGGAGGGCACTGGGCTGTCTGAGCTGTTACCCTGGATAACAACATAACGAATAAATATGTTTACCAACCCAAAACATAAAATGGTGTTTAATGTTGATTACAAGACTTCAACTGTGACCGGATGTCAAATGATTATTACACGGGCAGTTTAATTAGGCTATAAACAGTTGGATTTAATGGTTGACATTGACTTTTTAGGGGCTCACTGCCTGAGCCCCTAAAAAGTGGCCACCTGGATTTATCGTTAGTGCTGTTTAGGTGTATGTTCAGCAACACGATGTGCCCAAAGAATGAGATCAGCTGACGAGTCTGACCTGAACATCCTGAATGACCAGGTTGTTCCATCAATGGATTTCTTATTCCCTGATGGCACGGACGTATTCCAAGATGATCAGGGATCACGAGACGTCATTTTCACACATGGATTGACCAGCATAGAGTCTAGATCTTAACCCTAATGACAATCTTTGGAATGTGCTGGTGAAGGCTTTGTGCAGTGGTCACATTCACCCATCATTAATACAAGATATAACTAAGGCAACACTGGATCTTTTGACATTGCAGAAGCTTATTGATACAATGCCACAGCACAGCTTGTAATCAAAGCTAAAGGTGGTCAAGTTGTGTACTTTTCTAATAGAAAAAACTAAACAACTTTGTTCTTTCTTTTCAACCATTACATTCTTTTGTAAAGACAAAAACAGGTGTGATGTTGGCTTTACCTTCACACGTTTTGGTTTTTGACTACTGCCTTTGTCAGAAGCGTTATCTGAGTGCTGTGTTACTCAACAGATGAATTTCCTATGGCCAGGACAGATAGCAGGTCTGTCAGGCCATGGATGATGCCTATGATGAAGGCGACGGTCAAGGTAAAAATAATATCACTTGTATTTATTTGTCTTTTCAAAAGACATGTAATAGTTAGAATCAGACAAGAAGAGAAAATTACTTTCATAAACATATACCATTTGCTCCTGTCCTTATGGGCCATGGTTTAGACTTGTTGTGCCTGACCTGTTTGTCCTCCGCGTGGGCTCTGTCCACACTGGAGGAGCGGGAGGGCTGCAGGCTTCTCTCCTCAGAGTTACAGCGGGACGTGTCAGGGGCGAGCAGGTGACGGCGCTCCCTATCTGACTGCTGCCGCTCGGACCGTGACACTACACAAGAGCAGCAACACATGCAGAATAAGAAAGAGATTTGTTCGCGGAGGAAAGTACCCGGGAACGACAGCACTCACCAGCTGCTTTGTAGCTCTTGTGACGCGGCCGATACACCCTTTCCGGACTCTGCTCCTCCTCCTGCCACAGCCCGTTCACCTGGTCGCCGATAGTCGACACGGAGCGCTTCATGGACTCGCTGCCTCCCTCGGCCTGCTGGGGTTTGACAGGTCCACACAACACAAACAAGTAAGAGACACACATCCGGATCACGACTCCAGCACGGTTACATCACACTTACTTTTCCTTTCACAAACAACCAAACCACTGGTGTTGTGCCCTTTCATGCTTTCAGTGCAAAAAAGTGCAGTCTATAAACTTGGGAGGTCATAAATAATGCAGGAAAAACAATGCATTCCAACATCGCTCGTCTGCAGCAGCCCTCTCCAAACGCCCTCACACCATCAAGGCATTCTGAAAGCCATGCAGACACCGCGGTCCGTCAGATCTGCGACAAACGCCTGAAGATGGAGTGTGTACCTGCAGCTCTACAGCCAGACGGGGCATAGAGGAGGCCCGCAAACACAGGCCCCTGCCTAGTAGCTCCAGTGGGACTATAAGGCCCCTAGTGCACTGGACCACCTGGCACACACACACAAGAGAGCAGGGCATCGAGGCACATGTGGTCTGTCCCGGGCCATTGGAAACGGATCCCTACCCGTTCACCGGTCCTACTTTTAGCCTTAAAACTTCTGCTAACCCCAAGACTTAGGAAATGATGAAAAAGTTAGCCAACATCAAAAGTACAGGGGAGTGTATGCATTCACACTTACAACACTATCAGCACGACGTTTATCTAAGAAGAGACAGACAACGGCGACACCAGAAGAAAAGGATAGGTGCTCTTTCTCCCCACAGAAATAGATTCAGACAACAACACCAACACAGAAGTCTTGAAAAACACGTCAAAATATTCTAAATAAAGCGTGTTTTTTTACTCCAACCCTAATATAACCAATGAGAAGTAACCACCTTGTATTCAGAATGTTGTTCCTGAACGCGATATAAATAGGTTATCTTTGTTTTGTTTACCAGATTCTCCGTCTGACTGGCATCAATGTCAGAGCTTATGGGCTGCAAAAACAGCTCCTGTGGCGAGATGGGGCTCAGAGCCACAAACCCTCCTCTGGTCCTGCGTTTGGAGAAGGGAGCATTAATGTGGGGAACGCCTCCTCTATGTCACCGAGGTAGAATAACAGGCTTAACACTCACAAAGCAGAGCCAGCGCTGTGGGCCATCATGGGCAGGGGCTGGTTGTTGGAGAGAATGTCTTCGGGAAGAGTGGAGGCGTCCAGGCGTTTGAACATCAGGCTAGTCTTCTGAATGAGACAGGAACACACCCGTTTAGTGGGATGGTAAAGTTAAAGAAGAATGTCCTGGATCTGTATAGCGCTTAAGGGGAGACGCTACAGGTGAAACGCCATTCCCCCCTCGTTTTAAGGTTTAGGGCCGGTTATCTTTGTTAACATAATAAAGCTTTCACCAGAAAAAAATTAAATAAAAAACACCCAGTTTACTCAGTAATGTGTTTAAATATTGCACTGAGTCACAGTTTGTCCATAGATATAAATAGGAAACTTCAAGGGCAGTATATTTTTCTCACATTTATTAGCTCCTACTGGCTCCAAACGTTCCACTCATAGTCTTTACAATATTTGGAAGGTTCTTTAAGGAGAAGGTTTTACACTAATGTTTTCACTAATAAATAGCTTATTCAAAAACTAAATAAGATCCAATTTTCCCATTGGAATAATCTTTGTCACTAAAAAGTAAGTCCTGATAGATATGGATTTTTGGGGTCTGATACCAATACCGATATGAAGTAATTTAATTTTATGTTTATTCTTTTTTTATCTTTCAAATAGCCAATAGTTAAACATTTATTATTGTAGTAAAGGTTTCAATCATAGAAACATATAGAAATATATCTATTAAAGGTCGACCAATGTGGGATTTTCGAAGGTTGATGCGGATATGCACCGCCGATATATTTGGCCACATTTAAAAAAAATGTCTCATCTATAATCCTGTGTATGGAGCTTCTAAAAGTGTCAGTGTTGAACTGTGACAGCAGGAGGCGCTGGATATTCATGTTTATCAGGTACTTCAGAGGGAGCTGGTTTGAAAGACAAAAATCAGTAGATACCAAAATTACATGCTAAAGTCTGCAACATAAAATATATAAAGTAAGTGAACTGATTTTCACCGCGCGATGTTTCTCCGCTCCCCTGAGGCTTAGGGCTCATTTTAAAGCAGCCTCTATTACTTTCGATTCCATGGATATCGATACCGATATCGGCCGATAGCCGATATTGAAAAACCCCAAATATCAGCCCAATATATCGGCTGGCCTAAAACGTCGACAAAATAAACCTGGTGCTATCCATTATTTTGATTTTGTCACCAGCAATATCTGCAATCTTGGCCACTCGTAAAAACAGCCTTATTTTTTTATGTAAAGGCAGAAAATGACAGAAAACCTGTTATGCATCTCCTCATATGTAATCTACAGTAAAAATTTCAAGTCGATATCTGTACATTTAAATTTGTTCCCTTTTTCCCTGCAATGTCTCACCTTAAACCTAATTTTTTATTTCAGTTGAACACATTTTGTTTTGTCCTCCTTCAGTATACTGCAAACCCTGATGTTTTTCAAATATTAAACTTGATGTGTCAACACCGTGGGGCAGACACACAACATTGCAGAAGGTGCTAAAGATCTTTGTACGAGTTTTTAACCTGCGCTTCAAGCTGCTGCCGGAGCTTCTTGGCCTTGTTTTGTTTGAAATAGTCCATGATCATCATCGAGGCGTAGATCTTCCCCACGGTCATGTCGGTATCTGCGAGGACAGGACACGAGCAATTTATTCTTTCACTCTCGTATCAAAAAGTCTGTGCTTTTTACCTTTATTGATGGGCACCAGCAGGTCTAAGGTCTTCTGAGGGAGGTACGGCCAAATGATGCTGATCTCTTTCTGCAGCTCAGTGTCGAGAGCCACACGGTCCTCACAGGGTCCTTACAATTAAATACAGATAACAACAATTGAAATGGAAAAAGAGGAGACAAATGTGAACATTCTTAAACTCTGCGTAGCGTCTGACCTCTGGCGATTTTAATATCCAGCGCGGTGCGGATGAGAGACATGAGTGTGGAGGTGAAGTGAACCGTCATGTCCTCGTCCACAGGCATGTTCATCAACACCAGCCTCTGAGTGGAGAGGAGGAGGGTGTAAATGGAGCTCAAAGAGAGATCTGCATGAATGGACGCTTCTGTTTACCTTGTAGGCAATCTTGGCCGGGCACTTTTTGCCCAGCCCCAGCGGAGGGGACATGTGCGTCAGCGTCTCGTACATAGCGGTGTAGTGAATGCGCCCGCTATGGGAGACAGGAGGGGGCGGGGGGGGGGGAAAGATTCAACACTCAAAGAACTGGAACAAGACTTTTAGTGCACGCTGACTGCCCTCTGTTGGATAATACTTGAACTGCATCAGCGGCCCATTATGAATGTCTTTGGTACCAGTGCGTGCTGTTGATTCAAATATCTGTATACAATCGGTATTTGTAATTTGTAATGAAACCAGTTGAGGAAAGGCAGTAAGAGCTAATTTTACAGCAAAAACAAATAAGTGAAATTGATTAAATAAAACATCAATGTCGGTCTGTAATTTTCTCTTTGCACAGCAGTGTATTTAATGGCCTATATTCTTTATTTTTATTTAACCCCTTAACCGTGCACATTTTCTCCAGTTGAGTTTTACCCAAATCTAAAAGCTTCTGGACTGGAGCTTACAGCCTATAGGAGTAATGCCTCATTTGAAAGCTAAGACCGGCAAAACTCATCAAGTTTCTTCCTTGTCTTTATCACATTATACGTAGTCGTTTCTGTTGCATTTTTTTGATCAGGTATTTGTTGCTTTTTAGTTGCATTTTTGGCCGTATCTTTGTCACGTTTTTTGTCACATTTTTGTCACGTTTTAATAGCTTTTTTGTAGCATTTTTTGTCAAATTTTATCATTTTCGTTGTTTTTGTGTGTGGCATTATTGGCGCATTTCTGTCAGGTCTTCAGTGACGTTTTTGTAGCGTTTTGGCCGAATTTCTTTTTTGTGTGTGTGTGCGTGTAACTGTGATCAAGCCACAAGAATGTGACCAAAACGTGTCAAAAAAGCAACAAAAGCGTGACAAAAACAAAACCAAAAGTCTTAGCTTTCAAATGAGGCCTATAGTCTGTAAACTCCGGTCGAGAAGCTTTTAGATATGGGCCGAACTGGAGAAAATGCACTTGGTTACGAGGTTAACACTTACAACCAAAGTGTAAGTTTTAGCAGCCACACTCACGCTAGTTTTCACCATTTGTGTGAGTATAGTATGAAATATAATCGTTTTTTAGTTGTGTTTTTTTCTGGTCTGGACAGGAATCTTCCAAATCTAACCAACTTGACTTTGTTTCATTTCACTTTGGTAAACACACACTAACACTAATCTAATCTAATCTGTGTGTGTGTGTGTGTATTTACAAATCTTGCAAATTCAAAGTACAAACTACAACTCGTACCACGCCAAACGGTCATACTCTCCCCAGATTCTGACAAACTCGTCCAAGTGATGGGGCCCGAGTATGGACGAATCCCTGGTCAGGTACTCGAAGTTGTCCATGATCACAGCCACGAAGAGATTCAGCATCTACGGATAGTGGAAAAACATAAAAACAAAGTGACCGGCTGACAAAGCGCGGGGAGTAAGTCAGGCGTACCAGGAAAGAGCTGAAGAAGATGAACGAGACAAAGTAGCAATAGGCAAAGTCCGTCCCGCATCCGCCCTCGTGGTCCGGAGACGAGGTGTCGGGCGCGAGCGAGGGGTCCGGCTCACACTCCCGACCCGACAGACAGGACAGCATGATCTCCTGCCACGATTCCCCTGTGGCACTCCTAAACAAAACACACACACACATGCAAAAAAAAAAAATACATGAAAGCGTTGCGTTAGAATGTATAACCTAAAGTTTTCAATAAAGTCCACACCTGAAGAGCAACATGAGAGCGCTGGAGAAGGTTTTGAAGTTGTTGTGTTGGTTGATGTGGCTGTTATCGTCGAGCTTGATGTTTCCAAACACCTGTGGGGATATTATTGTAAAAGAGAGGTACTGTCCAAAATGTCAAGGGTGATGCTTAAGCATGACGATTACCTGCATTCCGATGATGGCGTATATGAAGAAGAGCATCGCGATGAGGAGGCAGACGTAAGGAAGTGCCTGTAGGCAAAAACAGTTACAGTCAGATTCTAATGAAGAGAGATTTCTACTTGAGTCGCTTCAATTATTTGGACAGAACAGTATCATTTGCAAACAACAAAATGTCTCTTATCTCTTGTTTTGACCTCTACAAGCTTGTTCTGTTCTTCACATGTCCACCGTAAATTGAATCTTGAGTTTAAAATACACTTTTACAACTTTTCACAGCTTGGTGAAAATGTGTCTGCTGTCGGGTCAGACTTGTACCCAATAATATGAACTGATGACAGTGAAGTGGAGCCTGAAACTGACTGGAGACATGTGAATGATGTGTATAGAACGTTGATCTTATAACATTTGGGAAGTTGGGCAATGTTTAAAGCAGTAAGTAACTCATGCCCCCTATTAAAGACCCCCCAATCATAATAACAATGCATCGGTTTTATATAGCGCTTTTCTAGACACTCAAATATGCTTTACATTGCACTATTCATTCACTCCATACCTGGTGGTAGTAAGCTACTATTGTAGCCACAGCTGCCCTGGGGTAGACTGACCGGAAGTGAGGCAACCAGTCTGCGCTATCGGCCCCTCCGACCACCACCAACCATTCACTCTACATTCGCTAGGCTTCCTGGTGTTCCCAAATGGTCTCCCATCCGAATACCGACCAGGCCCTTCCCTGCTAAGCTTCCAAGGATTGGGCATAACAAAGGCGGTATGGCCATCCCATTAACACTTGTATTACCCTCAGAGGGACTACGAAAAGGATTTATTAAGGTAAACAAGTTACTTAGTACTTCTTTAAAAGGACTAGACGGAATATAAAAATGTTAAAATTATGTATTTTCTACCCCCTACATGCTTCAGCATTGTCCTAATGTGTAGAATGAGCCCAGACCTATTCACCACAACTGCCGCTAAAAGCCTGCACAGTCGCTCACAACATACCAACAATCCATCGTCATGCACGATCTTAACATAGAGACTGCAGTTACGCGTAAGACAACTTCCATCAAGTCCCTTTCATTTTTGTTATATGCAAATATTCCTTGGGATGTGTAAATGTCCCAAACAAAATTTGTTTGGGACATTTTCACATCATTTTACATTTTACATCAGCCTGCCCTGGGACGACAGGTGGAAAATAGCACTTGTGCTTTAACCTGGGACAATGCAACTCCCCAGTAAGAGGTTAATGTATATTGTGCACTGTCGCTAATTCAAATAAATACATGAAATAAACATAAATTGCAAACCAAATCGAACACAATTGCAATAGGACAATGATTTTATTTATTATTTATTTATATTTTTTTTATGGTGCAGCTGAAAACGCTACACTACACTAAAAAAGACTTTTATTACATTCATTATGTCTTCTTGTTTCAACAATGCTTTTAAACTCTTAGACCCCACCTGAACCGATCACGTTTTCTCCAGTTTGGCTTTACCCAAATCGAAAAGCTTCTTGAAAAAAGTGTCAAAATAGCAATAAAAATACGGCAAAAAGGAGGATGAAAATGCAACAACAGAGGGACAAAGACGTGACACGGAGCAATGTGATGAAAAGGTGACAAAAATGTGTGAAGGAAACACCAACAGTGACAGCACACCAACAATGCGGGGAAAAAGACAGATTACAATGAGTTTTGTAGGTCTTAGCTTTCAAATGAAACGTTACACTGGCCTGTAGGCTGTGACCTTTTAGATTTGGGTAAAGATGATGCAAAGATCAGAAGGAAAATGCACTTGGTGAAGGTTCTTCTAGCAAGACACTTTGTTAGAGACATTCTGCTATACCTAGTGTCTCTAAAAACATGGCCCACAGGACTAACACCTGAACACAATTTCACATAAAGCACTTACTTGCAAGAAGAACCTTAAAAGCGTCGATTAAAAGTGTCTTTCTCTGTGAGTGGATGTCTAAAAACTACTGGCTGAACTGGCATAAAAGCTTTTTTTTTTTTAGAGCAAATTTTCCTTTTTAGTAGTTCCTGAGACAGTGCTACAGAAAGTTACCTGCCAGCCTCAGCTCAAATGATAAAAACAACAGGCTTTGTTATGGAACAAACGTAACGATTAGCGCAGCATAGACATAGAAACAAGTCTATGCAACCAGGTTCAAAGCACTTGTATATCTTAGTATTGTGCGGTGAAATATTCAAATATAAATCAAATTATTCACCCACCTTGAAGGACTGTACGAAGGTCCAGAGGAGAATCCGTATGGTGTAGCCCTGGCGCAGCAGCTTGATCAACCTGGCCGCGCGGAACAGCTTCAGGAAGCTCATGTTGATAGTGTTGATAGACTGGACACACACACAAACACACACACATGCACACAGGTTAAAGAGAGCGCGGCACGAGGCGAGAAGACACCAAACGCACCAGGAACCGGGGCGGCAGACAGAAGGCACAGACAGGAAGCACAACACAGATGGCCAAATCCAACACAACAGGACTAAAGTAGAGTCTGCAGACCGAGTAATTCATGAGGGAACTCGGGAGGAACGGATCCAGGCTAACCCAGTCTGTTTTTTTAGGGTCAAAACGCTGTGAACAATTAAAACTCCTTTGGTGGGTACCTGCAAGTCGACTACTATCTCCGTGATGCTGCCAAGTACGGTGATGAAATCGAAAATGTTCCAAGTATCTCGAAAGTAGTTCTGTGGTGGGGGGGAAGAAGAGAAAAGGAATTGTCTTAAACTGGACAATTGACAGAAAAGGCTCGACAATCCGTAACGGCTCACCACAAAACCAAACGCCATGATCTTCAGGATGCACTCCATAGAGAACAGCACAGTGAAGGCAGTGTTCAGATGCTTCAGCACGAAGTCGTAGGCTGTTGGAGCCGAGTGGTACTAATGAGAAAAAGCAGTCACATTAACTTTATCTGAAACCTTCGGGCGGGTTGTTTTCCTCAGTAAATCCTTATCAACACAGAGGACCTGTATAGCGCTTCACTCTCACAGTGCTGCATGTCAAAAATACATTCAATTGAACCTTTAAGACTTCAGCAATGTAAAGTTAGAGCATATCTCCAGCACTCAGCCCCTTCATACTCAGACTCTTTCAGACCTGTTTTGTGAGAAGCCTATAGAAAAAGCCTGCCTTCATTTGGACAAATGAGGTTCATGTTTCATGTGGGACCGATTTCAAAAGGTGTGAGTGTGATATTAATTAAAGACGAGTCTGGGAACCTTCACCTTCATGACGCTCAGGTAGAGCGGACAGAGGTGGCTTCAGCCTACCCCAGGGCAGCTGTGGCTCAATACATGGCTTGCACGTTTCCAACCAAGAGTGGGGAGGGAATAAGAGCTAATCCCTTGCATGCGGCACTCCTGGGCAGAAGTTATTTCACTTTTACGCTGTTTAACCTAAAGCTAGCAAGCAACCTGTAACTCAACAAGCTCAACTGTTTATCGAAACAGCTGCAGTGGAGTCCGCCCCACGAACTGAAACTTTTATGTTTGACTTTCCTAATCCAGCCAAATATGCTTAAGTGCAGGGATCATGTTATGTACGTCTGAAAATAATAGTGCCTTAACCGTTTTCAGTAGAAATGGAAAGCTCATATTTTATTAACAGTAGGCTAACCTAGCTGCTCTCTTCTACTTCCCATTCGTCAAAAGTTTTGTTTTGGCCAAAAACGTTGAAATTAACCACAAAATCCATCTCATTCGTTCATGTCAGTAACTAATTAAGTGTTTATCTGATTCCGCTGTGTTTTGCGTAGGGCTGAACGATTAATTGCATTTGCAATTTTATCGCGATATTACACAACGCGATTTCGTAATCGCAGGGCACGCGATTTGGGAAGTAAATGGAGCAACGAGATATGTCAGCAAAGTCCGCTCCGTCGCGTGCTTTTGTTTACGTCTCAGTCTAGTTAAGGTGCGCGGTAGATTGTGGATGTACAGTGAAAATATCAGCGTTTATCATGCAGCCACCGCGAAGGAATATTGCTTTTCTCCGTTAGCATTGCGTTAGCCACAGCGCTAATCACGCCATTCCGTCGCCGCTACTACACGCTCTGGTGTTCACGGAAACTCCCTCACCTCCGGATTCTACGCCTCTGCCTCCACAGACATATATAGGTGAGTCTGTGCTGATTGTAAAAAGTAAAGAGTCGTTTGTGGCTCAGTTTACGAGGCTTATGTTTGGGAATGTGGATAAAGAACTTGTCTCAAAAGCATAATGACGTTTCATGACCATTAAGTATCCGCGGAGGCGATGTGCCATGTGCCTTTATTTACCTTTGCATCTACCGCATATCCGCTCCGTAGGTCGTACAGACGCAAGATATAAACACTAAACTGCAGTATGAAAAGGGTTGGTAACTAGGATCCGAGGCAGGAGTCCGTGTCATGTCTTATTTTGCTGAGGTGCTGTTTAAGGTGAAATGTCACTAAATGGCTGCGAGTCAAAGATACGTGTCTGTGTTTGGCACCTCATGTCGCCGTCTCCTTGTGTCAGTGTTCTTCTCTTTCTTCATATTGTCCAAAGTTACATCCCAAAACCAAAATGCTGCTCTTAATTCCACTGTTTTGGCGTGTGCTCCATCTGGCCTCTCCGTGTCCTTCAATAACGCGCATCTGAAGCAACTACGAGTCGCAGCTCAGACTGGGATTTGATTGGCCGAAATAATAAAGTACTATTTAATAAATTAAATAGCTTATTTTGTATTAATTGGGAGTTTGATTTCCTAAAACTTTTCCAACTAGTTAAAGCAGACGTTTGTTCTTACTTTCCTGCACTTTAGTATGGGTGATGTTACTGACTGAATCAGTGAGTTATTATTTTTTAATATCTATATAATTTAGCATTTATTTATAGACTGTACTGTTAAGTTCAGACAGTTTAAGAAGTGCAGTCCACACAAATTTTGAATAGGTCAAGCAACAATTTTGTTGCAATTTTCACTTCAAATATTGTTTATTATGAAACAGGCTGATTTATTGCTTGTGTTAGGTGAAAAATACATGAGAAGAGGACCTTGCAACAATAATCGCATATTTAATCGCAATCGCAATATTGAAGAAAAAAAATCGCAATTAGATTATTTCTCAAAATCGTTCAGCCCTAGTTTTGCGGTGCTACGGCGGTTATACGAAAATAATGCACGCCTGTTAGCACCCACCAGCCAATCAGAATTGAGTATTCACCCAGACCATGGTATAATTTCTGTAACTTAAACTGTGAAACTATTATATGACTATATAATTTTAATTATTATGGTTCAGTTTGTAAAAACAGTGGAAAAGTGGGAAAGGACAATAAAAACCGGTGAGCATCTACAGTTGTGCGGATCTCTTTTCCACTGTATTTTCTGGCTCCAGCACACTGGTTTAGAACTTTGGATGTGCGTGTCTCTCCTCCTAAATCAGTTTCTAAAAACCCCAAACAAAAAAATCTCATAAAATTTGAATGTTTTGAAAATGGAGTGTAAGCCATAATCACCAACATTATAACAAATAAAGTCTTGACATATTTTAACTTTGCATGTAATGAGTCTATATCATAGTTTCACATTTTAAGTTGAATTACAGAAATAATGATTGATTCTAATTCCCCCATTTGTTTAAACATGAGGGAAATGAATAGTTTGTTTTCCTCTGTGGACCATAGGGTGGTCTTACCTTCATCATGAGCACCACAGTGTTGAGCGCGATCATGACCAGTACAGTGTTTTCAAACGAGGGCGATGCCACAAAGTGCCACAGTCTGTACTGGAACGTCTGTCTGTTCTGAGGCATGTAGCGGGTCATGGGCTTGGCGCTGATGGCAAAGTCGATACAGGCTCTCTGTAAAAGACAAATGAAAGATGAGTATGCTACCGTCAACCACTGACTCTTATTCTGAACAAACAAACCTCATTCTTCTCCAAACTGCACTCTTGGATCATCTTGTCACCCTGCTCCTGGAAGGTGATGATGATCAAAGCCACAAAAATGTTGACAAAGAAGAACGGGAAAACCACAAAATAGACCACATAGAAGACGGACATCTCCATGCGGTTCCCACGGCTCGGGCCCATGTTCTCCTCTGTGACATCTGTGGAGTGCTGGAGGACTCTGGGGAAAAGAAAATATCAGTAAATTCTGGTACTTAAAACGGTGTTTTCTAATCTTCAATGAAGGATCTTGAGTCATCCTCTGTACTCTGTAGTTGAAGTGTAGAATATTTCGCCTCTCATCCAAAAGGCTTTGTTAGCGACACTAAAGTTTAGGCTCAGCCCGCAGACTAGATATAGACCACAGCTACTCTCACCTGTGGGTAAACACTTTTGTAGTTTTAAGTCTTTGTAGTTCTAAGCCCTAATGACTCACACTTGAGTTTCAGTCTGAACGGCCCTAATCTCAGCCGATCACTGCTGATTACCTGCCTATTGATCTGTCCTGGGCTGTTTCAGCCTCATTAGCATGACAGGGCCCTCTAGGGCCTGGGGCGCAGAAGAGACAGTTGGAATCTTAGTCCACCATTTTGTTTCTTCACAAAAATTGCTTCTTTGATTCCACTTGCTTCTTTGAAACCAACGTTTCTCTTTAGCTAAAATGTTAACCTCTCTGTCCTCAATGGAGTGGTTGGTGACTTTGAGGTGGTGGTGAACAGCAGACTGACGGCCACTTGTGCTTTCCCTGCAGTGTTGATAAAGCCTCTTCTGTAGCTGTTGTTTGGTTTCTCCAATGTAATGTTCTTTGCATCCCTCTTCTTTGCGTCAAATAGAAAAAAACACATTGCTTTGTGGCTACAGGATGAACTCCTGTACGACTGAGAGCCTACACAGACATGGAGGTAAATAACTGATTACTTGTTTGATGCAAAAAGAGTCACCAACCTATCTCCAATGAGCACTTGTTGTCTGTTTTACCTTTAATTCACAAACAATTCAAAACCAAAGAACACGTTAAAACCAGTAGTGAGCCACTCAAATAAGGAGCAGTAGTGTTGCAGCCTCATTTTCTTCTCACCAGCATCAGCAGAAACACACCCACCTTGGCTCTGGCAGAGGTAAAAACAACCAACAACAAAAGAACCACGGCAGCACTCACATGGTGCTGTTGCTAAGCAGAGACTAGACCAAATTTATTCACTGCACTACTGCTACAGTAATGTGTAACAAGCCTAGTAAAACCAATAGAGATTGAACTACAGACAGCCGTGAGCCCCACTGTACCCCAGTCTGAGAATCGTTTGAGTTTCAATTTTATAGTTTGCATATGCAACTTGGCCAGAATATTTTCAAACGGGCACTAAACTCACTGAGGCCAGCCCTCTCCGGTTGACACGGTGAACAGTGTGAGCAGAGCCCAGCAAACGTTGTCGTAGTGGAACTCGTGCCTTCTCCATTCCCTCCTCTTCACCTCCTTCTTGTCCCGGCTATAGTCGATGTAGTAGCCTCTGTGGGGAGCATATCAGCCCAGATGTTAGCCTTCACACATTCAATTGATTACACTGGCACTTTCCTCGAGAGGAGATTGCACAGCATGTCCACACAATACCTCAACAGACAGACAACAAACAGTGTGCGCGAAAAGTTGTAGCAGATTGTTTCGTGCCAAAACAGAGACGTGTGAGTTTGGGACTTACTGACACTCTTTCTCTGTGTTCATGGAGCTGTCTGTGCAGTAGAAAAACTTCCCTTTAAAGAGCTGCACGGCGATCACAGCGAAAATAAACATGAAGAGCTGGTACACAATCAGGATGTTGAAGACGTTTTTCAGAGAGGTGACCACGCAGTCAAACACAGCCTAAAAAAAGAGCCAAAATTTAGTACACTAAAGTTCACAATATATTAGGTCTGCAAGGTTAATGGTAATGTATGAGGGATTTTATATACAAAACCTGCTTATTCTGCAGTTTAGGGCTCTACAAACATGCTATGAAATACTCTGTTTTTCAAATGTTAATGTCCATCCATCCATTTTCTTCCACTTGTCTGTTGCCGGGTCGTGGGGGCAGCCGTTGAAGCTCCTAAATCACATTGCACCAGCCCCGTATGGCTCCTCCTGCAGGTGGTGGGTCCATAGAAGGACAGCCTCACGATTGTCTGACCCAACAACTAGGACCTGTTTGCCACGGGAGACCCTACCAGGGGCACGAAGCCCCCGACAACAGACCTCCCAGGATCATTCGGGCAAACATAACACTATCAAACAGACCGGGAGCCGATCCGTTTTCGAATTTAATTAAAACATTTGTTATTTGTTTTTGAAGCTCTTCATGGACATGCTCCCCAATATCTGTCTGATTTTATGTCATTCAATGTTGATGTTTTAGTTTTTATGTAAAGCACTTTGTCTGCCAAGAGTTGTGGTAAAGTGCTCTAGCAATAAACTTTGATTGCTTGAATTGTAATAGTGGTTTAAAAAATCAAGTACCTTGAGTTTTGGAAGTCTTTTGATGGTTTTCAGAGGACGCAGGACTCTGAGAACTCTGAGAGACTTGATTGTCTTAATGTCTCGTCCTTTGGTGTTCCTAGGAGGAAAAAATGATCCCAAATTTAGATTTGTTGAAATGACATAGTGACATGGACCAGACATATGGCACAGACACAATGAATGAATCAATGAATGATACATTTGAAATAGATAGACAGGCTGTAGAGACACACGGACTTTCACTGACGCTTCTGCATTGGGGTTCAGCAGGTTTAGAACTTTTTACAAGTGAATGGATATGCATGGGTCTCACGCAAAGGAAAAATCACAATAGCTGCAATCTTTTAAAGTAATGTTTTAGCTAACTTCCTGTTGGCCAGTGTAGGGTAAAGACTACTTCCTGTCAACATTTTAACGTAAATTAAATAGACAATAAAGTAAATAAATACGCCAAATGTGTTTCATACACTTACAGTTATAAACACAGAAGTGTGTAAAGTTTTTAACATTATATTTATAACAGCAAAACACAGCTAAATCTCCATAGGAATAAAACACAGACAGGAAACAGTCGCTACCCTGGAAAGTTAGCATCCAATGCAACATTCCATGCACAGAGCTTATTGTACAATGGACGAAATACTGTAATGCAATTTTCAAGTCAAAATCATTAGAGTTTGAATCATGGGGTTTTATCCGACTTCTGACAGTAGTGATGCCTGCCAGTTAAGTATCTAGTTTAGGCAAACTCTAGTCCAAAGATTACACAATTACATAACAATAAAAAGTCAAGTGACTAAAGGCCATGAATATACATCGAATTAAATAGCAAAGGCTCGATAGGTATGTCACTTTTTCAGGCTTGTTGTTACTTTTGTGTGTATAAATATTTCATGTAATTAGCATAATGTAAAATGCTTGAGTAATGTATACATCTAAACCTGCAAACCTCCGTAGACTATAGAACAGGGGTCTCCAAGTAAAGTTTTCCTGGGGGCCAAAATATATCGTGAGTGTATTGCTGGGGTACATAATAAAAATCTCCAATAAAATATGTTTTAAATGGGAAAAGTTCCCTATTTAGGGAACTTTTTTCAATAAATGAATAATATTGAGCCGGACCGTGGCCTCATAAAAACGGCTCACACTTGTATTGCACTTTACAAGCCTCTGTCACAAGTTTCTACACTGACTGTAGTCATTATTGATTCACTCCACACTTTGTGCTGGTAAGCTACTAATGTCGCCACAGCCGCCCTAGGGCAGACTGTCCATTTACCACGTGGCTATAATGTGTTGTTTGTATCGTGATCTCTAATTATGTCATTGCCCTCTGCCGGACACGTGTGGAATTCTTTCCTTTCTTTCTTTAAGCTGCCCCCTAGTGGCTGGAGTGAGCATTCTGGTTATTTCTTTAAAAATTCATAACTCCGCACAGGAATGGGCAATTTTTTTTACATGCTCAAGAATTTGTGCTCTACAAGTGAGGGACCGGATTGAATCATCTCGCGGGACGAAAGTGGCCCGTGGGCCACCTGTTGGAGAGCCCTGCTATAGAACAATACGCATAACTCCTGTCTGAAGCAACACACTTACAAATGGGAAACAATATGACGACAGGAGGCCAACGCACGACATTTAGTTTGAATGTTTTACCCCATCACATTCCTGGAAGCCCCAACAGTGACAAAATCCACAGGAACAACAGAGAAAGTTGAGACAAAAGAGAGAAGTTGAGGATCACACAGCCATATCCACAACAAACAAAAGAAAATCAACAAACATTTCCAACCGAGGGAACAAAAAGTTAATATCATTAGTCAACATTCAAATCCCATAAGACGACACTAAAATAACATTACACATGGTTAGTAAAGTTAGTACAATAGAAATTACAGGGAGAAAAGGGGGTTTATAACTTATAAGACTAGTATTTTACAGGCCATGTACCCACTTCTTGTTTTCAGGAAATGTGTCAATTTAATTAACAGTTAAATTGGACAGTTAGCCAAAATCCTAACCCACAGCTAACTTTCTGACACATTTTTAACATCCAGGTTCTTCACGGGGAAGAGTTTATATATATTAGATAAAGCAAGCAACTCCTACCCAGCTAAAAAGTGGACAGTTTTGGGTTTTTACAATGCAATTGTATCCAGGGAGTACAGAACGAAGCGCTGACACCATAGTGAAGAAACGGCTACATTTAACCGGATTACCCAGAGATTTCTCAAAACTGTGTGAATGTAGTGAAATACTACTCCAAGAATATCTTTGACGTTATAACATGGTTTAAAGCTCAAACAAGTTGCTCTTGTTTCCTTTACTTCCTTTTAAAGCTGGGGTACCTGATTTTTCCAGAACTCTGATTTGGACCAAACTAATTTCTAGCTCTCACAATCCCTCCTGCATGTCCGAATTGTTCAAGCAAATTGTTTATATGCACGTTTTGTACAGTTTTGAGCGGTGGCAAAGTGAAGAAGGGGGTGCAACCCCCAAAATAAATTTCACTGATTTAGGTTCTACTTCTATCTTCTATTGCTCAATAAACAAAAGAGGTTAAGACCATGCAACAAGGTCTGTTTTTTGTTGTGTTTACAACACACTCTGTGGTGGTAAAAAAAACATTTATTTTACAACAACAAAAAGTCAGCTTTAAGTAATGGATAAGGAAATTGCAGATTTAAAAGGAAGGCCACTAATACAATGATGCTATGACTCAGTCTTTTGTCAAGAGCAGGCAGCATCATGACTCACGTTAGAGCGAAGGCAATGAGAGCTCCCACCACCACGATGAAGTCCAGCAGGTTCCACATGTCACGAAAATACGAACCGTCGTGGAGTATGAGGCCTTGGTCGATCATCTGGAGGTCAGGACATAAAATACATACAGTGTGCTATACCAATAAAGGGACCAAAAAATAGTACTGTACAAGAGTGTGCCAACCTTAATGATCATTTCAAAGGTAAACACTCCGGTGAAGACATAATCGAAGTAGCGCAGGACCTAACGTGGAGAATACAAAAGTAATAAGACATAATTTCTTGTAACATTAGCGACTTTCTTTTCGCACCTTGTTTCTATCTGAATTGGTGCAGACCGGGTCCTCAGCTGCCAGTGCGATGCTGCTCGCCACAATCACGAGAAGGATGGTCATCTCGAAGTATCGCAGATTGACCATATAGTGACAAATCCTCCTGATGCTGTAGACAGAAGACGGAAGATTAATCAACTTAGTAAAGTTGACACTTGCATTTGACACTGTCTTACGGGTTGGAGGCCTTGAAGATAAACATGCTGTCCGGAGGCGCGGGTTTGGGCGGAGGCACTGGCGGCGGCTCCTCCTCGTCCTCTGTTTCCTCGTCGTCTCTCTCATCCTCGTCACTCTGGTACACCTCCAGCTCCTTACTGTTCACTGCAGCAAGAACACATGTGTAAGAGTGGCTGTAAAATTATAAAAGATGTGAACCACCAGTACAGTGTGAACCACCAGTGTTTTTACTCTGCAATAAAAGAATAAAGCTTGGCAAGAGATTGAGAGGTGAGGAAAGCATTTCCTGGATATGTAGGACCTCTTTTTGGGAGCTGCCGCGGGAAGACTTAAAAGATTACTCAAAGATGCACGAGTGGGTTGAAACACAGCCCCAGGTTTGAGAGATCAACATTGTCACATTGTAAAAAGCTAAAAAAAAAAAAAAAATCGATTTTGTATAATACGCCTTTAAAAGTGGAGGCAAATGGAGTGCTGAAATGACCAGTACAACACATCAAACCAGAGCTCATCCTAAATTAATACAGGATGATGTCATGTGGAGGGATGGGACGTTTTGAATTCTAGAGCGGGAGACAACCTAAAGATGCAGAGCCACATTAAAAACAAATAAACATAGTTTTTAAAGCAAAACAAAATCTTGTATTATACAGGACCTTTGTGCGATTGAATGAGTTCTGGGGCTCGATTCATTAGCAGCCAGTCTAAGGGTGTGACAACGGGAGCATGCCTACTGAATGCGGAAAAAATTTGTGAGTTTCAGAGCAGTTATCACTCTTTTTTTTACAGATACATTTGACACAATATTATCAACATAACAGTGATAATAAACGTCCATCCATTCCATCGCTTTATCCGGGGACGGGTCGCGGGGGCAGCAGTCTCAGCAGTGATGTCAAGACTTCCCGATCAAGGCACACCTCCTCCAGCTGTTCTGGGGGGACCCTGAGGTGATACCAGGCCAGCTCGGAGACATAGTCCCACCAGTGTGTCCTTCCATGAGTCCTCCTCCCAATAGGACATGCCTAGAACACCTCCCGAGGTACGCGGTCAGGAGGCATCCGGAACAGATGACCTAGCCACCTCAGCTGGCTCCTTTCGACGTGAAGGAGCAGCGACTCTACTCCAAGCTCCTCCCGGGTAACTGAGCTCCTCACCCGATCTCGAAGGGTGCGCCCAGCCACCCTGTGAAGGAAACTCATATCAGCAGCTTGTATCCGTGATCTTGTCCTTTCGGTCATTACCCAAATCTCATGACCATAGGTGGTTTGGAGGTACTGATCCTCATCCCGGCCGCTTCACACTCGTCTGCAAACCGCCCCAGTGCGCGCTGAAGGTCATGATTTGATGAAGCCAAAAGAACAACATCGTCTGCAAACAGCAGAGATGAGATCGTGAGGTTCCCAAACAGGACACCCTCCTCTGGTTGTGCCTATAAATTCTGTCCATAAAGGTAATGAACAGAACCGGTAAGCCCTGGCAGAGACCAACAGGCACTGGGAACAGGTCTGACTTATTGCCGGCAATGCGAACCAAGCTCCTGCAATGGTCATACAGGGAACGGACAGCCCTTAGTAGAGGGCCCCGGACCCCATACTCCCGGAGCACCCTCTACAGGGCACCACGAGGGACACGGTCAAACGCTTTCTACAGATCCACAAAACACATGTGGACTGGTTGGGCGAACTCCCACAAACCCTCGAGCACCCGATGAAGGGTATAGAGCTGATCCAGTGTGCTACGACCGGGACAAAAAACGCATTGTTCCTCCTGGATCCGAGGTTCAACTATCGGCCGGATCCTCCTCTCCATTACCCTGGAGTAGACCTTACCGGGGAGGCTGAGTGGTGTGATCCCTCTGTAATTGGAGCACACCCTCCGATCCCCCTTCTTGAAGAGAGGGACCACCACCCCAGTCTGCCAATTAGGGGTGGGCGATATGACAAAAATAGAATATCACGATTTTTTAATTATAGACAATTATAGACAATAAAAGTAAAATAGTAACACTAAGTTTGGTAAAGGCTTGTTGTTCGTGTCTGTTGCTGTTTGGCATCTTTTCTGAGACGTCTCTCTCTCAAGTTGCTGTGATAAAGCGCTCTGTTGCTGTCTGACCCTTTCACAATAAGAGTCTTAATAAAGAGATAACATACTGTGGCTAACCGGAAGCAGCAAGTTATTACTTGACCAAGTAATTTAGTCTTATATTTTCAAAGACATGGATAAACAGCGCATTTGTGAACACGGCCCAGGATTTAAATTAAACAAATGAGAAGATGCGGCGCCTACAGAGCTGTAAGGACGAAGGACACACTCGTTTCTTCGCATATATGTCACCAGGTAAATAAATAAACACACGATCTACGCAGAGCAGCAGCGTTACGGGGAACACACACACATAAATACCGCTGAAATAGAGACAGAACGTTGGGTTTAAAAGCTCTAGATTGAGGAGTCTGGTCGTGTATTCACACTGTAGAGGAGCGGCTCGCTGCCAAACGCTCGCATTAGCGTCCGACATTGCGTAGCAGTAAGTGCGCGGCTTGGGTTTACGTCACTGACGGTGAAAAGAGGCAACTGTGCAGAAGTGCTTAGAACCGTGATAAAACGATCCCACAAAAATGACAGATCGTCAGCTCTGGAGATCGTAAGACGGTCTAATATTGTAATATTGCCCAGCCCTACTGCCAATCCAGGGGCACTGTCCCCGACCGCCACGCGATGTTGCAGAGACGTGTCAGCCAAGACAGCCCTACAACATCCAGAGACTTAAGGTACTCAGAACGAATCGAGGAGCTTTCTAACCACCTCAGTGACTTTAGCTTGAGTGATGGGCGAGTCCACCTCTGAGTTCCCAGCCTCTGCTTCCTCATCGGAAGACGTGACGGTGGGACTGAGGAGATCCTCAAAGTACTCCTTCCACCGCACGGCAACATCCCCAGTCGAGGTCAGCAGCCCCCCACCCACACTGTAAACAGTGTTGGTGAAGCACTGCTTCCCCCTCCTGATGCGCTGAATGGCTTGTCAGAATCTCTTCGAGGCCGACCGATTGTCCTCCTCCATGGCTTCTCCGAACCACCGGGTTCGGGGATTGCCGCCGCGACAGGCACCAGAGACCTTACTGCCACAGCTGTGAGTGGCCGCATCGACAATGGAGAAGGAGAACATGGTCCACTTGGACTCCATGTCTCCATCCTCCCTCGGAATCTGGGTGAAGCTCTTCCGGAGGTGGGAGTTGAAGACCCTACTGACAGAGGGATCCACCAGACGTTCCCAACAGACCCTCACAACACGCTTGGGCCTGGCAGGTCTGACCGGCTTCCTCCCCTGCCAGCGGATCCAGCTCACCACCAGGTGGTGATCGGTTGACAGCTCAGCCCCTCTCTTCACCCGAGTGTCCGAGACACACAGCCGGAGATCAGATGACACAACTACAAAGTCGATCATCGACCTCCTGCCTAGGGTGTCCTGGTGCCACGTGCACTTATGGACATCCTTGTGCTTGAACATGGTGTTTGTTATGGACAAACCGTAACTAGAACAGAAGTCCAACAACAGAACACCACTTGGGTTCAGATCCGGGGCGCCGTTCTTCCCAATCACCCCGGTCCAGGTCTTACTGTCGTTATCCACGTGGGGCGTTGAAGTCCCCCAGTAGAACAACGGAGTCCCCAGTCGGAGCACCATCTAGTACCCCTCCCAGGGACTCCAAGAAGGATGTCGGTACTCTGCACCGACATTGGGCCTGTAGGCCGAAACAACGGTGAGAGACCTGTCCCCAACCCGAAGGCGTATGGACGCGGCCCTCTCGTTCACCGGGGTGAACTCCATCATGTGGCGGCTGAGCTGGGGGGCTATGAGCAAGCCCACCCCGGTCCGCCGTCTCTCCCCGCAGGCAACTCCAGAGAAATGGAGCGCCCAGCCTCTCTCCAGGAGTTGGGATTCGGAACCCAGGCTGTGCGTGGAGGTGAGCCCGACTATATCTAGCCGGTATCTCTCAACCTCCCGCACGAGCTCAGGCTCCTCCCACCCAGCGAGGTGACGTTCCATGTCCCAAACGCTAGAAGCTGCACACGCAGACCAGGTCGTCGAGGCACCCGCCTTTGACTGCCACCTATTCTCTGCACCCGACCCCTACGGATCCCTCTTGTGGGTGGTGGGTCCACAGGAGGGTGGGCCCACGTCGTCCTTTCGGGCTTTCGGGCAAGAGCATACACGCCGTCACGGGTAGACCTGTTATCCGTGTCCCAGCCCTACGGTCTGAATCATTCAGTGTTCAGCTGCAGGACCTAGCGCGCACACCTGGCAGTGCAGAGTTCTGCATCCTGAATGCGGTCTGCCCCAAACTGTGTCCCCAACCTGCGCCTTATGCCACAGCGCTGTTTGTGACTGGTGCGGATCAGAATCAAGTTGGTGATCATTGATTAATAGTGGGAAACTTATTATTAACCCAAAGACGCAGATGTATGGGCAGAGATGCCTCCAGAGAACACTACAGGCTGCCAACAAACGTCAGAAAAACCTTGCTGGCAGAGTGTCCATGCAGGGCAGTGAGAGGGAAGTGTGCATTAAAGAAGGTGCAGGGAGTGGAGGGGATGGGTGGCAGCCGGTGTGTGTGGGGGGAGGGGGTCTGGCTGTGTGTATGTGTGTGTGGAGGGGGGCGCAAAATGTTTTCTTCCACCTAAGGGGGGCGCCGCAAAAAATAATTGAGAAGCACTGGTCTGATCCATCTTTCTTTAGCTTTCTTTATTTTAAACCTCTCTGGGCTCCGTCTCACTCATCTACTCTTCTCGTTTTGTTTGTCTGTGCGCGTCCACCTCAACGCGTAGACTATTTCTGGTTAGGGCTGGGCGATATGGACCAAAAGTCATATCCCGATATATTTAGGTTGAATATCGATATACGATATATATCCCGATATTTTTTCCACAAAGTGAGAGCTGTGAAATGAAATGTTAAGTCAAAGTCACTGCCAAATAGGAGTGTTTTAATATTTAATATTGCGATTTTTATTTTATTTATTTATTTTTCTTCTACCCCATTTGCTGTTAATAACTTTATGTTGCATATAACTAAACTAAAGCCTAAACTGAGACAATGAAATATGACTTATTAAAGTATTACTTACTTTTTAGTCCTTAATATAATAAATAAATAAATAGCCCAAACAATTTCTTGATATTTGCTCTTGATTTAACTGTGTTTTAGTCTGGTTTAGTTTGGTTTTGAGATAAGTTCGTATCTTTATCCAAAGCATTCCCACACATAAGCCCCTAAACTGAGCCACAAACGACTCTTTACTCTTTACAAGCAGCACAGGCTCACCATCTCTGCTCATCATCAGAGCGGGTATCAGTGATTAGCGTTGTGGCTAACGCAATGCTAACGGGAAAAAAGCGATAGTCCTTCGCGGTGGCAGCATTACAAACGCTGATATTTTCACAGTACATCCACGATCTACCGCAAACCTTAATTAGACTGAGAAGTAAACAAAAGCACATGGCGCAGCGCACGTCGCCACCATATCTCGCCGCTACATTAATTTCTATCCAAACCATCTCCAAATGATTGAGCCACTGGTTTTTGTTTTACCAACCAAGGGGCTCTCCTCCACACGCTTCACAGACATTGTTGCTTTCTTCATGTTTGTTGAAGAGTGCCGGTGGAGTGTCTGTTCCTGCCCCTCCCCCGTCTGTGCATGAAAGACGAGGGGCGGGGCCGGGGCGCTGGGAGCAGTGCAGAGCTCCGCTCAGCGGCTTGCCTGAAGCAAGTATTACAGCACAAATTTGGACTATATCGATATATACGATATGGTCTAATTCCATATCTCTTTTTAAAATATATGGATATATCTTAAATATGGATATATCGCCCAGCCCTATTTCTGGTGATACCCACTGACCTCTAACCAACTTCTTCACATGAACCAAGAGGAGAGTTGTGCTACCTGTCATTGGCGTGAGCTCCAGCAGTGGCTGTGAGGACATGTCAATGGCCACGCTGCTGTCCATTTTGTGATGTTTGAAAGATCCGGCGGTTCTGGGGTGATTGTCTGTTTCCGTGGTGTTGACGTTGTACTCAGTAGCTTCCTGCGCAGTCTCTATGGGGATGTTCGGGCACAGCGGTTCACGCAGGTCTGAGTGACCATCGCCTCGCCCCGACCAGCTGCAGTCCACAAGCTGCTGACACTCAGGGGGGTTCAGGATGTCCTGGGCTGGGCTGGAAGCTCTGGAATATACAGAGCAGGAAACATCTTAGTTTTAATGTCAAAGTGAAAAGAATGACAATTTATTGTATGACTTTTTGTCCACTAGCAAGCCAGAGATTTACAGCAAGTAACTACAACATTGCAAAACAAAGCCTTTAGAAGGGGATGTGACATTTTTAAGCCTTAAGTGTAACTACCTATATTAAAAGCAAGTATAAAATAGCCTTACATTCTGCTCTCCTCTCCCACATCAGCGTATGGATTGATGATACATGTCCCGTCTTCGTCTTGCACAACATCGGCCTTCTCTCTCTCCTCATCCTTCTCGTCTTGCTCGTCCAGCACCCTGGTGTCCTGGCTGAGGGACCTCTTAACCTGCGGCCCCTCACTGGGTGCCAGTGTACAGTCCAAACTCTTGGCCTCCGCTCGGGCCTCTCTGTGCCGGTGCCTCCTGTGCCGAGCCCCCTCCTCCGGGCCCTGGCTGTGTCTGAACTTGCGGGCCATCCTGTGCCGGCTGCCCCCCGTGGTGCGGTGGCCGGACGCGGGCAGTTTCTCCTCCGAGATGTTCACCAGAGGCTCCGAGGCAGGGGGTTCGGGGATGGGGATGGATATGGACATGGGCGTGTCAGATTCGGACATGGGGGACTCGGGCAGGTGCGGCGGACTGACTCCAGAGGACAAGGCGGGGGCGTGTTGGGGGATAGTGGGCGTTTCGGCGGCGTCCTCCGTGGGGCTCTTGAATAGCTCCTCTCGACTGGCCAACTGCCTGCGTTTGCGCAGCTGGTTGGCCCGCTGCTCCCACACCGACATGTTGACCTTCCTGCGTCTCTCGCGGCGGTGGACGAAGGTGTTAGAGGCTTTCAGAGGCTGCTCGTCTGGGGCGCTTGTCCCACCGTCAGCCTCTTCAGGGCAGTTGGGTCGTCCTCTGTGGATGGCCCGCTTCCTGTACAGGTAGGGTCTTCGTCTCCCACTAAAGAGTAGCACAATTACTTTGACTAAAATGCGAAAATATTAAAGATATAGATTCATTATATTTTTGTATTTCATCATAACAGTCGAGGTACAAAAAACTAAATAAAACTTTAGTTCCATGACTCCTCATGGAGTCATGTTGATGTAAAAAAAAAAAAATCCAATTTCTATGTGAACTGTTTTAACAGAAAATACAAAAATAAGATGATATAAAATATGCAACCGGTCAAAAAAGAACGGCACAAAATCAAAAGGGGAGTGCAGGAGTGAAGTTCTAACTGTGCAAATAATATTTGAAAAGAGTAAGAAGGAAAACAGAAGGAGGAAGCCAGTGAGACAGAGATGCAGAGTTTTACTTACTGGTGTTCAGATTCTTGTTGTCCATGAATCAATGAGTGACCATTTGAAAACAAGACATTAGTGTTGAACACACAACATTGTTCTGACACTGACCATTATGTTTTCTGCAGTGTTTCAAAGTAGCCACACTTGATAATAACTTTTTATATTTTAAAGTACGAGTGTAATAACTGAAAATGCATAATTGAAGTATAGGACATTGATTAATTTAATTTTGGTCAGTGCAGTAAAACAGTTATAAAACAGGACATAATGGGTTCAGCAGAGCACAGAAATGCAAGATCAGTCTCCAGACATCTGCAACACAAGACAAACATTTAAATATCGACAAACACTGACGGACAGATGAAACATTCAGTCAGTTTTACAATAAGAATTCATCAGAAAAGTGAATTTGTTACTTGTATAATGAAAATGTAATTTTTATATGACTCAAATTCCTGGACCACCCTGTGCAGGAACCAGGAAGTCATCAGCAACCAATGGCATCCAGTTACAGGCCAAGAAACATAAGTTTCAATATGTTTGTATTCAATAAACTGTATAAAGTCATGCTTTCGTCAGGCACCATTCAGAATCTGTTGCAACTGATTATCAATGCCTGAAACATGCTTTTGTTCATGCAAAGACTCACTTTCCAGTTTCAATGAGGATTGCTTTGTAATGTATTTACTGTAACTGTACTGAACATGGTCAATACAATTGTTTTTTAAAGTTATACTTGTTTCCTTGAAACATGCAAATAAAGAAATGCCAAGGAATGTGGAGATTGAGATGATCACCTTCACAGAATGGTTCTTTGTAAAACTGTAACTTACTCAGATATCAAGCCGTCTCTGCCTCTGGCATACCTCTGGTTGAAAAACTCCTCTTCCGCTTCTTCATCCTGACAAAGAATGGATAATGTGTTACATCAACACTTACATCTCATAACCCATTCAAAGAAAATCCCTTACTATTGTCTATATATAGCACCAACAAAGTCTCTGTTCCCTCTGACCAGCTCATGCAAAAAGATCCCCTTTCATTCCACACTAGGACTAAACTTAAGACCCTGCAAGACAGGGCCTTCTCCGTTACTACGCCCACTCTCTAGAACTCCCTGCCCAAACCCATGGCACATTCTTCCATAAAGAATCCTTGAAAACCGACCTCTTTCAAACCGCATTGAAATACTTTATCTGTTGCTTGTTTTACCTTTGTTTTAGTCTTGACTGTGTAGCTCCTTTGAGTATCTTGAGAAGTGCTTTAAAAGTGTTACATATTATTATTTTAACTTACATCTAAATAGTTCAAGCTTTTGTAATCATACAGAAATGAATTGGAAATACAGGACAGAGTGTACCATTCACAACAAATGCATTTGAACACAAAAAAACACGTGATTCAAACCTTTGTAAGTTCTTGTGCATTTGCCAGATTATCCACAGCAATGGCCAAGAAGACGTTGAGCAGTGTGTCTGTTTAGATTGTTAGGAGCAAAACAGCATAATTTGTAGACACGGCTAAATTGTCTAACAGGAGTGGGAGGGCCAAGTGGTCCATAGCAAGGACCTAAACGTCCTCCAGTGTCCATTCATCCAAGTGTACGAGGGGTTAGGGCTCAGGGTCTTACGGCTTATGACATTATCTAACTCCAAACTTCTATTGTGTATGTACTACATTGGTACAAGTTAGTAGATCGTTACATAGCACATTACATTGCACTATCAAGGGTAGTGTACTTTAAGACCCAATATGACCCAGTATAAGAACTCTTTCTCCAATGACCATATCTGGAATAGCCAACAGGTGAAGTAGATTTGAGCCTGAGGTAATATACTTTCAAAAGTAGGCAAACAAAACTGTAATCACAGGTACTCTCTCCATTCCCATCGATGTGATATCCACTGGGACCAGAACCAGAAGTGTTAAGGGACTAGATGGAGTAGAGCAGTGGTCATGAACCAATTCAGGGTTATATAGGGAAACAGCTTTTTTTTCTTATTATTCTATTAGTCTATTAAATCAAATAACAATTAATGTACTTTGAAAATAATGCAGTTAACGGAATCTTATTATTATCTTAACTCAATGAAAATACATTGTGGCTCCTAAATAGTAGAATGCCTAAATATTATCATCACATTCAGTGTTTCTACTCTTTACTCAGTACTTGACACTGAGCCCTGACCTGGTTTAGTCCTGGTTCAGACCTGCTCGCTGCGCATATTTTTTAGAAAACGATCTATTTAATTGGTAATTAGGGTCTTAAAACTTTAGCAAGCTGTGTTCCAGTATTTCCTCGGCTGCTTTTGAAACAATGAAAAGTGTCAAGTAGTTGAGGAGCAGGTTTTTCACTTTCTGTTCATTTGTGCTGTAGTTACCGCTCTGCTACAGAGAGACCACGCAGCCGCTCACTTTTAATAATAATAATAATAATAATTATTATTATTATTTAGTTAGTCTTATAAAGAGCTTTTACAGACTCTCAAAGACGCTTTACAATTTCGGACATTATTCATTCACACTATACTCGGTAAGCGAGGCCAGTCTGTGCCATCAGCCACCACCGCCAACCACTCACTCACACACTACATTTGCCAGGTTTCCTGGCGTTCCCAAATGGTCTCCCATCCAAATACCAGCCAGGCCCTTCCCCCCTATGCTTCCAAGGTCTGACGGGATCGGGCATAGCAAAGGCGGTATGGCCATATTTGCCAGGTTTAAAGTTCGGATTCAAGGTTTGGGTCTGGACGGGTTGAGGGAAGGGTCCGGATCCAGTCCAAGTTCCGCCTCTGACCTCTGGAGTAGAGGGTATGTACTGTGGAATATGGTAATATACCTTCCTTACAGTAAATGCCATTTAATATCAAAATAAGTCTACTTTTAGTCTGGCCAGCCAGACTAATAATTTGTTCTTATGCTATACAAAGACATAGCCTGAGAGCCAGCGCTATCTACACAGGTTCTGATGGACATGACTGACAGAGAAAACAATTACAGTAAAACATGAGTTGAAGAAGAAAGCAGGAGTGGCTGGCTGACCAGGCCACCATGTTCAAGAAATTGACTTCTTAAATTTAATTGAATATAGACTCTGTGCACGGACTGTTTTCAGCTAACTTCCTGTGAAATAAAATAAAATGTAAAAAAGAAGAGAAAACTTCAAATTTAATGTCAAGCCGAGATGGTGGTGATATTTCACCACTTGTTAGCGTCAAATTAACGTTAGTCTTTAGCTTCAAGGCAACAACACAGATAAACACAGAAGTCTCCTGTGGTGAAGTATTTACATCCTGGCTGCTGTACTTATGTTGTAAGTAATTATCCAACAGCTGCTTGTTTTCTGCCAAGTACTATTTCAATATTTCTTGATTTCAGCGAGACATGGCTAACTCTCCATAGGAGTAACACAGACCGGAAACAGTTGTTACCCTCAGAAGTTAGCACCAGTAAGCAGCATTCGTGGACAGAGCCTATTGTGACCAAATTACAGTTTCAAAAGTTAGTTTATGAGATGCTTATAGATTATTATATGTTTAGGGCGTGAGGATACAATTTCCAAACAGCGTGAGGACTATGAAGTATATCGATGACCACATGCCGTACTGCACTCCTCCTTGTGAACGAATCCCGTTGTACATCACCTCATTCCAGTCCTCTCCGGTCAGGATCTGTGCGAGAAAAAAACACACACAACCCCACATAATTAACTGAAGCCCACTTTAAATTCGCAGTCCTGAAATATATTTAACAGTGTAGAGAGAGAGAGAGAGAAGGAGATTTAAATGTGTTGTGGTGAAAAATATCCCAGGGCATATTGTGTCACACGAAGCAGCCAGAGTGACGGCAAACCTGAAACACTGTCATGATGGCAGCTGGAAATGTGTCAAAGTTGGTGGGAGTGTAATCCTCAAAAATGAACCTAAAGAGGAAACAGACAGGAGCACAGGGGTCAGACATGTGAACATAAGGAGCATGACCCGTCCCCTGTGTGTTGTGAATTATAAACTAAGGGGATAATAAAGTAACAACTGATTCTCACGCTTACTTTTGTACATTTCCTTTGTGGCCTCCTTAGAAAGTTTTTATTTCAAAACATAAATCCCTCTAAACTTATGCTATAAACGCTATATCAAAGTGGCCAAACGAGGTTCAGGCTGTGGGTAGAACTCCAATAAAAACAACAAGTCTTCATCATTTTTACCTTCCGCCAAAGAGCTGCATCCCGAGCAGCGCAAACACCACGATGAAGAGGAAGAGGAGGAAGAGCAGGCTGATAATGGACTTCATGGAACTCATCAGAGAAACCACCAGGTTTCTCAGCGAGGTCCAGTACCTGCAAGTTCACATTTAACTTTTGAAAGCGCTTTACTTTACCTATAATAGCGGTAATTATTAATGTACTTACTTTGTGATCTTGAAAATTCTCAGGAGTCTCAGAGCCCTTAATACACTGATGCCGAACGACATCCCGGGCCGAAAGAAACCCCACACCACCTCAAAAATGCTGCCAATAATGACCTGCAACAGACATTTTGTTGTTAAGCAGCATCGTACAGCAGTTGGTTCAGTAAACAAAATTACAGGCACATTATGTATGATCTTAATAAGACCTGGGAACTCACCGCACAGTCAAAGCAGTTAAATGATGAATGGAAATACAGCCGGAACCCGAGACCGTACATTTTTAAGCACATCTCCGCCAGAAACAGTCCCAGGAAAACAAACTCTGCATAGTCTAACGAGGAACAGAAGTCAAATATTAACACGTACAATCTACAGCTGAAGTGTAGTTGGGGCAGAAGCACGCACAGAGGAAGATGGTGAGCCAGTACGGCTGGTTGTGGTGCACGATGGCCACACAGATGGTGTTGAGAGCCACCAAACTGAGCACCAGCAGGTAGAAGGTGTCCGTCTTCACCATGCGACGGATGGAGATGCGCAGCATTCGCTCTTTGCGGCGCAGATAGGCGGCCGGACCGCGGCGGCCACTACGGAAATTCATCCTGCAGCGGGACATGCCTCAGGGCCACACAGAGGGAAAGGGATGGGATCAATTAATGTTGAACGTTAAGTTTAATAACATTTCTGTTCACAACCTTTCTCAGTTCTCACTTTTCTTTGTCTTCTACAAAGACTCTTAAACAAAACCAGACATAATAAAAATAATGTCCAAAATAACATTTGTAACACTATCTTTTTTGTTTGTTTTGTTTAGGTTCATGAAAGGTAGAGAAAAAAAATTGTTCAACAACAAGACGATAAAATTGTAAAAGGCTGTTCTTATTTAAGGTAAAATACTTCTTATACTTCTTCAGCTCTGTTATTAAGTAACTTTTTTTTTCACGACTGTTTGGCTTTAGTAATAATCAGACCATTTACTTGGCATAACTTAGTTTGGTCATGATACTGTGACTGGAACTCTCACTCAACTGAGACATTTACATTCTTTTGCTAAATATGGGTTGACAGTGACATTTAAGAAATAGAATAATAATTAAAATAGCCTCCACCACATCGACTAAAACAGTGGTTCCCAAAGTGGGGTTCGAGGCCCCAAAGGTTGTCTACAAAACAAGTACATTGAAAATTCTCTCGGGCCCCGAGAGAATTTTGGAACGTTAGGGGCCACGATGTCCCGGACTTTGGGAATGGCTGTACTAAAACATTAGGTTACATTACAACAGACTCACTGGCGGTGGACATGTCTGGGTATTTTTCATCTCCTGGAGCTCCTCTTCTCGCTCCTGTCTTCTTACTGGCTCGCTTTAGTACTAAAACCACATTATATATTATAGTTTAGAATAAGAAAAATCAAAAGGTAAAAGAAATCGACATATAGTACCGGATTTACAAAAAGGCCCAATTAAAACATTTCCTAAAATAAATGTGGCAATCCTTTAATAACGACTGTTTTCCAGCTATAGTGAATCTGAACATACAGTAACAGACTTTGCTGAAGCTGTAACCAGATTTAAAGTCACTAGAAAAACATTTAATTTGATATTGCTGGATGCCCTGCTGTAGTAATTTACAAGAGAAAACCACTTTGTATTTATCTACTGTTTATTCTGATTCTTACCGTCTAATGGTGATCGGCCTGAATTTTTACTTTCCTCTGCCAGCATTACCTCCTCTATCAAAACAAAAACACAGAAATATGCTTACCATAATGTACCAAGCACACAAATATACTGTACACATAAAAATGAATATGTTGCTAAGGCTGTCTGCAAACACTTTGAGTAACTGAGACCAAAGTGGTAGAAAGGCTGCATCCACAGTTCTGTATGACCTTGTTTAGAAAAAACTCTCTTCTTCTTCTTCTCTGCTCCATTTTACAGTCTCTACCTTCCCACACTCTCCCACGAGCTGCACTCACTAACATGCGCCGCAGCGAGCGCTCACTCTCTCTCTCGCTCACACGCCTGCAAAGCCACAAACACACAAATTTAAGTCAGTGAGTCAATATCACCTTTTCCTCACCCTCTAATGCGTGGGTGACCAGCGATGTGGATTGCCATTACAGCTCTGTATGTGTGCTCAGCCCAGATACAGTAGCTCCTAAAGTGAGCCTAGTAGCAGAGTGAGAGCCTCGCCGCATGAACCGAGAGGCGACACCTGACCGGCGCATTCGATCTAGCTGAGCGCCACCGGTGCCCTTGGGGATGTATAGACTATTTCCTGTGATAATGTCGAGGTTACGTGACTGAATAAAATGAGACCTAGGTCAGACTCAACGTCAGAAACCTCGATTCAGCCTCATCTGAGCGACTGGAAACTACAAATGGAGCTTGTACTGTTTCAAGATCTATAAACAAACTCTGACGCGATATGATGAGACATTTTTTTTTTAGAGCTTGGGTCGGCTACGTGCAGACGCATGATAGGCATTCGTAGCGCCTACGAACCACACCTCTACTACGAGAAAATGAATTGGTGGTCCCCAGACTAAATATCATTTGTGATTTTAGTTTGGCGTTAAAAAAACAACTCACATATCACTTTGTGTGAATTGTTTATATGAATGTAACCTAAATAGCCGGTTATACAGTATATTTCGTGGATATGACCGGAAAATGCAGTTAATTCTATACAGTTTATTAATAGATAGACATCTTGTTTGCAAGAAAAAAATAGACTATTGATCTGACAATGGAGAAGAGGACCAACTTTTTTGTTTACAGCAACTACTTTTAAAAAAGTCTCTTGGTATCGGTTAATATCGGCAGCTACTCAAACCCCCAGTATCGCTATCGGTATTGATAAAAAATCGGTGCATCTCTAATGGTCACAATTAATTTGAATGTGTATTTCGCAGGACACGTCCCCTTTGAAGATAAGGCCCTGAATTAACCATGCATGAATTGGCAGATTGGCAGCCTCGCTTCCATCATTCTAGTACTGTGTAGTAGGGGTGGGAAACTCCGGGTACCACATGATTCATTACAATACGCAATACATGGCTTACGATAACGATTATCTCACGATACGCCGATACTGATAATCGATATATTGCACAAAAATAACCTTTGATACATCACGATTAAAAAAAAACATGCTACTTTTATCCTTTATTTTAACATACTTCATTTACATTTCTTTTCATGTGCTTTGTACCACTTTTTTCTGTGTCCATAAATGATCCCTGACTTACACACAGAAAATGTGTCAGTGACTTCATTTACATTTAAAGAAACAAGAAACCACAGTCCTATTTAAAAAGGACTAAATCAACCCCAAATTAATCTATCTTATTTATAAATATAAAAAACATCATCAAAAGTAATTTTTATGTGTGACAGTGTTTGGTCAAAGTGCTTAAAACTGTAGTGCTGCCCCCTGCTGGTCTGACTGAATTCTTGATCATTGTTTGCCTCTATTGACTGTGAAAACAGTGGAGCACTGCTGCCTCATTAATATGCACGACAACACTCATTAATATGCATGACATCATCAAAAGTATCGATATCGGAATAAAAAGTATCGGTATCGTATGGTCCCGCAAAATATCGCGATAAATCGGAAAATAGATATATTGCCACACTCCTACTGTGTAGCGCTGAGTATCACCGAGTCCAATTAGGTTTCCTAGGTCTGCTGGTAGAATAAAGTGGCTATAACAAAGAACTAAATCTGGCAATAGGAATTTCCAAGCATTACCAGAGTATTAGGATTACTGTGAGCGTATTACCTGCTCTGTCTATCCAGGCCCTGTACCCGTTCAGCTCCCGCTCCACCTGCTGCTGGCGTCGCAGCTTCATGAAAGCTCTTCTGTTCTCAACCCTCTCTCTCTCTTTGGCAAACTCGCTGTAAGAAAAAATACACATTTCAAATCCCATGCCTCATCACGACCAATATAATAAAAAAAAATAAAAAAAAGAAGTGGTACTCACCCAGACAGTACACCCAACACCAGGTTGAGCACAAAGAAGGAGCCGATGATGATGAGTGGAATGAAATACAGCCAGTTCCACATGGAGCCCAAGGCATCATTGGTCTGAAAGATGCAACTGAGTCATTGACTGTCACTATTTTGCTCAATGACCGCTGTGACGTCATTTCCAGTAGTTAGAATTACCTTTCACTTATCACTTCATTATCTAGTGATAATTTAGCTTTGCAACTGGAGATGGATAAGTTAAAGTCGAATTATAAAGTTTACATACACTGCCTGGCCACCAGGATATGTCTAGGTTCAGCAACACTGTGTGCCCAAATAAGGAGATCAGCTGACTACCTGAACATCCTGAATGGTGATACCATCAATGGATTTCTTCTTCCCTGATAGCACGGGCATATTCCAAGATGACAATGCCAGGATTCATCTGGCTCATATTGTAAAAGAGTGGATTGGCCACAGCAGATCTTAACCCCATTAAGAAACTTTGGGACGTGCTGGAGAAGGCTTTGAACAGTGATCACACTCTACCATCATCAAGATCTGCAGAGGCATTTTTCTGTGGAAACCTTTTTGGGTCAGGCAGTGTATTATCGTTCATTTAATCACTGAATACTAGCCTTTATTGTGTCTTTAAACTCTTTTAATATAATTTAATATTTCAAAAAGTCCTTTTGAAAAACAAATGCTAATTTCACTTCTGGACCCACAGTCGGTTTTGAAGTGAGCTCAACTGTTGAACTCCTTCCTTGGTTTGGCATAAAGCACAATGGGCCAAAGTGACAAGTAGGAAGTTAGAAACCAAACTGACGCATTAGCAAAACCAAAATCTACCAGCATTTGGGCTAACGTGTATCTGACACCCTGCATTTACTATTCATATCTTCCTTAAATGTGGGTCTGTCTTACATTGTAGAGCACAGCTGTCCACCCCTCCATTGTGATGCACTGGAAGACAGTGAGGACCGCGAACAGGATGTTGTCAAATTGCGTGATGCCGTCGTTTGGACCGATCCAGGTGTCGTTGCAGTCATATTTTTCCGGACACTTTCTCACACCACACGCGAACGCCAACTCGGACGAATCCACCGTCTCATTGTCTGGAACGCAGGGGGAAAACAATCGTTGCACAAATCAGCGCCGCTAGCCGGGGAGTTTAGCGTCTACATTTGTGTTGCAGGATCTGACAGTAAATGCTGTGCCGTGGCCTCTGATTATAGAGTCCATGCTGATTAATTGAGCAGGAGATAATTCCGTCCACAACATCTCTGATAATTATAGCGCAAAGCTGTTATTGTATCTATCAAACTGTCTGACTTTGTTCTGTTCATCTGTTTTCAGTGGTGGAAAGAAAAACAAGTTTATAATTCAGATGTTTTCCACAGAAAAGGGAATGAATTAATAATACAATGAAAAGTTCTCTAAGTGTACAGAAAAGGTTTTTTTCAACATTTTGAAGCGTTTCGCCACATTATGATGTTGTTCTTTCATCAAATTCAGACCTGGAGCTGTGTTTCGACCCACTTGTGCATCTTTGAGTAATCTTTGAATCTCTCCCAGAGGCTATTCCCAGAAAGTTCAACCGGTTCACATACAGCTCTACCTGAGGTCCTACGTATCCAGGAAAGGCTTTTCTCACCTCTCACTAGGGATGCACCGATACCACTTTTTCTATAACCGATACGAGTACCAGGGACGTGCACAGATAGAGCCCAGGTGGTGCTCAAGCACCTGCCCTGTGCCCTTTAAGTGCCCTTCTCCCAACCACTGTTTTTTTTTCTCCGAAAAAACCCCAAAACTCATATTTATTTTATTGTTCTTAGATATTTGCCCTACTTAGCCAACATGTGCTGAAAATACAGTTTTAATGCTCAACAACTTCACATCACGCTTTATTCCTCCTCTGCCTCTCGAGCCGCAGCAGCGCTGACGAGCTGCACTGTCCCCGTGTTTCCCCGTTTGAGAAGGTAGTACAGCCCATCTCTGTAGGACGCGGGAGTAAAGTAAACTGAGTAAATGTGTTAACTTTATGTACGAACTAGCGCGACATGACTGGATTATTGAGGGGAATAGAAACTAAATGGCCGAGGGGGCGAGAATGTTAGTGCCGCGTGTCGAGACCGTCCGGACAAAGTCAGCGGTAAGAAGTCAGTAACTTTAGCGGTTCTGTTTTGTCGCGCTATAAAATGGTCTGAAAATGAGCTCTATTACTCTTATGTGTGGAGAAGAGAGACGAGTAAGGGGGAAAGGAGCCTGGGCCCCTGGACGCTGTGCCTCTGTGGGAGGGGCACGGGAGCATGAACAGCCCAGTGGATTATTGTTATTTCATTTCAGATATTTTAAATATGGACAAAGCAATGACTTGAACAAACCAGATGTTTTAAGTGTAGGCTGTAGTACCTTTGCATTATTTATTTGTAATCATAAGTGCAGAGCCATTGTTCTCTAAAGTATATCCAGTTTATTATTAGGTCCACATCCTTGTACAATGTACATTGTATGTTGTTGTATTAATTAATGGTCTGTTAGTGTTACTAGACATACAGTATAATAAATAAATAAATAAACATTTCTGGGAGGGTTGCCCTTTTGTCTTGGTTGAGCACCTGCCCCTCAAAATGTCTGTGCACGTCACTGACGAGTACTTTGATTTAAGTACATGCCGATACCAAATACCGATACAAGTGAATAGACGGTTTATAGACTGACTTTTTCACAGCAGATTGGTTAGTAATTAGTAAATTTACTCATTTACATTTCCTTGAGTAAAGTAGGCTACACTTTTGAGAGAAGTTGTATCAGAATTGAACACATTTTATTTTTTGTGTCCAAAAGCGCCTGTGCTTTATTCATTTATCTATTTTTATTTAACAATAGTATTACTTATTACTGCAGCTAAATGGTCTCTCTTCACCTTTACTACAGGTCTGTGTAGATTTTCCCGTGTGTTTATAGCAACTTAGCCAGTAGCCTCCAGCATTTAGATTGTTTTGCTGCAGCTCAATATGGACTTGCTGTATCTCTTTGCTTTGCATTTTCTGAGTACTTTTTAGTTGCTGGGTTAGTTTGACAGATGAATTAAGCCCCTGGGCATAAAGCAGCTTAAGACTCACCAGAGCTGTTAGTGGCTAGTTAGCAACATTAGCCTGTATCTTGGAAACACTGCAGACTCCACATTGCAGCACTAACAACATTTAGCTCTGGTAAAATCCAGCACAGACTCTGATTTAGGGAGTGTAGTCTGTTATAAAGTCAGCTCTATGTGGAATATTGTATTTCCACTAAAGAATGCTCCAGTTTGTTGCTCTTCTCTCTCCTCAGCGGAGAGGTGCTCCTGTAGGAGCGGACGTCAAGTGGTATCAGTTTCTGGTATCGGGACCTCATTAATGATACGAGTACAAGCATGTGGTATCGAGCCGATACCTGATACTGGTATCGGTATCGGTGTTGAAGATAATATTAAATCACTATTTATCATACTGGGTCAAGCTATCCGTGGGTCAAACTGGACGGTCGTACTATCTCTGTCATGGCCTTGACGGTGGATCTCAGGCGCCACTGAATGTTTTGCTTACGTATGAGTCTGACGCTCTTAGACGGTACTTATCCCTCTTCTGTGGAAGCATAGGCAGACTTGAATGGAAGGACTAGCGCAATGTCTGAATGTTCATGTCTCCGGGTCCCGTAACGATGGTAAATAAACTTCTCCTGTATAAGACATCTCGACTCCTGCCTCTCCTTCATCGGTCCTCTCGAACATCAATTGTTATTTCCCTAACAATCGGTGCATCCCTACCTCTCACCATGTCTTGCTTAGTTAAATCATTTCAGTGCGGAGTAAAAACACTCGCCATAGCATCAGGTGGCTGGTGGGAGGGGCTTATGGGGCGATCACTTGAAAATCTGGAAGGGTAACTACTGGAAAACTTGTATCAGCTGTTTTAGATAGAGAGGGGTGAAACGTTTATATTAAAGTGAATAATTAAGTAATGGAAAGATGAAATGATCTCCAAAAGGCATGACGGTGCAGATGACATATTCCCATAACATTTTAAAGTAAATTCCATCTGTTACATTTTCTAAATAACATTATTGTGGAAAAGGCCCCAGAATGGCCAGTATCACCATTTTATAGGCAGCCAAGAGTCAATGGCTAATTCGAATGCAAAAATTTAAGCATAACATTTAGACAAGCCACACCCAGTTTGGAGTTAAAATATAACTTTTTGGCTGTAATGTCCATTTGGAGAAGACGGAGAACGGGATTTTATGAAAGGAAAATCATGGCAATGGACGCCATCTGTGGGGAAAAAAAAGCTAAAAGGCTTCAACAAATAGGTTAGGATTGTAAAAATCCCTGATGGACTACGTCTAGAGGTGAAGGTTGCTGGTTTCGCTGTGGCCTTTACAGTTTCCGGACCTAAATATCATTGAAGATCTGTTGATAAACCTCCTATGAGTAGTGCATACAAGACACACATCACTCAAACCTGAATTGAAAGACTCTTGGCGGCCTAGAAAAGCATCTCAAGCTGTGATACTGGCCATATTTGGGGCTACAAAGCATTGATTCTTTTATACTATTATTTTGACAATGTAAACTTCATGCCTTTTGAAGATCATTCATCTTCCCTTTGCGTCATTATTCACGTTAATAGAAATTGTAAACTGAACGCACCCCACTGTATACGGCATTTGCTCTATAATAAGTTATAAATAATAGTTATAAAGAGATCTTTAAGATTATAAACACATTCCAGCAAAAAGCACAATACCCCCTCTTTAAATTAATCATGCATAAAATCAGTTGAAGCCAAATAATAACATGTTACATGAAGAATTAAATGTTTTTTATTTAATTTTTTTCTATTTTTGATTAGCGAAAAGGGACGAAAAAAGTAACCCATGTATAGACTAACGTTACCAAAAGAGTAACATTGTCGCAATAAAGCTTTGTTGTAGGTTCTCCCGGCAGAGTATAACGTCTTAGAAAAGGTAAAACAATGTGAAAAATAATGGGCTCTAATAGTGCTCCTAATACAGATGCCTGCATCAGTAAATAGGCAATATTATGCAACACTGGTTAAACATGTGAACTCCCACTCCGTTTGGACCCGCTCCAAAGTTGCACAAGCGCAAAACAATTTTCTTTCACACCACTGAGAAAGCAATTAACGTCTCTGCTTGCCTTTAAATTAGAAAAGTTAGTTGTACAGTACTGAGAATGTCGAAAGATGGCAGGCAGGTGTGGTGGAGCTTCCCGCTGTAAAACTCCAAGCCGATGATGGCGAACATGAGGATGGCAAAGAACAACAGGAGTCCGATCTGGAGCAGCGGGATCATGGCCTTCATGATGGACTTCAGGACAATCTGCAGGCCTAGGGTTCAAGCACAATGGGTTGATACAAAGTCAGTATTCTGGTCTTACAATCATAATTATAGGTGGTGGTGATGGTGGAAGGGTAGAGTAGTTGATGGGGAATCATAGATTCATTCGGCCTTCACATAATCCTTTTATCATATCGTACTGTTAGAATAAGACACGGCGGCCTCGACCTTCTACATGACGTGTGGCCTAGTCTACGTGGCGCACTGTCTGTGAGTAGAAGGTTAATGCCTACGTGTCACTACGACTATTTAACTCCTTCTATGTGGATAGATCACCAGACTCTGAATGATCAATGCCCTAACCAATGTATTGACGGTTCAGCTGTCTCCAGGCCTGTATTATTATGTGTGTGTTAATAAAACTTCTCTCTACTTAAGACATCCAGACTCGGTTCCATCCTTCCACTCGTGTCTCTCCGGGCTCCTCCAGTATTTCCTCTAACAGTAGTAGTACTTAATTTATTATCTAAAACCATAACACAGCGTGGTAATGTTTCTACATTTCCTAAAAGACTAGAGAAAATGTAATTCATGCTTTAGTAATGCGTTTTATGTAGGCGTTTGTTTCCTGGTTTAGACACAGTTTATAGCCATTCAACAAAAGGAATTTGACCCAGTAAAGTCCTGATTTGATCTTGATCTAGGCTTGGTGATACTTGGTAATATATTTTATGAGGTGATTCTTGGCGTGAAAAGCTTGAGAACCACTGCTCTACAGCAATATCTCAAGACCCACCAGGCAATAAGAACAATCTTTATTTGGTTGTTGTTGTTGCTCAAACAAGAAATTAAACTAGAAAAGCTGACATATGCAGACATCTTATAGACCTAGATAAGTGAAAAAAGAAGCCTCTAAAATCTCCATAATGATTCAAGCTGCATAATGATATTAGCATAGCTGCCTGGCGCCAGTGTTCAGCAGCAGCTTAAGCCTATGACAAATACATAAGTGGGCAGGAAATGGTTCATTGAGGAAAAAACAAAACAAAAACATGAATCACAGGCCTAAAGATCAAAGGATGTTGAGATGATGAAGAGGGCTGGCTTGATGACCCTCACAGAAAACAATTAGCTGTTGCTGGGAAAAGAAAAAAACATGATTCATTACTAGAAGTGTTGACACTCATTTTTGTTTGACGACTCACTTGGTATCCCGGAGACGAGCTTCAGCGGTCGGAGCACTCTGACAGCTCGCAGGGTACGCAGGTCCACTGGGATGTTCATGTGAGCACCAGCTGTAGCCAAGATCCTAAAAAGACAAAGCGGAACACAGGTCTTAAACAAAAGAGTAGGTCAATGCATTAGGTGCATCATGGAAAGAATCTCACATTTTTTCTTCTTGAGATGGATCCTACTGTCACCACAACAGGGTAAATATAGAAAAATAGAAACAAATGGCACTCCAAGGGGGTGGCCTTCTGGGTAAATAAAACACTTCTAATGTCACATGCCGCAGACTGAGAATGCAAAGACACATATAGTTCCCACACAAACAGTGATGTCCCACCGCCCACACGGGCACAGAAAAGAGGCGCTGAAAAACAGGCATGGACCGACCGGCAAACAATATGAGAAAATCTGGAACCAATGCAGAACGTTGGCCAAACCACAATATGTTAAGAAAATGAATTTAGGATTGAGTATGTTTCATTTACTTGTAACTTGCTTGGCATTTTTGGTGAGACCTCGTTACTTTTACTCCATTTGGTGGCAGTGCAGATGTGCAGTATTGAAACTCGCCAAGGAGTTTATGTCACTTAAGCACAATTCTGACTGAGCAACTTTTTCTCCTGCTTATTTGACTGGAAGTGTCTGTAATGTAATGGAGACATGTGCCGCTGCAGCATGGCCATTGAAAAGAATCGAAGCCGTGACGTCATTCACCTTCCTACAGTACAATAGCTGAATGGAATCCAGAGGTTTGTGGGAGGCTATTCAGAAATGGCTGGATGTAGCTATTCGAGGCCTCTGATACATACGATGGGGCTAGTTCACGACACATTAGTGCTAACTAGGTTTGATTGCAGTGTCGTTACTGACTTGATATCACATTACACATGCCAGTTTTGTGAGCTCAGTGTGTGTGTGTGTGTGTGTGTGTGTGTGTGTGTGTGTGTGTGTGTGTGTGTGTGTGCGCGAGGGGGAGGTAAGCGATTGTTGTATGTGGAGGGGGTGGAAGGAAGCACATGGCAGGACTGGAGAGGAGGCCCACGCACTCTCTCTATCTCTCTCTCTAGCTCCTGCAGGCAGCCGCTCACTGACACCAGCTCACAGACAACTCCGATCCATATTGAGGAGTTGTCAAGCCACCATATGTCTCTGTTCATCCGGACAGCCTGCACGCTTTCAGTAATGAAGCCAACATGGACAAAAGCGTATAGTAAACATACACAACCATTTAAAAGATGAGCTCTAGAAGGAATTATTCTTCGAAGGATGTGCTTAATGCCGCTTGCATCAACAGGAATGTCAACAAACAGCAAACATTTCAAATACACTAAAGGTAGAAACTTCAGGATAAATCAAACGGCATTTTTATTAGGATTAAATTAACCACTTTCTCAGTGAAAGCTTAAAACAAATCAAAGAATCCAACGCTGCTGTGTATTACACGCTTTGGAAGTACATCATAGGTATTTGCACTGCAACTATGCAGTATTTGCACTGTAAATACAACCTACACTGCAATCATTTATCTTAAGTAGCTAATTACTGCTTAACCTCTTACCCCCCGCCTTGACCAAGTGCATTTTCTCCAGTTCAGCTTTACCCAAATCTAGAAGCTTCTCGATTGGAGAGCAACAGTGTAACGCCTCATTTGAAAGCTAAGACCTACAAAACTGTTTTCTCGCGTTGTCGCCACGTTTTTGTCACATTTTCATTTTATTTTTTGTGTCGCTTTTTGTCGAGTTTTCCTAGTTTTTTGCTGTGTTTTTCTTGCTTTTTCATCGTTTTTCTCCGTTGCTTTTTTGTTATGTTTCGCCACATTTTTGTCACTTTTTTGTTGTATTATTGTTGCTTTTCTGACACGTTATTGTCGCTCTTCTATTCCAATCTTCGTCGCTTTATTTGTTGCTATATTGACACTTTTTCTCAAGAAGCTTTAAGATTTGGGTGAAGCCAAATCGGAGAAAATGAGCTCGGTTCAGGTGGGGGTTAAGAGGTTAAAGGCACACTGCGTAATATTTTGGATTATACTGTTGTGAGGAATGCACATACTCCTAATGACCAACGAGACACAGAAAATGCTATTTTTGCAGTGGGTAATCATGTAAAAATGTAAAAAACAAAAAGGCACTTTGATGCATCTGTTCTGGGAATGTGAATATATCATCGATTTTGGAAAGACGTACATCATGTAATCCAGGAGATCACAAAAATCAAATTTGCAATGTTACCATCATTATATTTGTTAAATCTGTGCCCCGATCATCTTTTTGATAGGGCTACCGAGTCTCTGTTAATCGTTCTCTTGTCATTGGCAAGAAAGTGTGTTCTTTTAAAATGGTCATCTTCTCTAGTAACTACAATGGACATGTGGTTAGTTCAAATATCTTCTATTATCCCTTTAGAAAAACTAACTTTTGAGATGAACGGGAAACAAGATATGTTTTGGCAAATATGGACACCGATACAATCTTATCTGCAAATGTGATGTTCTGATGTATTTGTATTGTATCTGATTTTTGGATTATTATTTATCTAATTTTCCTTTGTTTGTGTGTGTTGTGTTTTTGTATTATTTTATGTTATCCATTTTTGTCTGCTTTTTTTGCAGCATCAGTTACAATAATTTTTTTGAATTTTTTTTTTACAATATCTATTGTGTCCACAGCGGTGGTAACAATGAGGGCAATGTTAATTGTTGTCATCGTTGCCATACGGCATATGTTGTGCAGGCCCGGTGGACAGTGGTACACTCTGCAGAATGCCTAGGTATTCTGTGGGGTGTCTGCATTGCCTGCTTTGCCTGCAACAGTGTGTACTGAGTGTATGATTGGGGGGGAGGGAGGGGAGGCAAAGGAGGGAAGGGAGGGAGGGGTGGGGGGAGGCAAGGGAGGGAAGGAAGGGAGGGGTGGGGGAAGGGAGTTTTGTGTTTTGCACTTTATTGTGTATTGTGTATTGACTTTTGTGACGCCTTGACTGTTTTTGACCTTATGGTCAAAATTAATATAAAAGAAAATCTCAATAAAATATAAATTATAAAAAAAGTAAAGTTTAAGGGCCCAATTTTGTGTTACCAAACTCAGGTTGCAGACTAGATTTTGGTGCTGATGTTTTGCTCTGAGAAACCTGTGAAAGCTGCAACAGTAACCTTGAAAATGTTCTCGAGAATGTTCTATTGTTACTAAGAATGTAGTATTCTCATGTGACATATGATCCGACACGATGCATAGATTTAAATTCACTTCACTCATTCAAACCTCAAGCCCCATAGGCTCACTCTTGTAACATGATGCCACTGTATGCAAAAGCAGCACACTGACTGTGGGGATACTTTCACATGCTTCCCCTCATGTAGCCTCCTCTCGACTGCTCCTGGTCGGCTCTTTCACAGTGTAGAGAAGAGCAGTTTCTCAGTGTTGCAATGGCGAGGCTGAATTCATTACATGCACAAAACGCTAGCCTCTCCCACACACCTCCACCTACACTCAAACATCACCAAAAACCCACAGCAATCATCACGTTGCTAACCAGTCGAAAAACAGCCCTCCATATGGCTCCGCAGCTGAAACTACACCAACAAATTCATAGCTCTGAATGGAATGACAAAGACAACAACAAGCACGCATCCAATGGCCACACTCCTCTGTTGATGTGGGGGGGAAAAATTAGACATTCTCGAAAAAAAAGGGGGGGCTGTCATTTGGTTCAGTTCAATTAAAAAAGAAATTAACATTTTACCACAGGCAAAGTACCTACAGGGAATTATCTGGTAGAAGTTCAAGTTGATTTGCAAAAACGGATAAGTGAAGAAAAAAAAAACGTGTGCTTGTAACTGTCTGTTTGTGTAGAGGTGTTTTTGTTTTTAATGATCATTTTTGTGCCATTAAAACACGATGTCACCTATTCTTCATCAAATCCACACAGCTTTACTTTCAGAAGAGTCACCTTTACAGTAGGCCTACGGAACTATGCAAATAAACTCTTCGTTTGCGAAAAGTTAGCAAGCGAGAGAAAGTTTTCCATTAGCCGGTTCTATCTATTTTTCCTATAGCCGTTATCATTTATTTAGCCAATCAAACATCGCAAATTCTGAAAGATACAGATGTTTTCAGCTGTTGTCAACCCAATGACCACATTTAGGTGATACCATAAGTCTAGTTTGTTTTAGATTTTACTTTACATAAGAATTAGCATATCAAAGTGTCCTCTGAGCTAAATGATAAATGCCATGAAACAAACCATACCTCGCCACACTTTTACATAGGGACTGGCTTCTCCTGACAGAATTGCACAGTAGTAAGAACAGCCACAATTTCAATATTCTGTCAAATGTTACTGCTTTTGGAAGAGTTTACCAACAAGTGTTAAACAGAAATCGTAAACAGAAATCCTGTTGGACAATTGGCAATCTTCTACTTTTTTTTGTTTTGTTACATCGTGCAATCATTGCTCATTTGTAGCATCACACTTGGTTATGTGGATGGTTTGCCTTATGTATGAGTCAAATGATGACCATCCAGCTTTGCCAGATGCAGATTATAAAACCACTAATTTACATAATATAATAATATTATAATTCAATGAATCAAAAAGCAAGTACAGAGTATAGGCAAAAAAAATTATAATATAAACTGAATGGAATTTGGTCATGTTGTTGGAGAATGGAGTGTGTGGCAAAAAGGGCATGCAGCGTGTAAGCGATGAGGGTACTAGCCTGGCCTTTGCCATCCGTAAACTCCGGTCAAATATTTTTCCCTGCATGTACGTCTGGGTTTGATCTCAATGGCTGTGATTCAATCGGTTGAATTTCATCCTACCATTCAGTGAGCGGGGGAGGCGGGTGTTGTAGGTGACGTCAAGCATAGCTTGACTCGGCCGGGCGCATTACTTCACAACCAAACGCTAGCGATTGGGTAAAATTAGACCCAATCGTTTCAAACTTTAAACAGAGTTCACCCCTCCCACTTGTAAACGGAGCTCAATTGAGAAATTCCAGACCCTCTGTACGAAACAAGTACGAGGGTATGGTAAACCAGGCTATGAGGGTACAGGAACTGTGGTCAAAAGAATGAAACCGAGACACACAAATAAATTGCTCATGTGGTACTTTGTGTGACAACTTTGTGGCCATACCGCCTTTGCTCTGCCCAATCCCGTCAGACCTTGGAAGCTCAGCAGGGAAGCGCCTGGTCGGTACTTGGATGGGAGACCGTTTGGTAACACCAGGAACACTGGGTGAATGTAGTGAGTGAATGGTTGGTGGTAGTCGGAAGGGCCGATGGCGCAGACTCGTTGCCCCGCTTTAGTCAGTCTACCCCAGGGCAGCTGTGGCTACAATAGTAGCTTACCACCACCAAGTATGGAGTGAATGAATAGTGCAATGTAAAGCGTCATTGAGTGTCCAGAAAAGTGCTATATAAAACCGATGCATTATTATTATTATTATTATAACTCTGAGAATCATTGTTCAAAAGCACATGCCCAGTATTATAGAAGTAGTACCAGTGGCTTTAGGGCAACACTATTTAAGGTACTCTAGTTTACAGTATTATGGTTAGCATTGTTATTTTGGATTTCTCAAAACAACAATTACTTGTGTCCAGGCGTTGAGCCCTAATTGGTCTCTCTGGCGGTGCATATGTGCTCGCACCAAACTACAAATGAAAAGTGTTTTTGGCGCGGCCTGACAGCTCTAAGTGCGACTCGTCTCCCTCTGCTGTGTCTGTCTTTGTGCCAGATGGCTAATGAGTCACTCCCAGCCTCCACCTACCGCTATTATTCATCCTGCCTAAAGAGCAATCGCTACAGCTAAATGCCGCACTCTCATTGAGGGATGGTAGACTGGTGTGTGGCTATTCACACCCTCATATTAAAGAGCAACTAAACACCTAATCAACTTTTTTTTGCTGATAAACTATCTATATGGGTCACTAACACAGTTATCTACATGTCCTTATCATTATTTTGACATTTTAGTGCAAACTTGTTCAAAATCCAATTTTTGTGTACAAAACCGTCTGTTCAGCGCCTCTCACGTTTGAACAGCACTCACTACATTTGAATTTAGGGGTTGGCTGATGACGTACCATCAAACGTCACAGAGCCATCAAACGTCACCAAATCTGCCGCTATGGTATAAAAGCTGACCCCTCCCCTTTTGTGACGTGTGCACAACGTGCTTATCACAGAGCGGCCACGGAGCGGGAGGATGAGGAGAGAAGACCCGAGACGGGATTTGACCTACAGTCTCCGCTCCACTCTGTGAACCACAGCACTCACACCCCCGACCTCTCCGACTAAATAAAGACAAATGTTTCCCCAACATACCCAGATTCACTTATTTAGTGACATGGCTGGATGTTTTCACGTTGAAACTACAGACACGATAACGCTGTATCGGGCAGACAGAGCTCATCGGGGCTGTCCGTGCTTATGAGACGGGGCTGAGGGCTTTTTACTGTAGTCTCCCCCAGGGAGAGCTCACAGACACCGGGGCAGCGGTTAGCCATCCCCTGCCTTGGAGGCTCAGAGCGGGGCAGTGTGTGACTGAGTGTCCGCTAAAGCCAGGAGGGGGAACGGGGAGATACGAGCGCCACATGTCCGCCGCGTGTGCTCGGCCTGTAGCCGGTACGACGGGCTCGAGAGTCCGGGACAGTGGCGCCACATGTCCGGAGAAGCTAGCCGGTACGAGAGGCTGCAGTGTCCGGGAAAGTGGCGCCACATGTCCGGAGAAGCTAGCCGGTACGAGAGGCTGCAGTGTCCGGGTGGCTGCAGTGGCGCAAACATTGTCTAAATGCGGCATAACGGGAGTCAGTCAGTCCCGGTCACACATGGTCTGAGACTGTCAACAGAGCAGAGACCGCCCACACACTCCCCCTCCCCGCGTCCCCCCAAAGCCTCCCGCCACGCCTCTTTCGCTGAGTTTTTTTAATTTTGGGAGTGGGTGGAGTAAGCTCTGGAAGGGGTGTTTAGTAGCTCTTTAAGTACACGTGGAGACCATTTTCAATCGTCTGTTATGGTGACCAAGATCCTAGTAATATAAAAACATTATTTCCCTGGCTACAGAGGTGGTTGGGGCACTTTACCTGTTCCTGCTGTTTTCCGTTTAAAACTGTTTCCCTCACCATCACTTGAAAGCTACCATGGCACTTGGGGAAAGAGGTTCACAGAGAAGTGGGTGAACAACTGCGAAGTCATTAGGGGGACATGCCGCTGCTAATCAAAGCAGCAGCTCCACCTTTGTAGACTCACTACGCTCGCCGCGGGATGTAATTGCCCATTTTCGGAATCCCAGAGAATTAATTTGGTTTGTGGTCCGTTTTGCAACACACTCCTTTTTCGCTCAGATTAGGGATTTTAATTGAACGTCGCGTCCCGGTAGATTCAATGGTAGCAATTCATTAATACAAAGTGGAATAACGCCGACGGCTTTGGCCCAGTGGCCTCGTTTCGATTCCCGTTGGTCCGCTGTGACACATGTGGGTTTTTCTTTTAAGTCTGACTTACTTGAACCCCTACACTGACTGAACCGGTTTGGGTGTGGGGATCGGAGCATCTGTGCCACCGCGAAATGTGTCAGATCTTAGGCAGGAAACCAGGTCGTCTGTTACCAAATCCAGCTCTGGTGCAGATTGATGGTCCGTGTGTGTGTGGCAGAAATGAACATGAGTGACATTGCGGTTAAAAAATAAACTGGCAATCAATGTAGACACTACTTCAGCATAAAGCATATAATAATGTGTGAGATATAATGAAACATTTTAGCAAACATCCTTTTGGCCATATAGAAATGACAGAAATGTCGTTAGCTATCTGAGCCGGTTCCAACAAATGCGCACCTTTTGTTAGCCGTTGAATCCCGATTTAGCGTAGCGTACGTCCTTTACGTGGCTTTTATATCATTTCTTTGTCATTAACATCTTATACAATGAAGTTTAGTGACCAATGGATGTGTATCTGACCCACGAAAAGCAAAAACTTCAAGGAATTTGAGTTAGCATTTAGCCCAAAGGACCCTTTTACATGCTAATTTGCATCTAAAGTAAAAAATCTCATGATTTCTAACGTGGCTTTGAATGTGGTCAATGGGTTGACGACAGCTGAAAACATTTGGACATTTCGTAAATTGGCGATGATGGCTAAATAAATGCTATAGGCTAATGGAAATATAAATTGGACAGACTAACAGACTCTAAAAATTCTTCCTGAGTAGCCGACTTGCTAACTGTCTGTGCATACGTAAAAATCAAACGGCGCTTCTCCTTTTTATTTCTATGGTCGGCCGCTGTTCGGTAAAGACTAAGTAACTTGTGCACCTAGAGGCCATAAGCGCCACTGTCATAGCATGTTGTGTTTTTTTTTTACTCATTAATTGTCCGTGAAAGTAAATACTACGCTGACAGAAAAGACAAAGGGAGCGAGGGATATTGTACATCCAATTACACAATGAAGATATTTTTTTTCACTCAAACTTGGCTGTAAATACTGTTTAAGTGGCGTTAGCCCGCAGTTAGCGTTGCCCGTTAGCCTTTTAGCTTCTTCTTCGTGATTCCATTAGTGTGTATTGGTGACTCCTACCCGGAGCAGGCAAGTTGTAATTGTGTTTTTCTGGCCAGAGACACCAGGGGAAGATGAAAGACCCTCCAATTATCCCATTAGCACTTGTATTGCCCCCAGAGGGACTAAAAAAAGGATTTATTAAGGTAAACAAGTTATTTAGTACTGCTTTAAAGTAATTTAAGAAAATGTAAAAATAAAAACTGAAGGTGCATGCTGTCGTTGTCTCCTTGGGCAAGACACTTCACCCACCTTGCCTCCAGTGTCTGCGTACATTGGTGTATGAATGGGTGAGAGGTTCCCTGCTGTAAAGCGCTTTGAGTGCCTAATGTAGGTGGAAAAGCGCTATAGACCATCAAATGATCGCTAGCCTTCAGCTTCAAGGCTAAAACTGCTGCAGTTATAAACACAGAAGTCTCCTCCGGTGAATCATTCACAGACTGGGTAAAGTTTTTATATGTTGTAAGTAACAATCCAACAGCATGTTTTCTGCCATGAACTGTTTAAAGATTTGTTTATTTGAACAAGACCCATCTAACTGTCCATAGGATTAAACACAGACAGCAAACCATAGTTACCCAAGGAAGTTAGCATCATGTTGCTAGGTCTCTCTAAGTATGTGTCTTCAAACTTGTAAAAAAGTCTTTATAAAGACTATGTGATGCTTTGAGTAATAGTTGAGTAACTATGGGACTCAGAGTACATCCTGCACAGACTGTACACAAGAATGTACAACTGTATTACTATTGTACTTCATACAGCCCTAAGAAGGGGTCTGGGGTCTTTCCACGGAGAATACTTGAAAGCACAAGACAATCGTTAGACAGAAGTTAGTTTACCTCCAAGATAATGCAGAGAATAAACAATACAGTCATGTTCTTCAAAAAGCCTTGGGAAAATATTTTAGCGGCAGCTCTGTGTCTAAGATTGTTAGTCACTTCTGTCTGATTGTGATGTGCTGATGTTATGCACAAACTGGAGACAGTGTTGAAAGTGTAGCCACGAAGTCTTGTCTTCAACTTGCACCAGAATAATAATTTAAAAAAAGATACAAGCTTTGATCAGAGACACAAGCTTTCAAAAGTTTTGCCCAATTTATGTTCGCAAACTGCTTGTTTTCAGTTTGCGAACATAATCTCAAATTGTTTCAATTCGAGCCATATATTTTCACAGAGGGGAAAATCCTAAAGACCGCTCCGGGGGACGGTTTTGAGAAACACAGCACTGAAACATCTGAGGATAATTATGTCTTTACCATAATTTACATATGTTTAAGTGTTTATTTGCTTGATAAAACGTGTGAGTCACAAGGCACCTGTCACGAGGGTAAACGTTTCCCTTTTTACCACTAAGCCCAGTATGAATGCAGGATATTGAATTGAATGAAACCAAATATGCTTCATACACAGCACCCAACAAAGGCATGCGTCTTAACAATCCAAAATTCAAGCCAGTGCTGAGAAGAATTCGCTTGGCCTCCTTACACTATTAAATAAAACATTACTCAAAATTGCTGCTTTGAGTATGAATAATACATTTGTTTTTTTATTTGTTATTACTGTGTACGCCACCAGAACAGGTTTATGTGATCAGTCGATTAGACACAACAGCTGACTCTTACTGCCTCCCCACCAAATGCACGGAGACGTGAGGAGGGCCCACACCTGTGGTACATTCATTTGTCACAATGTTTTGTGCAAAATTGTGTCCACAGCTGCTTGGTGTTGAGTCCAGCGCTGCCTATTTTCTGCAAACGTGAAGCCGCCGATGTCCCTGTTTTTAATGTAGGTGGTAAGCGCAAGTAAGAGGAAAAGAAGAAAACGTGGGAGTCGGGTTGAGATGAGATGCTAATGCGCCGACAGCAATCTCGCAAAGCACTGCATGTTTTAGCCGGCCGCGAGCTCCCTAAACTTGGGCCCATCCTTGCAGAGGATGAAGATGAAACAAAGACATCTCATATACAACAATATTTGATGACATAATTTCAAACCGAGAGTATGGGCTGTATATAACTATGGGCAATTGGCAGTTTTCTTTAAGAATTGACCAAACAGATACACAAATGTTGGGTGTACTGCCATAATTACCTTGTGCTGTAAGATGAATCAAGTACCTTAATTGAAGATGGACAACTCCTGTACGACTGAGAACTTACACAGACATCTTGCTGCCAACTTTGGGAGAGACACCCTTCTCTTGGCACGCAGACTGGAGAAGACCACCAGAAAATTAGCAGACGAGAGAAACCACCTCAGGTTCAACCTTAGATGTAGATAGAAAAGATTGATCCCCAGCTGCCTGAAGCAGAAGACTCTGGAAGCAGGATATACAGCAGAGAAATTGCAACACAACTACGTTATGAAGATTCTTAATTTAAGGATTAGACATCTCAATCAAGGAATCTACAAGCTAAATTCTGAGGCCTTAGCTATCCAACAGAGATTAGAGTCTTGCATGACCGAAGAGGCCTTCCTCAAGATTTGTTATTTCACACAAGTGGCTCAGATGGACCAACATAGAAGGTCAGAAGAGAGACAGAAAGGCAAGTTTCTAAAACTCTTAGGACAAAACCAGGCAAGATACAGCAGGCAGTGGCGTGGGAATGAAGAAATAGATAGAAATCCTAAAACTACAGCCAATTGGATTAAAAACCTCTCTAACAGAGAAATCTCCCAGGCGGAGAAGAGCGTGCTCTCCAAGGGGCTGAATTTTTCCATCACACCCAAATCCATTCCTACAGTGGACGTCATCACAGCAGCAGAATCAGTCATCAGTAATAACAGGATGACTGAATCTGAAGCAGGGGACCTTCGACTGAAAATCTCAGCAGCCCTCAAGAGCTCCAGACCTCCTCCCTCAAACATCTCTGGAGAGGAAAGAAGAGCTTTGGCAGCTTTGAAGAAGGACAAGAGCATCACCATCCTTCCAGCGGATGCACAGTTGTCCTCAACACAGCTGACTACGAGACCAAGGTCAAGCAGCTGCTCTGTGATGAAAACACATATGAGCGACTGAGAAGAGACCCCACCAGCGGGTACAGAAAGAAAATTATAGAGCATCTTCAGAAACTAAAAAAGGAAAAAATAATTGACCAAAAGCTGTATTACAAGCTTTACCCGGGAGAGTCTATTCCGTGTATCTATGGTCTGCCAAAAATACACAAGGAAGGTTTTCCTCTCAGACCCATTGTGAGTGGCATCAACTCCATCACCTATAATCTGGCGAAACACCTCAAGTTCATCTTATCCCCTTTGGTCGGCAACACAGAACACCATGTGGAAAACACCAAGGAGTTTGTGGGGAAGATCAAACACCTGCAGCTGGAAACAGCTGGTGTCTTACGATGTGACAGCACTGTTTACATCTGTCCCAACCTCAGCAGCAGTCACAGCGGTGAGAAAGAGACTGACTGAGGACAGCACTCTAGCTGATAGGACCCAGCTCACTCCTGATCACATTTGCAAACTACTGGAGATCTGTCTTAGCACCACATACTTTCAGTTCAGGGGAAAGACCCACGGCTGTGCAATGGGCTCTCCAGTTTCACCCATAGTGGCTAACCTCTACATGGAGGAAATGGAGAGGAAGGCCTTGGCCTCATACCCAGGAAACAAACCCAGCCACTGGTTCAGATATGTGGATGACACGTGGAACAATATTAAAGGGAAGGAAGTGGCACCTTTTACAGATCACATCAATGCTGTGGACCCCAGCATTACATTTACTCGGGAGGACACCGAGGAGAAATATCTTGCCTTTTTAGATTGTAAAGTTATCATACGGTAAAACTGACAACTTCAGACAGAGGTTTACAGGAAGGCAACTCATACTGACCAGTATTTGATGTCTGACTCTAACCATCCACTCCAGCACAAACTAGGGGTCATCATGACGCTCAGACATAGAGCTAAAGAGGTGCCTACCAGTGCAGAGGGAAAGACCAAAGAGGAGCAACATGTCCAGAGAGCCCTCTCAGACTGTGGCTGTCCTAACTGGTCTTTTACTAAAGCACAAATGGCAAGAAGACCCAAAGAACAAGACAGACAGACTACAGAGCCCAGAAGAAAGGGAGTGGCAGTGCCGTATGTAGCCGGGGTCTCAGAGAAACTTCAGAGAATCTTTAGGAAGCACAGGATTCCAGTGAACCACAAACCGGTGAACACACTGAGACAAAAATTAGTTCATCCCAAAGACAAAACTCCGAACCACAAACAAAGCAATGTGGTTTATTCTATTCAATGCAAAGAAGAAGAATGCAAACAACATTATATTGGAGAAATGAAACAAGTTTTACAAAAGACACTTTATCAACACCGAAGAGAAAGCACAAGTGGCCCGCAGTCGGCGCTGCACCTCCACATCAAAGCCTCCAACCACTCCTTTGAGGACGGGGAGGTCAAAATTTTAGCTAAAGAAGAACGTTGGTTTGAAAGAGGAGTAAAAAAATTTTTGTCAGGAGAGAACATCCCTCCATGAACCGGAATGGTGGGCTCAGATTTAATCTCCCGTCACTTTACTCCAATCTCCTTCTAGAGAAACCGACAGGGCACAGCCAGTCCAAGGAGACGGCACCTCAGCCAACAAAAGAACAATAGGCAGGTAATTAGCAGTGATCAGCCATGAATAGGATAGATAATGGGCAGTTATCATCTATGAATAGGACAGGGCTGACCGATACTGAGGTGAGCAGATCGTTAGAGACGCTCTACTTCAAAGGGGTTTACCCACGGGTGAGAGTAGCTGTGATTAGAGAGGAGGAGCCGGGCCAACCCCACTCCTCACTGTTGGTCTATATATTCAGCTGCGGGCTGAGCGGGACTTTTGTCGCTGACGAAGCCTTTTGGATGCGAAGCGAAATGTTCAAAGACTTCAACTACTGAGTACAGAAGATGAATCAAGTACCTTCATTGAACTTGTGCTGTAAAGTCCTTTCATCTGGCAACAATTACACCTGTGTGACTCAATAATGTGACCACTTTTCAATACTATGGCAGTAATTAAGTAAAAAATGAATGAAGCAAATGTAAACAACATGTAGATATGTTTATTTAATTTCCGGGGGCACAGACAGGTCATGTTTGCAAAAGATTTTCAAAAATTCCCGCACCGCCTATACCTCCTATACCTCTCGTTACAATGTCATGTGGAGGCAACCCTTTTACAAGCACTCATTCCGATTTGTCCTAATGTTTCCATCGCATCTCCAGGAGCAGCAGCAGCAGCACGTTCACATTCAGCTCACAGAGGTCCTGGAGGCGATTCGAAGCAGGTTTTAGACACAACTGCCAATCCACTTATCCACCCACCTATTGCTGACTGCCGAGGCCGACTGCACCATGGAAACACTGGCATTTCCCCGCATTTATGTGTCCCTGTTTGATGTAAGAGGTGTTTAAAATCGTGCTGCTAAAACGGTATCGGCGTATCAACATCAAGGACTGACATGTACACGGGCACATGCATCGAAGCAGAATGCAACAGTATGAAAGCAATATCAATCTCTTGGCTCAATGATTACAAATAAAAAAAATAATCATGAATTAGCAGTTAAGTCAATGAAGCTTGTCGTTCTTTTTTCCCCTCAGCCGTAACCAGGGCTCTCATTGGCCGCGTGACGCACTCATGTCACCGCTATCACACGTTCACACGTCACATCTTGCATTTCTCAAGTGGAAAAACCTCAATGTAGAACGGCATCACTGTGGGAAACTGGAAGAGTTTTTCATTTTTTAGCAAGTTGCATTACGCAGTTTTTTCAGCCAGGACATTCTCCTCACTCGCTGAGCACTCACGCCCTTTTGGTCTGTGTTGCTGGTTGGGGATCATGCTGCTGTCAGCAGTGACGCAGGGACAGAGGAGCCACTGTCGACTGGGGCTCTGTGTCTCACTGGATTCTTCAACAAAACCACGATAATGGGAGACAGCAGGAGTTATATTCTATTTGTATAAGGTCCGCTGAGTCTGACTGCTGTACATGTAAAAGCCTCTGAGTATGCGTGTAGCAGAGCCAGGGGGAAAAACAAAGTGTGCCGCACTATTGAGTTACAATCCTTGTGAAATATACAAACGATTGTGCCAACCGTGGTATTTCCCTAAAAGCTTGGCGTGATTGTGTCACACCAACCATTGACCAGAGCCCTGGTCATAACACAAATGGTTTCAAGAATCTGGCAATGTTGGGCTTCCACATGCACTTGGTGACTACAAAAAGAGGCTATTGTCTACACACAGGGGTGCTCAAACTGAGTTGGTAGATCACAGACTGATGGTCAGCCTGCTGAAATTTCACCTGTATATTTCAGCTTCTGATTTGATCTTACGGCTCGATGTCTCACTAAAACATTTGCAATGGTGCCATCTATTCTAAGCAAAGCATGAAGGCATGATGGAGACCATCGCGAGCCAGCTACTTTCTTTCTGAATGCAGGAATGTCTGGGAATGTGCTCACAGCAAATCATTTCCACTGCCCAATTTCAGGACAGTCCAATTACAGCCTCTTCTCTGTAGCATGTCAATCAAATGTGGAAGAAGACATTTCCCCTCAAATAATAACCCTGTATCACTCGGAGCCAACTTCTCTCACCTCTGTTGATTTGGGAAGCTGGCTCTCAATTCTTGTTTACTTACATAAGCCCCCATGTTTGTTTTGATATGGATGATTGAGAAAGGCCATGTAACCCCCCCCCCCCCCCCCAACACCACCACCACCAAATCATTGTTGCATTTGGTCTCCAGACTACTGTTTGTTAGCTAAGCCAGAGCACTTAATTAGACTTTTAATGCATGCTCAGTATCAGGAAAATGTTTAAGACATGCATTATTATTATTTTTATTCTTAAAACCTTGCTGCTTGAATTTGCATTAAAAAAATTGCAGGTTAGTACGGCAACCAGCACTACTTACCCACTGAGCACCACGATGAAGTCCATGACATTCCAGCCGTTCCTCAGATAGGAGCCTTTATGGAACACAAAGCCCAGGGCGACGAGCTTTATACCCGCCTCGAAGCAGAAAATCCCAATGAAGTACGGCTCGGACTTTTCCTGTACAAAAATAAATAAAATAAAACAGCATAAGATGGATTTTGTGGCTCCACACGTACTTGGTCAAAAGAGAAATATAAGGTCTTTCTAAAATCTCTTACAAGTCTTTTTGCCATGGGCGTCTTGTCCTCTCCGGGGAGATGCTGCTCCAAGGCCAGCACCACACAGTTGGCTGTGATTGTGGCTAAGATCATGTACTCAAACGGAGTGAAGGCCACAGTTAAGGAAAGATAAGGGAGATGGAAAGTGAAGTGTGTGGGCAACTTTGGACCGTTTCTTCATTGCATTTCACAGACCACTGAAATACAAGTGGAAATCCGTCACCCTTTGACCTCACCATATAAACTGTTTATAATAATATCTCCAAAACAATACTTCTTATTTTACTTGAGTAATATTGTTTAGAATGCTTTTGAGTAACTCTTCCCACTTTGTAATATCACGACATTATGCAAGAACAGTTTAAAATGTGATTCATTGTGTAATAAAACAGTCTTTTGCACTAAGGTAAAACACACATCTGTTGAACTGAGGGGTTTAAAGAAATCCCGAGTAGTTTGATGATAGAGTGACGGCTGCATTGCTCCAGCCTTCACCATGTTAGAACCAGTTAGAAAGATTGTTGTATCCATGGCAACCTGCTTTTAAAAGTGCTCCTCAAAGAGAGAGAGAAAAGAGCAGGTTCAATGGGAGACCGAGGGCTGTGGACTCACCTGACAGAATCATATCCAATAACATCATCACCAACCAAACACTGTCATAATGTTTATATATATGACAACTTCATTAGGATGGATGGATGGATGGTTTTCGGGAAGTACTCGCACATTGCTACCTCAAGGTAGGGGTCCGTTGTGCCCATCAGTGACAGGGCTCTGACTTTTATGGGCTCTGTACAATTACAATGTTGATTATTGCAGTATACATGCAAAGGAGTGTGTTAGTGTATGTTTGAGGGGAGGGGAGCGCTCCACGCACTGCTATATGATAGTAATAAGAGCCCCTTGGCCAGTCCTGATGGCGCCCGGGCCTAATAATGGCTTACACTTGTATTGTGCTTTACAAGTCTGTGTTACCGAATTTCTGTACTGTAACTCACTGTAGTCATTATTCATTTACACCATACATGGAAGTGATAAGTAACTATTGTAGGCACAGCTGCATCTGGTGTAGACTAACGGAAGTGAGCCTGCTAATCTGCAGCATCAGCCCTTGTGACCACCACCAACCACTCAGTCACACAGGCAAACGCACCCTCATTCATCCTGGCCTATTCTACATGTTTAGTGCTCGGGGAAACCGAAGCACGCGGAGGCAACATGCAAACTCCACACAGAAAGACCCCGTCCGGCCCGGGGATCGAACACTAACTACTGCGGCACCGTGTCGCCCAAGTCACCAAACACCCTATAAGCTCTTGACATCCATCCATCCATCCATTTTCTTCCACTTGTCCGTTGCCGGGTCGTGGGGGCAGCTGTTGGAGCTCCACAAATCACATTGCACCAGCCCCTATGGCTCCTCCTGCAGGTGGTGGGTCCACGGAAGGACGGCCTCATGGTTCTAACCGGGCCTGTTGGTCTCTCATAAGGGGCTTCTGAACCGCTCTTTGTCTGACCCGTCACCTAGGACCTGTTTGCCATGGGAGACCCTACCAGGGGCACGAAGCCCCGGACAACATGCTCCCAGGATCATTCAGGTTCTTAAACCCCTCCACCACGTTAAGGTGGCGGTTCCAGGAGGAGGCTCCTGACATGTTCTCTCTAATCTGTGTGTAACTTATACATTCGGTCTACTGGGAGCTCCTGTATGCTCCAGACATTAGTCCCAGACACTTGGTGCCCCTGTCCCTGGCTGCTCTTATTAACCATGATGCTGTGAGTGAAATGAGGTCAGTGAGTCACAGAGGAGCAAAGCTAAGTGCCCCGGGGAGCCACTCTAACACATCCACACTCCACACTGTGGCTGTTCAACGCTTCAAAATAGCTTAAGTGGGTAATATATCATCAATGTCCTGCCTACATTTACCTGTGAGTTAGCCCACACAGGGCTACATTTGACTGGCTCAGACTGGTCTAATTGCCCATCTTCCTTTCTGAAAATAGATGTTTAAGTGCTTACAAAACAGTTAAAAATTGACAAATGGCATGTTGTCTCACGTCTTCTTCAGTTATGCCTAATAATAGTGCCTAATTTAATATTTTACCAGACCATTTGGACAAAGCGCGCTTAAATAAATGATTAAAAAAACGACGGATGTTACTTTTTTTCATTCTGAAAATTAGGACTAAAACTGAAGTTTCGCGCGTTTTTGTTTTGGGCTAAGCAGAAAATATGGAGTCCGTCAGTTCCCACAACAGCAAAACACGGCGTTTTGTGGCTTTCAGTCCGGAGAGGGCCGCTCGAGTGGCTCAAGTGCACTCACTTCAAATCAAGAACGCCAAAGTAGACCATTTAAAATTTAGTATTGCTCTACGAGTGAATACATGTTGGCTTTATTTTGCATTTTTGTTTGTAGGAAAATGTCTAACGGGCTCGGAGTCTAAAAAGCAATTACTGTAAAGCCTTCTTATTGTACACCTGCAGCTGACAATTTAGAGGACAACAAAACCGCACACAGTGAAGAAGTCAGTCAGTCAACAAAAGGCTGCATCTCAAACTGATTTAGCAAAAAACAAAAAAAAGCCTTTCACAAACACCCACCCCAAGGTTAACGCCCTGGCCCAGGTGCTGTGTGCGGCGATTGTCCATGGTTGCCTTTTACTGCAATTGATGAATTTTTATGTTGATGTTTTATTGATTGATTTTATCGGTTTTCTTGTAATTTTATGCAACTGTGAAGCACTTTGAATTGCCTTGTGTATGAATTGTGCTCTACAAATAAACTCGCCTTGCCTTGCCTACTTTCAGGGGAATGCGCTCCACCACTTATTCGTGCTTCACTTTTCTCTGCGCGGCTCTGGTGGGCGCGAGATCGGGCACGGTTGGTGAATATATCAGCCTATATATCGCCACGACCGCGAAGAACTTTGCTCATTTCTTCAGTTGGCCGTTGAGCTGGTGCCGCCGCGCTTTTAAAGCGTCAACCCCCGCTCCTCTCACTCGCCCCTCCCGAGCCACTTGTAGCAGCCGATCCTTGTTCAAACACGAAATACCAATGAGAATAGCAGTCTACAAAAGCCACAGATGAACCGTGTGCAGTGTTTGGAAAAGGCCAAAGTCAACCTAGAAAGAGCTTTTAAGAGCTACATTTCAATGACACAAAGCACACTGCATGATGGGTTACATAACTAATCTCTTTTCAACAACTGCACAATACATATAACCAAATGTGCTTTTATCACAATATTTGGTCTTGACACAATTTGCTGAAAAAATAATGAAGTTGCCTGTGGAAAGTTTAGTAAAACACTCAAATCTTTATTGCTTCATTGCTGAAATATCAATTATTTTCTCATATCTTGCACCCTTTATCAGCCACCTCTCAGCAGATCAAAATCAAAGCTGCCCACGATGGGATAACTGCACACGTCTGAAGGTTTGCAACCAAATGCACGCTAAACATTTGTGCGCTTTCTGTCAATGTTTTCAATGTGTTTACCGATAAAACCGAGCAGCCATCGGCCAGAATACGGGTCTGGCAGTGTCAATACCCTGACATGTGTTGTTTCTCCCAGCCTACGAGCCATGGCGGTACGATAGGCCAGCTCGAGCTCTCCCACGGGCGAACCGCGCTGCCAGTGGCCAGTCTTGACCACTAGGCCCTCACTCCCACACAGCTATGGAGCGTTAGCGGTTAGGTAACGCTGCGGAGACTGGCGCGCTGCACCGGAGGGGGTGTAAGACAGGAGGAGCTGTGGGTAGACTGGCAACTTCCTGACTGCCTGTGTTACTGAGCGGGTAATTATTCAGTCAAGGAACCTGCGGACGTGGGGGGGGGGGTGGGGGGGGGGGGGGGGTTTGAGCTTGACAGAGATAGCGGTGAAAAGTGGTGAGGGATTTCTGAATGGTGGCTGCAAGGATAGACAGATACATGCACTTGGAGAGGAATCTTTCGGCGATTTATGTCTATGGTCGATGTTGGCTGATAAATTACAATGAACTTTCAAACACTGGTTTACACATTTTGGGTGAAAGCTACTTCTGAGTGTAAAATGACATCGACCAAACAAGCCGCACTTCCAGTTATAGCAAAAATCCTGTCAAAAGGGCATTGCAAGTAGAATATACTAACGCTTAATGGAGGACAAGGACATGAGAAAACGTTGTAAAGATCTATAATTGTCTTGAATATTGCAGTAACAATATTGTTGCAATATTTCACTTTCAACGAAACAATGCTAAAACGGAACAAAATTAGAAAAATAATGACAATAACTGAACTTTAGCACATTTGTATGATACCATGAGTTTTGGTTTTAGCCCAGAAATATGAAAATCTCAGTCAGGTAGTAAAGATGTCAGTGATTTTGCGGTATATTGTGGCTTCTTGTGATATATGGATGTCACCTAATATGGCCACAACAATAATTTGGCGATATATTGTGCTGTCTTACCAGCAACTACTAATAAGACTCAGGATACGTCACCAGCTCAGAGATCAAATTTTGTTGCTTGAACAGCTGCTTAGTTTCACAGTGGGAATGTGTGTGATCTAAGCAAGCTATATACATACAGCACAAACCGCTCAACCCCCATCTAACAGCCCATAATACCTCTGCCGAACCCACAGTCCTGCAGTTATAACGTGGGCCCGCACTACATAATTTGGGCTTTGCTGGATGTGCTGAAGTTGATGATAGATAGAGGAAGCGGGGAAGAGTGCGTGCTGCTGGATTTGAACTGACACCTACACAGGAGCCGGGTTCATATTCCAATGAGCACTAAGGCAGTAGAGATGTGCCTACATGCCTCCCCCACAGTGAGCCGAGCTGCTTCCAACCAGCACCACATGCTAGCCCTCCACTCCGCTGCCAGCGCCCAGGCACGAGTACAGTGGGCTCCCAAGTAACTATGGCCAATGCACAAAGAGGGGGTGAGACCTCAATGAAGCGCCGCAATGGACGAGCTGGGAATTACGGAATGGGTTATCAAAGCACCAATACTACTGTACATAACTAGGGCATTTTCAAACACACGTGGATACTCAAGCAATTCTATTTATTACATTATAAACAAATATGCCCACCTGCCTGCAAAGTTACACGTAAGGTCAGAGGAGACACCGTGACTGTAACCCAAACTAAAAATATTGTTGTATTTTGTTTGTATCTAAAGCAAGAAATGTTAAGGGAAAGCAGGTAAAAAATATCCCAGCAATACAGATCAGCTGTGGCCCACGACTGGCCACAGCTGAGGGGGAAAGCTCAGAGGAAAAAGAACAACTCTTTCACCTGTTGCTCCACCATTACTTTAACACACGCTGAATTATGGATGCATTTTCTACCAAATAAAGATACAGAGACATCCCATAAATACGTAAATATTGGAGAATGCTAACTATAATGCTAACGTTAACTTCAGGCTACAAGCTAAAGGCTAACTTTGAATGCTGTTTTCTACTGGACAATCTGCTCTAAAAAAGCATTAATAGTGACCCGATTTAGACTTGACTTTATTTGTGTGCTCCAAGCATGCCGATACTCTAAAAACAGTGATAAATAATGATTTCCATGACAGACTTCTTTCCCCCATGCTAGGCCACGCCCCTTAGTATGACATGTTGCCGTCCGTATCTATACAAAATGCCTGAACGAAACTGGTACTGCTCAATGGCCGCTGGCTGCTCTGCTTTGTGACGACGACACTAGCACATTGCTGTAGTACCTCCATATAGCCGCTAGTCCCCCATTGGAATGCATTGCACTTTAGACACGTTAAAAACAACTTTAAAGCCTGGTTTCTAATTTTCCTAAACTTTCAACAGCTAGATATTCCTCCTGTGATAACGCTGGGATAGTTACAATTAAAGAAACCAGGCTGGTTTTCGTAAGAAATTTTTTAGAAATCTCGTATACTAATGAGGGCCGTACTGTTAGCATTGGAGCTGCATGGCTATGACCAAACTACAAGTCACGCAAGGGCCGAGTCTACAGTGAAGATCCCGCCCTTATGCCCTTTTTAGGAACATGCTTCGTCAGAGCTGGGGAGGAGGAGTCTGTAAACCCGCCATGATTTCCCCCTCGAACGTGGTCATTGTGGTAAATGGGGAGGAGAGAGGAATGACGGTCTATTAATTATATGTCTATGGTACCACTAGCCAGCAGTGCAAATCAAACTTTTCAGCAGAGGTAATTTCAGTGCAGTAATGATCAAAACGAGTCAGGTGAGGACCACAGCATGAGATTGGCCAGTTTGGGGCGAATGTTTTCAGTTCTTGGGAGAGGGGACAACACCTCAACATGAGTAAAAGTCAGGTTAGCATTATACGGGCCCTTTACATGCATTTTACGCTACATACTCTTGGACAGCACTTACTTAATATACATAAAATAGCTATAGCAAACAGACCGATGCTTGATAGAGAAGACTATTCTGAAAAGAAACGGAACATCATTGAAAAAGTTATATTAAACCATGGTTAAAATTAAAAGAAGAAAAGCCTGTCTGGATTACCATCAGCATTTCAAATAATAATCAATTTACCTTTGTGTGTAGTATTTTTCCATACACTTGACTTAAGTGACCCTACACTAAATACCAGTTGGATTTCATGCCTCATTTCTGTCTTGGAATAGACTGACTAAACCATGCACCATCATGTTACGTTGGGAAGACGACGTCTAAAGTGTACACAGCCATATTGTTGCTTCAGCCTTAGTGAAAGGACTTACTTTAAAAAAAGAAAAAAGTACATTTGACAGGGCAAACTTTCACTAAACTTACAGTAAAACGTTTAAACATGACAGATACCATTTCTTCAAATGCTCAAAAACTTAAACAGTAGCTCTGTCCACGGCCCTCAACTGCCTACATGCTATCTGGATTTGGCGTCTCAATGTGCAGCTTCACACATGTCTTTCACACAATATTTGGGGAAGAGACTGTTTGTAACATATTGTACATGGCAGCGTCATGTTGCTATGGATAATAAAAACTAGACAAGACCAATATTTCCCTCCTGGAACCGCCACCTTAACGTGGTGGAGGGGTTTGAGCACCCGAATGATCCTGGAGCTCTGTTGTCGGGGGCTTCGTGCCCCTGGTAGGGTCTCCCATGGCAAACAAGTCCTAGGTGACGGGTCAGATAAAGAGCGGTTCAGAAGCCCCTTATGAGAGACAGGCCCGGTTAGAACCATGAGGGCGTCCTTCTGTGGACCCATCACCTGCAGGAGGAGCCATAGGGGCTGGTGCAATGTGATTTGGGCCGCTCCAACAGCTGCCCCCACATCCCGGCAACGGACAAGTGGAAGAAAATGGATGGATGGATGGACAAGACCCATATTGTTATTGTTGCCTCCATTAGCCACAATGGTAATACAATCCAGACCCCCAAGTTATAACTCCATTCTTTAAAAACCACAAATGTCTCCCTGTCCTGACAAATGACAAAATAATAAGCATTACATCCATTACAAATACCCTTCATCAAGAAATAAAAGCAAAATGTAGGTACAAGTGATAATAGCAACTGACCAGAAAATGCTAAGAACTGTGTAAGCCACATCAGCTTGTTCATAAGCGCTGTCCATGGTCCTGAACAAGCTAAAACGTACAGTATTTTACACAGAATTTTGCCTCCCAAAAAAGTGTAGTGTATCAACGTAACTACACATCAGATGAAGTCTTAAACATGCAATTAGTTCCGCGTTATTGAGTCAGTGGCTAAATGTGAAAGAAACTTTATGCAAAAGTACTTAACACAACTGGAAGGATATGGCCACTCGATGATCCGCCGGGCGTATTTCCTTATGATGTTGTCCTCAGCGAAGATGAAGAGCGACCTGTTGACGGTGAAGCAGTTTTGCCGGTGGGGCACAGGGTTGTACAGAGCCATGGTCCGGGCCCGCTGAGCCTTGGCTTGCTTCATTGAAGCGGTGAGTCCCGCTGCTGCAGCCGCCGCGTCCTGACCATCTCCACCGCGCTCCAAGTCACCGTCCCCGGAGTCCACGGTACTAGGAGCCGATTCGTCTCCGAAACGAGCCATTCTACAAAAACAAACCGCGTAAATTTACAGCGAAAATAGCGACAAGGTTCCCGCCAAAATGTCCTACTCCATTCTCAGTTTACTTCGCGTAAAAGTCACCCATAGGCTGGGATTTAGGGCTTTCCAGCGCTATCCCATATGCTGAGCACAGCGTTACGAAGACGCACCAACTTTGAACTCGCCTCTGCCCAGCTCAAAACACCGGCAAAAGCCGTTCACTTGTCATCAACCCACTAAGGGCTAAAGTCTTTTCCGCTAATACTGTTGCCAAAAGTTTACGCATCTCCACTAGTCGAAGAATAGTTCATGCAGAAAGAAAGCGTATCTCAAAGTTACTCTAAACAAAACGGAGTAATCTCTAGATCGCGTTCATCACTCGGTGGATATTATGTGCCAGCAATCCAGCATTTGCAGTTATTCCCCTCCCACAATGTTTCATGATGGCGATTTCCAAATTGATCTGAATGAAGAGAGGAAGACAGAGATGGAAGAGGGACCGTATATGTGCTGGTTTCCATGGCGATTACAGTTTGCTTATGACTCGGGGGGGAGGAGGGGGGCTGGGGGGGAGAGAGAGAGAGAGAGAGAGAGAGAGAGAAAGAGAAAAAATAAAACATTCCTCTGTGCTAAAAAAGGTTCAAGGTTGCGTGGGTTAGCGCGGTTTAAGAGCATTATGTAAAGATGCTTGTGGGTGCAAACGCAAAGGCGCGCGAAGCCGAGAATTAACATTAAAACAATGGGCAACAAGTGGAGAAGCGGATCTTTACGAGCGACGCAAAGTACAGCGATTATTATTAACCGGGTCCACGTCACTGTCACCATCGGAAAAGTCAGACTCTATCAGAACCGTTCAAAAGTGGGCCATTGTGCTAATATTGGAGTAAAGTCTGGTGTAAAAATAGCGCGTGAAATAGATTTTAGGGCTGCTCCCTTTTTGAGGCGCGCGCGAGAGAGAGAGAGAGAGAGAGAGAGAGAGAGAGAGAGAGAGAGAGAGAGAGAGAGAGAGAGAGAGAGAGAGAGAGATGTTGACTTCACGCGCACAAGTGGGACCTCGTTAGTCAGTGGCTCTCTCTCTCTCTCTCGACCCATCTGTCGCTCTCCCCTCCTGGAGATGTCCATTTCACCCGCCCCAAAAACACTACCAGGTCATTGGCACAAAGGTTTTTGGAGTCACACTGACCCTGATATGACACACTGCTGGCTGGCTCGCCATATGACTACAATGCACAAAGAATAAGGAAGAGCGCCGTTTCGACCAGTTATAGCTGTTAGACCGTGTGACTGAGAGATGAGCCATTGCTGCAGATGTGGGATGTAGTTGGAGTGTTATGCTCAAAGTTTGAGTCATTGGGTCGTTTATGTGCCAGTGCATGTAAACTGTTAGCTTTCAATGAGACTGGATGAAATGGTCTTTTTCTTTTCTTTTGACATCTTTTTAAGTTTACATTAGGCTGTCACAAAGCTGCACAGCTACATATTGGAAATGTAAGAGAGTGTTGTAAGAGTAATGATACAATTAGAAATAAGATTAAAATGTAAAACAATGCATGTCTGTCGATTTTATTTAGTATTTTGAAAGGAGTTGCATATGAATAAATGACTCCTTATTGCAAAGCAGCAATGACAGGTAGTTTGAAGTCTTACCTAACATCATCACAGCTTTGCACCATTAAAGTGTTTAATGCCTGTTCATACAGATTAACAAATGACACATAGCTTATAGGACATCATTAACTCCTTGCTTACTAACATTTATTCATAATTAATTCACTGTTAGATCATTGTTTATTCAAGATAGGCTAAGCGTGTGACTGACAATCTGGTCTGCGCCCCGTAGCAGGTAAAGCCGTATGTAGATGGGGCACTGAGCGACGTCTAAGACGGGGGGGATTGAGAACGCAGCCAAGAGAGTGGGAAATTTATGCTTGGCAAACAAGTCGAGATCTGGGGGACGAAAAAAATAAATAAAAGATTTAACAGGATCTATGAATAAGCCCTTAACTAAGCTCCCAAAACTGCTGCTTTCTCCTAATCTGCGTGGGGTGTCGCCTCATGCAAAACAGGCTGGCGACTCCAGCCTCCACAATGACCTGTCAAGGGGAGAATTGTAAAGCAGTGTATAATTAACACATTTAAACTTCCCCCATTACACCTCAAGCAAAAATATTTCTCTCCGTCTTTGCAAACAGTGCGTCTTTACCGCCGCTCCGATTGCAGTGCGCTTTGCTGTTGTTTCCATAGCGACATAGCGCTCTCTTCAATTCCTACTCGCTTCTTTTCATTCTGCCAACAAAAGCCATGTTGCACAATAGTAGCAGCGACTGTCTTCCTACAGAGATCTACTGTAGACCCCCTCGACCACACCCCCCCCCGACCAGCAAGCATGGGCCCCTTGTCAGACAATTCAGCGGAAGCATAATAAATGTAATTCAATCCATACTGTAAACAAATGTACTACAGCGAAATCTGGGAGTAGGTTCTGCTTGTTGCCTGCAGCCTATAACTTCGAAAAATGGCTTTGGAAATTGGACTCAAAAACGAATCGACTGCTTGCCATGGCTTACGGTGAAATAGTGAGACAAACAGATAACTTTAAGATTTATGTTGCAATAGTTTATTTTAGTTCGGCAAAGTCTGCTACATGTAGGGGCACTTTACCCTCCTCAGCGTCGTGGGTTCACCGTCTCCTTCATGAAGAACAGTCCTGTCTCAAAAAGTCTGTAATACAAGTTAATCTTGTTGTGTATAAGAAGGTTATTAAAGTGATAGTCTGGAAGTCTACATGTATTACACATGTGCAAAATCACCCACCTGGCATTGCATTTTGATGTAAAGTAAGTAACAATATATCTATATTATTTTGTATATATATAAGTCCCTCCTTCCTGGATCTCGACAACTAATCAGAGTCTGGTATCCTCCCCCGTTGACCAATGAGAGGAGCTTTTCCTGTGAACCAGCCTGTCAGGTCCAATCAGGAGGGAAGGGTAAGGAGCTTGATCATTTACTTTTGAAAATTCTGTTCCTGCTCTCCTCATTTAGCTAAGAAGGGCTTTCTGGTTAATGAGGGGAGGAATTTGATTGATCTCTCCTCAGTTTACAAACTTACAGACTATCACTTTAATTGTTTTAAGGAATTCGGCAGCATTTCGACATATGGATTGCTGCATTAAACTAAGATAGCTGCAGGTGAATGTCGATCTTTCTGCAACTATCTAAAGTAAATAGACATTTTCCTGAGAAAAACAGAGTTCAGAATAAATTATGTATCAGTATAAATATAACTTAATATAATTTACAATATGTATACTGTATACTGTATCAGTATACATATTGTAACATTGCATGAGTCTTATTTAGCTTAAAGAGTCGCTAAACAACTTGCATTATTATTATTTATCCAATCTCCAAAATCAGAGTCCATTTTATTTACTTAATCACAACCGACCAGCGACCACACGCACCGCAGTCGTGCATGGGCAGCAAGGGTTACGTGTTTTTGCCAAAGGACACAACAACAGAGGTTTGAACTGGGACACCTGCAACTTTAGGCTTTGGCTTCTCTTCTCTTTCTTAGTTTTACGCCCAAAAGCTTTTTTAGAACAGGGTGAAAGTGAGTGAAGAGCGTAGCCATTATCTACAAAAAACAAAACAAAAACATGCATTATGCAATGTTAAAAGCAACAAAACACACAAACGATTATCTTGTAAAATGCAATAACACTTTTTTTGCAGATTCTTAGCAAATCTACCCGATGGACATGAAGGTCTTCAAGTTCAAATTCAGACGTGTGTCCCTATATGTTAAGCTTTGACAGATACAATGCTCCTCCGGCACCATGCAGGTAACAGGACAGCTAATGGGCTTTACTTTAAACCAGGCCAGAACTCTGAAGAGCATTTATATAATTGTGCACCGGCTTTTTTTTTTCTTCACGCAGCATTGACTGGAGTGGTTTTAGCATTTATTTTTCTCTCTGTTCCCTAGCAACAGACATCCTTCTAGTTCTGAGTTATGTCCATTTAATTTGCCCAATAACCATATCTTATATCATCGCACATACTGTGGGAATGGCAGGGGGAGATTACCTGCGTTTCAAAGTGCCGTGTGCATAGTGGAAGACACTATTATGACCAATTATATCACAGAAGCTACACATTTACCTGGGAGAGCTATGAAGCCGTATTGCTTAGGTAGTTCTTTATCATTAAATAGTGCTTTATTGCTATATTCTGTTCAAAGTGAGATTTGCTTCATAGCCTTCATAGCAGGCCTCACACAATACCACTTCCCGCTGCGCTTCTACTTTGATTCCCTAGCATCCCCTAATGGATAAAAGAGCACAGTGCAGGCAATGAGTCAATATGCACTGTCTGTTGTGCAAGCGGTAATAGAGTAATAATGACTTAACCGAATGTTACTAAAACCAGGGCAAAATGTGATTTCCTCAACAAATATTTTGTTTCAACATGGTTTACTAAAATAATGAATATAATGAATACTTTATGCGTTTTTTTTACACTGGAAATCATTTGTAAAAAACAGATAAACGTACAGTATGCTTGTAATGTTCTCCTTGTGTATCTGTACATTTAAAGACTGGGCCTATTTTAGTGCTACAAAAACAGGAAGTTACAAAAATCGAAACAACTTTAGTTTCACTCACTATACTTTCACAATAAATGTATCTTTTGCTGCCTCTTTGCCAGGACACAATGGCACTTTCCTGGTTATTATTTGTTATTATTCCAATGTTATCATATGGAAATCTGACACTCATGATGACCTGAAAACTCCATCTCTTATAGAAACTATACAGGTGGTTGAGCGGGTAGTATTATAACCAGAAGTTTGACGGTTCGAATGTGAATCAGACTTTTGTTATTGAGTCCTTGGGCTGGACGCTTCACCCCCCTGCCTGTGGATGAATGTAGTTACAATAGCAGTGCACTGAATTGATAATACAATATAAAGTGTCTTTGAGCATCCGAAAAACCTGTATGAACCAATGTATTATTTCTTGTATTTTTAATAACAAAATTAAAGTCTGATAAAATAATGTTAATCAAATGCCAAATAAATAAACCATATTTTCGTCTGTGTGCTTGTTTTAAAGAGTGCGACATTTGTGGGTTGTATAAATATGGAACAAATTGAAAAGTACAAACTATGAAAATGTGCTACAGTATGTAACGGTAACGCCCACTTGTGGTATTTTTAGAAGCCTAGTTAGAAGCTCAGTTAGTCATTTAGTGTCATTTCACTGGTTCCATTAGGCCTAATAACAGCTTAATCGCTCCTGTCCGCTTCTCCAATCTGGGAGTGGACTTGTGGCAATTACCTTCTGTAGGAAATAAGCCATACTTACTTCACAGACAGTATAGTATTTTATATACTAAGGCGGTTGTAATATAATTGTTTTTATTGTTTGACATCAACATATCTTAAAGCCGCATTATGCATTCGGCCTTTCTGTGACCCAGCAGCTGTATTGGTGGTCAGCATGGCGCCTTTACTTTCCATCACACTATGACGCTCCAGGATCAATTGATTGTTTTAGGTTTTAATACTTTTGAAAATGTGACTTATTTAGACAGATGGCATCAGTTGTAAGTAATAATAATAATTATATTTGCTCACACAGCAAATAAAATGCATTATGCAATCATGCAATTCAGTGAAACAGCAATTTAATGAAGAAATGTTGGGCAGAAAAGTTATTTTATTTGAATTTTTGAGATACTGACAGGAAGTGTCATAGATACTTACGATACGAGGGGGTAGAAAACCTCTCATGAGAATCACCAGTTTTCACTCTTTTTAGACCGTTTTCTGGCGGACTATAAACAAATTTATCACACACCAATAAAGTCAAGCCAAAATCGGAGCCATAATTTTACAGTCTATGGTAGAAGCGAAAAATGGCTCTCATTAGCTAACGCAGAATTATGCTAATGTTAGCTGCACTAGCTTCCTGGTAAGCACTGTTTTTTTAAAGAATTTATGGGCTATTGAACCACTTTGCCCCTCTCCATGTTTCTGTCTCTTTGTTTAGTATTAAAATATATTCATAATTCAGCATTTAAAACGGTGGACAAATAGGAGAAAGTTCAGTTTTTTCTCTACTTTGTTTTCCCTCTGACTGTTTTATAGATAGAGGTAAACTTGCAGTTTAACTAATTTCTCATTGACTTTACATGGTTGCGCGACAGTTGCTTCTATCTATGTCACTTCCTGTCAGTGTCCAATAAGGAAGAGAAAATGGTCAAACTAAAGAAAGCTGGATACAATAAATTTGAAAACTCTAAAATATATAATTGTGTTAACTATGATTATGCACGTTAGGGGTTCTGGTAGGTTTTCTCAGCTGGAACCATCTCCATGGTTAATGTATAACCTTCCATTTCAAACTCTGTTCTTCCCCTTGGTGTGATATAAAGGCTTTGAAGCGTAATGGAAAGTGCATTTAGCATTAAACTTGAAGGTCCCTTGTTCAAAGAGTGGACTATTTACAATTTCAATGGGTAATTTCGATCAAGGTGATATTTCAGAGTAGGTCTGTCACAATAAGTGCTATTCACTCATGGTTCAGTATTTGAAAAATGAAGAAACCTTTCTCAGACTTTTTTGTAAATACAGAATCTAGAATTGATCATTTACAAATAATGATACTTTATTTGTGATAATAGAAGTGACAATATTTGACAATATTTTACAGCCCTTTCAAGTTATACTTTCACTACCTCTTCTGGGGAAAACATTTTGGAGAAGAAACAAATAACAGGACTTTTGCTGCTCATCTAATCAGCACTAGAATGAAAATGTACAAGAGTAGCACGTGTGATGAAGGGCATGAGAGCGCAGCGATGGAGAGCTCATGGAGTGGGCGATGGAGGCCGGAAACACAGAGCATTGTGGGATTGGAACAGGGGCGCAGGTTTGTTCTGAGCTTCGGGGTTATGCTGATAAAGTACCTCTTCAGAATCAAGTGTTAGGAGGCAGATAATCAGGGAAATGTGGCTGTTGAGTTCACGAGTTCAACATTACCCGCTTGTTATTACGAGAAACCAAATTATCCGTCCACAGCAAACTGTTATTTTCATTCTTTTATGGATATGAATCACCAGTGTATGTTGGCTTACTTTACGTGCAGAAAACCCCACTGTAACCAAGCAATAATGCACTATACGTTTAGGTGGGCAATCGCTTGAACCTCTCAAGCGCAGGGTTTTTCAATAGCCTGGCTCGACAGTGTTTATCCAATCGAAAATGGTGACTCACGGTCGCTAAAATGGACTGACCTTTTTATCAAATAATTACTATTCAACAAACTAGAAATGAATGCGGATACAGAGCTGCATATTATGAAAATTCACAATAATTTCCCCCCGGAGCTGTGGGAACATATCTTGGTTAGGGGGTGCTGAGGGACACAAGAGCTTTTTCTGTGCTTATCTCTTATACATTTTTTCAATATGGCCTGCAATGCACACGCCTTCCACCAGGGGGTGCTGCACCATCCTCAGCACCCTGGATTCCCATGGCTTTGTTTTTCCCTTAGGCTCATGGGAAATCTGGTGATTAACAGGACAACGGAGGCCGATCAGAGAAATGTGGTAACTACTGACCATGGAGCATTTGTTTTTAATGAAAGAAAAACTAATTAAAAATGTGTGCTTCATGGTCATGAGTGATCAAATAACTGATTCACTTCTGACATTATTTTAAAATAGTGGAAACAATTGACAAAAAATGGCAAATTTAGAAAAAGAAATTAACATTTTCAAATAGTTAGTTTTTTTTCTCTGCCCTTTTGTCGCCTGTTCAGGACAATTATGTTTTTGAGCGACAAAGCTGTTTGATGCTTGCCAGCACATTTTTGCATATTTCTGATGGTTTGCAAACGTTTTGCTTCATTACACAGAGATAGGCACAGAAAGCTTTAGCTTCTGCATGTTTCATTTCAAACTTTATATAATTTTTCCTCTCTTCATCTGAACATTGTTAAAATAAAACTGAAAAAACCCAACCACCACTTCAACCACTCAAGTTTTTAAATCCACTCGTCGACCAAAAATGTGTAAATAACTGGTTTTCATATTCTGCAACTACAAAGCTGTACAGGAGAAAATGATCCGTGGCCAATGTTTAAAGCAGGGAATGGCGTTGTTTTGACTATTTTTAAACACTGCCTTTTCCTCTTATACACAACATCACTGGTGCGACCGAACCCCCTTACACTGCTATTTGATGCCGCTCCATGGAGAGTTATCATCTTTACACATTAAATGTAAAAAGGCGCTGCATCCTTTCTACTCACTCCCACTCCTTCCTGCGGGCCTGCGGCGTGCTCTGAATCTTGTGCGCTTGGTGAGCCATGATCACATGCTTCTGCTCCACCAGACCACCCCTCCTGCGGTGCTTGGTGTGCGGGCTGAGGGACCCCGAGCCCTGGTCAGAGTCGTCCTGCGGGCTGGCTGAGTCGAAGCTGGCCGCCCGGGGGGGTAGTCCCTGGAGCTCCGGGACAGAGTGGGGGACCTGTGGGCGTCAGAATGAAAGCGTTGTTTATGTACAACAAGTGCTCAAATGGGTCATAATCAGCAGTAAGGGGACAATCAGATGTCTTTGCTACTAGGGCTGGGTACCGTATCGAAAGATTAAAAAAAACTTCCATCTTTAGATCCAAGTTTTGATGCGGTTGGTCCTGGGACAGCATTAAAGGAAGCTAAAAAAAAATACAAATGTCCCCCAATTTTTGCCCAATTTTTTAAACATATTTTTTCCTTAATTTTGGCACCATTTCTTTCATTTTTCCCAAAATTATTCCCCACTGTTCACACATTTCTTGACATTGGAGATGAACCTGATATTGTGCAGATCTTCCACAGATTATTGTTCTGTTTTCTGGATCTTTTATTTTAGTATACAGTAGGTATCATAAAAAGTACAATCGTAAAAAGTATTTTAATGCTACCGGTATAGAAAAAAACATGTAACGGTACCCAGTCCTATTCCCTACCAGTTATTTTACTGCAGTATCATTTATTAAATCTTACATTTGGGTCGTTTTCAATGTAAACCACAATAAGTCCTAACCACAACATTATTGTGAACACATGTTCAGGTGCTTAGGAGCGTTGATTATACGTTTTGTTGTGTATATGCACGCAATTAGTCTGCATTCTTCTCATTGTAATTATGTATTATGGGAAAATATTCAATGAGTCCAGATTAGAGTTCTTCAAGTCGAGAGTTCTCTGTATTATTTTTCGCCGCCGTCTCAACGACTACCGTGCAGTGGTTGGAATACTTGCTTCACAATAGGAATGTCCAGGGTACTAGACACGACAGAAACTTTATGTGTGAAGTTTGCATTTTTACTATACCTCTATGAACTTAAAATCTGGTGTTGTGTCCGTGCTCACTGCTCCTGACAGAAGCAGCAATGAAGGATGGGGTCAAATCAAGAGGACAAATTTCCCTATGGGGACAACTTAGTGCAGCTACCTTTTCTCTGACATCCTTTTGGGATTCAACGTGTATGTATAAAGACAAATAAAGGACTTGGGGCCCGATTTGTGTTCACGCGTGTGCAAAATGGATAGTGTGTGCTAAAGTGTGCGCAGTTGAGACGTCAGTGTTGTATTTCTTTTTCACAATCGTCCCATTCCTAACAGACAGGGCTACCTGTAGTGAGCAGGAGCGGTCTCCCTGGGCCAGACCATGGCGCACAGTAGGGCTGCTCTTCCTCCATGGCTCGGGCTCCGGGAGGGACAGAGACGACTGGACTCTACGCGGACTGTGGCCGGGCAGCGGGCGCAGCAGGCTCTCCGTGAGGGGGACATGCAGGGATTGGTCGGAACTGGTGAGCATCTTGAAGGCTGGGAGCTGGCAGTCTCACCATAGTGCTAAAAATAGAAAGGAAAAGGCAGCCATTGATTACAGAAGAATGGCCACGACTAGTGCAATACGGCAAATGTGTGGAAAAAGTCATTGTCTTCCGTTGCCATGGCGCTTAGTGTCATAATATCAGCGTTAGCTTTTTTAAAAGTTCAATTAACAGGAAAATCTGATAGGACGGTAAAAGAGCGTAATATGACTGTCACAAGTAGGAGCCGAAACCTCTTGATCAACCTTTAGATTTCTAATGATAAATTAGATAATAGATTGTTTCCTAAGGCACATAGAAGCCAAAAGCCACATAAAGAATTTCCAGAGCTATGAATTTAATATATATTTTCTTTCCTATTTCAACAAAGTAGCAGTATAGGTCATTAACAGTTAGGGTGAAAAAGATTATGCTTTAAAATAGTTAGCTAAAAGAGAGACTTGTTACGCATGTCATAACAACCTGCCTTCTACTCCCAATTACCGGCCTCTAATTATCCCATAGACCCATGTGTCCACAATACTTGACACAAGCGTTTGACACGATCCACCGGGGGAATGTGGCCCAGTACCGTACATGGGTCAATTAGGGCCGCACGACTAATCGATATAATAATGCTAACCTCGTGGTTTAGACCTCTATGAAAACCTTCTGGACGTGCTGAAATGTGCAGCGCTCTGAATCTAAGTCTTCAAATAAATCGTAAATCTAATCTCAATCCCAAAACTTGTCAGAAATAGGGGATTGGTTACATTTTTAGGGAAAATTGGGCAAAACAAAAAAATCTGAACTAAACATGGCCTTTACTGTGGTTTGTGACTTAAACATTTGCAAACACACTTCAGCTTCAACAACAAATAAAAGCTCCACAACTTCGCGACCTTGTTTCTACTTTATTCCTCCGACACTCGCGATAATAATGTGCTGTGACTGCTGCGAGATCAGCCGCAGAGCCATAATAAGCGCCGTACCCATAATTGCGATTGGCCATAGATTCAACCGCGATTCGATTGGTTGCACAGCTCTATTTTTGATGGAGAAATGGAGTCATCCTCGATGACTCCATCGCGCTGTGTGCATGCACAGCGCGATTGTCTGCTGAACAAAACAGAAAAAAAAAAAAACAGAAAACACCCCCATTCACGCCAAACAATTCATTTGAAATTTGCGACAAAAGCGACAATTTGTCCGCTCCCTTTTCCCCCCTCTCCTATTACCAGCCAGTGCATATGTTAGGAGGAGCCGGGGCTTTTGATGATCAGCCATGCAGGAATAATAGCAGTAATAGTCCGGGTGGGTGGAAGACGTCTCGGCCGGGGATGTATAGAATGTGGGACAACTCAAATTAATGGGGAAAGACTTCTGTACTCGACGTCGGATTATGGCACCTTGTAATTCCTTGTAGTTAATGTTCTGGGCGAGCAATAAAGAGGACAGTCGTGCCATTCTGTGGAAGCCGTGGCTCTGGGGTGGGTGTGCGTGTGTGGAATAGGAATAGGTGGAAGGTATAGGATTGGGGCGAAATCGCGACCTCAACTTTGGGTCAATCGGGGCTAACGTGATGGGGCTTTAGAATCGTCACTCCAGTGGCAGGCGGTCACAGCACCAATGGTGAAAACGTAATGATTGTGTGTGTTAAATGGAATGAAACGTTGCTTGGATATGTTTGGTAACACTTTGGATTACAGTCGGCGAGTTCCATGTGTATGGGGACAGGGAACGAGACAGTAATTACACGTACAGGTAATTACACATTAACTTGCGAGGTTCAATGAAGGTGTCCAAAGTGTTACAAAGGCGTACAATGTCATTTTTAATGCACTAATAGTAAACTTTAACGCCACAAATGCAGCAACAACAACAAAATCGACACATATTTCATTTCTTAAGATTTACAGACATTTAATCAAATGGAGGAAAGAGAGTTGGACAAAAAGAAAATGTCAATTTCAGCCAAAACTGTAGCAGAACATGTTTTAGTTTAGAGTTTTTTTTTATTTTGGACCAACGTATGCGGCAAACAATGTGACGTAACGCCAGCTTGAATCCAATTTAATGCTTGCTGACATTTAAAGGTGCACTATGCAACTTTTTAAGTGGAAAAAAAAGGTTAGATTTGTGCGTATTTGACCTTGTAGTGACCCAGTGGCTGGTCATCATGGCGCCGTTACTTTCCATCACAGCGGTCTCCAGGACGCTCCAGGATCAACTGTTTGGAAGGTTTTCACTGCGGACGGACCCTCTCACCAGAAAACCTACAAAACAATTGATCCTGGAGCCTTGTAGAGACCACCGTGATCGAAAGTAACGGCGCCACTCATACAGCTGCCGGATCACTTCTTTTTTTACGCAGAAAAAGTTGCATAATGCACCTTTAAGTCCTTGATTTTGGAACAATTTAATGACTTTGAATGCTTTTTAATGAAAACCATGTAATCTGTAACTACACTTGAGGGGCTGTAATCTAAAGTGAGACGCTATGTACAGCTTTATTACACCTTGTACCCCTTTGTTACACATACACTTACATGTTGCACACCTTTATTGCTCTACACAGTTATTAAACCTTGCACTTTAATGTGTAACTACTTTCTTGTTCCCTGTACCTACACGTGGAACTTGCGGACTGTGATTTAAAGTGTTACCGAAATGTTTTACGTCCAACATGACATTTTAAGCTGCTTAAATCTCCAGCCCCATCTTGCGGAACAAAACAAGACCCAACCACATCTCATTTGCTGTCGCTGTATTGACGACGACTGTCTGGTTTACTCGTGGCGGTGAGAGGAACACAATGTCACATGTAATACTTTTTTTTGTGTAATAAGGATACTAATGTGAAATCTCACTTTTTTTACTCATAAAAGGGACATTATATCTTGGAGGGATGAGCCAACAATGATCTGAATAGTCATCGCCAATGAGCCACGGCTGAAAGGAAGGTGACTGAATGCGGCATACAAGGAGATGAGTCACTGTGGCTGTGGAGCAAACCAGGAGCTCCACGGGGCTCTCAGACACGGACTGGTTTTAGACTGGCGCCGCTGCTGAAGCAAAATGATTGTCCTGTGGTTTTTTTCCGACACACATTATGGAGTTCACAGGGGAAGGGGTGTCACGGGCAGTAATGTGGATTGTCAAAGCTGGCTGGGGTTACGTTGATCTCCCCAAAGTCAATTCCGTAGACAGTGTTTTTTCCCCCCAAGTTTTGGTAAAAAATTAAATTAAATAAAAATCATTGCGTAGTGGTTACTGGTATGTTATCATGCGACACAGTGGGGGTCCGAGGTTCATCCTTCCCCAAGACCCTGGCTCATGATCTGAGGAGGCTCTGCTGTCGCCCACTGCTCCGGACAGATTGCTCAAAAGGGTACATTGTCTTATGGGGATAGCAAAGTGTACCAGAGTGGCTTATGATCACCCAACACGTCTTTCTTTGTAAGGCTCTGCGCGGCAATCTTTTTCTTTTGTTGTACTACCTTTTTATCCCCCGTCTTTGCACAAAGACTGCTTAATAATGTAATAATGTCAGTACAGCATGAAAATGGATAAACATGACGTCACCTTGTTAAAATGACAGCCTAGGATATGTTTTAAGACTTTCCGGACACAGGATGACAATAAGTCAACCCAAGCCCATGGCGTGACTTGAGATCGTAAATACTTGCAGTACTATTAGGGTGACTGAAATCAAATTGGCTCGGCATGGAAGGACAGACAAGAGAAAGTCAAGCTTCTCATATTTAACTTGCTTTCATTTTGCTGTTCATTCTCCCAAAACACGCACATTTTAAATTGTGTGTGAATGTGGTATTTTTGACTGGAGAAAAATGGATATTATATAACACAAGTTTACACCAATAAAAAGTGGGACATCATCTAAATAGTGTGCGGCAGTACAACGGAAACCAACCGAAAGGAAGACAGGAAGTCATCGTACTACTTACAGCATACTATTTTGATATTGTGGCTTTAACATTTGAGAGATTACTGGTACATGACCTGTAAACCTAATGCAGGAATCGCATGCGTTTCAGAACATGTCAGTGGAGGTCTGGACCTGCAGCTCTAAACTGGTGCAGGGTCAGGACCCACCATCACCCTATGACCCCAAGCCACGACCTAATTACACGTAGTTATGGTTACTGAATACCATCATACGGTTTGGTTTGAGTCTGTGATGTAAGATAATACAAATGATAAAGAAACACACACTTTAAGTAATTCAAGTTGTTTTTAAACCCTTTCAGTGACTAAAATACTATTTTGAAAAATCCCTTCAAAGCCTCACAGCCCACAGAAAAGGCTTTCCATCCCCTATTAGGTCCCAACCCACCAGTTGAGAAGCACTGGTCAAAGTGCACGGTAGCGGCTTCAATACTGGATAAAAGTCTGGTTTGCAATTCTGCCCATTCCAATTACAACATAAGATCTGATTGTGATTAATTGTGCCTTGCTATAAACTAATCTCTACAGAGAAAAAACAGCAACTATGTATTGAAGAAAATCCGGTAAATTGAGACAGCTGTACATTTTAAGAGAGGTACAGCCAATGTTTCTACCCAGATGTCTGAGTACTAAACCAGTAAACCCCCATTTAGTGGTAGTGCTGTATTATAATGACCCAATAGGCAACAAACTGTCCAGGTGCAGTAGACAGAGTGAGTCAGTCAACACAGAGGCTGTGGGGCAGCTACAGAGCGCGTCCAAAAAGAAAATCCATTTAAGACTTATCATTATTATTTTTATTTTTTTACATAGACAAGGGCTGCACAATATATCAGATACATGATTGTGCATTAATTATTCATTCATGTTTGATCACACAGTATCCGAGGTTGAGCCAAAATCACAGAGGTTTTCCATCTGACACAGCCACACACAAACATTTACAAAAGTTTATGTTTTTTCCCCCCCTTTATTTAATGGAATGTACTGTTTTGAAATGGTTTAGTAAAATATAGCATTAATACTGTTATCGCGATATTCAAAGTTATTGCAATTATCCAGCCCGATAGTGTGCTGTGGAAACGACGTGATAGCAGGATAGGCTACAGTCAAATTCCAAAGAGCCTGTGACTCATTCTGATCTACTTCTCGTGGTGATCCATCTTCAGCGCGTATTGAATAAAAATATCACAGCTGTCGGATCATCTCGTTAACCTGCAGGGCGCATCTTCAAACTGTTCAGAGATATTGATAATTTAAACATCCTAGTCGGACATAATCTCCAATAGCGGCAGGAGGCGTGAAATCGTTTGAATTAAAAAAAAAAGGGGGAACATAAAAAATCACTCACTTGTGTAGATTTTCAAACCCAAACGAGTCCCTTAGCTGCTGCGCGCTTTAATTAGTCCAGACTCCGTGGAAACAACTGGCTGCCCGCCTTTTCCACTCATTAATGTGCACGTCAGCTGCGGGTCGCCGAGGCTTTCACTAATATATTAAGTAGCCACTTAACAGGTATGGGCTAATAAGGAACCTTTTTCTCGCACTGTTTTGACACTGGAACGAGTCAAGGAGAGGAGAGGAGAGGGGGGGAAATACCCTACAAGAAAAGACATTTAAAAATCTCATCTGCAGGCAGAAAAGTGATGCGTGCGTAAAAAAAAAAGAAGAAAAAATAAATAAAAAAACAACAATTAGCAAAAGGGGAAGAAGGAGAGGGGGGTGGGGGTGAGAGGCGAAGGGGGACTTTACCGTGAGGCGTCGCGCTCTTCTTCATGGCCAAGAGTCTTTCCCCGCAAGGCGACGACAGCCCGACCTCGGCTTCCAAGTGGCTTTCGGAGGTGCGAGGATTCCTTCAGCAGCGGTGGTTGTGCCGCTGCATGGCTATAAATACCGATAAGTGGCCGGGAGCCAGAGGAGCGTGTGGCACACAGAGAAGGCGAACACAAACACAAACAGACGCGGACGGGGGACGGGGGGACGCAGAACGTGCGTGGTGCGTTGGTGAGAACTCTCTTTTAACTTTTTTTTATTTATTTTTTCACCAGATTTGATTCAGAGCGAATTACACTCCAATGTTTTGAGTGAAAGTGACACGTATAATAAGCGACTGTGTGCGGACGTAAACGCAACAGGTCCAGAGCAGCAGACTTTAATGGGGATGTTTACCGCTAGGTGGTAGGAGAGCCGTACCTGTCCTTGATCCGGCGCATATGGCAGGTTAACGCGGATCCGCTGACTGAAAGGAGAGAAATGAAGGGTCTTAACAAATCATGGCTCTATATTAAGATCCGTGAGCATCTCACTCACCTCTGCCTTTCGCCAATGCAGCCGTCACCACCATCATCTTTACAGCCTCTAAAAGGAGGCACTGTGGGTTTTCAAGTAAAAGCGTAGACCCAGGTGTTTTCATATAGGCTACCCCTGTGTAGGATTATTTTTTACGATCTTTTTGGCAAAAAAAAAAAAAAAAGCAGCTTTCAAAATAGTGCTATATTAGTGAAATTGTTAACAGGATATAATAGACAAAAACTAAAACTAATGGAGAACAGGTCAAAGTTATATGGAAGAATTTGGCTTTTAACTGTCAAAAAGCAGTTTGCTGATCATATACAGTATCCTATTGTCCATCCATGCATCCATCCATCCATTTTCTTCCACTTTTCCCTTGCCGGGTCGTGGGTCACATTGCACCAGCCCCTATGGCTCCTCCTGCAGGTGGTGGGTCCACAGAAGGACGCCTGCAGGAGAGCATGAGAAACAGACTCCACGCTCTTCAAGAGTCTAATCGTATGTTTGAGAGGTTTCAAGAAGAGAAACAAATATTGAACGCTGCCTGTGGGAAGACTAAAGCTGATTTTGAACAACTGGAGTCAAATCCCAAGGACAAAGTCAAAATAATCAGCGTCTTTGAGGAGAAAAACAAGTCGCTTGAGTCTGAAAAATGCGTCCTCACAGTAGAAGTCCTCAGGTCTAAATCACACACATCAGGGATCATATTACGACTGGAAACACAGCTCCAGGAGGCCAAGGCGGAGCTGAGAAAATCCAAGAAACTCCAAGAGAACGTGAAAACCAACCTGATTGTTAAGAGACTCCAAGAAGAGAATTTAGAAATGAAGGTAGCCCGTGACAACGCTATGGCGGAGGACAACAAGTTTAGGGGGGAAGCAAGCGTTCTCCAGGGACAGGTTAAGGAGCTATATGAGAATCTGGAACAAGAAGGACGACAATGCCGCAATTCAGAAAGGAAAAATTATCCTTTTAGAGACAATCATGAAGTATGAGAAGGCAGAGAATGCAGCCGCACAGCAGGAGTCGAACAAAATACAACCAGCTCAGCTGAAAACCAAGGAACCAGAGTGGAGCACAGCACTGCAGGACATACGGAGCAAAAACAACACCTGGAAAGACCACAGGAACCAGAGAGAGAAGGACAAGAAGATGGACAGTAGACGTCAGGAGGAGCAGGGTCATAGGAAAAATGGTCCCTGGTTCTGAGGTGGACAGATTTCTCTCATGAGTTCTGAGGGGAACAGTATGTCCTTTTCTTACTCTTTTTTCTCCCCTCTCTTCTCTTTCATTCTTTTCACTTTCTCTCCCTTTTCTCCCGATCTTTCTTCCATTTTCTTCAGGGGTGACTGCGGCGCTGGGTCGTCGCATGAGTGGAATGTCCTGTAGGCGCACATTGTTATTGTGTCCTTGAGCAAGACACTTCACCCGCCTTGCCTCCAGTGTTTGACGCTGGTGTATGGATGAGTGTGAATGGGTGAGTGGTTCCTCGATGTAAAGCCCTTTGAGTGCCTCGAGCAAGTACAAAGGGCGCTACATATATGGGACCATTTGCCCTTCTCTCTTCTTCCGTGTTTTATTTTAATCTTTCTGGGGTGACAGCAGCGCCGGGTCGTCGCATGAGCGGAATGTCCTGAAGGCGCACACTGTCATTGTGTCTTTGGGCAAGACACTTCACCCTCCTTGCCTCCAGTGTCCGGCGCTGGTGTATGAATGAGTGTGGGTGAGTGGTTCCTTGATATAAAGCTTTTCTCTTTCTCTCTCTCCATTCTCGCTGTTCTTTCTTTTCCCCATCTTTCTGTCCTCTCCTCTTTCCATTCTGGCTTCTCTCTCTTCCCCCTCTGTCCCCTTTCTCTGTCCTCACCCCTCTCCCTTTGTCCTCTCTCCACTCCTGTCCTCCACTCTCTCCTGAAGACCATCTCGTTTTACATCCACAGACCTCCTCTCTCTCACAGACAGAGCCTGTAGTCTTCTCCTCAAGCAGAATGTCCTCATCGCTGAACATCATGCTCCTCAGATGTGACTCTTAACGCCTGACTTCTCTCATCCCTCATAAATCTCTCTCTTTCTCTCTCTGTTCCAGGTGGCTGGTCGTTCAGTCTTCAGCCCTGGCCACGGTGGAACCAACGTCCAACAGCGACTGGACAACAAGGACTGAAGCACCAACAACTGGACGTTCTGCCACCACGGACAGAGGGACTCCCATTAGCCCCCGTGACTGCCGACCGAGATGCTGGTTCTCCACGGCCATCATCCAGTCCATCCTCACCTCCTCCATCACCGTGTGGTTCCCCGGCACCACAAACTGGGACAAGCATCGACTCTGTAGTACATTGTGTGCGCTGCTGAGCAGGTGATTGGCTGTGAGCTCCCACCTCTCCAGGACCTGTTTACCTCCAGGACCCGGAGGCGTGTGGGTCGGATCACAGCTGACCCTTCTCACCCTGGACACGGACTATTCACCCCTCTCCCCTCAGGCAGGAGGCTACGGTCCACTCAGACCCAAACCTCCAGTCACATGAACAGTTTTATCCCCTCCGCCATCAGACTCATGAACGATAACAAGAACCAATAACTCTGTATCGGACTCATGAATGGAAAAACCTGTTACAGCAATTGCACTATTTTTATATTGATATTTATTATATATACTTTATTATCTAAGTTATGTGTTAAATGTTTCATGATCTATGATTGAACCAGAAATAATTCCTGGTTGTGAACCTGTTCATTAACAATGGAAAATAAAACATTTGTGATCCTGATTAGTCAAAGTGTGCTTTCTGGTCATATTAGCATATTTTTCTCAGCTGAGGGCTTCACTTTTGTTTATTTCCTTTGAAACAGCTCGTCCTCGCAACTAAGGGCCTTTATTAAATGCTTGATGTAATGAAACAGGGTTGAATAAACATCTAAACTACAGGCATACGTGGGTAACAAATCCCAATCGAGACAGATTAGTGAGTTTCATGTTACTGATTGAAGTGCACGCACTCGGATCCACAAAAATATAACAAAATAAAACCATACATTTAAATCTGGCTCTGTTATTTAGGTTTTGTCACTGAAAATGTAGACAATTTCCGTCAATTTTATGCACAATAATATTATAAGTAAGTCATCTTTTCATCTCCCTATATGAAAGTATTGACTATCCACACAGTGGTTGAAGTGGAGATGTTCCCGGTTTTCATGTCAGGTATCAAATTTGACAAACTTACCCCGTACGATGCATATTTTGTGATGTTTTGTTGCTCGCGAGGCAGAGATCTACCGGAAGTAGCTGCAACATCTCTGTAGGTAATATTGACATATTCTATATCCACGTGTCCAGTGAGGGGTGTCTAAGATGACGCTGTAAAGCAAATAAGGTATTTTTCCTTCAGCAAGACACTCGGCTGAGAAGCTTCAGGGCTGGTTTTCTCAAAATGAGGTTTTTGCTCCACTCATGCAACAAAATAACCACTCCAGTAGCAAACTTTCCAGTCTTGGGTTTAAGTTTTTTTTCCAGAAAGATTTTTAATATCTAATATCTTTAATGAGCCTTGAACCCCCAAGAACAAGGCCATTTTTTGAGTGTTTACAGATTTTCAATAGCTTATTCAAAAACTAAACAAGATCCAAAATCCACTCTGAAAAAACGTTGTAAATAATACATCAACAAAATAACCATACCTTTAAACCTGGGTCTATCCATTATTTACATGTTGTCACTGAAACTATAGGCTATTTTGGCTTTTTATGCACAAAATGTCCCAACGGGCGAGGAAAGCCCTTCTCTTTGGTCCTCATGGTGGGTAGCTGACATTGCTGTAATACCACCCCCTGGTGGCCGGGAGAGACTCCAAAAGACACTTGGTAAACAGGATTTCTATGAAGACTTTGGACGATGGGGTAGGTGTCATATTTTTAACCACACTGCTTTTTGTATATTATAAATAAAAAGTCTAAATCTATGATTGACAGGCTCTGGAGCTCTGGAGGCTCGTAGCCAGTTTTCACCTTTTTGCCCTATGGAGTGAGATCTACGTTATATCTAACGTAAAGCGTCTTTGAGTGTGCAGAAAGCACTATATAAAACCAATGCATTAGTAGAAGAAGAAGAAGATCTTTATTTATAAAGCGCCTTTCACAGACATGGTCACAAAGCGCTTTACATGAGAGCATCTTACATTCACTCCACACTCGGTGGTGGTGATAAGCTACGTTAGTAGCTTCAGTTTCCCCTGGGGGAGACTGACACAAGCGCTGTCGCGACTACACACGTCTGCGCCAACGGTCCCTCTGACCACCTCCATACATTCACACACACGTCATTCATCCTGGCCTATTGTACATGTTTTTGGTGTTAGGGGAAACCGGAGTACCCGGAGGAAACCTACGCAGATGGGAATCAAACCCGGGACCTTCTAGCTGTGAAGCTAGAGCACTAACCGCTGTGCTACCGTGCCGCCCAGTATTATTATTATTATAATAACCCCCGCCTGAACCGAGCACAGTTTCTCCAGTTCAGCTTTACCCAAATCTAAAAGAAACTAGAGAGTCAGTGTAACGCTTAATTTGAAAGCTAAGACCTACAAAACTGGTGGTCACATTTTTTGGGGGTTTTCGTTGTTACATTTGTTGTTTTTTGTTGTTGTTTTTTAAATTTATTTTTTGTCACTTTTTTGTTGTGTTTTTTGCAAAAATTAAGTTTGTCGCATAGAATCATAAAAATCGGTACATACGGTACAAACAAAAAATGGCTCCCATTCGCACATATGAAGCCCGATTTCGATCATTTTGTTATCAGTTGTTAAAGTCACAGTCCTAAACACTGTCATTAGGCAAAATTCCAATTGGGCGCGATAGCGCCCCCTATAGGAATTATATGGAGAGTAAAAAATTTGGTTTTACGAAAATTAAAATAATTTGGCACAAAATTCAATTTAGTCATTCCGAAAAATGTTCAACTCCATAATTCCGCAAATTCAAAGTAAGGATACAAAGGTTATCCAAAGTACTTAAATAACCTTTGTGGATTTTCGGCAGTGCAGCTGCAACCCTACGTAAAATGTTAAAATATGCTTCAGTTTGCAGATATAGTGTGTATAATGTCAAAATTGAGGGCGGACTACCCAGCATTGTCAAAAAACACAAAAAACATTATTTTTTTTCGGAGAAAAACTTTGTCAGATCCTAAAACTAAGACTATGTGGAAAAAAGTTAAAAACAAACAAACCAAGGCAATACCGTCATTTTAGATTGAGGGACAAAAAAGGGCGTAAAGCTCCCCCTTGCTTTGGGCAGGGCGGTCGGCGAGGGCCGATAATCGCCGCTTTGTGGCTATATTTTTTATTGCTATTGAGAACAAAATGAAGCCACAAAAGTAAGCCAAAAGGAATATCGGGGGAAGCTGTATGTTTGCCCTTCAAAGGTCAGTGGTTCGATCCCAGTTCCTGCCTGTGCGTTATGTTGTTGTGCCCTTGGGCAAGGCACTCAACCCACATTTTTGCCTCCAGCTGTGAGTGTGAACATGCAAATGTTCCTTCAAGCGGGAAAGCGCTTTGCAACTTAAGAATAGGGCTGCGATTTGATTTTTGATTTTTATATTTGATACATTTAAATGCATAAACTGCTAAACTGATGGGTGAAGGAGGTCATGTTATTTTTAGACTTTAGTCAAACAACATGTTCTTGCTCAAATTGCCCCACTTTAGAACAATACACAATAATCTACTACCTGCAAAAGTAATTGGTTTTATGCGGACAGCGCCCTCTTATGGAGGAGTTTACCCGACACTCAGAGTACCTCTGGAGGACAGCCACGTGACTGAAATAAGTTGAGGATGGAATCACAGAGCATCTGTCTAAACACTTTAGAATCTGCTTTATGGAAACTGAGACAGGCTTTTATCTGTTGCAGCTGAATCTGAGATTGCAAAGGCTCCACAATTCTGATTGGTGAACATCTATCACTCAAATGCCAAAAAATAAATAATAATCTTGAGGTTAGGTTATTGCAGTAGTCAAATGCAGTAGTTTATTCGATATCAATAAACCTTGTGCAGCCCAACTTGAGAACACGGAGGGGAAATTTGTTGACCCCGCTTGTGCGGAGGAATTTCCTCCGAGGAAGTGAAAACAATACTTTTCATAAAGTGAAAGACATAAAGTCTCCAGCCTCTTTGACACTTATGCATAACAGAGGAAAAAAGGTCTTTGATTCATCCCTTTTTAGAGGCCTAGAAAAGTTCCAAGGTTACTAACATCAGGTATAGATTATAACTGTTTCAGCTTGTTCTGTCCTTCAATGACTCTACAAACTGGACGGTTGAGCATTACCCTACTCACAGGGAACTTTTATTCAACTCTCGCCTTGAACATACGGCAGACACATTTCTCCAGGTGTGTGTCACACTTATAACTGTCCGGGTAGGAACACAACATAGGTAAGCAATTCCTATTGCTACATCCCTTTTCTTTTAAAAATAATAAAGTATTCTTTTCCAATAGTAATTCAAACATTTCACTTTTAGGTTGCAAATATACTCAAATCAAAATAGTATGCATTTCCCAAGTGCTACTTATTTAAGGCATATTTAGTGCAGAACAAATATTACATTAAGTTTCCTTCACGTTGCATAACTTTTTTTTTTTTTTTTTAGTAGTATATAAACAACATATTGCATCCGTAGTTAATGAACAATGTAAATATTAACATTAGCTTATTTTCCCAGAACATAACCATAAGGGCCATTCTTAATTCTTAAACTTCAGTCCACATTTCTTTTTTTTTTTTTTTTTTTTACTCTGAAGCTAAGTACACACAAAGTCTGTCAAGTGTGTAGGACGCTGTACCACACGTCCCGACCTCGTTGTGGTTTGTGGGCTCTCACTGTTTTGGGACACTGGGTCGAGCCTAGTCTCAGTTTGGGATTTTTCTGACATGTCCGGTTGCGTTTTCACAGCTTTTCTCAGATGGCGACGATTCCTTCTGAGAACACTGCCTGTGTCCAACTCCACTGCATAGGATCTGTTACCAAGTGAAGTGCTCACTGTAGCCTTTTTCCATACGGTGTTTGATTCAAAAGGCTGCACTCGCACAACATCACCTGGTTTCAAAGAGTCCATGTCCTTGGCAGTTTGGTTGTAGTATTTTGATTGTCTCTGTCGGTTCTTTACGAGTCCTGACCTATTGTTAGTCACTTTTGGCTCGAGTAGGCGGTCTCTGATCGGTAGAAGGGTCCTTGTTCTCCTGCTTAAGAGTCTTTGTGCAGGGCTCGTGTCCAAACCTTGGGTTGGGGTGTTGCGATGATCCAAAATGGCTAGATACGGGTCCTGTCCTGCCAGCTTTGCTTTCTTCATCAGTCGTTTGGCAGTTTTAACAGCTGATTCCGCTTTGCCATTACTTTGCGGATAGCCAGGAGAGGAAGTTTTGTGCGTGAATTCCCATTTGCGACTGAAATTTGCAAACTCTGCCGAACTGAATTGGGGTCCATTGTCTGAAAATACAACATCTGGAATGCCCTGTCGTGCAAAGTGAGCTTTCAGTTTTCGAATGACTGTGTTTGATTTTGTATCGGGTAGGTAGTCCACCTCCCAGAAATTGGAGTAGTAGTCCACAGTCACAAGATACTCTTTGTTGTCAAAAGTAAACAAGTCTGTTCCAACTTTAGCCCATGGTCTGGTAGTGATCTCGTGCGGCTGTAGTGTCTCTTTTTGTTGTTTTGTGTCCACAGATCGACATGTGTCACATTTAGCAACATGTTTTTTGATATGGTCATTCATACCGTGCCAATACACGCAGTCTCTTGCCCTCCTGAGGCATCCCTCTGTCCCCAGGTGAGAAGAGTGAATCCGCTGAGTGATGTCCTTTTGGAGTGAGTCTGGAATCACAACTCTCTCGCCCCTGAAAACGAGTCCATTTTGGGTGCTCATTTCATCCTGTAAAGAGTAAAAGTTTGTTATTTCAACAGGTACATCTTTTTTATCTTTTGGCCACCCTTGTCGGATAGTTTTCATTAGAGTCAGAAGTTTTGGGTCTGACCCTGTTGCTGTGCGTATATTGTCCATTCTTTCAGCCGAGATTGGCACATAATCAACCATGTTGACACATTCAACCTCCAACTCGGTCTGACTTTTGTTGGCGTCTTGCAGGTAGGCTCTACTCAACGTGTCCGCGAGTAGCATGTCACGTCCAGGAATATATGTGATGTTCAGGTCATACTTTTGAAGTCTCAGTAGCATGCGCTGCAGTCTTTTAGGAGCGTTTATCAGTGGTTTTTTAATGATAGTCTCTAGAGGCTTGTGGTCTGACTGCACTCTGACTAGACGACCATATGTGTATTGGTGAAACTTTTCCATGCCGAAGACAATAGCCAAACATTCTTTTTCAATTTGTGCATAGCCTCTTTCGGTCATAGTCAATGCACGACTTGCATATGCCACTGGTTTACCTTCTTGTGTTAGAGCTGCTCCCAGTCCTGTTTCACTTGCATCGCACTGTAATGTCAGTTCTTGTTCCGGACTGTAGTATTTCAATACAGGAACTTGTGTTATCTTATCTTTGATTCTTTTGAATGCCTTTTCCTGCACATCTGTCCATTCCCATAGATTATCTCTGTGTGTTAGTTGTCTTAATATCTCACAGTCATCTGACAGGTGCTCGTAGAACTTGGACAAATAGTTCACTAGCCCCACCAGTCTTTGCACACCTTTCACATTTGTCGGTGCAGGCATTTCAGTGACGGCGCGCACTTTCTCTGGGTCAACTTTGAGTCCTTCCGCCGTGAGCAAATGACCAATGTACGAGACTTCCTGTTTCCGGAGCCTGAGTTTGTCCACGTTCAGCTTAATGTTTCTTTCTCTGCATCTTTCAAGAAAAAGTCTCAAATTCCTGTCATGGTCCTTGACTGCATCCTGTTTCGTGTCACCTTCACCAGTGATCAGGATGTCATCCGCGATGATGTAGTTGCCTGGCAAGTTCTCTAGCGCCTGTGTTAGTTTTCGTTGAAAAACTTCAGGCGCTGGACTAATGCCCATTGGCATTCTCAGCCACCGGAATCGACCAAAGGGAGTTGCGAATGTCGTCAAGTAGGTCGACTCTTCATCCAGCTTCACGTGCCAGAAGCCATGCTTCACATCACACACAGTGAAAACTTTTGCTTTTGCTAGATCTGGTAAAATGTCATCTATAGTCGGAAGTGGAAAGTGGCTTCTCTTTAATGCTTTGTTAAGTGGTCTTGGGTCAATACAAATTCTGGGTTTGCCATTAGGCTTCTGTACTGACACCATGCCACTGATCCATTCGGTGCTGCTTTCCACAGGTGCAATTATCCGTCTGTCCACAAGACTTGCGATTTCCTCTTTAAGTGGTTTCATCATTGCTACTGGGACTCGGCGTTTTGGCAGTTTGACTGGCTGCACTGTTGTGTCAATTTCCAGTTTATATTCACCTAGCAAACAGCCGTCGCCTGTAAACACATCCTGAAACTCAGTCTTTATTTCGTCCAGCTGCCATGTGTCTCCTGTCACTGACACTTTTGTCACAATACTGTCCAGTGCATAAATGTTGTCGTATTGGACTTGAATGAGTCTCATTGCTTCACTTGCACTGCGGCCAAGAAGTGCCGTTTTACAGTCTTCTCCTACAACTTGAAACTCAACTTTGTATCTTTTCTGATTTCTCGGATTTGTCATCTTAACTTTGCATTTGCCTAACGGACACAACTTTGACTTATTGTACATTACCAATACCTTGTCAGTGTGCTCCAATTTTACATCTGGATTCAGCAGGTTTATTGGAACAATGACGTTGCAAGTTGCACCGCAGTCAATCTGGAAGTTTACAATATTGTCATCAATCTTCATCCCAGCAAACAGTTGCTCAGTTTTGCCGTTGTGTTTTTCCGCGATCTGGTTCACTTCCGCTGCCTTTGATGTTACTGCCGTAACTGTCATTATTTCTTCACATGAATCTGAATCAGTCTCTGCTACTGTGTGAACTGTTTTCTTGTATTCTTTCATATTGGTTTTGCTTCTGCATGTCACTGCAAAATGATTGTCTTTGCCGCATTTCTTGCATTTTTTCCCAAAAGCTGGGCACCTTTGCTTGAGTCTTTCATGTGTCTTCCCACAGTACTTGCAAGATATCTCATTGCTCCTGAATTTTCTTGTTGCCTGTTTAACAGCATGTACGTGCTCTGCACCATGTCCTTCTATTGCTTTGCTGTACTCACGTGAAATCTCCATTGACCGGCAAATATGTAAACATTTGTCCAGATCTAGATTCTCTTCTCTGAGTAGTCTTTCTCTCCAACTTGAGCTGTGCGTGCCGCAAACAATCTTGTCTCTTATAAGCGAATCTCTTAATTGCTCAAAGTTGCAGGTACTTGCCAGCGATCTCAAGTCGGTCACATATTTGTCGATTGATTCTCCTGGAGCTTGGTTTCGTGCAAAAAATCTGTACCTTTCCACAGTTTCATTTACTTTGGGGTTGCAATGTCCATCAAGCTTAGCGATCAAACTGGAAACAGTCACTCTTGTATCTGAGCCTATTAGCGTTCCACACAGCTCTCTGCCCCGTTCTCCGATGAGGTAGTAGAAAAGTTTTACCCGCGCCTTTTCTTCTGCGTCCGGCATCGCTAACTCGATATACAGCGTAAATTCTTCCTTCCAGGTCTTCCATGACTTGGCAAGATTCGCAGAGTCCATACACCACTGTTGAGGGGGTTTTAATCCATCCATCCTTGTACCTCTAGTGCTTTTATTTTCAGTTTGCTCAGTGGTCATGCCGCGCAGCGCGCTGTTATGCTAACGGCGCGTAGCTTCCTTCAGCTTCGTTCAAAAAAAAAATCTCAGTTTTTCCGGTGCCTGCGCTGTCCATACTTCTCAAAACGAACCGCTGCCACCATGTTTCAGCTTGTTCTGTCCTTCAATGACTCTACAAACTGGACGGTTGAGCATTACCCTACTCACAGGGAACTTTTATTCAACTCTCGCCTTGAACATACGGCAGACACATTTCTCCAGGTGTGTGTCACACTTATAACTGTCCGGGTAGGAACACAACATAGGTAAGCAATTCCTATTGCTACAATAACCACTGTTTATACTTGCTTTTAACTAATTACACATTAAAGACATTTGCTGGCAATGGTCGGTAAACAGTTCAAACGTAGCAGAGGGTTGTTGTCGGAAGAGGGCATGAAATGACCAAGTTTAACCTAGATACAGCGCTCAAAGGCAGCAGGGGGCTACGGACAGAGAGAGAAAAGAATAAGAAAAGCTGGGAGAGATGACAGCATTTAAATCTAAAAATACCACGCTGAGAAAAGCAGGCCTAAACAACTTTGAAGCATGTTTCATAATATATAATTCAATCTGGCATGTTATTCTCTATTTAAGGGTCAAAGGAATACCGAGTTGAGTATTGTGTACGAAATGCACGTTATAAATAAAGTTGCCTTGCCTTGCCTTACTGGCCCCTCCTGGAGCTGCCACCTTAACGTGGTGGATGGGTTTGAGCGCCTGAATGATCCTGGAGCTCTGTTGTCGGGGGCTTCGTGCCCCTGGTAGGGTCTCCCATGGCAAACAGGCCCTAGGTGACAGGTCAGACAATGAGCGGTTCAGAAGCCCCTTATGAGAGACCAACAGGCCCGGTTAGAACCATGAGGCCGTCCATCTGTGGACCCACCACCTGCAGGAGGGGCCATAGGGGCTGGTGCAATGTGATTTGGGCAGCTCCAACAGCTGCCCCCACGACCCGGCAATGGACAAGTGGCAGAAAATGGATGGAGGAATAGTGTATAAAGTGTCTATCCGCTTAAAAAGTGTGGTCATTTGCAGATGGAGAGTAAACATTAGGAAAGTTGTTCAGCAGATTTCAACATTTGGTCTAACAGTTGGTCTATAATAATAATAGATCACATCCAAAACTTCATCATGTACTAGTAACTCGGTCTTACGAATCACTTAGTATATAGCATGAATGTTAGTGCAGGCTCAATAACCCCCGTCCAGTCGACGATGAAGGCGTGTGCACAATGTTTATGCAAGTACAATGCAAAGGCTGCAACTGTTTTGGTATAGAACATTAAAAAAAAAAAACATGCTTGAAATCCGTGATTCATGTTTAATATGTGCACCCTCAAATGAATCAAATCTAAACTGAAATGGTGATCATTTGCAGTAAAGATATCTTAACACAGTCTTATCATTCATGTCTTAGGCGGTGTAATATCGCTGCTTTGACATTACAGCTCCACCCACCTTTGTTAATAGCTCAGTCTCTCCCAAGACAGTCCCTCCCTCGTCCCCGGCGCCTCCACAAAACCAAAGATAGCACAAGTTTGATTAAAACTGCGCCGCGATGGTCGTCGGAGTTAATTAAAGGGTCATTTGTGCTTCTCTTTAACCAATCCCTTTATTCCCCGAGCTTCAGGAAGGAACCAGCACTGGGACTTCGAGCCGTTATCGCAGCCATCTGCCGCAAACCACCAACACGGAAATAAATAAAGACTTCAAATCCACCTATCATGTGGACTGAGACTAGATTTGTCTGCTCATTTCTGGCTCTGGGATAGTTGAGGAGAAACGTCTTCATCAAATTCCTATATTAGTCCTTGAGTAGGGGAGACCAGGGGACAGTTGTCGCACCTTTTTGACGAGTCCACTGCTCCTGGACACAAAGTCCCACAAGGGTCACACATACATTAAATGAAAACTTAAACCTTTGAATTGTCACAATGAGTGGGTTGGTTCGTCCCATTGTTATTAATGGAGTTTTTAATGTGAATTTAGTTTTAGTTTTTTTAAATGTGTAACTTTTTTGTTGTTAATTCTTATTTATTTGAAGTAATTGTTTGTTTGTTTTTTTTGCAAAATTCTCAATACAGAGCTGAAATATGCAGGGAATCACCCGGTGCAGGAAAATTAATATGATCATAAAAACATAAAGACACAATAATAATGATATCCACCGGTGACAGCCAACCCCTGACCCACCTGATGCAACCCGTCGATTCGGCTTGAAAGCTCAGTTATCGTCCAATTCAAATCTATGATCTATAGCTCTTTTTCTAGATATTTGACTTTTTTTCTCCTCGTCTCCTCCTTTCAATGTTTTTTGAGTGATTGACGACATGTGACAACCAACCTTTGTGACAAAGGGCCCTGGTCTCCCCTATCTTGAGTTTCCAGAGGCAGTTTTGCAGTCCAGTCACTAGTCCTGGTCATACTCAGATCCTCATTGTTCAGTTTTAAATCCACCAGTGTTAGAGTTATTGTCACTTTACCACACGTTAATAGTTAAACAGGCAGGATCATTGTTTTACCATATCTCCATTAACAACACAACAGTACACAGATCTACACAGTCCACTGAAGAAAGCCTAGCCTAGCTTGATCCAAAGAGCGTACACTGGTTCATAGTAGAGAGTTACTGTAAATATCGCAATGTGTTGAATGGGTTTTGATAAAATACAGAGATGGTCAAGGTACTTGGCTTTGTTACTTGAATAAAAGTACTGATACTACTGGTCAAAGATTACTTCAATACATAGAAACGTTGCTCAGTCAAATTATTACTTAAAGTTGCATTATTAAAAGGACATTTGTGCATTATTTACTTTTTCGTGGCCCAATGGCTGTATGGGTGGCTAGCTTGGCGCCTTTACTTTCCATCATGGTGCCTCTACAACTTTCCAAGATCAATTCTTTTGTTGGTTTTCTGGTGGGCGAGTCAATCAGTGATGAAAACCTACCAGAAACTCTAAAAACAATTGCTCCTGGAGCATCATGGAGGCCACTGGGGTGGAAAGTATAGGTGTCCAGGCCAGCTAACCACTCATACAGCGCTGGGTCACTGAAAGGTCAAATAGGTACAAAGTAGAAAGTTCAAATCAGATTAAATAAGGAAAAATAATTTTGACGCTTCAAAAACACAAATATTGAGCCTGAATTCCCCTTTGTGCGGCAACACGGTGGGGACAAGCCTTGCCACTGACTCACAACAGTGGCATTTGAGAAAACATCTTCAAACATCTTGGAGCCTATTTAGAAATGTAGTGGAGTAAAAGTAAGTACTCAATACAGTACTTAAATACATTTACTTTGTTACTGACCACCTCTGCTTAAACGTCATTGTGTGATACTTGAATACAAGAGCGAGAAGATGCTTCTGATGATAGAAGCAAAATGTCTGAATATCTAATACGATCTCTTCCAAAAGGTGACAAGTGGTCTAAATTGTCATGTTATCAGAGCAACCTATTGTCAAAAGCTTTTGCAAAACAAGGGGGAAAAAACAACATCGAAGGGCCCCATAACAAATCGCGCAGATTAGATATGGATTTATGTAATCTATCCAAATCATCAATGTGAGAAAATAATTGCCGTCTTATCCTCCAGGCGCGTGGCCAAGTGGAGGCAGATACTCATGAAGTGAATATGCCAAGCAGAAAGAGAGCGGTGCCATTAAAAGTGGAGGAGAAATCAGGCGTGCACATAGCGGGACGTGCATGCTGTTTGGTGCGCCAGACAGGTGGTGGTAAACGGTTTGCAAATCGAATCCGGTCTGGCATGAGAGAGTGCCCTGCAGGTAAACATCAGGTTTGCTTTATCTGCTGTTCTGGTTCACACAGAGTGGGATTGTGTTTGTACTGGTAGATGGGTAATGTACTACTGTATGTTCTTAAGGCCATTGTCAAAAAAGAAGTATATCTTAGTATCAAACACATCTAAAATGGTACAATTTAGTGTGAGATTTGGAAAACTATTGGATTGCGATCCAATTGCGAAGCATTAATAATTAGTATCTTAAAAAAAAAAACACACACACACACAATCTAAAATCAACGTTAAGCATATTATAGCATATTGAACAATTTGGTCTGACAAAATTGTAAAAAAATAAAAAAAAACAAAAAGGAGGAGGGGAAAAGAACCAAACAGGGCTGCTGTTGAACTGGGTAACCTGCCCCGACCCTCAGAACAAGGGGCCCCCCATAGACTGTGATAACACATTGATATTAGCTGCTGAAGCCTGGTGGTGGCAGGCTTTGGAAGCTCCTCTCTGGAGTTTACATTGAAACTTTTGTGCCCCTCTTTAAGTCATTGTTTGTCTGAACACATACAACATCGTCCTATAATTTTTTTTCATGTTGGTATTTTTCACCCTATTCGAAATAATAGCGCTGGCTCCAAAAACCCAGCCAAACTGCTAGCATCAACGAGCTTCAGTTAGCCCGCACTGAACGCTGTGGGGAAAGACACTTAGTCCATTGATATTCTACAGTCTATGGTACAACCAAACCAACAATAGGCAAATTCTTCAAGCAAATTGATATTACAAACAACTGGTCAAGTTTTAATCATCAAGAGAGTTTATTTTTATATTCTAAAATGCAAAGGACAGGATTTGAGAATAAATCCAAAGTTGAGTGCACAAAAATGTTCCACTGCAAGCAACTATGTACAAGAATGAAATCAGTAAATCTTAACATTTCAACAGGTACTGCATGAATGTTTAGAGTCATATTTTTGAATCTTATACAAGCATCAGACTTCCTCAGGTTCATTTACATTTTAGTGAACGGTACTTTAAGGTTTAGGGTTCACTAGTAGTGCATTTAGAACTGCAGTGTTTTATGAATGGGACATTAGGAGCCCATCATTGAATTGCTACAGGACCATAAAAACAGGTCAAACACGTTTCCTCTAAATGTGTTTGTCCAATGATGCTATGCACCAAAACATCGACGAGCATTTACAATTTGATTGTACCATCATTACATTACATCTCAGTGTTTCTTATTAACAATATCAGCTTCTTTCAAAACTGCAACAAATATTTGTTTTTTTTTGTGTAAAGCAGGTCTCTGGAAACAGTTTTACAGAAGTTGAAACAGCTGAATATGAAGATTGGTCGTCACATACGTTTGACTTTTTACAGTTTTTAAATGAAAATGTCTGTAAACTGATGTGAAAATCAAAGACAGCAGAATTAATGGACTAATGTGGTAACTGGTGATAGGAAGCTGTTTGAATTAGAGTCTGTGGAGCTAGCATCCTTGAACTGGAAAACTTTACAAAGGTTTAGTGGTGTTTCCTTTACTTTTTAGCACGTACATACAAACTGCTTAAACCAACAAATGTTTGTTTTTTTCCAGGTGCTTTAGCTCTTCAAGTAAGGAAATAACATCTTTTGCCCCATTTAAAAACAAAAAGCATGCACATGAAGCTTTCTTACAGACCACGGAGCCCAGTAATTCACTGTCTTTGTGAAATAAAAATTGACCAGGTGAAAATAAGGATAAGTGCACAATCCACCCAGACATAAACGTGTCAAGAGCAATAACCATTACACATGTCCATCGTCAGCTTTTTGTTTTCACCAGCTCTTGTTGCACAGAACCTTTGATATTTTAGTGTTCAATATCGCTGCCTCTATGGAATAAAGATACAACGGATTTTAAAAGCTATATTTCAGTCAACACTATGCGTGCCATATAAGAGGAGCCAAAAACACTGACAATGAAATTAAATATGAACCAACTCTTTTCTTGGAATACTAATGTGTCATTACTTACACTTTTCTATTTTTTTTTCAAATCTTCAGTAGGGAATAACGAAAGTGCTCTGATCAAACCTGTAAAAAAATAATCTTTATACACAAGCCCGTTCTGGCGACTGGTGGCTGCTGATGTTTTCCTCCCAGTCGGTGTGCTTCCCCCTGACGCCTGCGCCCATCGCTGGCATTAGTTGTCATTTGTTAAAAGGGAGGCAGGCCGGCAGTATGACTGTGGAGCAGGCAGGGCCTGCTAACGGCTCTGCCACCTCTCCCTCTAGCTCAGTCCACGTGCCTTTCTCTGGGCTGTAGCAGATGGTGGAAGACTTGTATGCCCCCTGTAAAGAAAACAGCATTGTAAGAATCAACTTTAATAGGATTAGAAATCATGCAAGTAACAGGTTAAAATACATAAAAAGCCACATTTTTATTACTTTCCATCCCCCCTGATCAGGGGATTGGGATTATGATTAGGGTTAGGAACGGCAAATGTGATGTAAGTTTCACTCACACAGATTTTACACATAATCTTTGGCTTTCAAATGAGGTATCACTGATCACTGGCATTCAAGGCTTACACTTTGCTGGTTAGAAAATGGAATATTGATCTAAAACAGTTTCACTTCCTGATTTTCATGTGATCGCTCCAATAAGCCCCTCCCACGCCGCCTCCTCTTGCTCTCTGTGCAGCTGTTTAAATAAAGCGGGAAACAAAGAAAAATGGTCCATGTGACTGCAGTGAAGCTATGGTGAATGTTTTTACTTTGCAAAGAAAGGAATGAGCAGAGCAAGTGATCAAGAGGTGAGGAAAGTATTTCCTGGATACGTAGGGCCCTGAGGAGCTTTTTCACTACTAAGAATGACCCCTGGATAAGATTCCAAGATGCACGAGTGAGTCCAAACACAGCTCCAGGCATGTTTTTGATAACAGAACATATTAACGTGGTAAAAGGCTTGATTTTGCTTTATACCCCCTTTTATTCCAACTTAAATTGAAAAGTGATAGATCGCCAGGGTTAATAGACACCCACTGCTAAAACAAATGTGTACAAATGGGTCTTTATTTGTGGCAAATAGTACCATGCTCCAGCTGTAGCCTCCAACAAGGAAGATGCTGTCGTCTAAAACAGCGCAGCCTGGTCCACTGCGGCCCTCCAGGATGGGCGTCTGCAGAATGTTCCACTGGTCAGCTTTGGGGTCATAGCACTCCACAAGCATCACGTCCAGATGAGAGAACCCTGTGACGAGAGGGAAACCGTTCCTAGTTTCATGTATTATGGCATCGGACACAGCAAACTAAAGATATTAGCTAATTCTATACTTAAAAATCTTATTACCAAAAATCGACAGCTGAAAACCATTTTGCAGTGAGCCAAAGCTGCCTAAAAAGAAGCTGTGTGTATGTGTCAAGCTTGTGCAGGTGCATAATAATCACCGATACTCGTGACAGTAATTTGTTTTAGCCCTGACCTTCCTCTTTTTAATGAATGATTGCCGAATGAATCGCTGAAGTACTTGCCTTTGAGATGATTTCCACCAATGGCGTAGAGGCGGTCGTTCATCCCGGCCAGAGCGTGAATGGCGCGCTTTGTGTTCATGTCCTGTTTACGGGCCCACACGTCCATTACAGGGTCGTAACAGTAGAGCCAGGACACATACTCCCCATTGTGCACCCCTCCTGTAAAAAGGTACACGCTATTGTCAAAGCCTCTGTTAATAGCTCATTAGTTGCCAATGTCTAGGTTGAAAATATCAACACAGACACATCAGCACAATTTACTTCAAAAACATACATTTATTTATATCATTTTATGTTCAAAGCATCAGAAGTCCTCACCTGAGATGTAAATCTTGCCGTTGTGCACCGCTCCGGCGTGGGCGGCCAGAGGTTGAGGCAGAGATGAAAGGTAATTCCACTCGTTGGTCTCCAGGTTGTAGGACTCGACACTGGAGAGGTATCCGCTCTCGTTCCTCCCGCCAATCACATACAAGTGCTTATCCAGGCGGCAGGCGAAGAAGCTGGCTCTCCTGTGGACCATGTGTCAGGACAGGATTACTCACTCTGTCTAACTGTGACTATATGCAGTTGCTGCACTTGTACACAGCAAAGCCTAAACTGAACTCACCGCTCCTGCATCGGGGGCAGTTGGATCCAGCTGTTGAATCTGGGATCATAGCGGCTCACAAAATTAGTGCTGTGTTTTCCTGCAGAAGAGATTTTGCACAGGTTTTATGCATGTAAAGCAATATGAATGATCATTTTATGTAACGTCTGGGTATTAATGTTTATGGTAACGGAAAGTAATTTTTCACAGCCCAATAAAGGCCTTTTGAAAATGACAGTATACAAGCAGTGCACCACATTTAAAGCCTTTGTTTTTGTGTTCTTGTTCCCACCTCTTTACAAATAGCACTTTTAGCAGTCCCACACTGCACATATTTCAGTGCTTTTCTGCCAGTTTTGATCAAGTGCTGTTTGTCCACTCAGAGCCGATCCAGCTTTGAGCGAGCGCTACATTAGCACTGATTGGTTTAAACTTACTCACTGGGTGAGCGTTGTCGAATCGAGAAAGTAAACATTGGCAAAATGTGTGGATGTGAATCAGAGTCTTGTGTCCGCATTACCATTGGGGTTCCACTGGTCTTCTCCTCCCAGCAGCAGCAAGAAGTTCTCCACCTCCACAACGCAGTGATGGGCGCTGTTGTAAGGCATGACTGCACAAAAAAAGCACAAAAGGATACCACTGTCAACACTGGCATTTTTCAATCAAGGACAGCAACGCAAAAAAATACTTTAAATTACGTTTTTGAGGATTTTTGTCATGTAGGCTTGATTCAGTGGGACAGCACTGGGTAAAGTGGGTGTTAAGGTTGGAGAAACAATTAGCAAATTGTCAAAGCAAGGACTCAAACCTATGACGCTGCATGTACATGCGCAGACGTCACACCTAATAAGGTATCAGGGCTCACGGTATTATCAGTAAGATGGAGAAAAACATGACATCTTTCATGTTTACAACATTTCTCATAATTTCACTTATTTCTCGCATTTAATGATGATCTAGTATTTCAATATACAAATACAATGCAAATTCAATGGGCTCTGGCACAGAATGTTGCATAGCAACAAAACGCTAACTTCCTTGGGTAACGACTGTTTCCTGTTATAGTTTTATTCCAATGGAGAGTTAGCTGTGTTTTGTATTCTGCTGTAAACGCAAGGCCGTGGGAACCCAGGGTGCTGAGGGTGCTGCAGCACCCCCTGGTTTATGGTTGCACATTGAAGGCAATATTAATAAATGGTACACAAAAAAAGCAATTTTAGGGGCATTGTTGTCCCTCAGCGCCCCCTAACCAAAATATGTTCACACGGCTCTGACTAAATGCAGCTGTTGGATAATTGGATAATCCTTTACTACAGGGGTCCTCAAACTTTTTTGTCTGGGGGCCACATTATCGTTTCTGACTGTGATGGGGGCTGGGCCGGGTTGGCTATAACATAGAATTGTATGACCCTTGACCAAAATGCAGCAGGCCTCATTGTGAAGTAGAGATTACAAGCCTGGCACCGTCATCCCCACAACTATATCCACAAGATCAACACTTTCCAGGCACATAATTGTTTAGCTGTAGTGGTTTGCAAATAGTAATCAGGTCTTCACACTTTGTTTTAATATGAATTACCGCAGGTATTCCATTTATTTTTATTTTCAATTAAAACATCTTTGCGTAATGTGACCAAAGTAATAACTGCTTAAATTTGTATTGTGCTTTACAAGCCTGTGTCACAAGTTTCTCAAAGTAAACAGTAGTCATTATTCATTCACTCCACACTCTGTGGTGGTAAGCTTCATTTACCACGTGGCTATAATGTGTGGTTTATATCCTGATCTCTTATGTCAGTGGCCCTGCTGGACACTTGTGGAATTATTTTTTATGTATGTAAGTTGTCCCCTAGTGGCTGGAATAAGTATACTGGTTATTTAGTAAAAAAAAAATATATATATATATATTTTTTTATACATACTCAGGGATCTGTGTTCTACAAGTAAGGAGCCGGATTGAATCATCTTGTGGGCCGGATTTGGCCCGCGGGCCGCAGTTTGAGGACCCCTGCTTTACAACATACAAAAACTTTACACAGGAGGAAAATACTTCACTGGAGGAGACTTCTGTGTTAATAACAATGGGTGAGGATAGCACTGTTTCGTCATGGCAGGTGTTGCTGCAATACCACCACTTAGTGGCTAGGCGCAAATTCATAAAAGCCAATTTAATGTGAAAACCAATGGGGACTTTACACTTTAAACAAAGTTAGAGTTTGTAAAGCTAGATATTCATTTTGTGGTTTTATCTTTGGGCTTTGATTGACAGGGTCTGAAGCACTGTGGAGGCCTGATGCCGCTCCGCACACCCCCGTGGGGCCTTTTTGTCCTTTTTAGGAACATGTTCTGTAGGAGGAGACTGATTCTCTCTCGACTGGTGAAATCCATGTGAATGGCGAGGGGTGAGCAATGACAGTCTACTGATAATATATCAATGGTTTATAACTGTTATAACACTTTTAAAATGTTTTAGTCTTGAAGTTAAAGGCTAACGTAAATTTTATGCTAATAAATGTTAAAAAAATAGCGCCACCATCTAAACAAATTTTAATTAAAAACACTTGACTTGATTTTTATTTAAGTTTTATTACATTATATTTTTTTAATATTTAATCTTTAATTTAGGTTGAAATGTGGACAGGAAGTTGCCTTCCTGGCCTACAGGAAGTTAGCAAAAAACATTCCACGCACAGTATAAATAAAGATCAAATGAATTGATAATGCATTAACACCCAGGCAGTTTAAGATAGGTTTAGGACAGCTCCTTGGTAGAAGCAGGTCTTCAACATCCTCTACAACAGTTTGTGCATTAAACTTAAGTGCCTCACTCATCCAAAAAGCCCACTCCCTCAAATGAAGCACCTTTTGTGTACACTTGTGTAATTTGAGTTGGCCTATGCGCTCCAGCCTCCTTCCTCTTCCATATATATATATTTTTTATCTTATTGAAGTGACCCCATTGAGATGTAGAGAAATGGTCTTAGGTGACAGTCATAATGAACATGATCGTGTTCACTCAATAAATCTCGGGCCGGGTGCTTTTCGCGCACAAATCAGTGGAATGTTAAAACCCACCTGTCTGTCTCCATCAGTCATTTCCACTGTCACCTCCCCACTGCCTGATGGATCACAGTTGCTGCAAAATTAGACAGCCTTGAATCTCATTTCTTTCCAATTGGCCTCCCCCTGCAATCTCACTCTGGCGGGCTGACATGTGCCGCTCCGCCCTGGGGAAGGGGGGCTCTCCGATAGGGTACTAGTAGTAGCACGATGTACACTAAACTCTAAAGCTCTATCTTGAATGAGGGGGATTAGGCTGCCCGACTCCAGTGCACCTCAAAGACAAGCTCCGTATGACTGTGCCAAATTCCCTTACGTGCTATTTACATTATCACTCAGTCAGCACTATATAGGACATGGATGGGCGCCCTTTTAGATGATGTCTAGTGACTTGCACACTTGCACCAAAAAACATAATCTCGTGCGAAAGGATGATGGTTTTACAGAGGGGTCGCGCGATAAGCCCTCACGTCATTATCTCAATTAACATTTCACTTTGATTATTAAATGAGCTTTTCAGCCCATTATTGTTCACTGAATGCACAAGTAATTAAGCCGGGATAAAGTGCGTATCAAAATTGTGACAGCTTTTAGGATTGCATTGGTAATGGCAGAAGCTGAACTGTACTGTACAGAACTGTACAGTGTTTAAAGCCGTAGTGCGCAACATTTGTGTTTTTCTTAAACTGATCGCAAACAGCTGAAATTAAATATCCAGTTTCACTGCCTGATTTTCAAGCCCCTCCCCCCAACTGCCCTTCTCTTGCCCCCCTTTGCTGTGCAGCTGCTTCGATAAAGAGGGGATAAAAAAAGAACCTCGGGAGGAGCTTTTTGGGAGCTGCCACCTCAACATCATAACATGGTAAAAGGCACTAAAAAGTCTATTTGCGCAATACACCCCCTTTATAACACTATAGTGTTAGTGCCTGATTAAACATGAGGTTCAGATACATAAAGTTCTCTTCCAAATGCTAAGTTTTGACACACGTACTGTGTGTCTAGCTGGGCATTAGGACCATGTTTACTGTCAAATGCTGTTGGCCAAGTTTTGAGTTTTACAAACAATGATTATAAAGTGCTGTTAATTAAAATTTTAAGAAAAATAATAATAATCCGTAATTATGTAAACAATAAGCTTGTGTTTATCATGAAGAAGTAATACACTTAAAGTCAAATATAACAACTATATAAAGAAGAGTATCAAGTATGTGCAAGTATTGAGTATATCCTCCTGCTCCCTAACCCTGCAGGTAAGCCTTCAGGTGTACCCAGCAGCAGCAGCCATAGGAGGGCATTAGAAGCACGTCTTTTATGAGATGGAAAGCATCAGTCCCTGGACTACAGTGAGCTGCAGGGCTCACTAGAGGGAGTCAGAAACCTCTGCATAGAGACGCAGTCGGGGCCGCTTGGCTGCTTCCTCAGCTAATGCACCACTGCTGCTGAGGGCTGACGTGCCTTCAACACATTACAGCCGCATCCTGCCGAGCTGAGTCCTTTGTTCCAGGCCATACAGTGTACAGCAGCCTGTGATTTTAATATGAGCCTGCTTTAAATAAGCACAGACAGAGGGAATAGTCCGAGGCTTTGTCTGCTGTTTGCCACGCTACACTGGGTACACTAGATGGCAAACTTTACACTGGAATCAGCGGGCAGTGGGTTTCTGAAGAGAGGGATCCGATTCTCCCAAATTGTGTTGATGAATGTCTTAATCAAAGCCTGTCCCTCTCAGGTTTCGCCTCATTGAAAAGTTATGATTGAATGTTAATAATCTTCTATTCCACATCCATTGTGTGGAGGCTACATCAGATAGGCACTGATGTGTTAAGGGGATGATTTTGCACTTTTGTCCTTCCATTTGGCCACGGACCATTTGAGTGTTAACTTTTTAGTTTTGAGTGATGGAAATCCCTATTGACCTTTTGCTTGTTGCAGTTTATACCCATGAGTGTGAGTGTAATGAGAAAATAACAATATAGACACCAGCGAGCTGCGGGCTGTTGTGAACGCACGCTTCCTTTAGCAGAATGCCTCCTGATAAAGCTGGCCATACACAAGCTGAAATGCCACTTGACTGCCAAGAAATATTATGAATTGGGAAAATCTATCCAACACTTTAGCTCTTAAGAAAGCAAATCTCACCAAATGTACGATACATTTATAAAGCACAAAGATTAAGGGCAATGGAGCAGTCTGCGAGAGTAATATGTACAAATGAAGAAACACTGCCGAGCCATGACTCAAACCAAAACAAAGGACAAAAACTCAATAGGACCAGAGATGAGGATGCAAAGAACAAATATGGTTTTCCATTAGCTCTGTTTGACCTTTGCAATACTACAACAATATAGCGGTGGGCCTTCAAAGGTCATGGATGACAAAGAGAAAGGACCTGCTGGGCTCCTCAGAGATGCTTCCCTAAACATTATAGATACTGTTGTTTGGCCATTCCCTTTTTTTTCTCTGACAACTCTTTCTTTCTAGTAATATCTAAATTTCAGCTTGAAGTGATGCCTGAGTTTTATGAGAATGTACCAACAACGTGCTTTATGTCACTTAATGTATTGTAGGAAAATTCAAAGAGAAGAATACAGGTTGGATTTCTGCCAACATTTGTACTTTTATAATCACAGAATGAACCTCTAATGGCTAATTTAGACAAATGTATCGACAAACATATTGAATAATTAAGCTATATAAACAAGTTATTGAGAAAAGAAGTGATTCATTGTTGTCGCAGCTCCGCCATAATAGATCATTACATTCAAGTAAATCTCATCATGCATCTTGCGAGCATATTTCAGCAAAAACAAGGGAAACCGGGCATGACGCTCCACAGTGCTGCGAAGTCACGCTCTGATTAAAAACTTATATTAAAAGTGATAGTGATGCATTATTACCTGAAGGATTTAGGGAACTCCTTCCCTCATTTTCCGTGGAAATTAACCTGTGTTAGAGTCATCCATAGGAACAGCTATTTCTCATCATAAAGCCTCAAAACGCAAGGTGCCCCCGGGTGCAAAACAGAGGCGCCTTATACTCACTTGTAAGAATCTTCCATGTCTTTTTCTCGTCATCGTAGAACTGGACCAAATTACTGGGGAGGCGATCAGGTCCAGGAGGCAAGCCACCCACCAGTAACAGCATCCGCTTATTGGAGCGGATTCTGCAAAGTCACAAAGAAGAGCGGGTTGGTGGACAAGTGTTCGAAAACAGGACAAACAAGAGAAAACTTGCCGACTAAATCCAACGTAACAAATAAGGAAAATAAGCAAACTACAAAAAAAAAAAAAGAACAATACATAAATAAATTGATACACACACAAAAACATATACATATAAACATATATTTTTATTTCAGGTTTCATATTTGTGTTCTTGAATGGGCATGGCTCCCTAAAGACGTTCTTTCAATTAGCTGTGAAGTGAGGTCACTCCAGCGGGGGGCCATGCTGGAGGCAAAGAGCGCAATTGAGAGCATAAACCTGTCCATACAATGTCTCCATTTCATTGGCTGCCGTGATTCATGTGACACTCCTGTGCCAGTGCTGAGGTATCCCCTGCTGTTGTCAATGAAATATCATCTCACACTTTACTTACTTTAGCCCCCTATTATCCAGCCCTTACTGGAGTTTATTGCAATTTATCACAATATGCGGTCTAATATTAAGACTAACTGGGTTTAGATTTAAGCAGATTCAATTCATATTTTACTTTTTCATGCTTGGGTAAATGGCCATTGTCTCGGTACGTTCTCCCTGCGACTGGCCCAATCGGAAGTGTTTTGGGGTTATTCATATGCAAATGAGCCTCTGGACATAGATAATGGTGATTAATTGAGAGGAGAGAAACAGTGGCATGTGAAACTAATTATGAGGATTCTTTATTCTTTGCTCATTTTGGACCCGTGTGCAGAAATAGATATGTTATTGCACTGGGGGAGAACAGTTACTGGTCTTAAAAATAGCTTATCTTCTAAATTTGGATCACAGTGATATCCCCAGATTAAGATATTTATACATCCCCCAACTGTCATTTGGTGGTTTTAATTTGGGCAAATTATTGGTTCTTTTACCACACTACTGCAGCTGTCAGGTAAACAAAACGTGACGACAGCTGTGTCAATCAATCCAATTGTGACACCGACAGCTTTCAGAAAATATTGGAGCAACAGTTTCACTCTGGTCTATTTTAGTCTCTGAATCGGCATCACATATTTTGTCATTCAATTCCTAATACAGAAATAATGTGTGTGTCGTTTTCAAAGGTTGTAATGATGAGCGTGTTTTCTTTCTTTTTCATTTGTGCTCCAAAACAGATTAGTAGCAATCTTTTTTTCAAGCTAACGCCAGATCTACAATGTAATTGCCATGTAATTCTATTGCCATGTAATTCTGGTACCACTATAATCACAGCGTTTGAAATTGTATTCATGAGAGTTGCCATGAATCATCTGCAGCCTTTATTTGGTTAGCCACATCATGTCTACATTGATTGGAGAGCACTTACACGTGTGTGAAAAAGTCTGTAGCGTGTTAGGTTGGTTAAGTTAAATTGACTAAGCCCTCTCTGCAAAAGCCTATACAATCTTGATTACACCAGTGGACAGTACAAGAGTGGGGGAAACGTTGAACCAGCATTTGTCCAGATTAAACTGGGAGGCATTCAAATGTCTTGCCCTGTGAAGTGTATGCAAAGCCTCATCATGAACAGTAATAGGCAGTCTCACCTGCTGGCTATGGTCTGCCTGCAGTGTTGTCTGAAGGGCATCAAGTGGTAGTTCATGGCATCGAGGAGCAGTTTCTGGCACACCGGGTCACTCCTCATGAAGTCAACAGACTGCACCCTCTCCACCAGCTCTGGGGCAGGGATGAGGGCAAAGCGCAGCCTCTTCATGAGGTCCGGGGCGTAGTGCATGCGAGTCTCGCGGTCATGCTCCAGCCACAGCACTGACATCTGGAACAGTGCCAGCTCGGACTCCACCGGGGGAGGCAGAGCGTCCAGCATGGCGCACATCTCCTCAAAGTTTAGCAGAAGCACATCCTCCACCAGGTACTTGTTGGCCAGCTTCTTTGTCTCGTCCAGTCCGTGGAGGGCGGCAATCTTGCAGATTTGCTTGTAGTTCTGCACAGAGATCTGGTCGTTGAGGAACTGCACACAGAGCTTGGTGATTTGAGGGATGTTTAGGATCTTGCTCACTGACAACACCTCTTCCACTGTGTCCAGGGAAAGAGTCACGTTGGCAGTGTAGAGGTACTCCAATACTAAGCGTAGTCCAACAGAGGAGCAGCCCTGTAGTACCAGGTTATTAATGGGCCTGGCAGTGGGGGTCACTAGCTTGTCATCAGGGGAGGATGAGGGTGTCCCGCTGCTCCCCTGGTCTCCTTTACTGCCCTCGTTGTTGATTACATTGTGAGAGGAGAAGAGAGACCTGAAGTACTGGGAGCAGGACGCCAGCACCGCTTTGTGGCAGTGGAACTGCTGTCCCTGGGCAGTGAGAGTCACATCACAGAAAAGCTGTTTCCTCCACAACAGATTGAGCCCATGCAGCAGAGTGTCACTGTGAGTTGGATCAAAGGTGGATGTTCTATCACCCGATCTGGACATGACTTCCTCACTCTGAACGCCACCTGGGCAACAAACAACCATGCAAGTCTTCACTTTAGTTTACTTATTGTACAGTACGCCTATTGACGCTTTCAGTCAATTACTAAAACATTTCTAACAAAAGTTAGGAGACGCGTTTGTCCGTGTCGGAAAAAGCCCCAGCCCCAGCAGACGGCGTGAATTTACGTCCAGAACGGCTTCAGTCACTCTAAACTTCTTGTCATACAGCAACAAACAAGAACGCAGTAGTTTCCATAGCGTGCCACACTTATTCATTCTTATTTGGAAAGGCTATAGCGAGCTCTGAGCTCTGAAGGAGGCTTTCAAACCAACCGGAGATACGGAGGTGCTGCACTGCTTTCCCCCAGCGACGCGCTCAAGTTGTCGGCTGGAGTGGAGGCACAGTCGCTACGCCGATGGGCTGAGATGCTGCATCCTGCCTTCATCTACCCCAGATAATACGATGCACTTCCCCAGAACGAAGACATGGCACATCGCAGGGCTTTACGGCGTCATACAAAAGCAATTAGTTTGTGTCCAAGTCAGCAGCGGCAGTAAGCGACTGGTACGTTGATTTTAGCCTACCTGATTTACGCAAACGCGCGATTGGGTAAAATATTCTTTGAGATGTATCTTCCTCTAAAGTTACGGGTGGAATGCATGCCTGGTCTGTCTGAAGAAGCAGTATTTTGAAGTGCGTAATCTGGATAAACTTAGCGTGCGTAAACGTCGCCAGATCCAGTAAAAGCGCCTGTCAGAACTAAATGATGTGAGCAGCTCACCAGAGAAGAAGCCAAACTTACCTGACTTCAGCTCTCGACAAAGAAGAGAGTAAGCTTTCCAGTAATGTCACTTGAAATCCTTTTGTTCGTCTTTAGAGAATTCCTAAAAAGTCTGTGGTCGCCGGTGACTCCCAAAACAATTGAATCCAACTCTTAAAGTCACTATTTCGCGTTATTTGTTGACGTTGATCATTTGTTCTTCTGAATTAACAAGAAGAGTGTGAGTGTGAGAGGGAGCTGTGCTTTCTGCAAGAGAAGAAGAAGAAATATACGTGTGACAAATTATGCTACCAAGAAACAACACATCATTATCCTTGGGCCTGGGGCTCAGTGAGTCGTAACGAGAGTAATAGGAAATCCACGGTTGGGGAGAGAAACGGTCGTGCATGGCCGGTGGAGAGAGACCATGCAGGGGTATGGATGCTGGAGAGACTCGCAAAATTATGGCTCAAGGCTATTGTAAAAACTGTCGAGCGTAAATGACTGCGATTTCAAACATCTATGGAAGAAAGAAAAGAGAAAGGGGGAGAAAAAGCGAGTCTTTCCCTCGCCGTTATAGAGAGAACCGTCAAGTTTTAGTGCGCATTGCTAATTAGTCAATTTCTCTCTGCCTTCACAGCCCGACGACTTTGCTGCTGAGCTGAAACTGCTAATTTCTGGGACCAGCCTTTTTTTGGCTGTGAACTGGATGGATGAATGGCTTGTCTCGCACAAATGACAAAAAGCCCCTGCCTTAATCTCCATCGCCAAAATAACCCCTCATCTCATTCTGCTCATACTAGTCCTTCAAAAGAAGGTGCACGACAAAAACTACAGCTTTGCATCTTTATAACAGGACAACATCCATGTTGATTTGTTTCATAAACTGGTCAACACCAAACTGATACTAAAGTTTCAAAACACAATTAAGTCCCTATATTTCCATACACACATTTATTTTCTAATCCAATGACCACACTTTGAGGCATAGCCTCAGGCCAAAACACAAAGGGAGTGAAACCTGATACAGAGCAGTCACCAGTGCACACAAGTCCACAATGAACTAATGAATGCTGTCCAAAGAAAAAAGCACCAAAGCTACATGTTTGTAGTAAAATTCAGACTTTGGCTATAGACATTATCAAATGTCCTGTCTAATCACTGCTCATGATGGACATGCATACTGAAGCTTAGGATTCAGCGTTAATCAGAAACAATCACTACAGATAATAACTGCAGACAATGTCAAATAATTAGAAAAACTCAAAGTTTCCTGTCAAATATTATTAGCAGATATCAAGCAAAAGGTCTGTTTATTTATTTTAAAAGTAGCAATAATCAACTGTATTTTAATTTATGAAATTTGAGCAATTCCCAAACAACTGCAAACAGCATTTAGATGCTTATCTACTAAGTCGAGTATGCTTTCCTGTAATATCTACAACGGTCACCACACTGTGTTCCTCATTGGTCATGTGAATGTCAACATATTTAGTAATAATGTTACTGAGCTGGTCAAAGTAAATCTGAAGGAGGTCCTGGTTCATTACATGCATCATATTTAGGACTGTCCCAGCCTGTTAAAGAGACTCCAATGTCCGCACCCCTTCACTTAGTCACAGTGGTGTCTGGACAAAGTTGTTTACCCATGTTAGTAACACCCCACAAAGTAAAGCCCTCCTGCATTTCCAATCAAAGATGGTGGGGAATTACCATTAGAACAGAACCTGTCAATTAAATAAAGAGCTCAATTAGGCTAAAAAATCATACATACAGGGCTCCCATGGGACTACAAGTGACAGATACGTCGCCAGTTATGAAATGACAGATAGGGATAAATGGGTTTGTTCATGTACTATGAAATAGAGCAACACCATGCTACCGTAAAGCAGTAACAGGCCCTGCATTGATAGCATTAATAACACAACTTTGTTTGATGTAGTATATGACAAGAGGATATAGATATACAAATAGATAGAAAGTGGTGGAAGAGTACTGCTACCTTAAGAAACTACACAATTAGAGATGGCAACGCTAGGCCCTTTTCACTATTACATGATACAACTATTCCACTCAAACAATCTGGGAAAATAAAGGATTAGAACATTGTCAACAACACTATAACAGTATCAATAACAACTCCCGCAGCTTCTACCACTATTCAAGCTCTGGACTTTTGAACTGTGCTGCTTAAACTGGTCAGAAAGTATGAAGACAAAAATCTACTGACGTAAATGTACGTATAAACATAGCTCCTCCGAACAACAGTCTGGGACAGTAACGGACTGTATTTTACATAGGCGTCCCATACTGTTATCTTTACCAAGCTTTCCGTTAGCACTACATTACGGAAAGTCTCGAGCGTGCTATTCTAACGCAATAAAATGACCATTTCTAACTCTTTCAGCTCTTTGTAGCAGCTCGGTCTCCTGAGGCCACTGGTCTTCAGATTGCGGGGCGTTTATGGTTGTAAGTTGTTGCAGTGTGCGGAGGGAGGGGGGGGGGGGGGTCATCAGATAAGAGAAGAATTTCTAGACTAATTAAACCCTCTGAGACAAAGAATCACACTACAGTGATTTACAACTCTCGGTACCAGTTAACCCAACTCATAGTTATCTGTCATATTACACAGATACAGCGCTGTTTCTGCAGATGTAAGTGTTTTTTCTATTACCAAATGTGTTTGGTAAATTAGCTTTATGATATTACTATGCAAATAATCGCAAGTTGAATGGTTGGGTTGAACAATAGGTTGAACAACAAAATATCGTGTCACAATGAGATAAACCTGATAACTGTTTTTTTTTCTTTTCTGAAATTGCATTTTACTTATGTATTTTATGGCATGATTAAAATCTGAGCGTTCAATCCAATCAGTGTAATGAGACAACACAATGCGGAAGCTCCAAACTTGTGAATAGCAAAAGTGTAGCAGGCATAATTCCCCTCGCTGGCTGCTGCAGAGGGGTATGCTAAGATAGAAAGTATTATTTTCCTAAATGGAAGGTGTCAGATGGTCACGGAAATGTGATCGGCTGTTCAAGATCACTGCTTCCCATCTGCAATTTGTGACGTGTGAAAGATTCAGCCCAAATGTGCTCACCGAGCGTAAATCCTCAGCACTTTCTCTTATCGTGGAAAAGCAAGATAACCAGCTGTTTACAGATCAGAGAACATATCATATTAATATCATGGAGAGGCTGATATCATCTTGTTTGTAAAATATTTTGTTAACTAAGTGCGGTGTGGAATGGCATCCTGTGAAATTCAAACAGCACTATTTTATTTGCGGATTGTGATGATGCTGTGTACATTGCTACTTTATGTGTTTATATATAGTCCATAATATAAAAAAAAAATAATGTTTTAAGAAAATAATGTAATAAAAGAAACAACCATTTCCTTTGTAGAAAAGATGTTCAGATATCATTGGCTGGACAGGGCTTTTCCTGTTACATGTGCTGCACTTGCAAGATATATGCATAATATACATGTTATGTATAAATCTCTCTCTCTCTCTCTATAAATATATATATATATATATATATTTATAACATAAATAAAGCTGTGATGTCGTTGAACGGTGCACTCTGATCATAACTTTTTACTTTTGCATTTCACAATTGTATTATTACAATTCTATTGTAATCTGTTTAACTTATTGCACAATGTGGTTTTGTTTGTTTTCAAGACTGTCTTTAATGTTTTATGAGTGAATGTTCGACAGTGCACTGTGAGTTACTACCTTTTTTCCTATGTGGTTTTTATACTGCCAATGGCAAATAAAAAGAATCTGAATATTGAATTTTACACAGTATAATGCAATGTAAATGCCATATTAGACACAACATCTATAGCAACCGGAACGCAGCTTGAAATACCAACTCACAGAACAACTAAAGTGTAAAATGATATATGTGCACAATGCTGTGATTTTAAAGTGAAAATGTATCTGTACATATTCATTTGATAATAAAGTAATAATGGTAGTCACAGTATTGATTGATTTTCTGTGTACTGAACCTGTTTGTTTAAGCGTGTCATAAATGAGTGTTCAGTTTAATACAGTTATGACTAATATTATGAAACATCTAAGACTTTCAATTAATTACAGGACAATTTGAAAAGGGCTTTTGAAGGAATACTGTGATCTCTATTCTTCCAAAAAGATATTTCGAGCAGTTTTCAAACAGCTTTCTGATTTGACCTGCCCCAATTGACCAGTGGACAGAAAATAAATAAAGACAAAAAATTGTACAAAACGTTTCTTGTTGTAATTTCAGTGCATAATACTTTTTGTAACATTTATTTTGAACTGTTTGTTAATTGTTTTCCAATATGTATTTGTTTTTTAAAATTTTATTTCTGTGATTAGCACATGCCTGTCACCCAGATGAAAGTTACTCAAAGATGATTCATAAATCGTCCAGTGTTTAATAAAGTGAGGCTTTTCTATCTGCCATTATGGGAGTAGGGAAGCCTGCTGTTTGAAGCCCCTAGATCCCCACACATGGCGTAGCCACCACAGACACGGCTCAGAGAGTCAGGCGGCAGCCGGGAGGTGAGCGGAAAGGAACAGGCGGTGTCCCCTCCAGAGTCACTGCAGGAGTGTGTGTCGGAGTGTGTGGCATTCTCAAATGACAAAAGGATACCAGTTGTGGGCTTGTGGGAGGGGTGCTGTACAGAGAGACTCACCTGAGGGACAGTACAGGCTACAGAGACCAGGGCTGGAGTGGGACCCTCAGTGTGTGGGAGCAGCAGGAGGCCACGGTGCCATGGAGGAGGGTGGAAGGTTGAGAGGAGGGGGTTGCTGCTGTGCACTCTCCCCAGCGTGATGCATCTACCTTCAGGGTGGCAGCAGGCGTGGAGTGGGGTGCGATGGAGCGAGCACAGGCTCAGTGGCGCGGTCACCTAGGGACGCTGCAGCCGCTGTAGCAGGACTGATAGTTATTCCTTGAGAGAATTGCAAGATGAGCCCTATTGTATTAGCAAACCCCCTTCCACTAAAATGCACCAGTGTCCTCAAGCCATTAAAAATAGGTATAAGTTGGGAGGAAATACGCCGCCGCACACACAAAGTTTCGTATACTGCTCGACAGTGTACACATCTTCCAAGGTCAAAACTGGCACAGTTCAAAAACAGCCACGTCCAAGACCTACTTCAAACTATCTGATACCGGACATAGTACTAATAACATTATCATATTTGCAATATACAGTATTTCAGGCCTATGGCATATTCAAACCAGAATGAGCCTTTTACACAAATGCCCAGGACAACTCTATTGTGGTTCTGTCCAAGTCTAGGGCCTTCATTAAAAGAAAGTGTCTGCCTGAAGTTCATTCAAATTCTGTGTATTATGCTAAACAAATGACTCATGATATGGAAAATGTACATTTATGCTTTTGCTGTAATGACAAATACTAACTCTTTCAATGAAGAAGAAAAAACAAATCAAAAGTGCTGGGAGGCAGATTTACAGCTGTGGAGTTAAACTTCACTAAAATCCTTTGGCAACGTTGGGCCAACAAATTAGTCCATACTGATTCAAAATTCTCAGACATTAAGCTGTTAATTTCCGAGCCATACTTTTGTGTTGAAATTGTGTGAGTCGTATCTTTTGGAAATTCTCTGTGTCTAATATGGTCAGCACTCCCAATTATTCACTCCACTGACAAGTGAAACAAATGGGACCAACCAGTGCATTCTGTATTATCTACACCCCTTGGATTCCCTGACAATAATTAATACAATGGCAAGCTGCTGTTAGCAGCCCTGACGACATGAGCTCAACAACATAAGCTCTCGCTCTCTACCAAGAACTCTGGGGGAGAAATGACATCTGGTTGTGGGGTCACATACATCATGGCCACTTCAGTCAGGTCAGTGTTCTAACCCACATCAGATAAAGGTCGTAATGTAAGCCACTGTTAACATCACCACGGTATTACTCACACCATTACACCAAGAATGTAAGGAGCAGGGGATGTCAGGTGTAATATGATGTAGCTCTGGTTCGACAGATTTACATGTCCAGGACCATAATGATAAAGTCCACAGCCTTATTATTCAAAATAGCATAAATGTCACCTACACAAGAGGAATAGAGACAATATCGAGCCCTGTGTGGCCACTATGTGCAAGTAAATTGTCATATAATCATACTAACCTCTCTTATTTAGGGCAGAGGGATATTAACAGGTTTTTTTTTTAATTATAGAGGCTCGCATTCCCCAAACATCCATTAAAGGAATGCCATGCTAATTTTAAATCCTCGCAGCAGGCTCTGGCATCAACAGAAGAAGAGTGGATGAGTTTCTCTTTAACAGCTGTAATTTGTGTTTTCCAATCACCATGCTGATTTCTGCTCATTATACTCCGGTTTCACACCGGTAAGTGAGCAAAGTTTGGATTGATTGACTCTAATTAACTAAAAAATGTTCCAAGCCATGGATTTATTACCATGCTAGCTAGCCACAAATGTCAGAGAGTTTCACAAATTATTATCCTGTTAAGATAAATATCTTTGAAATCATACAAGTGTGGAAACTCAAGGAACATGTATTGTTATTGTGACGAGTGTGGCATGTTTAACTTTGGAAGACTTACCTGGGCAAACACTGTTCCGGTGAAGTGTTGCAGTCGGACTGAGTGACAGACGCTGGGGCTACACCTTAAAGGAACAGACTCTTTATTAATGAACTATTCTCTTTTACTAATCACAGCATATGTTTGGATTGGTAATCAGTAACTCACTAAACATCTGTACTTATTTAAATCAGGAGCATGCATGTGTTTATAACTCTTATACTGTATCTTTTACTAAAATCAAGAATAAATCATAGCGTACCTTGGCCCACTATACTGGGGTGACAGTGGCGCAATTGGTAGAGCAGGCGCCTCACGATCAGAAGGTCGGGGGTTAGAATCCCAGCATCCTGAAGAGGCAAACATTGGTGTATGAATGAGACCCATGTATGTTCTTTAACATGCACTGTCCCGACCAAATAAACCAATAAAATAAAAAATGAATGAGAGTGTGAATGGGTGACTGGTTCCTTGCTGTAAAGCGCTTAAGGCCTAATGAAGGTGGAAGGTGCAAAAAGGGCTATGTAAGTTGAGACCATTTAGTACAATGGGGGTTACAAGTGCACTTCAGCATAGGGTGACCAGATTTTCCATATTTAAAACTGGGACACGGTGGGAATTTGTGACGGGAGCTAACTTTCCCAACAAGTTGAACAGGAAAATTGTTTGTAAAAGTATAATGTCAATTAAATGGACCACGACTTTTCAGCCGTTTTAATGGTTCTTTGACTATGAAAACGTTGTGTTTGTGTGTTTGTGTGCGCACATGGCCAAAATTCCTTACATTTCAAGTAAAAAAAAAAAAAAACACTGCTTCCGGCACAGGTGAAACACTGGGACAACTGGGACAGAGCTCGTATAAAACTGGGACAAATCAATGGTTTTGGAAAAATCCAAGGGGACATGGGACAGAGACTTCAAAACTGGAACTGTCCCGGGTAAACTGGGACGTCTGGTCACCCAAATTTAGCAGGGGGTACTGAAAAATAAGTTGGAGCTAAATAGTATTTCAATATGATTCTAAAAGAAAAGTTGATTTCAAAGTGCATATTACATATTACACAAAATATAAGCCAAAACATTTACCACAATTTTGATTATGCAAAAAATGTTGATCTAGTTTTCTCTGGTTTGAGATTTTTTGTGATGTTTAATATTCCACTTCCTTATTGGACATGGGCAGGAAGTGACATACATCGAGGTAAACATTTTTAACTGATGGTCACCAGAATACATATGTTTTTATTAGTATATAAAATAATAATTTATTGTAGCATGTATGTGTTATTTTACCAGAATTCCATTATTTGTTCTTCATTTGATACATTATTTTAGCCTTTTTTGTGTGTTCTTGGAGATGGAGATTTTTTAGTTGGCTTTATTTAGTTCATTCCTATTTTGGTTTTACAAATGGTCCTCTCCTGGAACCACCACCTTAACGTGGTGGAGGGGTTTGAGCGCCCAGATGATCCTGGAGCTCTGTTGTCGGGGGCTTCGGGCCGCCTGGTAGGGTCAAAGAGCGGTTCACAAGCTCCTTATGAGAGACCAACAGGCCCGGTTAGAACCATGAGGCCGTCCTTCTGTGGACCCACCACGACCCGGCAACGGACCAGTGGAAGAAAATGGATGGATGGATATTTATTTATTTTTTTACAAATGGTTAGGGTTAGGGTTAAGGGCTGGGTTATGGTCAAGAATAGGGTCATGAAAAGGTAAAGGTTAGAACAATGTAGGGGGCCTGATCATGGCGCAGGGTTGGACGATAGAACGATGCAACATTTTTCAGTTTTTCTGGTGGACCATGATTATATTTAGCACACACTAATAAAGTCAAGTCAAAATCGGGTCATTATGAATGTTTTCTACTCTACTAACATAATGGTTAGCATTGACTGTCAAGTACAAATTTGGGCCGTTAAACCACCTTTCCGTATCTCTGTATTTTATAATACAGAATTTTTTAAAAGCAGTGGTGGAGTAATACGTTTATCACACACAATAATAAGCTATCTACAGTCAGTGGTCCCAACTGTTGAGAGCTCTATAGAAAACGTAACTTTATCTGAATCTGTTGAAATAATAACAGTTAAAAGGCCAAAACAGTTTTACTCCCGATAAGAATAATAATAGCTCACCATTTCTCCAGGCAAAATGAATAAATGTTTATATTCAGAATAAGCCTTCAACTTCATTGTGTATGGAAGAAATAATTTGATATTTGATTATGTCAGAAAACCATTCCAGAGTAAATGTAATATTTCTTTGTTTAAAGTCCATCCTCACCTCCTCCATCACCGTGTGGTTCCCCGGCGCTACAGAACGGGACAAGCACCGACTGCAGCGCATTGTGCGTGCTGCAGAGAAGGTGATTGGCTGTGAGCTCCCATCTCTCCAGGACCTGTTCACCTCCAGGACCCGGAGGCGTGTGGGTCGGATCACAGCTGACCCTTCTCACCCTGGACACGGACTATTCACCCCTCTCCCCTCAGGCAGGAGGCTACGGTCTATCCGTGGATGTATCTGCTCGTTTGCACTGTGCGGTGTTTCCACACTTAGTCCCGCTGCTGTCACTTATCACTTTACTTTTTACTCATACTCATCTGTAAATATAACCCCACTGTTGTTTGAAGTCTATTGTTGTCGTCTTACCATATTTTACTTTGTATCTTATTTATTAATATTCCTTATGCATGCCCCCTAAAGCCTTATAGTTTAAAGTTTTAGAGCTTAATTTTAACTAAATTCGGTGTTATATGTTTTATGTTGCACATCCGCATCAAGAAAAATTCCTAGCTTGTGAACCTCTAAGAGCCTGTATAGCAAGTTAAAATCAGCGTAATCCCATTATAGTGAATAGGGATGAAGTTCCGTTGGACCCAGCATTGGAGTGATGACATCATCACTTAACAAACGTATAGGTAAAAGAGTTGTTCTTTTCCTTCTTGGTTTTCCCTTTTGAACCTGACCATTTGTAGGCGATCCCAACGAGGCTGTCTGTATTTATAGCTACGTCACAAACACAAAACTGTACACATATTTTTTTCTCCCAACTTTTCATTTCACTGAAATAAATTCATGAGGAACCAAAGATATTATCCATCAAACTAAGTCAACATTACAAAAGGATTCAAACCTGTCATATGCACTTTAATCATGTTTATCAGCAAAATAAAGGTGAGTTTAGTGATATTTCTATAAATAATTGGCAACAATCTAAAGGGGTACTTAAAACAAAACATGTTGGGAACCACTGTTGTAACTCACACACATTCTAACAAATTGGCTCCAATATTGGGGTCACGTCACCAGCCACATGACGTACTGATGTTACAGCATTTTGGCATCGTATATAACTTCCTAGTGACTCCTAAGGCTCTGTCAAAGGTGCAAGCAACTTTTACATAAAAACTTCCCCAAACCTACCCCACTGTTAACACCTACTTCCCTTGTGTTCTGTAATTCTTGGCAGTATCCCCTTCATTGATATTTTAGACACAGGGGCACCTCTCTCCACTCACATTCTTTCCTTGACTCCGGCAGCTCCGCGGCTCCACTCTCCTCTTGCTCTCACAGACAAAAGACAGGGCCACTTCAATTTTTTTTATTTTTTTTCCTGGGTGTAGTAGGGAGATCTCAAAAACAGAATTTGGGGGGTTAGATTGCGAAAACAAGAACGCCGCTCTGATTCACTTGGCTTCACGTCACCGATCAGAGGGAACCGCTCAAGTGCATCCAAACGAAACGGACCCATCGTCTGCATGATGGCGCCGGGCTGAAATTGAGAATCGGGCTGCCTGTAAATCAGATCTCAGCAACATATTCCTCTATACAAAACAGGCGTACACCCCGAGGTGTCTTTGACATATCATACAGGAACACCATGACCTTATGTTGCATATATTTTGACCGCGTGACAACAACTAAAAAAAGTCCGTACTGCCAAACCCCGGCCTCTTAAGGTTAGCCGGCGTGCGCACCTTCAGATGAATGCGATGTCATCTAGGTGTGGCATACTTCCATTTATTAGAAGGATTGATTAGAAGTGAGAAACCAGATAAATGTGATGAGAAGACACTTTTATTTGAGCTATTACCATAAAAGTCTTAAGGAATATGAGCCGACTTGAGCATTTTTCTTCTCAAGGTGCTTCCTAAAATCTACAAGATGATGGCTTTAAGAGTTCCGGCATTGCTGTATTTGTATTCACTGTCAATATCCTAACCTTTTCTAGTTTTACACACCATTGACATTATTTAGATGAAAAACTAGCATTGGCCTCAGTAAAGTTGTTGAGTTCACACTGCCCCCTTCTGTCCCTAAAGTCAGAAATCTCTTGAGCATCAACAAAACCACAGCTTTTACATAATCAAAACATCTTACTTTACTTCACTATCATGTGTGTCTCAATAGTAAATGCTGGACAATAACCATTGCATTTTTAAGTTATAAATTAGTTGTGCGTTAGTGTATAAGTATGACACGGCTAAAACATGATGCCACATTCTTTTATTCAGCGTTAAATGTAACTGAGTTAAGATTTAAATTGAAAACAGTGTTTCCCCAGGGTTCTGCAGAAAGCCAATGGATAGTGCGCACACAACATCCCTTTTGTGCACACTATTTACCCCTGGATTGCTTCAGGCTAATGTCTCAATAATTTTCACTCCTTTCTCAGGTCCTTCCCACAAAGGACTTAACTAATGATCCATGGACAAAATGAAGCATTTAAATTTATTCATTAATCATTCATCTCCAGCTCATTGAAAATGCTAAACTTCCACAAAATTAAGATTGAATATTGAAAAGTGATTGAGAGAGACAGCTTTCAGGGAGCGAGGCGAGGAAGGAGTGCGTGCGCGATAATAAAAACAGGGCTTCTTGGGGAGACGCTGGACGTGGCGTGGGCTTGGTCAAGGTGGTGGTGTGGTACTAAGCGCTAGTTAAGGTCAGCCGGTTTCACTAGTTGTAATTAGATCTTGGAATCTGGAGAAGCGTAGAATTTCTGTCAACACTGCCTGTAATTATTCTCTTTTCCAATTAATGGTGACATAGATTAATTATCTGATGAGGCAAAGCCAATTGCAATCATTCACCCAGCTAAAATTAGATCAGTCCTGACAGCAGCATGAAAGTCACCTGTTTCATTGTTATGGATCTGCGGCGAGTGAAGAGGGGGGATAGTGAAGCGTGCTGTGGTAAGTAAGTTGTCTGGTACAGGTGAATGTCCAATTACACTGCTGTTAGAACTGGAGGCATCTACTTATTTGGTGCAGTCGCATCTGAACTGGCTTGTTTGTCCACCCGGACTTCATCTATGGAAGTGGAGACATCTGTCAAAGACTGCAGGAATGCTGAAATAGCATGGATTTCTGCGGCCAGCCACTCCTGTTTGAAAAGAGGGAGAGAAAAAGGTGTAATTATTAGAATGAGCTTGTTTAAAAGGTGCATTATTAAAACAGCACTTGCACTATAGGCCCCAGACACAGCCAGAGGTAGATCTACAACTGTGAGACTTAAGTTACCATCTTGTTCTTATTTTTGTGAGGAGGAACAAGAGGCTCCTGGTGAACCGCGTCCAGGTTCAGTGCTCCACTGTTTTAAAAACCTCAGCATCCAGTTTTTCTATTAAACTGCCTGGCACTGTCAACCAGCTTGGGAATCTGAACCGGCCTAGCCATGCAGAAATTCTCTGACTAACAATTATATCAGAAACAGGATCTTGGATTACTGTCCCCTGGGAATGGGGCAGTGGGCGTCTGCTCCAATCATTACTGGCCATTCAACAAGGCTGTGCACTGCTCTCCGCTGTTAGCCATTGTCAATTATGCCATCCCTGGTGTAAACTTGCAGAACACAAAGCTGAACTGCCAGTTCTGGCAGCAGTGTAACAGGATGACAGCCCGCCAGCCCCCACTCCCACATCCCACCCACCCACTCGCCCACCCCAGGGTTCCCTGGTCCTCTTCCCCACAAGCTGGAGTACAGCAAACGGCTATTTGTGTTATGATGTGGGTTTTTGGTTGTTGGTTTTGTCCTGGTTTTGGTTAGTTTCTCCCCTGTCCTAGTCTGTGTCTCTGTCTTGTGTTTATTTTGATAGTCTTGGTCTGTGTCTGTGTCGTCCTGCTTTCCCTTCCTCCTGTTGATTGCCTGCCCCGCCCTGATGTGTTTCACCTGTGCCCTGGTTCCCTGTGTATTTATACCCCTGTGTTTTCCCTTGTCTTTGCTGGATCATTGTCGTTCGTCATCGTAGTCATTCGCTGTCTGTTCTGTTCCTCGGATTCTGCTTGTTCCATTAAATTTGAGTTTTGTTTGGAACTGCTCTGCGTTTTGGGTCATCATTCCCCCGCACACGTGACAGAATGATCCAGCCAAGCGAAGACCCAGCAGACAGTCCTTTTTTTGTTCTGGAGCTGTGGCAAGGTGGGTTGTCCCCGGTGAAGCCACTGCCGGACACCGACCTGGGCTTGGGGTGGGCCCCTTCTGTCCCAGAGCCACCGCTGGACATCTTGCTCCGTCCAGGGTGGGCTCCTCCTGTCCTGGGGCCACCACCAAGCCCAGACCCCCGTCCGGAGTGCACTCCGCCTGTCCCCGCTCCTCGGCTGCGCCCCGCCCGGCCGCCGCCTGTCCCCGTTCCTCGGCTGCGCTCCGCCCGGCCGCCGCCTGTCCCCGCTCCTCGGCTGCGCCCCGCCAGGTCGCCGCCTGTCCCCGCTCCTCGTCGGAGCTCCACCCGTCCGCCGCCGGGGCCCGCAGAGCTCCCGGACCTGCCTCCTCCTCCGTGGCCGGCGGAGGAGGGTGCATACCTGCCGCCGCCGGACTTCGCGGACCCGGCCCTGCTCCCGCCGCCGCCGGACTTCGCGGACCCGGCCCTGCTCCCGCCGCCGCCGGACTTCGCGGACCCGGCCCTGTTCCCGCCGCCGCCGGACTTCGCGGACCCGGCCCTGTTCCCGCCGCCGCCGGACTTCGCGGACCTGCCTCCTCCGCCTTGGCCCGCTGCGGAGGATCCGGACCTGCCTCCTCCGCCTTGGCCCGCTGCGGAGGATCCGGACCTGCCTCCTTCGGAGACCCCTGACCCGCCTCTGCCTCGGCCGGAGGCCCCTGACCCGTCTCGGCCGGAGGCCCCTGACCCGTCTCGGCCGGAGACCCCTGACCCGGAGACCCCTGACCCGTCTCGGCCGGAGACACCTGACCCGGAGACCCCTGACCCGTCTCGGCCGGAGGCCCCTGACCAGTCTCCGGATCCGCCTGGGCCGCCTGACCCGGAGCCGCCTGACCAGTCTCCGGATCCGCCTGGGCCGCCTGACCCGGAGCCGCCTGACCCTCCTGACCAGTCTCCGGATCCGCCTGACCCGGAGCCGCCTGACCAGTCTCCGGATCCGCCTGACCCGGAGCCGCCTGACCAGTCTCCGGATCCGCCTGACCCGGATCCGCCTGACCCGGAGCCGCCTGACCAGTCTCCGGATCCGCCTGGGCCGCCTGACCCGGATCCGCCTGTCCCGGAGCCCCCTGACCCGCCTAAGCCACCAGACCCGTCGCCCCCGTGGAGACCCCCGGATCCGCGGCCTCCGCCGGAGCCCCCAGACCCGCTGCCTCCAGGGTAGCCCCCAGGACTCTCCGTGCCCCCCGGGGTTGGGGTTCGTGGTTCCCGCCTCCGGGCCCCCTCCGCCCGCCCGGGCCCGTCGGACTTTTGGGCCTTTTTGTTTTTTTTAGGTTTGGACGTCTGGTAGCCGTCCCTTGGAGGGGGGGTACTGTTATGATGTGGGTTTTTGGTTGTTGGTTTTGTCCTGGTTTTGGTTAGTTTCTCCCCTGTCCTAGTCTGTGTCTCTGTCTTGTGTTTATTTTGATAGTCTTGGTCTGTGTCTGTGTCGTCCTGCTTTCCCTTCCTCCTGTTGATTGCCTGCCCCGCCCTGATGTGTTTCACCTGTGCCCTGGTTCCCTGTGTATTTATACCCCTGTGTTTTCCCTTGTCTTTGCTGGATCATTGTCGTTCGTCATCGTAGTCATTCGCTGTCTGTTCTGTTCCTCGGATTCTGCTTGTTCCATTAAATTTGAGTTTTGTTTGGAACTGCTCTGCGTTTTGGGTCATCATTCCCCCGCACACGTGACAATTTGGCTCATAACTATCCTGACCTCTCTTATGCCCGACTCATGAGGTTAAGTGGACATGATGGATTAGGGAGAGCCTAACCAGTAAATAACTCCTGTTATCACTTATATCATTGCAAATGATTTCATGTGACTGCTGTTTATTCAATAGCTCCAGGTATTCTTGGTATAAAAATGAGTATATTTCTTTATTTAGGTGTCCTTCTGCACATGCACTTTGGTAAGATTGTGATCCGAAGTGTTCAAAGTGAGAGCTGCCTGCTCTGATGGAGCCTGTGCAGAGCTGTGACGGGTGACGGTGCTGTGCGCTTCAATTCACCAGCTCTTTTGTCCTTCACACTCTGTAGCGCTCTGATAGCTCCTCCCCCTGTGCCCCACTCCTCCCTGCCTTGAGCTGTGATCTGCTGGGGCCTTTTGAGGCTGGGCCGCTGAGACATGCCAGTTGCCTGTAATGTCTGGTCCAGACCCATCAAAAAAAACATGCCAGCCGTAAGGGAGCAGGAAGTACAAAAAACATCCATTCAAGATGCTAAAACTTTATAATTAGCTGAATATGATCAAACTAATATTCTTCACACCACAGTGAAAAAGGAAAGCTGTTTCTGCGTCCCTATAATTCACTGGATGTACTGGTTCAAACTCGGTTTTATGGATAGCTTCCAAACAGCTTTCCTGTAGCAGTCTGTTCTGAATTGTTCCATAAATGTTTCATTTCCTTTGGAACAGTGTCACTGGTGGCCACAATGACATGTTGGGTTAATCTGGTTACTGTTCTTTGTTTTGAATGATCAAAACAAGTCGAAAAGCCCATGACAGCTCAAAAAGCTGCCACTGGCTTTGGGATAGAACTAGTCAAACTACCAGAAGAACGAGTACAGCATCACATTTCTTACTGTTCCTCTTATTGGTTTACTCTGCGCTTGTTAGTCGCATCTCTGAATTACATTCAAATAAAGCAGTACCAGACTTCTCAGAAAACTACAGGGAAAAAAGCTTGACATTATATCGTAAAAATTGCAGACGACTCCTGTTGCATTAACAATAATAAACTAATGGAGATTGAAAAGTGTAAAATGCTGATGTTATTGTTAAGAAGAAGATCTTTATTTATATAACAACTTTCACAGACATGGTCACAAAGCGCTTTACATTCACTCCATACTCAGTGGTGGTAAACTACGTTAGTAGCTTTGGGGGAGACTGACAGAAGTGCTGTCGTGACTGCACACATCTGCACCAATAGTCCCTCTGACCACCTCCATACATTCACACATATCCTGTCCTATTGTACATGTTTTTTAGTGGTAGGGGAAACCGAAGTACCCAGAGGAAACCTACATGGGGAGAACATGCAAACTCCACACAGAAAGGCCCCATCTAGGTGGGAATAGAACCTGGGACCTTCTTGCTGTGAAGCGAGAGCGCTAACCACTGCCCTACCATGCCGCCTTTCATATGAAAGCATTTGGACACGGCAGAGTGTTAGATGTTTACCAGTGTGACTCGGCAGCAAAAAGAGTTTCTCTTTTCACTACTTTTCCTTATCAGTTTTCACTATTGTTATGCATAATAGCATGAACTTGAAAAACCTGGCGTTTTTGTTGATAGCAATGTATAAATTCTATTTTAAACTCTAAGCAGAATGTTTTATTCACCCTGAAAGAACACATACACTAATTTACATTAATTGGACTCAAAATGACCAATATCCAATTATGGATAACACCAACCACAAGATATCATCTCTAGCTTCCTATTAATGTTCTATAGAAAAGTAATGCACCTGGACTCGACATTTCATAAAGATTCATCACTGTCCTTCTGTCCGCTTTGACCTCATCTCACAGCACAGATTAGAGACCGATTACCCTCTAATTGAAGATCCTAACTTTTCAACCTTGCAGAATATGCTCCTCTTCTTGTGTAGAATCTAGACATAAGGTTGTTGTATTTACCTGATATGGGCCACAAAGTCAAAATCATTTAGACAAACCACAAACACGGGTGAACAAACATGTTGACTATAGAGTTATCTGTCGAAGCAGAGGCAGGTCACCAGTTTGGGGGCCCCAGCGGACGCCTCATCCATCACGTCCCTCATCACATCAGTCAGTGAGGGAATGTATGGAGTCTAATGCACGAGTGGCATCCTCAACTCCACCACAGTGAGCCATAAAACCCTGTGGATGTTTTACTCTAGCGCTGCCTGGCTGCCTGTGCTTGGCAAAGAAGACACAAGACAACTGACTAGCCGGATGAGGCTCGAACAATGCCAAGCGTAACATGGAGTTACTGTAGTATGCCGAAGAATATGCCACCAACCAGTGAAATACCTAGACTGGGATAAAAGTTGAATAAAAAGGATTTCCGTTTAAACGGCTGCTGCATGTTTGTGCAGTTCGGGGCGGTGTTTTACGTGTATATGTATAAATACCTGGGCTGTTTTTATTTTCTGGTCGGTCTCTCGGGAAAGAGCCTGGCACTGATCCAGTTCAGCCTGGCTGTAGAGGCTGCGTTGTTTGAAGTATTTCACCAAAGCTTTGTGCATCCTCTTCTGCAACAAAGAGAGCTAGGGGGAGAGAAGGCAGAGAAAAGGAATTGGTAAGGCAGGAGAGGAAATTAATGGCAGTGTTCAAGAAGAATGATGGAGGGGAATAGAGAAAGCAGTCAATAGCCCATTCTGCAGTACACGGGCCTGACAGGAATTTCACAGTCTCTTGGTTTCTCTGCCCACTCGTGTGCACTCATCAGAATCCAGTCACATCTGGCTGCCAGGATGGGGGGTTAATTTTCTCTAAATGCTTCAGCAGTTTTGTTCTAGCCGAGGCAAACTCTGTGACTGCAAAGCTGATGAGTAAAATATTTCTACTTCACCCAGTTTAACTTTATACCAATCCCCTCAAGACATATTTTACACATACACACAGAGTCATGAACCCCCCACTGAAACCAGAAATTATTCCTAGTCTCTTGGAAAGACATGCTGCTTGCTTTATTATTTGAAAACAGTTTCAAGCAAAGAGGTTTAAATTCTGATAGATGCCATTGCTTTCCTTTCCCCTCCATCTCTCTACTCTTCCTACAAAGCTTATCATTGCTTGGCAATGTGTTCCCCAGTGCATTGAAAACTAAAGCGAATTAGCTCAGTCATCAGCTCCTGAAGGAAAGACAATAACAAGAATGCTCTTTATGGTGGAGCCTGTTAAATTCAAGTGCTGAAAGCTCCCACATAAACAAAGTAATTTCCCTACATACAGTAGAACAAAAGAGGCTTGAAGAGACATATACTTACTTAATTATGCTTTTTTCTCCAATACTAATCCAAGTTACAAAGAAAGTCCTTGAACGCCTGTTCGTCAGGTTACATGATACACACAATACAATAACATCTTAAGATGTTTACGCTTGGTAGCATTATGACAGATACAGTTCAATGTGTATTATGATATATTATTATGCCATATAATAATCAAAGTTATATATTTATTTTCCTCTTCTCAAGTCTTGCAAAGAGGAAAGATGCAGACTCAACATTATCATTAGCAAATGGAAACAGTGGGAAGCACCAATAAGAAGAACACGAGCCTATCAATTTTAGATCAATGTTTCATGACCAGTTGGTCTGAAAATAGATGGTTTCCTATCCAAAACTACTTCAAAGAATGTTGGTTAGTTCCTGCCTGCTTTAATGCAAAATAACACTAACAAAGAGTTTAAATAGACGGGATGCTTAGGAAGTTAAGGTAAATCGGTTGGATTCTTGTATAAAAATCAAATCAGATTAAGTTCAACAGCCTATCATCTACATTCCAGAGATACTCACAGTTAGGAAAAAAAAAACTACATTTAGGAACCAGCACTTGCCCGACAGGCTGCCGTTATACAAGTGTAGAGCTGAAACAAACAAAATGGTGGAGGCTGAATCCGGAGTAAAAAGAAAATCAGGCTTTGATCATGAGCGTGGAAAATCCTGTCCACAGGATTTTATTTTTGCATGCATTTTTCACTTGATAACATTCATGCAGTTAGATGAGGAATTGCTCAAGTAAAGGTATTAGCCATTTTGGAAGAAATAATATGTATTTTTCATTGGAGGAGCACTGTAGATTCTTATGGGTGTTTTAGCTGTCACTTGTAATTTTGCGCCCGCTGAATAGTGTCAGAAACTATACAGATTTTACACTAAGGGGCTGACTTGTCTTCTAAAGCTAGTCTGCCCACGTTAATGTAATTTTAATTGGCTGCTTTAGCTTAAGGCAAACTGGAATAGTGAGATGTGTTTAACCTTTACGGCCTAAAAGTAAAAATCTAAATGTATAGTTGAAGTGTTAATATGCAGCATCGGAAGCACTACTCCCTTTTTGGCAAAACTACACTGCTATCATTACAATATGCCACATCCATCATACTCCTCCACTCTACCTTACTCATCGTTGTTGCTGCAGTAACCTCCTCGTCTGATGCTAATGTTGAACCAAAATGCATGGAGTAAGGAAAAGGAAGTCAGAAGTGTACACACATTACCTCGGTGTAGTAGAGGAGATTTCTCTGAGCACTGTTCTTCTCAGCCAGGGCCAGCGCAGCCTCTTGTCGGGTTTCTAAGAGGGCTTTAGTGAGACGCTTGTAAGTCCTCGCCAACCGCTTGTTCTCGCTCAGAGCAGCTTTCAGAGCCTCCTGTACGGGCGCAGGGAAAAGGTTGATTGAGGGAAAGGTAAACACTGAGTAGGATTTTGTCAGGAGTAAGCAAATGAAAAGTCTTTTTGATTTTGTTGCGCTGTATGACGCTGGTTCAAAGTTTTCATTTTAACTTCATGATTCAGGAATTAGCACATGCTAAATTAGATGACAATAATGAAGAGCAGTTTTTAATGTATTATCAGTGTTTTTGTGACAAACTTTCTGTCTAGAAGGTCAAAGGTAAAAGAGCAACTCTTTTACCTTTTACTCCCTTACGACTTTAACAAATGCTAAAGCAAATTATAGATGTATTTTCTACAATAAAGTGGTTCAAGGCCCATATTTATAAGAGTTAGCTTCATACCACATGCTAGTTCCGAGTGCCAATTTTTCTCTTCTACTAGACAATCTGCAGTCACTCATAATGACCCAATTTTGCTTTAACTTTATTTGTGTGTGCTAATTATGCAGTGTAGGGAGTAAAACGTTTTGTTTTAAAACTACAAATATACAACTTAAAATATTACATACTAAGAGTAATGTCATTATTTTGCAATAGCGTTTCCAGATTGTTAGGAGGCTCATGGTCAGAATTATCTAGTGGGAAATGTAAGCCCATTGTGCATGTTTTGCACATGGAGAAAACATGCAAACTGCACAGAGAAATGCTTACGCGGTCTGGCAATAGACCCTTGGACTCAGCCACTCCATCACTAAATAACAGTTAATGATTAGTGCTGCATATAATGTACCAGTACCACACACTAGGTATAATGCTTTATAACTGAATACTATGAGGCAGCAGCAGTAGTATACAGGCCATGACTGATAGAAATGCTTAGCACTCTGGGAATTCTCAAACTCAAAAGTACAACCGTGGAGTAATTGTTAAGAGTTTAGTTAATTGGGCCAATATTGACAGCATGGATACAAGCCTGCGCAGATTATGGGGAGATCAAGCAAACCGATCACATGGAGCTTCTGCTCTCATTTGAATCCTGCCTCACCAACGTGCAGGATATGTGCCCAGTGAATATCTCAAGTTCTCTACCTGCCGACATAATGAAGTGTGTCTCTGCAGTAAAACAGAACAGCACTAAAGTGATGAGTTTAACCCAGCAGAAAGAGGGGCTGTAAACATGACAAATGCCTGCTATTGATTTCAGGTTTAATTACTCCATGCCGCACTGACAAAGCCCATCTGATGCTGTTGTGAAGTGTAAATGGAACAAATTACACTTCATTGCCCATAAGAAACTGATAACGTCGGCAGTTTGCATTGTTTACTTTGTCCTCGCCAAAATGTCAGGCCCTGATCAGATCAGAAATGAGAGTGCATCATAGTGGAATACTTACATTTCCACAATCGTTTCCCAATAGATGATACGGATATGATCAGAGATGATTCTGATACATCTATAAAGCTGTTTAGTAATTAACACAGCTTGTGCATTGTAAAGCTACTTTGAAGAAATTTAAGGTACACAATATTACAGAAACATATTGCTACTATGATCATTCTAGATCATTCTCTATTTTTCTATGTGGTCAGCATTTCCATAAGAATCGGTATCTGCTATATGCACTATGCCTCCTGAATGTGCATGCTGCTTATTATGTCATGGTAATGTGGCCATTTTATGTGCTTCATGTGCAAGTTACTCCGACCTGGCACAGGATACGTCTCATTTTTTAGGCTAGATATTGTTGTGTGCATTGTCCCTTGTCAAAGCCATAAAACTCATAGATCTAAATGTTGAAAGTAAAGAGTTTCCTTCAAAAACCTTGTGAGTATATTCAGAGATTTTCTGTATTTGGCGAAGAGTTTGTTGTTGTTATATCATCCTATTCCGTCAAGTGAAAAGACTAAACCCCTTTTTTGCATGACTAACTTTTATCTGGCTAATGGGAGTTGTGTCTAAGAGGAAGACTTCTAATTCTTAAATTGTCTCACGCCAACAACTTCTTTAAAGTTGTTGCACTTGGATGCATGGCGGCTTAAGCTCCATTGCCTTTTCTTGTTTTGAACTAATGCATTCTTGATCACCGTTTAATGAAACTATATACCACATGGCGATTTCACATTAGATAAGCCATGTGAAACCCCCATCAGCAAAGAGGCTCTGGCTGGGGCTGATAATCCTGCAGATGAAAACCTTACAATAAATAGGCCTCTCTCAGACAAAGGCGCACACGGATCGCAGCTATTTTTGTAGTCTTCCATTGCCCCCCTGCTTTTTTTGTATAATCAAATCAAAATCAAGTCAGAAAGCAATGATTTGCGTTGGAAAAAATTGGCCCTACAGGTTACAAACTGGCCACAGTATCTCGCCGCGACACGCATCATCAAATTTGTCCAGACAAAAGCCTATAACCGCTGCGAGTTGTCATTTGTGGGAAAAGCACTTAAACAAGATTGACCATGGCTTGTAATTTTAATTGCACGCACTTCTTTTCCCCGGCATCTTAAGGGAAGTATTGTGACAGGCAATGTCCTGACACTAATCCACAAACAAACATACAATGCAATATTTTTTGAGGAGACGCTCTCCTGGAGTCGCCGCGTCTGAAGGGAAAATAGTCATGGCTTGCCAGATTTACAGTGAGAACATTAATGTCAGGTTGTTATTTTGTTACCTGGGTGTCTTCCATTTGCCTTTTCCTTGCTGTAACATGAGCGGTGTGCACCTGCATGGATCGCTGTGTTCGTTGTAAGCAGTTATTAATATCAGACTGCAAGGTGTTCATTATGAGAGCGGCTGATTTGTTTTTGAAATCCACCACGGCAAAAACACTCCTGTAAGGGGGTAAAAAAAAAATGCAAAGATGTTTGAGAGATTGTTCCTCTACATTAAATGATGAACGGAAATAATGTACCATAACTTACTGAAGAATGCTTTTCGAATGTACTAAAAGCTACTGTTCTGCTGCGGGAGACTATCAAGGCGCTTCAGACAAACGCTGGGGTTCTTTTAAAAATTTGAAGTTGCTGCCTAGTCAAAGGATTTGCTAACAACTATATGCATGCATAGTATCTACCAACCCCTACCTACTCATCTTAGGCGCTAGACGTTTTATGCTAGAGGACCGGGTTTTGGTTCATGCGAGTTGTGTGTAACCATTTGTTCCTTTTGGTGAGTGAAAAGTTTAACAGTCAATCTCGCTCGTGAGTCAGTTAATAGATAATCTTACTCAAGCTCTTCGACGACCGCTGGCATGGATTCTGAGGCTCTTTCCATCCTTTCAGAGGCTCGCTGGAAGTCTGTGCTCTGCTTTGTAAGCTCGCTGACCCTGTCCACAGTGCTGTCGTATCTGTTTATTGTAGCGGCATGTAAGTCCTGGCATCAATAGGACAGATTAGTCATTCATTCCACCACTTTGTCCAGTGGGAAAAACGTTCAAAAAACATACAAACTACTAAAATACTTCCATCTTTCTTACTTTAGCAGCTTGTAACTGCCCTTGTTTCACTATTTTCTCATTGTCAAGATTGTCCAAAGTTCTTCTGTGCTCACTCTCAAAATCCTCCAACTGTCTGATCAGTGCCTTAATTTTCTTAAAAAACAAAAATGCAATGAAAGCTTACCTTACATTTTTAGACCTGTATAATATGCTAAAAAAAAGAGGAGCAATCTGAGCTGTACCTCATTACTGGTTTGTAAGGATTTCATAGCAGATGACGCCTCCTCAAAGTCTTTCACAAGCTTGAGGTTGGTTGTTTCTGCGGCTCTTTGATGATGATAGATTTTATCTTTGATGTTTGCACACTCAGCCTGATACGATGACAGGTAGACCTTTATTTTACAGTATGGTAATAATAGGTTGGAGACTGTACTTTAACAGAGTAATAACATGGTATTTATTTATTTAATCATAAGTCTAACCCAGTACAAAGACTCTGGTCCTGGATTTGATATTCCTCTGACTACATCAATTGTCTATTGTTTTTATTTAACTATTGTTCCCTGTGTGAGGTAACATACACGTTTTTTTTTCGTTTTTTAAAAAGTTTTGTACAGAATGTTGTGACTAGTTTCTCACAGACACCGTTTTTAGTCTGTGCATTAATGACGTTGCATTTTTTTGTGCACATTGACCATAAACTAAAATAAAGTAAGTCTAATCCAGGCAAAAGTTTGTACATAAACATCGTACAAAAATGTGAATATTCATTATCGCTTGCAATCTCTATTTACCATGCTATTTCTGTCTTATTTTTAATAAAAATAAACAATAAATCTTGTTACCATGTTAATACTTTGTAGTAGTAAAAAAGTGACTTGAATGACACCAGCTTGTAGAGAAGTTTGGAATGTAAATTGACCAAATGTCCACAAAACAATTGTAATGTCATGTCAGTGAAGAAACAAACGACACATTTGGCCTCGCTCTGTTTCATACCTTGAGTTTCTCCAGGGCAGTCACCTGTGCCGTCAGATCCCTCCTTAAGCCTTCGAGAAGCTCCTACATAAAAAGGACAGAGGACAGTAAATGACACAAAGCAGCTGGCATATCACCGTTTCCTCGAGGAGAGCGTCTCATGCGGTGTACACAGAGAGCGTGTACATATGTTTCTCCTGACCCTGGCCTTTTCCTCTTCCATGAAGGTGAGCTGCGCCTGCTCCTCCAGCCTAGCCTGGGCGGCACTGTGCTGCGCTACAACCAGGGTCACTTCCTCCTTGGCCCTTTCCCACTGCTCGTCATTGTCAATGATTTTCTGGAGCATCTGCTTCCTTTCCTCACGCATCTGCTTCACTGCGTCCTTGCTGATGAGAATTACACAGGAAACTTAATGTAAACACACGTAATCCACCTAAAAGATTCTATAGTGGGACCACTCTAATTACGCAGGTACAAGACTGGGACATCTCATTTTGAATGCGCTGTACCTTTCAGTGATTCTGCTTTTGTAATCTTCTACTTTCTCCTCGTTTTCCAAGTTTTCTTCACGTAGAGCGTTGTAAGCATTACCAGCAGAAAAGAGCTGTTCTTCTGTGCGAGAGACTTCCGCCACGCCATTAAGTCTCTATAGATAACACATAATCCATACAGAAATGTTATTACATAAAAAAGTTGGTTTAATTGGCAACAAATCAGAGAGTAAAACTGTTAAGAAGTGCTGCACATTTAACATAGAATAGATTACAATTTGAAAGTACAGTTTGAATGCAAATACTAAATCGCAAAGAAAGACTGTACAAAACCAAATCTGTTATTCAGCATAAAACAGTTCACTCTTTGACTCAAAACATACACCAAACTTACAGTCGTCTCAATATCTTCCTCCAATGAACTTATTTTCATTCTTAACATCACATTCTTTTTAATTTCTTCTTTGGTTTCAGTTTTTATTTTCAAAATCTGCTTCAGACAATAGTGTTAAAAAACAGCCAATATGTTCAGTCCTCTTGACACATTTGTTACCTCCTCCTTGTAGGCCTTCTCCACCTCTGATAACTGAGTGATATTACTACACATAGTGGCGCATGTTTCCTGGGTTTGAGCGAGGGACTGCTCTGCCTCCCGTATTTCGGCATCGGTCGCTTTTTGCACAGAGAGTAATTGCTTCAAATCTTCCCTAAAACAGATCCCAAGGTAAAGAAAACCGGGCGAAAACAAACCAATAAGCGAACACTGATACTCACTTTCTGTTTGCCAGCTGATTACTCAGAGACTGCAGTTCATATTCCATGGACCTCCTCTCATTTTCAACAAAAAGCTTGGTGTCACTGAAGTCTTTCTCAGCCCTCGCAAGAAGAGTACGTTTTATTACGTGCAAATTGTCGGCCTGTTAACGATAAAAATGAAAAATAACATTTTGAGCGCAGTTGACAAGTGAGACGTCAACCCTGTGTCACCTCTTTTTGCTCTGCGTTGAGTTTGCTAATGAGGCTTCTCTGGAAGTTCATGTTGTCCTTTACAATGGGTATTTGTTCAATGGAGAAGTTGACATCTTCGTGCAAACGCTGCTTCTTCGTCTCGCTTTGAACCAGTTTGTCCCGGAGCTGGTCGAGCTTGTCCTTTTCCAGCTTGAGCTGCCACTTGAGTTCACTGATGTCTCGTAGGCAAGCCTCATGTTCTGCAAAGAAACATATATCCTTATTAACAGCGCCGCATTCAACCCAGTATGTTGAAGTTCTCGCTGTAGTAAAAAGGCTCTTCAAAATCGCACACAGGACTGGGCTGTTTGAGTTCGAGAAGCTCAAAACGTCCCCAGTCCAGTTGACAAAATTCTGAACACCTCTACTACAATATTTAACCCAGTAGTTTTACATTGGTTTATTATTGTACGTAATTGTATTTTCACTCGACACAACCAAACTTTCTTATCCCATTTTACTTCTGATTAGGTACAATGGAGCTGACAAGCTTTTACTTTTCCTGCTTGGCACTGACCTTTTTGGACGACAAACGAATGCTCCTGTTGCATCCACAAAGAAATGCTGTCAAATTTGCTTTCCAAAAACGTTGCTCTCTTCTTTTCGACGAGCAAAGCCTCCTCCGCGTACTGCCGATCAGCTTCCAGATGCTCTATCAGATACACCACCTCTCTCAGGACGTCATTTATTTTCTTGAGCAGTGGCGATGATGAAGAGCTTTCTAGACAGTCAAACACATTATTTAGAGTGAAATTAGGCCGTGCTTTATTTTACAGCAGCGCAGTAACAGCATGGTAACTCAGTATAAGGGGAATGATGATTAGAAAGTGAAGATTTTGATTTCAGCGCTAACTGGGCTAACCATGGTCAGGTCACGGTCAAGTTTGTCTAAGCTAAATATTGGTTTTATAAAATAACACCTACATTAGTCCAAAAACTGAACTAAATAATTGCAAAAGCCTGTCATATGCAGTTTAAGTGTGTCCTCTTTCTGTTTAATCAGCATGTTATCACACTTTTAGGTCAAATGCTATTTCCAGCCAATTACCATGACATTACTCTGCTGAAAAGTAAAGTGCTACATGAAATGATTTTTGAAAAGTTAAAGAAAATCTGAATACTAAACGCGTATAATATAATATGTTATTTTGTTTATCGATTTACCTCTTGGTGTTAATCCAATCCCTTCAATGACTAACTCAGTAGACATGACTGATTCAGTGTCTGAGTCTCTGGGTTGAAATCTTGAAAAAGAAAAAAATGAAAGAAATGTATGTCACGTGTTGCACAAAACTACACACAGACGTGAAAGAAGACTGTCGGTGCACAAACCGCAGAGTTTGACCATATGGGTGCTTGTCCAGCTCCATTTGGGGAAGACACTTTCCAGGCTGTCATAGGAAGAAGCACAGTTAACGTCTTCATATAAAACGGTACGGTGTTGACGGCTTTATCGACTTACCTGTTGAAACCATTTGTCAACTTTGTCTCTGAGCTCTTGGATATGTTGAATAGCACTATTCACACAAGGCAAGGGGCTGTTGAGAAGAGCACAGGTACGACGACGACCAGAGCAGGCTCCCTGGAGGTCTACTTGATCTTCAAAAAAACAAAACAGAAACTTCAGCAAAAAAAAACAACTTAAGTATGTCTTACTTGACAAAGGACAGAAGCTGCTGCCTGACAACAGGGTAAAACAGACATACAGATACAGTACTGAGGCAGAGTGATCGTTAGTTGGAACAGGCTAAAGCTTACTTTTTCATTTTATTTAGCAAAGTAATTACTAAAACTCATTTGGCTGTAAAAATATGTTTGTCATTCTCTGCATATTGCAATTTATTGAAAGCATCAGTGAGAAAGCAGAAGCACTAATTTGAACATTTCAAGACAAGCCCAAGGGTATCATTCTTGGTGGTGGAATGACGCCATCTGGCTGGCAAATGCTAAAAAGCACACGTGCGACTGTAATAACTTTTTCGAGAGTGTGAGAAAAAAACAAAAACAAACAAACAAACAAAAAACAGACATATAGGGGAGCTGAAGCCTGTCTTTGTTGAGATTGATTTGTTAGCACTAGCGTGGTTTGTTATTTTGTTGCTAACAGTTGCATCCATTCTCCCTACAGCACTGCATGCGATAGGACTTTTTTTTATTTTTTTTAAATAATCGATGAAGAGGTGATTTAAGTCAAGATTCAGATTCATTACATGGCACATAAGGTAGGTCGTATAGGTTACATAGCACCATAGTATCTTTTGAGGGCATTAGGCTTGCGATGTGCGCCACCTTGTGACAAACTGTGGGCTCGCTTCATTTAAACTGAAAAAAAAAAAAAAAAATAGTGGCAGTCTATGAATGGAGTTTAGAAATGTCTTTGTGCTTTTATAACAACTCACACAACAACAAATAATGTGAGCAATAACATGGCATTGGTTATGTAGAAGTAAAACTAAATGCTAATAATAATAAAATGAAATAAAAGGCAAGGGTAAAGCAAGGTGAAGTAGCAATATGAATATGTGTACCTGGTTGTGCAGGTCGCCTCTCTTCTCTGGAGGGAAATCTGAGAGGTTCAACATCTGGCATGGTGAGGGGAAAAAAAAACGTCTTCACAAGCCTTGTTATTGCCACCTCAATCCTCAGCAATTATTAAGTCTTCACCTTACAAAGTCTAGAACACAAAATAAAAAGCAGCAGGTCCACATTACAATTTCCGACACGCCGGGCTAGCTAACTTAATTGGTGGTAGCGTTGTCGTTTTAAATGTTAGCGTTAGCCACTGCAATGTTTCACCTCGCTGATTTGAGCAACGTTTACTTACATCTCTCGACTTGGAGCTGATACTTTCACTCATCTGCGGATGTGCTTTTGACCAACAACAAGTTTACGTTTAATTAAGTTCAGCTTATTATTTTTTAATGAGCCAAAGGGGGTCGTTGTCATGGAGGAAAGTGAAAGCGAAAAAGGCAGGGGCAAGCTATCAACTTACTTCTATTGTACTTTTGATTGACAGTTAACAATTATTTATTTCTGGCGTTTGACTGGCCCCCTCTTTGCTTTAAAAGCCCACGTGGTCTTTGATAGGCGCCCATTAAAAAAAAAAAAAAAAAGTTTTGGACGAATGAATCATTCTAAAGTCGTCAATCTTCAGAGGTGGTCGCCTGGCAACAAGGGGCTGTGCTCGAGCGAGCGCTGTGACTGCAGAGGTGCGTTCAGGGGCACTAGGACAGACTGCGAGGGAGTTGTACGGAGCGTCCCCAAACGCAAGCACAGCTCTACAGATTATTATGCTTATGCTATTTCGTGCAAACTCAACTAAATCAGACTCAAGATGTATTGTCAATTTCCCATTTTATGTACTTTTGTGGCCTGCTTGAGTCTTGACCATAGACGTCACTTGACCCCATCACGTCTGAGCTCCTTATCATACTAACTGGTAGTTGCATTTTGTAGCCTGATTTAGATGTGATTGTTATTTTTGTTTTAATGTTTATAATATCTTTTTTTATTTTTACCTAGGCCTAAAAAATAAATAAAAAAAATAGCATTATGTTTTCCTAATATTCAATTATGTGTCTAGCAAACCTGTAATGCCTCTTAACTGAATAATTGCTCAAACTAATCCAGCAATCCATCTTTACACAATATCATTTTACACATGTTTACTAAGCACTATTTTCTGTTGTGTCAAAATGTTTTGTTTTTTTTCTGGTCATTTTGCAGCCGATGCGGACTGACGTAAGTGCACAGTCTCTGCATTACGTCACCTCAAAGGCCACTCACTGGAGGCAGAGGCTGTTGTGTTTCAGCTTCGCTCAGTGCGCTACCCGAAAATTTCTCCAGCACAAGGCTTGCGGGAGAGCGACACGATGCTGCAGAGATCACCAAAGAAATCCTGATCAACCCCGCTGGATTCTGAGCTGCTGCCAAAATACTGGAGGGAAAGCAAAAAGAAAAGAAAAGAAAGAAAATCCAGCGATGTTGCATGACAAGCCTCGGAATACATTCTGGTAAGTCTTGTGCAAGTGCGCTACAACACAGTGCTGCACCTGCCGTAGAGCCTTGCGACCTTAACCTACTTTGTCAGTCAGGAGAAATGAGTTTAGTGATCAAGTTACGCGATGAAAAGGTTTAATGTGTGTGGATAATAAAACGGTGGAGTCGTGCTTTATGCATGCGGGCCGGTATTCAGTAACAGGGAGCGCTTTGTCCGCGGTCCACACAGGTGTCTCCGGTGAGTGGCAGGTGATGCCTGAGAGCTGCTGCCATTGGATGCCTGTTGCCCTTTCCACTCGCAATATTGTTCCCACTGCTGACAACTTCTTTGTCACCATTTCCAAAGAGATACTTCCTTTGTTGGACATCCTTTTCTCATTAGCTGCGACTATTAGCCTACATGCAATGCATCAGTATGAAGATGCCATGATATATATATATATGATATATATGGTAGTGCTGTATATTTGCTAAGTGTCTTGAAAAGTGCTCATTGTTTTATCATTTGTTGAATGTAAACACAGAGGTTATAATGTCATATTGCCTCCAGCTTTTCTCCAAATCTTATGTGTCTGTTACATTGTTTGCAGACTATAGCTTATGTCAGTCACTTATATTGGCTACTTAAATTGCTACAAGGGCTATATTTTATCCCATGAAGTGCCTATAGCATCTTAACAACAGTGTCATAGTGAATCACTGCTCCCCTGACTGTAAATATGTCGCCCCTAGTCCTCACTCAACATCGCTCTCTCACAGTTTTGGCCTTTTTGCAGCTGAAACCATGGTAATGACCCGGCCACATGGGCTGCAGACATTGCTGCTGGTGGTACCTGTGAGGGGAACTACATAAGTATAACCCACTCCAAATGTGCTTACAACTAAGCTCCTACTCATTGACTTTAAACTCCACTCTTGTCTTTTTTTATTTTGTTTTGTTTTTTTCATTCCTGCCAGAGGCCCGAGATCCTCATGCCAGTGTCGTTTATAGTCTCGTGATGTAAAAATAACCTGGGCCAATCAGTGCCAACAGCTGCCATGTAGTGCGACGGGCCAGGCGAACACAGATTGCACTGTAATTCAAGTAAGTGCTTGTGTTTGCAAATGTTTAATGACAATCTGTTATCCGGGCACATCAAGAAGGACATGCATCACCTGCACTGCCCACTATGTTGTGCCATTAAATAGGAAGGCGATGTAAATAACCAGCTAATAAGAGCTTAATTCATTGCGTGTCAGAAAAGCACTTGAGCTAACTGACTCTGTCCATCTTACATAGTTTTGAAGCGGATAAGTGTTGATTCCATTTATCTTCTGCGGTGTGAAGAGTTTCATGGCTTTGTTTTATGTTCAGTTGATGTTATTTTCTGTTTGTGAGAGCACGCCACAAAAGAAAATGATGTTGTTTGGGCACAAGCCAGGAATGAGGGTTTGGGTTCTGCAACTAGAGCACCAGTAAAGCTGGGCAAGAATGTTCGGGCCCTTCTCATTCGTTGTTAAAGATAGAACCAGCCCAGACTGTATCCGACTGGCGGACTTGATTATTAGTGTTTTTGTTTTGAGTAATCCTTGCAAATTGGTTGTACTATTCCTAAAAATAAGAATGACTCTTCATGCAATAGGATCAAAGGTATTTTATCAGATTTGACAGTTTGTATCAGCTATGATTGGATTATTTTTGGCCTCCTCTCAGACACATTATTGTATCAATCTTCATTATTTGTGAATGAAGAAGCAAGAGAGTAGAAGGTCACATAGCTGGCCTGGCATTCAGCACGTGTTTGCAGTGCATGTGCAGGATATTAATGTTAATCTATGAATTAGAACATTAGTTAACACTGAAGGATAGTACAGCGCCTCTCAAAAGTACTAATACACCTTGAACTTTTGCACATTTTGTCATGTTTACAACCATTAACATAGAGATTTTATTTATAATGTTTTACTGAAAGTTCACACACAAGTAACAGACAACTGTGAAGTGAAAGCAAAATGATACATGATTCTGTTATTTTTCAAAAAATAGAAAAGTGAAAAGTGGGGTATTCATACAGTATGAATTAATACTTTGTGGAACCTCCTTTTGCTGCAATAACAGCACCAAGTCTTTTGGGGTATGACTCTACAAGATTTGTACATCTAGAGACTGACATTTTAGCCCATTCCTCTTTACAAAACAACTCAAGCTCTGTCAAATTAGAAGCAGAGCGTTTGTGAACAGCAGTTTTCAGGTCTTTCCACAGATTTTCAATAGGATTTAGGTCAGGACTTTGACTGGGCCATTCTAACACATTAATATGTTTGTTTTTAAACCATTCCATTGTAGATTTAGCTTTGTGTTTAGGGTCATTGTCCTGCTGGAAGGTGAATCTCCGCCCCAGCCTCAATTCTCTTGCTGACTCCAGCAGGTTTTCCTCCAAAATGTCTCTGTATTTGGCTCCATCCATCTTCCCAACTATTCTTACAATCTTCCCAGTCCCCGCTGAGGAAAAGCAGCCCCATAGCATGATGCTCCCCCCACCATATTTGACACTGGGGATGGTGCACTCAGGACGATGAGCAGTGTTAGGTTTGCTCCATACATAACGCTTTGCATTTGGGTCAAAAAGTTAAATTTTTGTCTCATCTGACCAAAACACCTTCTTCCACATGGTAGCTGTGTCCTCCATATGACTTCTAGCAAACTTCAAATGGGATTTCTTATGGCCTCCTTTTAATAATGGCTTTCTTCTTGCCACTCGTCCATGAAGGCCAGATTTGTGTAGAGTACGACTTATAGTCCCATGTACAGATTCCCCCAGCTCAGTGGCAGTACGTCGCAGCTCCTCCAGAGTTATCTTGGGGCACTTGGTTGCATTTCTGACCAGTGCTCTCCTTGTTCGGACAGAGTTTAGGTGGACGGCCGTGTCTTGGTAAGTTCTCAGTGGTGCTATACTCTTTCCATTTCCAAATGATGGATTGAACAGTGCTCCGTGAGATGTTCAAATCTTAGGAAATCTTTGTATAACTTAACGCTGCTTTAAACTTCTCCACAGCTTTATCCCTGACCTCTCTGGTGAGCTCCTTGGCCTTCATGATGTTGTTTAGTGACCAATACACTCTGACCATAGCTCTGAGGCCCTCACAGAACAGCTGGAATTATACTGAGAGTAGATTACGCACACGTGACCTCTATTTAATGGTTAGGGCAAGGTGTGAACATTCTGCAGTCATTAGGAATGTTATAAAGGCAATTTAATGCACTCAGAAAAATGCTGTATGAATACTTGTGCACATCCCACTCTTCACTTTTGTATTTTTTGTAAAATAACAGAATCATGTATCATTTTGCTTTCACTTCACAGTTGTCTGTTACTTGTGTGTGAACTCTCAGTAAAAAATTCAAAATAAAATCTTTATGTTTATGGTTGTAAACATGACAAAATGCGTTCAAGGTTTATTAGTACATTCGAGAGGCACTGTATAGTGAACCACATAGTGTCAATTCCAGTTTAGTGTGTTCAGCTTTTTGCGCTCATTTTATTCTCATTACGCTGCTTGAGCTGGCGTCCAATCTCATAATGATATTGCATGAACGAAGAGTCATCAAGGGTATGTTAACAATTCTACATTCAGCAAAATTGTGCATATATATTGCAGGTTTGTCTTGGATATCTCTGAAATTAGGAAAAAATACTGGCCTGCACTTCTTGACCCCATGTGCACAGACGAAACGTTTTGCTCGTATTTTACACCTTCATTTTTGCATCAGACTTTACTCCTAATACTCCTAATGAGATTTGCTGAGTTTGTTTTCATCTCTCTCCCCCCGCTAAAATATTTGAGTACAGTCTGCCAATTACCGCCGTATAAAATACCACGCATGACTGATATTTTGGAACCTCAACTTGCCATTAATCAGTGCGTATAAAAGTTTGTGTCCAAACTTTGCCTGGAGTGGGTAGGTGTGGGCAGCCCGGGTGTGTGCAAGTGCCCGCGTGTGTGGGGGTGGGCAGGGCGGGATTATTATGTTTTTACGAACTGAGTGACTCGAATCTTTGCTGCCATGGCAACAAACCACATGACTAGATGTATTAGATTCCCTTGGACAGTGTGCAGCGAGGCATGTGTGTGAGTTCTCTCGCCGGCTCCGGCCCTTTCAGAGTCTAACCAAGTCTCTCAGTTTTTTATATGACACTCTCTCACACTGTTAGTGTTGTATCATACAGAAAGTAAAGAAAAGATAATCAACTTTAAACTTTTGTTGTTATTATTGTTTACAGATGTCTAAACTGATCCCAGTATCTCTCTTTTATGGCCATAAGACGAGTTAACAGAGTGCTAGCTGAAAGTGGCTCTGCTTCTGAATGACTCTCTCTCTCTCCTCTCCTCTCCATCAGAATGATTGAGGACGGCGGGCCGAGCAGGGACAACATGGCAGATCGACGGCAACTGTTTGTGGAGATGAGTAAGTGCTCAGGGCCACCTCGGCGTCACAAACTCCGGCCGCTTTTACTCACGGTCCGTAAAAATACAACTGCCTCCGCTTTGTGACCGGGCCAGTAAAGCTCACGGGGAGATTAAGAGAGGGGGGGGGGAGACGCACGTCCCGGTACATTTTGTTCTCCCATTTACCGATTCTAGGGGATTATTCGACACTTCAGCATAAATGATAAGACTGTGCATCATCATCATTTTGGGGGGAGTTTCATTTGGCTGAAAAGGCAGCTACGACTAAAAGTAAGGCAGAGGTGGACCTTCGCCAGTGACTAACTTTTTACACCTAATACAAAGTGTATCTAGAAATGCGCTGTTACTAAAGCAGCAGGTACTCAACTAATTGGCCGAGAGCTATAAAAATAAAACTGACCTTCTGCCGTTCTATTTATTGACCTTATTCAATAATAAATGTATAAAACATGTCTCCTAGGGGCCCAAGATTTGGATTCCATTCGATTATCTACGTACAGAACGGCCTGCAAACTCCGATTTGTTCAGAAGAAGTGCAACAGTGAGTACCTTGTATGACAGCAGAGCTCATAACCTCCTGTTTAGTTTACAGTTTGCCTGTGTGTGTGCGTGTGCGTGCGTGTATGTGTGTGTGCGTGTGTGTGTGTGTGTGCAGTGCACTTGGTGGACATCTGGAACGTCGTCGAGGCTTTCCGGGAGAGCGGGCTCAACTCGATGGACGTGAGCGCCGAGCTGAGCGTGGCCCGTCTGGAGGTGGTCCTGTCCACCATGTTCTACCAGCTCAACAAGCGCATGCCCACCACGCACCAGATCAGTGTGGACCAGTGCATCGGCCTGCTGCTCAACTTCCTGCTCGCCGCTTACGACCCGTGAGTAACCGTTCGAACGCCCCACGCCGGCAGCCACGTCTCGACATGAGCTAATGTGGTGTGAGATGTGACTGGAGCTCTCCGTGAACAGCTAAATCATTCCTATTCAGAATGCGTTGCACGATCTTTCTTGGAATAAAAAACGTGTAGGGTTTTCATATCTTTTATACCAGGAATGATTTGTCTTGCTGGTGTGATAGCAGCCGACTTAGTTTCAAAAACTATACAGATTTAACACTAGCTCATGGCAAACAGGAGCTGATATGTTTACCTCACGATTTAGGTGATATTTTTACCACAGAAATCATGTTTTATGTATTAGATTCATCCCAAGGGGGTTATGTGAAGAATGACTAATATGTATCTTGAAATGCAGCTTTTCCAATCACACACGAATAAAAGTTGAACACACAAAACAGATAATGTTATTCTGCTATGTTTAGTCCAAAATCATGTTAATTGATCCAAGGCACTTTGACCATGGGCAAAATTGTCTTTTGCATGACCGTTTCAGACTCGGTGTCCTGACAAACGCGCTTTTCATTGAGTGATGCTTTATTCCTTCGTGTGTATCATGAGAGATGTCCCTTTTTGTTAACTGTGGAGAGCTGAACTATTGACCTTTAGCCGTTTCAGAAAGCACCGGCAGCCCGATGCTGAGTGAAAGTGGCCATTTCTAAAAGACCAGCCACGGTTTAGGGGACAGGCACTAATGACAATTGGACAAAAGAGACAGGACAGGGAGATCAATGGTTATAACGTGTTTGTGCTTTCTTTAGGGAGGGCCATGGCAAGATATCTGCCTTTGTTGTGAAGATAACCCTGGCAACCATGTGTGGAGGGAAAATCATGGACAAGTTAAGATGTAAGAGTTTATACTTTTATCTGTCGCAAATCAGAGAAATATCAATCACCGTAAATCATATAGTTCCCTCTATAATGTTCAAACATATTCATTCTAGGGCTAAGTAGTTCTCAAATCAAGAGTCAGATCGCTGTGTATAATTTAAACACTTTTACCAAAGGACAGAAGATTGAAATACAGCGTGAACTGTTAAACTAATGCAAAGATCACATGCATTTAAGCACATCTTTTTAAAGGCCTGCTACAAGGCTAGCAAACAAATTGTTGTAACTTCAATAACTGCAGTATTTGTGATTTGCTAATTGTGTGATTTCGATGCAATTGTGATTTATCCTGCTGCCAAGTTTCAAATCCATCCACTTCTTCCTGTATCGCCGCAGTGGCCTAAAAATGGGAACAGGCCTGGCTTCTCGCAGCTGGCAGAAGTAATTTTTCTTTATCTCAAGATAGCCCTTGTTACATAATGCGCTAAGTCCGTGGGAGTTGCACCACGCCGGCAGTATCACAACAAATGATTTGAATCACAGCTCTCTCTGATTTGTTTGCTCAAGTGGGATAATTGCATCGTATTATACTGTAATTAGTCGACTGCGGTGGCAAGTTACAATGACTTCATTTCTTATGTCTCCCCCTTGTTCTCCCCCCAGATATCTTTTCACAGCTGTCCGATAGTGCCGGGATCATGGTCCACTCGCAGTTCGACCAGTTTCTGAGGGAGGTGCTGAAATTACCCATGGCGGTTTTTGAAGGGCCTTCGTTTGGTTACACCGAGCAATCCGCCAGAACGTGCTTTTCGCAGCAGGTAGGTCAAGAAATAGAGACTCGGCTGTAGACAGATGTAAGATAGTGAACATCTCCAGCATCTCCAGGGAGGAACAAATTAGATTACAACGGAGTGCATGTGGATGACGATATTTGCTACGGAAACTGGCCCCCCCCCCCTGGACATTTAGATGAACAAGAAAGATTATGAAAGATGATGTACTTTGGCTTCTTTTTCTTCTTGTAGGAGAACCTTGCTGTAGTGTGAGAGTGAGTGATTGGTGTTCACAGAGGCCGGTGCAGATTGGCAGCCATGTTTGTGTCAGTCGTCTCAGGGCAGATGTCTTTTACTGTCCAAAAGAAAGTGCTGTGTGAAACCGAAAACTGATACACCACATCTATTCCGAACCACTTAATGTGACTAAAATTATGTTGATAACCATTGGTGGCTGACACACTTGCTGTCGCTTCATAGAATGAGTCGATAAAAAGTAACTTTAGAAGTAACTCCCCCGCGTTTTCAATAGCGGTTGAAGTGGAGTGTCATTGATTTTATCCTTTGACAATGAGTAAGAGCTTTGTAGCTTTCTAGCCTGACTCTTTTCCTTGTTTGTTCAGAAAAAAGTCTCCCTCAACACATTCCTGGATACACTGATGTCAGACCCGCCCCCTCAGTGTCTGGTCTGGTTACCGCTCATGCATCGGCTTGCCAACGTGGAGAACGGTAAGCAACTTAGCAAAACCCCAAAACACCCACTGATGCTGAAACTCTGTGAAGTTCAAATCTCTGCATCATAACCTTGAATCACAGTCCTCATGGACACTGCCCTGCCAGATGCCCACACCTCCGTATAGGCCTTGACACCCGGAGCATGTCTGTGTCTACGCTGTGAGCCGCCCAATACAAGCCGTCTCTATAAGCAAAGACATAGACAGATACCATGCGCTTTTTTCGTCCAACTTCTGGCCTGGGAAGTTTGCGTCTTATTTTTGTGGCTGCTTGCACATGAACAGATGGGAGGAAAAATGCTTTATACCCAAATAAGTCCTTATGCAGCCTTTGTTTACAGTTTATGATACTGTTGGAAATATCTGTTGCACTCTTAATAGCGCAAACTATTCTCGGAAATGAAAGCCAAAGCCGTGTATTTTTTGTTTATTGCTGTTTTTTTGTTTTTTTTTACCAGCCCACATTGCACATCTGCCCCTAAATTAGTGGAAATTAATTCTCCAGCTTATTACATTATGACACAGCCTGGATTTTTCTTTTCTTTCTTTTTTTTTACCCACATCACATCTGTTTGTGCCTGACCCTTCCATCATCTCTCAGAGTGTGTCTCTCTCTGTCGCCGCAGTCTTCCACCCGGTCGAGTGCTCGTACTGCCACACCGAGAGCATGATGGGCTTCCGCTACCGCTGCCAGCAATGTCATAATTACCAGCTCTGTCAGGACTGCTTCTGGAGGGGGCATGCCAGCGGTTCCCATAGCAACCAGCATCAAATGAAGGAGTATACGTCATGGGTAAAGAAACACAAGGGGGGAGAGTGGGCGGGCCTCAGGAGGTGTGTCTGTAGTGGACCAGTCGCCGTGGTTTATTTGCTGCATTCTAATGTTTGGAGTCTGCCTTACCATGACAGGGCATCCAGGGTATTTGGAGGAAAGGCAATTTCATATAGTGTCTACAGCGTTTTCTAATGTTATATTCAATTAAAATGTAAAATATGGACGCGCTCAGTTGTGCAGGAGTTTCTGCTACAAGATTGGTAGTTGCTGACAATGGCTTTTGTGGCGAGAAGCTCAACTCTAAAACAGTCCAGTCCAGCTTAAAGGAACAGGCCACCGTTTTTACAAACTGAGAGTATGTTCTTAGCTTAGACTTGTTGATGCGTACCTGTCTGGTCTTTGTGCGTGCGCTCAGTACCTGTAGTACTTCGACGTCCGCTCAGTAATATTGTCGAAGTACTCCAGGTGTTATTAAGCCTCACAATATAGTTCCCCTTTTTATCCGCTTAGAAAATAGACATGTTTAATTTTGTGGAATTATACTTGGATCGTGTAAAGGCTCACGTAACTGTATAGGGAAAACGTGGAACAACGTTACTAAGGTAAGAACATATCTCAGTTTGTAAAAACGGTGGCCTATTCCTTTAAGAACGTGAGGCGACACGGTAGCACAGTGGTTAGCTCTTGTGCTTCACAGCTAGAAGGTCCCGGGTTCGATTCCCACCTGGACGGGGCCTTTCTGTGTGAAGTTTGCATGTTCTCCCTGTGCCTGAGTAGGGGTTATCCGGGTACTCTGGTTTCCCCTACCGCTAAAAAACATGTACAATAGGTGAAACCACCAGCCAGGTGATTTTGACCATCAGCCTCAAATGCAGAGGACACATTTTCCTACGGGGACAAATAAGTGATAGTGTATAAGTTTTAAATGTTTTACAAATGCATGCATATAATTGACCGCCTGAGCCTGCAATTGGACGTAATGCAAGTATTAAGTAATATAAAATTATTATATTTTTTCCAAAGTCCCTCCCTTTGCTGACCTTAACAACTAATTAGATCTCACAGAGTATCACTTTGATATTTGATTTTGGTTTGCACATTACACTAGAATAATGTTTTTGATCATTTGATTGATTTCAAGTTAACTCTCTCTTGTACAGTATTCCCAGATATACATTTGCAAACATGTTTATTCACACAGTATTTTTTCACAATACAGTTCATAAACAATCCATTACAAGCACAGCATATATCTGACAAGAGCATAATACCTACAGTGCCCATCGATGAAGATTATCTGTTTCCCCTGCCTTCACCTGGCATCTCTATTTCTTGATCCTCCCAGAAATCCCCTGCTAAGAAGCTATCCCAAGCTCTGAGTAAGTCGCTGAGCTGTGCGTCCAGCCGAGAGCCCCTGCACCCGTTGTTTCCCGAAATGCCAGAAAAACCTGTCAACTTAGCCCACATCATGTAAGCCTTTTCCTGCCTATCTTCATCAAGACCAATCTATTTGCACATTAAGCACAAATAGATCCTGCAGATTGTAATATGTTTGATTTGTACCCCCTTGGCTGATTATTGTCCTTAAGGCTGTGCTAAATGTGAAGTGATTTCAGTCAAACATTTGAGGCAACCGATCAATACGGCTTCATTATAGCCTCGGGAGTGATTGTAGTTCACGCTGGCTGCATCTGCTGCCCCGTAATGTCTTATAAACAAAAGCTTTCTGTTATTTGCAGCTAATTCTATAATATACGATAATGCATGAATGTTGTTCCTCCCTAATGCATCTGGCAAATGTTTTCTGCAAATTATGCTATATTAAAATCCCTTTGTATTCATTTTCTTGCCACGTTGATGAAAAAAGAGACACATGGTGAGTGCAGTTTGCTTCTTTCATATGGCCTGCACTAGATGTTTCGCTACCACTTCATAGTAACGACATTGTGAAGTATTTGTAAAGCATCAGTAAAGTACTTGATTCCTCATTTATAGAATATTTACTCTGTTTTTCTAATCTAATCTATTGGAGTTAAACCTTAACATGGTTCATGGTCTGAGCAATAGCATTATTTACTGTTTTTAGGCCGGCCGATATATTTGTCAATATGCGTTTTGTATGACCAATAGAAAATCTGACATTTCAGGAAAGAGCTCAGTCAGAGTTTTAAAATGAGTCCCCCCACAACTTCCTCGGTCTCAGGGGAGTTGAGAAACATTGTGGTGAAAATCGGTTAACTTACACCTATTTTATATTATATTGTAGACTTTCGCGTATATTTTCGATATCGTAAGAGATAGAGACTTGCAGTTATTTGTATTGGAATCTGCTGATTTTTTACAAGCGCACTACAAAACAAGAATGTCCTGAATAAATCACCCCTATGCCCCTCATATAGCGCCTCCTGCTGTCGCAGTTCAACACTGACACGTTTAGAAGCATCATACACAGGATTGTAGACGAGACATTTAATAAATATCAGCAGTACATATCGACTTTAGAATAACCCATATTCGTCAACCTCTAATAGATATATTTCTATACATTTCATGATCGAAACCTTTACTATATTAATAAATGTTGAACTACAAGAGATTAAATAAAAATATTACATCAAATTAAATGACTTAAAATATTGGCTTATATATTGGCTATCGGCCAACCCCCTTCATTGGTATTGGACCACAAAAATCGGTCGGGCCCTAATGAATAATCAAGAAAAGACGAGGAAGGATTTTCTTTTTAATGCTTTACAAATGCTTAATAGTGTGCGGTTATTTTATAGTGTTGCCATTTCAGTTGCTTCTACTAATTTCCTCCCACTATCGAAATCACATCCATAGAATTCAAATACTAATCCATTCTCTTTGTGGTTTCATAGCAGTTGTGCTGTTATTTGAGGTCTCTCTAGAGCTCACATGCATGTGTTATTGTGGTAATTTCATCTACTGGTCTGTTAAAAAACACAATTATATTTACAAGTTGCATTTTCCGTTTAGGCCTCCGAGACCGGTGAACTACCCCAATGACTACTCCTTCTCTCACTCCATGCCGACATCAGGGAATCCTTACTCCACCAAAAAGTGAGTATACCAACTAAACAAAAGATATCCTGGATTTGAAAGCAGATCTCTTTCAGCTTGTGGTGCTCCCCAAAGGCCCCTCGTGCCCTGTAGACTCTGTGAACCAGACTATCTTCACTCTGTAGCCATTACTATCTATACTATCTATCTGCCTTTGTGCGTTCCCTTTGACTGAGTGTACGTAGCTTACCTTACAGCAAGAATAATGACGAACAAAGAAAGCCCTTGACTGTGACTGCACCCCATCTGTTGAGAGGCAGAGGGTAAGTGACACAAGGCGTACCAATGCGAAGGAAAAAGTGCATGTTGTGAGTAGTAGTAGAAGGTCCCGTGTGCAAGAACTAGATGCTTTGACTTTTTGTGGCTCTAAATATTGCATTGCATGAAAGCACTGGGTTGAATTACTTTGTATGAGTATCTTGTATTGAGTGATTGGGATTAGATAACATTTGAGGAAAGGTTGTCACTTCTGTAGGGGCAGGGATGTTCTATAAACCTTTGTTATTTACCATTTCTGACCAAAAATAATTACTCCATTGATTGACTGTTGTGTGTAGATTGAGAATTATGATATACAGCGAGGAAAATAAGTATTTGAACACCCTGCTATTTTGCAAGTTCTCCCACTTAGAAATCATGGAGGGGTCTGAAATTGTCATCGTAGGTGCATGTCCACTGTGAGAGACATAATCTAAAAATAAAATTCCAGAAATCACAATGTATGATTTTTTAACTATTTTTTAGATTATGTCTGTCACAGTGGACATGCACCTACGATGACAATTTCAGACCCCTCCATGATTTCTAAGTGGGAGAACTTGCAAAATAGCAGGGTGTTCAAATACTTATTTTCCTCACTGTATGTAGTATGATTTCAGATTATTTCAAGATTCGGTTTAAAAAAATATCCCATTGAGTTGGATTAGGAAAACTGAATAAAAGGATGTTTTACTTACTGTAAGTATTTAACTTCAAAGCATTAGTAAAGTTGTATTTGTAATAGTGGTGTCCTGGGGGTGGGCAACATTTCAAAGGTGATTGCTCAATATTTTTTTTTCCAAATACAAGCATTTTTTTTTTTACAAAACATCAGTCGTGTGCAGAAAAATGTAACCTAAACACAATTAACTAGACCAGTTTTATGCAGCTTTTGTGATTGGTTTCTTGTCATTGGTGATACGTGCAATATTGTGTCACAATGCCAGTATCTTGTCGACAGAATATTACCCATCTCTAACATGTTGCATAGCATAACAAACATGTTTTTGCCACGTTTGCTCATCACATTGCAATTACTTTGGTCCCAAAAGAAGTGTGTTTCAATAAGGTAACACGGGTGATTAAGTGGTGCATGTCGCTCCTCTCTTTTGCTGAGCATGCCCTTAATCATTATCTTAGCCTTTACCAATGACGTCCCTCCCAAACATAATATGGCCTTGTTTCTCTCTAGTCATCCATGAAGAGCTCCCTTTCGGCTCATTCTTCCCCGTGTCCTGTTTGTCTGCGTTTTCTCCCCTTTCTCTAGTTCTACCTACAGCTCTCACCCTTTCACCTGTGCAATTTCTCAGCTTTATGTGGAGCAGGGTTTGATTTAGTTAGTTACATATTAGTTAGTTTTATTTAAGTTGAATAATTGTATTTTTTGATTTATAGGCTATGTGAAGATTTAATCCTAGTTTTTGTCTATATGAACTTATTGTTTAGTTTTAGTCAGCAAACATATCACAGAGACGAAAATGATGACAATGACGCTGCTGTGGAATGATGCACTCTTTCAGGATAAACTGCAACCTGGAGGTGGCTGATAGACTTGCTGACGAACATGTTCTCATTGGGCTCTATGTGAACCTGCTTCAAAACAACCCCAAATCATGGTTAGTGCCGTGGGCGTGCGGTGCTGCCGATGTGTGGGCAAACAAAACAGTGGAAGCCATGTGCTCCGCTGAATGGCCACTTTTCCACTCTAACCTTAGAGCAGCTTTAATACTGTGCATGCTTTTACAGTTTGTTAACCCCTTGACCATTATCTGTGAACCTTGGACATTTCTGGTCTATCAAAATAGTTTAGTATAAGGGAAGCACGGTGCACGGAATGTTGGATAGTATGATGCTAACTTCCTAGGCTAACGACTGTTTCCTATCGTCTGCATCTCGCTGAAATAAATCAAAATCTATATTGTTTGTGACATAATACAAGCAGCTGTCCCATAATTACTTACAACATATGAAAGAACCTTGTCTGTGTTTTTCACTGCAAGTCTTTTAGCCGGGGTCAGCCCTATGTTCCCCGGTACCTGTGTTCCCCCACTTCTATTGATTAAGATTAGGCACCAGCCCACTATCCTTAAGGTTAGTGGCTAGGGCAGGGTCAGGATTAAGCTGCTTGATATATATATATATATATATATATGATTTCACTCTCATGATTTGTTATTGGTTGAAGTACCAACTCACCTACGGTAAAATAAAATAAAAATCGCACCCGGGGAACATAGGACCCGGGGAACATAGGTATGGACCCCTTTTAGCCCTGAAGCTAGCTCTGGCATCTGAACACATTTTTATGAAACACACACGTGACGTTTATTAAACTTTCTTCTGTCTTTTTTCCCCTCAAAATATGGACAGGAAGTTGTCTTTACCCTACACTGGCCAACAGGAAGTTAGCCAAAAACATTCTGTGCACAGAGCTTATTTCATTGTAATTTAATTATATAAAGGCCACTATACTTTTCCCCCATTCTATTACCATGCTTTCACTATGCAAAACTTTTCACTTGTATTAACTAAAATAATGTGTTTGTGCTGTAGATTCCAAACAGATACGTTGGTTTGTGCCTTTTGGTCAGCTTTTGACCTGGTTCTAGTTGTCCAAAGATGAAAGCTGGTGCTGCCTAACACTGTTTTAAACCCCATTACAATAAGGTGGATTTGATGTGGAGTTTACTGATGTATACGAATGTAATGTTTGTGTAAGTGTACTGAATAAGGACACAAAAGCAGCATGTAAGTATTACCCCCCGCTGAACTCTATTGCCTCTTCTCGCCTCATCTCATTTAAATACAGCCTGCAGCTAAATGATCACCAGCTTCTGACGAAGCCTATTGAGAGAGGCAAAACGTTTTGAACACTTCAACAATCCAATACAGATGACGGCTTGGGAGCGTTCATCTATACAATTACTGTAAACTGATTGAAAAGATCGAGTCTCTTATTCTGTCTTTCTTCGGTCGGAATTTGCTCCTTTTGTTTAGTCTTTTAATTTTACTTACTATTAAATGAATGGGGCTTAGCATGGGGCTTCCCCGCTTCAGGTCGGTGGGGTGTCCTTGCCTCAAGTGGAGGAGTTCAAGTATCTCGGGGTCGTGTTCACGAGTGAGGGACGGATGGAGCGTGAGATCGATAGACGGATCGGTGCGGCGTCAGCAGTGATGCGGTCGCTGTATCGGACCGTTGTGGTGAAGAGGGAGCTGAGCCAAGCGGCAAAACTCTCGATTTACCGATCGATCTACGTTCCCACCCTCACCTATGGTCATGAGATTTGGGTAATGACCGAAAGGACAAGATCGCGAATACAAGCGGCCGAAATGAGTTTCCTTCGCAGGGTGGCTGGGCGCACCCTCCGAGATCGGGTGAGGAGCTCAGTTACCCAGGAGGAGCTCGGACTCGAGCCGCTACTCCTCCACGTCGAAAGGAGCCAGCTGAGGTGGCTAGGGCATCTGTATAGGATGCCTCCTGGTTGCCTCCCTCGGGAGGTGTTCCAGGCATGTCCTATTGGGAGGAGGCCTCGTGGAAGGCCCAGGACACGCTGGTGGGACTATGTCTCCGTGCTGGCCTGGTGTCGCCTCGGGGTCCCCCCAGAACAGCTGGAAGAGGTGTGCGTGGATCGGGAAGTCTGGGCATCTCTGCTGAGACTGCTGCCCCCGCGACCCGGCCCCGGATAAAGCGGAAGAAAATGGATGGATGGATGGGCTTAGCATGTCAAATGTTATTTATTGAAATACAGCGTACAATCCAGACACTTACAGTATAGATGATAGAATTTATCTCGTTTTGCGCTGCCCTATTACACACTATTCATCTTTAAGGCTGGTAGTTTTTGGGAGTAGTTACCACTTATGTGTGGTAACTACTCCCAGTGTGCGTGTGTATTTTACAGTAGATGCAGTCCTACAAATAAAGTTTACCACCTGTTTTATCCCTGCAGCTCTGTGGCTTTATTGCTCTGTCTACATCCTTCTCCCATGTGTACTTGAATACTTATTTTTACTGCAGAGGAGATCAACAATCCATAAGAATGATCTCTTCATGATCAATACAACGGCACAACCTAACCGCTCATTTGTGGTTCTGCAAACTCCCTGCTGTTAATGCTTACCCAGCTACAGTAGTAGAAACTAATCTGCCCCCTAATTACATTCTTGATTTTTTGGATTTGTACCCTGCAGATGAGGGACTGTGCCTTTCTCATTTCCCTGTGTGCAGTTTGCTGGAGAGGAGCAACCACCTCCAAGACGAGGAGCACAGCCTCATCGCTCGCTACGCTGCAAGGCTGGCTGCTGATGCCGTGGTGAGATACAGCCCACATTATTGCGCGCGCTATCGTGACATCTTTCATCCGCGTGTAGTGCCAGGAATATATCACAGTTTAGATTTTTAAGTCCAAACTTGGGAGTTGTCTTTCCTTTTATTGTCACGATGAAGAGCGTTTGGAAAAGCAGAGCAGGAAAAGGCGCTCTATGACCTGACGAGGTCTTAATGGATGGTGGGTGACCTGTCTGTTTTTGTTTCCCGTTGAGATGCGAGATAAGCTGTGGTTGTGTGACATCAGCCGCTCACGTGGTTTCTCCTACACAGGCTCAGCAGCAGCTACAGCGCATCCCCACAGACCTGCCCTGCTCTCTGGACACCAACAAGCAGCAGAGACTACTCATTGCCGAGCTGGAGAGCAAAAACAGGTAAGAGGGATGCTGTTAGTGACACAAGGTTGAAAATACTACTTTAATTAAACAAACCATCAAAAACACAAACAATCATGAAACACAACAAAAAAACAACAACACAACTTTATTATTATGAATCTAGTGGAAATTATTATTTTTAAAGCAGAAGGAGAAACTAAGCAGAAACTAAGACGAAGGAGAATAAAAGAGTGACCAACACCACTGTTTTCAATGGCATAAATAAAGGTAACTACAGTGCCTCTCGAAAGTACTAATACACCTTGAACTTTTGCACATTTTGTCATGTTTACAACCATAAACATAAAGATTGTATTTAGATTTTTTTATTGAAAGTTCACGCACAAGTAACAGACAACTGTGAAGTGAAAGCAAAATGATACATGAGTCTGTTATTTTTCAAAAAATAGAAAAGTAAAAAGTGGGGCGTGCACAAGTATTCATACAGCATGACTTAATACTTTGTGGAAACCCCTTTTGCAGCAATAACAGCAGCAAGTCTTCTGGGGTATGACTCAACAAGATTTGCACATCTAGAGACTGACATTTAGCCCATTCCTCTTTAAAAAACAACTCAAGCTCTGTCAAATTAGAAGGAGAGCATTTGTGAACAGCTGGAAGGTGAATCTCCGCCCCAGCCTCAATTCTCTTGCAGACTCCAGCAGGTTTTCCTCCAAAATGTCTCTGTATTTGGCTCCTTCCATCTTCCCAACTATTCTTACAATCTTCCCAGTCCCCGCTGAGGAAAAGCAGGCCCATAGCATGATGCTCCCCCCACCATATTTGACACTGGGGATGGTGCACTCAGGACGTTGAGCAGTGTTAGGTTTGCTCCATACATAACGTTTTGCATTTGGGTCAAAAAGTTAAATTTTTGTCTCATCTGACCAAAGCACCTTCTTCCACATGGTAGCTGTGTCCTCCATATGACTCCTAGCAAACTTCAAACGGGATTTCTTATGACCTCCTTTCAATAATGGCTTTCTTCTTGCCACTCGTCCATGAAGGCCAGATTTGTGTAGAGTACGACTTATAGTTGTCCCATGTACAGATTCCCCCAGCTCAGCGGCAGTACGTCGCAGCTCCTCCAGAGTTATCTTGGGGCACTTGGTTGCATTTCTGACCAGTGCTCTCCTTGTTCGGTCTGTTAGTTTAGGTGGATAGCAGTGTCGTAGTAAGTTCGCAGTGGTGCTATACTCCGAATGATGGATTGAACAGTGCTCCTTGAGATGTTCAAATCTTGGTAAATCTTTGTATAACTTAACGCTGCTTTAAACTTCTCTACAACTTTATCCCTGACCTCTCTGGTGTGCTCCTTGGCCTTCATGATGTTGTTTAGTGACCAATACACTCTGACCATAGCTCTGAGGCCCTCACAGAACAGCTGGAATTATACTGAGAGTAGAGGGGGGGGGGCTCTATTTAATTGTTAGGGCAAGGTGTGTCATTATGAATGTTATGAAGGCAATTTAATGCACTTTTAATTTAATGCTGTATGAATACTTGTGCACGCCCCTCTTTTCACTTTTCTATTTTTTGAAAAATAACAGAATCGCTTATCATTTTGCTTTCACTTCATAGTTGTTTGTTACTTTTGTGTGAACTTTCACTAAAAAAATCTAAATAAAATCTTTATGTTTATGGTTGTAAATATGACAAAATGTGTAAAAATTCAAGGCGTACTTTCAAGAGGCACTGTATTTACTACATTGATATGATTACAGTTTGCTTTTGTGTAAAGTTTATTTCACAACTCCCAAACTGCCATCGGCCCATCCGCCCTGACAAGTGTAAACCCTAAAATGCCCCTTGTGTCAAAATGTTTGCTCCATGTACCCACAGAAGCAGGGATTCTCTCACATTGTCGTAAAAGTGTATCGATGTCTAGTGTCCATCCTTACATCAGCAGTGATAACATGCAAACTGTCCCAAAGCCCCATAAGTGCACCCCTCACACCCATGGAAAAGGATAAATGGTGAACTGGATCAACATATATGATGTGTCTTATAGAGAAATCCTTCAAGAAATCCAGCGGTTACGTCTTCAGCACGAGGAGGCGTCCCAGCCACCACCGGACAGGGGTCAACACAACCCCACCCTGCTGGCCGAGCTACGACATCTCAGGTAATACATTAATATTTATTTTTCACAGCATTTAGATTGTACAGTTCTGTCTTGCAAGATAACTTATCGGGCTTAGCAGCTGTAGCCTGTTTTTGAGGTACAAAGTTTGGTTTACACAATATGACAGTGATATTATGACAAATATTGCAGAGATCTTTAATCTGACAGGGATAAACAAATTTGAACTTAAACAAAAACATATTTATTCTAAAGGAGTGCAGAAGTTAGTTCCATTTTAGTCCATTTTTTGTCTTGAATTAGTCTTGTTTTGACCTAATTAGATCAATTATCAATTGTCTCATATGTATGTTTAAATTGAACGGAACGTACTGTGTTGAATGATAATAATAATAAGGTTGTTTTCTCAATATTCAAGACCATTGTCAAATATCATTAATCATTATGCAACCCTAATACTCGTGTTAGCTTTCAATTAAAACATGTAGCTCTTTCTTAAAAATCTATAGAAAATGAGCCATTCTTTTAATGAAGGCTTTTTGAAATGAATGGATTTCAATTGCACCAATCCGCTGTAAACTGGCTATACTCTCTCCAGTCCTAATAAGATTCAGTATCTTAGTTCAAAGCTAAGTCTTTTCAATACAAGCTACTTAAACAGATCATTTGAATCCTCCTCCTCAAGATGAACGTTTTTTTTTATGTGAACACTGAGCAGCTTGTTCTTTCTGTCAGGCAACGCAAAGATGAGCTTGAACAAAGAATGTCTACACTGCAGGAGAGTCGCAGGGAACTCATGGTGCAGCTAGAGCAGCTAATGATGCTTCTCAAGGTACCGCACACGCTCCCTTCTCTTCATTAATAGTTTCGCTCATTTTCTTTTACATTCAGGGCGCCCCATGCGCAGACCTGGTTATATGTGCTTTAGTTGTTTTTTTGTTTCTTTTGGTTGAAACACAGTTAACATACAGCCTGATTGTGAATAGCCTCGTTAGCTGAAAGGCCTCCCACTGATAGACTACGGTCTGGACACTGAGCGTTTGGATTACGCTTTATCCCACCTTACAAGACAACGTGTCCGCCCCCTGCTAAGACAGAAAACCTATGGTGCGAGAATATCATCTGCAGCCAACAGCACAGGACTTCTTACCGTAGTAGGTTAAGTGAGGGGGGTATCACTCTAATTAGCCTAAAAGGATCAATGGTAATCCATTAAAATTGCATGAGAAAGCCACCTGCTGTTGAATCCTGAAGCAAACACAATTGGATTTTTAGAAATACTCAATGCAATGAGGCCATGGTTTCACAAACCGTAAAATTATTTTTCAGATTGAAGAGGAACGGAAAGAGGCTGTAAGTCTGAAATCAGCTCAACTAAATAATGCTTGTTTTGTAGATTGAACGTTATGCATGAGCTTAAGTTTAAAACTAATGTTTTCAACATTATAATTGTTAATGATTAGAACTAACTAGGTCTAATAGAGTACTTGGACGTTATTTTAATAATCTTAACAACCTGTTATCTATCACACTAGATATTAATAACATGTAGATGTACAATGATAGGTATGATATGGGAATATATGTTTTTCCATGGATTTATCAGTGTTATTTATCATAGTGAGATTCCAGAGATCCAAGCAAATGGATTCATGGCTGCACAATGTTGGAAAATACATAATTGTGTTTCTTTTTCTGAAAAGTATCGTGATTGCAATTAGATCTGCATTTTTAATATCAAGTTCCTTTTCACTGTGCACATTTTAAACACATCCAGGAGCATTCACAAGTCAAGATATTTGGTAGTTTGTAGTAGTGCTGAAACAACTAATCAACTAATCAATAATTAATCAATTACTAAAATAGTTGACCACTATTTTAATACTTGAATAATCGTTTTATGGTATACAAAAACAGCAACAATCCAATCAGAATGCCGAATTAGCTCCACTCTTATTGTTGCCAAATCCAATTATCCAAATCCTATTTTAAATAAACTTCCAGCTCCTGTCCCTGATAAAGTCCCAATCAGTGCCCGCGCAGTCATTGCAGCTCAGTGGCTGAACTCCGGAGGTTCTTAGCTTTCAATTTTTTTTTTCAGATTTCTTTTAAATGTGCAGCTCTAATTTGATGTTTATGTTGAGACGTTGATTTCACCTTACTGCAGTGATGCTAACATTCATCCATGCTGTGTTCAGACTCAGGGTCCTGGCTCTCCTCGCTCCTCTCCCAGCCACACCGTCAGTCGGACGATCCCCACACCCATCCTGTCCGACTCTGCCTGCACGACCCCCACCCACACGCCCCAGGACTCTCTGATGGGCGTGGGAGGCGACGTGCAAGAAGCATTCGCTCAAGGTCACTTCACTGACGCAAACTCGTGTTCACGAAAAACAAGCACAAGGTATTTACCGCGATACTTCTGATCTGCTTTCTCAAGGTCCAAGGAGAAATTTACGCACGGACCTGCTCATTGCTGCAGACTCCATCACCAACACAATGTCGTCGCTGGTTAAAGAACTCAATTCTGGTATAAGATCGAAATAGAAGCAGTCTAGTTTGGAGTTGTTTGTGAGACTATGTCATTTTGTTTTGATCCACAGAGGGTGGAAGTGAGACGGAGAGCACAGTAGATTCAGAATTTGGACGAGAGCTTTTGGCTGCAACCTCTGATCCGTTCTTCATGTATAAAGCAAGGTATGGTAAAGCAATCATTGTTTCTTGGGTTGTTCATTATTTACTCAAGATTATTTGTATTTCTTTGACAAATGTTCCATCCCTGTAGCAATTGTTAGAATTCTAGTGGTAGCTACAAAAGTTACAATATGCGGAATGGGACACTTCTTCAATTGTTAATTTCTTTTACAAAAAAAAATAGGGTGACAGATCAAAGTTGAGGGAGTGTGTGCTTCAAAACCATCAAGGCATTTTTTTTTTTTTAGGGTAAAACATGTAATACGGTATAATGATCATAAAAAAGTAGCATAGTGGCACCATCTAGTGGCGGAAATAAACAAGAATTGTGCTACCTTATGCCCTGAGGAAGACACTTTGTGTGTCGAAACGCGTAGGCATGTCCATGTCATATTAAAGGACTTTTAATTTTTCTATAACAGAGTGCCTCGGGAATCCTTCTTGCCACACACCCTTTTATTTTTTGCCAGGTACGTGCCTTATGCAAGATCCCACTATTTAATAGTCCATAGGCCTTTTCCTTGAGGAGCACCTGGCTTTACAGATTTTTACAACATTGCCTGGATCCCACTGCAGCGCTCACTTTTTTGCATTTAAAGAAGAATTGTGTAAAATCAAGAAAATATTCCAGCCTGTAGATGAGTGAGCGATTGAAAGATAGATTCATTTCTTATTTTTTTATTAATCAAAAAATGTATTTAAAAAAAAAGTATACCTTGTCTTTGAGTGCTCAGGAAGGACTTGTTTGTATCTTAAGCTAATGTAATCTGGACCTTATAATTTATTATGTTATGTAAATGTATATTGAATTAAATATGGGGTAGGCTCTAATAAGCTTATTGCTTCAGCCTACTCCATTTTGAGCATCCACAACTGAATGAATTTTCAAAGACAAAATGAATGTAAAAAATTGCTTAAATAAACTAAACTAAGTAAACACGTTAATACGGGAAAAATCTGTAACTATTTAAATTTCCCCTTCAATGTTCAGTAGGCATGAAATTGTAATTATCCTCTGAAAAAACTTCAAAATCTCGGTAAAACGCATATGACACTTTAGACACAATTTTTGCTAAAACATAGTTAACACGATTATATTTAAGATTTTGCTAAAGGTTGTACCCAACTTTCTTTAGTTTGGCCATTTTCTGTGATGTTTATAGTTTCGCTTCCTTATTGGACACTGACAGGAAGTGACTTAGATGAAGGCAAACAATTTAAACTGTTGCCTTGCCAACCATTTTTATTTTATTTTTTTATTTATTTGAGCTGTTTACATTGATTTAGTTACAAGAGTCATATCATTACACAGTAATGGAAGCTCAAAAGGAGTAGGCTGAAGCTGGAGCTTATATGCGCCTACCCCTAGATTCAATGCTCTCAGTACTCATGCATTTCACATTTTTATTCCCATTGGGAACTCAATAACAACTGTGACAATTCACATTACATTGTTAAAAAATACCATAAGAATATGTAAAGTCACACACAACCTGATTATGAGTTACTTTTCCTATTACAATTACTGTTTCAACAATACAGTCAATCAGTGATAGACCTTGCAATATGCAGCATTTGACATGGTAACAGCTAGTAGCTACATTCCACATCAAACGTATATTGTCACAAGGTATAAAGATTACTGTACATTATTTGAGGTATATATCTATAATACAAGCATCAAGACTACTTCTGTATTAAGACGTTCTTCCATAAGAAGAAGAAGAAGAAGAAACTTTATTTATAAAGCACTTTTCACAGATAAAATCACAAAGTGCTTCACAGGGGCACAACATAACAGATTATAGAGAAATGTATTAAAACAAATTAATTAAAACAATCACAGCCTGTTCAACTAAAAGCTCGTCCAAACAGCCATGTCTTCAGCTGTTTTTTAGAGGAATCGGCAGTGTTGGTCATACGTAGCGACAGAGGAAGGTCATTCCACAGTTTAGGAGCAACAGCTTCAAAGGACAAGTCACCTCTGGTTTTAAAGTGGGTCCTTGGGACAGTGAGGAGGTTCTGGCCCGAGGACCTAAGGGAGCGACCAGAGGAGTAAGGGCACAGCAGGTCGGACACGTATTTGGGAGCCTTACCATGCAACGCTCTAAAAGTCCTAAAATAAGGCATTTTGTCATGAAGGATGACGTTATCACAACATCCTGCATACGACTAGACCGTGGTAAGCAGAAATACGAGAAAGTTCAATATATTAATCCAAGTATGATAATGTCAAAAGTCAGTATGTAAGTTGGTTGTTTAAACTTGATGTTAGGACATAACTGATATGACCAGTCTCCATCTTTTGTTGTTCCTCTTTTTCCAAGATTTATTATTCTGGTAATGGTTGGTTATATGTTTATTATATTTTTATCAATCAATTATGCAATTAGTAGGTTCAATAGAATCATCATTATTAACATTATTATGTAGGAATTACATTTTCCATTACATTTTTTTAAATCTTGATTACTACCTTATTGTCATTATTATTTCCACAGCTACTGTGTAGACATTTACTACAGTCATTTTGATTACGATGTGAGCCCCATCTTGTGTTGTGCGTTAAAAGCCAGGGTGTGGGCCAGTTGGTAGTGGGTCTTAGCCCCAACCAACAGGCCTAGGTCTCGTCTGCCCTAATTTTCTTTTGTTTATCATGTGTAGCAATGGTAATGACAATGGTAATAAGCAGCGCTCGTTTAACTTAATTACTAATTTTAATTATAAGAGATCATGTGGAGACATTGGTGACAGTAGTTGTATCAGCATGATATGATTCTTTTATCCTATACTCACTTAGTAGTACTAGACAGCGACAGAGCAGAAGTCACGCTTAGTGGCTACCTTTAGCATATTGCATTAAGATACTCGTCTTATATTGTTTTTTTTAAATTGATATACATTTATAGCACTTTTTAATTCATCCTTTAAGTCGTTCCATAAGTTCACACCTCTTCGAGTGACACATTGGCTCCTGAGGGTAGTACGAACACACTGTACCTTAAACTTAAGCGCTCCCCGCAAGTTATATGCGCCTTCTCTGTTGATAAATAATTAATAAATAATGGAAGTTGTTTGGAAGTTTGCTAGATCTAGCTTTAAATACGAGCAATAGTACTACTAGGTCTTCAAGTTTTAGAAGGTTAGATTTTATAAACAGTGTGTTAGTATGGTCCCTGAACCCAACATTGTGCACTATCCTAATAGCTTTTTTTGTAGTTTAAATACAGTCTCTAGATGGCTACTGTAGGTATTTCTCCAAATCTCCGAGCAGTAACTGAGGTTAGGAAGTATGAGCGAATAGTACAAGACGAGGAGAGCTTGTTGGTCCAATAGATATCTACACTTGCCCATGATAGCAATATTTTTGGCCAATTTAGTACGTATATTGTTTATTTGTGGTCTCCAGCTCATATTGTGACTGAGAATCACTCCTAGGAATTTGTACTCTCTTTGTACTTTTCTCCTTACGTTTACCAAATAACATCATTTTTGTTTTCATTTTATTTTGTGATAATTTGTTTTGAATAAACCATTCTTTAAGTTTTTCTAACTCCGCTGTGATCTCATTTACAAGTAGCTGGACATTTTTGCCTGAATACAAGATTGTGGTGTCATCGGCAAATGATATAAATTTAAGTTTAGACGATACATGGCACAGATCATTTATGTACAACAAGAACAATATTGGTCCCAATACTGAACCTTGAGGGACTCCACAAGTGATGCTCCTCCATCTTGACCTTTGCTCACCCACCTGTACAAATTGCTGTCTATCAGTTAAGTAAGACTTCACCCAGCTATGTATATGCAATTCCCCTTATCCTTTTGTTGTAGTTTCTTTAAAAGTATTTCATGGTCTATAGTATCGAACGCTTTTTGGAGGGCAATGAATATACCTACAGGGTACTCTTTACTGTCTATCTTATCACTTATATATTCTATTAGGTCAATCAATGCAAGAGCAGTTGACCTATTGTTTCTAAAACCGTATTGACTATTGTGAAGTAAGCTATGCTTACTAATAAAGCCATTCAGGCGTGCTACAAAAGGTTTTTCTAATATTTTTGATAATCGCGAGAGAATAGAAATAGGTCAATAGTTTGTGAACTGATGACTATCACCGTTTTTATAAATTGGAGTGACCTTTGCGATTTTCATGATCTGAGGAACTTCCCCATTTAGAAATGATGCGTTGCAGATATGGGTTAGAGGTGTTGCTATATTACATATTACTTTCTTAATTATGGTCATGTCAAGGTCATTCCAGTCTGTGGACTTTTTATTTTTACAATCATTGACTATTTTGATTATTTCATTCTCATTAGTTGCAGGCAGCAACAGTGAATGTACTATTTTATGTGTGTAGCCAGCATCATTATGATCTGTGGTGGCAATTTTTGATGCCAGTTGAGGGCCAATGTTAACAAAAAAATCATTAAATGCGTTAACAAGTGTATCTATATTTTATTTTTTTGTCATCTTTAAGCATGTAATCAGGAAACGTGTCATATTTATAATCCTTATTAATTACATTATTCAATACTCCCCATAGACCTTTCATATTATTTTTTATTTCTCTCAATCAAATTTCTGTAGTACTGTTTCTTACAGCTTTTTATAATACTTATTAATTTATTGTTTTACTTTTTATATTTTACTTCTGATTCTTTTGTCCTTTTCCGTATAAAAGTTTTATATAAAGTATTTTTCTTTTTGCATGCATTTAATATGCCTTTTGTCAATCATGAACGTGTTTTATTCGTCTGTGTATAGGTATACATTTTTATAGGACAGTGTTGATCAGTGTTTAAATGAATTAACAAAACTATTATATGCTTTGTTTACATCATTTTCTCCAAGAACATCATCCCAGTTTTGTTTGGACAGACTTTGGTTAAGAGCATATATTGACTGTTCAGATCTTAGTCTGATTTTCTTTGTTATTGTTTTACATATTTTTTCCTTATTTATTATAGTTATTAGTAGCGCAGTGTGCAGTAATCCTTGTGGGACGTATAATCATTGGATATAAAGAAAGGCTGTACATAGCGTCTTAACCATGTTAAGTCAATGGGAAATGAGTCAAACTGATATGGAAGTTTATCTATGTCACTTCCTGACAGCGGCTTCAAAATTCTAATACAAATTACTTTTCTGCTCAACATTTCTTCATTAAAATTGTGGCTTCACTGAAATATAATGGTAATTATGCAGCTGATGAACTTGCAACTAATGTTATCCTTTTAAATAAGTCAAAAGCATTCAAACCTGTCATATGGACTTAAAGTACAAGACTGAACAATTTTATGTCTGCAGGTGCAACTATTTATTTGTTTCCAAGTGAGTGTTTACATGTTAAGATGGAAAACCAGGTGTTTTGTATGACGTAATGGGTTCGGGAAACAGGCCAAAAGCATTTACCGGAACACTCTTATTAAACACCATTATGTCTTCTCAAATCTTAGACGGATCCTCTAAAATTCTTTCCAGATAATTAACCCTGAAAAATTAAAAAATGGGGGAATGGGGAATCAATTAAGTACTGCAGAAAACTGGTCCGATTAGGTTAATTAGGTCTTCTAAAAATTATGTTACTTTTATTCTTATAGCCAGATCTTGGTGTTAGTTTCGTACCTGTCACGTCACAGCAACACCACGTGACAACCTCTGAGGAAGGCCACATTTGTAACCGAAACCGTCAGGTACGAAACTAACACTAAGGTCTGTCTATGAGAATAAAAGTAACATAACTGCAGGAAACTGTCCCAAAACCTGAAAATGTTGCCTGCAATACCTCTAATATACATAGGGCAGTATTGTCTATAAATAAGTGCTTTGATTCACTTCAACCCACAAGTGCATTCTCCCTCTCCCATGCACACATGCGTCAGAGGAAAAGTTATTACAGAAAAGTTACTGCAGATAGAACTCTTACTTACATTTATCAAATAATATAGTTAATTTGCTGATTGCGCCTCGCTGTGCTTGGTGTGCGTGTTGTAACGGGCCGTTGTCTTCCAGACCTGCCAGCGGCGCCGACAGTTATGAAAACAATCTGGAGCGGCAGCTGGAAGACGAGCTGCATTTGGAGGAATTCATGAAGCACAGACCGGAACAAGAGAAATCGTGCATGGTGAGACAAAGTTATGTACACTAGGGGTATATTTATTAGCAAAAAGGTACATCCGCGATGTTGTTTGTTTTGTTTTTAACCTGTATTCTTTTGGATAAGCTATCAAATAAATTGAGAGATCTCCGGACCATGCCTTTTTGTTTTTTGTTTCGTACAGGTAACGTTGCAACAGTGACCATTTGAGCAATATACAGTAAAAAGCGACAATAGCAGAGAAGACACTGGACAAAACACTGGATTGATACAAAGCAATGAAGATAAGCACTGCTGAGTCCAACCATAGAAGACATTTATGTATAGATCTATTTTTTAACCAACTGCATATTTAAGCTAATACTGTGAGCTGATGTAAAGAGATTCCTACTGAGCTGTCTATTACACCACAGGTGCCATAAAACCACATGATTTGGGGATTTGTTTTTCATTTCTATCCTTCTATCCTTTTCACAAGTTGTTAATAAATATAACGCTGTTGGTGCCAACTGGCAAACGTTAGTTTGAACATACGAAACCAGGTAATTCTTTACGTGCCATTTAACTGATGATAAAAAGGAGATTACATCAATTACAATGATAACTGCAATACCTGTATAACTTTTGCTTAGTGATGGAAAGGACGTCAGCACAGATTTTTTTTTTTACCATTGCTTTTAAGTGTCCTTTTTATTTATATTTTTGATTCTGAACAACAGCCTTCTGCTATTATTTGATAATAATGTAAAAATGCACTCTGCCTTAGCTGATTGAGTGATGATGATCTCGGAGGACGTCTCTCAAGCTGTCAATGCTGTATGTAGCCAACACTGCTCTGCTTCTTTTTTTGTGCGTCTTTAGTCAAAGCTGTGAGCTTAGTGTTACTTTCAATGTGCTTTGAGACAGAGGTCTTACCAGGGCATTGAACAAATGATCTTTTGCCTTGGTTATACATAATGCTTTAATATGTGTCATTTTAAAGCGTCACACTTGATCGTGTGCGGCTCACATGCTGAAATGCAGAATAGTCACACACCTATAATGTATTTTCAAGTGTGTGCAAAACTCAGTCACTTGACAAGTGGCAAGCCAATCGAAAATCATAAATGTGTGAAATATATCTAGTTTGATTTTTGAGCAAGTTCATAGTGGTGATTTTGCATGGTGGTGATGCGTAATAAAATGTTGACACAATATCACTCTATTGGAGCCTTTTTTGTATTCTTTTTCCCATCGTCGAAAGTCACACTTCAGCAGCTCTGGCTGTGCACATTTATTATCTGTCAAAAGCTCCACTGACTGCCCTCAACCTACTGTCTGTAATTTATCTCCTGACTATTTGGGTTACATTAAGGCCATAATACAAGTAGGCCCGCAGTGTTATAGGAAATGTAAGACCCAGTCAATAGGCCTGTTATTACAACATACTTGTAGCCACTTCCCTCACATCAATCTTCACATCAGTCTATTTATTACGTTAGCTTAATCCAAGACAGTTCTCAAACTTTTTCTCTCAGTGATCCCAATTTCAAAAGTTAATACATTAATAACCCCAAAAAGACCCTTTATCTGAATTGATAAATAATAAAAAACACATAAATTTTCCCTCCTCCTGGAACCGCCACCTTAACGTGGTGGAGGGGTTTGAGCACCTGGTAGGGTCTCCCATGGCAAACAGGTCATAGGTGACGGGTCAGACAAAGAGCGGTTCAGAAGCCCCTTATGAGAGACCAACAGGCCCGGTTAGAACCATGAGGCCGTCCATCTGTGGACCCACCACCTGCAGGAGGAGGGGAGCAGGGGAAATGTGATTTGGGCAGCTGGGTGCCCCCACGACCCGGCAACGGACAAGTGGAAGAAAATGGATGGATGGACATTACATTTCCATTCTATCATCCTGGTTTGAAACTCTGTTTCTCTCTGGATCCCCAGGGGAAGTTTTTGGGGATCCAAAGTTGGGATCCTCATCGCTAGTTGTAAAGTTAAAGACCAAAGGCAGTGGTTCTCTTATTTATTTATTTTTAGACCAAGTATGACTTCATAAAATACGTGACCGCCAACGCGCCCAGATCAAATCCTGACCAAACCGGGTCAAAAAGATACATAAATGTACTTAAATTGGCGTAAATTAGTGTAAACTGGGCGTAAATTATGTCTGGACAATTAAACATACAACAAATAACAACCATGAACGCATTTTAGACTCCACAGTTTGAGTACGACTGACGTGAGTTGATAAGTATTCGTTCATACTTTTATGACGTGTACTCCTCTGCCCTCTAGTGCTAATAATAATACATGTTTTTTTTTTTTGGTGTAGAAATGGGTGAGTTAAGCTTTCTTTTTATACAATACATTGTCAGAGCTACAACTAATATTTCTAATCGCGTTAAAGATATGACACAAAATGATGTATATCTTAATTCCTGCTTCGTCCGTTAAAAAGTGAAACTGCACACAGAGCCCGCCCCCTAATGATCAACGCACACTGATATAATTGGTCACCGTTACAACCACGAGCCCTAGTCAACCAATCAACAACTAGACACGTGTTGATTGACGTGTCTCGGACCAATCCGCGTCCAGACCTGACCTCGTAGTACACACGGGCGTTGGAGGGTGGGGTGACTCAGCCGGAAAAGCTCTTCTTTTGACATCTTAAAGCTGCGAAAGGGAGACTTCACGGGTGAGTGGTAGAAGCGCTACTAAATATGCTTTAGTCAAATGCAAATACACTCTTTAGTTGGTTGAATCGCAAAGCTTGCCTTTATTTTGGGGTGGCAGCTTTCAGTGCATGTCTGATATAGGGTCAGGGCATATGTCGCCAGTCAAGCTGCTGCTGCTGCTGCTTTGACGAAGAAGTCTGGGCATGAACTAAAACCCTGAACATGATGTACTGTTTCAATGTAAAGTATGTCCCATTCTAGTGGAGCAATCGTAGCATGGTTTGCCTTCCATGGAGTAAACACAATCTGGGCTTGAATTAGCTCCTTTTGCTCATGAGATGGTTTAGTAGGCTAATGATCTCCTTGCACACATCTGGTTGGCAAGGAAGATCTGCTTGCATCGCTAAAGCCTTGGCTACCCAGATGGCAAGCCATAGTGTTTTACGGCTTTATTTATTTATTTTACCCAATGATGTCGTCTTACGGCATGCTGACCCCAAATGACCTGATCTATTTTGGCATAAATATTTCGGTTCTACCTTTATCTGGATCTGATTGTAAACTGCAAAACATAGTATACCTTTAAATGGTAACACTTGACTGCTCTTGATACATTGTACCTGCCAACTTTAGAACAATGCCACGTGTTACTGTTATAACAATGTGTAATAACTTAGACCTATGTTACATACACAAAGGGATTATGTGTATTTGTAGTTTGGAGGGACATAATGTAATAATAATAACAATACATTGGTTTTATATAGCGCTTTTCTGGACACTCAAAGACGCTTTACATTGCGTTATTCATTCACTCCATATTTGGTGGTGGTAAGCTACTATTGTAGCCACAGCTGCCCTGGGGTAGACTGATGGAAGCGAGGCTACACATCTGTGCCATCGGCCCCTCTGACCACCACCAACCAAGTACTAATCAGGCCCTATCTGCTTAGCTTCTGAGATCTGACGGGATCGGGCAGAGCAAAGGCGGAGTGGCATAAATGTCATGTAATAAGGCATAAGAACCAAGCTCTAAGCCAGTGGTTCTCAACCTTTTGGAGCCGCGACCCCCATTCTAACAGTTAAAGGGGCTCGTGACCCCCGCCCGTGTCATACCGTGAGAAATAGGAACATCAGCCTATATAATTCTTAAAAAACCAAGAAAAAAAAAACACATGGCTAAAATAAAATGGGTCCCGACCCCCAGGTTGAGAACCACTGCTCTTAGCCATTGCGTATGTACTACATAGGTAGTTATTGCAGATTGTTACCAAGCAGATTACAGTGTACTAAATTGTGTTAGGCACAATGTATCAAGGGTGTAAACTAATAGTAAGATAGATTTAAGCGTAATAAGTGTAATAATTAAAGTTACTCAAAATAAATGTTAATTTAATTTTGACTTGACAAGTGAAAATAATCTGCCAGTGGAATATGTATTTCATTCTTAAATGAGGGGAAAACAAGTGGAAATTGAAATTTATTGTAGTTTGATTGTAAAAATAAAAAATAAAAATCTTCAATTAAGTTAAAAAAATATGCCTGCTCAAGTCAAGGGCAAATGACTTATTTCAAGATTTTTTTCTTTTTGTACATTACTTTTCAAAGTCAGATTTGGACTTTTCTTGTCATTAACATACTGGATAAACTGAGTACATACCATTGAGTAGGTTATTTAGGGCACAGAAATGTCAGAGGGCCACCTGCAGAAATCTACAAACCCTCTAAGATTGAGTGAAATTAGCCTAAATGTAGTTGGACTCATTTAGTAAAATATGAAGAGTCGGTCTATTTGGCCCTTCCAGGAGGTCTAAATGATTTTTTTTTTTTACTCCAGGAAGAGTAGCTTTGTTGCCGCTAATGGAGATCCAAAATAAATACAAATAAATAATACCAATACTACTCAATAATAACAGTAAATGTTATCATTCAATTAGAATTAATATTTTTCCATTTTAAGATGAGCTGTTTGTTCAGGCATGTATTATCAGAAGTTCTACTTTTTATTACCTTGTTCAAGTTCTGAAAAGAGCAAATGGAACAAGCAGGTAGTCTACACAGTCTGTGTACTACATTAGCTGTAACACTATACATGGCTGATATATTACCCTCTCATTCAAGGAGCATACAAGGGTGAAACATGTATAGCTTTTCATATCCTGTTGCTTTCTTCAGCCGGCCAAATCTGCATCAGCAACCCCCACATATGACGATAAACAATAATCCATGCAAATATGTTATTGTGTCGCCTCGAGTAATCTCAACTTGGTAAAGTCTGACCCAAAAAACAAAAGCCCGGACAAATGGCATGTTACTGCACCATATGAATGAACAATTTAAATGTAACATTTTTATGTCGATTCGGCCAGACTATTATTAAAGTATTACTAAACAATTCTTATGAGCCATATGTTTTAAGTTGAATACTAAAAGAACTAATTGGATTTAAATTGTCGGCATGACTATGATGGCGGGACATTGTGGCTTTCACTTTTGATCTGAATACAAATATCCCATCATAACACATTCTGACTGTGGCGTGACAGTACAAACGCCTTATGGAGAGATGCCTGAAAAGGGTTACATGGAGCACCATTGTGGCCTGCTGCTTCGGCCAAGAAGATCATGTTGGGGCCACCCTTAGTCTGGATGGATTCTTGGTGTCAGTGCAGCAGGAATGTTGCGTTACATGCCTGCGTGACTGTAGCCCAGTATCCAGGATTTTTTACAGTAGTTCTTAGTTACGCACTTTGCTGGAATTTGTGTAAAGAAGAGTCTCTAATCTGGTAATATAGACTGATACACCGTGAAAACTGCCATTGCCTGAATTTTATATCTCAAATTTACATCCACGGCTGTTTCCCAGATGTGATGGTTTCTTTGGTGAATTCCATGTAATTATCTTATTCCAAAAGGCCTGTCACAAATCCACACCTCCTCCCAAGGACTGAGGCCTCTTTCAGGAAAAAAATAGCAACATCTAGGAAAATTCTTCATGGTGTCGCCTCGCTCCAAATTATCCCCACTGCACAGTGAGTTTAATGGTCAGAACAGAACTATTTACTATAAGTTACACAGTACTAGAGCTGCACAGAGCAAGGACGCTTTGTGCTTTATAGAATTGGGAATAATATTACAAAAGCATGTCAATGTAAAAAGCACATCAAGATCTGTATTTTCAAATGCTCCATCAAAGCTCTTCTCTGAGTAGATGAGCAAGTAGTTACATTCAGCTTTGGCCACAAGGTGGCACCACTTCATTTGTCTAGATTTAGACCGGATTTGACTGGACTAATGTTTTATATGAATCTGTGTTTCCCAATAATTGAGAACACTATATGCACAGGCCCCCCCCCCCCCCCATGATTGTTATTTTCAGAAAAAACTATGGCTATTTGTTTCTTTAACATGAACACAGAAACTATATAAGTTTGGGCATGGAACAATATTTCTGGTGTATCAGTCACAGACCAGTTTCTGATCTCTTTTAGTATTGATCTCGCTCTGCATATCACATCCAGAGGTGGGTAGGGTTGCCCAAATATTTAGTCAAGTAATAGTAACATAATGCTGTTTTAAAATATGTTTTAAAGGTTGAAGTTTAAAGTGGTGACCCAAATATTTGCTCAAGTAAAGGCCAAACAAAGTCACTTGGAGTACTGAGTGTTAAAGTCTGATTCATGTGTTGATGTAAAAACACAGACAAAACAGAAAATAACCTAATAACTTCCTCCAAAATACGACGTGAAAATTAGACCAACTCAAATAAAAAAATGTTAATTTAAATCATAATATGCCAACATGAAGATTTTCTCACAGATTTACTCCCAGTGGAATGAGGTTTGACTCAAGTAAGAATACTGTTGACATAAAAAGTACAGAATGATGAAACTACTCCAAAAAGTAGTTACTTCAAAATGTACCTGAGTACTACCCGCCTCTGATCACATCAAAATATCATATAGTATAGCATGTAGTAGTAATATAGTAAATGATTAGTACCATTGTTGTATCACCTCATTAGCTTTTAATTACAAGTTTGTTTGTTTTTGATTGTGGCCCTCTATTTTGATTACTAATCATAGTCATCATTTTTGATCTACCCATAATAATACTCATGAGATGGACAAAATTAAAAGCTAATTAAATGTAATAAAATAAATGTATGAAAGATAGTTTTCATTTAAACATGTAACTATTGTTATTGAACCAGCCCCTTTTTAGCATCATTGTAGTAAAACATCTGTGGGCCTTTGATCAGGATCATGTTGCACAAAGTGGAACCTGATTCCCCTCAAAGGCAGAGAAGAAACCTAGAAACTTAAAATGTTTATTTTAATAGTTTATCTGCATAATTTCCCCTTTACAGTTAAGCTAATCGATGCATCTGCCCGGCTATTGCATTGTAATAAATGTATTTTCAATAGGCTGCCAGCCACCTCATTCTTGGAGCAAACATAATAAACATAATATAGTAAATACCTTTTCATTTTTAATGTCATGGTTAGTAATCAAATCGATGTTGATGGGTACATGATTGTTATGCACGCTTTTCAGTAATCCCATCTCTACTATAAAGCGGCTGCGTCTTCCTTCTGATCAAAGCCTTAAATTGATTGGCTGATGTTTACAAGAGCACACTGTCTCTCGAAAGGCTTCCCACATCGAGACGACCAGTGATTAGGCTTCTTAAAACCCAGCTGATCAATGTCATTTGGTGTACTCTCTAAAACACCCACCACAAGGAACAGGCAGCCAGCCCCATCAGTCACGTGGTCCTGGGTCCGGATACGTCATTAAACTGGAGATTTGTGAAGAATAAGCACTAGACTCCAAGGCGAGCGCCTGAGGTGCTGCACTTTCTTAGCGTTTGCATCGCTGCTTTGTTTTTGTTTCTTGGCCACAGACAGAACAGACTATCTGTTCAGCATTATAGAGACCCAAATGCCCGGTCCCACCCAAGCCCTTTCCCCAAATGGAGAGAATAACAACGACATCGTGCAGGACAACGGCACCAACATCATTCCTTACAGGAAAAATACAGTGCGGGGAGAGCGCACCTACAGGTAAATACGCGCAAATACCGCATTCATTTAATGTGGTCTAGTACAGAAATGATACTGTTGCACTAAACCAGACACTGCCCTTGCTCTGCGTTGGTTTAGCTTTGCGCCCTGATGTGAATTCTCCTTGTCAGCCTGATATCCATGGTCAGCCCACTGTCATGTTGGCTCCGTCCCCTCACCGCTTACGGCTCCTCTCTGATAGTTTAGCTGACACCATTTCTCCACCATTTCTGCACCACCGGCTACACCAGCCACATACGCGTCAGCGATGAAGCTACAGCTCTAAATGTGCTACATGAATCTGAGGCAGGACCAAATCGGACAAACCGGCTATTTAAATGTAGCAAAGTGCTCTTGGCATCCGCCCTCGCTGTCGCCTCTAGGACGCTCCGTTTGCGTCAGTGGCCTTAAAATACAACACAGAACCTGCTCGGGACCACGTTTATATCGAGCAGGACTCCGTTTTCTACTGTTCATTGAGTTGAGGCAGCCCGGTGTCGGCTGGTGTCTCTAGGCTAACACAAAGCCTGCTAACAGCGCATACATCCGCTTTGTTGACATGGGAGCAGAGGATGGCCCAGTTTCCTTCCTCCCTTCTCAGGCTCAGTCATTATAACGAGGCTCCCTCAGAGTATGCCCCCATTAATTTAACACTCAATGTAGGCCGATGTCTTTAGCTGTCGGAAACTATCATGGTTTGCAGTTGTAAGCTACTGTAACTGTACTTTTTAACTTTTTATAGGATACCGACTAAATAATGTTTGTAATAGAAGACTATGAGTTTTAACACATGTGTAATTATGTAATGGCAGGCAGGCTTCTACACTTTTAAGTGAAGACAAATGTGTATTTAACTTTAAGAACGAAGGGATCTCAAATGACACTGTTCCTTATTAATAAAATATGCTGCAATGATGAGACTGCAGTGCAGTTGAGAGGAAACTTGATTCTTTGCAGAAGTTACCCGTAATATCCACTGTAAAAGGCCAAGTCCGCTGCAATGACAAGTTAGTAACGTGGTCATAACAGTTTTAATCACGGAAACCGAAGCGTACTAGATTAGGACATACAGTGCCTTGCGAAAGTATTCGGCCCCCTTGAACTTTTCGACCTTTTGCCACATTTCAGGCATCAAACATAAAGATATAAAACTGTAATTGTTTGTGAAGAAGAGCTGTGTTGCTTTTACGCCAAACATAACGTTTTGCATTGTTGCCAAAAAGTTCGATTTTGGTTTCATCTGACCAGAGCACCTTCTTCCACATGTTTGGTGTGTCTCCCAGGTGGCTTGTGGCAAACTTTAAACTACACTTTTTATGGATATCTTTAAGAAATGGCTTTCTTCTTGCCACTCTTCCATAAAGGCCAGAGTTGTGCAGTATACGACTGATTGTTGTCCTATGGACAGAGTCTCCCACCTCAGCTGTACATTTGTGCAGTTCATCCAGAGTGATCATGGGCCTCTTGGCAGCATCTCTGATCAGTTTTCTCCTTGTATGAGCTGAAAGTTTAGAGGGACGGCCGGGTCTTTGTAGATTTGCAGTGGTCTGATACTCCTTCCATTTCAATATTATCGCTTGCACAGTGCTGCTTGGGATGTTTAAAGCTTGGGAAATCTTTTTGTATCCAAATCCGGCTTTAAACTTCTCCACAACAGTATCTCGGACCTGCCTGGTGTGTTCCTTGTTCTTCATGATGCTCTCTGCGCTTTAAACTGACCTCTGAGACTATCACAGAGCAGGTGCATTTATACAGAGACTTGTTTACACACAGGTGGATTCTATTTATCATCATTAGTCATTTAGGTCAACATTGGATCATTCAGAGATCCTCACTGAACTTCTGGAGAGAGTTTGCTGCACTGAAAGTAAAGGGGCTGAATAATTTTGCACGCCCAATTTTTCAGTTGTTTATTTGTTAAAAATGTTTGAAATATCCAATACATTTCGTTTCACTTCATGATTTTGTCCCACTTGTTGTTGGTTCTTCACAAAAAAATTACAGTTTTATATCTTTATGTTTGAAGTCTGAAATGTGGCAAAAGGTCGAAAAGTTCAAGGGGGCCGAATACTTTCGCAAGGCACTGTATGAATAAAATTGGCATTGGCACATGTTTGTAACATTTCAGCAAACTTGTAAATGAGTCAGTTATTGGCATATAAACCAACATGTCTATCTAAAAGATGATCAATCATTGCTCCTGACAGTAGGTTGCGTTCACCTTGTAGAATTTCATGATGTAATATTGTCAGATGCAGGATAGGCGCCAATAGGACTCTATGGGAGAAAAACAGTTTTTTGAGGGAAATCACCAAACAGAAAATGTCTATTTTATCCCCATGATCATTATTTGGAAGTGACTGCGTTCACAAACCTGTCACGTTCGTCTTATTATATGGCTGAAAGTCCTTGTACCTGACAGACCTAGAACACATCATTATTAATGTTGTGTCCACTTTTTAACACTTTTATGATTATTCATGTCATTTGACCGTAGCTCATATGTGCTGGGAGAGAAGAAGGTGAACTTTGTCACAGTTTTTGTTTAATGTGGATAGGTCTAAGAATTACCTGCGTTTTGACCGTTACCATAGTTACCACAATAAAACTCAATTTTAAACTATGTGCTCTGTTGAATGTTGTGATGTCACCTGAACACAGTCTATGGATCAAATGAGTACAAACTGTGTAAAAGAAGAACATTCCCTTCCAAAAATATAATAATAATAGCAGAAATTCGGGCTGTTTTTTTGTTGCAGCTAAATAGTCATTTGTCTGTTGCAGCTGGGGGATGGCGGTCAACGTTTATTCTACCTCAATAACCCAGGAGACTATGAGCAGGCATGATATCATTGCCTGGGTCAATGATCATGTCGCCCTAAACTACACAAAAGTGGAACAGCTGTCCTCAGGTGAGAACAAAGCCACAGATTTCTTAATTCTCAAGACAATGTTTACAAAAATAGATAAACTATTTTGATATGGTACTACATTGTACAGCTTATAACGGTTTAACAACCTGTGGGAACTTGCACACCTCCTTGCCAGAGTTGTCTAAAAATAAAGTTGAACTTGCTGCGTTCTCCTGCTGTGACCGTATAATCCAATTTCAACAACTCCCTGCTTAGACAAGGCAGCCTACTTTTTACTGCGCAATTTGTGTTTACATTGTCCTCTTCAGGGAACAATCTTAATATTGCAAGACAATAACTGAAATAGCCTCAAGCCTATGTAAATGCTGCTTTCTTCACACGCTACACTCATTTAGACGGTCACAGATAAGTTAGTTTTTTACAGTAGAGCCGGAAGATTAATCACATTTTACTGCTCAACTTTACCCTGTTGTTTTTTGAAAAGTCAAGATAATTTTGTTTATTAAAGAGTAAATCTACCTAAACTCTGGATTCATATGCTTTTTGTTTTCGTCTGAACATGCCTCTTCTAAAACATGCCAGCAGTTTAGTTTAGGCCGCTACAAAACATTGTGTATTGTGTTTGATCCTGATTGTAACTGATCTGATTTCATGCCGTTTAGGGGCGGCCTACTGTCAGTTCATGGACATGCTCTTTCCTGGGTGCATCAGTCTTAAAAAGGTCAAGTTTCAAGCTAAATTTGAGCACGAGTACATTCACAACTTCAAAGTATTGCAGCAATCTTTTAAAAGGATGAATGTGGATAAGGTGAGTATTTAACAGTTTTTTTTATTATTTTTTATTATGTTTTACCACAAGATGATGTACCTCTATGTGCCTTTTGGGGCCATGTTTTCCAGATTATTCCCGTGGAAAAGCTGGTAAAGGGAAGGTTTCAGGACAATCTTGATTTCATCCAATGGTTTAAAAAATTCTTCGACGCTAATTATGACGGGAAAGCGTATGACCCTGTTGAAGCGCGGCAGGGGCAAGATGCTATCCCTCCTCCAGACCCGGGAGAGCAGATCTTCAACCTGCCCAAAAAGTCCCTTCATGCAGCAGGCTCCCCCACGGCAGGTACTTAAGTCAATTTTGGATTACTATAGAAGGTCAAAGGATGTAAGGGGATCAAGTTGATTTGTGTTTTAGGAGCGTCAAGGGTGACGACCCCCAAATGTTCAACACCAACATCAAGACCTTCATCGGCCAAAAGGATCCCCACAGCAGTGGCAGCTATTCCAACCGCCAAAGGAGAGAAAGAACTGGAAGCACAAGTCATACAGCTCACAGACCAGGTATGAGTACGAAGAGTGATGAATGTTTCATTTGTCATAAATGTTCAATTGCTCAGGCATTCAAACATAATTTTCTTTATTTTCAAACTTATATGGTTCAGTTTGTACCCCTCATTTTTACAGAATCCATTATACAGTATCTCCAGTCCATCTTTTAGTTCACACAGTGTTTGTTACCACTTTAATACGTTAATATATTAATAATATAGACATTTAATCCCATATAACCAAGTAATACGAGCTTGTTTTCTTAGTTATAAATATAACAGAAGCTTGTCATGCCATGTCACAGATTTCACCTCCATGTGTAGGAAAATGCTGTTCATCATCCCTGTGCCAAGGTCTGAAGCCAATATACTCAAATGCGTCTGATTAGGGCTGGGCGATATGACGATATTAGACCGTCTTACGATCTCCAGAGCTGACGATCTGTCATTTTTGTGGGATCGTTTTATCACGGTACTTCTGCACAGTTGCCTCTTTTCACCGTCAGTGACGTAAACACTTACTGCTACGCAATGTCAGACGCTAATGCGAGCGTTTGGCAGCGAGCCGGTCCTCTACAGTGCGAATACACGACCAGACTCCTCAATCTAGAGCTTTTAAACCCAACGTTCTGTCTCTATTTCAGAGGTATTTATGTCAGTGTGTTTCCCCCGTAACGCTGCTGCTCTGCGTAGATCGCAGCGTGTGTTTATTTATTTACCTGGTGACACATGTGTGAAGAAACGAGTGTGTCCTTCGTCCTTACAGCTCTGTAGGCGCCGCATCTTCTCATTTGTTTAATTTAAATCCCAGGCCGTGTTCACAAATGCGCTGTTTATCCATGTCTTTGAAAATATAAGACATGTCCAACTTTGGTGAATTACTTGGTCAAGTAATAACTTATGGTAACTATCTGCTTCTGGATAGCCACAGTATGTTATCTCTTTATTAAGACTCTTATTGTGAAAGGGTCAGACGGCAACAGAGCGCTGTATCACAGCAACTTGACGTCATGAGAGAGACGTCTCAGAAAAGATGCCAAACAGCAACAGACACGAACAACAAGCCTTTACCAAACTTAGTGTTACTATTTTACTTTTATTGTCTGGAGTTTTATTCTGTTTTTTAATGTATAGAGTTAGTTTTCTGTAGTTCTAAGTCTAGTCTAAGTTACAAGTGTCTTTTTGCTTTGTTGATTATCACAAAGTTGAATAAATTAGTATATTAATTCAATATTGTTCTTCTTCAGTGTGTAATTTAAGTTATTTTAGTTACTGTAAAAAAGAATCGTGATAAAATCGAAATCGGGAGTTTATAATTCAAAAATCGTAATATTCTATTTTTGTCATATCGCCCACCCCTGGTCTGAGGTGGCTGTGGAGACGGTCCCGACTTTAGCTCACTCTTTCCGGCTAAACATTTGTTTATTGTTTTATCATTTGAATCCCCATTAGCTGTCATAACCTTGATAGCTACTCTTCCTGGAGTCCTTTATTTAATTCATTTATAAACTTTAAAAAAACAAGAAAGAAAAAAAAAATGTCAAGCTATTGTGTCACAAATACATATTCATAGAATAAAACAAATACATGACTCTTGTTGAAGAGACTACAGATAGCAGATGGTCAGATAGCATCGAGTCTTTTAAACGATTTTTAAAAGTAGCATTTGCAGAAGCTTCGTCAACAGCGGGTGAATATGTCCCTGAGCACTTGACGTTTTGATCAATGTTTGGACTGGTGTTGTTTAGCCCCATTTTTTATCCAACAGAAACAAGTAAACGAGGTTCTGTCTTGTAGACTATTGACCAGAACTCAATTCGAAATCATGACAGATTTGCTTGTCTTGCAAAGAAAGATTTGACCATTTATGTTGAACCAATCCTTAAAATGTTTTATGTAATGTTTTATTACTACTCTTTGCAACAACATTCGTCTGTATTGTGTGTACGGCACGCGGTCCTCCAGATTAGATGTAGTACTTGCAGCCAGAATCTGAAGAATGCTCTTTTAGTCGGTTACAGTCGTAACCTTGTGACAAAACTGATTTCTAAATAAATAAGTAATCAATTTAAATCTGCGTTGTTTGATTTTTGTTTTATCATCTAAAAATCTGACTCTTTGTTCCAGGTGAACACATTAAAGTTGGCATTGGAAGGAGTGGAAAAGGAACGGGATTACTACTTCGGTCGACTGCGAGCGGTGGAGCTGCTTTGCCAAGAACAAGGAGAAGAAAATGCCCCGTTTGTGGACCAGCTAATGGAGGTCCTGTACGCGGCAGATGACCAGGTGAGTCTACAGTGACCTCCACTAGAATTGGCAAAAATTGTAAAATCTAGGAAGGAGGATGGTTCCAGTGTCCCAAAGGTCTCCTGGAATCACTGCTGGAGGACTTCAGTATTTGATCTAAGGGTCAGAAAGTCTGCCAATGACAAACGACCTTGATGAACAGTGCAAATAATAGTGAAGGCCGTTGCTCTGGCATATTTCCCCAGATGCAGAATGTGCTTTAAAAAAAACATTTCAATCACATTTCAGTGGAAAAGTCATGAGTGCGGTTAGATAAACAATACCCTCTTTGTCCACTGTACCTCTAAATCCTAGCTTCTGCTTTCAAATTTCAGGAAAGAGGCGAGCTGGCAGAGGGAGACGGCCAAGACGAGGACCACCACGAGATCCCAGACGATCAGCAAGAAGAGCAAGATGAATACTGACTGTCACCCACAATCACACCATCTTTTGAATCTGTGAGAACTGTACAAGGACTTTTTTTATTTCCCTCATGGTTTTTTGTTATTATCTCAAAGACTGAGCACACAAAGCAATCTCAGTAGAAGCACCATCATCACGGTTTTGTACCTTCAACTCTTCAACAGTTCTGTGTTTCGGTAAATGCTGTGGCAAGCTCAGACCATCGCAAGATTTTAAGGGATTGCGTGGAGAAATTCAACTCCAGTCCAAGTTGTGATGAAACGCTGAAGTTTTAGATGGGATTTTTTATTTTTACCCACGTGTTAACCTTCACGTTTTTATTTGTTTTATTTCAAAGCCATCATAATTAGTTAGAAGAATGCAATACGTAAAGCTCATAAAAACTCTTATTTATGCTCCCTCCATACAGTACATTGCACTGATAGCTGATTCCAGTTCTGAACAATCTGTCCATTTTATCTGTATTTATTATTAAGCCTTAGGAATAGTGCAACTTTTAACAAACTAGCTTCTCCATGAAGGACATCAATGCAGTCATTGAACTATAGGACAACTAGTGACATGCCATCTGTGTATGAATAATGGCTTTCCTCACAATTGACAGAATTTCAAGTAATCTCTGTGCTTATTGTTACACATGCCCAGCAAAGTGGATATAAACTGTATATTGGTATACCATAACAATCATTATGGTTTATTTTTCTTATGATGCAGCATTTATAGTTGTTAAGCTAACCTCATCCCTTCATTGTTAAACTGGTTTTATGAGATAGTATATTGAATACATTGCCACATTTTTTGTCAGTGAGTACATACAGTAGTAGTATGCCCATTCTTAATATTGCAATTACAAATATTGAACAGGGCACTGCACCATAATGCTTTAGTTATAAACTATGTGTAAATGATAAGGAATGTAAACATGTATTGTCAATAATTAATGAATGGTATTTTTTTTTTATGTCCCACTCATGCATTCCCCAACATTGTGTTGCATGTTTGCATTTTATTTGTGAATAACTTGACTTGCTTTTTACTTATTTAATAATAAAAAAAAAAGTATGCTAAGTGAGCTTTTGTATGTACAACTTGCTGTTTGAATGATGTCGAGATTCGGATGGTTTTGCTGTAATAAAATGTTTGAGTTCGTTGGAGGATTTTTGTGTCTCTCCATTTTGACCAGTTTTGTCCCAGTTTAAGCAGAGCTAATAGGAGGATGGATACCGACTTATAATTCATTGTTGTAGGCTACTGTATTTAAGATTTGCAGTATGTGTAATGTATGCTGATGAAAGGACTCAAATTTGTTCAAATAAGACTGAGATTGTTATGCTTGGTGGTTGCATAATTGGTCGGTAGTAGGTCATTCTAACCACCAGATGGCGTTAATGCACTAAACTAGGCTAACTAGAATGGGCAGCTGGGTTAACTGTTCCTTAAAAAAATACAAAATAAATCAGGAACTCCATTCAATTAATTGAAAGAAATAGTTTTTTATTTTACCAGAATATTTGCACATGGGTACTAATCATTGAAGTAAATTAAATTGCTTTTTTTTTAATTGTCTGTAAGTTGTTTTTTTTTGGTACCTGTTGCGTTCAGAACTACTGGGAAATATACTTGTCCTGACGTTTATCGGATTCTGGCTTGGTACCATTGATAGTAGGTCTGGAAACTTTGATGCCAAACCATGGAGTGAAATATACATTTTATTACGTGGTACAATATTGATTGTTTCGAATTTTGTTAAACGCGCTTACGTTCATTTACGCAACATGAAAGTATGTCCCACACAAACAGCACGCCCCCTCCGGTGCTCGAGTTAGCGTTAGCATCCTGACCACCCTGACCTGTAGTACTCGCCAGTCAATGAGGAGCCGCGCTCCCTGAAATGTTGAATTAAAATTCAATTGCAGTTTGACAAACTTTACTTGGACAACGTTGCGTGGATGTGCACATCAATGCTAGAACTTAGTGTTGCATCATGTCCATGAGAAAGGTATGTGGAGGAGCTAACTTATTCGCTAACAAACGCTACTTGATTCCACAAAATGTACTGTACTACCTCGACATGTAAAATGCTAAGTATTGAGAGTGACCAACCATAACCATGGACGTAGCTGTAGAAAATGGAATACACAGTAAAAGTAAACTTTTCAGTGTGTACTACGTTGTGGCGCTGTTGCGAAATCTGTGCCTTGACCCAATCCTTTGATTAATTTTCTACAGAGGAAAAAATACTCCACGGATATTAAGTGTGTTTACTTCCCGGATGAAATCGACAACAGCGTTCAGAAAGGAGTAAAAGATAGTAGTCTTTCAGTGCTGTCCACAGTCAAGAGTTGGGAAAAGTGTGGAGAGAGTTTTCAGGACACTCCAATCACAAAGGTAAACATTAATCGATTATGGAACTACACATTGATCTTACATTTTTAAACCATGCATGCCATTTGTTACAGAAACCCAAATCATCAGGAAGGACTTTATCTGCCATCAGAAAACTGTCTCAGGCTCTTGCTTTAGGTGACAGTGTTCAATTTCAATGTATTGCAGACAAAGTAGACGGGGATCAGGCTTTTAATATGCATTATATATTTTTTATTTTTATTTTACACAGATTCATCCAGTGTTGAGCACAATGAAGAGCCAGTGCAGATTGCTTGGACTGACAGCGATCTGTCCGAGGATGAGACCAAAGGGCAGCATGTTTTGCAAGGTGCTCCTAAAAACAAGGCTTTGAAAGGTGCTCGGAAAACAGCTGCATTTCAGTCGTACACCAGTGCGCTACAGTTACTCACAGACAACAGTGGTAAATTATTTCAACACATCTGATTAAAATAGTCTCACAAGACTTATCTTAAAGATGTATGTTTTTTAGAGGAGACTCCCGTCATTGACTCTGACAGTGAAATAATCCAATCAGAGGAAGATGTGGACGCAGATAGTGGGCAGCACATTTCTGACTGCGATACAGAGGCTTCCAAGGAAAAGCGTGAAGAGGTTCCCCCTAACCCCACAAACGTGAGTGATGATTTTAATATTCAGGTTTACATTCACTTTCTTCTATGGCAAAGTATTTTGTTTTTGTTGTTTCAACAATACAACAATTTCAAGTGAAAGAGCCCGACTCTGGACACTCTCAGTAGTAGATAGGCAAAAATGTGGCGCTCTTTCCCTTCCCATTGGCTTGATATCTGCAGGAGTAGGGCTGGGTACCGTAAAAAGATTTCGATTGTGGTATTGTAACGATACTTGATTTTAGATACCGATAATTCTTTTGATACCCATACTAAAATATTTGTCATATAGAACCGGAAAACAATACAATAATGTGTGGGATATCTGCAAACTTACAATATTGGGTCCATCTCCAATGTCAAGAAATGTGTGAAAATTTTTTATTTTTTTTTACAAGAATGTGGAAAAGAAAAATCATTTATTTGAGCTGAAACAACAAAGTCACTTAATGCTGTCCCTGGACAAACAGCATCAAAACTTGGATCTAAAGATATACGTGTTTTTTTTTCTTTCTGTTCCTGCTTTTTCCGATACCAGTAGTACCTTTTTTCCTTAACGTGCCCAGCCAGCTAGGAGTTGGCCCATAATGCCACACGTCCACATCCAGCTCGTGTGCTCTGTCAAGATTTTAAATTGTCATAGAACCACTAGATGGGGCTGCAGACCTTTTACAACTTTCTTAAGAAACTGGCACAACTTTGGACCTAAAGTGACGGCTGAGTGTTATCAACAATTTGTCTGTTTTTGTTTTGTTTACCATGTTTTTGTTTTAGCTCATTTTTGTTGCTTTTATTACATGTCCTAATTTGCTAATGTGCTAAGCCTTCAGCTGTGGTTTGCTTCTAGAAGGTTCATTTATTTATTTTCTGTTAACCACTGGATGGAGCTTTTTAGCACCGAAGCAATTTGGTTGAAAGATTGTTCCAAGTTTCAAAGTTCACGTGTTGAGGTTGTGGTGACTAACTCCGGCACAGTTTGTCTCTATTACTCTCTAACGTAATACACTTGTTGCCACTTTGTAAGACTAATTACCTGGTCAGATTTAATTGTACACTGTTTCATGGCACAGACTTATTCAGCCTTTTTGTGGTGTATGAATCTCATCAGAAGTTGTTTGTCAAAGGCAGGGCAGGCATCAAGAGAATGTGGAAGGAGTGGTAAAAAGGTGCCGGACTCGGGTGCAAGTCCACACACAGCTCTGCACACTGCGGCCTGTAATCGATCACTTTCATTTAGTCCAATCAGAGACATGACTGTCTTTTATTAACGGATGATTGACAGGGGTTTGACACAATGCCAACCTTTCTGCTACATGCTCCTATTTGTTATGATTTTATTTGAACGCACGTTATGTAAGTAGACGTTATATTTCGAGTTTTGCGGGCAGCGCGAGAGGAAACCAGTGACAGATTGGCATCACTCCATAGAACCACTTACTTCCCTTTGTCATACTTAAATTTGCTGTGATCAGCACTCTGGGGTTTACAAAGACTTCACATGACATTGTAACATCAGACTTGTGGTCATTCGCTTCATAAAAAGAACAAGCTTAAATAATAATAATATAAGCAAGGAACCATGTAGACAACAAGAATACTATAAAAACCATAAAAAAGGCTGTATTTTCTAATAAATAAATGTTTGAAATGGAGCAGAAGTCTGAACATATACTTTAAAGTCCTCTCTTTCAAAAAAAACAAATGACTGCAACTTATTTTTTAGAATAACAGATCTGGTGGTAGTTGGAGCAAAGGTAAAAGTAGAGTTACCTCTTCAACAACACTTTACAGTATCTTTACACATTATTTTTCTGATACATTTTTTGTATTATGTTGCACTCATAATAATCATGTACATCTTGACTATTTGTAAAATACCTACACTTAACACCACACAATTCCACTTTAAAATGTAAATCTACAAAGTTTTGGAGGAAAAAAAACTAAACTTCTCGTCAAATGCTAGTGGTTTATCCATATAGTAGAGTTGCTGACGTCTATTTCAGTAGAATACTATCAGTCAAAATGTCCTGCTTGGAATGCTAACCTCCTGCCAGTTGCAAATAAAACCGGATCAGAGTAGTAGAGTTTATTACTGCGGAGGCAAACTGACTCACAATGACTGCGTAGTGTTGTTGTTGTAGCGCAGATGACGGATAGGTGGCGCTATGCAGAAAATTACTCCTCGCTATCAGCGGAGGGTCAAGCCGGGTCTATGTTATTAACAGGACGGGAGAATCAACACCTTTTTTTTTTTTTATTACCGTTGGTGTTGGTGTGTTTAGTTCGAGTTGGTGCTTACAATGCTTCAGTGCTGCTGAAAACATTTTTGAGAGTGGGCCAGGGACACTGTGTTCCTTTTTTTTTTTCTCTCTCTCTCTCTCTCTCTCTCTCCCGCTGGTTGGGAATGTGACGTCTGCTGGCGTGTAGCCGAGCAGGGTCAAGTTGATTCAAATAGGAGAGTGAGTCGACTGACACAGATGCCGATCATGTCTGCACATGACGGGAACTCGGCGCTCTCTCTCTCTCTTGTCCATGAGTGCACATATTCCCTGTGGTGTGCTGCAGTGAAACAGCAGGAAAAAAAAAATACATTGTTGCGATATCTGCGAAGTTAATCACACTTTGCCCCGGGACTTTTTCTATTTGAAGTCATAAATACTAGTTTAATGGTGTTTTGTTTGTCAATGTGAAGTCTTTTAAATATATCAGTTTATAATAGTTTTATTGTATTTCTGTTCACAACAATAGACAATAAAGAAGTTACACAGCATTTTTGCAGAGATTTAGTTGATAAATATGTGCTCAAACTTCAACATATCTCTATAACTTCTTTGGTGATTCGCAGCCGCTGGAGCTTGAAATCTCTGGGTACGAGTCCGGCGACGCTCCGGACACGCCGCTCCCCTTCAGCACAATGGACTCACGCGAGGGCAGGCAGAGGTCAGTGAGCCACTGGGTCAGGTCTGCCCAGGCGCTACTGCAGACGCCTCAGAAAGGCACCAGCAAGAAGCAGCAGCACAAGACCCCCGAGGACTCCGCCACCAAGAAGAGGAAGTTTCAGAGGTCGGGATACAGCAAAGTTTGCACCCGTTTAAATTATTTGTATTTTACCATAGCAGTCAGATATTAAAGTTATATGTACATTTAATTTCTATTGGTAAAAATATTACAGCATTTACAAGCAAGGCAAGAGGGAGCGTGTACATTTTTTAATTAGTTGTGGTTATAAGTCATTCCTAATCTGTATTTCTAATGTCCAAATCCTTCACAGGGAGGAGTTTATAAGCACGTTTCACTACTGTAAACAACAACCACTTGCCTGGTACAAAGTTTATGGTCTCCCACAAGTATAGGGCCTTCGACCAGGACAATTCCATTGATATTTCAGAATCTCATTTTCAGGTGACTCCTGACCTCAGACCTCAGATATTGTACATTTTTTATTGGTAGGTAACCCTGGAACACCCAGAGAAAACTATTGAATCCACATATTTTTCCTTTCTGTGATCAATCTCAACATTCAGTTTCATTTTTATCAGATTCATCATCAAGAGATTCTTTTACTCTTATTTTTTTGAATGAACTTAAAGGGACATTTAAGGATTTTTGACATAGGGCCTCATTTCCTAGTTATCCAGAGTGTTGTTGATGTCTGGAGATATTTTTTTCTTAAATTCATGCAGTTCTTATATTTGAAGAGTCTAGTGGCGCTAGGCTAGGGCAAGGCTAAAGCATTTCTATGGTATCAGTTAGCCTGCATTAAAAACAGTCTGACCCACTCCTCAGTGCACCTAAGGTAAATCACTTATAACGCCAGACTACCCATATAAATGTCTGTGTTAATGGAAATATAACTGACCTTGTATCACATGAATTACTGCATTTTGAGGGATTATTTTTGAAACTCTAGCGCCACTAGACTCTTCAAATATAAGAACTGCATGAATTTAAGAAAAAAATATCTCCAGACATCAACAACACTCTGGATAATTAGTAAATTACGCCCAATGTCAAAAATCCTGAAATATCCCTTTTAAACGTAAAAAAAAGGGTATACGTTTTGAACAAACGTCCACTCAACACACAATGAGAATTATTTCCACTTCAGAATCATGCAACGCATCAACAATGTCCATTGTCCTCTAATCAAGGTGCTGTTACTGCCACAAAGACTGACCAGATTTGAGATCGCAATTTCAAATCTATTTCCATTCATCACACAGCCCTAGGTGTGTGTGCTTATTAATTGCATTCATGTCCTGTGACACAGAAAGGCACATCGTTTTTTTACATTAGCATTTTACGTGTCAACGCACAGGAATTAATTGAAATGTATGAACTCCATGAATGATCTTGCCTAACGACAGTAGACAGTCTGACAGCACCAACGACAAAACTCAAAGTATTTCCACAGTGTCGCGTTGTTAAAAGGGACACCTGCTCTCCTCGTGTGGGCACCAAATGTCATCGACTTACGTACAGCCCCCCACGATGGAGTCGACTATCCACAATCTGATCTAAACTTGCTTTTCAACTATGAACTCCAAACACTGAATTTTGTGCATTGATCTCCTCTCTGTGCTCCACAGCGGGGGCTTAGCAGAGAGGCTTCACCGGCTCCAGTGCAGGCAGAGATCGGCCGTGAGCTTCTGGAGGCACAAATCTGTGTCCGAAAACTCAACAGCAGGTGATCTATAAGTATAAACTCGAACCATTTAGCATTTTTACAAACATCGGTATGAAGTTTTGGAAAGTGAAGAGCCGCCTTGTTCCATGCCAGAGGTCACAATGATAAGTTGCTGACTGCGGTTGTAACCAGTTGAGCTATAGGCGACAGGAAGCAGATCACCTACGTCTGTGGTTTACCGTAGTGCTCTTTTTACTCCTGAAACTAGGACTGACACTTTTGAACAATATTCTTTCTATGAGAACAAAGGCCCCTGATTTTGATGTTGATTAATCAGCCTAATCACGCATTAGAAAGCATTTGTTTGTTTTTTTTGCTGTCATCTTTTTAAGAGTGTGACGCAACCTCGCTCTCGTAATCTGCAAATAGCACCGTTATTAAAGGTCACACACGCTGACACTACTATATTTGCTCTATTATGATTTTGCAACTTGAATTCGTAGAAGAAATTGATGCAATAACGATGACGTAATGTTTGTAAACGCGAGGCCACTCTGCAGCTTTTAAATGAATTATCAAATGAATAATACAGTGGTTTATACTTTTTATACTTTAGCAATGTGTTCAAAATAATAGATTTTGAGCTTGAAAGTGCAGTAATCAGCCGCTCTCCAGCTTAATCTTCTTGCTGACTTTTTCTTTTTTTTATACATAGACCAAATTGTTCACTTTCAAACTACTGGCGAGTGTTCCAAGTTATGCAGCATCGTTGGAATAGTTTATTTTAAAGTTCATAAGCTTTAGCCCTTTCTTATAAGCTCCTAATAACTACATTTCTATACAAGTTTAATGAGTCATGTAGAATCCCCTAATGATTATGTTTATGAACACATTGGACACAATCTGCTAAAAATATGGTCAAATATATCAGTATTAGGAGAACTGTGTGGGGTGCAGAGTTAGATGAATAGACTTATGAAATACATACACTTTTTTCACGGGCATTCATGTTGAAAAAACTATAGAAATACAAGTTTAATACCTCGTAAATAATGATTTATAATACCATTTTTAAATGTCCCCTCCGGGGCCTTTGGGTATTGTCAACATGTGCAATTTGGAGTTGCATTGAGTACATGCCTGGTACAAATATAAAAAAAACAGTACATAGCCAAATTGGGTCCTTATCACATTTTGATTTATTGCTTTGGGGTATTGTCTTGAGTTGCTCATCTCAGACTTTACAGTGTGCGCCAAAAGCATCGACAGCAACACAATATATATCCAAGTCTTTTGCATAAAACTGAGACTCGACTTTGTTTGACTTCCAACTTTCTGAAACTGAAAGAAATACTCTCCTAGAACATAATGAGCTCCACTGGGAGCAAAAGCACATGGTTACAATCTGCATTTAAACACACAAACGCACAAAAACATGGAAAACTACATTGTTAAAGCACAACACATTGGGCTAAATTGACACTTTTTGAGCTTTAAAAGAGATTGTCTGTAAATGTAAATATATTACAAAGGTAATTGAATGCATGTAATAAATGCTTTCTGCGCCTTCATCTTGATGTTAATCAAGTCTCTTCCTTTGCTGATCTCAGCACCAGTCTCACAGGATTACACGTAAACCAATGAGACGAGCTTTCCTGTGCACAGGGAATGTGGAGGGGCTTTCAGATCCAATCAGGTGGGGAGGGAGAGGGACCTATATCATTTACTTTTAAATTGTCTCTCCTAATTTTGCAGTCTTACAGACCTCCATTTTAACCATGCTATAATGCACCCTCATGAAAAAGCAGACCATTTATTGTGTTTATTTATTTCAACTTTTGAATAAGCCTGTATTATTTTCTCCATGTATATGTCTCAAAAGCTCTAAACACTCCACGTTCCACCTGCTGATGCCCTAAAGTGATGCCTGGTTCTCCATGAAGTGCCCCTCCCCTTACTGCTTTACTCCACCTCATGCACCCTCTGGTTAATCTGGCCAGCTACTACTTTCTGTTCAAAAGCAGGATTGTCTAGGACCCTGCTTGCGGCCAAACCCGGAACCAATACGTTCTTTTATTGCTCCAATCACAAATGCAAATCTGTAACATGAAACACACTCAAACTCTTTCAAATTCCATTTGATTCAGAAAAAAAACTTTATAACTTGTCTCACCTGTAATTACAAGAGTCAAGTAGTTTGTTGATTTTCCAGAAGATAGATCTGTTTTTCAATCCTGTGATTTTTATGAGTTATTTTTTATGTTTTCACAGTCTTGAAGTTGATCAAAATGATGATTGGCCAGTGTCATAGACTTTATAGGAGATCGGAATAGGCTATAAATCCAATGGCTAATCCTATCGAAAAACGTGATCTGTGACAGCCTTCAAAATGTCATATTCTTTGGGCCATTATTTAACTTAATTCAAGAAACAAGAAATGCTAAGGTGTCCAAAGGTCTAAAAAAAGGTCTGATCCAAACGCGACAGAGGTCCTTTAACATCCGTGTGTGTGCGCAGTGGACCGGCCTGGGGTGCTGGTGCTGGAGGTCCAGGAGGTCCAGGAGGAGTGCAGCATGCGACTGGTGCGATGTGAGCCCAGCACCCCCCCCATATCCCCCACTGAGGGCCACCAGGACGAGCAGGCCTCCTCTGAAGACAGGGCCCCATTACTGGTGTTATTCAACAAGGAGACGGCGGCCCAGCTCAACCCACTCCCAAAAGACATCATCCACATCTACCCGCCGTGGTAAGAGGAGAAAAGCCTGCGAGTTATAGATATAGTTGTTCAATAGTTTGGTTCTAAGCTTTCCTGAAAACAACCCTTTAATTTATTTGAAGTTTGGTATCCCATTCTAATGATATATTTTTAAATGAACTTGTAGATAAGGGATTATTAATACAGCTCGTCCTCCCTGAGCTATTCAAAAATGTCTTCAACTCCCTTCCCTCTCTGCACATTGAGGCAGGTTTGGACAGCTTCGTCATCTCTATTCGTCTTGTTTTGGTAATTCAGACACCCTGACTAATTTATGTAGATAAGACGTAATGTAAGGGAATGGATTTATTGACTTTCAGGGAACAGCGCCACAAAACGTTACTGACTCACTCTTACATTTTATGCATTTAGATACAAGGAGAATGATCAACAGCATCACTAGGGTCATATTGGGTTCACCAGATAAGAGGCCGATAGTCAAATAAAGGGAGTTCCCTGAGTGTTAAATTACAGTAGATGCCAATGACTTTGAAAATCACAGACCTGCAGCCCAAATGTTAAACACGTGAAAAGGGCTGAAAATGTGTCTCCATAAGTGTTCCAAAAAGACCTGCTTTACTCTTTCAGGGCAATTGAACTCAGGAATAATAATTACGCGTGTTCGTCAGCGTTTGCTTATTGCTCAGCAGCGGTGCAGCCCTGGGTGTGGGGGATGCATGTTCAAACAGAGCAGCGAGGCGAGGGGCTTGGGGGCGTGTTGTTTTGAAGCAGCAGCAGATGAGTCCAGCTGTTTGGAGTTTGACTGGAGTCAGCTCCGGCGTATCCAAGAAGAGAGCATGGGCCTCCTCAGCGCTCCGACGTCACCAGCAGCTCCAGGGAATGCTTCACATTCTTCTTCCTGGCAGTTGTTAGGTCATTTCCAGCAATCCGCGGGAAAAACACAGAGGGATCATTTTCTGGAGTATTTGGGCTCTGGCCTGCGCGGAGCAGGCCAGAGCAGATAGATTGGAAACACATGGCAGTGGACAGCATCTGGGAAGAGCGTCCTCTCGTGCTTGTTATGTTTTGTGCTGCGAAAAAAACCTACTCACAAGAAACACAGCCTTGTTCACTGTATGCTAAACAAACCCAGTGCACACGTATTCCATACACCATCGCTCCCCAGTAAAGCCCATAAGCGTATTAGTGTAATGACCAAGAAGTACTTTGGAGATCACAATATCACCATTCACTAATAGTGCCACCCATGAGGTCTGCTGAGACTTCTGATGAGACAGAACTGATACGTAAAAACCCCAGTTCTTCTTCATGGTTCAGATGATGTTTCCATTGTTATCTTTGGAGAAGATCAGGTAGTTTCATAAACCTGACCACGATGCACTCGAGCTCAAACGTCATTTGGGGAATTTTGATGCAAGTCTGGGGCACCCTCACAAAGCAGTCGGCATGAAGAAACCGACATAAACATATTAGAGGTTGACCAATATATCGGCCAGCCGATAAATCAGGCCGATGAGCTATCGACCGATAAAAGGCTGATATCTCCGGAACAGAAAGTGATATTTTTTGGCTTTGGAAAGAGCTCAGTTAGAGCCTTAAAATGAGCTCTCCCCTCCTTGTCTTTAAAGCAAGCTCCCGCTGAAGTACTGACTAAACAGAAATGTCCTGAATAAATTAGCCCTACGCCCCTCATACAGCGCCCCCTGCTGTCACACCGACACATTTTACAGCATCATACACAGGATTATAGATGAGACATTTAAAAAATCGGCCATAAATATCGGTGATGCATCTGCATCGGCCAATCAAAATCCCCCAAAATTGGCTTTCGTCTTAGAAAAACCCATATCGGTCGAGCTCTCAGACAAATATTGAATCAACATCTCAAGGCATCGGCTCGACAATGGGTTTGCCAAGAGCGCACGTCTGACTCGATTCACATTGTTTAATGCAGATTTGGAAAATGCTATTTGGACGTATACAAACAACTGACCTCGAGGAGAAAAAAAATACATTTCCAAATGAGTACCTAAATGACGTGTCCTTCCTATAAAGCAGAAATATAAACACTGGTCTGGGTTTTTATTATCTAGTTATTAATTAGCAAAAACCAAATGGATTGATGAAATTTTGCATATTTTATTTTAAAATAATAACATGGCAATTATTTAACCAGCGTGAAAACTATAAAAGGTAAGAAAGTCTAAAGATATGAGTAAAGGAAATTGTTTTTTAAAACCTCTCTTACGCAACGTGCTCTACTGTAGTATAATAGCACACTTTCTGAGCTTGTTTGCGTCAAGTAAAATTCCTTGTTTCCGGCGTGACACCTGAGGGGTTTAACTTCCCCCATAATTCCTGGTGTGAGTAGGCTGGCTCCTCCCACCGCCCACGCTGTGTTGTGAGTGGGTTTATCAATTAGGCGGAAGTACTTGTATGGATTATTCTCTTGCGGGCTGTGACGCCAGCAGCACCGGCCACTCCCTGTACCTGCGATGACGCCGGCCCACTCACCTGCTCGCTATGGGGTCATAACTTCCTGTACCTGTCCTCCACATGCCTCTCTGAACACAGTGTTCTGCACCAATGATATTTAACTATAGCCGGACTGATTACTCGTCTCTCCGCAGATGAGTTGATAAAGTGTCCTGACAGGCCCATTTGCGTATTTGGGATTTTTTAAACCACCCAAATCCAGTTCAGTTTAGCTCTTGATGCAAGACACTGCAGGGCAGAATTGTTCTTTTTTGTGAGGTGTAGGGCAGTGCGTCTCAAACTTGTGGGACTTGTGGGAATTTTCCGGTGGTAGTTCTGCTATACCGGTGTCTGTTTTATTATTTTACCAAAAGGCTGAAGAACTCTTGGTATGTCAGCAGAATAACCTGAGCATTTTAAACCTGACTGGCTTTACCTATTATTCAGATTTTGTCCCTGAAATTAAACGGGAAATCTTAACCATAACCATAATTAATCGATACAGCTGGACATTTCTTGATTTAGACAATTCCCCTCTTCACAGGGCCAGGGTTCTTGACTAAATTCCCCCAGGTTTCTACGTCTAAATTGGAAATTAATATATATTGTATCTGTACATTTTTTGTTCCATTCACCTGCAGTCTCTTTTCTTGCGTGTTCAGTTTGTTAATTTTTGTGGATGTTCGTAAATAAATCCATGCGACATATATAGAGTTTTGTGGTTAATGCTTGACCCTTTAAAGCCTCATATACTACCGGCCTGATTAATATGTAACCTGTGATAATCCAAGTGACGCCAATATAGCCGTCGTTTTTAGTACATCGACTAAAACCAACTAAACTAAGGTTTGAGGTAAAATGTTGACCTTTTTATTTCTCTCTGTGAAATGAAAGGGCTGCACAATTAATCACAATCCAAATTGCACGTATTTAGGCAAACTACTAAATATTCAGTCTATACGAGAGCTTTTTATATACGAAACACTCTCTTGAACGCACATTAGGGTTGGGTTTAATTTGTATAAGCTTACTGAAATGGCAAAAGATGATTTGATATTCTACAAAAATGCGGAAATGCCGTTTTGCTTATGTTCCAGCTGCTAGATCCGAAATAACTCGTCATTGATTTGTCTCTAACCTGAAAACCTGCCATGTTGGTAAGCTGTTTAAGTCAGACAAGATAATGGTTCATTGATTGACGAGCTGAGTCATCCTCCTGTCCTGAGCAAAATAAACAATACAGTTTGTACCGGCTTTGGCAGGTTTATACTGTGGTTGGTGTTAGTCACGTCCCAACACAATCTGCACAGTGTAGTCATCAGAAGAGTGTTCAGGACGTGGGACGGTGCAATTGCAATATCTTTTTATTATGCAGAATGAACATTGTTGTAATGCATGTGATGAACGGTGATGATCTGAAAGTACAAGCTGAAGTATTTTTACTATGTAGCCCATAATTTATGTACTTATTTAGCACAGCGCTTAGTTATGAAAGCTATTTTAAATATTGAGGACACTTTTAGTAAATTAATGCAAAGACAACATTTAGATTAAAGGTAACGTATGCGCCATTTTTTTTTATTTCTATGGATTAAAAGCTACAGCTACAAGATTGACTTCAGCCTTAACTCAAGTTGATCTTAACTGTTATTTGCTTATTGTGCTTTATTGAATGATGATATAAGACTCAACGCTTTGCCTGCGGGTTTATGTTACGCATAAACCAAATACTTCTCTCTATAGAGTTTGCGCTATGTTTTCCGCTTGTCAAATAGCTAAGGCATGTGTTCCCCTCCATAGGTAATAATAACATAGTGTTTAAAAGGCCATCATTCACCTATCTACGTCGGAGGCGCGCTGCGACTTGTCCGGTAGTTCGCGTAGTAGTGCATTTGGCCGTGAGTCAGTGATAAACCATCATTGTGAGTCGATGTCACATGTGGGAAAGATTTAAGCTTTACGCACACTCACCACCACAAAAGGGACCTGCCATGCAATTAACAGCCTGTGTTTTGAGCTCTTTTTACCGTGAGATCTGGCACAAACAGTCCTGAATTCCAGAAATGCAAGTTCTTTGGAATAGCTTGTGCCCCGCCGCATAAGTGCGTAATTCAATCCCGTAACACTAAATAAAGGCAAACCAAAAGATCATCTAAGGTCGGACTCGGGTTGCACAAATGTTTGGGTCTTTGCAGCAAACTGGGGGCTCCTTCTGTGGGCGTCCGACTATTTTCCGCACGTGATGTCAGGTTTGGAAAATGTCTAAATTTGAGCCGAGCAGAGCTGCAGTGTTACCTTTTGTGGTGAAACCTGTATCTATCATCAATACATTGAGATGGAGGAGGAACCGCTCGGTGGTTCTTGTTGCGGAGGTGGAACGCATTTTATCTGAGCTTGACATTATAACTGCCAGCCGCCTTCTTCCATTTACTGTAAAAAGAAAATAACCATTCCTTGAAGTGTTTTGGCTTTATCAATGATATACACGCTTTGTCACACACACTGATTAAAGAACCTATATTAAAACGGCATTGATCGTGTACATTTTACAATCTGAATTTTTTTTTACAAATTATTCGACTGCTCAAGATTTCAAACTCGCCTGGAGTGCCCTCTACAGGCAGAGGACATGACACATCAAAACATTGAAAACGAGCTTTCTGGCCAACATGGCTAACGGCATGTTGCACATCAATGGCGCCGTGATGAACACACTTTGAGTGCAGAACGGCTCAGAACAGGCTTGGTGAAGAATTATAGGCTTTAAAAATGTGAAGGACAGCTTTGTGTCCCATCTATGACTCAACTAAATCCAGGAAATGCAGAATGTAGAGCTTCAACCGTAGAAAGAACAATCAAAGTGAACGGGACTCGCAACTTTTTAAAACAGTTTTTCTCCCTGTGCCAGCAGAAGATCAATACAAGTGTTTTGGGTGCGCAGGATACTCGTTTTACATACAAACTAATTTTTTTAAGTTATAAAACATGAAATGCCAATGCTTGGGTATCAAAAAAAGTTCAAGAGGCCCGAAAAGTGCGGACTGCCATAGTTGCAAATAAAAAAACATCTGCAATAGGTCACAAAAACAAATGCACTCTAAAACAAGAAAATACAATATGGTAGTCCATCTTTTTAGAAGTGTTTCATCATCAGCAAAGTGACAACATTTTCCATATTTTGACACAGGCAAAGTCTATCTGTGGAAGGCTCCGACTGTGACATTATCCTGAACACTCACTTCAGCCAGAAAGTCTCCTCGTCGTCTAAATCATCCGTCGCTTCTTTGCCGAGTCCAAGTGCACAGAAGCGCACGCCATATTCACTGGAGAAGGTGTTTGGGCTTCTGGAAATGTGCGCCACAACTGAGGATCACAGTAGTAAACCGGTAAAATCTTTTATGTGTGTTTTGTATTGTGGCGATACTTTTTGTCATAAGTCATGTAAAAATAGGCTGGAGTGACAGGAAGTTGTGCAGGTTGGTAAAAGTGCTCAAGTTTTACTGCGCACCTGCTGGAGTATCACTATATCATTTGTTGCTATATTTTGTTGAGGGACTGACATTGCGTGGAACTGCAGTTTAGTCATAGCTAAAAGTGCAGCCGGTGGTTCTTTTTGAAAACGTATGCTCCTCGTTTAATAGGCGTACTGTGCACGGAATGTTTTTTGGCTAACTTCCTGTCAACATTTTAACGTAAATTCAAAATGAAGCTAGATTTGAAAAACAGGACAAAAACTTGAATAACGTCAAGCTGAGTGTGTTTCATAAAAATGATTTCCGATTGTGGAGCTATTTTAAAATTTGTTAGCATCATATTAACATTAGCCTTTAGCTTCAAGGATAAAACACTTTACAACAGTCACCGACGTCTCTTTTAGGTGAAGTATTTACACCCTCATGTAAGTAATTATCCAACAGCTGCCTGTTTTCTTACACATACTTATATATACATATAAGTATGTATGTGTGTATGTATGTATGTGTATGTATATATATATATATATTCATATGTATATATATGTGTGTGTGTGTGTATGTATATGTGTGTGTCTGTGTGTGTCTGTATATATGGTTTATGGAGCCAATTGACCTGACTACTCACCAGCACTACGAGAACCTAAGGGGATTAGCAGGACTATGCTACGGTCCTCATAAACCAAGATTTTGTATTTTCATTTTTAGCATATAAAGAGCATAATTTCATTGTTTTTCTGAAGTCCTTTTAATGCTCAATGATACTATATCATGCACATATCAAGTTTTTTTAAATTCTTGGCTTTTAAAGACCATAAATTCAAAGTTTATTTGACGTCCATATAATACCCCAACCTGACTTCTTGTGTATGGAGTGTATGATGTGCTCCCCCTACCCTACTCTGGCGGTATTGAAGGCTCCATTGTGATTGGTTCTTTATGGGGACACGTGCGGGATATGTGTCCGGGCATGTTGAGTGATTTCGGAAGACATCTAATGGTAATGCGAAGAAGAAGGACCAAGAGAAAGTTCACTCCAAAGAAGACAAGAAAATATATTGGTAAGTATCTAGTCCTTGTTAAATATACGTTATCAAGTATTTTCTGAATGGAACTTAGCCCCGGCCTGGAGGATTTATCCCCGGGCTGGATGATTTGGGGACCGGGCTATTGGGTTTTGGAGCTGGCTGTGGAACTTAGCCCCAGCCTTGGTGAGTTTTCCCCGGCCTGGATGAGTTGGGGGGTGTAGTCCGAGGAGGGGTGCTTAAGAGTGGGTCCGAGATGTGGGCTGTGTGTCCCCGGAGGTCCAGAGGAGTCAGGGGGGCGAGGGTGTGCATGTAGGCCGGGGTAGGAGTGCCCTGAGCCGGTTAGTGTTAGTGGAGGAGAGGGTGGGTCATTGTGGTGGATGTTGGTGCGGGGCTGGTAGCTTTAGGAGCAGGCTGGTCAGAGGAGGTCCAGAGGAGTCAGGGGGCCGAGGGTGTGCATGTAGGCCGGGGTTGGAGTGCCCTGAGCCGGGTAGTGTTAGTGGAGGAGAGGGTGGGTCATTGTGGTGGATGTTGGTGCGGGGCTGGTAGCTTTAGGAGCAGGCTGGTCAGAGGAGGTCCAGAGGAGTCAGGGGGCCGAGGGTGTGCATGTAGGCCGAGGTGGGAGTGCCCTGAGCCGGGTAGTGTTAGTGGAGGAGAGGGTGGGTCATTGTGGTGTATGTTGGTGCGGGGCTGGTAGCTTTAGGAGCAGGCTGGTCAGAGGAGGTCCAGAGGAGTCAGGGGGGCGAGGGTGTGCATGTAGGCCGGGGTGGGAGTGCCCTGAGCCGGGTAGTGTTAGTGGAGGAGAGGGTGGGTGATTGTGGTGGATGTTGGTGCGGGGCTGGTAGCTTTAGGAGCAGGCTGGTCAGAGGAGGTCCAGAGGAGTCAGGGGGCTGAGGGTGTGCATGTAGGCCGAGGTGGGAGTGCCCTGAGCCGGGTAGTGTTAGTGGAGGAGAGGGTGGGTCATTGTGGTGGATGTTGGTGCGGGGCTGGTAGCTTTAGGAGCAGGCTGGTCAGAGGAGTCAGGGGGCTGAGGGTGTGCATGTAGGCCGAGGTGGGAGTGCCCTGAGCCGGGTAGTGTTAGTGGAGGAGAGGGTGGGTCATTGTGGTGGATGTTGGTGCGGGGCTGGTAGCTTTAGGAGCAGGCTGGTCCAGAGGAGGTCCAGAGGAGTCAGGGGGCCGAGGGTGTGCATGTAGGCTGTGGTGGGAGTGCCCTGAGCCGGGTAGTGTTAGTGGAGGAGAGGGTGGGTCATTGTGGTGGATGTTGGTGCGGGGCTGGTAGCTTTAGGAGCAGGCTGGTCAGAGGAGGTCCAGAGGAGTCAGGGGGCTGAGGGTGTGCATGTAGGCCGAGGTGGGAGTGCCCTGAGCCGGGTAGTGTTAGTGGAGGAGAGGGTGGGTCATTGTGGTGGATGTTGGTGCGGGGCTGGTAGCTTTAGGAGCAGGCTGGTCCAGAGGAGGTCCAGAGGAGTCAGGGGGCCGAGGGTGTGCATGTAGGCTGTGGTGGGAGTGCCCTGAGTCGGGTAGTGTTAGTGGAGGAGAGGGTGGGTCATTGTGGTGGATGTTGGTGCGGGGCTGGTAGCTTTAGGAGCAGGCTGGTCAGAGGAGGTCCAGAGGAGTCAGGGGGGCGAGGGTGTGCATGTAGGCCGGGGTGGGAGTGCCCTGAGCCGGGTAGTGTTAGTGGAGGAGAGGGTGGGTGATTGTGGTGGATGTTGGTGCGGGGCTGGTAGCTTTAGGAGCAGGCTGGTCAGAGGAGGTCCAGAGGAGTGAGGGGGCTGAGGTTGTGCATGTAGGCCGAGGTGGGAGTGCCCTGAGCCGGGTAGTGTTAGTGGAGGAGAGGGTGGGTCATTGTGGTGGATGTTGGTGCGGGGCTGGTAGCTTTAGGAGCAGGCTGGTCCAGAGGAGGTCCAGAGGAGTCAGGGGGCCGAGGGTGTGCATGTAGGCTGTGGTGGGAGTGCCCTGAGCCGGGTAGTGTTAGTGGAGGAGAGGGTGGGTCATTGTGGTGGATGTTGGTGCGGGGCTGGTAGCTTTAGGAGCAGGCTGGTCCAGAGGAGGTCCAGAGGAGTCAGGGGGGCGAGGGTGTGCATGTAGGCCGGGGTGGGAGTGCCCTGAGCCGGGTAGTGTTAGTGGAGGAGAGGGTGGGTCATTGTGGTGGATGTTGGTGCGGGGCTGGTAGCTTTAGGAGCAGGCTGGTCCAGAGGAGGTCCAGAGGAGTCAGGGGGCTGAGGGTGTGCATGTAGGCCGAGGTGGGAGTGCCCTGAGCCGGGTAGTGTTAGTGGAGGAGAGGGTGGGTCATTGTGGTGGATGTTGGTGCGGGGCTGGTAGCTTTAGGAGCAGGCTGGTCCAGAGGAGGTCCAGAGGAGTCAGGGGGCCGAGGGTGTGCATGTAGGCTGTGGTGGGAGTGCCCTGAGCCGGGTAGTGTTAGTGGAGGAGAGGGTGGGTCATTGTGGTGGATGTTGGTGCGGGGCTGGTAGCTTTAGGAGCAGGCTGGTTCAGAGGAGGTCCAGAGGAGTCAGGGGGCCGAGGGTGTGCATGTAGGCCGGGGTTGGAGTGCCCTGAGCCGGGTAGTGTTAGTGGAGGAGAGGGTGGGTCATTGTGGTGGATGTTGGTGCGGGGCTGGTAGCTTTAGGAGCAGGCTGGTCCAGAGGAGTCAGGGGGCCGAGGGTGTGCAGGTAGGCCGAGGTGGGAGTGCCCTGAGCCGGGTAGTGTTAGTGGAGGAGTGGGTGGGTGGTTGTGGTGGGTGTTTGGTGTTGGCCTGGGTGGTTCTTTGTAGGTTCAAGTATTGTCTGTTTATCTTTCAGAGTGACACTGGGAAGGACCAAAGGCAGGAGATGGCACAAGAAAAAAACAACCCAGACTCAGACCCAGACTATGTGGGTGATGAAGATTTAGATGAGCTCCCCCATCCAAATATATGGCTGACACAAAAGTCGGATACAAGTCTTGCTCCTGCTTCTAGTGCACCAGGAACCAGCCAGCAAGGTAGTTCTTCATACACCTCAGAGTTGCATTCAGAGAATGGTCCACAAAGAGGAGACCCACAGCGGACAAGTTCCATAAATTACTGCTTTGTCTGCGGTAAGCCCCAGAAGAAAATATCGAGACATCTTAAAACACACAAGACCAATGCAGAGATTGTACAAGTCTTTTCCCTTACTGATGTCAAGGAGCGCAACAAACGGATTGAAAAAATTGGGGATCTTAGCCCCAGCCTTGGTGAGTTTTCCCAGGCCTGGTGGCTTTAGGAGCGGGCTGATTGAATTGAATCCCCCTTTTGTTTTTAGATGAAATTCCCATCAGTGCAGATGAGGCCGAAGAGGAGAGTCACAGTGACTCGGGGGACTCTGCTGAGAAACAAGCGGCAACTGTGGTTATAGATGATGACCCGATCGACATAGCTGATGGAGATACCTCTGATTTTGAAGGCAAGTTCTTCTGTTTACTCCTGTAGTAGTCTTGCTCTGACTTATTCACATTGTTTTGTTTAAATTAATTCCTAATTTTCCTTTTCAGAGGCAGCACAGAGGCCTGCAAAGCAACCTGGACCAAAACGCAGAGTGACAAAAAGAGCATGGTCAAAGACTGAAGAAGCAGCTGTAATGCGGCATTTTAAAAAACACATCAAGAGAGGAAAACTGGCCACAAAAAATGAAGTAACTCAGTGTAAGCAAGCAGAAATGGCCTTAAGTCAGAGAACACTGCAGAATATAAGAGACTTTGTGAGAAATCGTGGACTAGCACGTAAAAGACAACTAAAGGTAAAAGATGGATAAGCATGGAGTGTATGTATGAAGAACATTAAAACTTTTCCAGCCTCTAATTGTGGTTCATCCATCCATCCATTTTCTCCCACTTGTCCGTTGCCGGGTCGTGGAGGCAGCCGTTGGAGCTGCCCAAATCACATAGCACCAGTCCCCTATGGCTCCTCCTGCAGGTGGTGGGTCCACGGAAGGACGGCCTCATGGTTCCAAACGGGCCTGTTGGTCTCTCATAGGGGAATTGTGGTTCAGTTATGTTTAAAGTCCTCATAATTCATCTTTGGTCCTCATGAACCACCTTCTGGTCGGCGGCAGCTAATGATAAAACTTTAACACTGGACCAGTGAAGTAAACATTAACTTTGGTCACAGCCTTCAATAAAATGTTATGTAATATGTTTTGTGCATAAACATTGATACAATGTTAGCATCGTATTAACTGACTGTTGTAGCACTAGCTGTTTTGTTTTCAAGTTTATTCAGTTGGAAAGAGCTGAGGTCGGTCATAATTTTCAAGTGGGAAAAATCCCAGTTGTCTGAAACACGGCATTAGCATCATGTTGCTTTGTCACGCTCCGTGCTCAGAGCCTATTATGTCTTTTTTTATTACTGTACATAGCAAGCAGATAGAAAAAATATTTCAATATGTTCTCTTTTCATTAAATTCTACATCGATAACCCTGCAAAAAGCATTTGAGATTGAATTTCTAATAGACATTAACATGAAAGGAGCAGCCTCTATATAAGTGGGGTATATAAAGAATAATTCAACTATTTCAGTATCAAACTTCTACATAAATATAAAATTTATCCTGAATCCACTGTTTCCTCTCATTCAATGCCTTTTGTTTTTTACATTTCTCCCCAATAGGATGTCCAACATGCTATAGGGCACTTCTCCCTTCCAGGCCAATGCCAGTCTCTCTTGGATGCCATCGAGGCCCTGGGGCAGGCAGGATGCGTTGGGCAGTCCGTCGAGGTGGTGGTCCAGAGGGTTTACTCCATCCCAGCACCGGACTTCTGCTCTGGGTCTATCCTCAAACACAGAATCAAGACTTCTGCTGTTGCCCCCACTGCGGAAAACGCTCGAACCAGGTGCGCATAACTCAAAAATCTGTTATCTTAAGGTCTCTGAACTTATTATATTTTACTTCTTAAAGGGATCACTGCCATCACTAAAGGCAAAACCACAGCATGGCACAGGTAGATGATCTGTTAACTTAATGTTGCTGCTGTTTCGCCTTTTCAAACTGCTTAATTTCCCACTGTTGCTCGTAGATGGGGACATGGGGACATGACATGAAAATGAGTCCGTTAAAGCCAAACCGCTGGTCTTTGGTTACAACCTGTGCTCTTTGGTTTTTAGCATTTGTGCCCTTGGTGGCACACTGTGTTTCTGTATTAAATCGAATGTTCCCAGCAAAGCAAGTCTTATTAATTGTTTTCTTTCAAACCATATGGCAATGTTTGACAAAGGACACAAACATTTATAATAGTTTCCAGTCCCTCTGTGAACGGTTTGAGCCAACTCTTCAGAGACAGCATGGGCTTTTCAGAATCTTGTAAACTGACGAACTGGAATTGTGCGCCCTGCCCACTCTCACTCCGCTGAGAATATCGAGGAAGAATCAGACAAAAGACTGTCTAAACATTTGCAGATTTCTTAATTTGTTATTCCATAATCCAGAACACGTTTGGTCATTATTCCAAGGTGGATGTGGGTTGGGTAGGCCCGGGAGTAACGTTGCTATTAGATATTTGCAGAGGAAATGTGTTTGCTCGAAATACTCAGTCACTGTTTAACCATATACTGTATGTCTAATTTGTTTAGTGACAGACACGTCATAAAACAATGTGAGAAAATGTTGACAAATAATAATATTAAGTTGAGGAACAAAAAATAAACCTTTTGATATGTCCACGTGAAGTATTTTACTCAAATAAAAGTATTGACACCTAAAACATTACATTACTCAGGAATAGGAAACCATGAATAGCCACTTCTGTTCTATGGTTACATTTACTGTGTTAATGTTTTGTGAATTATTCTGTAAATAAATTAGAACAAACAGAGCGGACTCAACATAGATCAAATGTTTTGCACTTAAGCCTATTCATAGCTGTTCCTCGAAAAGAGATATTTTGTTGCTCGCCTGCCCAGTGACCTCCTGTCACCTGCCCCTCCACTGGCCGCTGCTGCTTGTTTGTGCTCTTTGCTGAGTAATAGGTGGGAAAGAGTTTCTCTCTCTGGGCCAGGCTGAGGAGGGGGCTCAGGGGCAGAGGCTCCTGTGTCAGCTGACCGGCTCAATGACACCGTATGTCTGTTTGAAACATGATACTTTCCCTCTGCCATGCTGCTGGTACCACGCGTAAACAAATGCTGTCCCGGACCGGAAACTGCCCTGGCTCCAACACCATGAGACTTCGATCTGTCAAACACACATGGTGTTGATAGTTCATTTATATCATCTGTGATATAGTTAATGTAACAGATGATTTTCCAACCAATATTTCAAAAGTCAAAGTTAACGCTTAATTTTAAGTGACAACTTTGTCCTATTTGGATTATTTTATCCATTCCAAAAGATAATCAACATTTTTTTTCCCTGTAATTAGCCGTTTTAAAGGTATTTGATCACCATTTTGTTTCATTTGTTACAATCAATTCCAATTAATTAATTGTATTGCTTAAATAAATGTAATTTATCTTTATTTCCAATGTATCAAAAGTAGAATTTTTGTTATAACGCTTTCAGGGTCATTATAAATAGTTGTATTGAATTGAGGACAAGAACAAGCTGAAGGAGATAAGGAACAAACTATTTTTATATTGTTTGTTAAAGTAAATAATTTCTTAAAATCTTATCTGGTTATGCTTTTAAACGCCCTCCTTCGGCTTCTTGTTTTGCTCTGTGCACACATTTGTATAAAGGCAGTTCCTTCTGCAGCGCTCTGGCCTCATTCACTTTAAGGAAAAGCATAGTTTGTGCCTCCAGTCCTGTGAGTCAACTCTCTGGTTAGCGCTGCCCATTTGATCTTTTTTTCATTGTTGTTGTTTAGCTCGCGTTAACATGCGCAGGAGAGGAGGCCAGTATGATATTTATGCTGCGAGTTCCCGTAAATTCTGCAAAAGAATAAACAAGAAGATTAACTGTTTGCAGGAAGTGCGGATAGGCTACTTTTTTTCTCTCTCTTCTTAGACCGGGAACACAATGTGCCCCGCAGATCCTGTTACAACCGTGTTTATCACTTTCTCCACACTGATTGGTGGACAGCGCGTTGGAAAGAATCCCCGCCTGTCCGCCCCCTTCCACCAATGAGACCGCTCCTCTGTGTTCTTAATGTGTTGCTCTCGCCGACTTGGTGCTTTGCCAAGTAATGTGCATGGGGGCCTGCCTGTGTGTGCGTGTGTGTGTGGGGTGCGTGTATGTATACGTGTATGTGTATGTGTGTGTGTGTGTGTGTGCGCTCGCCCGCCGGAGTGTAGTTCTTGGAAGCACACTAGCTTGCTCAGAATTCTGTGATTGCTGGCGAAAACAAATTCCTAAAAAACTGCGACAGTGGGAAGCCCGGGATGGAGGAGAGGGAAGGGTTTAAGGAAGAGGGTCTGGGGATGAACAGGCAGATATTTAGCACTTTCTGAGTCGAGGACGTCTCACTGGGAGAAAACCTGTTGGCGTTTCTTCGATGAAGTCCCTAAAATCAGATTTCAGACTTCAAGTTCAAACCTGAATCTCCAGGATTAAGCCTTGACAAACGTATTCATTGATACAACTTTATTAAACTTTTTATAACTAGACGGTTCATTACTATCATTTTCCTTCATTTCTCAGCCCATGAACGATTATATTTTAAAGATTCATGATCCGACCAAAAATGATAAATAATATCATTTTTGCTATATATTGTCGCTATATTCGCTATATATTGTCTGTAGCGACAATATATATAGTAGTATTTCAGTGCTTTTTGTTTTTTTAAATTGTCCATCTTTGTCCAATAGCCACTTGTTTTACAATCTGTAAAGTAAGACGTGTAGTTCTAAGTCGGTTAAGGTAATGCTTATATTTTTAGTGACTGATGCAGACACGTGAACCTTGTCTGGCTTTACTTCCCAAGGTGTCGGTCTGTCACCGTGTAATATGTCCACAGTGAGCTGAGCCGCACACTTTGACCCTTAAGCCCCATGTTTACAGTTCAAAGCCTCAAAGTTGATTTACATATTCCAATGAAAAGAAGTGAATTCAGCCAACGACCCATATTCTATTTATTATAAACCGAACCTTTGTGCTAAATAAAACCTCGTCATGGTTATTTTCAAGTGTCTCTTCACAACCTCAGACAGACCCCATGTTTACTCTCTGAAGTCGATTATAGACTCAATCAGGTGGTTTGAAAACGGTCTCCAGACTTTCCCAACGTCGAGGATGTGCGCATGCAGGCACAAGCACGACAGGCAGACAGACCGACCGTCCTCCTCTGCTCTGTTTTCCTTTTCCTGTTCCCTGGCAGTTGCTTGTCAAACCAGGGGCTGTGTCTGGGCTTGAATGGCTCAGATAAAGCGGCCTGTAGCAGTAGCGGCGTTTCACTCACTGGGTGCAGTGGAGTTCAGGAATACTGAGCAGTTTACTACTCACTTTGTGGGCCAAAGGTCCGTTCTGTCAACAGAAGCCTGTCAAACCAGCCAGCAGGCATTGGCGCTTTGCAGAGTCCAGAGAGGCTTTTAATTCTGCACTAAAATGAATACTATTATAAATATATAAATGACGGTCATTTTAAATCCAAAACATAGTGAAAATGCCTTTGTTTTTCCTTTTACTGTAAGTTTTTTGTCTTCACTTTCATTTTCTACAAAATCTTCTCTGACATCAGTCCACACGCATAGTTTTACACAAGGGGCTCTTTGAAGAAGCCCTGCTCATTCATCTGTCCTTTGAATATAATACACACAAAGAGATCAATGGCTTGTGACCGGCCATTTTTATTTATTTGGGTCCCAGACACATTTTTCATGATCTCCCACTGTCCTCCCGCAGGCTGTGTGTGCTGGTCCAGGACAGCTATGGGATGTTCAGTGTGGTCCAATTGCACCTCTTGGCGTCCACGGATGACCTTCAGAAGTATTGCCAGATGTGGCAGGGGAAGACCTGTCTGCTGAGGGCCATCAAAGTGGTGCAGCGCATCACACGAGAGAGGTAAAAACTGCTCACTCCATTTCCTTTGTCCTTTTCTACCAAATATTTGTACTTGAAATGTGGGGAGAAAAAAAGGTATGTTTATTATAGGGTTGGGTAGCATTTATTTTGATCACTTCCAGCACTTAAGCCTGGTTTATTCCGGTGCCTAAATGGTACTTTTTACCTTTGCTGCATCAATCATTATCTGTAACTGTAATGCCCAATGATGTGCTGTCGCAGAAGAACCCACCAAGCATCAAAACATCAAGCATCAAGATGTACCTTTACCTTTTTTGCTACTATAACGATGCTTTTTTAACAACATGGCCTCTTACTTGACATTTAAAGACCATGCACCCACTATCGCTTCACATTGTTAGCATCGACCGCAGCACGTTTCAGCTTCCACACGATCTCTCTGGTTTCTCACGCACATTCATTTTCTTGCACGTTTTACAACATTGAGACTGCTGAGCAGAATGTCGCGGCATCACCATTATCTCCCTGCGCATTAGCGTGTTCTTCTGTGTTTGTGATCACCGAAACAGAATTAACACTACATTGCAAACCATATGTGGTGATCTAGTTTTACATACTGCTTTCTTGATCTACTCTAGGGCAGTGGTTCCCAAAGTGGGGTCCGGGGCCCCCTGGGGGGGCCTCAGAGGCACTACAGGGGGCCCCCAAAGCTTGTCTGCAAAACAAATAGAATGAAAAAAGTTCATTTTGAAAGGAAAAATAAATGTATCTGGACAAATGCACCAGTTTAAACCAGTATTTAGCCTACTGTCATAGCTAGATGTTACTTTTAATGTCATTTTAGCTATAACATTATAACAAATTCCTTTGAATGGAGTAAATTATTATGATTTGGGGGCCCCCCGAGAGATCTTCTAATCAATAAGGGGGCCGTGATGTCCCGGACTTTGGGAATGGCTGCTCTAGGGGAAAGAAATTATGTTTTACCATAAGGAAAAGGTTTGGTACAGAACTCCGATCAAACACTGTAGTATTTAGTGTCATTCACACAGTTTTGAGTGAACCTGTTTAATTTGGTCGTCGTTTCCTAGCCCATGATTTGTATTTCCTTAGTTTTATCGCTTAAAAAAAACTGAATATGGAAGTGTCTTTTGCATTTCTGAAGTCTATAAGCCATGGCTGGAGTCCGAGCAGTTCGGCACTCAAATTGGATTTATCACGATGCCATCAATTTTTAAGCATGCCGGCTGGTGACTAGAAATGTGTCTTGTATTTTCTATTTTCTTTGAAAAATTCCCCCTGCTGTCACTGGAGGGCTCTCCAAGTAAAATGAGGTGCATGATAGAGCAGTCTTTTATCGTCAAGTGTTTTTTTCCATACACACACTTTCATTTAATGACAAACGCTAAATGTCCATTTTAACTCTCTTTATATAAAATTTCCTAATTTTACCTTTAGGGAATTTCTCCTTTCTGCCACCTGGGGTGAGAGCCTTCTAGCCCTGTCCTGTCATAATCTGATACTATATATAAATATATATATATATATATATATATATATTACATGTATGCTTCTGCAGGCTTTTTATGTACAGCCCCGATCTTAAAGCTGAGCCAGGAATCCGATTTGAACTTTGTCCAACAACAAATAAATGGCTCTGGTTTTTATCCTCGAACCCCCTTTTAAAACAGCATTGCCCAGATTTAGTGCACACAACACAATGAGATCTTGAGGCCTCGCAGCTCACATGAAGTAGATTAGCCTCAGGGACTGCCACAAGTGCCCCTGTGTTTACATGAAAGGTGACACTGTGGTGCATGTTCTGATTCCCTTGTGAGTTTCCATAGTCGACGGACCAGATTAGAAACGGTTATGAAGAAGGGACACGGGAGCGCCGGGGAGAACATTCACAGGCCGGTCCCAGAGCATGTTGACATCCTCGTTATTTTCAAATGCCACCGCAGCCGGGTCGCGTTGTCCTGTGGTCGTCTGGGACCACGAAGCCATGAATGGCCCACCTTCAAGTCTTTGCAATTGGGGTTCTTATTTAGGTTAGTTAGCTGTTGGGTTAAGTCCGGAGTTGGCTTTTCCAGGAGTTTCTAAAGCGATCTTATCATTATAGCACATACCATGCTCCACCTGTAAAAGAGGCGCGGCCCGCAAATAAAAAAAGAGGAGACGCCAGCTGTTTTTATTGCAAGTGCATTAGTGGAAAGAAACCTGGTGAAGAGACATGAAGGGCTGTGCAATTTATCCACATTTAATAGAACAAATGTGTGTGTCTTGTTTTTTAAAGGGAAATTGATTTGAATCAGAAATCAAGGTCAATATGTGGATAAAAATAAATGTAATGCAAGTCGAGCCCAGACACTTGGGTTCATTCAGCCCTCAGTCCTGTGCTTTAAGTGGGCCGGTACTCAGTACCACCACTTCCAAAAATAGCTCTTGAGCGTACCGCCACCTCTCTGTGCGCCAAGAACGTGCTTTAAGCGTACCGGTACGCTCATTTGCACATCTGTTTTAATCCTTTAGCTGCTCCGCTGCTTTTCAGAGCGCCATTCACAATGCACGCTTGCTATTTCGTCCCACCGTGAGCAGAGACTACATTACCCCTTGAGTTTTATGAGTAAAAAGCGCCAATGCGTCGCTGTAGCCGCTGTAAACGACTCAACGTGATGCTCGTCCACACAAACAAGCGGATCCCGGAGAGAGTGTGTGAAACGCAACCATCGCTGCTCGGTTAAAATTCAATGAACACTTGACTCTGCTCTCCTGGCTCCAGAGTAGTAAAAGAACAAGATCAGAATCAGAGGACGCCTTGGCTGACCCACCTGTGCCGCGGTCAGTGAGGTTCTCACAAGTGGCGACGAGCACGAATGTGATATGCCCCGCTTGGCCTCGTAGATGCGAATAAAAACAAAACAAAGGGGTAAATATGGATTGAAACAAACTTCTGTGCCCGGAGATGATGCCGACTGCAGACAGAATGGAGCCTGACGAGCTGCAATGACAGCACAAGCTCCAGAATCAGAATAGGTTTTATTGCCATGGTTTGAGAACAGGTTCACAAACTAGGATTTTTTCTCGGTGCAAACGTGCGACATAAAACATATAACACAGAGTTAAGATAAAAGATAAAAATAAGCACTTCTTTTTGTCCACTTAAAGCACTGCCTCAGTCACATCAGATGGTTTGTTACTTCAGTAGCACAGCTGCCAAATAGCAGACTGACTGCTGACCAACAGGGCAACAGCCTCTGACCACCACCAGTCACACTTCCACATTCATTCCTAGAATGAAGTGATGGGAATGATATCGATTCCCCAAGTGACCCAGCCATGTCCTAGATGTCATTTCATCGTGTTCTTGGACGATGCTGTATCAACGCCTCTACATTTACTTTATCTGATCTTATTTCATTCCTGGACTTTGACACTGCCCAAACATTTTCTTTATACACAATTCTAATTTAATCGTATGATTTGAATGTGTAGATGTATTACAATTCCTAGTCAAGTAAAGGCATTGTTACAAATAACCAATGCCGTGTTCAGAAGCCGACCTGGTCCCTAAGACATAAAAAAGACATCAAACACGATCAGATGACACTATAAGACTATTTACAATAAAACACCGTCAAATTCCAGTTAATCCAACTAAAGTAAAGCCTCTTGACAGATTTTTATTTGAAATGAATCTCGCAACATCCTTAAAGCTACACCATTTCACCCAATACACAGAAGAAGAAAAAATACAAGATGTTACGCAGTGTGCCTTTAACACGCTCTTAAGACCCTCGAGTGTACTTTCAGGTAAAACTCTTGTGCAAAAGCCTAAAACTGCAAGTAGTTGCTCTCAAACGTTCAATCAGCGCGTCATTGAGATGAGGATTAAAATCCCAGGCGAAGGGAGTCCATTAGCTTGTCATTGTGCAGCAGCTCACACCACACTGGAACAGGCTGCAGAACCGGTCTCACACAAAGGAAGCCTGTGATTACTGGCTGACTAACAGGTTGTGAACCGCTGGCTGATACGGCAGCACCCACATGGATGAATATGTAACAATGATCGGTCACGTTGAACTCGACGAGAACTTCCCAGACAAGAAGATAATAGCTCGTCCGAACTGTTGTCAACTTGTCTCTTCTTAAAGCAATTCCTATCAATACTTGAGCTCTATACTAGGTTACAATAATTAAACAGAAATGAAATTTGGGACAACGCTATCAATACAATTTAAATTACCTCTGTGGGCCAAAATGCCTTCAGGCTGCACACTTTTGGAAAAATAATTTAAAAAAAATTCTGGAGTAAAAAAGATTGAAACTAAAACAAGAATCATACTTTTCAGAACATGGTTGTAGAGTTCTAAACAACTGGATTACCGGGTTATATATCAAGATTTTGTTGCCAACAGACGATATAATACCAACTACACTCCAAAATATGTAGCTTAGTTTAAATGTCTCGAGTTGGACATACTAATTTGAATGAGTTGTTTTGACTAGGTCAGATTTCGTCGGGCATTTGAGCTATTATTATTTCACTTGTTCTGAGTTGTTTCTGACTCGTTTCAATACAGTTTGTCTTTATTTCTGGTTAACTCATCTGCCAATGGGGTTAGAAAATTGCCCTTGTCCTATTGGCAGTTTTACTTTCTCATTTCAAGTGAGATTAACTCCGAACCAGTGACAAATGTCCTCAAACTAGCAAAGCAAACTTGGTCTGATCAGGAAAAAAAGTCTAAATGAGAGAAAACCGCTCAAAAATAGATTAATTTTCTCAATTCAAGTCATAAAAACCCATGTTTGATATTCCATTTTTGTAGTGTCAATATTTTGCGATTAAAACTACTTGCAGCTAATTGTGCAGCCCTGCGTCACCATAAACACAGGTAAACTTGAAGCAATGACACAATGGGTCCAATGGCTTCAAGCATGCACTTCTCATCATTAACATGTCTCGTTTTGTACCTTTCATTACTACTTCTACAGCCATGGGAGCGATGTTGTTCCCACCCATTATTCTAGGGAAAGTTGCTATTAGCACCCCTCGTCCCGCGCGCACCCGGCCAGCCCCGGCTTGCTGCTCGGCTCGTTCTGTGTGACGTGAGAAGGAGCTCTGCCTTAACAGATTCGTGTTTCAGTGGAAGTGAAACTGCCTGCCAAAGCATTCTGTCTTCCCAGAAAGAAAACAAAAAAGAAGTCACGAGTTTCTCCAACTGCTCCCCCCCCACACACACACACACGCGCACGCACGCACACACACACACACACACACACCTCCAGTAACCCTTAATCCCTAATATTCTTCACCTTTCCTCCTGTCTTTTTCAGGCACACTTGGCTTTTCGGATTGATCCACAGTCTCTGGCCCCCTTTGGTGCCGCTTAAACACCTCGGATGCACTCAAAGCTTGCAGACAATGCAGAGTGTAAGTTCTCCCTTGGACGATTCAAATGGTGTACAATAATATCAGCAGTAGGGTTGCACAGTTGTGGGAAAAAATTGTCAATGGGATTATTCTGACAAGTGCAATAATTTGATTTGCAATGTTTTATACATGTCCAGGAGCACTGACATTTGAGAAGAGACTGAAATACGAGCCGCTGAACTAAGACGAGAATAACATTCATTCAGAACAAGTTTGTAAAGATGTAAACTACAGGGTTAGCTGGAGTTGTACACAAGACTGCGTGTTTTATTTTTTACAGAAGACAGTGACATATCTTACACAAATGTGTAGCATTTGCGATTTGTCCCACAACCATTCAAGTTTGCGATCTCGATTTGATTGCATTTAATCTTGCAGCCCTGCTATGCATCCTTTGCTAAAAAAGAATCAAAGGAGTCTGTAAAACCGTGTTTCCCAGAGGGGGGTGTTTGATCAATACAAAACATGTGCGCACCACAGACCCCTTTTGAATTCACATGAATAAAACATTTTCTTCTTGGTACTTTAGACGATGAAATCAAGTACACATGATGTAGAATTATTAGAATGAGATTAGGAAGTCCCTGAAACTGCACTAATACTGGCACAAGGGTGCCAGTATTAGACAAAGTAACAGAGTGCTGCATTTTACCCTGTTCAATTCATTGTCATGTGCACAAGTCTCATTTTTGGGAGATAACAAAGGTTTGGATTGTTAGGCATATTAAGAATATTACCATGGCAATCATTTTTGATACATGTAGAGGGTCTGTTTTTCAAGTGACGGCACATACAGTATCTGCAGATCAGTGCAGCTCTTCACGTGGTATTGATCTGAGATTAAGAAAACACTTTTGCTGAAGTTGAATGAGATTTAAAGGTGCATTATGCAACTGCTGACGGACCGTCTCACCAGAAAACCTACAAAACAGGTGATCCTGGAGCGTTGTAGAGAACACCGTGATGGAAAGTAAAGGCGCCACTTGATCACTCATAGAGCTGATGGGTCACTACAAGGTCAAATAGACATAAATATATATATAATTAGTTTACAGGATGAAAAACAGGCAAGTTGTAAATAACACCTTCCTTGTTACTTTTGAATTCCCCTAAACAACTACTACACTTTATATCAATGGGACCAATATGATATTTCAAAAGATATTTGCAAAAACTATTTGGGCTGGGACAAAATTTCGTATCGTATCGCATTACTTTTTGCTACAATACCAAGTATCAATTCGTGTGTTTGTTTTTTCTTTTCCAGTAACAGTTACACAACACTTAGTTACATTTTGTTTTAATGCACTTTTCAATCTTAACAGATGAACTGCAACAAATGGCATTTGATTTTTACACATTTTAAAGGGACTAGGTGCAAGTTGGTCATTATTATTATACTCACTACTGCCACCTCAGGTCTTATGCATAACTGCAGTTTCTATGTTAAAAGAACTGATGCCGGAGCTGAGAGCTGCACGAGAAAGGGGGGAGATCGCCTTCTTACGATATGACAAACTCATTTCCGTCCGCGCAGCAGTACACCACATCCAATATAAACACCGGGAAAAACGTATGGATTTTGGTTTGTAAAAGCACATAATTTCACATGTCCAGTAATGCATATAGTTCTATAGGAAGCATCGACTTGGATTTTTCAATAAGGAGAATTGCTGAAGCAAACATCCAGGATTTTACAGTCGCACAATATGACTTACAGAACACTGAGATTGACATCGACCCTGAAAATAACTTCTTTACTAGAGCTACCAATGACTGTCAATATTATACAGAGGATCTTTACAATGGTAAACTTAAGAACATTAAGGCATTCGCTGTAATCCACTTCAATAGTCAAAGCCTCTATGCAAACTTTGACCACATCAAAAGCTTCTTAAAACAGTTTTCTAAACCATTCAGGCTAATTTTAATCACAGAAACATGGATTAATAATGACAGAGAATTTGAGTTTTCTATTGATGGTTATGAATTTATAAGTATGAACAGAAGGAACAAGCATGGTGGGGGCGTAGCTATGTTTGTAGACTCCAACTATAGTTATAAAGTAAAGGAAAATAAGACAATGGTGGTGGATGACACACTTGAATGCCTTACTGTAGAAATGACAAGGCAAAAAAAGAAAAATATTATTGTAAGTTGTATTTATAGAACACCTGGCTCTGATATAGATGTTTTTTCTAATTGGATGGAGGAGCACTTTTCAGGATTAAATCATAAAGGGGGGGAGACCTTGACATCGATCTTTTAAACCCATATAAACATAAAAAGACGGACGAACTATAAATACTTTATTTAGTATAGGTCTGTTTCCTCTAATAACTAAACCGAGTAGAATTACAACCCATAGTGCTACCTTGATTGATAAAATGTTCTCAAATGAAATAGAAAGTGATATAATCAGCAGATTAATGATAAATGATATTAGTGATCACCTTCCAGTTTTTGTATTGTATAAAAATGGATATGTAAAAGATGGAAACAAGTATTTGTTTAGAAGAGTAAAAGCAGAGAAAACTATTGATGCATTTAAAAAGGAGCTTTTAGCTCAAGACTGGAGTATTGTACACGGAGAGAATGACACAAATAAGGCATATGAGTTTATGCAAGTATTGCCAAAAATTGCCCAATGAAGAAATATTGTAAAAACAAAGTATAAAGAAACACCATGGATGTCTAAGGGTTTGCTAAATGCTTGCAAGGAAAAAAAAAATATTTACAGAAACTTTTATAAATAACCGAACAAAAGAAGCTGAGGATAAATATAAGAAATATAAAAATAAACGGACAGGTATCATTAGGAAATGTAAACAGGATTATTATAATAAGTTGTTAGATAGCAATAAGAATAATATTAAAGGTTTATGGAATATCTTAAATAGTATAATTAGAAATAAACCAAGAATGATTAATTATCCAAAACATTTCAAAGATGAGTACAAAACTAATAATATGAATGAAGTAGTCGATACATTTAATAAATTCTTTGTAGATGTTGGCCCGAACCTTGCTGCAAAAATTGCAAACATTGAGAACTATAATTGTGAACTGATAGACACAAATCCTATGTCCTTGTTCCTCAATCCTGTTGAGGAAAAGGAGATACTGGACATTGTTAAAGGGTGTAAAAATAAAACCTCGTTGCAAACTGGAAAATTTCCTGATAGTATGAAAGTAGCAAAAGTGATTCCTCTGTTCAAGGCAGGAGATAAACATCTCTTTATAAACTACAGGCCTAATTCCCTTTTAGCGCAGTTCTCTAAAATATTAGAGAAGGTTTTTAACTCTAGACTTGACAGCTTTATCGAAAGGTGTAATTTACTCTCGGACAATCAGTTTGGTTTTAGGAATAATCACTCAACCTCACACGCGCTCATTGATATAACTGAAGAAATAACTAATGCTGTAGATAACAAGAAATATGCAATAGGGTTATTTATTGACCTGAGTAAAGCGTTTGATACAATAAACTATGGTATATTAATTAATAAACTAGAACATTATGGGATTAGGGGGGTAGCTCTACAGTGGGTTACCAGTTACTTAAAAAATAGAAAACAATGTGTGAAAATCTGTGATTATCAGTCGAGTTGTCGACAAATTGTCTGTGGTTTACCTCAAGGTTCTATTCTAGGCCCAAAATTGTTTAATATGTATATTAACGACATTTGTAAAACGTCTGAAGTACTTAAATTTATCTTGTTTGCTGACGATACAAATATTTTTGCATCAGGAGACGACTTACAGCAGCTGTGTCGGATTGTTAACTGGGAACTCAAAAGTGTCAACAAGTGGTTCAAACAAAATAAATTATCTCTAAATCTGAGTAAAAGTAAAATGATGAGGTTTGGCGGCTGTAATTCCAATGCTCAGGAAGCAATTCAGATAGAGGGTGTTGTCATAGAGCAGGTGCATGAAATCAAATTCCTTGGTGTGATTATTGATGACAGAATTTCTTGGAAATCTCATATTAAATATATATCTACGAAAATTTCTAGAAGCATTTCAGTAATAGCAAAAGCAAAGCACATTTTAAACATCAAAGCTCTACATACCTTATACTGTTCTCTGATTTTGCCCCATTTATATTATTGTACTGTGGTTTGGGGTAGTACTTATAAAAACATAGTTAAACCAATAGTAATGCTACAAACAAGAGCTGTTCGATTAATTCATAAAGTTGGGTTTTTGGACCACACAAACTCATTATTTTTAAAATCAAAGATCATGAAGTTTTGTGACATTGTTGAGTTCCAAACTGTACAGATGTTTTTAAAGCAAGGTACAAACTGTTACCAAACCAAATACAAAGAAGGTTCCAAGGACGTACTGGTCGTTATGAATTACGTGATGAATTCAACTTTAGGATTCAGAAACATAGCACAACTTTGAAAAGTTTTAGCCCAACAGTTAATGGTGTACAATTGTGGAATAAACTGGAGATGGAATTGAAACGATGTCCAAACATCAACCTGTTCAAATATAAATACAAACAAAAGACTTTTGAAATATACAGACAAGAAGAAATGTGTTGCCACTAGGGGGAGCAGTAGGATCAATTATGTGTATTTTTTCCTTTATAATCAAGGAAGAATGTTGCTGCTTGGAACGGTTGTCATTCTATTGCTCAAATTTACAAATGGAGAATTAGGGTTGGCAGGTTATGGATCTGTTGAGAGGAATCCTCCCAACGGGCTCTAAACCTTGTCTGTTAATGCACCACTCGGCATAGGAACATCATCTACAAAATCAGCTGTTAGGGCAGCCATGTGGGGGTTTGTTGATGGGGAGCTACTGCCCTCTTCAACTGGCCCGCTCCACACTCACACGCTTTTTAATGCACCACACTATGCAAGGCTACATCATACTTCACATATAACTCAATTAAATAAATATATAATAATAATAATGATAATAATAATGATGATGATAATTAAACCCAAAGTAAAATTATACTGAGGATGGTAATGACAACTGGGAAGTAGCAAGATCTCGGAGTATAATAAATATTAATGTACCTTTATAACATAAAAGTAACTAAAAGAAATATATTAATGATCACATTTTTTTACTTGCTTTGTACTAGACATCGCACATGAAACGAGATCGTTGTTGTAGTTGTGCTTTGTTTAAATTAATTATATAAACAGTTCATATATTTTTTTTGTAAGTTGGTCTGTGCGAATGTAGCTGCTTGAAATGTTTCAAATTCTCTTTGGATGAGGTCTCTTTGATGTTTTGCTCCTTCGGTACCATTGTGTGAAATGTACTTTTTTTATTTATTGCACTTGGGGGTGGGCGCTCATAAGCTTTTTGCTTCAGCCCACTCCTTTTGAGCACAATGTATACTGCTCAAATAAACTAAACTAAACTAAGCTCGTGCATGACGGCACTTGGGACTCGAATTAACACCTTTTTGAGTGACAGTGCAGGATTTTAGAGGCAGTTGTGGTGAACAGGTCTGGGCTCATTCTACACATTGCTGGAACATGTAGGGGGAGGAAAATACTTAATTTTAACATTTTTAAACTCTGTATAGTCCCTTTAAGGGAAATATTACTTATCATAATTACTTGTATCACAATATGTTTCAGATGAAGTGCATCGTCCTAGCCCTAAAAAGTATATTGCAAATGACTATTATTTGCTTGTGAGATCATATGTAGTAGCCTGGCCAGGTTACATACACAGATGACTGATTTGATTGTCCTTGCAGGAGAAAGTGGCTGGTCCACCACCGAGTTTCTGCTACCTCCTGTGTGGTCAGGAGAGCTCTGTGGAGCCCATCGAGGACCAGCCCACGTCACCCCTGTACTTTGCTCCAACCGTACAAACTTTAAAAGAACTAATGCAGGTCTCTTCATACTCCATTTCCTATATTTGAATTGTACAATAATTTCATTTTAATGTAGGTTATTTCTTTTTCTTTATTTACAGAGTGAAGTGAAATATTTTCCCTGCAGTTTTGTCGCCACTGTTCTCCATCATAAAAAGCAGGTAAAATAGTCGTTCTTGCATCGAAAAATTTGCTGGAATGAGTAAAGCAGATTTCCACTTTTTAACAGCGTTTTAATTACTAATGTTTCCCCGTTATCTTTTATCCCTCCTAAGATAATTTGGAGCCTGAAAGATAAGATACAGCCCTAATATAATGGAAGGCCGTGCTGATATCACTGTTTGAGGCGCTGGTGTCCTTTAGCATCGATCGGTTACAGACTTTTAAACTTTGACCACTTATCTGAACAGAACATACTTGCAATGGACTTTGGCACATACTCACGCTACTCACTGAGCTACTATGCACTGAGCCAAGCCCTAGGATCATGAAGTGATCGCGTCAGAGATAGTAAAGTGTTCTCTACTGTCAAGGAAGGGTTGGTTATGTAAGGGTCGGTTTTATCTGCTGAGCATTTACAGGGGCTAATTACTCAGATCTGATTATGTAGCATGATATACATTTATTTTCTTTTGGGGAAAATTGTACACTGTTGCCCTCCAGTAACGCAATAAAAATAAACATTTCAAAAAGCTTGATAATATGAAAATGGGAAGAAAAACAATCATTTTCAGTATCAAACCTCAAATATAATGACCTCCTAAACCCAATTTCCCCCTGAAATATTATTATTTTTTGCAGATGGGTAATATAGGCCAAGGCGAAGTGTGGTTAGCCATTACCGACCCCAGTCTGCAGGAAGAGCGGCTGGAGGGCCCACTGAGGCGAACGGCAGCCGTGTGCGTCAACGCTTCCTGTGCACTCACTTCCTCTGTCCTAGAAGCTCTACACTCCCCCGCCGCTCACCGCATGTCATTCAGAGATGTCGTCAAAGAACATGGTAACGTCTTCTAAGGACGCACAATCGTGACCACTGTTTATCAAAACATGTTGCTCTCAAAATAGGATATTACTGCTCTTGTAAACATATGGAAGATGTTTTTGTGTACCAGAGCAGTATTGCTTTAGTCCTATGGGAGCATCAAAATGTGAATTTTAAATGTATGCTTTGAATTGTTTTAACATTGAAATAACATGTTTGATTTTTTTTCAGTCACTGAATATTCAGTTGTTATGGGTTTTAAATTGAAAATGAAAAATTCACATTTTAAATATTCACTGTATTATTTTTCAACACATCCAATTCAACAGTCTAAATTCAGAGTGTAAAATTTGCAATAACACTTAAATTCACCCACAAAATATTCTATGTTAAAAAAAAAAAAAAGTTTTTTAAATCGACAGTTGAGTGTCAATATGCAATTGAAGATGTATCCGTAAGACACCACTACTTTATATGCAGCACGCATCACAGTATTGTTTTTCCATGTAGAAGTTATTAACTAACTAAAGATCTTCTTCTTCTTCTTCTTCATGGAGTCAACTTTCATAGTTGCGCTGATGATACACAGTTGTACATCTCCATGTCTCCTGATGACACCAGGCCAATGGATGCACTTTTTAACTGCATTTTAAATATCAAATCCTGGATGGCGGAAAACTTTCTCCAGCTTAACCAGGACAAAACTGAATTTTTAGTCATCGGTCCTAAGGCCCAGAGAGCGAAACGTTTACCCAAACTACAGTCATTGTCTTTTAATCCTTCCTCACAGGTGAAGAACCTGGTGGTGATTTTTGACTCTGAGCTGACTTTAATTCCACACATTAAGAATATCACAAAGATAGGTTTTTACCATCTAAAGAACATAGCCAGAGTCCGCCCCATTCTCTCTCGGGCCAACACGGAGATGCTAATGCATGCTTTTATCACCAGTCGTATTGACTACTGTAATGCCCTGCTTTCTGGTCTTCCCAAAAAGAGTATCTCAGGTTTACAACTTTTACAAAATTCAGCAGCTCGTGTCCTGACGAAGACCAGGAGGCGGGACCACATTACACCAGTTTTAGAGTCGCTGCATTGGCTCCCCGTGTGTTTTAGGATCGATTTTAAAGTTCTCTTAATGGTTTTTAAATGTCTTCATGGTCTTGGTCCTTCTTATCTTTCAGAACTGATTTTACCATATGAACCTTCACGGCCCCTGCGCTCCTCTGGCAGGGGTCTCCTAGCTATTCCTAAAGTCAACAGAAAGACTCACGGCGAGGCGTCTTTCCAATATTATGGCCCTCGGAACGACCTGAGGAGGAGCTCAGGACCGCAGAGAACGTTCATGTATTTAAGAGCAGGCTCAAGACACACCTTTTTAGCTTAGCTTTTAACTAACATCTATTTATTTAGTCCTAATGATGTATTGTATTGCGTGTGTGTGTGTGTGTGTGTATGTATGTATGTGTGTGTGTGTGTGTGTATATATATATATATATATATATATATATATATATATATATATATATATATATATATATATATATATATAGATGGATGATGCGGGGCGTATTGTTTTAATTGTGGTAATCTGTAAAGCCCTTTGTGATGCCTTTCGGTATGAAAAGCACTTTATAAATGAAGTTTGATTTGATTAATTGCCGCCTTTCTGCTTTCTGTAGCACAAACATAAGGCACTTCATTGTAGAGACAATGCTACATCGTATGCATTAAAGTGATAGTGTGTAAGTTTGTAAAGTGAGGAGAGAAGGAGTGAAATTTGGAAGTTAACAATAAAATTCCCCTCCCGCTCTTTAATCAGAAAGCTCTTAATTTGCAAAATGAGGAGAGCAGGAACCGAATTTCCAAAAGTAAATGATCAAGCTCCTCCCCCTCCCTCCTGATTGGATCTGACAGGCTGGTTCACAGGAAAAGCTTGTCTCATTGGTCAACGCGGAAGGTACTTAAAAAAAAATATATATATATATTATATACAGTATATTATTACCGGTACTTACTTTACATAAATGTGCAATTGATTTTATAAAACATTTAGACTAACAGACTTTCACTTTAAATCATAAATAAACCATCGACCTTTCCACTAGACTTTAGACTTTATTGTCCCTAGGGTGAAATTATTTTTTCATGTATGTTTGACAAGAGGACAGACAGAACAATAGAGAATAAACCGTATGGGGTACACTCAGCGGGGCCTGTTAAGAAATGTGAAGGCCGACGGGATCAGGCTTCTTTTAAAACAAACCTTCCCACACCTGAGAGTCCCGTATCTCCATCCTGAGGGCAGAGGGGTGAGGTGAACATGCAGGGGGTGTGTGGAGTCCTGTTCTATGGAGTGTGCAATGCGTCCAATAGCCCAGTTGTTTAGATCTTTGAGGTCTGGTGTGGGGAATCCTATGATTTTTGCTACAGTGTTTGTTACCTTGGAGGGTTTGGTTCTTGATAATTTTGAGACTTTGTTATCCTGCATCCATCCATTTTCTTTCACGTTTCCGTTGCCGGGTCGTGGGGCCACTGATTTGGGAGCTGCCCAAATCACACTGCACCAGCCCCCTATAGTGCCTCCTGCAGGTGGTGGGTCCACAGGACGACGGCCTCATGGTTCTAACCGGGCCTGTCTCTCATAAGGGGCTTCTGAACCGCTCTTTGTCTGACCCGTCACCTAGGACCTGTTTGTCATGGGAGACCCTACCAGGGGCACGAAGCCCCCGACAACAGAGCTCCAGGATCATTCGGGTGCTCAAACCCCTCCACCACGTTAAGGTGGCGGTTCCAGGAGGGGTTGTTCTCCTACATATCTCTTTAATGTTTTCCTATCCCCCCAGGCATTTTCCTCTGCACGGAGCAGTCCGTTATCTCACTCTGCCCGACAGAGCCCTCTTACCTGTCTTCCTTGGGGGTGCTCCCCAAACCTGTCCGACTGGATGCGCTGGATTCAGGGGTCACGCCCAGCTCCCTCTGCACTGTTTCAGGTCAGCAACTCTCAGCCAAACACTGTGGTTTCCATCTAACTCGTTCCATTTGAGCCAATCTCTCTCAAACAAAACCCAAAGTGTTCTCGTCTCCAGAGAGAAACTAGACCTCGCGTTTTAAAGAAGTTGTGATGTGGGTTTTCAGGCCATTGTTGTGTGTTGTTTTGTTATTCAAAGTCCTAAAGCTGTCTTTGTGTGAGAAATGGAAACACATGAAGGTTTGGGTGAACTTGCATCTGTTCCTGTGGCGTTTTTGAATTGGTTTGACAAGAGTTCTCCCATAAGGCTAAATATCTGGCTGAAACGGACGATAGTTGGGGATTTTCTTTAATCTGAACCACATTTAATGTTCTTTGAATATTAATAGTGTTCCACTCAACCAGGGTCATGGGATTTCAAGATTTGTACCTACTATATTATATTATCGCACATATCGAGAGTACAGTTACTTTATCAGGGATTCCAACCAGATGAGAGACCAAGAACTCTTAATTTCTTCGCATGCATGAAGTCTGTATGTGAGCTTTTGCTTCAGAATGTTTGAATGTGAATGTAATTTCTATAGCATTTGTAACCATCGTTTTGAACTTCAGTGTTTTCTGCATTATGCAAATGTCCCCCACAAAGTACAGATAATAGTCTGCATCTGTTGCTCAGTGTCAAAGCTCAGGGAGAAGGTCACTCTTAGAACACTGTGGCGTTCGGCCCCTCTGGCTCGACGTGTTTGGTCAGGTGGCTGAAAAAACAAACTACTCTGCGCCGTTTAACAAAAATGTATCATTTGGAAAGAACCTGTAGAGAGAGCGAGACCAAAAAAAAACCGGAATGTACAGACATTTTTTATCGGTGTGAAAACGCAGCGTTGCCTAAAGGAAGTTGGCTAGTTGTAGTTATCGCTCAATCTAAGATAAAAAAAAAAACGAAGCATGTTTTTACGCTCATCTTTGAACTGCCATGATCTTTTCAACCACATAAACCTGAAAGAACCTGAAACATACTTTATGCACAATAATAATGTAACCTTTGTGACTGTTTGCAGGCGTGATAGTTGGTGTGGATGAAGACACTGCCTATTCTTGGCCTGCGTGCAACCACTGTGGAAGTGACCGTTTAGAAATGCTGCCTCAGTAAGTTTTCAAAAACATATTTCAATGGTCATCTCCGTTACTGGGTAATAAGTGTCTGTTTTGTGTTCTTTTTTCAGCCAGATTTTCCACTGTGTTTCATGTAAATCCTTTCTGGACAAACCAGAGACGAGAGTTCAACTTGAAGTCATCCTGAGCCAATCGTCATTGATGGATTGCACTATAAAGATTAAGGTCTGTGTGTAAGTCAAATGTGGGCTGCTGATGGAAATGAGTGCATGGCTACGATCTGTGAGGTCAAAGTAAAAGTCTGATGAATGTTTTCGTCTACTCCAGCTGCAGAAGAAGACCGTCCACTCCCTGCTCAACACTGCCGCTCTGGAGGGGAGTGAGGTAGGTTTTACTTTGCATGTTATGTAACTCTGGGCATTACCGGGCTGCCATTGAACCACGGGGTAAATCGATCTCCTGTCAATATGCCCAGAATCAACCTGTTCACGTTCTACTGATAACACTCCTGAGTCACGCTGCTCGCTCATACAGCTGATGTAGTTTTCCATCATGCACCTGGCCCTGCACTGTCCCTGCCCTGATACATATCTGAAGTACTCTGCTGAATTACTTGGAACACAGAAATAGAACTTTTGAGGTTTCGAAGTGATATAGGACCGTCATCTGATAAGTGGTTTGTAGCTATGAATGAGGACAAGAAGACCACAAGACCAGGTCGGCTAGAAGCAAAGTTTGCAAATTGAAAATTGACTTTAACTCTGAACTGGCATGGTATTGAGGGGTGCCAAGACCTCAGGGGGGTCTCAGTGTGCAATAGTATTAACACTAGTACTGGTACAGAGTCACGTGTCCAACACAATCATATAATGCATAGTGTCATGTTAGGCATTTAAAGTTCCCTAAGGTTTTCTATTTCTTTGGGGAAAATGAAGCCTTTTATGATTGCTGTGGCACAACAGCTGACCAAGGTGAGAAAGTCAAAGGTCAGGGCCTTGTTTTAGATTAGTTGGCTGATTAGCTGCTGTGGTCGTTAAAGATTATGTGCAGTGGATAAAAAAACCTTTGCTTCAGCTGCATTGTGATGTGTGCTATCTGCTTCAGTTCTCAGGGTACGATGTGGAGAGTGTTCTGGGAAAGGAGCTGGGCCCCCTTAACGCTTATGTCCGACTTATCACAAGGAAACCCTCTCTGTGGATAGGCCTGGAAGAAATCAGCCTCTGAGGCCATTTGGCTCCAAGGATCTGCGCACTGGGCTCTACCCCCTCGAAGGCCTCCTCTCCAGTGAACAGGCTGCAAAAGACAAGGTCTTGTTTGTGTTAATGATATGTGATCCTGTGGGCCAGGAGTTGACAGCCCAAGGGTAGACCAATAGCATGCAGTCTGTCAAAGCGGCCCACGTGTTTCTGCACTTCATAGAAACAGGTTTAAGTAACTTCGTCAGCCTATATTTGTCATCTACCTCTTCAAAATGACTGAACGGTGCTTATGCTTTGTAAATAAATGCTTTGTGACTGATGACATTTTTCACTCTCATTTTTAACTATTTCAACATTGTAAGTCCACATATAGCTTTATATAGAACTACAGCTTCAATAAATGCACAAGTACAAACTACCCAGACCAGGACATTGTGCACATTTTCAGTTCTGTTTATTATGGATTTCATAAACAAAATGTTTTTATACAAACTATATAAAATATCATGCTCTGGCTCATACAAAGTTTGGAATTTAAAAAAACATGTACCATAAAAGGTATAGCACGTATGTAAATGCAGTGGTAAAATAATTTAATATAGACAAATTCCCATAAAGTATGGCAACAATATCATAAAAACTGTATTTCCAGTGCCATTATGGTAAGCTTAAATCACATCTGGTACAGATGGTAAAACAAAGTCTGTTTGAGGTATGTGTCCTGAAGCTCAGTTCATTCAAAGGGAGGGGTCTCCTGTCTGTCACCGACTCTCAATATTCGTGGGGCCCACGAACGAGGAGTTGGGGATCTGCTTGAAGAAATCCCGGAGCCCCGTGAGCTCTCTGGTTAGCTGCTCAATGGTTTTGTGGAGTCTGTCATTGTCTGCGCTCAGTTCGATCATTTTTTGCTGCATGTCCAAGTTGCGTCTCTTGGCTTTGTCCCTGCTTTTTCTTACGGCGATGTTATTCCTCTCTCGCCTCTGTTTGTACTCCACGCTGTACCTGTCCACTGACTTTTTGCCCCGGTCTCTCCCTGCTTTACGCGGAGAGGACTTGGGCCCGTTGACAGCACTGGAGACGGGCTCCGGGGTGGTGGGTGGGGTTGGCTGTCCCGTGGGGAGGCTCACGGAAGTCTGCGCGCACCTCTCGATCTGGGAGGGCAGAGATGAAGACATGTCGCTGTCACTCCAGTCGGACTCCTGCTTGATAGGCGCGTTGAACATCCCTTTATCCAAGCCACTGTCCACTTTCCTTTCTGCGGGATAGATCGTGCTCGCAGCGTTTGACAGCACGGGGGCTGCTGACATCCCGTAGAAGTCTTTCTCCTGCTTCACGTTGTTGAACAGGTCCAGGAAGAGTTCGTCATTGCACAGCTCCAAGTTTGGCACCGCTGTCATCGACTCTATGTATTGGCTGAAGTCGATGGCGCTCTCGTCGTCGTAGATGGCAGGTGCGTTGTTCAGCTCCGCCATGGTGCCGTCCTCGCCCTCTGCTTGGCTCCTGATGCCCGGTTTGCACAAGCCTTGCTGGGGGCCGCTCAGCTTGATACCCTCGTAGAAGTTAGCTGGCTCCATCGCCCAACTCATGTTGCATTGTGGAGACACGCAGTGGGAGTCCAGGCTGTATATGTCACACATGAACACTGGTGACTGATCCACGTGGTTTTAAGGCAAAAAAGAAAGAAGGAGAAAAAAAAGGTCAAAAGTGTAAACCAGAGATGTCACGCTTTACGCGCGTCTCTGCAGCCTCTCTTCCAAGCGCCCTTATCCAACTTTAATGCGCTCTGGTTCTGACTGTTGACCTTGCACCCTGGGTCTGGACCGTGGGGTTGCGTCAGAAAAAGAAAAAAAGGTAACAACTTGTCATGAGATCTTGGTTCTCTCTGAGCCGTCTTTAGTTTTCGCGGAGTGTTTTGTATCATTTCCCCGAGCTGACGTCAGACGCACCTCCCTCTCACGAGCCAGTCAAATCCGGACGGTGTCAGGTGGTGTCCCGTTTTTGAGGACAAAAAGGGGCGTGTAGTCCGTGTGCCACCCACTCTACCACAAAAGCATGAATGGCCTAGGGTTGTTTACATAGGCTGTGGGTGTTCGGGATTAATTTAAATCCACTGACAGTTATCATACCTTTACAATCTGACACGGAAGAACTTTTTGATTTTTGCGGGAAGCGCAAGCACCGGAAACAATGACATTCCCATTCATCACAACTTGCTCGCATACCACTTACATTATTTATTGACTCGAATTAAATTTACTGACTTCACTCTAATCTGTTCATTGTGTATGTTGTAGATTATTCCCTGGGATGTTGCTAAAAATCACATGACGCATTCATATAGCCCAGTTATAACATTTCACCAGGTCTGGAACGCTACCCAAACAAATTCCGGCCATATTAAATGTCTAGTAATATCAGCAGGCTCATGGCCCATGCATTGGCACAGACTGTGCGAGGTAAGAGCGGGTGCATTCACATCAAATGCCTCTGCTGATTTCTGAAATATGACTTCTAGTTCAGAACATCTTGTCCAGGCTCGTCCCTACTTGTTCCTGCAAATAAAACAAATAAAAAATCATTTTTACTATTAGAGGTTTTATTTATTGCAAATGTTGTAGATGAACGTTTTCTTTCTTTTCCTCAAAAGGCCAACATGTGCCGACACTTCTCGGAAGCCCGCCTGTTTACAGACTGTCCGTTTTGTGGAAAAGTGCGCCACGCTGTGGTTACTCAACAGTGCATCCAGCTCCATGCTTCAAACCAAATGAATAAGCACTGCCCTTTAGCACAGGCGTTTATATGTTGTTTGGGTTAAAAATAGTTCAATGGTTTTTCTAAATCATGAGCGCTGAATGGTATTTAACCCCTTACCCCCCGCCGTAACCGAGTCCACTCTAGAAGCTTCTCGACTGGATCTTACAGCCTATAGGCCAGTTTATTTGAAAGCTAAGACCCACAAGTTTGGTCACATTATTGTGGCTTGATCAGTTACATTACACTAAAAAAACAAAAATGTGCCCAAAAGGCTTTAAAGGATCTGTATCATGCTATTTTAGCCATTCCAAAGTAAAGTATAGGCATTTATATGATATATTGTACCTCTACCACTACGGAGCACTAATTTTTGTGATAAATATAAATATTTTCTGGGGGTATTTTTCCAACCCGGAAGACAAAACGCTGGGATTCAGTTAACTCCGCCCCCTCTCTCCGCTCATACTACTTTAGCAGTAGTAGAAATATATATATCACAGCAAAAAGTGAAGTTACTTCATGATGCTGTTATAAGGAGTTAACATGTGCAACACAGCTTCATGGCTAAATGGCTAACACACACGCTAACACACACGCTAACATGCATTTTGATCGACTCACCACTCTGATGTTTCCAGTATGGGACTTGCGTTGGTTATAAAAGTTAATCCACTTTGATTCTGGCCAAGGTTCATCAAGCATCCATCAGTACAGGCTCAGACAAACACTATTGTGGCTGATAGTCGCTGAATCCCGGAGGGAAAGTCCAACTTCTATGGCCTCTTCTTTGGGAAGGTTGAATAAAGTCCAGTCCTCGCAGCCAAACGCGTTTTTCTCCGTGACATTATCGTGAGGTACGAAAAAAAGAACAGGTGTCCAGACTCCAGAGTAGGTTAGAAAAAGCTCCCTCTTCACAACTTCACGACATCTGTTCAGACCATAGGTCCATGGTTCAGACCCAGACGCTCAGGGGGAGCGTTTGTTTTCGCTACAGGGGCAGCGCCTCTTTTTTTACGACAGAAATAATGAAAAAAGCAGTTTTACAAATGAAAATCATGCCGTAAGGCATTAGATTACAGACGTCGAGCACTTCCGTTCCGCTGTGACGACACAACTGAACATGCCAGTCGTTAACCAGGAGAGGGCGGATCAGCTGCTCAGAGCGCAGGATTCAGGAGGATTACTGAGAACTGCGTGAATGAAGTCAAAAACCACTCTGGGGGTGTTTTTGAGAAGGAAATAGCATAACAACATGGCTAAAAGCTCCAAAAAGTCGATTTTGCATGATATAGGACCTTTAAAAAAAAAAAAAAAAAGCATTAAAAACGTGAGGGGAAAAAACGACCAAAAAGCACTGAAAACGTGATAAAAACACAACAAAAACGTGATGACAAAAACGAGGAAGAAGCTTCAATGAGTTCTGTAGATCTTAGCTTTCAAATGAGGCTTTACGCTGGCCTAAAGGCTGTAACCTCTCCAGTCGCGAAGCTTTTAGATTTGGGTAAAACTGGAGAAAATCTACTCGGCTAAGTGGTTAAGAGAACTAAACTTTTAAAGAACAGTTTTGATTAACAGGTGTCAATACTTATGTCCCTATGACATTTTAGTTACTAATTTATGTAATAGCCTGATTGTTGAATGATTGCCAATAAAACCGTTTTTCTTTTCTTCAGTAGAGAAGAGAAATAGACATGGCAAATGTTCTGAACCCACAATAATAAACTGTGTCTATGCATTTAGTTGGTTAACTTTCTGTACTGCTGGGGCACTATAAGAGATTAAAACTAGCACATATTGCTGTGGTACCAGGACACTCTCCGTCCATCTGGTCCAACACTGAATGGTGAGTTGGTAGGCTGCAAAGAAAGAGAAATTACCATTATAAGTGACTTGAATTGAAGAAAAAAAAAGTGGTCTGGGGATCACATGCATGCATAACAAGTAAAGTGAAACCCAAACTGTATAATATATTCAACGTTGGCGAAGGAAAATTAAAATAAAAGCGAATTGGCATATTGGTTACATTTGTTTCCTTAAAATAGTGTAATAGCTGTGTATTACTTGCTGTGTTCTCCTTTGTGTTCTGTTGTTGTTTACCTGCTATGTTACCACGGGGGGGCGCTGTGAGCATGTGTGAAAGTGTGCGTTTAGCTAAGGAGAGGCTCGGTTCTCCCAGTTCAGTCTGTGTTCTGTGTGTTGAGCGTGAGCTACGGCCAGAACAGCATCCGGTACTTTTGGCAGCTTGTTAATAATAAAGCACTCTTGACTTACACGTCGGCTGGTGATTGCCTGTAGGTGCGGGACATTAGAATAGATTGAACCAAAGTGTGCGCGGTGTTGTGGGGGCAAACCATTTTTACAAAGAGGTTAAAAAGTGTCATGGGTCAACAATAACCATGTTTCAAACCGCCAATACCACTCAAAACACAAACACGCAACTGGTTTTAGTCAGAGCTGTGAGTAAAATGACCAGCCTCGATAACCTAACCCGCGCTAAAACTGATTTTAAACCTATTTAAACTTCGATGTTTCCCGTTTCCCCCTTCGCAGAAAATCCCGTATCCCGGAAGCAGCGCCCAACGCCGCTCCGTTATTGGTGCAAAGTTCCGCGCGAAAATGACGTCACCCTGAGTTTCGCGCCACATCTGCTGCAGACGGAGCAACTCAGAGCAAGAGGTAAGGAGTGATGTAGCTTTTACCGGCTAGATTCCGATTATAAGTTGTTTAAGCGAAGTTAGCGTTGCTTTTGCGTTTATAGCATTGCATAATCTCGCAATGTCACTATCCAGGTGACATTGCGTCCGGTTTAGAGTCAACAGAAGAGCTTATCGTGATGCTCCATTGTTTTCCCTGCAGTCACATGTCAAATAATGGAGATTGGCAATGCACCGATCACTCTGCGTGAAATATATCATTCATTCATATACGCTATGTTTTTCCAACCTGTAGTGTCTTGCTTGATGAATTTGTGTTCCGACGACCTAAGTTGGCGTTATATGGTATTATCATACGTAGGCCTATGTGAACGCACAGCAATGTCATACAGAGTAGGGTTCTCGTGATCCCAAATGGTTATTAATCACTTTTACATTTCAAGTGGAGTTCGCCCATTCTTTCCCAATACACTCCCAGGACTCAACACAAAAACACGATTTGGTTGATTTATTTTTCATACTCTGATAGCCACTCTGATCGTCTGTTATATCTGAGGTCGCTATTTGGCACTAAGGAGATGAATGCAAACAATAATAATGGATGTTCCTGTGGGCCGAAGTATATCAGGTGTTGGTGTTGACTCAACCGAGTGCATTTTCTCTAGTTCAGCCTTACCCAAATCCATAAGCTCACAGCCCACATGCCCAGTGTAACGCCTCATTTGAAAGCTAAGACCTACAAAACTCATATTTGATCTTTTTCCATGGGTCGTCATGACCATTTTTTACCTTTTTCCCCCCATTGCGGGTTTGTTTGGTTTTCATCAAATTTTTTCCACATTTTCATGCGTTTTGTTGATTTTTTTTTTTTTGCTCCTTTGTTGTATGTCCCTCCTTGTTTTCATATCTTTTAGATTTGGGTGAAGTCAAACTGTAGAAAATGTGCCTGGGTCAGCTGGGGGTTAAGAGGTTAATGCATCCATAAAGCAAAACCATCATTTTCTATACATTGGCTAAAAATAATTCAGCCAAAGCTTCTCAAATGAAGACACATATTCAACAGTTTGACAGTTGACCAAAGCATTGTATGAAACCAACAAGTGGATACCTTCTCTTGAAACAAACGCGAATAATAATAATGATATGTGATTCAATCTTTAACCATTGACTGTGAACTTATATTTTTATAGAATATCAACCATGTCTTCTCCTACTTCAACTCCTGGTCGCAAACGAGGGAGGAATGACGCCAACCCCTCCACTCGTAAGTATTTACCGCAACACCACCCCACAGTCTGTCATTCAGTGTGTAATTATCTTTTTTTTGTTTTGCACCAACTGTTGTTTCTCACTCATTCTAAAGTTGATGTTCTACTTTTCTTGACCACAGCCAGCAGCGATGTTCCTACCTCTCCCCCGTCCCAGCGCCACAGAGGCCTGGACTCCTCCACTGGGGACCTGATGCCGATGCCCACCTCCCCGGCCACAGACGTGCTCAGTCCAGCTGCGCCCCAGGACACCTCGCTGTTCTCCAGCCCTCGCCCCTCAGGTGAGTGATGGGGTTTAGGGGCCTATGATATGTTTGTTTCAAAACAGTGGCTCATTCTTGGCATGTCTAACATCTAAAAGGGCCCGTTTCCCTTTTTAAAATGTTGTCATCATTGCTACAACATGTTCTCTGTTCATGTGTTACTTTAACTCCCGTATTTCTGTTCACAGTTGCGCCAAACGAAGTGGACATGAGCTCGCCCCTCATGTACGGGACGCCCAGCTCCCGCGTTGATGCCACTCCACGCAGCTGTGTCCGGGGAACGCCTGCCAGACAGCGCCCTGACCTGGGCTCCGTGAGGAAGGCTCCGCAAGTGGATCTTCACTCCGAGCCAGTCAGTATTCTTCACCTTTACATGTGAAAGATAAATCAGACAAAAGAGACTCATGGTGGAATTTATTTTTTCACTTAGGCTAAATATGTTTTTCTTTTCTTCTTTTTGTAGCAGAGTGCAGATGGGGCAGTGACCAGTGAGACCAACGCAGGGCAGAAGCTGGTCATCTGGGGAACAGACGTCAATGTCGGAACTTGCAAGGAGAAGTTTCAGGTACCATTCCCCTCTTAGGAACTAACGCTACATTTCCACTTAGATTTTTGTTCTTAAAATTTGTCAAACTTTTGTTTCAGAGATTCCTGCAGAGGTTTATTGACCCGACCTCCACTGAAGACGAAAATGCCGGCCTGGATCTCAATGAGCCTTTGTACATGCAAAAGCTGGAAGAGGTAAAAAATAAATGTTTATTTTTTTATTTCATGCTAATAACTTCTGTCTTTTTTGGCTCTAAAAGATCAGTGTTGTTGGGGACCCAGTGTTGAATGTGAATTGTCGACACATTCAAACTTTTGATGCAGAGCTGTATCGGCAGCTCATCTGCTACCCTCAGGTAACTTTTTGGTTGCAATGGCCCTCATTTATCAACATTGCGTAAAAAAATGGTGTATGCGTAGGTGTATTTCCGATATACGCCAGAAGGCGCGTGACATTTATGAACCCGTGCTTTCCGCTCAGATCTTATCGTACGCAAGCTCAGCTGATGGTAAATGCCACGGAGAAATCCTAGCGTCATTTGAATGAAACGCCCAAAAATATTCAGGCCTCACCCACGGGTTTTACGGCAGGCACGCACAAAACACGGCAAAAAAGAACATTTCTCCAACCAGGAAATGATAAATAGTTGCATATGATATTAAAAAATGTGTCAGTAACCAACGTTAACCTTATAGCCAATCCAAGATCACATTTACTAAAAAAAAAGAGGGAAAAAAAGAAATAGGCTAATAATAAAAAGTGACCTTTATTAAATAAGCAGTAGGCCTAAATAGCCTATATAAAAAAGGGTATAAAATAAGACCACATAAAAAACACACAGTCACAGTCAGAGCAGACTCTGGACCATGATCTGAACAGCAAAAAGCAGCGGTCAGCTCCGCGGACTCAGCGCTACAGCCCGGGGAAGAACTACTCGCCTTTCGGCCTGAGCAGAGCTTTCCTCCGGGAGGAAACAGGTGCACGAGAGCTGACAGCCGACCAGAACCTAACGAACCCGTCCGGACCGAAGACAGCCCTACGAGACGTGTTTCAATCATTCCCCTGACGAGAGGAGAGCGTGCGCTCAGCAGACCCTGTGCGCCGCTCAAACCCGGACTTTACGAACCCGTCCGGACCGATGAAAGCTGTGGAGCTGTCGAAGGATTTGTTTGACGCCCGGGATACTCGCGAGCACGGAATACGGTCCACAGACTCAGCGCTGAAACCAACCAGAACACGGAGAATGGCCTCGTACAGCCAGGTGAGTCCCGGTACACGGCAGCGGCCGCGGGTGTGAGGCGGGGAATCCACACAAAGTTTGCGCATGCAGCGGTATTTTGTTAAAAACAAAAAACTAAACATAAATATAAAAAACATCGTAAGCGTCTCTGTGGCTGCAGTCCAGGTTCTAGTGCCTCTGGTCCAGGTTCTAGTGTCTCTGGTCCAGGTTCTAGTGTCTCTGGTCCAGGTTCTAGTGTCTCTGGTCCGGGCTGAGCCTCTGGGCTCGGACCCGTGTCGGTGCAGCTCAAGCCCATAAACATTAACGCTGTCGCCTTGTTTCATGTTTAAATTACTAATGAGGATAATATGCGATGTGGCAATGCATTCATGCTGTTAAAAACTGTTTTTCGGCGCTGTTTAGTGTTTAGTTAAAATTGGTGTATCGTATACACCACCTCCTGACTTGGTGTAGGATCTGAGCTCAGATTGATAAATGCCAAAACATGCGGACATTTTTCGTAAACCCCACATACGCTCTGATTTCACCGTACGCAAGTTTGATAAATGAGGGCCAATATGTTTTAAGATCTATAAACTCTTGCGATGCACCAGGATGAAGTTAAGGTCGCTAAATAAAAGGTAAAACCTTAATGAGGAATGTGTTTTTCTTGTTCCATCACAGGAAGTCATCCCCACTTTTGATATGGCCGTGAATGAACTCTTCTTTGAGCGCTTTCCCGACTCCATCTTGGAGTTTCAGATCCAAGTGCGCCCCTACAACGCCTTGAAAACCCGAAACATGAGGAGTTTGAACCCAGAAGGTGAGTGGGTTCACAAGCCCAGCCTGTCATAGTGCCAGTAAAGTGAAGCCACACTTGATGACACTACCGTTATGCCCATATTTAGTGTGAGATTTTTGTGAGTCTCCTTTTGAGGTTTGTGAAGTGTGAGGTACAGGCCTCATGGTAACGCTTCTGTCTGCCTTATGTTGCTTTTTCAGACATTGATCAGCTCATCACCATCAGCGGCATGGTGATCCGCACTTCGCAGCTCATCCCCGAGATGCAGGAGGCTTTCTTCCAGTGCCAGGTGTGCGCCTACAGCACTCGGGTGGAGGTGGATCGCGGCCGCATCGCCGAGCCTGCTGTGTGCCGCCACTGCAACACCACCCACAGTCTGGCACTCATTCACAACCGCTCGGTCTTCTCAGACAAGCAGATGGTGAGCACTGGGGAGCAGGAGCGGGGGCAGATTGCTTACAGTGAATGACACCTAGTCTGAGAATATGTTATGTGCTAATCGGCGATGCGTCGGTGAGGTCATGACATCTGTTGTTCTGTGACCCTACCAAACAGATTAAAGTCCAAGAGTCTCCTGAAGACATGCCAGCCGGGCAGACGCCGCACACCACTGTGGTCTATGCCCACAATGACCTGGTGGATAAAGTGCAGCCAGGAGACAGGGTCAACATCACCGGTAAGGTCCTCATTAAAGCGCCTAGTATCTGACCATTACTGTTGTACAATATGTTTGCTTTAGGTATAGTATAAGAAGGAACTAGAAACTCGACTACCTGTATCATTTCACACTTAGGAAGTTTAAGGTAATGACTCTAGTTCTTCGTGGTTTAAAGGCACTAAGTGAACTTGGGGCGACCACAAGTTTCACTGTAGATGCAAATGCCAAATTACTCATTTGAAGGAACCCCCAAAGTTCAGTATCTGAACTCGAGGCCTGCTCTAGTGCTAATTGGAACTTGATTGGGGACATGTGCTGGAATCGCGGTGGTAGCATGAAGTGAATTTCTGTTCATTTGATGCTGATTTTAGCAATAGCAACCAAAGACAAAACTCCGAGCCACAAATAAAGCAAGTTTTACAGAAGAAACTTTATCAACACCGAAGAGAAAGCACAAGCGGCCCTCAGTCTGCGGTGCACCTCCACCTAAAAGCCTCCAACCACTCCTTTTGAGGACGGGGAGGTCAACATTTTAGCTAAAGACGAACGTTGGTTTGAAAGAGGAGTAAAATAAGCTATATTTGTCAGGAAAGAAAATCCCTCCATGAACTGGAATGGTGGGCTCAGATTTAATCTTCCGTCACTTCAATCTCTTTCGGGGAAAGCTGACAGGGCACGGCCAGTCCAAGGAGACGGCACCTCAGCCAACAAAAGAACAATAGGCAGGTAATTAGCAGTGATCAGCCATGAATAGGACAGATAATGGGCAGTGATCATCTATGAATAGGACAGGACTGACCGATACTGGGGTGAGCAGATCGTTAGAGACGCTCTACTTCAAAGGGGTTTACATGGAGTTTGCATGTTCACCCCGTGTCTGCGTAGGTTTCCTCCGGGTACTTCGGTTTCCCCACCACTAAAAACATGTACAATAGGCCAGGATGAAAGAGTGCGCATAGGGGACAACGGACGCAAATTTAGCCCATGGCTACAATCCGGTGTGGCTTGTTTACATGCATGAGACCCATGTATGTTCATTAACATGCACTGTCCCGACCAAATAAACCAATAAATAAATAAATGGATATCAGTTATCACAGTAGGATAACTGATATATATTTACAGTTTGACACCTTGATTTTTGTGACTATGATTTTCTTTACATTCTATTTACATTGCGCTTTTAAAAGAGGTCTTATTTTTTTTAGATTTTGTGGTCTTAAAAAGGTCTTTTTAAAAAAGTCTTAAATTTGACTTGTCCACCCCTGCAGAAACCCTGTGCATGAGACCCATGTATGTTCATTAACATGCACTGTCCCGACCAAATAAACCAATAAATACAAATAAACACACGTATGATACACCTAAATTCAGAGACCTGATAAATGTCATCAGGGAACTTACCCACATGAAGAAAAATCATGTTTTTAAGATTTGGAATCATGAAAATAAACCATAACCTTTTTAGGAAATCAACACTTTCCTCTGGTCTTTCAAAGGCGTATACAGAGCAGTCCCCATGCGAGTGAACCCGTTCCAGAGCAACGTGAAGGCCGTGTACAAGACCCACATAGACGCCATCCACTTCCGCAAGACGGACGAGAAGCGGCTGCACGGTCTGGACAAGGACGCCGAGCAGAAGCTGTTCACCGAGGACCGCGTGCAGACGCTGAAGGAGCTGGCAGCCAAACCGGACGTGTACGAGCGCCTCGCCTCTGCCCTGGCTCCCAGCATCTACGAACATGAGGACATCAAAAAGGTGTGCGAGAGAGGGCGGCGTGGACGCCAGCCAGCACTGTTCAGAATCAAAGCACGCTCTATTTCAGGGCGCAGCATATTGCTTATGAATGTGGGGGCTGAATTAAAGCTCCATCTGGTAATATGGAAAACTTGAGATGGTTCTTAGGTGTCGTCTGCGTTTGTCTGTTTCGAGAAACGACCGCATTTTGTAGTCGTCATCATCATCATCCGGGACGTAAATAACTTTGAACAATAATCCCCCAGCAGTATAGCTAATTTTCAGACTAGCACCCAAGTACATCGACATTTGAAATCAAATCAGGCTGCAATTACTTCAGCTCCAGTTAAGTGTTCAGTATATTTTGTTAAATTGTTCGTACTATACACTTTAACTATACACTAGACTTAAAGGCCATGTCCCAGATATTTTAGTTTTTTACTCTGACATCTGTACAAGTGGGCATTTGTGGAATGATAACGTGCATCTAAATATAAAGGTTTTGTTTTGTTTTTTTCGCTCAAAAACCAGTCGGAGCAAGTTGTTAACATTGTGACCCTAAAAAGTGACCTTCAAAGAGTTCGGATGTTAAAGTGCGCTAGGAATGACTTTGGACACAATTTAACAATTAAAAATTCACAAAAAGTAAAACAGAGATTAAACGATCTGGAATAGGGCCTTTAATGTTTGCCCACTATTTTATTTTTCAAACTTCATTCATACTTCCACTTCATAAAATATTTTACATTCAAAGTTCCACAAGACCAAATCAGGTCTAAACCGGATTTTAAAGACTTAAAATAGACCTAAATTGGAATAAACTATTAATATTACTACCAGATACGCTTAACTTAAATACTTAAGTATAAATTGCACATTATCTAATTAAAATGAATAAAGTCTAAACTTGCAGATGAGCCTGAATTCTACCTGAAGAAGCCAAAGTACCAAAGCTCAACACTTGGAGTGAGGAAATAATTTACTCGAGTTTGAATAATTTGAATGAGGCCTGATGTCATGCAGAAGATGAAACTTGGGCAGTAAATGTGATGCAAGTCTTGCTGTATATTGAGGCATGTGAAATAAAAATTTTCTTTTATGTACTTTTTAAGGGCATTTTGCTCCAGCTTTTTGGCGGCACCAGCAAAGACTTCAGCCAGACCGGACGAGGCCACTTCAGAGCCGACGTCAACATCCTCCTGTGTGGAGACCCCGGCACCAGTAAATCCCAGCTGCTGCAGTACGTGTTCCACCTGGTGCCGCGTGGGCAGTACACCTCGGGGAAGGGCTCCAGCGCCGTGGGTCTCACCGCGTACGTGATGAAGGACCCCGAGACCCGGCAGCTGGTCCTGCAGACGGGGGCGCTGGTACTGAGCGACAATGGCATCTGCTGCATCGACGAGTTTGACAAGATGAGCGACAACACGCGCTCGGTGCTGCACGAGGTCATGGAGCAGCAGACCCTCTCCATCGCCAAGGTGTGTAAGCGGTTTCCTTTGGTTTATTACCACTACAGTCACAAGCCTGGGGTTTGTTAATGAATATTTCCTTTTTTGTCCACAGGCTGGCATCATTTGTCAGCTCAACGCCCGCACGGCTGTTTTAGCTGCTGCCAACCCCGTGGGGTCCCAGTGGAACCCTAAAAAGACCACCATTGAGAATATTCAGCTGCCTCACACTTTATTGTCCAGGTAAAGATGAGCTACTGGAGTTGTTCAAACAGAAGTAACCTGGGCTGATTAAAGTCGTTTGTTTATTGTTTTAGATGGCCATTGGGAATTTGAAGTAATTAAGTGCAGTCAGATTATAAAACCTATTGTATGTAGAGAACCATGCAACTTTTGATATTTATGTTTTTCAAAGTTGGTAACGCCTGTCCTTTTTTAGTAACAAGGCCAGCAAAAGGCTTGTGCTTTTAAAAATTCTAAATAACAGTTGGAAGAACACTCGCCAAACATTTGGGTAACGGAGCAATCTGCTTACAAGATTTTTTTTGCCACCCATGTCTGAAGTAAAGCAAAGTGTCACCACATGGAGAAAATCTATTAGTCGACACTTGTGTCACTGTGAACATGAGTTTGTGTGTGTGTGTTTTTACTGTAACATCGTCTCCCCATTAATTTGAATGCACTGGGTGTAATTTCTCTAGGTTCGATCTGATCTTCCTGATGCTCGATCCCCAAGACGAGGCGTACGACCGCAGACTGGCTCACCACTTGGTGTCGCTCTACTACCAGAGTGAGGAGCAGATTGAGGAAGAGTTTCTCGACATGGCCGTGCTGAGGGACTTCATCGCGTACGCACGCACATACATCAACCCCAGGCTGGGTGAGGAGGCCGGCCAAGCTCTTATTGAGGTTTGTCCACATACCCAACTCTTTCCTTACAATAGAATACACACTGTATTTTGTGAAAGCCGCAACATGTGAAAAAACTTTGGCCACTGCATATTGTCTGCATCTTATTATGCAACTTTTAAAGAACTGTGGGGTGACCAGGTGCGAGGTAGTAGGCTCATTTTCATAAAATGAGGGAGGGACCAGGCTTCCCACCTCTTACATTACTAATACAGTTGTAAGTCATATAGACCTAAAAGAGCAATCTGGGGATTCTCAAGGGAATTTTTAAGCAATATAGGACAGTATTTCACGTTATTATACTTGATTCCAGTGTTTACGTTTGTTTAGTTTTTAAGTGCTCTTTTAAGTTCTTAATTCTCCACAGGCCTATGTGGACATGAGGAAGATTGGCAGTGGTCGTGGCATGGTGTCTGCCTATCCCCGACAGCTCGAGTCTCTGATCCGACTGGCGGAAGCTCACGCCAAAGTGCGCTTCTCTGAGAAAGTGGAGACCATTGACGTGGAGGAAGCCAAGAGGCTACACAGAGAGGCCCTCAAACAGTCGGCCACCGATCCTAGAACTGGCTTTGTGGACATCTCTATTCTTACAACAGGTCAGGACAGGGCACTGGCTGGATTTACAGGCACAAGCATGAAGGGATGTCTAATGGTGTTCTCCAATGTTTCAGGAATGAGTGCCACCGCCCGCAAGCGCAAGGAGGAGGTGGCCCAAGCGCTTAAGAAACTCATCCAGGCCAAAGGAAAGACGCCAGCTATGAAGTACCAGCAGCTGCTCGAGGACCTAAGAGGACAGTCTGAAGCGGTAAACACATTTCCTCATTAGTTCTACTGTTATTATTTACACTCACCTTTGTGTGTGTGTGTGTGTGTGTGTATATATCTATATCTATATCTATATATCTATATCTATCCAATTAACAATTTCTTGTTTTCAGGCCATCACGAAGGAGCTGTTTGACGAGGCCTTGCGGTCTTTGGCTGACGAGGACTATTTGACAGTGACTGGAAAAACCGTCCGCCTCCTCGCATAAACTTTCCTAATGTGTTTGTAGTTCATTGTATGTGAAGTGGATTCGTCAAGACGGAAATGTGTATATTTCATTGAATGTCGTTTGTGTCGCTCTTACTGTTGGATGCCCCTGTATGCTATGGTTTCAAGAGGGAGAGGAACGAGTGGAACCTGCCAAGTTGAATTTGGCGCATCATATTTCTGTTTTGTACTTGAAATGTCACTGTAAAAAACAAACAATCCAGACGCTTCATCGCTGTGTGTGTATATATAAAAAAAAACATTATGACAGTGCATTTGATTTAATGGGTATTGTTGTGTATTAGCTTTCTGGCAATTGTTTATATGAAATAAAATACATTGATAGAAGTGTTACCCTTGTAACGTTATTTTTAAAATAAGCTGTTCCATTCAGTCTACATGAGTGGTCGCAGTGCTTGAGATAAAAATCTGTTATTAAGGCACATAATATTAAACATAATATAAACATAAGGCCTTCTCCAAAGTAAATGATTGTTGCACTTTGCGAAAGACGGTAAATCTTGGGAGTGGTTATGTAAAGAACTGGTTTAGTTTGTTAGTTAAACGCAGGCATGAGTAAGTGGGATTCGTGATGAAGTGGCGCTGAGTTGGGCTTGGTTTTAGCGCCGCTGATGTCACAGCTCTGTGCGCTGCTCGACTCTGCTGAAGGAGATGGCCACCTCAGGTCTGTATGCCCCCACATCTAAATACATATCTAAACCTGCGTAGGCACTGAGCGAAGTCACGCCAGTCATATCATTTAGGCATCCAGCAACCACCCTGTTTATTCAGCTTGTTTAGAAAGTTTATCTAAAGCGTATTTTTGAGCATAGCAAGCGATGCTTTTGCAGCCCCTGCGTTAGCTCGCCTAGCTTTATTATAGGGGCTCCCAGAAGTTCTTGAAAATTACCCACGAGAGTGAAGAATTGAACTCGCGATCTTAGCCATATTAAAAGTATGTTGAGCAACGTGTTTATCCTGTAGTATTTTGTTTGATACGGATAATGTGAGCCGCTTTTAGATTTGGAGCAAACCCGCTGCAGACAACAGTAGCCACCTTTAGCTTTAGCCTCCGCTAAGTTAGCACTAGAATATTCTAACACGCAGCGGAATGAACTGCTCTTCCTTTTCTGTGAAAGAACACCGTTTATGCTGCAAGGAAACGTGTAAAATTATGCAATCTCTATTTTCACTGATTATAGACTTGTACGCGATACATATGTGTTATTGTAGATCATTTAAAGCAACACATTTTACAGCACAAGTGTCGGAAGCGGCAACATACTTGGGCCGAAATGATCCCCCGCTACCAACACTTAAAATTCAAGGTGGGATCCCGAAATCTACAATCGCCCTCAAGAAAGGACAATGAGCTGTAGTCTATTACATGTAGTATGTACGACAAACCACGATTTGGCGTTAACACCGGGATGTTTGAAATACAGTTTGATTTTAAAATGGCACGCTTGATTCCAGCAAATAGCCCGAGCCGCAGCGCAGCCCCTGTTAGCGCCCAGCAGGAAGTGTGGCTGATGAGACTGCAAAATAAAGTCTGACGAACTTTGACATCGCACACGAAATAATAACGGGATAGAAAGCACAGTTACACCATGGGCTGGTGATTAGGTCAATACACATTTGTCAAAGGGTTTGTTTTCATCTATATTATGAACAGTGAACACACCACTCGTCTGTTGCACTGGGATAGGGGGGGTCGTTTTACATTGTCAGGGTTTCAAATGTGCTGAGGCTGGCGTTTACAAATATATCTGACCTAAATCCTGCGCCTATAGTACCCCAGGTTATCTTTGACACAAATGCATAGTTCTACAGCAACAATACAACAGGCAGGGACGGCACTTTCTCTTGTGCAATTATCACTTCACTCATTCAACTTCTTTTATCTCACACTCACACAGACTAATCAATAATTTCAACGATCAATCTTATTCCACAACAATTTTTTGGGACTATACTGTATTTTTCTTTATCCAACAGTGATGGAGGAGCCCAACACCTCATCATTAAATGGCGCATCAAACTATAATCAAAACAAACTACTTGTAAAGAGCTTGTTTACTCTGCTGTTTTGGCACACTGCATTTAGACTTGAATCAATAACACCGTCGCCCTATAAAACATACCACCACACTGCACAACTCAGCAGAACTCCAAACTTTGATGCAGATATTATACACCTCGCTTGGCTTTTTGTCTGCAGTTACGGTCCCACGTAATTTCCGCTTGTTGGAGGAGCTCGAGGAGGGGCAGAAGGGCGAAGGCGATGGCACAGTGAGCTGGGGCCTGGAGGACGATGACGACATGACCCTGACGAAGTGGAGAGGCATGATCATCGGACCACCTCGAGTGAGCGCCCCACACACACACACGGATGCACCGACAGAGAGATGGGAGTTTTTCTGTTGAGCTTTAGTCACGCACAACGCCGGCAACACACCTACACAACAATTTCTCAAATATGGTATTTTCTCCCGTTGGTTACAGCCCTCGTGCACAGCTAATCAGAGGAACAAAGCATTGATATGTGTGAATACGATGAACTGAGCTGGTGGTAGAAAGAGCGGCCTGACAAGGGTCACATTAATTGCAAGGTGTGTCGATATGCAATAAAATGATTGTCGCGTTGAAAAATGAAGAGGTTGAATAATCAGTGGCCTATTCAGCTGTCTGTGTGAAGTCTCTCCCTGATTTGGTTTACATGTGTGTCATTTGTGCTTTTATTCACGGTAATTGAAATGGAACGGGGGGGAAAAGAAATCCCATTTAATATATCTCCTCTTCTACACAAATCTTTTACAAATCAACCTTTAACCTTTTTTCTGGTGTCATCAGGAAGCTCATGGGTATCATCTGCTATTTCTATTAAGATGGCCTCCACCGTTTGTTGACAGTTCTTTAAAAACATATATACTTACATCATGAGACCAGCTGCTCTACCAACTGCGCCACTGTCTCTCCCCTAAACGTTCCCTCTCCTTTTTTGCCATGTTACGCCAACAAATCCTCCAAAGTTACATCATGTATTGTTATTTCGATATAAAGCCTTGAGACATTTTTCTCGAGACGCAGGCTGCCATATTGTGTCTTTGGATTCCAGGGCGGGTCACAAATGTTTGAATAAAAATATCTCTGGTGATTCTCTCATCACTCAACTGAAGTTTTGCATGGTGTACTTTTTTGTTTCAGACCAATTACGAGAACAGAATGTACAGCCTGAAGGTGGAGTGCGGACCCGGGTACCCAGACACAGCCCCAACCGTTAGATTTGAAACGAAAATTAGTATGAATGGGATAAATAATTCCAACGGAACAGTAAGTACTTGCATGTCCTGCCTTTCTCATTACCCCTCTTATGTTACTTTTCTTGAATCGAACCAAACCAGTTCTTCACATTTACTCTGCCATACGATATATCTGCAGTTTGGATCAATGCCTGTGGACTTTTGTAGGATTTTCCCGCTTTATCATAGCATTGCAAATTTGGTGCTAGTGATTGTAAGGGCCCCAGAGCTTTGTCACGCTTACTACTACTTATTCCATAGATGTTATATGTTGAGCCAACAATGTTTAGGAAAATTAAGCTAACGCGTTAGCAACAGCTGTTCCCATAAGGTGATGGGTACTCTTTGCCTTAAGAATATAAATGTTTTATTTATAGTTTGGAAATAAATCATTCTTTTTTAAACCCATAGTATTACATTATGAGTTGTAAAAATGTGTTGCAGTGGATCAGAAAATAATTGAAATAAACTAAGTTGGTAATAAACCGTTATTTTTCCATATGTCTTGTCTTGACCACTAAGCACCTCAAGCCGGGAATTACCGACGTTCTCTTGTTGATCATTGGCATTGCCGTCTTGGTTAAGATGTATTTCTTTGTTTTTGTGTGACGTCAGTGTTGATGTAGCAGCCCTTACGGGTCTGATGTGATTGAAACGTGCTCTTCCTTTCGAGTCCAGCTGAGGTCCAATGGGCCTGCAGCTAAAATGAATTACCTCCTTATTCCATCAATTCATGTTCCACCGATGGTAAAGACTTGGCAAAATTTAATGATGTCAGTGAAATGACGATTAAACTGTGATTCAGCAGCATGCCTAGGTCTTCATGTTGTGCAAGCACAGGAACTTCCTGCTCATAAAATGTCACATCAGGTTTTTGGAGCACCTTAAGTTTTGGTCACAGCATTTTGTGGAATATTGAGGTTATCAGCAGGCCTCATTCTTGGACTCACAATAAATAATTGATTCTGCAGTATTGTCTAGTGGGATTACCTTTAAGCTTAGTCAAATCAAGTGTTTCCCTGCTAGCTTGTGGAGAACAGTGAAATACGCTGTGAAATGACAGCTCCATGTGATGTGCCATAAGTCAGTGTCAGCCACTGTCACCGTGACTGATCTGCTGTATTCTGTGTTCTGCTTCGCAGGTGGATTCGCGTAGCATACCAATCTTAGCAAAATGGCAGAATTCTTATAGTATTAAAATTGTTCTTCAAGAATTGAGGCGTCTAATGATGTCCAAAGAAAACATGAAGCTTCCACAGCCTCCAGAAGGACAATGCTACAGCACTTAATCACAATGGATTGTTTTGACCCTCTGTCTTAAACAAAACACCTTACTCTTAGAAATATTGTATAAAACCATCAAGAGGCTCACCTCACACATCAACGATATCGACGTCTTCAAGATCAACATTGGACTTTTTCTTCTTACATAGCTTGTATGAATACAATTGCCCCCTATAGAAAGTTTCATGGCGGCCAACAAAAGACCTCAGTGGCTTCTTTCTGTTTGAGTGGGCTAGAAGTGGGGAAGCATGACACCACGCAGAGGTTGTACCAGACTCCAAATAAACTTAGATTTACGACAAGAGAGGCATGTAACTAATATCTAGTCAATGAGAAGCCACAATGTTTGAGTTTTGTTAGTTCAGCATAGCAGATTCATTTGAAAACATCATGCAGATGCCGAAGCAGTGACTAGTCAAATAGTTGAGTCACATGGTATGAAAGTTTTGTTTCTTTTTTTTCCTTTTTAAATAAATATATATATTATATATCTGTGTTGGACACCAATACGTTTCTGTTCTGCAGCTCTTTGACATGTAACAGACGATGAAGCCTGTTCTGTTCTGGAAAAAAAACAAAAAAACAAATTGCATTTAACTACTAGTGGAAATGGCAGGTGTATGAACTTGTAATTTTCTGAAATAAAAGTCACTCTGCGAAACTGCGCTGTGGAGTTGTTCTTGGACTCTGCACTTGTTGGTTCGTCCACAGTGGGGTGCCCTGTATGTCATTCACACGTTACATTTATGCACTGTAGATTGAACTGGTTCGAAAGTGGGTTTGGAAAGTTTTCATCCCTAATAGTATTTTATGTAGCAGCGTGATAAAAAACTAGCCAACAAACTTTTTTCCTCTTCTGATTAGCCTACCCTGCAATAATTAAAGTAGAAATATCAAAAGCTTGGGGGGGGGAAATATGAAAAGGAAATCTCAATTTGCTCTAATTGTGGCTGTGATCTTTCAACATTTAGGCCTATAGAAGCTTACATTTGAACATTACTACATTGGCCCTGTTACTGACTCTCTAATAAGCCATTCATAATTTATTTAATCAAAGTTTCATCCACGTTGGTCCATTCAGGCCATGTTTATTAGCAAGTCTTGTCACGTATACTAGCTGTCCGGGACCTTGTTATGCTGGGAACTATTTGGAGTTTTGGAGACTGCACTGGGAGAACTCTGCACTATTTCACCGGAGATCTGACATTTTATGCCCTTTCTGTTTGATTATTCATAAGTTAATTACTCCAAATGTTTTTTTTTAAAGGAATTAATTGAGGATAGTCTAGACTTTGTTTTGACCACACAGTTTTACTACAGACTCATGCTATTCGAGAACAATTCACATCCGTTCTGTTTAGTTAAGACTATTTTGTTTTAGTTTGAATGTGAAGGACATTTTGGGGAATGTACTTCTCTTCCACTTACCGTTCACAAAAGAAAGCGACAATCATACAAATGATTACTGCAAGCAGGGATAAAGGCCCTTGCAATTCTCTGGCATGACTCTGGCTTCACCACCCAGGCTCAAGTCTGTCCTCGGCATCACGGATCACACAAGTTTTCTTTTTAATGAATAAAGTAGTAATCCAAAATAGTCTTGCTCAGGACTAGACTGAAACCTACAGCCTTGCAGCCAAAGAGTGACATAAAGCCCAGCAACTTAACCCCTACACCATACATGTCCGCAATATGATTTCTATTGCGGACATATTATAACATATTATAACCGGCCCGACGATACATTGTATTTAAGACGTTAGAACTACATTTACCATAAGCCCTGGCGCAGATTACGCGGCGCTTTCCCAGCGCCGATGCTAATGCTGACAGGGAGGATGAGACACGTCTTTTTATGGACACTTTTTGCTCTTTCAACTATTTTTCAACAAAGATATGGACAGAGGGAAAGAGGACGGAGAGCACAGATGCTTCTGAAACAGGAGAAAGAGAGACTGACCGAAGACGAGAAGTGAAACTCCCTTTGTTCATCTGATCATGTGCCGGTGAAGTTTACAGCCGCATGACATTACAAAGTGAACTTCGCAACTTACAAGATGATCCAAATCCATGTGAAAAAGCGTCAGGTCATAACTGTGAAGTGAGAAGATGTGGTATGTGTCTCGTGTGCTGCATCTGACATACACCCCTTTCTTCCTCCATCTTACCATCTCTCTCCGAGAGTGTCAGTGTAATAAAGCGCTCATTTGCTCACAACATTGAGCACAAAGTTAAGTTACGAACAGACAGGACACTTTTCAGTATGTTGCACTGATGTGTCTGTGGAGGAGGAAATGCTGAACCTAAAGCCACTACAGTGAACCACAGTTACAGAAACATAAAGTGGGGCAGATGAAAAGTCCAGTCTGATGGAGGTCACTGTGTCATTAATTTATAATATATGAATTATTAGCCAACATGAGCTAATTACAAAAACACAAAATTGAGTTTCTGGCCTTTGAGTTGGTATTTCTAACTTTAAAATATACAATAAATAGATGTCTTATGAAAAACCCTGGAAGCTTTTAAACATGTGTCTGGGTAATGTGCAGTTTATTTAAAGGCATATTAAAGGCATATCAAATAATAAAAAAAGGTTGGCCTTGCACCAACCAACACTACACCCCGCCCTACACCATGCTGTCGATTATGAGGTATTTTAGTTAACTCTATCGAAGTCTACAGTTCATTTTAGATGCATTTTAGATTGAAGATGAATTACAAATAAATTGTTGAGATCTGAGAATACGGTGCACAGTTGCAGATAGAAACTGGGTGTTGGAGGTTCTTAGTTCAAATCTCACAGTATAGTGTAATCTTAGGTATTGTATAGAAAGCATCCCAGATGTGTGTTGAACCCACAGTCTCCCGCCAAGAGAGAGACTTATTATTACCCTGCAACTTAACCACTGGACCACATGCAGACTATTATGAATTATTTGTTTTTACTTTATGAAAATTCACAATTAATTTTGCATTGAAAAGACTCACATTTGGAGGACTACAGTTCAGTCAGTTCTCTCCCAGTTCTCAAAAATACTGGAAAAGTTATTTGTGAAACGACTTGATAGCTTTGTAGACAAGCATTACCTGTTAAGTGAACATCAGTACGGTTTTAGATCCAATAGGTCCACTTCAATGGCAGTCACGGAACTAGTAGAAAAGATATCAACATCTATAGAGAACAGTGATATGCTGTTGGAGTCTTTATTGACCTTAGCAAGGCCTTTGACACAATAGAACATTCATTGCTTTTAAATAAATTAGAAAGGTATGGTGTCAGGGGCTTAGCACACACTTGGCTAAAAAATAATCTAAGTGACCGAAATCAGTATGTACATATTAATAATATCAATTCAATGGAGGCAAAAATAACCCACGGTGTTCCTCAGGGCTCCGTTTTGGGACCTAAACTATTTATTATGTACATTAATTAAATCAGTGAAGTCCTTAACAAATTACAATGTATGTAGAAAAAAAGTTGATCGAGGATGCATAATATAATCTTTGATTGATGAAGTTTAAGTTTTGTGCTTACATGTTACCATCGTTGGTATAAGAGAAACTGTATAATGTGTCATCTTTGGACATAGTGTCTCAACTGTAAAAGAGGTTAGGCAGAATAAGTCTCGACTTCAGCCTAAACCCCTTTCGGTCAGGTATCATTTAGCACTCAAATACATAAAGTATACGTTTTTCTTATTGTATTGTATAATGTATAAGATCTTTGAAAAACATGTGACCTAAGATCTAAATGTTCATAATGACCGAAGAAAAAAAATAATAATAATTACAAATAAATAAACTACTAGTTAGACGGTCTGTGTCAACTGTAATGTAAAGGGTCTGAGTCTGAATCTCACTCGCTCAAATGCTTCACAGCTTTAAAGCACAGAAACAACAGAGAGACACTGAGCAAAGTAACAGAGCCTCGATTTGATCCCAGAACCTCCAGGTGACAGAGTGGGTTTCAATGCACAGCAACTTCAATGGACCACAGTGTACTATGCTGCACTGTCATAGGGTTAATTTGTGTTAAAGTTGTGGGTGTAGGTATCTACAGTATGTCAGAAAGCTACAGAAAGCTGAAGCAAACTCCCACAGACACTGGATACACTGCCTTTCTTTTTTTAAAGAAAATATATTTGCTAAGATGTCCTACTTTAACAAAATCATAACAAATTCCTTTGAATAAAGTAAATTATTATTATTGGGGGGCCTCCGAGAGAATTTTGGATCGATAAGGGGGCTGCAATGTCCTGGACTTTGGGAATGGGAATGTCTTTTTCCACTAAATTATGTTAACAATAATGCTCTAACCCACAGGCTAGAATTGATCCTAACACCTTTGCGCAGGAGAGACCATTAAAGCCCTGTAACTGTTTATTACATTGATTACAGGGTAGGCGTATAAGCTATTTGCTTCAGCCTACTCCTTTTGAGCTTCCATAATAATGTGAATGTTAAGATAAGAATGTAAACTGCTCAAACAAACTAAACTAAGCTAATAAAATCAATCACTCAATCAATCAAGTTTTATTTCTAAAGCGCCTTACAACAACCAAAGTTGACCAAAGTGCTGCACACAATAAAAAAAATACTATATAAATACAATATAAAAAGGAGTACAATTTCATTAAAAACAGACCATTATCACATCCACAACACTTAACCATCAGCACACACTGTCACATGTGGTATTCTTTAACTTTATGAATGTTCACAATTTCTTTTGCTCAGATAAGTTGCATATAAAGACTGTCAGTTTGAGGCTGCAGTAGCTCAGTGACTCAGCAAGAAGAAGACATAACTGTAATCTGAAGGATGTGAGATTGAATCTTACTTGCACAAATTATGCTTAAAAAATGGTTCAAGAAGTCAATCTTCCAACCTGGTGCAGCTGCCCACTGCTTCTTGCGGGTTGCCTAAACAGAATCAGCGAACGGGTCAAATACAGAGGATTACATTTGATTGTGGCATTGTACTATAGTGACAAATAAAGCACCGTAACCTTAAATGCATCGATATTCATTAAAGTTGAGTTCAAATCCCACTCCCACCCTTTCAACTCAATCGGACATTCTAATTATTAAAGCAACATGAATGAGTCTGCTTCATATCTGCGGATATAATGTTTCAGAAATTATATGACTCCTCTAAAATGGCAAAATCAATTTCCATATAAAAGCATGCCAGAAAATTTGAGATATATGAATAACGATGAATTGATTTATTTATATTATTCGCTGCAGATTTGGTGAGGCCTTGGCATCGGTGCATGTTCAAGGCTGTCGGGTACAGGTGCGTGATGGACTGTGACTGCCTCACAGTTTGACCTTTGTACTCCGTCCCATTCATTATAGTTAGCGTGAAGGCCGTCTGTGGGCAGCTACTTTCCATGGGATACCTGTCACTACAAAGCAAGGTGAAAATGACAACAGCCAGAGAACATTTTTGATCACACTCGCATTTAGCCTCGGAAATGGTACAATGCAGAAAAATCACAATACATTATGCATCATCCTTAGTGTGCGAAGAAACCTTGGGGATTACAAAACCATATCAAAGAATTTACATTTCAAAAGTCACACTAGAGAGCAATATTCAAAATATACAGTATACTATGTACGCAATAGGGTCAGCAGAGGGAGGGAAGAGGAGAGTTCAGTTGCCTGACATGAAATATGCTGTCCTTGAGTCAGCACTGGGCACAGATCGAGACTCCGCAGTCTTCTCCCTGATGGCAGAACGTGAGAGGCCATGAGATGAGTGCATGAGTTTCTACCCAATAAACGGCTGTTATAGGAAGCATTTGTTTAACTTCCTATTCTCAAGAGCCTGTTGTGTAATATTTAAGTGTAGTTAAGGACAGGGGTGAGTGGACAGTATTATTTATGATCAACACAGTTTAACTACATGCAAATCTTTTTCTATCCAAACTAAATTAAATACAATGCAACCCCTTCCAGTAGCGATGCATATGTGTAGTGGGATGATGAAATTGCCCCATATTTTGGTTCAGAGTTTGCTGTAGTAAGGCTTTGCATGTATTCCTTTTATACATAACCCCCAATAATAGTCATTTGGAATGAAATAAAATAAAATAAAACTTTATTTATAAAGCGCTTTTCATATAAGATGTAACACAAAGTGCTTTACCGTGCTTACAAATCATTAAAATCATCCCCACTGCAAATATACAGTAAATAACAACAACCACCACCTGCCCCACACGCACACACAGACATACAAACACATAACAGAAAAAATAAAAATAAAAAAATAAAAAAAATAAAAATGGACATAAGGCTGGGTACATGCGTTTTTGCCTGACCCCATATAAATCAGACCAGAAAAGTACAGTTCTAGGAACAGCAAAGATACTGCGCAGAACGCTCAAGGTAAAGGACCCGAGCGTGGAGGGAAAAATTTTATTGAGCTAAACTCAAAGATATAAAACATTTTTGGATTTCCACAAAAGACATATTGCCGAGATAATCTATGCCCCCTCATAGGTGTGGCATATCAAGATGCTGATTAGACCGCATGAATACTGCACAAGTGCGCCTTAGGCCGGCCACAATAAAAGGACAATGTTGAGTTTTGCTTTATTGGGGGTGTCTGGAGAAAAGCAGGTTGAGGCTGTTGATTGTGGCCTGTGAAATGTTGGTCCGCTCCTCTGGATATTGGCCAGAACTGGAACACCCTGCCGTATTCGATTCAGCTGCTTCTCTGAAATACAGCATTCAACTTTTATGAATGAAGCAAGACGGTTCAGGGAGTATGTCCCTCGATTTCTCCCTGTGTGTTATGTCAAAGTCTGCTCATGAAAGTTTAAATTATGACTTTTCTTTAAACAATAATACAACAATGTTACAGTCAATCTTATTCAAGGCTTTAAAATAAAATAAAAAAGCACAGACCTAGCAATGGAATTGTATATGTTCTGAATATTTATGTTGTTTCCCATATTCTAATATTTCCCCCATTAGGTTAGGCTGACAAAATAGAGGTAATTAAAAGATTTTCCTTGGAGTTCCTCACTTCTTTCTCAAATTCCTTGTCCGTCCTCTAGGAGCCGCCCTTTCCTCACAAATACCCCTTTTATTTTTTCTCCTTGCAAAGGGCCTTCTGTTCCCTCTCCACTCGGAACCACCACTTCCACTCTCCTCCTGAGGCTACATGAGTGCACGCTGCCTTTATCCCTTACCAAAAAAAAAAGTGTTTGGCTGTTTGCAGAAGGCAGACTCCATCCTATATGGCCCTAAACGTCCCCGTCTTTTAGGTGCATTCGAGGCTGTTCACATTGAGAAGGAACAAAATAAATAAATATGCTGCTTATTTTGGCATTGCAAACTTAGCGAGATTGGTATTCTCCTGATTTTCTATTTGTGCGTGTGGGTGGGGTGACTCAGTCGCGCTGGGGAGGTTGACCTTGCTGTAATATAAAAGACTTGACTTTGACAGTTCCGGCTGCATCATTTCTCACTTCATGTTGTTGCTGCTGCTTATTTTCTTTCCTCCCCCCTAGTCCTGGGAAAGTCATGAATACCAAATCAGACATGGCAGTCCAGAAAATGCAAGAGAGAGAGATGAAAAAATAAAACTGCCTATGCCACTTTTGAAGTAGGAAATCCTTAGTTGTCGGATCTTTAACCTCTCCAAAAGGCTAATCTGAATTTCAAAACAAGACACTAAAGCCAAATTGAAGACGTGGGAGCTTATTGCACCGCGCGCCACCTGCGCTATTTCGTCATTATAAGCATCTATTCACCAAAAAAGATTATCGACTTCCACTGAAAAAAGACTTAACACTCTAAAAGCTACCTTCTAGCACTACTTAGAGATCTCATTCTAAAAGAAATAGAGGTGTTTTGCACAACTGTATAGACTAGATATCCAGTGGTAAGTTAATAGGTAATTGGCAGCTTAGAGAGGCAACAGCTATTGTGTATGTGTTAGGTCTATTATAGGCCAGTGGTTCGCTACAGAATCCCATTTTTGGATTCTGATGCACCTGTAGCATTCTTTCCAATATATAACTGTTCAAAAATGTTGTTTTCTTTCGTTCACACGCATGATGCAGATAATAGGCTACAATTTGTTCGAGGAATTAATGCACATTTGGAGAACGCATCTTCAACTCACCTGACCCCAGATGCCCCTCCCGATGCAGCAGATTGAATTTGTTTATGCTTGGGACTTGCATTTGTTTACACTTTAGACGTAGAAAAGTTAGAAAATGCCTTTTTCATCCCTTTAATGCATTCATGAGTCCATAATGGTCCCGAAGAAAAAACTAAAAGTAAACAAACAGCTACCATATGAGACATTTGAGACCTACAAAGGTTTGTGGAGGCGTCTCAACAGGAAACAAAAAAGGGACAGATAAGGAGGTATCCGGGCAAGACTCACAGCTAAGCCACAACATGTCTTCTATGGACGTTCACTGCATAAAACAGATGAACTGCTAAGCTCTTCCCAGAAGATAGTGAAAGACTGTTGTGGGGCAGAGGGAGCTGCGCAGGTGAAGAGGAAGAAGGTGGAGGTGACCAGTGCGGGACACCACGCTCGGAAACAGGGACAAACCCAGGAGGCGGTGCACCGTTTCAGAGGATCAGAGGAGCACTGAAGGCAGCCAGCCCGGTTTCCTCCCGGTGCTATGGTTTCCACGACCTCCAAATACATGCAGGTCAGGTTGACTCACAGTGGCGGCGCTGCTCAGGACCTGAACACCTATGGCAAATAAAGTACTTACTTATTTACTTACGTACTAAGTAGCATACTGCACATACACCTGATCGGTGTTTCTCAACTGCTATTGCTGGATTTCAAGTGACATCACAGCGTTCTATAATGTTACAGGTGGGGGACAGGTCAAATAATTTAGTTTTTGAGGTTTGGTGTGTACAGAGAGATCATGTACAAAGTCAATGATCAGATCAGTTTTGTAATTCATCCATTTTCTTTTACTACTTGAAAAGTGTAATGCACTTAATAGGAACAACTGGCTCCTGCCTCCCCCGCCTGGGAGTGTGACATCATCACATTCTAGAACCTGAAAACAACCAATTCATTATGTTACACGTGTAATGTAACATAATGATCCAATAAAGCTGGAATCATGATCATAAGAACTCATTTTTAACAGATTTTCGTGCTTTTCAGAAAAATAAATGCTCCAGAAGAAATGCCCCAGACCCACTGAAAATCGCTCTGCGGCCCACTTTTGGGTCCTGACTCACCAGTTGAGAACCAATGCACACCACAAGAAAAATGCCCTCCAATTCTCACGTACATACAAATATTTGCTGACATATTCAAGATGTTTACTCAGTTGTAAGGAATACTGCAGTAGCTTGGGTAAGAGTAAAGATACAGATGTCTAAAACAAAGGGGGGGGGGGGGGGGGGGGGTTCTAACTTCTTAAATATCATTCAAAAGCATTGTCTTTGGCTCGCTATCTGCCTCTAAAAACATGTTGGCGTCTCTCCTGGTACACTGTTGGGAAGATCTGGTGAAGTGCGGTCTGGATTTCAGTGCTGACTCAGATCCTCATGTTATTTTGGGGCTTTTTGTGTTTTTTTTTTTTTTAAGTTCAACCCACTCAATCTGACACCATGGCTGCAATCACAAAGAGCCGACCAAACCAAGACTTTTATAGGTGCAGCCGGGGGTCGATCTCAAAGTGATGACAAACTTGTGTTAAAGGCATTCAGTGAAGTAAGACAGTTAGGAAATTTCAGAAGGTCAAGTTGCACTCATTGGTAGTTGGGAAAAGCTTGCTTCACCCAATAAATAAAATACATCCAGTGCGGCTTTAAGCATGTAGGGTCAGAATTGGATCTGGAAGGAAGGGCATCTAACGGGAATGTATACTCTTACTCCATACAAAGTAATATACAGTAGTAATATACGCAAACAGATAAATGTGTCCCATGGATGACAAGGGGGTTATTGAACGCATGTAAAAAGAAAAAACTCCTTATATAAAATATTTATAAGAAAGAGAACATTGGAAACTGAAACTAAATACAAAAAAATATAAGAACAAACTAACAAGTATACTAAAAAAATGTTAAATAAATTATTATAGAAGCATGAATGAGGTTAATAAAAACAATTAGAAAGTCTCAAATTATGCTACGTCTAAAGACTTGAAAGCTGTAAACAATCAGCTCCCTAGCAATATACAACAAATGTTTGGTAAAAGAGAGGGAAGACACGAATGGGCACTCATAATCTGAAAGTACAATGTATTCATTCTACCCTAAAAAGTAAATGTATCACCCGGAGAGGTGTAAATCTGTGGAATAGAGGAACCCTTAAAAGGCGCTGATAGTCTCCAACAATTCAAAAACAGTATAAAAGAAGTGTGTTTGAGGAATATGCTAAAGACATGTGACCTTGTTCTTATGATTTACAAGTAATTTTGTATTACTGTTAATCGGTTTAACCACACCATTGCTGATTGAACCAATGTCACCAACCTCTAAGTTTAAGTTGTTATGAATTATAGGAACTGAGAGAAAAGATAACAACAATGCTGTAACAGCCTGTTTCCACTGGTCACTATTAATCATAATAGAATGAGAGATGGACCTGGTGGAGGCCCCCCCCCCCCTTTCAACGGGTTCATAAATCTTGTCTTTTTAATGCACCACTCAGTATAGGGCTCAGAACTGCCTCACAATCAACAATTAGTTAGGGCAGCAGGGTGAGGGCTTGCTGATGGGGGGCTACTGCCCTCTACCAACTGGCCACATTACACCCTGGCTTTTTAAGGCACCTCACTGAACAAGGCAAACAATAAAATAATAAAACAATCATAACCAATATTTTTACAGTGGAAATGGGAATGACTGCGAAGGGAGATATAATAATAATGTGTAGTGTTGATTAAAACTATGACAAATGTAATGCTCAAATAAAATACAATGGTGATGAGTGTTTATAAGTAATGATTGGTTATGGTTATTATGCGAATGGGAGTTTATATATACTGGTGAATTGCATACATTTCTATTTTCGTGCTATGTCTTCTTACTTGGAAGTTTTGTAATTCTCATGTGATTTTCTCCTTAAAACATGAATGCTTTCCTTTATTAATGCGGCTATACGTAAGATTGATGCGGACAATTGTAATTGTTGAAAGGATATAATTGTGATTCGTGGCTGGGCACACCCACAGGGCTGTGTGTGTGCCTATGTATGGAAAATTAAACTTGTCATTCATGAATTGCTTGTACGTAAACAGGTGCATGCATCTGTTGCACATGTGCCTGGGCAATTCTGGAATTTGTAATGTAAAGGGTTATATTGTCTGAAAATACGAGATGCTGCTTGTATCACCGTTATTATTATTATTTACCTGCAGCTGGACACATGTGTTTCAGTACTGCATATTTTCAGTGTTATGTTGTTTGTTGTACAGCACTTTGGGCGGTTGTGGCTGTTTAAAGTGTGCTATATAAATAAATTTGACATTGACATTATGTTGGGCCTTTTCTTTTGAAAGGACTTACAATTATGTTTTGTATTTCATGAATTAACCTGAAATGCATGAAAGTAACTACTTTGAATGGGGGGTAGGCACTAATAAGCTTTCTTGCTTCTTGCCTACTCCTTTTCAGTTTTTTATTATACTGCAATGAGGTAACCTTGCAATCTATGTTTGTAAATTGCTCAAATAAACGAATTAAACTAAACTATAAGAAGACGGCTAGGATTAGTTTTATTCTCACAGACCAATGGTGGGTTGGTCGACTTGTCGAAATTAAACTTATTTATTATGATATAATGAAAGTGAAAACATGTTCTTAGAAAGCACTGTTTGGTGTGTGTGACATTGACAGCGTGTGCTTGGTAAAGGTACCAATACTACTGGTCCAATGTTACGCCAACTAAAGTAAAAGTTGCTCAGTCAAATGATTTGGCTACTTAAAGGCACTATATCCGATTTTTTTTCCGAGTAATGGAACAAAATTGGTTTTGTCCCCCCTTTAGTATATTGTAAACTCAGTCATTTGTGGGAAAACACTGTTCACCTACTTATAAAGCATTCGTATACATTTAATGAACTTACAGGCTAGTTTTTAGCATTTCTTGTAAAATGTTTCTTTATTGGTGCGTTCCAGTTGAAATTTCCCACTGGGAGGTCGGAGATTCCGACTTCCAAGTACAAATCCGATGTTGGATTTCCCACTGGGAAAGTTGGACGATACCCACAAGCTCCGAGTTGGGGAAGACAACATGACGGTGCACGGTGTTAGCGGTAAATAAATACAACTGACTCAAATATTTTTAGATTTCTTGTGTTCTTAACACTTAAGTTCCTTTGCCCGCTCGCTGTCTGTCACTCAGCTCTTGTGCAGGAGTTGAGTCGCTGCGGTTATAAAAAGGACTGTTTACTGTTTTGATTTGTAACATTATTTAAGAGTTCGTAAATATAACCACACTGTTCGGGTTTATAAAACAAGTAAGTTAGGGCCATATTATATTGGATTTAAAAGCATTGCAGCTTAAATGATTCTTATTGCTTTTACTAGCTCCGAGTTCCGACCTCCCAGGACAAATGGAATGCAGTATAAGCTCGTCCTGTGAAGAAATGCTACAAATATGTTAGGAATGAGTTTAGACCACAGCTAACATTTTAATTTAGCGGCATCCTCTTTCATTATTTGTTGTAATAATAATAATAATATATTTCCAAGAGAAAATATCAGTATCCAGTTTAAATTAGTGATATGAAAAATAATTTTGCAAATTGCAGCTTCAAAAACACAAAATTGCGCTGAATTCACCTTCTATATGGCAACACAATGGGAACAAACCTTCTTCCTTGTTGTGAGTCATTAGCATCACAGCGCCACCTACTGTTCTGGAGTGTGCATTTCAAGGTGTTACATCTTTTCAGATGTAGAGGAGTAAAAGTAATTAGTTCGCAACAAAAACAAAACTGAAGTGAAGTACAGATCCTCAAAAACTTTCCTTAAATACAATACTTAAGTAAATGTACTTGAGGAATGACCACCGCTGATGATGATAATAAGGATTAAGGAAATACCATGTTGGTGATATTCTGACCCATTTTATTACAATACAAAACTAAATTGGTCTCTAAAATCGTGTCTCATGTATTTTCAAGGTAAAAAAAAATATCATGTTATTGCAACATACAATACAATGGGATACCAGGAGACAGTAGGCCTCAAAGATGGCTCATGATCTAAGCTGGGAAGGAATGCCGTGGCCGGGACGTCTGTCTGAGAGTCCGGCAGACTGCTGGAACCAGGCTCCCCTGACTAACCTTTACCCCTTGGGGTCACCGCAGTTAACCCGTATATATGTGTGTGTCTGTTAATACTGTGAAAAGGTTTGGCTCATTGAGTTGCCTTGTGTACGTAATGCACGGTATAAATAAACTTGCCTTGCCTACTTAACAAGGGAAGACACGTCTGTCCACTGCTGAGCAGAGCTATTTGTTTCCCCTTGCTCTCTGTCTGTCACAACTTTAAAAATAGACATAAATGTAGAAAAATATACAGTTTTGCAGCCGCAGAGGAATAAGATGACAGTTTTCAATTTTGAGTAGGTGAGAGATTCCCAGTAGGTAAGTCGCACAAAGTTTAAGAGAGCATTAAGCTGCCAAATCTGCATAATCATAACCTATGGGTAAAGAGTGCGTTGTGCCAAAGTGGAGTTATTTGGAGTTGTGCGATAAAGTTAAGACAAAAAATGAAATATGGAAACCATGCTATAGGAAAAAGTTAGTATGTCTGCCTCATATCCAGGCGGTTGGTCAATGTCAAATCCTTACATTAATATCGTCTCTGTCACTCTGCCTGGGCAAAAGTGGCTACAGTAGTTGCATACCATCTTGCACTGCAAAAGTTAATCTAGTGCCATTTTCTATTTACCCTTGATTAGTGTAGGTATTATAAAGATATCTCTCAGTAGAACAGGTATTTTTGCGTTTAAATTAAGAAAAAAAGAAATTTCAAAGCACATCAAATTAGAGGTCAACCGATATATCGGCCGGCAAATATATTGGGCTGATATTTTGATATTTCACAATATCGGCTATTGACTGATTTAATGCCAGTAAAAAGCCCATATCTCCGCAACCGAAAGTGATAGAGACTTTTTAACATTGGAAAGAGCTCAGTCAGACCTTTAAAATTGTCTCTCTCCACTTCCTTGGCCTAAGGGGAACTGAGAATCATCTCAATGAAAATGTGTACAACTCGGATCGTATCTTATATATTTGATGTTGCAGACTTTTGCTTATAATTTCGGAACCATATGAGATAGAGACTTAGGTTTTCTTGTTTGGGAATTTTTGTCTTTAAAACAAGCTCCCTCTGAAGTACCTACTAAACATAAATAAATAATCCCTATACCCGCTAATAAAGCGCCTGCATTCACATATCAACACTCACACATTTTACAGAAAATGTGGAAAAAATTGGCCAAAAATATTGACCCTGCATATCGGTATTGGACAAGAGAAATACCCAAAAATCAGCATCGGCCTTAGAAAAACCCATATCAGTCGACCTCTACTTAAAATGATATATAACACATCTCAACTTACTTGAAATAAGATGTTTTCTTTTATTTTAAAAATAAACAAACAGCTAGCGTATGAGCTAAAGACATTTGAGACCTACAAATGTCTTTATCTGAAACACTGAAGAGGCACCAAGAGCACAACGAGATGGCGAAAGACTGTTGTGGAGCGGAGGAAGCTGCGCAGGAGGAAGAGGGAGGAGGAACTGACCAGTGCAGAACACCACGCTCTGAAACAGGGACAAACCCAGGAGGCGGTGCACCGTTTCAGAGGATCAAAGCAGCACTGAGGGCAGTCCGGTTTCCTCTACCTCCAAAAACATGCTGGTTAGGTTGGCCCACAGTGGTGGTGCGCTCAGTCGCAGCTGCTCAGGACTAACACCTGAACACAATTTCGTTGTACGATTGTACAATGACAAATAAACTTACTTACTTACTTAATTAAACTGCATAAATACATATTACACTTGGCGGATTGTTTTACTCCGCAAGCTAAAATTACTCAAATTCAGGTCAGGTATTTTTAAAGGGGATATTTCAGGATTTTTGATTTTTGCCTCATTTCCTAGTTATCCAGAGTGTTGTTGATGTTTAGAGATATTTTTTTCTTAAATTCATGCAGTTCTTATATTTGAAGAGTCTAGTGGCGCTAGGCTAGGGCAAGGCTAAAGCATTTCTATGGTATCAGTTAGCCTGCTGCCGCACTAACCCACTCCACAGTGCACCTGAGGTAAATCACTTACTAACACCAGACTAACGATACAAATGTCTGTGTTGATAGAATAATTTGAACCATTTTGCATTTAAAATAACTTATATTTGAGCAGCATCAGCTTCGTGGCTGTAAGCTAACGGTGGAGTGATCTGCGAGAAAGTAGTCCCTCAAAATGCAGTAATTCATGTGATACAAGGTCAGTTATATTTAAAAAACATATTCTATTAACACAGACATATCGTTAGTCTGGCGTTATACGTGATTTACCTCAGGTGCACTGTGGAGTGGGTCAGACTGTTTTTATTGCAGGCTAACTGATACCATAGGGAGTGGCGCTACTCCCTAGCCTAGTGGCGCTAGGCTAGGGGGCCTTGCCCTAGCCTAGCGCCACTAAGCTCTTCAAATATAAGGACTGCATGAATTATTTTTCTTCCTCACATAGAGTATCCCAGGGACAAAGCAATAGACAGGTAGTTCACACTAATGATTACATGGGGGTATAGGCTTTGCTTTGCCAGAAATGTTATAATCATAATAATAGATTTGGTCAAGCTTGTTTAGGCACTGTGTAAAACATAATAATTGGTTGTCCACAGTACTTGTTCCGGCTTGAACGCTCTTGTTGCATTTAATTTCGAGGCCTATTTCCGTGGCAACTTGAACAACACTGTGGGCGCACTTCTAGGTCAAAACTCCAAAGTCTTCATCCTCCACCACAAGCTGCCAATCTTTGGAACATCTCTGCCCAAGTCCGGACAAACTTACTCTTTAGCCCACTAGCCTCACTTTATGCTAATATTTTGCCTTTTCATTCTGTGCACGTAGCACTCGGCGAAGCATGTCAGTTGCCGTGAAGCGGAGCGGAAGACCGTCGGATATGAATTGCCCCGCAAGAAAAATTAAACTGTACTGTACGTGCTTGAAAAACACACAGACGAAGAGAGTTATAGTGACTGGTAATCCCTGGACCCCATCTCCTCCGTGGCCATTTGATCTCCCGTATTGATTCGACGCAGTTTTCTTCGCAAGATCTTTGGAGGGTGAACAGATTGGGTATTCAAAGGCGGCTCAAAACCGGAGAATTGGCAATCAGTCTCACACCCTCTTTATCAATTAAATGAGCTCCCCGTGCCAAAAAAGCTCATTCTTCTCCTCTGTTCTCCCCGGGCTTTAAGATCGCTCCCCAAGAACACCGTTTAGCGAGCGTTCCCGCGAGGCAAGCAGGTTTTGGCAAAAGGACAATATTGTAATTTTTTCAGTTGGGTTGAAAACATAATCTATTGTAAAATTATGGTCATCACAATAATTTTTAAGAAGCCACATTATATCGCACAATCATTGAGGTCTTTTATCTGACTGAGATTGAACATAAATACAAGCATTTTATTCCAGAAATACCTAAAAAAAAAAAGAACAAACGTGTCTTTGCTGTAAGCGATTTACCTATCTTAAGACCGGTCCTCATCCAACTCTGTTCTTTGATTACACACTTCAACAATAGCACTTTCTGTGTCGAGCTGGCCTCTTTGGTATATTGCTGGCAAGAGTAGAACCCAAAAAGTTACGCAGTGTGCCTTTAAAACTTCATTTTGGCTCCCAATTCATTCGTAAATAGATTTGCATGTTCCAAGCGTAGTTACTGTCACTGCATTTATGCTTCTGCACATTGCCCAGCATGCGTTATCGAAGGTTACCACCAGAGGGCGCTGGGAAATTTAGGGAGCTGAGGAGCTGGGACCAAATGGTTCAAATCACTTTTTGGAGGTTTGGCCGTTTGTTCTGCTTCACCTGTTGAGCTGTGTGCAGTAGTGTCTCATTCCTGCTTCAGCCATTCATCACCCAGAATCCCCTTCCAGAATTACCCAGCTGTGCTGCGCCCCTCCTCCACCTGGCCTCTCCTCTGCTCAACTCGTTGTCAACTGGCACCAGTGTCCAGACTCCGGGGGAAGACTCAATCATTCATCATTGCCGAGTATTTCATATCGATAATTCAATCTCCGGGGTCTGAGCCCCAATTAATATTCATGTGCAAAATAACTTTCCTAACGCCTCTCTGTTTCGGTCTTTTCAGGTGGAATTAAATGTTCCCCTCACTTTGTGCATCGACAGGCGCAGCTCGTGTCACTGCGGATGCTTTAGCGGCATAGAGGGCAGCTTTATAATGAGATAAGATGTGGACTCAGATACAAGCGATTCTAAGTTTAAATCCCAGCTGGGACCTCTTCAGCGATTTCGACTACAAGAAAAGCACTTGGCATAAGTGACAGCTTCACACTGACTCATGAGGAAAGGGACGGGCGATCTATAGGCCTTTAAGTAGCTCCCTCGGTCGTGGTTTTAAAATGGGAGAGATTGGGTGGAGGCTCTTTCGGAGAGAAATCATGACTTTTTTCTTTGATGCCAGTGTGCTTCCCCTGCGTTTTATCTCCATACGATTGTCCCAAGAGCGTAGCCCACATCAAACCCCCAGTGACACCGGATAGCATAACTTCAGCTTCAGTAGGCCCCGTACGTAAACTGTTACTGTATATTGTTACCACACATGATAGTTTTTGATGTGATATTTCAGCTCCAGACAATACAAGCACTTGCGCAGGCTAATCACCCGTACAGAGAGCAGCGCAGTGCCCATGTGTTTACAGTGGCACAAATAAATGGGCCCGTTCGACTGTGAGAACGCACAGATTGGAAGCACATGTCCTCAGAGAAGCAGCAGCGGAGATGGCGGCGTCTTGAGGCTATTGACATGCAGTTCGCGCGCAGACATTACGGTGCCACTTCAGATTGCTGCGTTTAGGCTGCAAGAACATAAGATTGACAGCGTAAAGTAGGATGGACGCTTTAATTTTAATCTACTGTCAGGCCCGGTGATGTATGGGAGTGTTATCTGTGACATGCATTTTTCAAAGTCATGTCAAATGTCACACCGAAGTGTCTATGTTTTATAGCTTCAAATAATGTGGATATAATGGAAGACGGGTTTTGCCATTTATTCTTAATTTCAGTGCTTACATTTTCCATTGTTGCCGACAGAACTGGAGTAGAACATTTCAGTTTTATTATTCATTTGACACTAAATGCTATTGACTGCACCGGGCCACCAGCTATTTGAACTCATTCTCATCAACAAATGTGTCAAAACCTAGGCAGAATTTTACGGTCAAAGGACGCGATAAAAACATACTAAGTAAACATACTTCTAAGCGGATAAAAAAGGGGAACTATATTGTAAGGCGTAAAAATAAGTATCTTCACTTTACTGTGCGGATGCCAAATTACTCCTGGTATTATTACGCCTTACAATATAGTTCCACTTTTTATCCGCTTAGAAAATCCACATTGTTAAATTTTGTGTAATTATACTTTATAGTGTAACACTTCACGTAACCATATTTAAATAGGGAAAACGTGGGGTTGTGATATCGGCGACGAGCATTTTTCAAAGTCATGTCACTTTTTTTTGGGTCAAATTGATAGAACAGGGCTTGCATAGAAAAAGCCAGAGGGGGGAAAAAAACTTCAGAATCTGTGTGTACGCGCCGCATACCGGGTTATTTATACAAAGTGGAGGGGGAAAAAACAGTGTAGACTTGGTGTCTGCTTGGTGAGAACTATTAAATTACGGCTGGATGTTTTTAATTACTTCACATAAACGTTGGAACACAAGCCTTGGACGGCTCCTCGCTGGGAGGGGGGTCTGTAATGTTGAACATGTTTGGGGAAGCACTGGCTTGCACTTAATCACGGTGGTCCCTGTGCGATTCCTGGCGTTGGAAATGTGGCTTTGTGAGAGAAAAGTGAGCGTTCCGTGTGCTGGCGCGAGGGAGAGGAAATGGCTAATAAAACCAGGCGTCGTGCTGGAGCCAGTGATTCTGGGATCCACTTAATTGCTCTTAAATGAAAAAGATTTTTGGCTTCCCATCAGTGGCGTTTAAAAGAAAGTCAAGTCGAATCCCACATGTATACCAGCCAAGCAGTGACTCCTCATCCAGCACTGGGAGCACTAATCCTGCTTTTCTCCGGTGCCATCACTAATATTATTATTAATATAGACAAAGCTGCTGTTCACTGAGCACCAATGCCAACGCAGGCAGTATGTGTTCCTCTGCTAGGGCCAGGGCAGTCACTGGGGAGACAGACTATCAGCAGCAGAGACTTTTAATATTATCAAGAGATCATTTGCGAGAGGCCTGTGGGTGGAAGAAAGTTGTCAATGCGGAAAAGTAAACACACTTCATGAAAATCTTTACTGAAAAAGATGAAACGCACGAACCAGCCGTGGTGACATAGCGACGACAATCACGATGATGTCACCTCATGTGTGGTAACTCGGAGTAGAGTGGCTGCCCCCCCACCTTGCCAGGTTCCTGCCAATGCTCTTGTGTCTGCCGTGGCGGTGCCGGAGTATTCCCGAGGAGCGCTGGGGCAAGTGTCTGGGGAAAAGGAGCTCTCACTGCATAAAACGCCGACACTTTGATCTTCGCTTGGATAAATGGAAGGATCAATACCACTTTGGACTTGACATATTTAGTGTGAAACAACTCACTAGACAAAAAAACAAGTGACTATGTTAAAATAAAGTAGTGCGTCGTGTGACCTTTTCCCTTTTCTGGTGTTGTTGCAGACAGTGCCCTCCAAGATAACTTGATTAAAGTGGGAGTACTCTTCTTCTTACAGGCATTCTAAACACATCTTGATCCATTTTGTTGGTTAGAAAATGCTCTATTGATCTGAAACAGCTTATTCAGTGTTTTCCTCATCTTCACTTCAGGTTCGACACGAACTGCAAATAGCTTTTATCCTGCTTCCCATCGCTCCCCATCGCTGCCTTTACGGCTCCATGGATGTAGCTACTGTCACGCATCAGTGCTAGAGTCCAAAGGGACTGAAGTTGTTGTGGACCATGAAAGTGAAGGTTCGTTGGTATTTTTGCCTTTTGCTGCTCTGAAAAGTAAGGATTAGCTGAACAATCTTGCACAAAACCTTGAGCTTATTGATGCTAGCAAAAATCATTTGGCAAATATAGTTCGTTATTTATATTAAATAGCACCTGCGCCTTAAAGTGAGCCCTATCAATTGCCAGAACATGAATTATTCTGGCACATTTAAGTGAAGAAAGAGCCTGTGTTTTGCTAATGCGGCTGACCTTTTGAAAGTTCGTCCATTTTGTCACCGCTCATCAAGGTTTTCCCCTAAACCAAGATGTCGCTTCCACTTGCAGTGCGTGAATTTTCCTGTCATGTCGCCTGTGTCAGCCTCACAAGAGTACAAGCTGCTGCCTTCTGAATAAAACATTTCAGCGCCGTCTCTGTGGTGTTCTCATGATTGGCCATTTTGTTTGAGGGAAGTGTGAAGATGTCGCTCAGCGCTCCATTAAAGCCCCTGTAGTTGCGGTGCTGCCTTGTCGTGCCAGTCACCCTCCTGTTATTATGATTATTAATGGTCCATTATTATACATTAATACAGCTTTAAGAGCAATTCAGGTCTCATTATTGTGCATGCAAAGGGCCATTGTTACCAGCAGATGGTGCACGGACCGGAATGCCTTTTTCTCCAGGTGAGGTAGAGAAAAACCATTGAATACCACTCGTTTCTCTTCTTTGCCACTCGGAAATGTAATGTCTATCCGGCTTCCCATTTATCATTCTTGTGAGAACTGGAGTCTGTGCTCGCTATTAAAAAGACATATTTTGTAGTGAAGGCAATTGGAACATAGACATGATCAGGTGAAAGAATTCAGATACTCTCTTTAAGATGAGGGAGAATGCACACTAAATGCACATTTGTCATATTTAACCAAGTGCTTACCCGTTTTGGTGATCAGTGTTGTGGTCCGTGAGGATGGCAACTTATATTAGAGTTGAGCTGCTATGGTTAGCAAAACACAGCTAGCTTAGCAACAACTGTTTCCTGTTTTGGATCTGAATTCTCACTTACTCTTTTCATGGTTTAGCACCAAAGTACATCTCTGACATGTTAGAGCCGTATGAACCATCTCGGGCCCTGAGAACTTCAGGGAGGGGTCTCCTGGTGGTTCCCAGAGTCAATAATAAACACGGTGAGGCTGCGTTTCAGTTTCATGCAGCTAAAATCTGGTATAGTCTTCATGAGGATGTGAGACAGGCCTCAACTCTGACAATGTTCAAATCCAGGCTGAAAACAGCTCTTTTTACCCGTGCATATGAAAACTGAAAGTATTTTATCTGCACTCTTGCCTTTTACTGTAATTGATTAACTTTATGTTGATGTTTTATTGATTGAGTTGATCTGTTTTCTTGTAATTTTATGTAACTGTGAAGCACTTTGAATTGCCTTGTGTATGAATTGTGCTCTACACATAAACGTGCCTTGCCTTGCCTTACTCCTGAAAAAAACCAATGCATCACATTTTGAAAGTAGGTAACACGAGTAAAATTCATTGCATTGAAATTAATAGAAAAAAACATTTAGTAAAGCAGGAAGTAGTTCTCACTCTGCATTGACCGGCATGGATGTGGCCCTGCAGCGCCTCCTGTTGGCCGAACCGTACCTTTCCAGGCTCCTAAAGGCACTTGAAATGCAAACTTGTGGGAGTGCTGCCCACCCTAAACAAACTGGTCACAAATGATCTGTCCTGCTCCGCTCTGGTTGAAATGGGGCAACAATTTGTGAAGGCAAAAGCAAGGGGGGAGGGGGGGTCTGTAGGCTTTATTGGACGGAACAGTGGAGTGGGGCCTTTAATTGTTGAGAGAAATGTGTCACGTCCTGTCAAACTCTTTGCACACTGCCCCCCACCTCATCATGGTTAGCCCCCGGTGCCCGTTGCATTGTGCCAGGAGCCGCGGCCGACAGTCCTGCAGCCGCGCAGGATGTGGTGGGACAATACCGGGAAGGAAGACGACAATGGCAGAGCGCTCCACGCAGAAGTCCTGGTCGCCCGCGTGTCCCTCCGGAGGATACACTCACCTTTTGTCTCGAAAGGGAAGAAGATTTATTTGACTCTCACGCCTCTCTAGAGGACTGCACCTGCTTGTACGGCCGCCAAAGCTTTCGCATGCACTTAAAGTCACACTGGGCTATATGTCTTCTCGCATGGACACAAAAGCTCCCGCAAAAACGTCTCCTTTCTCTCGGACGATACTACATCTTCTTCTACAAGTTTGGGACGTAAACGCGGTTGACAATATTGTCTCCTGCCCAAAAAGGGAGAAGCCAAGGGGGAAAAAAAATGCTTGATTGAAAGTTAATTAAATAGATAAAATCTGTATAATTGAGACATTGTGGAGATACCATCACAGTAATTAGCCTTGTTTATGAAGCAGTGTTTGGCTGTGTTTTCAGTTAATTTAAGGATTCCTGTAGTGACAATTAAAGCCTGGCAGCGACCGGCTTGAATAATACATGCAGACTCTCTGGAATTATTTAGGACCTGCAAAGTTAGGATGCAGTCGCCATCTCTGCTCCTGCTGAGCGTCTGAAATACAGTCAAACAATAATCCGCCCCCGGAAAAAAAATAAAAAAAATAAATCACATCCAAGTCTGTCCTTTTAGGGTCTGCCTCTGGCCACTTGAAAACATGTTTCCCAACCACAAAAGATGATGCAGTGGGTTACAGACGAGCGGGGGAGCGAAGGAGAGAGAGAGAGAGATGTCCAAATATTTCCATGGCTCTTGTGGCCTTGTGCTTGCATAGTCCTGGCGTTAGCTCATGAGTGCGGCGGGTTTTGCTTCCCTCAGCATTCTTCTCCTTCTCCTCTTCCCCCCCGTCTGCAAGGATCAATGTCCGCAGCTAACCAGGCGTCCGACCAGGAAAGGCTCAGACGCCGACAAAGTGAGCGAAAGATTGACGGAACAGATGAGCTCTGGCGCGCAAACTTTGGCAGGTATGGAAATATCAAGGGAGAATTACTCTTCAGAGGACAGACACAGGCGCCCATCGCACCTTGTCGCTAACGTAAACAAACGCCGAGCTCCAAAGGAAAAGGGGATTAACTGCTTGGCTATCCTTACCTTCTCACTGTCACCTGTTTGGCAATCGGGGCCTCAGCTACCACCACAGTTGGCGCGGCACGAGATATATAAACAACTCAAAACGCGGCACTAATGCTAATGCTAGCGAGTGATTAGCAACAGTGATTAGCCTACTGGTTTCATTTAGCACTCTGTGTTTGGCATTCGCGTTGACAAATGACAATGTTTGAATCCAAAGCGGTTCTGCTTAGCTGTGCACATGACAACAAAATGATGGTCGGTAGGAATGGTGTAAAGGGGAAAAAAAATCAGTCTAGTTGAATTTACGCCTCGGAATCATTTGCAAAAGCCGTCTTAGAGTCGCCTGTCTCGCTACCCGCACCAGACTGTGGCTCCACTCCTCTGAGCTTTTCATAACTCCAGATTATATCTCGCTGTCACCTAATACTGAAAAAGTGCAGGTCATGGTCTGGGCTTTGGCTTAATACGTGGAACATTTGACTTTGCACAGTGGTCTCGGAGCCCTGGGCAGCATGGGAGCATTTATCAGAGGCTATAAAAGGCAGAGGTGAAAATGGGAAAGTGTTATTTGGTGAGAAAATTCAGTATCTGAATCTACTTAACACCAAAAATCAGGTTTGTAATATTAGGTAAGTTACTTTTTATGAACTTAGAAAGCGGTTTGTAATGTAGTCTGTCTTTCTGATTGCATTTTGTCCTCTGAAAATCCAAGTGTGCCATAATGCTACAAAGCTATAGCCAGCTATTAGAAGTAATTGCTTTGCAGTGGAGGAAATTTGAGTGCTGAAATTACCAGAATGAGTCCGGTGAAAGTACCTGGGGTTTAAAAGCACAGAGGAACACCACTTTGTGACATCTTTTTGATGTTGTTTTATGCCCTTAGGAAAGAAGATGGACTGAAAATGTTGCAAGACGTGCAAGAATGAAAGCAAATAATATAAACACAGTGAAAAGCTCTAGTTATGCATAAAACATCCCTTTACTCTGTATAACACATTAGATTTCATTTATATCTAAAATATAGCTTTTGTGTTGTTTATTATTGATACTTGGGGACATGAAGTGACATAGGTAGCGGTCAAGAATATCCAGAGATGTTTATGTGCAGCCTCATTGTACCAATGAGAATGAGTGAATGAGTTCGCTGAAACATTCTCTTTTCCTATGTCAATAATGTTCCAGACCAGTGGTTCACATATTTTTCACACCAAGTGCCTCGTCAAATATTCAAGTGCCACGAGGCCTAGAACAAGGTCAAATCAGTACTCAACCGTGTCTAAAAGAGATATAAGATAGAACTAAATTGAAATAGAATATAGACTATTTAAACCAGAGAACACCTAATTTTATGCTGCACTAAAGTATACATTATTAGATGACCTAGAGTACCACCCATAGACTGTAAGGATAAGCCATGGACTAAGTGAACGGTGGCTTTCTCCATAGAGTTCTGCGCAGGCTAACTAAAGCTCAATCATGCTAGCAATATGGCTGTTTTTTTTTTTTGGAGCCGGCACCTTTAGAATAGGTGAAAATAAAAATAGTGAAAGGAAAAAAAGTAGGACGATGTTGCGAGTGGAGCTAAGAATGACAGGCCTGGGTTCAATAAAGACTTGAACAGGGGTAAAAACATTTCAATGGGAAGTCAGAGGCCAGGAACCTGGAGCCTGCCGCCATTTCCTATTAGGCTTCTGGCAGCTAACAGCGATGCTACGTCCATGTTTATCACAGTCTGTGATACCAGAAGAAGCCCAAGTACCACTAGTAGATTTTCAGTCGACAAAATGCCATTGGAAAGACAGACAGTAACATAGTTACATTATGTACCACAGTTTGAGAACCACTGTTCACTGATGCAAAAAAAAGTAAACTTTCCTATTAATGAATACTTTCTACAGGTATTATCCCTTCAAACTTTTATAAAAACGTAAAAAAAGTAAATAATGTAATGTGATCGTAGAATAAAAAGCTATTTTTCTTTAGTTGACTCAAATCTGAAAAACAACAAATTATTCCAAGGACCTTTGTTTTGAAGATTCACTTTTCACCAAAGCCAGTCTTGCTCTCATTTTCACAATGGATTAAACGCAAATTCGAGACAAAATATTCCTAATAATGCCAACATCAGGGAGCAGAGGAGCCAGAAATAGCCCTCGCAGGCAAGATGTGCAAGAGATTAAGGCTCAGAGCAAACGAAATAAGCGAGTGTGGGCGGCTGGGAGGAGGGAGGGAGGGAGCGATCGGAGGAGGTGACGGCGAGGGTCCTCAGAGGGTTTGCAGAGTGGTGAAGTGAGAAGTTAGCATGTCGAGTCAAGGAGGGAGCGGAGAGGGGGTCTTGTGTGGAGGTGGCCCTGTGAAAAGGAACTCATAAAAGTCCCATTGGCGGGTGATGCATGAGGAAGTGGAGCCAGCTTTGGCACATGTGTCCGCGGCGCTAAATTAACTGTTAACACAAATAATCAAAGTGCAGGGCCTATCCAGCGCTGGCGCCAGTCAAATGAGGGGGAGCGGCTGGCTGCGCTGCGCGGAGAAGGAGGAGGAGGCGCAGCAGCAGCTCCCGGCGAAAGGCTAAAGAGCTGGGACCGGAGAGGCTACAGCAGGTGGAGGTCTGCACTGTAAAAAAGAAAAAATCATTAGTTTAAAGTCACTTACTAAAGTCGATGTGAGAACTTTTGATGTATTTAGATATATTTAGACCAGAAATGTATGGTCTATGTCGGTGTACATGAAAATAAATGTAAAAAAGTCACACACAAAATTGCATGAGAAATTAAATTAAAAGGTTGCATTCAGGGCATTCTAGAATGGTGGTTCACAAAGCCAAATATCAAAATATCCAAACTAACATCATTAAACCAGACTTTAAATGTTTTGCACCTTTAATTATTATAAATGCAAATTACATTTTTCCAGATGGGGGTCCCGTGTGATTTTGGGGGCCGCGTCCTGAAAAGTTTGGAAACCCCTGTTCTAGAATATCATGTCAAAACTTCAGTTGGAACAGGGGCCGATACAACTCAATGGGAGAGACACAGTTTTGCAAAGAAATCTTCAAACAGGAGGGATTAGATTCACACACCTGCCACATTCGTCTCATGGCAACATCAAGCACATCTCTTTGAATAATGCCTCCACTTTTGGACACCTTTATGCGACAGTCGTTTGACCTTAGTTCATATGTGCAGAGAGAGAAGACGTCGTGGCAGTTGTTGTTTGTGGATAGGACTAGCCATTACAAAGATATTTGTACTGTATACCACAATATACCGCAATTGAATTCTGCACCAACTCTGTTTTAAATTATAGGCCATTATAATGTTGTGATGTCATGTGAACGCCACCTATTGGAACCAGCCCCTCTTTGATGCTCAAATGAAGATTCACTGATGAAAGTTATGCATGTGATGTCAACAGTTAGCATTCCATCTTCCCTCGACACGTATATTTTACAGTGTTGGCGTGTGTGTGGGGGCTTTCACAGGATGGAAGTGCTTACGGAGCAGACCCCCTCAGCTCATGGACACAGGGAAGCACCGGCACAACTCCTGTCTTCCAGCTATTGTGTACCCGAGCGTCTCTTTTTAGATCGCTTTATCGTAAAAAAAATAGAAAAGAAAAGTGGCACCAGCAATCACCTCCCGGACTGGACAGGGCACTGGGGAGGCGGCCATCGAAACGGAGCTAACCTTGGACTTAACATCCTTTTAAGTCAAAAACAAACTGCTACCACTTTCCTCTCGGCACCAGAGTGGAGGCTGTGCAATTAACGTGCTGTTAGCCCTTTGCTGCTCCGGCTAATTGGCTATTAATAATTATGATTTATTAAAGGTGGTACAGGCAGCGCATTTTAATTGAGTGTGAATAAAACATAAGCTTGTTTCTGCTATATTAAAGAGGCGGGATTAGCCTTTTCACAGGTATTTGGTAACAACGTCAAACACATCTTTATCACCATCTTACACTTTATTAGTAAAAAAGTGCCATATTGATCTCAAACAGCTGAAACAAGATATCCAGTTGTTTCACTTCCTGCTTTTTATGCCAGAAGCTCCGCCCACCCCCTCCTCTTGCTCCGCTTCGCTGCGCAGCTGTTTCAATAAAGAAAAAGAAAAAAGAAAGAAGGAGCCAAAGATTACTCAAAATTGTGCAAGTGGGTTGAAACACAGCTCCAGGAATGTTTTTGAGGAGAGTATCGGGACATGGTAAAAAGATCTTTAAAAAGTCGATTGAAGCATGTGTTCCCATTAGACATCGTTTTGTGTGAGCCCTACACCTATGGGAGAAATAATGTCCCTATCTAAAGTAAGTAAGTATCCATTCATCCATCCATCCATTCTTCCACTTGTCCGTTGCCGGGTCGTGGGGGAAGCTGTTGGAGCGGCCCAAATCACATTGCACCAGCCCCTATGGCTCCTCCTGCAGGTGGTGGGTCCGCAGAAGGACGGCCTCATGATTCTAACGGGTCCGTTGGTCTCTCATAAGGGGCTTCTGAACCGCTCTTTGTCTGACCCGTCACCTAGGACCTGTTTGCCATGGGAGACCCTACCAGGGGCACGAAGCCCCCGACAACAGAGCCCCCAGGATCATTCAGGTGCTTAAACCCCTCCACCACGTTAAGGTGGCGGTTCCAGGAGGGGAAGTAAATAAGTAAGTAAGTGCTTTATTGTCATTGTACAAGCGTACAACGAAATAGTGTTCAGGTGTTAGTCCTGAGCTGCTGCCACTGTGTGTCAACCTGACACATGGGTTTCATTAAGGTATACCATATTTGTCCTCAGCATTTGACCCATCCAATGCAACTGGGATGACCTGTCAGGAGCAGTGTGTGACCACAGGTTTGGCTCCTGGCTGGAGGTTGTAGCCTATTATACATAATAGGTTGACGAGGGAAATTGAAGTGTCCAGATGAGAAAACCCACCACTAGGACGTTACTCTTGTTGTGAGACAAGTCATTCAGCAACTGGTAGGGCCTAACATGAAAAAGTCGTATTTATGATGAATGACAGTGTGAGTAATCAGTAAAAATGGGTCAATCAATATGTATTTTTCTTTCTGTCAGAAAAGAGCACATTTCGGTGTATGAGTAATCTTCTTTAAACATCGCAAACCATGGTTTTACCTATAGAAGTTTAGATATACCAATGTTCGCACAGTGTGATAGCTGTGTTGGCCTTATTATATCACAGAGAACTCAAAAATATTTCAGAAATTAGTCATGCGGGGCTTGATTATTCTGTATAAATGAACCTGTGACCTTCTTGCTTTGAACCACCTGCTGTCAATACCGTTTTGCTTTATGAGTTACGGAATGTTTTCTACCACTACTCCTTCAACGTATGTACCAAATCCAAATGTATGTCTTGCCTTCAGACTGATCCAAAAGCCTAATGACTGGCTTCTTTGTAATATCTCGTTTCGTTTCACTCTTTAATGTGATCAAAATCTCGAATCACTCGATAAGACGCCTTTGAACTACTGAAAGAGCCGGCCCAGCTTCGCGTATCGCAGGTCGCCATTATCTCAGCCCCATAAATCACATTCGAGGTCGTTGTATAAAGTAAATAGATCAAGATGGAGCCGTGCGGTTGGATCTGATGTCGCTAAGTCACGCATGAAATCGTTTTGAAGTTAGCAAAAAATCCCAACAAATGAACGTGTGGGTAGAATCGTGTCTTTCTCTCCGCGTTTACTTTGTGCCAGAAAGTTGCAAGACGGGAGGAAAAATAAATAATTTGGAGAAGGGGGGGAGAAAAAGCAATCGCCAACTGCCGGGAGCTTTTGTGTGACATCACATCTGAAGCGAAAAGATACTTCCCATGCGGAAAGCCACAGCTCTTTGGGCCGCCGTGCGAGGCTCCTTGGCGCCACAGTCATCATGTGTGTCAGTCACTCTGCACTGCGCACTGTTTTCCTTAGAGGATGAGCTAAACCCCTCCTATAGCCTAAACCATTTGTGTTTGAGACCCCCCTTTTCTTTCTGGCAGTTTATCTTGGAGCATGTTGTTTCAATGCGGACCAATAGGGCGGCTGGAATGTCCCCGGAGAGCTGTTCCCCATAGACCCATTCATTTCAGGGAGGACACAAGCTCAACATCTGGCTTGCATTAGCAGCTCCCTACGATCGCTCTGATCCCGGAGAAAGAAGCAAAGACAGGAACACAAGCGGCTGAAATAGAAATGTTATTGGACGCGATGACTTGTGTAAATGTAGCTACAGCGTCGGAAGGGTCAAGCAGAGGAGGGGGCCACATTTTGTAATAACGTCGCAAAATGTAGTAACAGTTCATCTTTTTAACTTCATGGTGTCATAAAACCGCATTGTGTAATATGGGTGCAATACCTTTCACATTTTGATTTTACAGAATGCGACAAAGTATTTGAAAAACATTAGTAAATACATACAGTGCCTTGCGAAAGTACTAATACACCTTAAACTTTTGAAGTGGCTCTGTGAAGTGTGAAGTGAAAGCAAAATGATACATGATTCTGTTAATTAAAAAAAAAAAAAAAAAAAATGAAAAGTGGGGCGTGCATAAGTATTCATACAGCATTTCTGAGTGCATTAAATTGCCTTTATAACATTCCTAATAACTGTAGAATGTTCACACCTTGCCCTAACCATTAAATAGAGGCCACCTGTGTGTAATCTACTCTCAGTATAATTCCAGCTGTTCTGTGAGGGCCTCAGAGCTATGGTCAGAGTGTATTGGTCACTAAGCAACATCATGAAGGCCAAGGAGCTCACCAGAGAGGTCAGGGATAAAGTTGTGGAGAAGTTTAAAGCAGCGTTAAGTTATACAAAAATTTCCCAAGATTTGAACATCTCACGGAGCACTGTTCAATCCATCATTCGGAAATGGAAAGAGTATAGCACCACTGCGAACTTACCAAGACACGGCCGTCCACCTAAACTAACAGACCGAACAAGGAGAGCACTGGTCAGAAATGCAACCAAGTGCCCAGAATAACTCTGGAGGAGCTGCGACGTACTGCCGCTGAGCTGGGGGAATCTGTACATGGGACAACTATAAGTCGTACTCTACACAAATCTGGCCTTCATGGACGAGTGGCAAGAAGAAAGCCATTATTGAAAGGAGGCCATAAGAAATCCCGTTTGACGTTTGCCAGAAGTCATATGGAGGACACCTCTACCATGTGGAAGAAGGTGTTTTGGTCAGAGACAAAAATTGGCCCAAATGCAAAACGTTATGTATGTCTCAAAACTAACACTGCTCATCGTCCTGAGTGCACCATCCCCAGTGTCACATATGGTGGGGGGAGCATCATGCTATGGGGCTGCTTTTCCTCAGCGGGGACTGGGAAGACTGTAAGAATAGTTGGGAAGATGGATGGAGCCAAATACAGAGACATTTTGGAGGAAAACCTGCTGGAGTCAGCAAGAGAATTGAGGCTGGGGCGGAGATTCACCTTCCAGCAGGACAATGACCCTAAACACAAAGCTAAATCTACAATGGAATGGTTTAAAAACAAACATATTAATGTGTCAGAATGGCCCAGTCAAAGTCCTGACCTAAATACTATTGAAAATCTGTGGAAAGACCTGAAAACTGCTGTTCACAAACGCTCTCCTTCTAATTTGACAGAGCTTGAGTTGTTTTGTAAAGAGGAATGGGCTAAAATGTCAGTCTCTAGATGTGCAAATCTTGTTGAGTCATACCCCAGAAGACTTGCTGCTGTTATTTCAGCAAAAGGGGGTTCCACAAAGTATTAATTCATGCTGTATGTTGTAATTGTGCACGCCCCACTTTTTGGTTTTCTATTTTTTGAAAAATAACAGAATCATGTGTTATTTTGCTTTCACTTCACAGTTGTCTGTTACTTGTGTGTGAACTTTCAGTAAAAAAACGACAAATGACAAAATGTGCAAAAGTTCAAGGTGTATTAGTACTTTCGCAAGGCACTGTATGTTCTCATTTCTTTCACATTCACGTCTTATAAGCGGAAAAGCTCGGCGTATTCCACTGTCTTTGTGTCCTCGGGCCACACACATGAATGAAGGGTATGAGTAATGGGTGGTGGCGGTGGGGCCGGTGGATCATATTCATCACTTATCAATAATAGTCGCCGTAGCAACCGGCACAGAGAAAGAAGTAGTGGCAGTAGCAGTAATAGTAGTTGTATAGAAGCAGTAGTAGCAGCAGTGACCGTTGTACTAATAGTGACAGTATAGCAGCAGTATTAGTCACAGCAGAGAAAGAAGTATATGTTTGTTAAGTGTGAAATCACACACTATAATAAGCTACTTCCAGGTCCAAACTGTTGACAGTTCCATAGACAAACACAGCAGAATAACGCAACTTTATCTGAATCTCTTACTTAAAGGGACTATACGGAGTTTAATAATGTTAAGATTAAGTATTTTCCTCCCCCTACATGTTCCAGCAATGTAGCAATGTAGAATGAGCCCAGACCTATTCACCACAACTGCCGCTAAAATCCTGCACTGTCACTCAAAAAGGTGTTAATTCGGATCCGAATTGTCGCCATGCACGAGCTTAATATAAAGCTCCGAGGTGGCAGTCAGTGGTGAGTATAAAATGACCAACTTGCATCTCGTCCCTTTAAACATAACAGATAAGAGGCCTGGAACTGTTTTACACCTAATTCAAATAATATAGCTCACTATTCCTCCAAGCAAAATGAAGATATTTTTGTATTTAAAATAAGCCTTCATTGCGTATGAAAAAAAAAAGTTAAAATAGATAATGAATGCCAGAAAATCCAGAGTATGTAAAAACATACATGAAAAAAACAATAGACATTGACAATGCATAAAAAATTAATAAAATAAAAACACAATTGACACAGTTGAAAAGAGACTACACACACCATTGACACAAATACAATCTGAAGATATGAATAATTACATATTTAAAAAAAAACAGACATTCATGTTTAAAAAGAAGTCGGTTCTAAGCAGGTTAAAATCAGCAAAATCCCATTATAGTGAATAGGGCTAAAGTTACACTGGACCCGGAAGTGAAGCGATGACATCATCACTTATCAAACATATTATTTTAATTGCAGTAGTTGTCCTTGTAAACGTTTTCTTTTAAATCAGACCAGTGTGTTTTTTGTGTGTTTTTTTCTTTTCATACCTGACAGTTTCAACTTTTCACTTTCTGCAGTCTTCCTCTTCCCAGTGAAAAGTTCAAACATACAAACTCCGTCCGGGATCTCCTTCCTCTGAAGCACGAGCGCTAACTGCTGTGCCACACTCAACGCCTTGAGCAGCGCTGACCTTCAGAAGTGTGTGAGTGTCTGGGCTGTTTGCCACCGCGGAGCCGCTCTGACAACATCATACATTTTTACAGTCATAAAGAAGCACTTCCAGGACCCAGATGTACCAGCGTGGGGGGTCTGTCCTCTAAAGGGAGCGCCGTGTGCTACAGCCACAGCAGGTGCATGTCTCGAATACTGTGCCTGAACCCCCCCGTCTCTGTCCCACACCGCTGCCCTATTATAAAGGTTTACCCATCAAGGCAGAGGGGAGGCGCGTGAGAAGAGGACTACCATCTTTGGGAAAGTTCAAGTATACAGTGTTTCATATGACCAGGGACAAAGTGGTCATCAGTACTCTTTTTGTGGATATTTATTTCAAACTTTTAGCAATATTTACATCCAGAACAAGAGCTAATTTCCTGTTAACTGTCCAGTAATGGGATTAGATCAGTTTCGGGGGTGTAGAATAGCGATTTGTAACCGTAAAAAAGGAGAATATTCTCATTGGTAAGACTTAATGAGGAACTTTCTCAGCAAGAGGCATCGGCTCTGATTTATCGAAGAAATATTCTCTGTTACTTTGAGAATGGTCTCCCGGAGCCATACTTTCTCCCCATTCTATCAGACTGTCCACTATTCAGGGCTGACCTTCAGGAGTGTAAGACGGGGTTTTTTCAGCTGACTTATGAGGCACTGCGTGTTCACATACTCATCATGTGGTGCGGACGTGTCCTTCGCAGTGTCCAGCCGCTTCTCTTATGAAAAAACCGCCGCTTATAGAATTCCAATTAAAAGAGGACATTACATTTTGCCTTTATAATACACAGTAAAGAAATGTGTTTGGTTCTCAGGCTGTTGGCATTACCACTGCCTGAATGTTGTGAACGGTGCATATAAACTGATCCCTGAAGGCTAAAGGGTCTGGAGACGATAAACCCTGGCTTCTTCTGGATAATGTGGGTTATAGAAAAGGGCTCGATAGACAGATGGCAATTCTTTGACTAGCTGAGCGTTGGGCCTCATTTGATCTATACCTGATTTTATTTTATTTTGTTATTACACTGAAAGAGAAAGCCACTAAATGAAAATGTTCATTGTGGCCCAAACTCATTCCTAACGTTTCTGACATTATTTGCATCCGAATTCTTGAACCTCTTAACCCCCGCATGAACCGAGCACATTTTGTCCCGTTTGGCATTAGCCAAATCTAAAAGCTGCATGAAAAAGAGTGTCAAAAGAGCGACGGAAATGAGACGGAAAAAAAGGACGAAAAATTCAACAAATCGAGGGAGAAAAACGCAACAAAAAGGCAATGAAAGAAAGTGGCAACATGTGACAAAAACACAACAAAGAAGTCACAAAAGGGCAACAGAAAAGTGGAAAAAAACAATGAAAATAAAAATTGTCTGAGTAAATACACTCAGAAATCACAAACTTTTCTATTGTATTGTATTGTATTGTGTTTTGAAATTGGGGCAGGCACTTATATGCTTTCTTGCTTCGGCCTACTCCTTTTGAGTTATTATTATTTATTTTTATTTTTGTTTGTTTGTGATAATGTAAATGTAATGATGTAAATATTGTAAATAATAGCTCAAATAAATCAAATCAAAATCAAGTAAGGACAACGCGGCAACAACTCGAGGAAATGTATCTGTTTAGATGAGTTCTGCAGGTCTTAGCTTTCAAATGAGGCCTATAGGCTGTAATCTTTTGGAAGATGTTAAGCAAACATGGGGCCCAATCGTCTATGTACCGCCTACAGCCCTGGCATACTTTCCTGTATATTGTAAGTTTGCAGTTAACGTCAAACAGCTCCACAGCTGATAGAAACCTTTTAACTGGGTTTGCCGTTCTCGCTGGGAGAACACAATGGCAGCGCAGTCGGGGGGTGATGGTTTAATTCAGCCTTCAAACTGAAAATGAATTCCTTTGTATTCTCCAGACAACACGTTTGTATTGTCTACGCAATGTTTACATCACCCTCTGTGGTCCCTCTTTTATCCTTCGCCCGCTGTCAATGCCACAGTTGAGTCATAAATCTGCGCAGAAACTAGGGAAAAAAACTGCATTTGACCTTTTTTAAAAAGCCGATCTCCCTGTTTTTTTCTCTCCTAATATTCATGAATACCCGAAAGAAATTGCTTTTTTGCAGCGGGAAGTGAGAGAGCGGCTCGGATGAGAGACCGAGGGACTAATTTATGAGGGCTAATCGGAACGCACAGTTCAGTCCGGGGACCGCTGCTGTTAAAGAGATGGAACTGGGCTGGTCGTGTCTCACTCAAATACAACATGTTTACATCAGTTCTGGATTAAATATTAAGAAGATATATCCTCACTATGTTTGTGAAGGCTCTCATTCATCGTAGAAAAGGTTCAATCGACTGGAAACCAAAACCCCAGTCCCGGTCGATTTAACCTTTTCTACGATACGTTCTCACTAGATTTCAAAATCATGAGACCATCGGAATGTTAGAAAGTTTGCATCACTCATATTTAGTTTGTAGCGACCAAAATGTTTGAAATGCCAACGGCGTTTTCCCCAGCTTTCCCTGTATGAGCGCTCTATGACTGTGCGGTGCGCCCTCATGTTAAACCCCGGTTTGCTCCGTCCCGTGGCGTCTGTCCAGAGCCTTACAGCGTGACCTCTGATCCCTCGGGAGGGGGGGGTGCTTTACGGGCCCATGCTGCTAAGAGCGCAGATAGCACGCTGGGAGCCTGCACTTTTGATCCAGCGCACTGCTGTTTTACAACCCCTGTCATCCTGCAGATTATGACAGAAAGGACCATTTATATTGCCCCAGATAAGAACGGTCCTTATCCAGTTCTGTGAGGGGAAGCTGAGCTCAAGCTGAAGGAATTTGTAGACAACAGGGAGGATGTTTTATGGACTGATTCATGGCGAGGATACGCAGATCAATATTGTATACCTGGGGGAGAAGGATAAGGTGAAATGCAGCGATGTTTACAAAATGTACAATGCTAAAATCAATGTAATGTTTTCAGCAGGTCTTTTGTAGAGATTTATTCAAGCTTTTAAAGGTAAGGTAGGATTTTGTTTATTATTTCATAAAAAATACCCATCAATATGAATCTGAACTATTGGAGTAAAATATAATTCAAAACCATTATGTAAGAGGTGTTTTTGTTTACATTTTTTTGTTTTGGTTCTTGAACTGATCATCCAATCAGAAAGCAGGATGAGCCCCGCACTTTGGGTTGCCAGGTTCTATAACTAAAATCAATTTGTAACGAACAAAGGGACTGTGTTTTTACTCTAAAACTGTCTCTACCAAACACCCTCACCCGTCATCAATCATGTCTGAATTAGTGCTAATGCAGACCTCTATCTGTGTCAGCTGAAGCTGAATACTGGAGACTCTGAGCTTGACAGTTTAGCAAAACATATCTTCTTCAATAAAGTCTCTACATCTGTAAGATCAAGAGGACATTTTATTCTAAACTCATTCAATTTCAAACAAAGTCTATGCTGATGTTTCAATAAGCATTGAAACATCAGTCTAGGCTCACTGGCCTCTCTATGAGCTGTAAGATAGCTGAAGTACATCCAGAATGCTGCTGCTCCAGTCCTGACGAGGACCAGAATGTACAGCCATATTAGTCCAGTGCTCAGGTCTCTGCACCGCCTTCCTGTTGCTCAGAGAATATAACAGCTCTGCTTGTGAATGAGCGTCTCCATGGCTTAGTGCCAGAGTATATCACAGACATGTCAGAGCCGAACCATCTCGGTCTCTGCGAACCTCAGTTCTCTTACTGTTCCAGAGTCAGGACTAAATACGGGTAGGCTGCAGTTCTATGCCGCTAAAATCTTTAAGTCTTCCTGCAGACATTGTCGTCGCAGACAATGTTCAAATCCCAGCTGAAAAAAAACAAACATCTGTTTTGCATACAGTGAAATTATTTTCTTCACACTATTGGCCCTTTTGTAATTTCATGTAGCTGTAAAGCTTTGTATGAAAAAGCTTGCCTTTATTATCTAATTAACACCTATAATAAAAGTGCTTCTCTTGACAAGATATAACAATTTGATTTTTCTCCTTATGTAAAAACTCTAACTAAATATTCATCTCGGTCAAACATAACTACTACTGGAGAAAGAGCAATACAAGGCTGACTTTAGTGAAACCACATTTTAGGACGACCAGTTAATCGATGCAGAAGTAAGATGATATGGTGCTTATATTGGGAAAACTTTAGGCCCTTACGGTAATGGAGCTGTGCTGAATGAACATGTATTCTACCCCCTGTAAGAAATAGCACTCCAACAACAACCAATTAAGACAAGTGGTAAGTTTTCTTTAGACCAATAACAGATTCAGAATGGATGGTCCAATTAGAATCTCATTTGCTTTAGTTCAAAGGTATGTGTGTCCTTTGAAGTAATAGCGCATACAAAAAGACACAGATCCCGAATGTTTCAACAGAACAACCAGAATAGGTGGAAAAGTTGACAAAAAAAAGTTTCAAAAAAATCTGAAGAATTTTCGTTCTTCCCGTTTCTTGGCTAAAAGATTATGCCGCCACTAAACGCAAAAGTGCACAAAGACACAGATTTCAAGGAACCAGAAATAAAAATAAAAGGCCTGGTGTGTTGATGACTGGACTCTTTCCACAGAGACCAAATGAGAAGTGCCTCTTTAGATCACAAGAAGATCACAGGAAGTGACTGAAACTAATAAAGCAGATCAACAAACCTTTCTGTCTTGCCAAAAGAACAAACAGTCGTACTCTTGCACTTGTATTAAGCCTATGAAGTAAGTTGGTTAGTTTGTGTCCCCCCTGTTGGCAGAAGGGGGAACTAAACTTGATAAAATCCATAAAAGCCTCGATTGTACCTACCGGCATGCTACCAAATCAGTGGTGCCGGGGATGTTTTTTAGGCTTTAACCTAAGGTATTATCAAGGTATCCAGGCATTACCCAAATCTAAAAGCCTATTGAAAAAAAAAAAGCATCAAAATAGCGGAAAAAACGAGATGTAAACGAGACAAAAACGCAACAACATCGTTACAAAAATGCAACAAGAAACAATGTCAAATGAGGTGTCACACTGGCCTATAGGCACTCCGTTACAGTAGGGGGTTAAGAGGTTAAAAAAGGGGGGGTTTTGGGTAACATCGATTAGGCATAATAAAAATCCACAAAATAAAGATGGGATTGCTTCCGCAGTAAAAGCAGAACGGACCAAATTAAACAAGATCGCTCAACACTGTGTGAAAGAGACAAAATACTACCCCAGCTCTGTTTATGACGATGATTAAGGTACCTATCCTAGTTGTATGCTCAGAAAAGTAGATTTCACATTACATGTCCCCTTTTAAGCACATCTCATCTATCAGCTGACATCTTTTAAAATACATTTTTCGGCGACAGTTCCACATAGATCACGTTCGCCCGTCTCCCCCTCGATTTTCCTGCCCACTGACTCCACTTGTTTATCGCCCCAAAGTTGCCCATGTTTTTTACGGGCAACTTTCTACCCCAGTCACAAATCCATAAAGTTTGAAAATGGCATCGGGAATCGGTCAGCAGAATGTTAAGTATATGTGACGAATACTGAAGTGGGAAAAATTATGCAAAACCAACAGTGTGACCTTTAGAGTGGAACTGTAGATGGGGCTTGTTAGAAAGGGCTGCACAGTGAAATGTCAGGAATGCTTTGTCCGACACAGAAAGGTAATATCCCGTAGATACGGCGCGTTGTGGTCGGATTTGGTGGTTATCTGGAGCAAGTGCAAATAGTGCAAATGGTCGTTAGAACAAGGAACCTTCCATCCAAGCACACGGAGATATTACAGAAGTCTAAGAAAGTGTTCCCTGGTGCCTTAGTGTAACACAATCAGTGAAACTTTAACCTCTTAACCACCACCTGAACCGAGCGCACTTTCCCCACTTTGGCATTACGCAAATCTCAGTTTTCTTTCAAATGATGCATCACGCTGTTGCTCTCCAGTCGAGATTTTTAGTTTTTAGATTTGGGTAAAGTCAAACTGGAGACAATGCGCTCTTCCATAATGGAGCGCCTCTTCGCTTTGTGCAGTTATAAGAAAAGCTCGAGCTGAATCCTTTGTCTTCCTGTGAACCTCCAAAGCGGGCTCATTGCACTTTGTATTTGTCAGTCCGTGCGATCTATCTCTACTTTCTTTGCGGCGTTTAAGCGTCAAGGGTCTCCTTTCAATAAACCACCCAGTAGTTCATATTTTGACACCGGTACAACTAGGCCTATAGGTCAAGATCAAATCAAGACTAAACCAAATCTTAAGAGTCTGTTTATAGTACAGAAACACCTAAATGCATTATTAAAGCACTAATGAAATAATCTGTACTTAAAATGACGTAAATCTGCAGATGAATTTACCTGAAGACGCCCATGGTGTTTGAGAACCACGGCACTGCTCGTCGCCACATCTCTCCGTAGTTGAAATGTTGTCTCTCCCTCAGCAGGCCGAACCAAATTTGAATATTTAGCACGGCCAAAATCCTTTCCAAAAATAAAGTACAACCGCTTGGCGCTGCCTTGGCTTGATAAATGGGCCTAAGTGGATGAGAAAGTTATCAGCCATTAAGCGACAACATAATCGGGCTGGTCTGGGGTTTAGCTCTGACGTGCGCTACCGCTTTACTTTCGACGTGTTAATTAAAGCGATGAAGCAGCACTTTCACCGTACAGTAAGCTTATCCATAACATCTCTATATCATTACGTATTGTCATAAAGTTTGGGGACGAAGCTAATAATAAGATACATGTCCCCGGGCGGCTGTGCTTAGTTTTATAGGTTGAACTTTGGGCCTTTCCAGAGTTTTGGGGGGGAATAAATGAACTGTGGCAGTAAATCTTTCACATTTTAAGTGATTTAGAGTGTAGTTTTCCCGATACGAAAATGGTCACTGGTCTTTTTATGTTTTTTCCTAATGATGTATTATAAATCTGAATCTAATAAATGTTATACTTTCATCACTTATAGGTCTTCTGTGCACTGTTTGGGGAAACTGGTTGCTATTACAAAAAGAAAAAGAAAAGTCATTGCTTCATGGGCATATAAGAAGAATATCAATTTCGCACCAAGCAGCAACTATTTGAGTTATTTTACTATTGATACAAACATTCTCATTATCAGGGGCGGAGCCAGGGGGTGGGGGCGTGGGCGGGGGGGTTCTGGGGGTGAGGCTCGGGGTTGCACTTGCTCCCCTGATATTTGAGTAGCCTCCTCATGTGCCACCCCACCCATGGCTGAAAACTTAAAGCCACACCGCGCCAAATCTGACCCAATAATTAGATTGAACTACAAGCATTTATTTTATGACAGATATTTTCATCATTGAAACATAGCTCATAAATGTTCAAACAAACAGGAGCTTTTGCTGTGAATGCCTCGCCTCTCCTAAGACATGACCATAGGCGCCGATTTATTTTCTTCCCAGCGGGTGCCCAGTAAAAAAAAAAAGTCGAGGTTGGGATCGAACTAGCAGTCTCGTGGTTGGGACCCCGGCGCTCTACCTATGGAGCTAAACCAGCAAAGCGAATGGCCGCCAACGCACGCATATCAATTTTATGAAATTTGCCTGGGTGCCCAAAGATTTGATTGGGTGCTCCAGCCCCGCAGCACTCACGGGATCGGCGCCTATGGACATGACTGTAACTTTACCAGGCGTGGGTACGTCTCCAGCTCGTCTCCATGGAGATGTCGACTAAAGTACATCAAAATTTGAGATGTAAACAGGTTAGGTCCTCATCCAAATCCATCCTTTAATAAACGATGGCAAAAATAGACTTTTCTGTGTCGAGATGCTCATTGGGAGCATGTTTTGTGTTGATGGCAACAGTATACTGTAGTCCAAAATGTTACGCAGTGTGCCTTTGAAAGATCGCATTATGCTTTTGGCAGGTATTTAATAATCTCATACACATCTTTATCACTATATTACACTTTGGTGGTTAAAAATAAATTTCTGGCTAGGACCTCAGGGGGAGCTGTTTGGGGGAAAGAAGGAGCTTTTTAAGAACAGCCCCTGTGAAGACTCAAAGATTACTCAAAGCTGTATGAGTGGCTCGAAACACAGCACCAGTAAAAAAAATAAAAAAAATCTGTCTCTGTGAAAGCTAATCTATCACGGCAAACGCTCATGGCTGGCACTGCATCTCAGTGACCTTCCTGAAATAGAGGACAATTAGTTGCGTTGTGTTTTATGGGCCGGTTGGCAAATTCATTTTATCGCCTCACTGGTATATTGTTATAGCCTCTGATTACCTCCTATTTTGAAATCACTGTGCAACTCTGCTATCTTTCTGAGGTACACTTCAGTGTTAAAGGTGTCATAACTGGAGGCAAACTCATGACGTAAAAAGGGCCCTGTGTGCATGTGTTGTTGGGGTTTTAAGCATTAGCGAAAAGGTCCATGAAGCAGCGCCTTATGATTAAATATGTTTGAATAAAATGTTTAGTTTAGTTTTATTTTTTATTAGTAAAATGTTATAACTATCTAATTATCTCACAACATAACAGTTTATGTAATGATGATAATGTGAGCAGGATTTGATCTGCAACTCTTTAGTTAGTACACGACTCTACTCCCATAGCCACTGCCATCCCAAAGCGCTCAGATTAAGTTAATACAGCCAATACCAGTCAACACAATAGCCTGTTTGTGTAAATGTAAGTAGCACAAAGCCAATAACTACCATTTTCCCTTCAGGCAGACAGCAATAGGCTCGTATGGAGAGGCAGTTTCATTGTATTCTCCACTCTTCACCGCAGGTTTATTTGCCAATTAGCTGTAATCCGCCGAATAGCTTGGTAGAAGGCTACATCTTTCTCACCTCCCTCAAACAGTCCACAATTAACCTCATTGTGTGGCTGAGAACTGCGGAGAGAGGGGTGTCAGAAGCATTGCCAGGTCAAATGTTCCCCCCCCACCCAGCAGGAGACCAGTAAAACGGCTGGACTGACCTACACCAGAGCCTTCATTCAGCCCCCCGTGACGAGGCCAGATTTGCCTGAAATTCAACAGACGGATGAGCGGAGTGCGGACAGTGTTCCCTTTGAGAGGCCCATCAAAGAGCGGTCTGACAGCCGCGGAGTCAGCTGATTAGAACAACCCTGACGCTTTCTCTTTGGTCTTTAATGTGCGTCGGTGCGGCTCAATGTTGCACAGCTCATCTTTGTCTGTCGTTAACCGCTAAGATGATGAAACCTGCTAACCCGGCTAAAAGAATCTAAGTGTTGTCATTGTGAGTGCTTGGACTTGATGATTGAAGGGTCTTATTTTATTGTACATAACAGGTACGTGAGAGTTTTGTCAAAAGAGACAAAAGAGCTCTTTCTTTGTACAGTTCCATTACAAACATTGATTGACAATGTTTTAATAACAGAAATCTTAGAAATGCCTTTAGCCAGTGATTTCCAAGTAGGGTCCGGGGCCTGGGTATCATTTATGTGGTTTCTTTATCACATTTTTCCTATCTGACCCCACAAAAAGCAGAAACTGCATTTAGCTCAGAGGACTCATTTATACGCTAATTCCTATATAAAGTTAAATCTAACACGGTCTGTACATTCATTAATGATTTCTAACTAGTAACTTTTATTTACAATGTTTAATGGCTAAATGCTAACAGCGAGGCTAAAGGAAAAGTACATCAAAATGACCAACCAAATGTGAAAATGAAAACCTTCCCATAGCTGGCTTGCGAACTGTCTGCATCAAACGCAACTTCTTCTTTTTATCTCTATGGTTTTAATAGTAATTTACTGCACCATTGTGACAAAGAAAATATGCAAAATGAACTTTTTTTTTTAGCCGTGTTAGCCTGTACATCAAGTAGATGTTTTTGGCCTCATTCATATGGGTTTGGGGAATCCTGTTTACTTTGGTTGTTTCTTCTTCAACTGCAGTGCTTCAATCTAGTGCAAAGCCCATAAACCGGGGCTCAAATGGAATTCATCACAGCGTCAATGTAGATTTAAAGGTTATTTTAGAAAGACACTAGAAAAGACAACCAAAATCTTTTGTTTAAATACCTTGCGCGTTTCGACGGACTGGGAATTCTACTTCCTCCCAGGCGTGGCCACAATGACATAAGCAATAAACCTTGTGTGTTCTAAAATAACCTTTAAATCTAATTTGTAAGCAAGAAGACATGATGGATGTAATAAAAGAGCATCAATGTATATTAGTATAATTACCATAAGTTAAAAATTGCGGTGCATTTTGTTGTCATTACGGTTAATGCTCGTGCTACCGAAAGAGGGTGCTCCGACCAACACACAGGATGCTCATAGTACAGTCCTTACTCATTAAAGCAGTACTAAGTAACTTGTTCAGCTTAATAAATCCTTTTCGTAGTCCCTCTGGGGGTAATACAAGTGTTAATGGGATGATGGGGGCCTTTCATCTCCCCCAGGGTCTCTGGCCAGAAAACCACAATTGCAACACAAGAGTGTCAATAAGTGGTTCAAACCAAATAAATTATCTTTAAATCTGAGTAAAAGCAAAATTATGATATTCAGCAACCGTAATTCCTATGCTCAGGAAGCAATTCAGATAGAGGGTGTTGTTATCGAGCGGGTGCATGAAATCAAATTCCTATAAACAATAAAATGACTTGGAAATCGCACATTAAATATATAACTACTAACATTTCTAGAAGCAGGGGCGACGGTGGCGCAGATGGTAGAGCGGGTCGTCTCATGATCGGAAGGTCAGGGGTTCGAATCCCGCCTCCTGAAGGTGCACATTGTCGTTGTGTCCTTGGGCAAGACACTTCACCCTCCTTGCCTCCAGTGTCTGCGTACACTGGCGTATGAATGAGAGAGTGAATGGGCCCCCTATGAGAGACCAACAGGCCCGTTTGGAACTATGAGGCCGTCCTTCTGTGGACCCACCACCTGCAGAAGGAGCCATAGGGGACTGGTGCAATGTGACTTGGGCAGCTCCAATAGCTGCCCCCACGACCCGGCAACGGACAAGTGGGAGAAAATGGATGGATGGATGGATTTCTAGAAGCATTGCAGTAATAGCAAAAGCAAAGCACATTTTAAATATCAAAGCTCTACATGTTCTCTAATTTTGCCCTATTTAAATTACTGCACTGTGGTTTGGGGTAGTACTTATAAAAGTACATTAAAACCAATAGTAATGCTACAAAAAAGAGCTGTTTGATTAATTCATAAAGTTGGGTTTTTGGACCACACAAACTCAAAGATCATGAGGTTTTGTGACATTGTTGAGCGAGTTATGGATCTGTTGAGAGGACCCTCCCAACGGGCTCATAAACCTTGTCTTTTAACGCACCACTAAGCATAGGAACATCATCTACAAATTTAGCCAGTTAGGGCAGCTGGGTAAGGGTTTGTTGATGGAGAGCTACTGCCCTCCTCAATGGACCCGCTCTACACCCTGGCTTTTTTTAATGCACTACAGTATGCAGGGCTTACATATTACATAATTCATTGAACACAAAAAAAAAAAGAAAAAAATGGAACGATGGAAATGACAACTGGGAAGTTGCAAGATAACGGATAATATGTATATTAATGTGCCTTTTGAACACAGAACTAGTGGCTTTTGGAAGTTGGTAACTGTGTTTGGCAGTGGTAACGATCTGTAAAGAAAAAGAAAAAAAGAAAAAAAAAGGGGGATGTGTGTGTATGTATATATATGTATATGTATGTGTGTGTACATATATGTGTATATGTGTATGTATGCATGTATGTGTATAAATAACTTAATGATCACCTTTGTCACTTGCTTTGTATTTGACATCGTACATGAAATGAGACTGTTGTTGTAGTTGTGTTTCCTTTTTGTTACGTTTCCTTTCCGTTCCGTTAAATTCTGTTAATTTATACGAACATTTCTAAAGGGGGGTTTGTGGGTGTGGTCCGTGTTGAAACGGCCGCTCTGGTGTGTTGTAGGTTCTCTTTTGCCGGTGAGGCAAATTCAAAAATCAATGTATGATTTTGCTTAACGTAGGATTGATAATGTAATTATAACAGGTAAAGTTGGGTCACCGAGGGGTACGTTGTGTGTGTGTGCATGCCGTGTTCCCGGGCTCCTCTTGTGTCTTGTACTTTGTAACATGTTCCCTGTACTATTGTGATTTGATTAATTGTTTTTATTTCAATGATGTCGGGGGTGGGCGCTTATAAGCTTTTGCTTTTAACTGCTCAAATAAACTAATAAACCAACTTGCTTGCCACCGAGTCGGAGCCACCAATACACAATAATAGAATCACGAAGAAGAAGAAGCTTACAGGCTAACGGGAAATGCTAACTGCGGGCTAACTCCACTTAAACCGTATTTACAGCCAGGTTTGAGGCAAATATTTCCTTTGTGTAATTGGATGTACAATATCCCTCTCTCCCTTTGTCTCTAGTACTGCTTTAAGTGTCTAGTCAATAACTGTTATTGTTTTCACTTTTACCTCGCTTGCACTATGATGAGCCATAATCGCATACCAACACTGTCAAGGATCGGTCATAAGTCATAACACTACGCAATGGGACCACCGATGGGACAGTCTAAGGGGGGTGAGGCAATCAACCGAGGCAAGTTAGCTCTTCCAAACCAGTTCTCCACTTATCTGTCTGTCAGGGGGAATCAGCCCTCTCACAGGTGTGGAGGAGCACATGGAGGAGTCAGTCATGATAAAGTGGCTGCCTTCACGAACACTCTTCGTGAAGGCAGAGGGGTTTGATGCTGCAGCGGAAGAGTGAGCTGCCACATGTCAGTCACTGCGGCATGCGGGAACATGACAAGTAATTGGCCTAGTTATGTCCTCAATCCGGCTCTCACAAATATAGGCTTTATTGACGTCGAAAGTCAATGACGTGAGCTGTACTGTACTCAAACTATCCGAATGACTGTGAACGGGTTTGGGGGAAATGCAGCTTACAATTTCTTTTTGTTTGGCTCATGCTTTTTCACGTCAAAGCTTGTCAGAGCAAAGCAGTCGGGAGGAATTCACATCATGCCCTTGGAGTTGTGTTTGGAGAAGGCAATGCGGTTGAAAGGTTGTGTTCAGAGACACAAGCGTAAACAAGCTTTAAACCGTACTGAACACGTTGAGAGTATAGCTTTCGAGAATAATGATGCGTGGAACCAATAACAAGGTAAACTCCTTACTACGAGATCAAGCGTATCCCCAGCCGGCTTCCTACTCATTCCTCCGTAAGGAATTTCAGAAATTCTAACCTCAAATTTGGTCTTTTGTAATTTTGTGGAGCAAACACACACACACAAAAAAAGGTGCAGCGAAAACATGTTTCAATAAGCTTCTGCAACGTCAAAACATTTATTTTCTCCCAGGGTTGCATTTAACTCTTAACCCTCACCTGAACCGAGCACATTTTCTCCAGTTTGTCATTACCCAAATCTAAAAGCTTCTTGAAAAAAAGCGTCAAAGTAGCAACAAAAAACGAGAGACAAAAATGGAGGATGAAAGCGCAAATTATTATTATTATAATTATTATTTTTTTTAAACAAAATAGACCCAAAAAAACCGATGAATCCTGGCATTGTCATCTTGGAATATGACTGTGCAATTAGGGAAGAAGAAATCCATTGATGGAATAACCTGGTCCTTCAGGATGTTCAGGCCGTCAGCTGATCTCGTTCTTTGGCCACAAAGTGTTGTTGAACCGAGTCCTGACCAACTGCGGCGGCCCCAGATCAGAACAGTTAGTTAAATTCAGGTGGCAACTTTTGAACTGGGCCGGGCAATGTACCAGAATTACCACTAAATTTAAAAAGAAAAATAAATGTTAGCGCCATACCTCTGATTCAGATTGGTTATTGCATGACCTTCTCACAGCCAGTACAACAATTACTTAATAAAGCCAATAAAGCTGTTGTTGCGAGGCAAATGTCAGGCCACAATAAGACTGAACGTGTCGGTAGGGATTTCATGGATAAAGACGGAAAAAGGCATACAACTCATCGCCTCGCCAACAGCACCGCAACATGTGCGTCATCAAATTACCGCCGGTGTTGCCAGGCTCAATAGTAGGGCAACATAATGAGCCCTCTTTGCTGTAATAACAAATTATTGCAAATCTAGTGGCGTCTTTAGCTTCAACACGACCCCCCCTCACCCCCCATCCGTTTTCTCTCCCCACATTATCTGCATAACCTTTCGGGGCACGTTGACAATCGCGCTAACAACTTTATAGTCAAGCAAGATGCGAAATGACACGACCTCTTTTGCCGACGAGACCGGTCTGAATGGAAAAAACCTCGCTCGGCGTGTCCCGCAATTTAGCGCCGACACCCGTGAGAGCACATCGTCCGTCGTGTGTCAGATGACCGGAGTCGCCTCCAGCCCGCTCGGACAATGAATAGAGCACAATTAGCCATTAGCAGCAGGGGACGGGGGCTAACAATGCCGCCGTTCTCCCTCGGTCATTACGCAGCGAGAGTTTTATGGCCAGTCAAGCTTTGCTTTTACAAGGGCCACGTTGGGTGAGACGTGATGTAAAGACAAAGACTGTAAAAGATTTAACGCGTGTATTATGTTGTGCGTGTTCGTCATCTTGTAAATATTCTGAGATTGTTTTAGCAAATAATTGTTTTAAAGCCCCATTCATTTTACAACATAACATTTTCATGTTAGCAGAGAACATGACCATGGAACACTATAAAAGGTGAGTAAAGTGACGGTGGTGATGGTGGTGATAATAGCAGGAGCAGAAGTACTTGCGGTGTACTTCTTAAAATAGACTACTTGTGAGTACAAGGACATACATATATCACGCACATTCTTTTCGGTGCCACCGTGTTGATATTTACACTGTGCAATTTGAAAATCGTGCCTATGCAAAGAAAAGGCAGTCATGGGTGAGAGGCTGAAACAGTGAATACAAGCTTTCACTTTCAGCTAATTGCTTGCAATGAAATCAATGGCATTGTGTCGCAACAAACGGTTAAGGCAAGGCCAGGCATGTTTATATATACCGCGCATTTCGTATACAAGGCAACTCAATGCACCTTAATATTAGTATTATTTGTGCCTCAGTTGCTCAGTAAACCAGGCCCTTTGAGCTCAGAATTGCTCAGAACGAGTCCAGGGATGGTTTATGGTCTTTAAAATGTGGAGGACGGTTTTGTGCCCCCGAGATGACGCAACACAATCGAGGAAATAGGCCAACAGTTCGGGGTGGTTGAGCTGTAGAAGAAGAAACGACCCAAGTAAAACACCCCCCCAAAAAAGGACGGCACTGTGATACAGCTAGAAGGTCCCGGGTTCGATTCCCACCTGGACGGGGCCTTTCTGTGTGGAGTCTGAATGTTTTACTCACACAATATCAGCTGTATTGTGAAGAAACTGGACACCATTAATTAGAGATGTTAATTACAATAAATGTTATAATAATTACAGGGATGTTTTCTCATTATCAGCTTATTTGCCATGAGTCATCCGCATTATTAGAATTAATTAGCGACAATCCAAAACAAAAACCTACTTTGTTGGTGTCAACAAAACAAAGTGAGAGACAAGAAATAAGCTTCTAAAATACATGAATAGTGGGATTGCAGAGGAAAATGTGCCTCTGGCTACAATTTAGCAAAGTACCTTCATTAACACGCACTGCCCAACCAAATATAAAAGAGGGGAAAAAAGAAAAAGAAGAAAGAGTTTGGTTATAATAAAAATAAGATAATGATCAAAATGTTGGGTTTTCACCAACAATGGTGCTACTCCTAATCCTTTTGATTTCACAGTCAAATAAAAACAGGCACAGTTGATCATGCAAAGACAAAACTTTAAAGTTTTGATAGGCCCCATGTGAATGAGGGGCATTTAGCATCTGCTTACAGCTAAAAACGCAATTGTCAATCTTCAGGATGTTTGTATGTCCAAATGAGACGCATAATTCATTTAAAAATTCCGCCTCTTAGACACAGTTCTGATACAGGTTGCATAGCTCAGGTGTTTTGAATGAATGTTGCATGAACCTGTCCTAAAGTGTACTGTGCAGTGACCTGTGCCAGTGTGGGCCGGTGGAGTGTGTCATGGGGCAGAATAGCCCCTGTCAGCCCCAGACCTCCGATGTTTGTGGAAGGAAACATGGCGTCCAGCTCGGGTTTGAGGGGGACCGCGGGGCTCGCCGTGGCTCACCCTTAGACTGTAAGTCATTGTAGGTCGAGCGGAGCAGCGCTGGGTGGCAGGGATCACGCACTCCTGGACATTCATCAACCTGCCGCTGAGGGCCGACTGACTGGAGCCAGCCTTTACCCCCCCTCCTCTGCCCCCCGGCCCCGCACCGTGTCAATGGGAACCAGTGCAGTGTGCCGTGGAGCTGGGCCCACTAGACAGAGCCGGGTCAGTGCAAATAATCATGCCTCTGACGCCTCGCCTCGTTACGGGCCGGGAGGGGAGTGAAGGGGCCGGGGAGAGGGGGGTCCCATAAGGAAACCCAAGACAGGGGTCAGGCAACAGGGCTGTCCCACCAAAAGGGAAAGGTCAGGGCATGGGCATGTCAACATCACACAAGCACAGAGAACTCCATTATTGTTTTATTTAGTGTCAGCAGCTATGCTGCAGGGGTTTGAACAAAAATCTTTGATTCCACTGACTCAGAGCACAAAGCCTTTCTTTACTGCATCAATACTATTTGGTCAACTTGGAGTAATTCTTATTTAGACGAGAAAAGTGACTATTCTGTATGTTTATATTTTGTCAACTTTTATCCACTTTTTTGTTAAGGGGAAAAAACGTCTCGACTGCAGTAAATTGTTACATTCTTGTGAGTGTCTGCAGCTCAAACCACTTTGAATTACCATATGAACTGTGAACTGGACTTTGCATTGCATCTATATCCAATTCAATTCTGACAATATTCTCTGTTTCTGATGCCCTTTTGATCATTTGTTTTTGTAATTTCTCTTTGCTGCTGCCAAGAAAGAATGTTACTGTATTTTGTGCCTGAAACAGCAATATACTCTTGATGTGCTATGTTTACACAGTGGGTATTTATCAATGGGAACTGCACCATTTATTCATGAACTTTCAACAACGTACTATGTACTGTTATAATTGTCATCAAAGCTTTGATTGATTGATTGATATTCTGCCCATGGTTCCCATTTTGGCCATAACTGGTTTAGATCAAGAAGTGTTTGGGACCGATCATCCGCCTGGCGCAACAACAGCATGGCTCAAGATGAGGCCACTTACTGCTCCAGGTATGAAGCTGAAGATTTCATAGAGCGCCACCTGTCAGTGCGAATGTCTAGTCTACAGCCTGGGTTTGGCAGTAAAATAGAATGGAGCTTGCATATCCTCATCAAAGTGTTACACATTAATCACAGACCACAAATCCTCAAGCTTCTGTTAATCTTTTCATAAAATGATGGTGCTCTCCTTCATTTAAATATACTGCATATGGGTGTGTGTGAGGTGCCACATTTTTGCGCTTGAGTGCTCAGACACTTGTAAAGTATTAAGAGGAACTGCCTAGGAGAGCTCTCAGTGGGAGAGCCAACCCCAAGTGACTCACGGCTCATTCACTTCTCCCACGGCAGACCAGGTTTGGTGTCAAAGAGAAAGAAAAAGTCAGAAAATGCTGTTAATTTGTCTGCAGTGAGTGATGAAGTTTTGTGGAGAGACTGTGTCATCAACATCTGGATTAATAGTTGCAAGTGATTAAGAACGAATCATGTCCCAACAGCAATGTGGGAGTTACGTTATTGGGCCATCCTGGAAACAAGAAGATACAAATAGAAAGAAAAAGACAAACATGTTCACAAACTGATCCCACTCAGAGCACAAATACCATATTTCCAGAAGTATTTGCTCACCCATAATGTGCAGCAACTTTCTGCACGTTAATCCGCTACAGATGTCCAAACTTCATGTGGCCTTCAGATTAGCTCAAGAACAAGTGTGTCTTCTAATGATCTCCAGTGGGCCTGGAATGCGTAATGTTGACAAATTGCGCTTACCCATCGGACAATCTGATGGACAAATCGGAGTTTGGCGGATGCTGGGAGAACGGCAATTGTCTGACTTCAAGTGTAAAGTTTGGTGAAGGGGGGATTATGGTGTGGAGTTGCTTCAGGAGCGTTTTTGGACAATTCAATGCCTCCAACTTTGAAGGAACCATTTGTGGATTCTTGTTCCAACATAACTGTGCACCCAAGCATAAAGCAGGGTCCATAAACACATGGATGTGAGAGTTTGGTGTGGAGGAACTTGATTGGCCTCTTAACTTCAACATGATAGAACAACCTTGGGATTAACGAGAGAGGAGACTGACTTCTTGTCCAACATCAGCGTGTGACCTAACACATGTGCTTCTGTCAGAATAGTCAGAAGTCCCCATTAACCCTTCTCCTTCCCTGAAGAGTTGAAGCTGCTATAGCTGCAAAGCCTGGACCGTCATCATACTAAACCCCATGGATTAAGAATGGGATGTGACTTAAATTCATTTGCAAGTCTTGACAGATGAGAGAATACTTTTGGTGATATAGTCTATAACACCAAAGTCATATAGACTATATGATTTTGGTGATATCATATAGTCCAAATGATATGATATGATGGTAATGCAGATTATCTGTTGGACAACTCCGCAACCATGACATCAACAATAGCCGTAATGACTGGATAAGATGACCTTTGTTCATTCATTTCATGAATAACTTTATAATTAATCTGTAACAAAGTTCCTTGACAGTTAATGCATTCACACTTCGATTCCTCTGAGCCGTATATTTTCAGGATCAGACATCCGGCATAAGAACATACAGTGGGAATGAATCGAGGGAACCCACTGTAGTGGTCCAATGAAAGCGATTGCCTTGTGAAAAATCTTATGAGGGAAGTATAAAAGCAACATGACACTCCCGTCATGTCCCATTTAACTGTCTACACGAGTTGTCCTGTCAGAAACACGGCTAACCTTTCCCAGCGCTGGATGGTAAGCAGACCCAGCACGGTGTGGACGGCGGGCTTGCTTGCGTCTGTGAGCTGTCAGCCGCTCCGCTCTGACCTGGAGTCTGTAAAACGCTGCTGCTGCTGAGTCAGTGGTGCAGCGCGGAGCATGGGAAAATGTACGCGCAGGAATGTACGTATATGTGTGTGTGCGTGTGTGTGTGTGTGTGTGTGAGGGGGGGGGGGGGTATGTCTACCCTGACGACACCCCGTAGTCTGCTCTCCATCCCATAGTTCTGACTCAGGCTACATCTGCTTATCTTAGAACAGTCCATATTATGTGAAGTTGAAGTTTTTAAAGTTTGGAAACGCAAGTTTATTTTGCATGTTTCCCTTTAATAATATATATCCAACAGATACCATGAAGGCCAATAAACACCTAAAGAATGTATTTTTATTTGACTTGCTTATTTATGATTTTTCAGCTCTCAAATTGCCCCCAGTCATCACAAATCCTAATGGGGACAAAGTAAATCTAACATCTATCTGTTATCAACGATACAGCACTATCGTTTCTGCATAAGTTGGCAGACACTTATTCAACCACTGGGAAAGTGAAAGGGTCGGCGCGTCAATAGTAGTGCTGTGACAATAAGTTGATTTTAAAATAAGATAATCCTTTATTGATCTCACAATGGTGAATTTCACCTGTTACATATGGCACTTAATACGATCACTCAGGGTGTGCAAAATAGACAGGAAATGTGCAGTTAAGTAGAAAAAAAGAAAGAAAAAGGTGATATATTGCGATATATTTTTGTGGGACGATACGATACCTTTTATTACGATTTCGATATATTTGATGACGTCATGCATATTAATGATCAACGCCATGCATATTAATGAGGTAGCCGTGCTCTACTGTTGTCACAGTGAATAGAGGCTAAAAATGATCAAGGATTCAGTCAGAACAGAAAAGGGCAGCAATACCATTTTAAGCCCTTGGACCAAACACTGTCACAGAAATATATTGCTTTGATGTAATGATGTAACAAGAAACCACAGTAGGAATAAACCAACCACAAATTAATCGTATTTACAATTATACAAAACGGATCAATTACCTATTTTCAGTCTGGGATAATTTAATCACTTATTTATTGAGGGGAAAACGGGAACAAAGCACATGAAACCAAATGTAGATGATGTAGTATGTTTAAAAAAATTAAAGGTTTAAAGTCGCATGTTTCTTAAAAAATGGTGATGAATCGCAGGTTATTTTTGTGCAATATATCGATTATCGCAGTGTCAGTGTATCGTAAGGTTCTCGTAATTGTGAGCCATGGAATTGTGTAGGTACACGGAGATTCCCACCCCTGGTCAATAGAAGTAATTTTTAGGATATTTCCTACCTACGCCTACGCCAGTGCAAAAGTATGTGAACATCTAATATGGTTTCACTTCACGTAAGCGGGAAGAGTGGGAAAGCGGACCAACCCCCTATAGCAGCATGTCCCGGCTCACCTTTATTCCACAGGAGCTGACTTTATGGAGTTTATAGTCTTTTATCTGGTCCGAACAGGAAGCTTTGATTTAGGGCATGGAGGACTAGCCCGACGGTGACCTGTCTCTCTGGTCTGAGAACTCTTCTGTGAAAGTCATCATTTATTCTCCACTCGTGTTCACCCGCTCATTACTAACCCCGGTCCTGACCACGGACAGCATGAAGGATGGACTAAGCGCCGGATGGACTTACGCGGGAAATGAAGTGTGCCTCGGCGCGACTGGCCGCGGTTGAATGTGAAATACAATATTGATGTTTCATACAACGCTGCTGTGTGGCTTTTTGAGTTCTAACGTCTAAACTATTGAATGTTGTGGTGAAAAAGCTAGTTAGAAAGAATAAGATGGTTTGATGGGTGATGTGCAACAAACAGTAAATACAGGGACAGTAGATTTGTTGAGAGGCAGATGGTTAGGCGTCCGACATTTTTCTTATGTTTTTGTCTTCTTTCAGCATAATTTGATGAAAAAACAAACAGCTATGGTGTAAATTGAAAGAATGTATATGCAGTTTTGTACAATATCATAGCAACATCGTTATGACAATATTCAAAATCATTTTTTACCCCTTATATCATGCACCCCTAAAGCACAGCGTCTGTATAGGAAAAAGCTGTTTGTCCAGCCACAAACATGTTCTGGTCGTCTGCACTGATCTTAAGGGAGGTGGTAATCATGGCAATGGAGGATTGTGCTGAAAAATGAAGGTGGCAGAAGGATAAAAAAAAAAAAAATGCCCTTGTGTTAAAGACTTGAGAGGCTGTACCTGATTTCTCCCCTTCTCAAGCACTGACTGAGGGAAGAAGATGGATTTGAGCTGCTGTTTGCGACCTCCAACGCTCTTACCTTTCCACACGTGCCAATTCTTTATGAAAACAATTTTTTATGCAGCTTTTAGTTGGAGATGATGAAGTTTATTGCCGCGTCAACACAAACAAGTCCAGCTTCGCTTCGCTATCAAGATCGCAAAGAGCCCACACTGGTCTAGTTTTTTTCTCTCTCACAAATATCCACTTACAGTAATCACGATGTGGGGCAAAAAATAATTAGCTCCATTACAAGGACGTTTTGTTGCAGGACCTTTCTGGTGAGACATGGGGGGGTCGGCCCATTAGTTCGACAACCCTTTGGTCCGACGTCTCATTATTCCGAAAACGTCCCATTGAGCAGGGGTGGAAAAATAAAATTAGGTTCAGGTAAGAGTCCACTGACCTTAAGGTTGGGGCCAATGGTTGTTTATGGCTCTCTAATCCACAACACAACTGGGTTAGAGATGTCAGACTAATGGCACCGCTGCTCAATGGGACATTTTCGACCAATGGCACCGAGACATGGCCGGTGCGTCCCACTCGTCAATGTTGACTTTTTTTTTGTTGCTATTTTTCTCTCTTAACATCTTAGTTTTAATGTCAGAGTAAAAATAAGGGACCAGACTCACCCTTTTTGCTTGTTATACGACGTTGTGTTCGCTATAGCGAGCCGGAGACATCCCGAAAACAGTGCCCTCGTCTCCCTTCACAATATTGCCATGTTCGGTAAAGACGGGGGAAATATACTCGCACAGGTGCTATAAAAGTTTAAGAACCGCTTTCTCAAAAGGAGGTTTTCATTCCACTTTTGCAACAACATCTCCTCTTTGGTGGCTCCTACAGACTCAAAACTTGTCAGTCTTGTACTGAGGTTTTTTTCAGTGGGATAAAAAAAAAAAATCTAATTAAGTTTGGTGATTTGTATTCATAAAATGCCTTATCTTTTATATGAAACATAAAACGACTTGTCATACATTTTTTCCTCTATCAGTAATCTACCGCGAAGGTTTCAAATTGATATCTCTAAATGAGCATTTCTCGTTACTCCAGCGTTCATGTCTCCCCTCTCTCCTCCAAATATGGCCCCACGTCTGCCCTCACAACCTCTCCATGACCACAGAATAAGCCACACGTTGAGGTTCTTCAGGCTGACATCACACTTTATTAGCTCCTTTCCCCCAGCCCCATCCTCTCCATCTCCAGCATGAGACATTTGACGCACCTCCCGTGAGCGCTTAACAATCCCCCCCATCCCTCGCTCCTCCGACACTTTCACGTTTTGACTTCTCACTTTCCAAACTATCCCCCCCCCCCCCCCCCCCCTGTAACTTTCTCTCTCTCTCTCTCTCTCTCGCTCTCTCCCAGGCTCCCAGGGGACCTCCGGAGGGGGGGTTACACATTTCCGTTTACGCGCCCCCGCGGCTGAGGGCCTGACGACACCGCGGCGCTCTAACCCACACACACACACACACACAGACACACGCACACACACAGACACACACACAGATTGACGAGGACTGGCTTGGCGATTTACTGTACAGCCGGGGCAGCCACTCTGGAGCCGGCGCACATCTGGAGCGGAGTAGGCTTACTGAAAAACAGAGGCCAAACAAGTGTAGCGGAGCAAAGCCGACGAAAGCCAGCCCCGCTCTCCCTCTCTCTCTCCCCCCCCCCCCTCGTCGAGATGTAGGCTCCAGCGATTACCAACTTATTACAGAAGACCTTGGAAAAGCCGGGGTCCTGTAAACAAAAGCTTGAGAGAGGCATTAAGAGACATGGTGCGGCTAATGAGGTGATGGTGGTGGGAATGTCTTCAGCAGAGGCCCATTTTTCTTAGTGTTAAAATATTTGGAAAAATAATAAAATGGAAAACTTCAAGCCTGCAGCATGTGTTTTTTTACTCCCCCCCCCCCCCCCCCCCCCAACTTTCTTTTTTTTAATCTTCATCTGTGCTTGTTTTTGCTCTTTCCACATCGAACATGCTATGGCCTTGTCCAGGAATAATGTATGACAACAGTATGACTCAGCGCAAAAATGTTAACTATATATTGTACTGCACCATTCGGAGGGTGCCATGACGTGTCACACTGCACCACTTCATTTCTATGACAAAAGGCCCAGCAGAGTGGTAATAGTAGGATGAGTATTTTGCTATATATTACTATACTCTATACTACTATAGATTTAAAGATTTAAATCTACATCTGCATCGATAAAAGAACGACAGGGTATTTTATCAGAATGTCCGTGAATACGTCTGAAGTAAAATGGCAACGCTTTTTAAGAACAAAGTGGCCAACCATAATTTTCCACTTTCAGAAGTTAATCAGGACTGACATCTGGTGTGACATCTGTATTGGACAATCAAAACATGGCACAAGCATTTGTTTTTTGAAAAGAATGAGACAAACTCTCATTGCGGCTCAGTGGCTATGTTTACATGGAGACCAAAAATCAGATTTCCGGAGTTCTCAGATTATTGAAGAGAAACAGTATAATCTGATATTCATATAATCTGATTTCTTCCTCATCTTTTACACGTGTGCCTAAACTAACCAGTAAAATACGGCAAAAAGACAAAGATTAAAAAAATATAATCTAGACGCATTTGTGATTAAATCAATCTCAAATGTGTTGTGCTGCTGACAGTCGAGTGGTTTAGGCTGCGGTACATTACTAACTCCTTATTGTTGTGGGTTTGAGTCCCTGCTCTGATTATTTACTGAATTGTCTCTCCATTCTCCTCATCCTTACATTTTGAATAGAATTTAAAGCGATTGTAAGGTTCTTTTAATGTTTTTTAAATGTCTTAATGGTCTTGGTCCTTCTTATCCTTCAGAACTGCTTTTACCTTATGATCCTTCACGGCCCCGTCGCTCCTCCGGCAGGGGTCTCCTAGTTATTCCTAAAGTCAACAGAAAGACTCACGGCGAGGCGTCGTTCCAATATTATGGCCCTCACCTCTGGGACGACCTGAGGAGGAGCTCAGGACCACAGAGAACGTTCATGCTTTTAAGAGCAGGCTCAAGACCCACCTTTTTAGCTTAGCTTTTAACTGATGTTTTTAATTGATGTTTAATTGTTATTAATATTTATTTTGTATTTATGTATTTTACCTCTTGGTTATTTTAGTGATCCTATTATTCGATTTTACTTTTTATTTATTTAAACAATTTTTATGCTCTCCCAGTTTCCTCTGGAGGAGCCCTCTGCCTCGGGAGCGGTGATGGGCTGTGGCTGCTGGGGTGCTGTCCTGTGGGTGTCTGGATGGTGGTGTGGTGTTTCTATTGCGCCTCCTCCGGGCGCCCTGTGTTGGTGCCTTGTGGCTGCAGTCGAGGTGCCGCTCCCGATGCAGACGGCTCCTTGGATGGTGTTTCCTTACCTGGTTTATCTGTACCCAGCCTTACCTCAGCCTTATGTCCATTGCGTCCATTGTGTTACCTTGAGTGTGTGTGGTGTGCTTGTGTGGTGTGTCTCTGGGAAGGTGGGTGGGGAGAGTGTGAATACGACAATGTGTTTGTATTTGTGGGAGGAGGTGGGTGTGAGAGAATGTTTTTAAATCTGTAAAGAACTTTGTGTTACATGAAATGTATGAAAAGCGCTATATAAATAAAGATTGATTGATTGATAAAGCACAGTTGGTGCTATTTGTTTTTTAATTTCTTCAGTTATCAGATTTTTCAGACCATGTAAACATAGCCAGGGACATAGTTGTGTTCTCCTTTATGGCAGCAGGCCCATTCCACAATATAAACTTCAATGAACTCCCGAGTTGGAGTAATAATCATTAATGCAAACACTATAATTTTGTTGCAACATTACCATCTTTAACAAGACATGTGTTTCTCTTTATCTGCTAAAAATACCGCCGATTATAGGATATGAAAACATCAAAAAATAACTGCCTCGGAGGTTCAAAACGCTTTCACCACCCGCCCCGGCGTCCAAAAACAACACGGGGAAGCGGCGCTCTTCCTGTGGGGACCTCATATTTTGTAATCTCATCTTTGTGCGATTCACCGCTGACATTGTTCCTCCTAAAGCAAAGGAAGGGATTCATAAAACTGGGCCGGAGCCAGAGGCAGGCAAAAGGCTCCGTGAAATGTCAAACGCAAGAGTATTTAAAACTGCCTTGTTTTTTACAGTCAGAAGGGTAGACTAAATCAGGCGCTTTGGATGTTGGAAAATGTGAACGTCTATGGCTTACAGGAGAGTGTGTTAGTGAGGTGTAAGATATTCAATTTCCACTATAGGAACAAAAACCTAAGGGCTCAGCTATACTCACTGTTTTAATAAGGGGTTTAATAAGGGTTATGTGGTTTGACAGAAGGAGCATGTCCTTAAACAAGTTGGATTCCTTCTTGGTCTGGGCAAGTGTAATGGCATGATGTGGGACCATTGACCTGGCGGAGGTTAATGCTTATCTTTAGGTTTATATGCTAATACTTAGCAGCAGAGAGGAGAAACATTTTTCTGATGTTTGTGCTTTACAAGTCTTTCTGTGTACAGTTTTCATGTTCTCCCTGTGACTGCGCAGGTGCTCTGGTTTCCCCTACCACTGAAAATACTATTAGTATATGTATATCTTTGAGTAGTTTTGTTGTACTTTTTTATACTTCCATTCAAGTAATATTATTTTAAAGTAACAGTGCATTTACTTGAGTAAAACATTTGGTTACTCTTTCTACTGCAAATTAATCTGGGAGTGCAACTCTCCATGGTTACGCAGGACAGTCAGCCCCATACTGGGGGTCCATATCTGAAATGACATAATTAAACAAAATTATATTTTTTGGCCAGCAACACTTTCATACACACTGAACATATGACACATTTTTTTTGCTAAAACGTAGTTAACACAATTATATTTAAGATTTTCCTAAATGTTAATTTCCTGATGTTTATAGTTTCACTTCCTTATTGCACTCTGACAGGAAGTGACATAGATAGAGGCAAATAATTAAATGGGTCAATGAGTGAGTCAAATGGCTGTGGGACTTTACCTCTACCTATGTCTCTTCCTGTCAGTAGCTTAGACATTTAAATACACATAACTTTTCTGCCCAACATTTCTTCATTAAAATTGCTGCTTCACTGAAATAAAAGGAATAAATTAAGCATTAAAACCTGTCATAGGTTATACACTTTACGGTAATCACAGATGCTAATTATGCAAAATCCTTATAGCTGATGTCGCTGTATTTTCTGCAGTTCCCCGTTGTAGTATTTCCTGTTGTCTCTCTGTGAAACCAAATAGGCCTAAATGAGAAAGGAAGGATATAAGTAGTCGCTTGCTGATATCAATGAGGGTTCAGTTTGACATTATTTGCACGGCGGTGGGTGGAGCTTAGCCAATGTCATGTGACTTAATTATTATTTTTTAAATTGACTTGATTATTGAATGAAAATTAACCAAGTTTAGTTAATACACATACGACACACAGACGATTACATTAGGGTGACCAGATTTTCCATATTAAAAACTGGGACATTTTAGCGGGAGCGAAATAGTGACTTTCCCAACAGGTTAAACAGTAAAATTGTTTGTAAAAGTATAATGTCATTTAAATGGAACATCGACTTTTGGGCTGTTTTACTGGTTTATTCGCTATGAAAACTTTGTGTTTGATGCGCACATGGCCAAAATTCCTCACATTTCAAGTAAAAAAACAAAACGCTTTCTTCAGGCACAGGTGAAAAACTGGGACAACTGGGACAGAGCTTCTATAAAACTGGGACAAATCAATGGTTTTTGGAAAAATCCAAGGGGACATGGGACAGAGGCTTCAAAACTGGGACTGTCCCGGGTAAACTGGGACGTCTGGTCACCCTGGATTACATGCTATTAGTTGTTGGACTCCCTTTAGAACACATTAGCCCTGTAAGCTAATCATGTTGGCTAATCTTTTGCTAGCATTTTAGGCATAACACTTTGTAAAAATGCCTTTTTGTATTTGTGTGTAGTTTTAGATGCTACCTGTTGCCCTATTAGACATGAAATATATTAGGAAGTTGCAATAGTTGAGCAGTTAATACCCTTCCCATTCGCAGTGTGACATTTGTTTACATTAGCGACCGTCGTAAATATGGCGGTGGGTGGCATTTTTGTCACGCGACTGGCATTAAGCGGCATAAGCAATGGCGTCCCCTCTCCCCTCACGGGCCGCCGACAGTAGGATCTCCCCTCCCTCTCTGCAGGCAGCGCTAATCAGCCACACTGTCTTGCGCTCTAATTGTTTCCAGATTCGTGTGGGAGGTCAGAGAGCCCGGAGTGCTGATCCTTGCCAAGTTTATAAACAGCAGCAGTGTTTCCAGATGGCCACTGGCTCCAGACTGGCTAGCAGGTTGATTGGGAGCAGAATAATAACAGGTGGAGGACAGACAATGAATTCCTTGACACTTCTTTTTTTTCTTTTTTTAACCTCACACATTCACATAGGCACAGACAGACAGGCCGACAGGGGCATGGCATTACAAGGCACTTTGGGGTGAGACCACTGACGCCGGCACCGCTAGGCTAACAAGCAGATATGCAGCGGGATGGGAAACACAGATGCACTTAGGAGTTGCGGAGACGGATGGCGCAGCCGTCGTTTAGCAGGGATTACAGCGGCCTCATGACGCTATAGCACTGAGTCGGAACAGCAAATGTCCTGAGATGGCTCTGGCAAAAGGGCAAACACTGTTTTATACATGAATAATAAACACATCTGATCAGGAAGCTAACTCAAATATAGCACTGTCCCTCACAAACATGCAAACATAAATCTTAATGTTCACCAAACACAAATAGTCAATAATAATCATTTTAACAAATAAATGAGATGCTGCTTCATTAATAAGACAAGTAAGGAGACATTACAAACAACTTAACGATAAATTCATTTAGCCAAACGCTAAAGTAGCTGCAATAGTTTTATCACTTGTTTGTATGCAAACTTTGACAATTGACAAGTGATTTTCTTTTTTATAAGATACCAGATATGTCATTCTGAATGTGAGCGTTGTTATTATAGAACACAATTTGTTGTAACCTACATCTGCGTCTATGATAGAAATATTTTGTTAATGCTACTATGAAAAATACCTCAAAAACGTTTGTCTTGTAAGTGTTGTCTCTCCTCAATAATATATTACTCTTCATAGCATTATCCTCTTCATAATGCAATGTTTTGATCATTCATAGCAAAAATAACACTGGCATGTTTCATTTTGTTATACATTTGAAGACAGTTTAGTAGTTCTAAGTGATGTAGCAAATAACACCACAGTAACGTTCCGCAGTGTGGCTTCAAAAACTGCATAACTAAAAAGAAATATTTCAGCAACGCAATAATGGCTACACCTGAAGCTGATACAAAAGCGTAACAGGATTAAAGAAACGGTACCAGAGCAACATTTCAAACTATTCTCGTAATTTCCCCAACTTTCTCTAATCAGTGAGGACGCCTCTGGCTCGCAGTCTTCTCAAGGACACCGTCGAATCCTGTTTATTGATTTGGGGCATTGTTCATGTTCCTCATTTATTTAAGGAAGCAGGCCGCTCTTACCACTGTCCGCATGTTGATTCACGCTCATGAATCTAAATTTAGGAGCCTTGTAAAAGCCACAGGAAAACATTTTCAGACTTTTATAGAGGCAGTAAATTCCCTTTATAATGTGGGATCTATTCTCAACACACCCTCAGAGGGGTGTGTTGAGGGGCTAATAGTGAACACTTGACAATGGTGACGACGAGGGGTTTCCCTGGTGAAAGCACAGGGGTGAGGAGGGGGTCACAGGAGGGACTGATACAGACTAATAGGGCAAAGTAATGGTGAACTGTGGGACCACTTAATGCCATAACATGGAAGTGTTGGAGCTCTATAGGAGGACTCTAAAATGTTTTGACACATTTCATAAAATATAAAGATGTTGTATATTTTCTCAGCTCTTTTTGTACCCTAGAGTGATGGAACATAATAATAATCAAATTGTTCTCTTTTTTATTTTCAAGGTCAAAATTCTAGTAATTGGTTAATACGCCCATTTCATAGCTTTCACCGTTATTTACGGGTTTGCAACCGTAAATAACTCGTTCATAATATGATGCAGACAGTGCACAGCGGTCCCCGTTACCTCAAATATTTGCAGATATTTCTAGGGGGTATAAACACATTTCCCTCTATAGATGGGAGTAACATCCAGGCTCTTTTGCTGAGTCCCTGCCTCTCTAGGTGAAAACAGAAGGAGATTTTGTACGGCGGCAGATAGAAAATATCATGGAAGTTGCATAGGCATAATTTTCTTTGTTTGTGGAGCTTGACAATAAACCCGCGCTGCTATCATTAGGGTGAATACATTTGGAAGACTTAACAGGATTCCGAGTTTGATAATGCTATAAAGAACAGAATATCTCCATATGTCAAACCCTAAAATGATGGCTTATTACACTGTGAACTGTAATGAAATCTTGCCTAAATGACTACACAAACTCCTCTGGCTTCGTAAAGACCACAGTGATTTATCAGATGAGGTCGGTCCAGTATTTTCTATCGGGTACGCCGGTAGCTCATAATGAAGTCCTACTCACATTTGATTAACTGCTATCCATGGATCAATTGTTTTAGCTGTGTTTGTTGTGTCTGAAAGCCTCTCCTCCCCGTCTGGCCTTCCTCTGTGAGTTAATAAATCGGTGTTGGTGCGGCGACCCAGAATTAATACACAAGGATGAATGCGCGGCTCGGATTTTCTCGGCGATAAGGTCCAGGTCATTTCTCACCCGTTTTAGATCCACTATAACAGGGTCTGATTATGAGTTTTCAGCACGTCTTCATCACTGGCAAATACCACGTCCATATATCACATGAGGGAAAGCAGTGTGAGGCGAGTACGGTTTTGTTCAACAGCTGTTTCGCAACATCTGGCTGATGTGAGATTGCCATAACATCAAGCGAAGAGTCCTTGTGCAAAGCTGTTTAGTATATTACAATGTTGATCATCTTATTAGAGTAAATTGTGGCAGTGACTCCGACTGGTTCATAGTGTCTTTAGGTATGACACATCACTCACCAGAATACAGTTTGGGCATAATAGGTTGCGTTCAGATGACATTTTAAATAGCCAACGACTGCCCCCACAACCCGGCAACGGACAAGTGGAAGAAGATGGATGGATTTCTTTCCAAAACTGTGTCTCTCCCACTGAGTTGTTGAGGCCCCTGCTCCAACTGAAATTATGATACATTAGAATGTGGTGAATGTAACCTATTGGTGGTAGCCAGAGAGGCCACGTTTATGTCAGTCTATCCCAGGGAAGAAACTTGCCACTACGAAGAGGGCAAAGTAAAAGAACTATGCAATGTAAAGTGCTTTTGGTATTTAAAAGCACTGTTGTATGTCATAACCATGATATTTTACTCTATGCTCCATAAGGATAAGAGACAGGACTTCAATAATCTCACAGAGGAATTCACTATTATGTTTAAAATATATATATTTAAAAGAATATGTGGTCCTCCTAATCTTTAATGGTTGCTCTAAAAGGCTAATGCAAGCATTTGATAATGAGTAGTGCTTTAATTTCTGCAGCAAATATATAAATATAACATACTATATCCCTTCCTGGAACCGCCACCTTAACGTGGTGGAGGGGTTTGAGCACCCGGATGATCCTGGGAGCTCTGTTGTCGGGGGCTTTGTGCCCCTGGTAGGGTCTCCCATGGCAAACAGGTCCTAGGTGATGGGTCAGACAAAGAGCGGTTCACATAAGCCCCTTATGAGAGACCAACAGGCCCGGTTAGAACCATGAGGCCGTCCTTCTGTGGACCCACCACCTGCAGGAGGAGCCATAAAGGGCTGGTGCAATGATTTGGGCAGCTCCAACAGCTGCCCCCACGACTCGGCAACGGACAAGTGGAAGAAAATGGATGGATGGAACATACTATATACAATATTGAGATTAAAAACATAATTTTGTCGGAATTATTCATGCTGCACATGGACACGAGCAGCTTGCACATATGAAGGATCACAAATGATACCGGAATATTACCTATGTGTTATTAATGTCATTTAACAAGCTTGGTAACAATAGCTCATGGACTTTTACAGGCTATTAACATTTAATAGGCATATAAAGAGCAAGATAAGCGATTTTCTTTTGAAAAAAAACGATTGTTTTAGCAACAGTGTATGGCACAGCAGCAGCAGAGTTGATTCCATTTGTCTTGGTGGATGTGTCCAGTGTGTCAGTGATGATCAGCTGTTTGCACACATTGGCCTGTAACGCTTGTACTCAAACAAATGAAGACTCCTCGTATGAAGCCTGAGTACTGTCCTCGCTGCACTTTGAAGAGCCGACAATTAGAGGGATAATGAATCATGAGATAATGAATAATTGCTATGGCCGCTTCTTTCTCTCTCAGTTCCGTTGTTCTCTCCCACATGTCGTCTCCTTCAGCAGGATGTTGGGCTTTTCTGTGGCTAAAGCGGAGCGAACACCTTAATAATCCACATGAGAGAGAATAGAACATATCCAGTCGAAGCCCAAGCAGCAGCGAGACTTTGGGGAGACTTTAGGAGACACATGCAGATTGGACACAGACAAAGCGCTACCACCATTCCTGCTGTTCAGTACCACCTATTTTCTCAAGTTTTCGAACCATTATTAGTTATGTGACAGTGCCAAACAAACCTGGCCTGGGCCACAGTCACTCACCAGCATCAGCAGATTTCACTGTAAAATTATTTATGTTTTAATATACATAAATAATAATGGTGAATGTGGGAAACATGGCCATGTGTGTGTAGTGACTCGTATTCCTCTAGTGTCCTATTTATAAAGTGTCCTCTCCTTCTTGCCCAGCCCACCGGACCTCTGACGTCAGACGCTGGAAGGAATGGCAAAGACATGGCAGCGTCATCTTTAGCCCGTTCTGAGCATGCTTTGACCAGAAACTGCAGTAAATGTCTAACTAGTCTTCGCTACAAGCGTTAAGAATACGAGTTCTGTGAAGATCAATGAGTGTCTGCTTTTAAGAAATCACAAACATGCGAGAGGAGTGCTTAGGGCCTGTTGTGGAGGCGGGAGTCGCTTGGTGATAAAGCCCCCCTTGGACAGATGCTGCTTTCTGACTGATTGACCAAACGAATGTAATCAGAGGTGCGTACTCTTGCTGCTGTGGGACATTGTCTCAACTGCTGCAAGGGAAACATGGACAATTTGATATGAGGATGTCTGAGACTATAAACTAATGAATGAATATTGGCAAATAAATGTAATTATTCCATGTTACTAAAGGTCCTTAGAGTAACAGAGTGGGGATACTGTAAGCGTAGTAAAAATAAAGGCGTGTTTCATGACAATTAATGAATGGATCAGCAGATTAATTGATAGAGCCACTTTCCATCCCTGCATGTCACATACAGTTGTTTTATTTTATCCCAACCCACTTTACACGGTCTCAATTATGAACTTAGCTTATACCTCAAGCGCCCAGTTCCAGCAGTAGATCAATACAATTATGCAATTATTTCCATCCCACTGAACACAGTGTGATCGCTTTGCCAATCTTTATTGCTTCTATAAAGAACTGTACGTTTTTCTTCCCTGAAGCTGCACTTTGTGTGAAGTTGATGCAATAATCAACAACGTATCATATGCAGTAAATCATTCAGTGCATCTATGTTGGCCCCTACATGGGATTGGCTGAAGTCCTTCACATGATCAATATGCTCTTTCATATGCTATAAAAGGGGCTATAGCTGACTTTAGATTCATAGGTAGAGTGAAATCGTACCGTCAACAAACTTTGGTACCGAGCTGTCCTACGCTTCGATGTTGGATTATGGGCTTTAAAAATATGGAGGAGAGTTTTTTTGCTTTCCGTGATGCAATATAACCAGATACATATTGGAGCTCCAACAACCAAGGTGAATATAATGACTCCAAGTCTGTTTGACCAGGAAACAAAACAAGATTTTGGACGCAAACATGTACATTTTGTATGATATGTTTTAATAAAAACCTTTTTACATTGCTTTTATAGTGGTTAAAACTATGTTTTGCTGTCTGCATCTTTTACAGTTCCCTTTTGTTGGCGGAAAGTTGGCCTTAAATAAAGTTATCATAGAAAATGTTCTTCCTGTATGTGTTATCATTTCTGACATGGTTTAGTGTTGTATGTTTCCTCAATTTAAATGAGGGAATAAACCTTTTAAAATGGGTTTAAGTTAATGTAGCATATGTAAATAGTTTGAGTATAATAATCTCGAATTATTTGTGTTCATTAACCTATACAATACTGCTATTGTTGACAAAATGATTTGAACTACCATTGACTAAATAATTTAAGTTGCTGTTTACTAAATAATTTGAGCTACCGTTAACTAAATAATTTGAGTCCAAGTGAACTCAATTGGTTTAGGCTTATGTACCACAACCATATGGTGCAGCGGGTTTCCCCACTTTATTTGAGTTATCATAGCTAGTCAGGCTTTACAGTGTGCCAATGTTTGACCATTTTGACTCGTAAGCATTTGGCTTTTTTTATAACCCAATGAACATAATGTGACTGCACTTTTAGGTCCAGAGAAAAGTTTCCATTTGAATGAAGTCAGCTGACCTATGAATCAGTGTCACTGTGACAATGTGACAGATCGGACGTATGGAGCCCAGTGAGTCATCCTGTTGCAAATGCACTTCCTCACACCAGACCTGGGCTAACTTTTCTTCCCTAAAGGCAAAGTTAGCCAAGGTGAATCAACAAAAAAAAATGAACGCACTGTTTGGTTTGTTGCAGTTCTAGTCCTTTTGCACATTATGGACATAGATAAAGATGTAATTTGAATACATCCAGGCCTATTTTGTAGGCCAGCCCTACACAGAACCGACTTTGAGGAGCACAAAGCCTCTGATGTCTGTCTCATGAACAGAATAATGAGCGAGGTTTTCCTTGACCTCTGGAACGTCTTCTTCAACCGCATCAACGGAGGAAAAAGTGGAGAGAGAGAAGCTGTCTGAATTCACGGTAGAACGTTCGAGTGATTTGCTTTCCCTCAGTGCAGTTTTGTACCTAATCCTTATTTAAATAAAACAGCCTATAAATGGCTCCAGCCTGGCCACGGTATCACAGAATGTACTCAACGGCAACTTGTGTGGAAAAAGCCGTCATTACTGTTCTGCGGCTAGAATAACTGGATAATGTGATGTCAAAGTCTGCTTAAAAATAATTACTGACTTTACAGAACTTTTGATAATTATTATTGTGTAAAAGTGGCGCCTGAGCTATAATTCTGCACTTTCTTTTAGGCTGGGCTATAATTCTGCACTTTCTTTTAGGCTGGTCAACAGGATTGTTGAATTTAATGTCATTCAAGTCCAAAGTCCAGGTCCATTGTCCAAATATCGTCAATATAGGAGACGAGTTTGAGTGTTTGCAAACTAATACTGTACATCCAGCGCATTCCGCTGGTGGGCGACACAGCAGTAAAAGTAATGGATGCTGAATTGTGAAACTCATGTAAACAAGCAGAAATCTGTGGATCTGAAATATGCTGCAAAGCTACCAATCGATGCCCGAAGGTGTAATGATGTCAAATTCCTGTATAATTTTGGCCAGTGCATGTTTAGCATTTAGCCCTGTACAAGCAATCACTCACACCCCAATCAGCTACAACTATGACTGTGACCTTTGACAGCACTGCAGATAATACAAACTCCAATAATCACAGAGAAAGTATTTGTATTTCTTCATTGTTATTTAGAGTAGAAGCAGAACTTTGGCAGAATCATGCTGCCGTAGCTGACTGACAAGTGCAAAATAGTATTCATTGTACAAGTTACACTTCTGAGGTCAATTTAAAATCCTTTTTCGACCAAAAAAATGTAGACATGTGGTACATGATGCTTTTCACACACTCGATCTTGGAAAAAAAATCACATTGGAAAAGGACATTAGACAAAATGCCACATAAGAACATTAGGGCCTAAGTCTATATGCTTGTATTAGAATTGCATTTATGTATATTGTAACACACTCATTACCTTCATGTTGTTTCTAAAAGGATGTAGGTACCAAAGTTGATCTCACTAAAATGGCTTTGTTTTGAAATATATATTTGATTTTCTCATTTTCTTGTGGAACCATTTCAAACACAAATCTGTACTTATCTCTCGACGCTATCATGTGCTACCGCTCACACTGCCATAATGTTGGTCATACACTGGGTTATTTTTAGTATTTAGACCTCCTACTCCTGCAAAGGAAACGCTGGTCACATGACACAATGGATGGAGAGCGAGAGAGCAACAACACTATGTTCAGAGGAAGAGTGGGGCAGTGCCTTTCCCGCTTCTTCCTGCTCAGAGTCTAATGCCATCCGGAGACACTTGTTACTTTTATTTATTTTTTTGTTAAATCCATGACATTGTTTCTGCCCATGGATCTTTGTATAGTTGTTCAAGTCGTTATCTGTACTAGGTCTTTCAGAGAAACTGAAATTTCACCGGCTGTCCATGCCTTTTCTGCCTCTTCTAAGAGTGAACTTACCTGTGCTCTTTGGACAGGTGAGGGGTGCACTGCCGCTCTCCTCCAGCTGGTGGCACCACGCCCATGTCTATTGAAACACAGGTACAGGTACAGACAGTGGCCCTCATTTATCAACATTGCATAAAAAAATGGTGTATGCGTAGGTGTATTTCCGATATACACCAGAGGGTGCGTGACATTTATGATCCTGTGCTTTGCGCTCAGATCGTATCGTACGCAAGCGCAGCTGATGGTAAATGCCACGGAGAAATCCCAGCGTCATTTGAATGAAACGCCCAAAAATATTCACGTATGAGGAGGCCTCACCCATGGGTTTTACGGCACGCACGCACAAAACACGGCAAAATAGAACATTTCTCCAACCAGGAAATGATAAATAGTTGTTTATATGATATTAAAAAATCTGTCAGTAACCAACGTTAACCGTATAGCCAATCCAAGATCACATTTACTAATAAAACAAAGAGGGGAAAAAAGAAATAGGCTAATAATAAAAAGTGACCTTTATTAAATAAGCTGTAGGCCTAAATAGCCTATATAAAAAAGGGTATAAAAGACCACATAAAAAAAAAGCGTGGATACAACGAGCAGACTCTGGACCATGATCTGAACCAGCGAAAAGCAGCTGTCAGCTCCGTGGACTCGATCCGCGTTAGAGCCGGGGCAGGACTACGCGTCTTTCGGGCTGAGCAGAGCTTTCCTCCGGGAGGAAACAGGTGCGTGGAGAGCTGACAGCCGACCGGAACCTAACCAACCCGTCCGGACCGAAGACGGCCCTACGAGACATGCTTCAATCATTCCCCTGACGAGAGGAGAGCGCGCGGTCAGCAGACCCCGTGCGCCGCTCATACCTGGACTGAGCCTCTGGGCTCGGACCCGTGTCAGTGCAGCTCAAGTCCATAAACATTAACGCTGTCGCCTTGTTTCATGTTTAAATCACTAAGGAGGATCATATGCGATGTGGCAATGCCATTCATGCTGTTAAAAACTGCTTTCATGCGCTGTTTAGTGCTTAGTTAAAATTGGTGTATCATGTACCACCTCCTGACTTGGTGTAGGATTTGAGCGCACCATACGCCAGGTGTACGGTGCGCTCAGATTGATAAATGCCAAAACAGGCGGTGATTTTTCGTACACCCAACATACGCTCTGATTTCACCGTACGCAAGTTTGATAAATGAGGGCCATTGACACCATTGTTTCAAAAGGCTGTGTGTTTCAATAGTTCAAGATTTAAAAGCACACTGCGGAACATGTGACTTTTAGCATTTTTATATTATTATAAGACTAAACCAGCCACTATCAAAACCAGCTAATTTGAACCAAAACATATATATATATCTTTAGGTGTTATATTTCAGTTAACCAATAAGCTAATTAACCTGTCATATTGCCTATGTGTAAACATTTATCACTCTTTTTGGGTGTGGGTATGAACTGTAAGTGAATTGTCCTGTTGGTGAAAGTTTGTCTTCACAAAAAGGTGCATTATTTTTCACACTAAAGTCTGAAACACATTTACAGAAAGAAATTACATAGTTCATTGTAAATTGATCTCATGAGGTCTGGGAAAGTGATTGAAGTGTGAACGTGTGATTAAAGTTGATTATGTTTGCGCTCACTCGTTCTTCTTTTTTTTTTACATATAGTCCAGTAAATGGATGTGGTGATGGATGATGTTATTGTTCATATGAAGTAAGTCACAAATTCCCAAACCCTACATGAACGCTGCTTCTAATGCCTTGTTTTTGAGCGTGTGCGTGTGTGTGTGTGTGTGTGTGTGTTGGATGACTTGTTACCAATTGCCCTCCTTCTAATCTTTTGGAGGACATTTATCCAGGCTTGGTAACAGCACTAAACAGCATCACCTCTGATACTGTATGTCAATTACAGGGGATAACGTGCTAGAGTATTTGTATAAGTGAAATATCCAGCATACTTAAAAGAGGAGAGCCGATGAAACGGTGCTATTTATCTCTTTCACATCAGCTTTACCCCCTAACAATACAAAGGAATAAAACTGGCACACTTGTCATCTGAACATCGATCAATAAAGCAGGAAAGTATTGGAGACGGCAGTCCATCTACTCAGCTGAATTTACGTAAGTGGTGTTGTCATCTGTATGCTCTATGTAGAACTGTCAATGTTTTGGGTTTTTTTCCCCGGCCTTTTTATGTCGACACAGAAATACGGATCAAAATAGATTTAATTATAAATGTGATTCGTACCCCATTTCCACTGCAGAGTGAAGAGATAATATTTTTATACGATGTTTTGTTCCTTTGGCTATTTAGCAAACTAACCAAAAGTTTTCATTCAGTGCAGTAAAAGGTGTGGTTTTCCCCAAAAAAGTTCTTTGTTTCAGGGAAGATTGAGACACAGCGACCCCCACCCAGTCCACTGGCCACATGGTCAATAAAGGGTTCAAATTACAAGGGAGACCAAGGTGGAGCTGAATGCACAGCTGTGGGAGCCAATGGGAACGATGAAAACATTACATGTGGTCTTAGACTCATAAATCTTGTAAACAATGGAATGTGTAAAAATACTGTGCTTCCCCAGGAAGAGTCAGTATGCCCATTGGGAACGGCTGCTGACAGACACATTTGATAGGGCACTGGGAAAGACAGAATTCTGTATTAAGATGACATGTTAGGGAATAAAACGTCTAAGTTGAACTCCTTGATTTGTCATCAATTCCTGGTATGTATTTTTATTAGTTTTACGTAAGAGTAGATTTTGACGGTTCTGAACTCCTTTTTCAGTTTGAATGCGCAGTGTTGTCAATTAAAGGTAATGTTTAAAATAGGGGAAAAGTAAACTCGTCGTAGTGATACTCTTTATTGTGTACAAGGACAACACAGGAAAACGGCTGTTTTTCTTCATTTTGGTGACCGCGACGGGCTGAAGGGGGTGCTGAAGAGCCGTCAAACGGAGACGCGACGAGGTTCGGTCTTCGAGAAAAAAAAAACCCACTTTTGCGGCAGGCATACCAGGTCCTTATCATTCCACATCATACAACAACAATTTCATGGACGTCCATCTAGAAAAGGTAAGACTGCTTTTGACCCCTACTATTGTGTGAGTCTCAAAGTACGTCTATTTGGCATATTTTTCCAAATTTTAGATTACTTTTTAACGGAGTTGTCTGTTGTGTGGTGTAATCTGTGAATTGATGGTGGAATTAAGGAAAGAAACGTTATAATTTGATATCTTAGATACCACAAAAAAAAGTGGGATAAATTGAAATTACGAGTAATTAACGGGCTGCGCGTTGGGGTTTTACCCCTGTAAAAGCTGAAATGCACGTAGGCAGAACCGCCCAAGGCCGTGGACGCACGGTCTGAAATAAAACGTTGAAATATAGTCGTTGACAGATTTGGGGTCTGTCTAAAATAAACGGTTGGAGGCCGTTAGGACGGGGATCCTATAAATTCTACATAGAAACAGGTTTGAGGCCTTTAGAACGGGGTTCTATAAATTCTAAAAAAAATACGGGATTAAGTGGTATAAAAAAATTAATTAATAAAAAAAAAAAAAAAAAAAAAAAAAACGAAAAAAAAAACCCATAGTGAATTCGGTGAATTTATGTTTGGTTTTTGGAAATCATAAACGGTATTAAGGTGAGTTGGAGTGGTGGTAAGTATAAACTTGTGTGAAGGAAACAGCGACGAGGAAGGTAAGAAAATGCTGGAATTAATGGACTGTGAAGGTTGGGGGAAGGCAGTTACAGAGGCGTCGCCTCTCTTAACAAAGACCACGCGAAAAGACTTGAACAAGGCGATTTTGGCCTGTTTTCAAGGCTTTGAGCTGCTTCAGAGGGACCCCACGGTCCCACATTCACTGGAGTTTTTCTGCGGGGTTTTGACTGGTGCAGTGGAGTTCTGCACGAGGGAATTGCAGGACGAGGACAAATTAAAGGGGAGTAATGGACTCTCGAAGAGTGAGAAGAAACTGCTGAAACTCACGATCAGTAAGTATCAAAAACTGAGAAAACGCATCGACCCGGTCCTTGCACTTGCTTCAGCACAATGGTTGAAAGAGAGACAGGTTTTTTCCCCAACTCAAGGGGGAGGGGTTCAAAAGTCCCTCCCGAGAGGAGGGGCTCCCGCCGTGGAGCCGAAGGCCCCTGCTACAATCTCCCCCACTTCAGGGGGAGGGATTCAAGAGCCCCTCCCGAGCGGAGGAGCTCCCGCTTTGGCCCCACAGGCCCCTCCTCCGTATGACCAGAGCGGAGCGTGTGGGTCCTCTCTATACCCACAGTTAACCCTTCATGGACTGGTGGACGTGGACGTGGCGGCTTCAAACTTGTTATCAGCGGACGAGCATAAACATGTTAGGTCCTTGATAACACGCGCTTACACTGACTCCAAGACAATACCAAGGGATCCAGGCGGACAGTTGTGGGGGACAAAGGTGGTGGAACAAACAGAAAAATGCGCCAAGGAAACAATGCAAGCCCTTGAAGAATTGAAGACACACTCGCTGTCTCAGACACAGAAGGTGACTGAAGATCATCTAAAAGCGCAACAACAATTAATGGAAAGATTTAATGAAGAGACGGAAGCAAGAAAGGCTGAGGTTCACGAGCTGACTGAAAGGCTACAGGAACTTGCGCTTAAGGCCAACGTGGCCCAGCCGGCCCCAGTGGTGAAACAAAAGAAGAAAGTAACTGAAAAGATTAGTCTTTCCCAGTTCTCGGATGATAGCGAGGACGAAGGCCACTGTCGGGCCAATGTGGAGTCATACAAAATATCGGATGAATTAAGCGCACTTTACACCGAAAAAAGAGGCGCTTTGGATCGCGTATTTGAACTTAAGAATAGAGACTATGAGGAGGATGAGGAGGAGGACTGGAAAGTGGAGCTGAAACAGGCAAAGAAGGTGGTAGCGGACCTACAGGTGAAAATTGAAAAAAAGACTAAGGAATTGGCCAAGCTCCCACAAGGAGCTACATATCGAGGTACTTATCCTCTTATTCAGACGGGACCCCCAGTAAATGCAGGGGGCCCGGTCCCTGTGGCCTATAAACCACTGAGTAGTATTGAATTACGACACCTTAGGGACACCTTACCCCCCCTACAAGAAGGGGGCAAAAAATGGTTTAGCACATTACAGCTACAATGCGCCAACGCGCAGCTGGCGGTCGGCGATATCAAGGGCCTGGTGTCCGCGTGTGCAGCCCCTCACGCTGTAAGCCACCTACTGAGAACCGCGAACCTGCACAACGCGCAGGTCCATGAACCCTTTGATCCACTGGCAGAGAATTTCCTGACAGTAGTGGATCTTATGTATCCACCACCATCCCCCCAACCTCCCACATTCCCATCATTTGTACCGGGCACCTGCCCTACCCAATTTCTGGATAAATGTATCCAACTTTACATTGCATCCATGCATGTACACCCGTACAGACACCCACAGACATCCTGTCTGTTCCTTCAGAACGTGCTGGACGTTCTTCCAGAACCTATTAAGACCTGTCTGACCAATGTCCCAGGACTGACTTCAGACTCAACCACATTTCTGACTCATTTCAAACATCACGCTGAAATTTTCAACAAAAAACACAGTGCCAGACAAAGTAACATTGAAATCATGCAGGAAGAGCTGCTGAAGAATCAGCTTAACCAGACACGGCAGCAATTAACGGCTGCCAAAAAAGATAACAAAAAGACACAAATGGTGGCAACAACTCCCACACACACACCCCTGACACCTGTCCCTACACCAGCAAGCTTCCTATATACGCCTCCCAGAATCAGCCCTTAGGGCCAACATCACAAATGCACATTCATGTTCATAGCATAGGAGGAAACTCAGGGGGTAGGGGTAGAGGCAACAAAAGGGGACGATCAAGAGGCAGGGGGTCCGGCGGTACGGGCTATGGGGCTATTGGAGCTGGGCGGGGCCAAGAGCACAACCAGGCCTGCTTTCACTGTGGGGCGCAGGATCATTGGGCCAGAGACTGTACCCAAGGTGGCCAACAGGCGGGCTGCTTCAACTGTGGGGACCCCAGTCATTGGTCTAGGGATTGTCCCAACCCACCTGCTCGTGTGCCTTTGGGAGGAGCGCGTGGGGCACCACAGCTCCGACATCCGGCAGGGGGACCTGGCCGTTCTGGACCAGCCCCGTGGTTTCGTGGGGGCGGTGGTGGCAACTATCCAGTACACGACACTCATGGTTGCCTCCCATACGGTCAAGAGGACTTCTACTAGGGGTGCCCAGTGAGTCCTGGACCCACCCCAGAACCATTTGTCCCAGTAGAGGTGGGTGGGGAAACGTTGATGATGCTCGTGGATACGGGAGCTACTCATTCCACGACTAGAAAAGCAACACCACACATGCTAAGTGACAAAAGCATTAACCTTTCAGGACTCACGGGAAAGGCAACCCCTCTACGCATGACCAAAGAACTGACTTTCAAACTGGCTGGACAGACTTTCAAATCGTCATTGATATATTCACCCCAGACTCCGGTGAATCTGCTTGGTCGAGACATCCTTCAAGCTACAGGAGCCATTATTAACTGTTCCCCTGACGCCATGTATGTTACGTGGCCAAACGGATATTCCATCACCTGCACACCGGCACGGTCCCATGGACTTTATGTTTTTCGGGAAGAGCGTATGGCTGAGGGAGTGTCAATCTATTGGCTACTCCTAGAGCCAGGGACTCCTGACATGACTGGACTCTACGCAAAGATGCTCGAATGGAAACCATGGTTCACTATGCTCCACCCATATGCCCCTCCAATTGATCCACTGCACTGCACTCTCTTCTATGACAGAAGTGCTGACGCCCAATACCAGTTGGCTTTTGATAGTGAGTCTTTCTCTCAATCTCAGGTTCGGATTAGGCCTGACTTATCAGACCAACCTTTACCGGGCTCTCGTTTGCTTTTCACGGACGGACATTGTCACAGGCTCCCGGATGGGTCCCTGTCAGCTGGGGCTGCGGTTGTTGAACTTTCGCCACCGAACCACACTCGCACAGTTTCCAGCTGGGGCCCCTATGGTGGCTCCTCCGCCCAGTTTGCGGAGTTGATGGCGCTGAAATTGGCGTTGGAGGTTGCTTCGGGTCAGCGTGTCACGATTTACACCGACTCGGCTTATGTGTGTGGCCTAGTGTTGCGTGATTTGTCGTCTTGGAAAAGGAACGGCTTTTTGACCGCTAAGGGCACTCCTGTAGCCCATAAAGAACTTTGCGAAGAAGTAGCTGACAGTCTGTTGCTCCCTGCTGCTGTGGCGGTAGTGAAGGTTCCTGGTCATTCTAAGGCGGACACAATGACTGCCATTGGCAACAGGGCGGCGGATGTTGCGGCGAAAATGGCGGGTGATTATCATTTTGACTCTCCCGGTGAAGGGGAGTGTACTCCTTTGATGTTGGTAGGACTTGTTCAGGCTCCTTTGTTGGAGTCCTTGCTGCTGGTCTCGGATGTATGGGTCAGTATTTCTACAATTGACGGTCATGATGTTGCTCTGACTGACTCAGGTCATCTCTGGATGCCCATGGAAGTGTGGGATCGCTTGGGAACCTTGGTGGAGAACTTGCCGCCAGGCAGGGCGCACAGCCTTAAATTTCATTTAGACACCTTTTGGAAGCCCCACTTAACGCGTGTTGCTTTTCAGGGACTTCTGAGTGTCGACGAGTGCCGTTCTTATCATGATGAATACGGTGAGGACTTTTGGTCACGAAATCGCCTTGCTGACGCGTACGTTGATGGAGTCTATCGTGGCCCTAATGGCCTGCCATTCTTGACGCCGTCAATGGAACAACGTGTTCTAGAGGAAATACATGGTTTGAATCACCTTGGTCCGAAGGGCATGGCCAGCATCTTGGAACAGTTCTACTACCATAAGATGCCTCTCTTTTTGTGTAAAGACTTTGTACGTGCGTGTCAGACATGTGGTGCCTTTAATCCTCACCCACACCACAAACGAGGTGCGGGTGCGGTGAAAACTGGACGCTACCCTGGTGATGTGATCCAGATTGATTTCACGGACATGATCGTGCCTCACCAAGGTAAGCGATTTCTGTTGGGTATTGTAGATACGTTCTCGGGATGGCCGGCGTTCTTCCCATGCAAAAGGGAAAGCTCAGCTGAGGTCATGGCTGTACTTCTGAAAGACTGGATCCCTCTCTTTGGGGTTCCCTCGGAGTTACACAGTGATTCCGGGACCCACTTCACGGCCCATGATGTTAAGACTCTCTGTGGTCTCTTGGGTGTTCACAAATCGTTCTCCTGTGTATATTACCCTAAAGGTAACGCTAAAGTGGAGAGAATGAATCGGTCACTGAAGAGTGTTCTTGCCAAAATGCTGCGAGACAACCCTAAAGCCACTTGGTTGTCCTCGCTCCCCGCTGCGTTACTTCACCTTAGGTCCACTGTGAATAACACGACTCATTTCACCCCATTTGAACTTGTGTTTGGCAGGGCCATGCCCGGGTGCCTGCCTAAGTCTAACTCAGCGACCTTGCCTGAAGTTACTAACATCTTCCAGTTCAGACCGTATTTTGAGGCTCTCAATACACTTTTGAAGGAACTAACACCCATTGTGGCGACTGACACCACTGTTTCTGATTACACAGCGGACTTACCATCGAGGGTCTACATTAAAAACCACACCAGGACCTGTTGGAACGCTCCCAGATACTTAGGACCTTTTGAAGTGACTCAAAGGACTGCCACCGCAGTTAAGGTTGAGGGGCGTGACAACTGGTACCACTGGTCACACTTGAAGCCCTGTTCTGAGAAAACTGGCTTACATTGGACTCATACGCATCCCAGACGGTTGACACATCCTGCTGAATATGATAGTGGGTCTAACAGCCCCACTGAAGGGGGTGGGGGACACCAACCCCAACCCAGACGATCACAAAGACATAAAAAAAGACTAACAAATATGGACTTAAGGCCTGGGTTTTAAAACCAGGACCTTTAAGGTGTCCATACGGGGTGTGGGCCCTGACACTTGCTCTTTGCTTGCTCATCATACCAACAGTAATAAAAATAGACGATCCACATAGTTGTGAGGGACGGGTCAGAGGACACCCTATCAAAGAATTGAAATTGGCCCTCTACAAGGTATGCAAAGAAGTAGGTAAAACACCTGGAGAAAATCTGGTCATCTACTGCAACAATGCAGGTACAATGTTGGTGAAAATGAGAGAAGCAGTGTCGGACCAACACACCCTAGACTGGATCACCCATTGTACAGAAAAAATGATAAAAACATGGGAAAACAAAGAAGGAACAAATTATGCTGTTTTGAAACCTGTGATTTATGATGTATCTAACATGTCTGTTTCCACAGAGGGAGATGGATCTAGGAAGCGACGGTCTTTCGATACGGGGGGTCATAAGCCAGGAGAGAATAAATGGGTAAAATTAGCTAAGCACACGGCCATGATTACCAACTCAACCCCGCCCTGTTGGGTGTGCTCCCTCAGGCCCCATCATGCTGCAGAAGTGCCGTCCACTGTCCCAGTCCCGATTTCGGTAAGGGCCTCGGTGTGTCTATTGTGGCTCTACCATTGGTGGAGGTGGACTGATAGGGTCCTACCGGGGTGCGAGCCATACAAAAAGTATGCTAGTCCCTTACAATGGGTCTGGCCAGGGAATTGGACGACTGGAACCAATGACACCTTGAGGAAGGGGATACGGTTTGCTGGCGTGACACATTTTAGGAAGGAGCTAGTAGCGCCCCTCGGGTTTAAGCGGGAATGTGGGCAGGGGGACAGGTACTTGGGTAAAACATCGTGCTTAGATTACATAGGTGATGGGTTTTCTGTAAGAAACCAAACATGGGCCGAGAGAGTAGTGAAATTCCACAGTGACCTCGTAGAAAAAAGCGAGATAAAACATAGAAGGCATCCGTTTTTCGGACAAACATGGCCGTTGAACCGAACCACTTGGGCTAGGGTAGTGGAAATGACTCCCCTAACCTACTCCGCGGTAGTATCAGTCCCACTGAGAGGGGGATTTCCCACCCCGGTCGGACACATCTGGCTATGCGGCGATAATAGTTATTTGACCCTGCCGCGGGGGTGGTGTGGGACCTGCACTCTGGCTCGTTTGAAGCCCTCATCTATTGTGGTGTCAGATGCACTAATGCAAGACGCCGTACGAGAATATAGACACCATAACCTACATAAGCACGGCATGAGAAAAAGGGACACCCTGAAGGTGGGAGATCGTACCCTCGGTCAATCATACGTACCTTTCTCTGATAACGGCGGACGTAAGCCCCTGTTCGGAGATGGGAAAGGATTTATCGCCACGCTGATCCCTATGATCGGTGTGGCGGCCTCCATGCAGCGTCTAAATGAGGTATGGTGGATCCTGGAGGACCTAACTGAGGTAATAGGCGACATCTTGGACCAAATGGAACGGAGTCCAGAACTTAAGGCAGTGGCTGTTGTGGCTATGCAAAATAGAGTGGCGTTAGACGCGCTGTACGCTGAACAGGGTGGTATGTGCGCAGCAGTTGGCCTTGACCACTGCTGTACATATATTCCCGACGACACTGGCAATTGGACAGCCATTAAAAATAAAGTAAAGGAACTCAAAGACTTCCTCGCGTCTCAAGAAGACCAGGGTCCTCAGTGGACCTGGCTAAATTGGTTGAATTCCGGTTCCTGGATCCATATCCTTCAAAAGGTGGGTATTCTTATAGGTGTAATACTCTTGTTTTGTTGTGTTTTGTTTTGTTGTGTTGTGCCTCTCATTCGCAGCATGGTCTCCAGGGCTCTGGGTTCCACTGGGGGCATCTACACCATGGGTGATGCGTCCCAGGGGGACACGGAGCTCAGGACAAGGGAAACGCAAGAAGGGGGTGGTCCCAGCCTGTACTTGGAAAGAGTACGGCAGGCTTTGAAATATGAATGGAACGACCCCCGACAAGGCTGTGATGGAGAATATTGTGGTGGAGATAATATCTAAACAACACTGTTCGGTGTTGTTGTGCTTGTTGTGTTTTGTGTTGCAGGAATGTTTATTTTTGTGTCAAACAGAGACGGTCCCAGGGGGACGTAAAAGGTGAAATGTACCGTTGACACGGAATAAAAACCAGCCAAGTTCCGCTTGGAAAGATTAGTAAGCGGAAGTTACACATGGGAAGAGAGAGATGATTTTGTAACCACTCAGCGGCTGGTTGAGTATGCCCTACATAAAGTGAACATGTTTTTTTGGTGTTATAATATGTGAAATTGTACTGTGATTTTTGATACAGGCTGTACTTTTGTGAACTTGAAAATATTATGGTTTTGTTGACCTCCTTTTAGAGGTCAGAAAGGGGTCTGAAGAGATAATATTTTTATACGATGTTTTGTTCCTTTGGCTATTTAGCAAACTAACCAAAAGTTTTCATTCAGTGCAGTAAAAGGTGTGGTTTTCCCCAAAAAAGTTCTTTGTTTCAGGGAAGATTGAGACACAGCGACCCCCACCCAGTCCACTGGCCACATGGTCAATAAAGGGTTCAAATTACAAGGGAGACCAAGGTGGAGCTGAATGCACAGCTGTGGGAGCCAATGGGAACGATGAAAACATTACATGTGGTCTTAGACTCATAAATCTTGTAAACAATGGAATGTGTAAAAATACTGTGCTTCCCCAGGAAGAGTCAGTATGCCCATTGGGAACGGCTGCTGACAGACACATTTGATAGGGCACTGGGAAAGACAGAATTCTGTATTAAGATGACATGTTAGGGAATAAAACGTCTAAGTTGAACTCCTTGATTTGTCATCAATTCCTGGTATGTATTTTTATTAGTTTTACGTAAGAGTAGATTTTGACGGTTCTGAACTCCTTTTTCAGTTTGAATGCGCAGTGTTGTCAATTAAAGGTAATGTTTAAAATAGGGGAAAAGTAAACTCGTCGTAGTGATACTCTTTATTGTGTACAAGGACAACACAGGAAAACGGCTGTTTTTCTTCAAGAGCAAAGGAATAATTTTCGCCACTGCAGATTTTCCCAGTTGATAGGGCGGATGAGAGGAAATGTTACAAAAGCAAACCTTGGCTGGATTCGGAATCAGGCATGGCGACCCAGGAACCACCGATCGCTCCTCATCAAATTAGACCTAAAGAAATCTCCTCAGGCCGACGAGCCCATTTATACATCTGTGAGGAAACCTATATGCATTGGCCCAGAGCGCGTACACTACTTTTAGTGCCTGTGAATATTGAACGCTGTAGCGCTGGCCTCTCGGTCCGGTGATTAATGTTTCAATTAAGGAAAGGGTTATTGTGTGGACGCAGGGGAAGGGGACACGCTGGATTGGATTAAGCTGGATGCAATTCAAGGAAAGTTCAGTGGCTCCATGGGATGGCACGGGAATAGATGCGCAGAGAGAAGGAATGTTTGGAAATAAGTTACTGGTTCAGAGTTGCGTTCAAGAGCAAGTGAATTTACACATCTGACAGTGAAACAAGTTATTGGCGAGGTCACTATTTCCTTGGTAAAGTGTGTTAAAATCTTTAATACTAAAAAAAGGAGTTTAAATCACTGGTTCTCGACGGGTGAGTCGGGACCCAAAAGTGGATCGCAAAACTGTATTCAGTGGGTCGCGAGCCTTTCCCAGAAAACACTTGTTTTATTTATGTACAGAAAATCGAATCATACTTGAGTCTGTTAAAATGGCTGGTATCGGGTCGTCATATTTTTGGATAATTATTTCAGCCTGTTTGGCTCATTCAAAAAATGTTTTGAGGAAAAGACAATCATTTACATCATATTTTATTTAGTCGTATTTGGGTTGCGGCTTGTCATCCCAGGGTGATTGTGGGTCCAGAACCACAAGTTTAAAAGTTTTATCCCTAAGTCCAGGCACTGAAGTTTTATTCACGTTGTTAAGATGTTGTTCTCTCATGCGTGTTTGACCCACTAGCGCAGCTTTGAGGACTCTTTGAATCTTCTCAGGTGGCTACTCTTAGCACAGCGGCTCCAGCTCTCAAAAGGCTCCCCGCGCAGTCCCACATGTCCAAGAAATGCTTTGCTCACCTAGGTAACTTGCTAAACTTAATCCTCTCATCAGGAAGTATAAACACTCGCCATGCCTTCACTGCAGCCACACGAGCTAAACAGACGATTTTCCTTTCCTTTCTCCTTTTATTGAAACTGCTGTGGAGCAAAGGGGAGCAAGGGTAGGAAAGAGTGTGGGAGGATTCAGTGAGACTGAACATCAGGAAGTGAAACTCACATTTTCTAACCAACAAAGTGTTAGACAGCGATCGAGATGTATTTGATATTATTGCCAAACCTTGGTCCGAGAAGTGACCAAGAAACCTTCATGCTTTGTGTGGAAGAATGCGACAATAACTGCACCCGAGCAGTACCTGCGTGTGAGGATTTAATAGCCAACAAGTCCCTCTGTACAAAGCGTTGAGTGCATTTCAAAAAGCTTTTCATATTTTAAGTATAAAAATAATCACTTCCCCGGCGCCTCCCGAGTTGATCACGCGCGGCCCGCATGTTTAGCGTCAGACATGTCCGAGTGTGGGACTGCGGGAGTCCTGGAGTGCTCCCCGCGCCGAGCCAGCTGGCCACGGTGCGCGCCACTGCCGAGGAGGAGGAAGCAGGTGTTTGGGATCTGAGTGGCAGGTGGTGATCCGTGCAGATCTATGCGGCGACACACAGCCACCGGAAAATCCATCACTTCTCATTACGGAGCGCTTGAATCTGGAACAACCACTGGCTCATTACGGCACTCTCTCGCATTCAGCGGTGTGGATGTGAATGCCCGAGGGCTTAATAATAGGCCCCGGACTGAAAGAGCTGTGCGCTGCCGGGAGGTGGACGCCATAGTATCATTGGTTACACATATACAGACACCGCAATACCGTGATGAATGAAGAAGGCATGTATAGGAAATCAAGCGGCAAATGAAGAGACTGTATGGGGATCCTCCGTGGCTTTAGACACAAAAACACTCAATGCAGGGGCGTAATGGTACAATAAAAGGACATTTCGGTTCGGTTCAACTACTTGGAGGGCACTGTTTGGTATATTTTCGGTACAAAAAAACCCCACACGGAATATAAACTTGCAAAATGTTATTGTTTGAGTATTAATAATTGATGCGTTTTCTCTCTTTAATCAACGTCTTTGTCTTTCATAGTTTATTATTAAATATACCACGTTTTGCGCAGAGAACAGAACAGTGGATCATTCGAGACGTGGCTAAAGTTTACCTGGAGGACGACAGGTCCGTGCGTCGCTGGAAACAGACGAGGGCTTTTTTTCCGCAGACAAGTAAACGGCGGGGCAACTCGAGGGCACATGTTTCACTGTCAGAATAAGTTGTTCGCGAGTTGTTCTTCGCTATGTCCTGGCGGAGCTCTCACTGCCGTTCGCTGTATAGCTCCGGTGAGTCCAAACCTCCTCCTCTGCACTCGCATTTTCTGTGTGTTTAAATAGTTTGGATAGTTCAAAAATCAATTAGTATAATCACTGCTACTGCTCAAAAGGCAACTCGGATGAATAATACACCAAAATATGTCCAAGGAGGCTTTGAGTGCCTAAAGCAGGTAAAAAAAGGCGCAATATAAATGGGACCATTTACTGGAGGAAAACTCCGTGTTCATAACTGTGGGTGGTTTTGTCTTGAGGCTAACGGCTAAAGCAAAAATAAATATTAAAACTAGTGCACATTTTTGAACGAGCCTGTGCTAAAAAGAATGGGCCTGTTAGTAGTTTACAATTTATTGACTTGTTTACGTCTTATATTGTAATTATTTAACACTAGCCTTTAGCTCCAAGAACCTCCTACTTTAAAACCACTGGCGTTTCCTTTGGGGCAGGATTCACCTCCAACATGATGTTTGTAACACATTGCAGTGAGTGTGTCCATCAGTAACTCGTCCAAATCCTGAGTTATCTCATATGTGGGACCCTCATAATTGTGAATGTAAAAGAGCGACAGGAAGGACAGTGCCGATCTTATTGTCCAGGAAGAAATCGCGTGGGGACACTGTGCATATAGCCCATTTTAGGACCACACTTTTTCCCCATTCATAAACCCTTTTACAAATGATTATACAAATTGTATTTCAATGTCATAAAGGTAAAAAAACAAAACAAATAAACCAAAAACAAACGTTTTTCAATGAAACTCATGGATGGTATTGTGTCTTAGGGCTCTTTGAATGACTGACGTCAATCTTAGACACCTGTGATGATTAGTTGTCAGGTAAGCCCAGTAAAGGGAAAAACTACTGAAAAAGGATCATCATCATAACCACCATTTTAAAGCAATATGAGAAAGAAAAAGGATCTCTCTGCTGATGAAAAGCGTGAAATAGTTGAATGCCTTGGACTAGGTATGAAAACCTTCAATATTTCATGAAAGATCAAGCATAATCATAGTACTGTTAAGAGATTCATGGCTGATTCAGAGCACACACGGGTTTGTGCAGATAAAGGCACAATGAGGACAGTTTCTGCCAGACAAATACATCAGATTAAGAGAACAGCTGCTACAAAACAGCAAACAGGTATTTGAAGCTGCTGGTGCCTCTGGAGTCTCTATCTGGCCTCCCCTAAACTGTTAGTTGAATGAAGACAAGCAGAAATGGCTACAATGAAGACATACATGAAGACTCATTTTCAAACAGTCTTGTTCACTGATGAGTGCCGTGTAACCCTGGATGGTCAGATGGATGGAGTAGTGGATGGTTGGTGAATGGCCACCATGTCCCAACAAGGCTGTGACGTCAGCAAGGAGGGGGCGGAGTCATGTTTTGGGCCAGAATCATGGGGAGAGAGCTGGTCGACCCCTTTAGGTACCTTCAATGGTACAAAAAGAAGAGCCGTGCTTTCCCGAACAAAATCATCTTCATGCATGACAACGCACCATGTCATGCTGTAAAGAATAGCTCTGCATCATTGACTGCTATGGGCATAAAAGGTGAGAAACTCATGATGTGGACCCCATCCTCCCCGCGCTGTTGTGCATAATCATTTGGAACAGTACATCGAATTATGCTATTTAAGTTGAAAGTTTAGAAAATCGGAGAAAAATATAATTTGCATAATAATTTGTAATAGGGTTTAGGGTGTGAATTTAGTCGTCATGGATCTAAACAAAATCTCCATCTTGAGAATGTAGCCAGCTGGCAATTCATTTGAAATTGAACTAAGGTGCACTCACAGAAAGCCTCCTGGGATCAACTCCCCGTTGGGAAATATAGTCGCTTTGCTGAGTTTTAACCCCACTAAGAGCATACCTGGATTGTACTTTAGCTTCACTAGTTTAGAGTAATCCGGTTACTTTGTTCATTCCCGCACCTGAAGGGCTCCAATCTGAAGAAGAAGAATAGGTTTCGACACTTTCTTTCTTAGCTTCTGAAAATGAAAAGTGGAGTAACCCGGGATAAGTCTGGGTGAAATCCCTGCACTTAGCCGGGGTTAAACCGGCTAAGTCATGGCTTTTATTTTTAGTCTGAACTACAGCTAAACCCAAAGGTAAAGCATGAACTACCGTAACCATAGCAAGACATTTGTTGCGGTGTGTTTTGTTTCATTCATCACCAATTCATAATGCGTTCCCCTCTATGTTTTCAAAGTCCAAACATGCTCACTTTGACCATTTCAGCACTCATATAGCTCCCACTACTAAACATGTCTCTCTCGTATTGCTGCCACTATTGTCTTTAGTCTTATCTAGCTCCAGGTACGAACACAAAACACAAATCCTTTCGGGCGTATCAATAAAACAAGACCCTCCTAGCAGGTGTAGCCCACTCTCCCATCGCCCCGTCCTGAACCGCCGCAGCTAGTCCTCAGTTTGTGAAATCAATCCTAACCATGTCCCGGAGCCAAGATAACTGCGGGCTATAGTTCTCCAAGTATTTACCAAAACAGGGGAGGCGGGCGGCGTGTCGGAGCTTGCTCAGGTACGCTCAGGTTCAGGGTGCAGGAATGTTGGAGATTTTCTACGGCTCGGGGTGGTACTGTCGCTCCCCGTGCTGTCAGTCTGTCATTATGCGGTCGAGGAACGCACGCACCTACATGCGCCGAATAAACAAGTGTGTACAGATACGGGGGAGGGGGGGTGAGCACGTACGCTTTTCAGGCGAGCGTCTGGGAGAGAGGAGTGATGATTTTAGAGTGAATACTAATGAGGACGGATGAATCTGAACGGAGGGCGACACATCGAGCAAAAGTGAATTTTATTGTAGCTTGTAACCATGCTAGAAAACTGGTAAAAAAAAACCTGCCCAGAGAAGCGTTTCGTTTCAAGCCTTTCATCCTTAACTTCAACCGAGAAGTGAAATCAACCTTTTGGAGCTTTGTACGACGTTACAATGTTGTTTTCTCATTAAAAACACACCTGTAGCTGTGTGTGCATGTTTGTGCATCTTTTGAGTGTTTTTTTTTTTACACTTCCCTCGAGGCTCGTCTTTGCACTTGTCTTTCTCCAAAAGATCCTCCTTTATTGAAACAGCTGTGCACCACAGCGGAGCGAGAGCAGGCGGTGGGTGGGAGGGGCTTTCGTTAAGTTTGAGTCAAAATCGGGGAAGTGGATCCATACTACTGGACTACTGGATCCATCGGACATTTTGTTTTTCGCCTGTTTTAGATCATTCATGCATTCCCTAACCAACGAAGTGTTACATAGTGAATATGATGTGTTTGAGATTATTACTGACCGCTAAAAGCATAAAAGGTAAAAGGTACTTTTGGTTACTTATTCCTGGATTATGTTCTGTCATTTCAATGCTGACGTGCCCAAAATCAGATTTATGGATGGGAACTATGAATGACAATGACCATTGACCAACTAAAGGTGAGTGACAAATATTGTATTCAAACAATGAAGCTAAGAAGATCCAGCCGATTTGATTGATTGGTGTGAAAGTTACTTGAATCTTTCCTCTCTTTTATCATTTGGTTAATGGTCTAATTTGGCATAGTGTGCTTTGTGGTCACTGCCCACCCTGGCAACTCATGGGAAATTCTGTCACCAATTTTGGCTCTGACGAAAAAGAAGCCTAATTTGATTAATTTTCAAATACCGCGGGCTGTTTGGATCAAGAAACGTCCAGGGGTTCGAATGATTGGTGTGTGTAAAACGGAATACAAGGCGACGCGGTGATCCCGAATCCCTGCGTCTTTTTGTTGGCTCCGTTGCCCGCTTAAGTCCGCCTGTGCACACGGCCCTTGCATTAGAATGATGATCACACCGGTTCCCCGTTCTGTTTCAGCCTCTGATCAATGAGACTGCGAGATGAAAGCAGCGCTCCGCGATTCTTGTTTCGCTGCAGAGAGTGATTCCAATCAATCGGAGAAGCGCGAGAGATGTCCACCGTTACATTCCCCCAGCAACCCACGGCGGCGTATCCTCCCGCGGGCCTCGCTAAACTCTCCCCAGCTCATGTCTGCGCAGAGTCGATCGGAACACAACAGGCTCGGTAAGAAATAGTGGACATTGGTGAAGAGGGTGAAATTAAGAAAATTAATCAGCTTTAACAAAAAGTGTATAGAAAAGATTTTGCCACATGAAATAAGACAACTTTCTGGACTATGCCTTCCATTCGCTCTTAAGCTGCAGGAGCTCATCCAGCAACAGACTGTTACTGCCACACTGGTCCACTAAGAGGCACGGGAGAGTACTCCAGCCTGTCGCCATCAAACTACTACACTCCTCACGTTGAAATAACGGCACGGTGCACAACCTGCCCCACATGTCGATTTCTGAGGGTACCATGTTTTACTGGAAGCCCGGGACAGAGCACTGCGGAGGATGCTGGTGCTGCCCACATGTATACAGTATATCTGGCCGAAACGCTGGACAGCTAAGGCCCAGATGGCATTTTCTGTCAAGCTGGTCATTAGGAGCAGGTTTTGCACTGGCAACAGCATCCAACATGTTCTGCAGTGTGCCTTTAGGTATAAGTGTAACTCTTGATTGGTTTTGTGGTAACTGTCAATTGCACCGTCCTCCTCACACCTTGTCAACTTTCATTAATGAACCTACAGTATTCCCTCCGTCAGGCCAAGACACTTCTTGTCCAGTGATAGGTGTGGCCACATCGAGCTGACAGGCCAAGGCTTCATCTCCTCTTAACCGGGAAACCTAGCTATCCGGTCACTGCGGCCGCTCTCGGGGTGGGGGAGTGGGGGTGGACCCTCCTCACCCGGGCTCCAGCGCCGCCGATTGGATGACCTCACGTCAGCCCAGGCCCCATAGACCCAGGTGGCTGAAGGGCAGCAGGTGATTACCGTGACCGCCGTTCAATCTCCACAGGAAATTAACATTGCGTATTTGGAGAAAAAAAAAGCGCTCCGAACCCGCGGACCTCATTTGCAACGCTTCATCCGAGGTGTCCTAGTGCGTTAGCCATGAGGGGGGCAATTTTTATGCAGAGCGCCATGTGGAAATTGCAAGGACACAGCGCACGGAAGAAAAAAGGATGCCATATGGATTTGAACCAAGGATGCAGTATGGTCGGCATGCTAAAGCAGCACTTTAACATGTCCTGTACATAACAAATGCTGCAATCATTATTTCACTGCGGAGCATGGGGGCCATAACATCTGTGGCCGCATGTATGATTCAAATGTTTCCAGCATCTTTTATTCATTTCAATGTGAATATTGATGTGCGCGCACTTAAAGCTCGTTTCTCCTTTGTTGCATCTGATGGAACCTGTTTTTATGTGTAATCACTATGAAACAATATGTCTAAGGTTATAAAGCAACAGCTCATTCTGCACATTTTCTCTCAAAAAGCATTTTTCTCACATTGTGGCGACAACAATGGCGTCTATGGACCCGCATTTTCTTGTACTTGAAGTTTTGTTTTCCTAGCCTGATTAATTGCGCTTCATTTGCCCCCGAAACGAGGCGAGAATGATATGAAGGAATAACGTTGTTTATTCAAAAACTCAACAAAATGGAAAAAGATCTTTGTATCTAATATGTGAACAAAAATAACACTTTGGCTCTGTTCATTCAAATCTTGTCGCCGAAAATCATGGGCAATTTTGTCATTGTTAAACGTGTTGTAAAAGTGAATTAAAAAAAAAGCTTGCAATACGTTTTAATCATCTTCAACTGTGTTAGTAATACTCCTCAAGTTTCAAACTGACATCTCTAAATTACCCCCCCCCCCCCCCCCCCCCTAGTTCCCTGTCGTGTCTCGCCTTAATTAAAATCATGGCAGGTGACATGCAGAACATAAAATATTCAATGAGGTTTTTTTTTATTTCTGTATAGATGCATACAATTACAGAAAGGTCTCATTTGAAACATTGTGAGAGTGTGAGAGCATGTTCCCAACAGTGCCACAGTGTGAGCCTGAACTCCTGACCTCAGCCTTTGGGCACCTCCGAGGAACTTCCTGTTGTTTTCTTAGCTACACGGATTGAACACTGTGAAAGGGTTTGAAATACCTCCTCTAACCCGAGCCCTGGGCTGTGATTACACAAACACAGAGGAGCTCTGCACTACGGGCCCAGCTAAAGTACATTTGAGATAAGAGCCTCTTCAACTTGTCCCCATGCAGTCTTAATATATGATAATGCATGTATGTAAACTGGAAGATTTCTAAATGTATTCATTTCAGAAGCAAGTTTTAAGGTAACTTTAAACTTTTTACCAAATTTGGATGAAAGGCTATTTTAAACCATACTTGGCAACATTCCTTCATATCAATGGTGTGTGTTGATAGGCTAATATCGGCACCCTCCACAATGGCGACGTGTCACTTCTTCTCGGCGCATGTGCACTAGCCGTTAGCCATTAGCTTGTCTGCGCTTTGAAGACAAAACAGCCGTGGGAAAAAAATCTTAAAGACACGGACCTGTCATTTGGTGAAGCTTCCACTTCTTTGACAATGTTGGACATCCAAGTGATTATTCCTATGAAACGTGCTTGTCATTTTTAAATATTGATTATTTGCTAGCGATATGTTGGACTATCCAGCGGGCCGCATGGGAGCACAGCTGTTAGCTTTCGTGCTTCACAGCTAGAAGCAGGGGCGCAACTGCCCACTTTCTGGGGGGTATGCAGACACACAGCCGGCGCACCCCCTCCCATCGTATTGGCGCTAGTGATGGGACTTATGTATTTTTTTTAAAAATACTCTCTGAATTGGCTTTATTTTAACAAAAATGTCACTATTTCACACAATATAACATTGATATTTCCTCCTGTAGCCGCCTCGTCACTCACAGACCCCGCGCGCCTCCTATGGCCCAGGAGAGTGCTGGCGAGACCCATGTTTGTTCATTAACGTGCACTGTCCCAACCAAATAAACAAATAAATAAACCATAGGCTTGAACAGAAACTGGAAGAGGAGAAGAAGAAGAGAACAACGTGGAAGCGTGACACATAGAAGGTGGAAGAACAGCTCTTTTCCCTCATTGTCCCCCCCCCCCCTCTGTGGCGTCTGTATCTATATGATTTTTACAGTGAGTTATCAAAATAAAACAATACAATTATGTCGCTGATAGTTCAAAACTGCATCGCTGTTTTGTTGTGAAGCCTTAACACCAGGTGAATTGCTGTTTGCACCAAATTAGCCCCAGTTTTCACATTCCATGGCGACAGCTCCCTCTCCGCTCGCACCTCCTCTGTTTGGGCAGGTACACCCCCCCACACACACACTCCTGCCGGCCCAGCATTTACACGTCTCAGGAGATTGAGTGACATCCCACGCTTTTAAGAGGATTTGATGATTTGGTAGAGAGAGAGAGAGAGAGAGACGAAGCGCGGCGCTAATGTATTTCGACACTGCCGCGACACTGGATGTGCTACTCGCTCAAGCAAAAAAAAAGCAAACAGCGCTGAGACCAGAGCTTTCTATCTTACCGGTGCTATTTCTAACAAAGTGCCATGTCCTTCAGAGGTGCACTTTGACATAAAAGCTAACCTGTGTGCGTTTGGTTCGATACTACCACAATGGCTCGAGGAGGATACCAAATAACAGAAAAAAAGATAGAAAAATACCTTTTAGTGATATTATGAAGAGTACTAGCTATTGCAAAAGGAAATAACTTGAGTTTCCTGTTTATACTTAAGTATATTTTCCTGCATTCTAACATTCTCTATCTAAAAAGTGTCTCATCAAGCATATGTAGAAATGAAGAAAGCTTTTGGGAAGAACCTAAAATAAAAACAGGTTTATTCATCCTGTGTGAGGTCTACATTGATGATCTCAGTGTCTAACTGTAGCTGATGTCTGGGGTTGCTGTAAGCGGTGTAAATATGCATGAGTAAGCCACAGGGAGAGTATACGCGAGAGTCAAAGCCAAGGGTTAGGGTTAGTTGTAGACCTTATTTGGGGTCTTTGGGGATTTTGGAGGTTAATTTGACTCCTATTTACCCAGGTAACGTCTCACAGAACTAATTTGAATTCCCAACCTGACAATTCCCAATTGCCAACCTGACAAAAAACATCACATGACAAAGCTCTTTCAGCTGCTTCTCTCAAAGTGAAGAAACAGTGGCACTATTCAAAGCTGTCCCTGGCTGATTGAGGTTTCTATTTGTGAGATCTTGTCTTTTTCATCATAACAACGAGCTCCTAAGTAAGCACGAAGACCGACTGGTAAATTCAGAATTCTGTCTTCCACCCAGATAACACCTCTGTCGTGTTGTACACGCACTGCAACTTCAATGGCTCAAACCTCCTTCATGTGCGCATGCGTCAAACGCCATTAGCTCTTCATGTACGGCATAATGATTTGTCGGGAAACACTGCCGGCTTTAGAGAAAGGCTTCTATAATAACCCAACTCCTTTCTTGTAAAGTCCACGCTCAAATTACCCGCTGATAAAAGAGCTTGAGGCTGAAATCTTAAAACTATGTTGCATTTAAACTCCCGGGCCTCTTTGTTGGTGGGCATTGACGAGATCTCAGATTTTTTTCTCGCCGACCCAGCATGAGGGCTTCGAATCTTTCATATCATCTCTATTTCAGCCACATGCCGAAACAGGCTTCAGATCTTAAATTTCATAGTTATCAGCAAACGTCCCAACAGAGTATGTTGATAAGTCGAAGCCAAACATCACAAACCGCATGGCAGCTCTCTGTAAATCAACGGGTATGTGTCAGAAAGAAAGTTGCATCAAAATACTTTCAAAGAAGGAAAATGATTGCCTTGGGCCTATCACTGCCACAGCTTTTTCGGCGATTTATTATTTTTCTTTTTTTTTGAGTACGGGTCCTTTCTCTGCACTTTTCACACCGCGCCTCTGCCATGGCTGTGGTGATTACTGCGTGTGTGATGACAGGAATCCCACCTGACATGGCCGGGCTTGTGCTTGCTGGTGATTCACTCGGTGCAGGTGCCTCAGCGGCGGCTTAAAGGAGCACACTTTAAATCAGTTTATACATGGTTAGCCAAAGCAACAGGCTGGTTTTCATAAACATTCTGCAGGCTGCTTAACTTACACATGTATTTAGGAAATGATCCGAAGAACACGATATTCCGTAACAGTGAGGGCAATCGAAGTCTACTTTATTTCATTGGCAATTTAGTGTGGTTACATCTGTGTTCCAGCTTTTGAAAAGAAACAAAAGGCAGGAGTGTCTGGCTGACCAGGCTAAATACAGACCTTATACCAGGGGTGTCCAAACTCTTTTCATGGGGGGCCACATAATGAAGCGTACACAGGGTGAAGGGCCATAGATCTGTGGTTAGTGCCACGACACTTTCCACTGGCAGAGGTTTAAATTGTGCCCCACACTGTTAATTATGTCAGCTCTGTCTCACAATAAAATGTTAGTTGCTGGGTTAGAATTGTGTCGAATTTCAAATAAAAAGAGCTATCTCTGATGATGTGTACTGATTCAGCAAGAAGGCAGAGGGCCACCAAAAATTGGTCTGAGGGCCACATCTGGCCCCCGGGCCGCGCTTTATACTGAGGGGTCGTCTTGTCGTCTTACATGGCTTTTATGTTGATGCAGGAATTAGGGTTATGATAACTCTTTGCCTGATAAGATAAGATAGGCTGAGATAGGAGAGAGGAAAGGATATGAATCTTTAAACAGCTCAAGGTAAAGGAAACATCAGCAACTATTCACCGTAACAGCTTATTTAAGTCGTAGCTTTGTTTATTTGTTTATTTGAGCAGTACACATAGTGCTCAAAAGGAGTGGGCTGAAGCAAAAGCTTATGATTGCCCACCCCCAAGTGCAATAAAATAAATAAAAAAAGAACATTTCAAGCAGCTACATTCATACAGACCAACTTACAAACTTACCAAAAAAAATAATAATATATGAACTGTTTATACAATTAATGGAAGCAACGCACAGCTACAACAACAATCCCGTTTCATGTACGATGTCTAGAACAAAGCAGTCAAAAAAAAAAAAAAATGTGATCCTTAATATATTTCTTCCAGATTTTTACCCTTGATAACCGAGAGTTACTTTTATGTTACTTTTATGTAGCTCTTGTTTGTTCTCCGACTTTCACTACTTTTCAAGATGTTTTCTTTCTATAGCGCTTTTTTTTCTCCTTATCTATAGCCTTTTACACGCAATCATGATTCTTTTTTGTATTCAGGAAGAAAATACGTTTTCAGATGAGGATAAACAGCTGTGAAGGCGCCCTTGTGCATTGTCTCAATAGTGAATTAAATAGATTTTTTACCTTTAAATCAAGTCCTCGAGGAATTCATGTGACGGTTGGAGCGGACCTGTATTCACAACTGCGAGACAAAAACAAAAAAAGAAACTAGAACATTCATTCAATGGCTGGCAGTAGGGAAAAGATATAACAAGGAGAAGGAATAATTCCAGAAGTGCATCACTGTGAGGCTAAGTGATGTGTGCTAGCTTTTCTGCGTGTAGACGTGTGAGTCAGTAGTGCACTTTATTCTCCAAACGTGTTTTCCCTTTTATTTTATCACTAGAATGGAGGGGTTTTCAAGCCATCAGCTGTACTAAGTTGTTTCGCCTCTCTCTTCAAGTGGTTTCGTCAGCAACTTCTCATCTCCACATTTATTCTCGAAAAGCTTGTGCATGACTAACCGCTTACACAAACATAAAGCCCTTTTACGGCAAAGAACACATTTAAATTGCACATCTGAAACAATAGCAGGAGCATATAGACCTCCCCCTGTAAGTCAGAAGGCGAGGATAAGCCAGCGCCGGTCCATTGCGCAGCCCTGCAGATGTGCGTCAGTCACGACCGAAAGACTTTGGTTTAATAAAGTCTAAACGGAGCACTTCATCCCCTCTGCGCTCTCACCGAAGCACGGCCCTTTCCTCCAGAGCCCGCCGCTGTCTTTGTAGCACACCGTAAATATATTTATTTCACTTGTAAAGTCACTGCCGGATTTTTCATTACCGCAGGCAAAGACAAAGTTTGGGTGGCATTACAGTCAGCCGCCAAGATAAAAATACCGCCTATTATGAAGCTCCAGTTTTGGGATTAGTCCACTCCCTTAAAACTAACAGTGTGAATCCGAATTATAAAAGCTAATGACTATGTGAGTGATATATGCCTCCCCCCCTCGTTCAAGTCGGTAAATGTTGCCGGTGCTTTAGTCTAGCTACAACATAAAAAGAGGCAATCCCATCGAGTGTAATTGCTGTTATGAGGTATTATCTCCCACATTCGCCTCCATGACAAACACCTTGACAATCCTATCATTTGAAGCCGTGGGATTTTCCAGTTCTACCCCAATGCGGGCAAGTTACATTAACTGTTACTTTTACTCCAGTGCTTGAATACATGTTACTTAAAGTGAACTCTGGAAGTAATTTAAATGTTTTACAACATTTATAAAATGTGCAAAATCGACCACCTGGTCTTGTATTTTGATGTATTGTATTTTCCCTCCTTCCCGGATCTCCGCAACTAATCAGAGTCTGGTATCCTCCCACGTTGACCAATGAGACGAGCTTTTCCTGTGAACCATCCTGTCAGGTCCAATAAGGAGCGAGGGGGAGGAGCTTGATCGTTCACTTTTGACAATTTTATTCCTGCTCTCCTCATTTTGCAAACTATGGCTGTGTCCAAATGTCCACCCTAGTCCCTAACCCACACTATATAGCACACGACAGGTATATAGGGAATAGTGTGGACATTCGGACACAGCCTAAGAAGGGCTTTCTGGTTAAAGACCCCAATATATTTTATTAGATGGTAACTCACATGAAAGGTTTGCAAACCACTGCCTAGTTGTAATCACAGCCGAAACATGAATCAGACATCATGCCTAAGCAGTACATCCATCTTTTAGGACATCCCTCCCTCCACTTAGCTACTCCAACCCCCGCTGCTTCATCCATCAGACCTCAGGTGTCACCGCGTTAGCCGTCTCGGATCTGCCTAGATTTAGCAGGGTGGTGGTGTTGACTCTCTTGATTTGACTTGTCCGGACACAGCGCAGCAGGTTGGGCACTTGTAAATGGAAGCACCTCGTCAGCGTCCCGTCTTGCTACCTGCACCTGCCACACAGACATAACTTAATGCCTGAGCAGGTCCCGGCCTGCACCCCCCCGCCCCCCTCTGCCGCTCCGGATGGCTCTGTGGATCATAAGCCCATTGTGTGAGTACGGCAGGAAGCCAGTGGGGGGGGTAAAAATCCCTACTTGACCTTGTGTACGCTGCCGTCCGCTAATAGAGGCATACTTGACAAAATGTGAACTTGTGTGTACTGTACTAGTTATAGATTCACAATTAAAATTAAGGTCATTGCCATCTTCCCCCGTACTGTATCTTTAAACATTATACAGCAAAGAAACACCAACTGGGTGTGTTCTGTATAAGTGTGAAGACAATCAGAATCAGAATCAGAATAGGTTTTATTGCCACTGTTTCAGAACAGGGTTCACAAAACTAGGAATTTTTCTCGGTGCAAACGTGCGACATAAAACATATAACACAGAATTAAGATTAAAAAAATAAGCTAAGAACTTTAAACTATAAGGCTATAGGGGCATGCATAAAAAATATTAAATAAGATAAAATAAAGTGACGTGTGGTAAGACAACAACAATTCACATTGAACAACAGCGGAATTGTATTTACAGATGTGTAGGCGTATAAAGTGATATTAAGTGTTATAAAGTGATGAGTGATAGCAGCGGGTCTAAGTGTGGACACACCGCACAGTGCAAAAGAGCAGATACATCCATGAGTCTGTAACTGAGCAGAGACTTGTTTTTGTTCATGAGTCTGATGGCGGAGGGGAAAAAAATGTTCAAGTGGCGGGATTGATAGACCGTAGCCTCCTGCCTGAGGGGAGAGGGGTGAATAGTCCGTGTCCAGGGTGAGAAGGGTCAGCTGTGATCCGATCCACACGCCTCCGGGTCCTGGAGGTAAACAGGTCCTGGAGAGATGGGAGCTCACAGCCAATCACCTTCTCAGCAGCACGCACAATGCGCTGCAGTCGGTGCTTGTCCCGTTCTCTAGCGCCGGGGAACCACACGGTGATGGAGGAGGTGAGGATGGACTCGATGATGGCCGTGTAGAACTGCACCAGCATCTTGGTTGGCAGCTTGAGTTTCCTCAGCTGCCGCAGGAAGAACATCCTCTGCTGGGCCTTCTTGATGAGGGAGCAGATGGTTGGCTTCCATTTAAGGTCCTGGGTGATGGTGGTGCCCAGGAAACGGAAGGAGTCCACGATGGAAATGGGGGTGGGAGAGTCTGTCAGGGCGAGGGGGGATGGTGGGGCTGTGTCTTTCCTAAAGTCCACGATGTAAGTGCGTTTTTCCATACCATGCGAGGAGGACGGTTCCAGCGGTGCAATCATCTCCATAAACCGCTGCTATAAGCGAATTGCAAAAGTCAGTGGCAAACTCCACAACAAAAAGTGACTTGTATCACCATACATTTTACAGGGGGGGGCAATGTTAGTGGAGGGCATTGCAGCTAATATCTTCACTGGGAGTTTCAACGTTGCCCCGGAGGAGCGCTGGACTCTTTCCAAACTCAGACCGATCACTGGAGCAGCTCCACAGCTGATGGTGCACAAAATGAGCGCGGCTGATTACAGCCCCCGGCCAAGTACAATGAGATAGTGATGTAGCGCCTAAGTAGCCTGGGTCTTTTTTCTTTTGGACACCTAAATATTGGACACTACCGTAAGAGGCACAATCACCGATTTATATAGTACATTTTAACAATCTCTACACAATATCTGCTTTTGTGATGTAAAGTTGGAGTTGCAACCTTGTAATCTGTATGACGTTGACAAGAGCTAGACTTTTGAGTGAGTGGAACAAACAAAGCTGCTCTGAGGCAATAAATAAGACATATAAAGATGAGTTGAACCTTCGCCTTTATGCGAAGATACTTTGGATCCATTACTATGATAAACAGCGGCCTTTCTTCCTCTGCTTTCGATTTATAAAAATGCAATATGATAACACTTTTGTGCCCAAAGGTTGTGAAACGAGACTGCCAAAATCTCATCCCACACTATTCTCACTTCCGTGTCATTAAAAATGCAAGAGACTGGCCGTTTTCCAGAGTGTCCTTGCCTCAGGCCCAAAGTCGCTGAGACGTTCCTCCCACCCACAACTTTTGAAAGAAGGTCTAGGGTTTTTATTTGAAAAAATAAATTTAAAAAATATATAAATTATTTGGATGGCTTGACTTATTGGAAGTAATATTAAAAGCCAGAATCAATGCTTTTATTGTTGGTATGTCTAGGGAAGTCAATGAGGGGACAATCAGCAGCAGTGCATCGCCAACTCTGGTTTATGTTTATGTTTGTTTGTTTATTTGTTTATTTGAGCAGTACACATAGTGCTCAAAAGGAGTGGGCTGAAGCAAAAGCTTATGATTGCCCACCCCCAAGTGCAATAAAATAAATAAAAAAAGAACATTTCAAGCAGCTACATTCATACAGACCAACTTACAAACTTACCAAAAAGAATAATAATATATGAACTGTTTATACAATTAATTGAAGCAACGCACAGCTACAACAACAATCCCGTTTCATGTACGATGTCTAGAACAAAGCAGTCAAAAAAAAAAAAAAATGTGATCCTTAATATATTTCTTCCAGATTTTTACCCTTGATAACCGAGAGTTACTTTTATGTTATGAAGGTACATTAATAGATATTATAATCTGAGATCTTGATACTTTCCAGTTGTCATTACCATTCTCAGTATAATTTTAATTTGGGTGTAATTTCCATAATCATTATTATTATATATTTATTTAATTGAGTTATATGTGAAGTATGCTGCAAGCCCTGCATAGTGTGGTGCATTAAAAAGCCAAAGTGTAGAGCGGGCCAGATGAAGAGGGCAGTAACTCCCAATCAACAAACCCCCACATGGCTGCCCTAACAGCTGATTTTGTAGAATATGTTCCTATGCTGAGTGGTGCATTAAAAGACAAGGTTTAGAGCCCGTTGGGAGGATTCCTCTCAACAGATCCATAACCTGCCAACCCTAATTCTCCATTTGTGAATTTGAGCAATAGAATGACAACCGTTCCAAGCAGCAACACTCTTCCAGATTATAGAGGAACAATACACATAATCCATCCTACTGCTCCCCCTAGTGGCAACACATTTCTTCTTGTCTGTATATTTCAAAAGTCTTTTGTTTGTATTTAAATTTGAACAGGTTGATGTTTGGACATCGTTTCAAATCCATCTCCAGTTTATTCCACAATTGAACACCATTAACTGTTGGACTAAAACTTTTCAAAGTTGTGCTATGTTTCTGAATCCTAAAGTTTAATTCATCACGTAATTCATAACGACCAGTACGTTCTTGGAACCTTCTTTGTAATTGGTTTGGTAACAATTTATACCTTGCTTTGAATAACATTTGTACAGTTTGGAACTCAACAATGTCACAAAACTTCATGATCTTTGATTTTAAAAATAATGAGTTTGTGTGGTCCAAAAACCCAACTTTATGAATTACTCGGATAGCTCTTTTTTGCAACAATATTATTGGTTTAACTGTGTTTTTGTAAGTACTACCCCAAACCACAGTACAATAATATAAGTAGGGCAAAATCAGAGAACAGTATAAGGTATGTAGAGCTTTGATGTTTAAAATGTGCTTTGCTTTTGCAATTACTGAAATGCTTCTAGAAATTTTCGTAGATATATATTTAATATGAGATTTCCAAGTAATTCTGTCATCAATAATCACACCAAGGAATTTGATTTCATGCACTCGCTCGATAACAACACCTTCTATCTGAATTGCTTCCTGAGCATTGGAGTTACAGTTGCCAAATATCATCATTTTGCTTTTACTCAGATTTAAAGATAATTTATTTTGTTTGAACCACTTGTTGACACTTTTGAGTTCCAAGTTAACAATCCGACACAGCTGCTGTAAGTCGTCTCCTGATGCAAAAATATTTGTATCGTCAGCAAACAAGATAAATTTAAGTATTTCAGACGTTTTACAAATGTCGTTAATATACATATTAAACAATTTTGGGCCCAGAATAGAACCTTGAGGTAAACCACAGACAATTTGTCGACAACTCGACTGATAATCACCGATTTTCACACATTGTTTTCTATTTTTTAAGTAACTGGTAACCCACTGTAGAGCTACCCCCCTAATTCCATAAAGTTCTAGTTTATTAATTAATATATCATAGTTTATTGTATCAAACGCTTTACTCAGGTCAATAAATAACCCTATTGCACATTTCTTGTTATCTACAGCATTAGTTATTTCTTCAGTTATATCAAAGAGCGCGTGTGAGGTTGAGTGATTGTTCCTAAACCCAAACTGATTGTCCGAGAGTAAATTACACTTTTCAATAAAGCTGTCGAGTCTAGAGTTAAAAACCTTTTCTAAGATTTTAGAGAATTGCGGTAAAAGGGAAACAGGCCTATAGTTTGTAAAGAGATGTTTATCTCCTGCTTTGAACAGAGGAATCACTTTTGCTACTTTCATACTATCAGGAAATTGTCCAGTTTGCAACGATAAGTTACAGATGTAAGTTAACGGCTTAGAGATACTTTCAATAACAGTTTTTAAAGTTTTCATGTCCATGTCATGGTAATCGGTCGAAGTTTTATTTTTACACCCTTTAACAATGTCCAGTATCTCCTTTTCCTCCACAGGTTTGAGGAACAGGGACATAGGATTTGCTTCTATCAGATCACAATTATAGTTCTCAACGTTTACAATTTTTGCAGCAAGGTTCGGTCCAACATCTACAAAGAATTTATTAAATGTTTCGACTACTTCATTCATATTGTTTAAAGTGTTATCCTCATCTTTGAAATATTTTGGATAATTAATCGTTCTTGGTTTATTTCTAATTATACTATTTAAGATGTTCCATAAACCTTTAATATTATTCTTATTAGTATCCAACAACTTATTATAATAATCCTGTTTACATTTTCTAATGATACCTGTCAGTTTATTTTTATATTTCTTATATTTATCCTCAGCTTCTTTTGTTCGGTTACTTATAAAGTTTTTGTAAAGATTTTTTTTTTTCTTGCAAGCATTTAGTAAACCTTTAGACATCCATGGTGTTTCTTTACACTTTCTGTTTTTACTGTATTTCTTCATTGGGCAGTTTTTGTCGTATACCTTTTGAAATACTCGCGTAAACTCATCATAAGCCATATTCGTGTCATTCTCTCTGTACACAATACTCCAGTCTTGAGCTAAAAGCTCCTTTTTAAATGCATCAATAGTTTTCTCTGTTTTTACCCTTCTAAACCAATACTTGTTTTCCTCTTCATCTTTTACATATCCATTTTTATACATAACGAAAACTGGAAGGTGATCACTAATATCATTTATAATTAACCCGCTGACTGTATCACTTTCAATTTCATTTGAGAAAATGTTATCAATCAAGGTGGCACTATGAGTTGTTATTCTACTTGGTTTAGTGATTAGAGGAAACAGACCTATACTGAATAAAGTATTTATAAATTCGTCCGTCTTTTTATGTTTATATGGGTTTAACAGATCGATGTTGAGGTCTCCCCCCACAAACATGACTTTATGATTTAATCCTGAAAAGTGCTCCTCCATCCAGTTAGAAAAAACATCTACATCAGAGCCAGGTGTTCTATAAATACAACTCACAATAATATTTTTCTTTTTTTGCCTTGTAATTTCAACAGTAAGGCATTCAAGTGTATCATCCACCACCATTGTCTTATTTTCCTTTACTTTATAACTATAGTTGGAGTCTATAAACATAGCTACGCCCCCTCCATGCTTGTTCTTTCTGTTCATACTTATAAATTCATAACCATCAATAGAAAACTCAAATTCTCTGTCATTATTAATCCATGTTTCTGTGATTAGGATGACACTGAATGGTGTGGAAAACTGTTTTAAGAAGCTTTTGATGTGGTCAAAGTTTGCATAGAGGCTTCGACTATTGAAGTGGATTACAGTGAATGCCTTAATGTTCTTAAGTTTACTATTGTACAGATCCTCTGTGTAGTATTGACAGTCATTGGTAGCTCTAGTAAAAAAGTTATTTTCCGGGTCGATGTCGATCTCAGTGTTCTGTAGGTCGTATTGAGAGAATGTAAAATCCTGGGAGTTTGCTTCAGCAATTCTCCTTATTGAAAAGTCCAAGTCGGTGCTTCCTATAGAACTATATGTATTACTGGACATGTGAAATTATGTGCTTTTACATACCAAAATCCATACGCTTTTCCCGGTGTTTATACTGGATGTGGTGTACTGCTGCGTGGACGTATAATGAGTTTGTCATATCTCAAGAAGGCGATCTCCCCCCTTTCTCGTGCAGCTCTCAGCTCCGGCATCAGTTCTTTGCGTTTTCTTTTTATTGATTCGGTGTAGTCCTCGTTTATGAAGATTTTTGTTCCTTTAAGTCGTTTGGCGCGCTGCAAGATTTCCTCGCGATCCTTCCACCTCAGTAGTCTGGCGATGATGGGTCTCGGCCAGTCTCTCCCGCCGTCGTGTTTCCCTACGCGGTGAGCCCTCTCCACCTCCACCGCGTGATTTAGCTGTAGCTTCTCCTTCAGTATCTCCTTAACTTTTACCTCGGCGTCGGCCCAGGTCTCCCCAGGCGACTCCAACACTCCCTCAAATACCAGGTTGTTTCTGCGGCTCTGTCCCTCCAGATACTCCAGTTTGTCCGTGATGATGTGTAAATTGTCACATACTTTGTAAAAGTCCGTTTGTAAAGTGTTTGTGCGCTCCGTGAGTTTCAGATTATGTTCTTTTAAAGTGTCCACCTCACCTTGCGTGAACTGCAGGCTTGTTTTTAGTTCTTGAATGTCCTTAGTCTGTAAATCCATGCGGGTGTTTGTTGATTCCATTATGAGTTTAATAAATCCTTTGAAGTTCTCCTGTTGTTGTTGAATTAATTCCCTGAACATGACCCTCTGCTGCTCCATGAGCTCCGTGACTCGACTGAGGCTTACGTATTCCTCTTCCACCGCCGAATCTGCCTGTTGCTTCGCCTCTATTTTCGGCGGTTTAGGCATTTTGCTCCCTCTCAGCAGGCCTGAATGTTCTTAATATGGTCACCCTATTGTGGCTGGTAGAGCTAGGAAGGGCATGTAATCCATGCTTCAGATACTACATATATATATATATATATAAAAGAAAAACTTGCTTAGTCTTTCTTCTAACATCACAGGCAAATCCAACTCTAAAACAATGGAACAATGGCTGATTTATATCTTATTTTGGCGCGGAAGATTTTCGAATGACTGCCCCATTGTCTTTTCTGTTTATACACTTGATTATTGGCATATCCAGTTCGCCCGAGCGCTGCAATTTCCCCCGCCTCAGACCACCAGCTACATACAAAAAAATTTGAGCAAAACATTTGAGCAACAGTCTTTCAATGCAATAAAGTCAAAACACGATTGCTTTTCCTCTCATCACTGGCCACGGATGCATGCCCAAACTCATATTATTTTGAATTCCTTTTGCTTTATGGTTATATCTCCCCTTTGCAATCTGCCGCCAATTACATCATCAAAACGCACGGGCTTCCTGTCTCCACGCTCGGTGAATAGCTGATCGCTCTTTTAGCAACGGGGAGGACTGAGCCGTGGAGGCACAAATGCACATATCATGCATAGTCGCTTCTGTCCGAATGAATAAAAAGGGATTATTAATGTCGGAGAGATACAGTATGCACGGCAGCAGTGGGTGCAGCGTAAATTCATATTTAGCCGAGGATTGAAATGTATCGGTAAGGGAAGGAGATAAAGGGAAAACAAAAAGGCCTTGGAAAATAATGAAACCCTAGTCTTGCTGGAGGCTATATCGGGAGATATATGTCAAAACCTCCAACCCAATTTATTTGCATATCAGTATGACGCACAACAGAAGTAATTTATCCCTCTTCATGTGGAAGCATAGCCAGACTTCAGTGGTCAAAACTAGCGCAATGTCTTGAGTTCATGTCTCCGGATCCTGCGCTGATGGTGTATAAATAAACTTCTCCTCCGTAAAATATCCAGATTCCTGCAGGTTATCATAACAACATTTATGTTTTTATAAGAACGTTAAATTTTGACCTAAAAGTTCAGTGCTTTGAGAATTGGCTCCTTATAAAGAAAAGAGTAAGAGGGGAATGGGTAAATAGAATTGAACAGGAGTCTCATCTGAAGCCTGCAGTTAACCTCGGCATCCCATCCTAATTTTGAGCTTTGTTGAAACAAACTTATTTACCGTGTCCTAAACAGATTGAGGTAACTTGTGGCCACTTTTCTTTGGCTGAGTAAGCTCTCTGCAGGAAGAAGGTTGAAACCCCTGGAATACTGGCTAATGCCGGGGTTAATGGCATTTTAATGACGAGTCGTTTTGTTACACAACTCTGAGGGCTCCACAAATAAACTATCTAACAAGGGAAGAGAGAACAACACAGGCGAGAGAAAAAAAGCAGTAACGATGGATTATTATGACACTGATCTAGGCCTGTGGAGGATCAGAACAGAAAAGTTTGACTCAAAGACAAAAAGAACACATGTAATTAGTACTTCCATTGTTTCTTTGTGGGAACATCTTATGGGAGCAAATTAAGCTGTTGTTGAAAATTCGGATCTCCACATAATAGTTGATTTGCAAGAAAAACAACTTTCAACTTTAACACGTACTCATTATTTTTAGGAGAAGTCCTGGACCAATCATTACAGATTATCTAGACTCTAGAGTGAGGCTTCTGTTGGTTCCATGTTTATCCTACTTAAGTCTAAAGCCCTGTTGTTTCCTTTTAATAGTGCCATGAGGCAATCTAACTTGAGCGTCTCCAGAGAGACATGACTGTTTGCAGGGAAGGCATATGGCAGATAAAATAAAGTTTATTCATGGGATAACCCAATACTTAATAGAGTATCAGTTGGTAACTTAAGTTCAGCAAAGGGTCACCACAGGGCTGTGCATTGAGACCCTCTTTATTTTCCAAAATCAGAACTCAGGCATAACTAGCTTGAGGATTGGCCAATTCCTTTCTTCCAATGATTTGGTCAACTTGCTGCACACCCGTGCTCTTACCTGCATGGGGAGTAGGTGCAGCAGACGGCAGGTAGGCTGGGTACACCTGTGGCGGCCTCAGAACAAGTGTATGAGCGTGTGTGTCCTGCCCAGGCCTGTCTGCGCTGGAGGAATGTGCGATGAGACAATCAGGTGCAGTGGGCGCGTGGCGGCTTGCTCCAGGCCCGCTTAAGCCCAGGTGGGGAATCACTGCTTTTCCTGCCTCCAAGGAACTAGTGCGAAAATACAGTTTTTTTGTGTGTATCTAAAGTGTATCGATTGTTGTTAATTTGGGATTTATGTACTGTTTTATTAACTGTGTTATCCTATAACATCAATGTGCATTTTGGTTCTCTATGAACCTCTGCCTCTTCGCATCATGGGATTAGAATAATAATGAAATTTCCTGACTACAGTGCTGGTCTAATTTAAATTATGTTCTAAATTAAAGAGAGTAATTTGAGGTACAAATTATACTTGTTTTTAAAATTCCCAAATGAACAATTTCTTTAAAGCAGTAATTATTGTAGTAAAAATGTTCATTGTTCTACTGTTCGATATCAGAATAGATTTTATTGCCATTGTCATGAACAGGTTCACAACTAGGAATTTTACTCGGTGCGTTTGCGCACATGTGCTAAACACAAATATTGCGTTGTGAACTTTTGAAGCCAAAACATACATTTATTTGACTCTAACTCCTAACTTTTTCCTCAAATGGGATCGCCTGTCCTCTCCCTCTTTCCCTCTTCACTACCGATCCTATAAAGTTTATTCATTCAGTGAACTATTCACACTTTTTATTCTTTGTCTCCTGTGCGTGCTTAGGGTGTGACCAATATCCAACTCAGAAGGGCTGAGGCAGTGCACAGGGGTCTGTTCTATTTTACTTATCTCAGTAAACTCCAACAAAATGGCAAACACAAGAAACCAATGTTTTTATACGTTTACCAGAAAGCTGAAATTAAAGTTGTCCATTTAAAATGGCCTGAATGTAAAGGCTAAATCTTGTGCCGACCGATAACAAAACAGTGCCACCCTATAGTCAATAATGTTGCAGTTGACACTAGTTATTATAGATAACACTACTTTTGCATGCTCCTAAATACCGCTTCTTACATCAGATTTTTGCGTCTGTCCCGTTCAGAGACAACCTGTTCAGAGTGAAATGCCCCGTGAAGCTCTCCCGGCCCTGGCGCGCCTCATCTCTAAAGCCTGCAGACGTGCCGGGACATCCCTTGCTCCTCCTGCCTTCTCCGCTCATCGCACACAAGTCCTCTTTGACGATCCCGCTGTGACTCAGAGGGTGGAGCACGCACTAGATTTTGTTTAGCCCCGGGACACAAAAATTTCATTTCTATCAAGGAAAGGAAAGGTCAGGAGCGCTGTGGCGGCTTCACTAGAAAATGCATCAGCGAGCATAATTGGATAACCTATCAGTTTTTTGGGGGGCCACAGTGATTGAAGTGACACTATTTGCCAGTGATATTTGGTCAGTGGGATTGAGGTTGAATGAAAAATGCACAGCGCAGCCAATAGGCTACAGCCCGCGCTAGCGTGTGTGGCGTTAGCATTCATCTTTTATGAGCTATGCAACAGCCAGGATTTATGAGTGGCTATAATGTCACTGGACAATGCTGCAAATTGAAATACCTGGATGCAAAGTCTATAACACCACGACACACAGCGGAATATGATTTAGCATTTAGTTCTGAGGCTACTTTTATACGCTACGACATCCCGTCAATCCGACACTTTTTGACACCGCTATTCCGACAATAGGTCCTTAAGGTTAGGGCTAAGGTAAGGTTAGGGTTAGCTTGTAAACTCCACTATCCTTAAGGTTAGGGCTAAGGTAAGGTTAGGGTTAGCTTGTAAACTCCACTATCCTTAAGGTTAGGGCTAAGGTAAGGTTAGGGTTAGCTTGTAAACTCCACTATCCTTAAGGTTAGGGCTAAGGTAAGATTAGGGTTAGCTTGTAAACTCCACTATCCTTAAGGTTAGGGCTAAGGTAAGGTTAGGGTTAGCTTGTAAACTCCACTATCCTTAAGGTTAGGGCTAAGGTAAGATTAGGGTTAGCTTGTAAACTCCACTATCCCTAAGGTTAGGGTTCGTGAACTAACGTGTGTCGGAATGGCGGGACGTTGCACAAAAGATAAAAGTGTCACCACTCCGACAAAGGGGTAAAAAAAAATTTCAACAATTAGACCTCAATGTCGGAGTGGGGGGGGTGTCGCAATGGCGGGGCGTAACCGCTTGGTGGCTAAATGCTAACGGCTAACGGCTTGCTAACTGTCCTTGTGCGTTTGGATTGAACGCTGATTTTCCTCTTTATTTCTATTAAGATCCCTGTCAGGCGTAGCAAGAAATCACAGCATCAGCGCAAGACAAACTTATTTTTTGATTTCTCTCCCCACGTATTGCAATGTGTCATCTAAAAATGTTACAAGATGATAAAAATCGGGCAGTGTTTACTCTTATCCACTTGTCACCTGCCAGTCAACCGTATCTGATCCGGCTGTGTTACACGTTGCCATGGTGACGCCCGCGGTGGACTGATATAACAGTGATTTAACATCACTACTTATCACTTATCACCAGTTAGCATTTATATTCTCACTGACAATGGTATAACTATGATAAACAGTCAGAATACCATTTTTGTGCCAATTACAAAGTCTATGGATCTAATCTACAGTTCAAAGGGTATTTGCCCATATATTACCCCTTGCTTCTTACGTCTTATAGAATATGAATGGGCCTTAACTTAAGAAATACTGTCCGTGACCAGACATTTACTGTCAGTCCAAAAGCACAGGCTGAATGGAGGCTAACCTTGTCACCTGTGGCTCACCGTGGGGCAGAGGAGCGGAGGATTGTGCAGTTAAAGTGATTATAAGGTGGTCAGGAGATCATGGATAACCTACATAACTCTGGCGCTGTGATGTCATCGTTTTAGTAAAAGTTGCAGAGAGGCCGTAATAATAGCACCACATAAACTGCTTATTTAGATCTTTCCACTAGTTTGGAAAATTATCGTTTACAGACGAATGCTGGTTTGGTTTGGATGATACGCGGGATAGATCGAATATGTTTTACTTGACTCTGTGTGGACTGGACCTAGGAAAAAGAGACCTAGACATAAGATAAGGCAAAGTGGAACAATGAAAATTAAAACTATCATCACAAAAAAAAAAATCACTCCAGCGTTAGTTCATGTGCAGAAAGGTCAGGTCAGTCCAAAGTGCCAGCAGAATGAGTGCACTACGTCTGCTAAAAGTTCGCTAAACTACAGGAATAATGAATTTTCTGCGATCAAGACCAACCAAACTCATGAGACAGTGAACGATTTATGGATAAATACGAGTCAGATACGTTATATTTAACATGGATTCTACATGAATGGCTTGGATTACTCGCCTTTTTGTCCAAGAGAGGAAGCTATCGGTCATTTAACAGCTCAAGATGAAGGTAAGCAGCTAACGTTTGTATTTTTTCTGTTTATTTTTTTATTTTTTAACTGTTTATATTCAAGTCGTTTATTCATGAGAAATATGCAACATACGATTGAAACAGCTGATTTAATTCAGTCGTGTTATGTTTAGTTCAAAGACCTGTCATTGTCAATGCATTGTGGTCTATATTGACCCGTTTAATGACCACCGCTGCTCACTACTTTTCAGAAATTTTTAGTGCACTGCTTTTTTCTCTCTGGACATTCCTACAAAATGGTGTATCCACTATACAGTGCACTGTAGTGCGGACATTCGGACACAGCCAATATTTGCCCCAGTGCCAAATGGTGGCAATGAAGAGAAGATGATCAAAGGACCGGGAGGCTGATGCTTCTACTGCTGCGGTGAAGAGAGGGTGGAGCAGGGTTGCCGATTGTACCTGGTTAAAAGGTGAGGACTGAGAGTGCATGAATATTATATGAATGATGATGGGCTGAGTTGCAATGCTGTGATTAGCTGAAATACTTTTCACTGCACAATTTATCACCAACTGGAGACGTTTGGAAACGGAGATAAATATTTGTGAAACTTCATGATGTGCGGTGGCTGAATGGAGAGACAAACGTCCCCGCGGAGGCAATAAAGTCTGCTAACTCAAATACGTACGACAACAAAATAAGATGAAATGTCAATCTGTCTGTGTGTACATTTCCCACTGGTTCCTAAATTGTTGCTTTTGTCGTCTGCCGTGCGTTGAGATGAAGTGATGCAAACAAGTAAGAACTCAGAACGGTTCTTGGAGAGTTATGTGCCCCCTCCCTCCCGCCGTCACCCCCTCCCACCTTCAAGCAACTGGGGTCCGGGGCTGTGTGCTGTTTTTACTGCGGGAGCCGTCATAACCCTATCACAACCCTTTCTCTCTTGTACACGTAGATTGATGGCTCGATAACAACAGCCTACGTATGTATTATCTCAAGGCATTTTTTTCTCCCTTCATTTTTTTGTCACAAAGCAGCATGATTTTCCAGCTAGAGGGAATATTATTTACAAGAGAAACCCCAGAGAGGCGTTCAGGGGCAGCGGGACCCCTCTCGCGGAGTTCATTTTTTCCAGCGTGTGTGTTTTTGTTGTCTAGGTTTTCCTTGGTGGCAGTGAACAAAGCGTTCTACTGTGGCCGATCCTAGACTGGCTGTCTGTACGGGGAGTTCCTGTCCCGCGGCCCAAACCCACAGACCCACAGCGGAGCGGGACCAGGCCGGCAACATCTCTCTCTCTCTCTCTCCCTCTCTCGCTGCAGCGTCAGAGCGGAGAGAGGCAGACGAAACCGCACTTAAACCACTCTAATCCAGCTAATAAGTATGTGTCAGTGCTACCAGTGCCCCAGAGGATCACTTTTTTAAAATTTAGATCGCTTCTTCATTACGCAACAAGCCTCAATATTTAAAGTTGTTGAAATTATCGTCGAGAGTTGCATGTTTTGCAGAGGAAATCAATTATTACCAAAATGAAATGTCTCTGATGAGAATTAAAGCGGCTGTACCAGATTTATCCTGTTTTGAAAGGTGGGAATTAAGCTAGAATGGCGTTTTTATTTTTTATTTTTTTATTTTTTTTTACCATGCCAAAATAGTGTATGTCATCCAAAACGTTCCTGGAGTTGTGTCTCAAGCGCATCTTTGAGGTATCTTTGAATCTTCCACAGGGGCTATTCTTAGCACCGCGACGTCACCTCCCAAAAAAGCTCCACTGAGGTCCTACGTGTCCAGGAAATGCTATCTACACCGTTCCATCTCTTTGCTAAGCTTAATATTCATTCTCTACAGCTGCACAGCAAAGGGGAGCAGGAAGTGTGGGGGTTGGGGCTCATGGGGACTTTGTGTGAATATCAGGAAGTGAACCTGCAAAAAGCTTAGTACCCGCTCTGTAAAGCGGCAAATGTCGGCGGAAGTTGGCTTTAAACTGTTAGCGGGGGGCCCGGACTCTTTTCTAGCTCTTCCTAAACCGTTTCCCAATTTTTCTAGTGCGTTAATATAAATAAATAAATACATTTACAACTTTCTGCAACACCAACAAATCCGAGTGCGTAACCTAATTGATATCTCACTGCGGACAGTACGCAGTGGTCTTGTTAGTTCAAAGATTGCTTGTATCATGTATATTATATTAAAAGTTGTTTTTTCTACCACAAGGAAAAGAACCGTAAATGGAATATCATTGGCTTATTGATCCAAATAGCATTCCTGATGCAAATGTATTGGGTTTGGCGATGGCACAAAGTTGATCCTGCGTCTTCGGCTTGTGTGTAATTGTACTCCTATCTCAAACGAATAATCTATGAACAGGTACTATATATCATAATGAATGAACACTACACTCTACAGACATAAGTTCAACAAAACTATACATAGTGGCTAATAATATCTTTCCTCTTTCCTTTCCTCTTATCCCGATACTTTGTGACGATGAGTTTACAAGCGTTACACGTATTTCGGGGAGCCTGGGGGAGCCTTTGCACCAAGTAAGTTCTTTTTAGCATCAGTGCTTCATCCGACTGTCTCTCGTTCTTACCACAAACATCTGCAAACACTGCAGTGAGCTGTGAATACTCTGCATTTGAATTGTTCATCCTTGGCGTGGCTCTGTTCTGTTTAATAATGATTCAATGAATGTCTCTCTCTGCAGCTATCTCCGATTATTTCATGTCTGTTCAAAAGTTTAAGCCCTTGAAAGACTGGTTAATATTGCTCTTCCATGTTGGTTCTGAACATCGAAGTACTTTATAGTGTCGTAGTCAGCGTACAGCAAGCCCTACCTTTAAGTTCTCCCCATTGATAATAAATCCCCCTCTACACCGTAGCATTATTTCAGACATGAGAATCTTCCTCCGGGCCATTTTTTTGCGGTTTGTTTTTTTCCCTTTTCTTTAGCAGTAACACTTTAGTCTTCTAAATCCACTGTAACCCTTTCATGGACCAGCTAACTTTGCTTACAAGGCAATTACCAGAAGTTGGAATTCCAGGCTGCTTCGGCTGTGATAAGGCGGGCTCTGCAGTTGGGGAAGATAAAAGAGACTCTCACTAATGAAAACACGAAAGCTCTTATCTTATTCTGATAGGCCCAATAGATCCTCCTTAATCTCCTGCGCGGTTACTTTGAAAAATACGTCACTGTCACGTTCATTGTAGGAGGTTCCATATGCCTGCTGTCGCCGTTTCAGTCTGTGGGCAGAATTTAATCAGGGATGCAAGTGATTTACATGTTCTCATTTTAGGGGTTTCGCCAAAGATGTCAGCCAATTACTCTCGATACGGGGAAGATGGATTGCACCCGGTCACAATCAACTACTGACGGCGATAAATAAGCAAATAGAGCAGATGGGTTGCATGTGTTTCATTGAATTACATGGGGACATATGACAGTGTGAGGACAGAAATGACGACTTTGAATCAGGTAGAAGAACGTATTACGCCATGAAACTAAAGTCATTGCTTGAAAGTAACGCGATAAAGTGTTAATAAAACATAATGTATTAGTGCTACTACTACCATTTCAACGAAAACCCATATCACCTTTATCTTGCGGGCCCGATCTCAGTGCCTCACGACCCCCCGTTGGGACCCCCTCACTTGGATCCCCTGTGTTACACCATTACTCGACAACATTGCTCATACGTACTTCTACTGGTACAGAGCTAAGCAACCACTATCACAAGAACCACATTTGCCTCTTTAAAGCCTCTCTGTGGCTGTGGGGATAAAGTAAATCCGTATTTGTGCAAGTGATGAGATAGACAGTTTCAAAGCTTTTACATTCATTTTGAACCTTTAGTTCAATTATTTATCATCATCCTAGCCTTAAAAAACTATGTATGCTTTGTTGTTTGGAGATACAGTACAATTGCGGGTCTTTACAGCATCATTTGGTTTGAAACGGGCCAGTGGATCTTATGATGTTGAAGGTTGCACTCACTACAGTAGGACCACTACAAGAACCACTATTACTCAAATCACAACTTGCAAATACTTTACTATTGTAAATTACAGACAGCAGCTTATAGATCGTAGACCAGCAACTGTGTGACAAGTTGACACTTTACTCCAGCAGCCTTCTGCAATTATTGCTGTTTCTGCTGCTACTTCAAAGATGTCAAGTGTCCGGTTGTTGGCCGGAAAACTACCGTATTTTGCCTCTCTTTCCGCCGTCTTCCCGTATTAGTTTTAACCCGTACATTTCCTGTCATATAAAAAAAAAAACACTGCCCTACCCCTCCAAACTGAACTCACCCACCTCTGCAGGTGGCAGTTGTCGTGAGGTTGCGTAGCTGTCAAGTCTTGCGTTTTGGTCGGGAAACCACCGTATTTTGATTTTTACAGTCTATGATTTGGACCCGTCTTGGAGCTTGATTGGGCTGGTTTTCCCGTATTTTCAAATCCAAAACTTATGTGCGCCTTACTTTAAAGCTAACTCTATAGCTACTACTCTGTGTTAAAGGTGCACTTTGCAACCTTTTATGTAAAAACAAATGTTGTGTAATTGACCTCTCAGTGACCCAGTGGCTGTATGGGCGGTTAGCTTTAGCGCCTTTCGTTTCCATCATGGTGGCTCCTTTGATGCTTCATTTTATTTCAGGTTGTTTAGGATTTCTGGTAGGTTTTCAGAATGGAACGTATAATTATGTAACCATGGATATGGTTCAATCACCAGTGAACACCTTAAAAACAATTGATCTTGGAGCGTCGCACAGGCCATCGGGTGGTAAGTAAAGGTGCTATGTTAACCACACAAGCACGCTGGGTCACCGAAAGGTCAAATACACATATATAAAAAGTTGCATGGCACGCCTTTAAATTCGCAAACAAGTGGCTACAGGGACACTGTTGAACTGATGTGATGGACTGGGGGAAACTGACTGAAACTACACCTTTATCTCAGATATTTGCCGGATCCTCCAAAATACTTTACGACTCATTTACCCCCAATGTTGAAGGATAAGGGAATATTTCCCCAAAAAGAAACCAAAAATAAGAACTGGTACTGCTGCTTTCACAAGAAACACGTATGAGTATTTCTTTTCAACTCGTTTTGAAATCTCAAGAATAAACCTGAGTCAACTTTAACAATAAATTACTCACAAATGTAATGCTGCCAAAATGCGTGGATTACTTTCCAGCGAAGAGCACAGGATTTCACAACCAACCTGTGAATGATGCAGCGAACAGCGCACCGCACAAAGTTACTGGCAGTGACGCAACACTAAAGGTTCAAAATTCTGACGCGGATGAAGCTGAAAGCCCCCAAGGTCCGCGATGGCGAAGTCTGCACTCATCTGCACGTGACGCAATGCTCTCTGGCCCTCTTTGTCAAGTCAATGGCAAAAAAATGTGGTCCCGGAATCTAACCTTCAACCCATCTCCGCCTTCATGAGCGTTACTTTGATCCGCCAAAACAAGATCGTGCCGCGGATCGCCAAATCTGTCCTGACATTTGGAGACTGATATGAAATAAATGTTTGATAGACGCCGGGATCATTTGTATTCCAAGAGAGAAACGGTCCACTGGCGGCTCACTGTTGGGCTATATCATTATCGAATTTGACCAGCAAGCGAGTGAAATGTGCCACCAGTGTTTTTCCGGGAATGAAACGAGCACAGACGAAAACTTTAAAAAACAGCAGCTGGCCTCTAAAAGAACTAAACGTCTTTCGGGCCCCAAATTTATGCGCTTCATATTTTCAAGCTGTCCGCCGCCTACCGGGAAGAAAATGAAGAAATCTGTGTTCTGGCCTGTGTTGTGCTCGGAGCCACTTGTTTTTAAACCAGTGCAGCCGCATTTGCTCCAAATGTAATTATTCTAACGAAACTAAAGGCTAATCTCGAGAGACTTGGTTTGTCGGGGAGCTGGAAAGTCCAATAGGTCTGCACACAGGTGTACTTCTGTATGGGACTCCTTCCATTGTGGAGGTTCGTCATTTGTTGGAGGGTTTATTAGCATGGAAATGAGACGACGTAATAGTAAAAGATAAAGATAAGAATAGAAATGCATTATTATATATTTGCGCAACAGATTCATTAATGTGATCTCGGCAAAGAAAACATCCAAAAGGCTGCAGAGTGAAGCCAAAGTTTAAGGACTAAATTATAAGAAAACCTAATGTCTTGTCTTTTTAGAGTAGCTTTGCTTTGGTTCTGCTTTAATTAATTAAAATGACCTTCAGTTTGATATTGTTTTTTGCCGATACCAGAAGTTCAACATTTCCTGACGTCGATGGCCGGCATCTAGTGATAAACTGAATCTCTTCTTCAGGTCCAAAGGTTGGTGACTGAGCTTTCACAAGATTGCAAACCGGGAATTTACACATAACCTAAAGGTATGTAGTTTATAGTTTATTATACCTGTGAGGACAATCAACATAGACATTGCTAATCTTATTTGCTTCTCTCCTCATCCGCAATCCATACTCACTCATCACACCCTTTAGCAGCTTATTTTTTCCATTACAATTTAGCTTTCTCTCTCTTCGGCTGCTCAGACGTTCTCTTTTCCGTATGTTTATCCCTTCTCTCTTCATAAAGTCTGATCATGCTCAGTCGTTTATATAGTTATTGGATAATGGAATCAAAATGCTTCTTGTTGCCATTGAAGGCACGCTGAGATTGCATACTGATATCATTTATTTCAATGCAACAAGTCACCTCCAGCAACTGACTTTCAGTGGTGTTTTGACCATTTGGCAAAGGTCCCACTTGATGTCTTTTTTTATTGTGTGTTATTCACAATGGAGTATTATGTATCGATGTCTTCATTTCCTCCCAAACGTCTATTTAGATTTCTGGGTGCAAACGGAGAGTGTAATGTCTGTGTTTGTTTTGAGTTTTCTATGAAAACCTTTTTACGATGAAAACCTTCACTATATGATTAGGTCTTCGCTTTGTTTTCCCTTTCCCCCCGAATTGAAGTCATAACCGAATTTGACCCCATTTCAAACACTAGATTGAGATTCCTAATCAAATTCCAGCCGGCCAAATGTGTACACAACATTACCATACATTAACATGGAGAAATAGCACTGGGCCCTCTTTGAATCATGCGCCACAAATGGATTTCCAAAAGCATATCGAGTCTTTGATGTGGTGTCCCGCTGAGAGGAGAGCACAACAGGCCTGTCGTTCATGATAACAATACAATTACAGGACATTATTGGCTATGGTCCTTGCTTCGTCGTCTTCTTTACAAATCACACCTCAGCTCAACGGGCGCAGTCGTCATTTGGGAGTGTGTATTTTTATTTTTTATTTTTTGCAATCTCTCACCCTAGTATTGCCATGTCATCCCCGGTCAACGCTACACCGACCCACTCACCAGGGGTACATGCCTACAAGTAAACAAAGTCCGGATTGGCTTCAAAGCCGGCGGGCACTGATAGCAAAGTGCACCCCCGGGGGGCACCCACCCCCGTCCCACAGTGGAGGAGATGAGGGGTGAGTGCGAAAGGGGGAGTCACCCAAGGGGGGGGGCTGATTGAGGAGCAGGTGTGAAGTGGCTTTTGACAGGACACAGCACCTGCTGTGTCCTCACTAGCCCCGACACTTTCACAGACACATTTTGTCTGGAATGGGGATTTGGGGAGGGGGAACATGGAGGTAGGGTAAGCCAGAGAGTGGATGCAGGTAGAGAAAGTGAGCTCTCACGTTCATACACAACTTATGTTACATTTGCCGTTCTTAACCCTAATCATATCTTGATTAGGGTTAACCTAACCCTAACCCTAGCCCCCTGATCAGGGGATACGGACTCTATTGAGAATGAGGAGTTGACGGCACAGAGCCAGAAATTCTGGGGGCGTGCCCCTAACCGGCTTCCAACATGGCCGACAGGCTCAGAGCCCCCCCCCCCCCCCCCCCCCCCCCATATCACCCCAACTCGGCACGTGACTCCTCATTCTCAATAGAGCTACAGATTCATGTGTGTAGAGATGGGAAACAGGGTCTGTAGGACTATGGTTGAGATGCCGCGTGTTCGCCACCCCTGTTCTGCAGTATATTCACCTGGATTTAACTCACTGTTCTGATCTGGGGTCGCTGCAGTTGGTCAGGTTTAGGTTCAACAACACTATGCTCCCTAAGGATGAGATCAGCCGATGACCTGAACATCCTGAATGACCAGGTATATCCATCAATGGATTTCTTTTTCCCTGATGGCACGGGCATAAATGGAGTCAATATTTATTGACTAGGTTCGGGAGCAGGACCACGCCTCAACCTCAGACTTTGCACACCAGCCACTCTTGCTTTCACCTAACCACGCCTCTAACTACTCACGAGCCATTATATTCGCTATTTTAAACAGTTTGTTTAAAACTGTCGACCCCACCCTCCCTCCCTTCATGTCTGTTTGATTTCAACACTGATTCTTCGAGGGGGGGTCCCGAAGAGGTTCATCCGAGATGGAGCCCCCACCCACAGTCTCGCCCAGTTTATCTCCACACTATAACCTTGTGAATAAAATCCTAATTGCACTTGTTGTGGCGTGCTCCTTGCAAGTGAATATTCCACGATGACAGGATTCATCGGGCTCATGCTGGGAAAGAGTGGTTCAGGGAGCCTGAGACATTACTTTCACAGACGGACTGGCCACCACAGAGTCCAGATCCCATTGGAGAATCTTTGGGGTGTGCTGGAGAAGGCTTTGAGCAGCGGTCACACTCTCCCATCATCAATACAAGATCTTGGTGAAAAATTATTCCAACACTGAATCTTTTGACAGAGCAGAAACGTATTGAAACAATTCGCGCTTTAGTCAAAGCTAAATGTGGTCCAACAAAATATCAGAGCGTGTCACTTTTTGGGGGGGCTGGGCTGGAGCACACATGCAGGGAAATGTTATATAAACCAAATACGTATTACATCATACTAGTAGTGGAAGATTTCTCAAAGGTACAAACCAAAATTCACACTTTTGTTACCATGCATTGCCAGGTTATCCACTCTGTGCATGTGTGATACAAGCTACAATACCTACTACATAGATGGAGTTTGTAAAGTAACAGTTAGACTAGTTGTTTTCATACCAGATGGCGCCTTTAATATCAGGAGACAGACTTCCACTTTAAGGGCCTAATCAAGCAGTGTATGGTCCAACTGCATGTAACAACACACAGTCACTTGTCTCAAATGACCACTTAGCTCTGGGCTCCTGGGGTTCACACAAGAGGCATGTTGGTGGAGCTTTTAAGGGATGGGGCGGGGGTGCAGCGTTGAAGGAGATGGGACACTCCCTCTGTCGTCCCGGTGGAACATTCCGGCTGTCTGTGGCATGTAGCGCCGCTGCAGAGACACTGACACATACTATACTCATCAACATGTCTCACTCTGACGCTATCATCTGTGGCCCGGGGGGCTTTGAAGACTTGAAACTTCAATAGACATTCAATTTGTGCACTCACGCTGTCAGTATAGCTTCAAAATGCGACTCAATCAAAAATAAAGATGGAATGAAATATGGATTTGGAGCTGTGAATTGGATTTTCATGTTGCAATTCAAAAACTTTCACTTGACTCGGAGTGTTTACACAACCAAACTTTTCTGCACTGACTTTTTGGATGATCCTTAAACAACTGACAGATGAAAAATCCTAATTAAAATGAACAGCAGGAAGGGGGGAAGGGAATCTTATTTGTAAAGCGCTTTTCATATGACACAAGTCACACCCAAAGCGCATCACACATGAAAGGGGGGGGGGGGGGGGGAGGGGGTTCATTCACTCCATGCTGATGGTGGTAAGCTACATTTGTAGCCACAGTTTCCCCTGGGGTAGACTAACAGAAGCAAGGCTGCTCACATCTGTGCCAATGGTCCCTCACCAACCACTCACACATAGGCATTGGGTAAAGTGTCTTGCCCAAGGACACAACAACAATCTGCACCTGCAGGAGCCAGGATTCGAACCCCTGACCTTCTAATCATGAGACGACCCGCTCTACCATCTGTGCCACTGTCGCAAGGAACATGAAAACATCCAGGTCAATTTCCAATATCGAGAAAAAATAAAAGGGATGACGTTTCCCAGGTTGAAACAGGAAGGGCTTCTGACACAAAATCTGGCCAAATCTCAGGGCAACTGGTTTGGTGCACTGCTGTGGAGATGAGCCAAAGATTAGTCTTCCCTGATGGGTATAAAGAACACGGTTATTGACAATGTCTTCTTGATTGGCCTTCATTTGTTTTCTCGGTCAAAAGATGACTTAAATGTGAGCGTGTGGTTTGTACACACTGAAGTAAAAAGTATACATTTGTCCCAGTGTTAGCACAGGAGCTTTTGTTTCCCACCATAACTAACATCACACGAGTGTTTTGCCTCAAGTATGTTTTGTTTTTGCTCTTCTAATGGTTTAGTAAAATGCTGCCAGGTGAGTCTGGTTGTAGCAAAATTATCAAAATAGAAAAATGCCCAAGCAACCAGGCAAAGGGAAATAAATAATTTGGCTAGTAAAAGTGATGAAAGTGATTCCCTCCGGAGCTGGTAAAGTAATCCAATTAAATGTTGCAGTCAAACTTTATGTGCGGGTTTAATAATCTCGTCATCTCGCTATCTGGACACGATCTGTTTATGCACAAATAAAATCCAAATGGTGAAGCCTTTAAAGTGGTGCCTTATCCCACATGAGTCAGTGTGTAACCCCCCCTGCTCTTATCAGTGGTGGGGCTCTGGCACAGCTGGAGAGGGTCCTGTGATCACCGCAATGTGCATGGGGCCCTCAAGTTTGCCTTATCGTATAACCTTAACATGTTTCAAATACATCTTTAATTTGTAAGTATGTCTTTATCTTAGCCATAATCCCAGTTTATGTTCAAAGTTTGACATGAAATTTGATCTGACTTCCTTAAGCCTACAGGACAAATGATTCTGAAATACATACCGGAGTCCTACAGTGGGATGAAAATGTATGTGAACACTTTGGAATTTCTCACATTTCTGCCTAAATTGGTCAAAAAATGTGGTCTGATCTTCATCAAAATCATAAGAATGAACACAAAATGTCTGCTTAAACTAATACCACCCAAACAAATTACATGTTATCATATTTTTAAAGGCCATAAAATGTAAACATTTACAGGACGGGGAGGAAAAAGTAAATGAACCCAGGAATCTCGCTGAACTGCAACAGTTTTATAAATAGAAATGGTCCAAGATTCATCCTGATCATTGTGAGCGTCTAATCTGCAACTACAGGAAAGCAGTTATTGCTGCAAAAGAAGAATCAGCCAGCTATTTAATACAAGGCATCACTTACTTATTCCATGCATGTTGAGAATGTCTCAGGGTTTTCTGTAAAATATTGTGATAAACTTGTGAATTAATTTTTCTATTGATGATAGCACGTTGTCCAGGCCCTGAGGCAACAAACCAGCCCCATACCATGATTTTCCCAGCACCATACTTCACAGTGAGGATAGGGATTTGATGTTGGTTTGCTGTTCCATTTTTACTCCTCACATGACGACAACGTCATGTGAGGAGTTCCTCCCAAACTGTTCAACTTTGGTTTCCAAAAGAGCACTTGGATGCTCCAAAGGACTACTGGAAAAATATTCAGTGGACTGATGGACCCAATGTTGAATAGTTTGGGAGGAACTGATGATAGCACAGAACAACGTGCTATCATCAATAGACAAATTAATTCACAAGTTTATCACAATATTTTGCAGAAAAACCTGAGACATTCTCAACATGCATGGAATAAGTAAGTGATGCCTTGTATTAAATAGCTGGCTGATTCTTCTTTTGCAGCATTAACTGTTTTCCTGTAGTTGCAGATTAGACGCTCACAATGATCAGGATGAATCTTGGATCCTCTTTACAAAACTGTTGCAGTTCAGCGAGATTCCTGGGTTCATTTACTTTTTCCTCCCTGTCCTGTGAATGTTTACATGTTATGGCTTTTAAAAATATGATAACATGTAATTGTTTGGGTCGTATTAGTTTAAGCAGACACTTTTTGTTCATTCCAAAGTGTTCACATACATTTTCATCCCACTGTATTAGCTGTGTTCACGTCATTGTAAACATCCTATAGTTTAAAATTGATGTTGTGGATGGCTAAAGGTGCTATGATGGTAACTATGGCACCTATCCTAGGTCATCCGCATGAAACAATAACTGCCAATAGGTTTAACGTCTTCTCTGTCTGCACATATAAACTGTGGTCAAATGATTTTCTTGTAATTGTCCCCAAAAGTGGTGGCGATATTAAATGAGCAAACTCGAGCTAAGCCCACACATACAGTACCAGCAACTTGCCATTATGTAAAAGACCTCGTGTGGACCATTTTGTGGTACAGGCGCCAAGGAACGCACTGAAACTGGATATTGACAGTAGCAGACTGTGACTAAACTTCGGGAAGATAAACAATCATCATCTCCACTGCGCTCGGCTTGTATTATTGCTGTATTTACGAGACTCGTAATTGCAAAATATCACTTCATATACAAGAACGCCGGCTGAATTATTTTGGGCTCATCTTGCAAAGCAGGAAAACACCAATAGCAATTTCATTTGTTGCGGGGAAAATATCTGTCTCTCAGGAGCTTTTTCTTCACCACTGGCGGCTCAAACCTTATTTTATCTGTTGTTTATCAGCGTTTCTCACGTCTCCCGATGAGGAGGCAGAGGCTGGGGACTCGGAGGGGGGCTCGTTCATCACCAAGGCTGAAGTCACCGAGGTGGTTAGGAAGCTCCTCGGTGGCAAGGCCCCAGGGGTGGATGAGATTCGTCCCGAGTACCTTAAGTCTCTGGATGTTGTAGGGCTGTCTTGGCTGACACGTCTCTGCAACATCGCGTGGCGGTTGGGGACAGTGCCCCTGGATTGGCAGACCGGAGTGGTGGTCCCTCTCTTCAAGAAGGGGGATCGGAGGGTGTGCTCCAATTACAGAGGGATCACACTCCTCAGCCTCCCTGGTAAGGTCTACTCCAGGGTGCTGGAGAGGAGGATCCGGCCAATAGTCGAACCTCGGATCCAGGAGGAACAATGCAGTTTTCGTCCTGGTCGTGGAACACTGGACCAGCTCTATACTCTTCATCGGGTGCTCGAGGGTTTGTGGGAGTTCGCCCAACCAGCCCACATGTGTTTTGTGGATCTGGAGAAAGCGTTCCACCGTGTCCCTCGTGGTGCCCTGTGGGGGGTGCTCCGGGAGTATGGGGTCCGGGGCCCTCTACTAAGGGCTGTCCGTTCCCTGTATGACCGCAGCAGGAGCTTGGTTCGCATTGACGGCAGTAAGTCAGACCTGTTCCCGGTGCGTGTTGGGCTCCGCCAGGGCTGCCCTATGTCACCGGTTCTGTTCATTACCTTTATGGACAGAATTTCTAGGCGCAGCCAGGGGCCGGAGGGTGTCCGGTTTGGGAACCTCAGAATCTCATCTCTGCTGTTTGCAGACGATGTTGTTCTGTTGGCTTTCTCAAATCAGGACCTCCAGCGCGCACTGGGGCGGTTTGCAGCCGAGTGTGAAGCGGCTGGGATGAGGATCAGCACCTCCAAATCTGAGGCCATGGTTCTCCACCGGAAAAAGGTGGTTTCTCTGCTTCAGGTCGGTGGGGAGTCCTTGCCCCAAGTGGAGGAGTTCAAGTATCTCGGGGTCGTGTTCACGAGTGAGGGACGGATGGAGCGTGAGATCCATAGACGGATCGGTGCGGCGTCAGCAGTGATGCGGTCGCTGTATCGGACCGTTGTGGTGAAGAGGGAGCTGAGTCAGGGGGCAAAGCTCTCGATTTACCGATCGATCTACGTTCCCTCCCTCTCCTATGGTCATGAGATTTGGGTAATGACCGAAAGGACAAGATTGCGAATACAAGCGGCCGAAATGAGTTTCCTTCGCAGGGTGGCTGGGCGCACCCTCCGAGATCGGGTGAGGAGCTCAGTTACCCGGGAGGAGCTCGGACTCGAGCCGCTACTCCTCCACGTCGAAAGGAGCCAGCTGAGGTGGTTAGGGCATCTGTTCCGGATGCCTCCTTGTCGCCTCCCTCGGGAGGTGCTCCAGGCATGTCCCACTGGGAGAAGGCCTCGTGGAAGGCCCAGGACACGCTGGTGGGACTATGTCTCCGAGCTGGCCTGGTGTCACCTCGGGGTCCCCCCAGAACAGCTGGAGGAGGTGTGCGTGGATCGGGAAGTCTGGGCATCTCTGCTGAGACTGCTGCCCCCGCGACCCGGCCCCGGATAAAGCGGAAGAAAATGGATGGATGGATAGATGGATTTATCAGCGTTTATTGTTCTTCTTGCGCCGCTGCCTCTTTTCCCGTCATCAATGCTGATTGTGCCACATCATCTCGCTGTATTCATTATGCTTCCAAAAGAGCAACAAAGACACAGTGACGCACGCAAGAAATCCTTAGACAAGATGTGTGCGCTTTGGAAACTAATATTCATCTGGTGTGTTTTAGCGGGAAAATTAAGAATTTGCCGCCACTTTTGCTTTGCCAATAGGAGGATGTTGATTACAAATGGTGCCACTTCCCATTTGTAATCAACATCCTAATTAATGACGCTTAGTCTCATTATTAAGAGCTGTTATGCGGGTTCTGGAAGTGCCCCAGTGGTTCTCAACAGGTACAGGCTGGCGTTACTTGGGCGTCTTGAGGTGGTGCTCTGGGTCATCTTTAAACTCCTCATTAATGAGACTAGAATTAATGAAATAAATTGCAAAGAAGAACAATGTGTCGCAATGTCCTTTCGAGTCACTGGTCAATTTGAGTTTTATTTCTTTGGCGCTGAGCACATAGACAGGTACTGCATGTTGGAAGGGATTCAACCTACTTTTAGAAAACAATTATTTTCTTTTGACTTTGGTGACTCTGGTCCATGAAGCAACCCAAAACAGTTCTCATGACTAATTTTGTTTCATGACTGCATCAATTTTACTCCTCAAATACGAGCTTAACAGGTCATATTCAGAAGTCTATTGAGTCTTGTTTTTTGAATTTGTATTATTTACTTTCAAATTGATACGTTCCTCATTATTTGTTTATGATAAGCATATAGACATATAGTGGGGAAGTTAGACATTTTTCACTGGGACGGCCAAAGGGGGCACTAGGACCAGTGGGGGCTGTTAGGAGCTTCATATGCCCATTCATTACAAATAATAAATAAATAAAATCAGTTTTCTGTATTGTGCAAAATTTTGCACTATCTTGTCCTCTCATCAAAACATACCTGGAGTTGTGTTTCGCGCATCTTTGAGTAATCTTTGAAGCTTCCCCAGTGGCTCCCAAAAAGCTCCTCCTTTTCCCAACCAGCTCCTCCTGAGGTCCTACATATCCAGGATTTTTTGTTTTGTTTTTGTATTTCTTGCTAAGATTAATCCTTTCATTGCAGATTAAACACTCACCACAGCTTCAGTACAGCCACACAAGCAGCATTAAACTCATTCTTTCCTCCTTTCTCTTTATTGAAACAGCTTCACGGCGAAGGGGAGCAAGTCAGGGGCTTGCGGTCATGTGAAAATCCTGAAGTGAAACTATAGTATATTTTTGTTTCAGATCATTGTTTCATGATCTAACCAACAAAGTAGATAGTTATAGAGGTGTGTCCCTGTACAGTATGTGTGCATAATAATCATAATAATAATTGTAATAATAATAAAATAAATAGTTTTCAGCCATCCTGGGTGGGGTGGCCACTCAAATTCCGCCCCTGTAGACATTACAGTAGCATCCAAACTTACAATATTTGCATCTCTGTGATTGCCTTCAGACATCGCACCACTTTCCCAGCGTGGCGTCTAAGGAGGAGCGTGTCTTGTCGGGGCTTGCAGACACAACACGATCCCCGCAGTCTGAATGACGTGGCCTGGAGCAAGTTTATCCAAGCACCTTTTGTTTGCTCCTTAGAGTCACCTTTTCCCCCCTGATGATCAGATATCCCGCACAAAGTGGCAGGAAAACTCCAAACATCCACTCCTCGCGTCTGCTGCGGGGGGAGGGGGGGGGAGGCTCAGACTGTGAGCTCACCCCACGCCGTGCAATCGTCTGAGAAGTTCGCAAACACTTCAAGCAGTGTTTCTGAAGCCTAAATTGTTGTGCAGGGTGCCTAATACCACTGCGTATCGCGGCCAAACACCAGGGCCTCCTGAGTATTCAGTTTCACTATTTACCCAGCAGTGAGGGGAGGTCATGCAGAGAGGTGTGTGCCCCCCAACAGCTGCGGTTAATGGCCCAACCTGAAATGTCACGTATTCAGGCTATACAATTGTTTTTCTCTAAATAGCCAATCATGGTTAAATAGATAAGAATGATTCCCTTCCATTTCAATCAAAAATTGTGTGTGCTTGGTGGTTTCTAAAAAGGTACTTAAATCTCAACTCGAGCTGCACGGACACAACCTTCTAGACATGGACCATAAGCCCAATAACTGAGGGAGACTTTCACCTATCGTTTTACTCATGGTATCTGGCAACCCAAAGTGTGGGGCGCTTTCTGATGAGATAACTGTCACATGAACTAAAATAAAAATGTCAACATGAACAGCTTTGATCGTGTAAAAAGTGTTTGTGAATAAATACCTCATACCTGTGGAGCCGTTTGGAAAAGTTCCAAACTTTAACACAAATGAATCCAAAAGCAACTGTCTTTATGGTAATCGGCAGCTGCACATAAGTCCCTCACCTGCAAGTCCAAGTCAAGTCCAAGTCCCTGACCCACAAGTCCAAGTCAAGTCCGAGTCTGTGACCCCACAAGTCCAAGTCAAGTCCAAGTCTCTGACCGCAAGTCCCAGTCTAGGTCCAAGTCTCTGACCCTGCAAGTCCAAGTCAAGTCCAAGTCCCATGGTTTCTATGTTTTACACTAATTCAAATCACAGTACAATAAAACTATTTTAAAATCAATAAACACCTGTAAATTAAAAACAACTATCAGACAAATACGAGCCCGGGCCTTCCACACACAAATAATCAACATCACAATATTTCTATGAACCATATTCACAGTCAATCCCAATGTAATGGTAAGTTAGGAAAAAAATAATATGAACTATTTCTGTGGCCAAAGGCAGGCCCTGTGTCATTCATTCAACTAGCCCTCCCACACCACTACTTCAGTTTTGTAAAAGTAACATCAGTATAGTTCTCACAGCTGTACTCTGTCACAAACATGTCTGCAGAAGCTTCAGAATGTTACTGAAGTGCCCTTCATCATACAGTAAAACTCCACTGTGGATATTAATACTTCCAGTCTTACCTTGAAGGCTTACAGACTGTTGACATGAGTGTCCTGTCTTCAGCCTTTAGCTACAGGACCTGCTATATCCACTGCCAGCTATTGGTCTTTGACACAATATTCCCTAAATAAATGGTAGCCTCGTAAAGGTAATGATTTGATCACTAATCACTTTACTGAGTATTAGCTACAACTTATGCATCAGCTCAAACTCCTCTTACCTCCGCCTTTTTCCTTCACTCTCGCTGTGGTCTTTACATTAATGAGAGAAACTGTTGTATTTCGCAGTGATCGCTAGAAGTACAGTCCGAATAGCGCGCTCACGATGTCAACAAACCCACGACAGGACAGCGTGCGCACGCAGGGAGGGAGGGGGGGCATACGGCAGAAGAGCCGATGAGCAGCGCGGTGAGAGAGAGAGAGAGAGCACACAGGGGAGACAGAGACAAGGGAGCGGCCGAGAAAAAAAGCCAGAATCAAGCGTCCAAACAGCGTGTGTAATAAGTGCGCGAGGGACTCGTAATGTTCACGAGTCTCAGACCACGAGTCCGAGTCAAGTCTCGAGTCTATAAGGGACGAGTCCGAGTCGAGTCGCAAGTCTCTAAAAATAGCGACTTAAGTCCGACTCGAGTCCGAGTCCGACTCGCGAGTCCCCATCTCTGGTAATCGGTAGAAATGCCATTTGAATATCATTGGGATCACTCCATAAAAGCAATCCAGTGACTGAATACTACGTCTTCTAAAAGTAATCGACTTACTTCTTTCATGACTTCATTTCAAAGGCAATCGGAGTTTGTATTTTTTCGGGTTGTTTCTCTAAATTTCTGCATTTTTTATAATCTAATTACCAGTTTTGCAATTGACTCTGTGCATGACTTCAAATCATAACAACGCCGCCCAAGAAGTGACGTCCTGTTTCGATCCAGCACAGCAAAATAAAATCACCATCTTATTCATTAGTTCAGCAGTTTATTAGTTCAACTTTCTTTCTGCCTAACTATTAACAGACAAAACACTTAAAATGTGTGTATTTAATTGTTGTCTTGTAATGTTGCAAGTACCTGCTGAACTAATCAATGAGACGAGCTGTGTGCTTTTTTTTTTTTGGCTTGTTGGAGCGAAACAGGAAGTCACTTCTTCAATTGTAATGCCGCTACATTTCTCCGTTACAAAAGTTACAAAGTCATCGAATTACAGTAGAGGATTACCATAGTAACAGTTGTGCCGGAGCTAAACTTGAATACATGTAGAGCGTTACACTGAGCACCAACGTTAAAAGAAGGTGCACTGAATTTTCCCCGTTACCGAGAAGATATGAGATGACTTCAGACTACTGTAAATTAGAAATCCACCATTTTTTAAAGCTAAGTTAAATAGAAAAACTTGCTGGGGCTTACATAAAGTCTGTAAGAGAGAAAAACTCACTTTCAACTGGATTCTTTAAGTCCTCTGTATTATTTACCTTTGTTCTTTAAATAAATCGTACATCCTGATTACAATTGTTTTATTCCTGTCTCACTTGATTACTAACCTTTTCAAGCCTTGTCCTGATTGTGCTTTTGGAGTTCCCCTCCTACACTTCTGTTGCTACCTCTGATTGCAGTTCAATTTCTATGGCTCTCCTTAACCGCATATAGCCACTTCAGGCCGTCGGAGTCGAGTCTTTTTGCTCAATGTTAAGGCACTTTGAATCGGCTGGCGGCCAAACCCAGATTCATCACAATTAGGTCCGTAATATAGTTCAGTCTAACGGGGCTCTGTGGCATTACCGGTCAAAAAATGTACCGACGCTTTCTCGCAATCAATGCACCAAGGCGCGTCTCTATATGGCATGGTCTCATACAGCGGGCTAAAAAATATAGATTCAGAGAGGGAAATCAATTAGGACTAATAGGTTTCGCCTCGCCTCACCTCATCACAGTTCATTCACGATTATATTGTTTATTCGCAGACCTTCGTAATAGATTCATTTTATTATTTTTTTTGAAGGCTATTGACACAGTGCACTTCTCAGTCTCAGGTAAACAACACCGAAGCGTTTAATTTAGATAAATGACTTGGGGGGGGGGGGGGGGGAGAATGCCACAATCAGTAAGCAAACTCTACATCCGCCAATAATTATGAATTGAAATGAACTGGCAGCAGCAGCTAGATATGAAATTCAGTGCCACGTAATAGCAACAGAATGGAGTGATTTCAAAGGTCCATCGGCGGTCACTGACCGCTCGGGCGGACGCAGAATTCTTGTTGAGAGACGTTCTGGGACATTTCTTCAGAATGAAAACATCTCGCCAGTGTAAACAAACACCAAACTTGTTATTTGGATTATTGCTCTATCTTTTCAATATCCCACAGTGCATATGAGTGTTTGCTTGTTTCATTCTGATAAGTAATAAGTCCTTATCAGAATGAGCGGCAGCCCGTTGGCAGTCAGTCAATGCCAAACGCTATCTTCATTCAGATGTGAGCTATTCGTGGTTGTGCTCTAATTAAATGGGAGAATGTTTTTTTATTTAATGACTTGACAAGTTAAAATAGCAATCAAAACACTGCCAGCGTTGGGAATGATTTGTTTATTTTTAAACATGTGCAATTTTGCGATATTTCTATTGTTATTTGCAACACACACTCTCAATCACACACAGTCACTCCAGGAAAGGTGGGGGTAGTGTCTTGCCCAAGGATACAACAACAGTACACCATTTCTAGCTGGATTTGAATTGGCAACTTTGGATTTTTAAATGATAAATGATTTCTGTCATTTTTTAAGACAGGAGTTAAATAGTTAAATCGCGGCACGGTAGCACAGCGGTTAGCGCTCGTGCTTCACAGCTAGAAGGTCCTAGTTCGATTCCCACCTGGACGGGGCCTTTCTGTGTGGAGTTTGCTTGTTCTCCCCGTGTCTGCGTAGGTTTCCTCCGGGTACTCCGGTTTCCCCTACCACTAAAAACATGTACAATAGGCCCAGGGACTGCAGGTGGAAATTAGCACAAGTGCTATAACCTGGTACAATGCATCTCTCCTTTCTGAGGCTAATGTAGATTGTACACTGTCCCTGTTCAAATAAATTAAGTGCAGTGTCTCGCCTTTTTATTAACTGCATGCCCTCATACAAATACAAAATTCTGCTTTCTTATTTTCGTAGAATCGTAGTCCACTTTCTCTGCAGCCATCAATTTGAACAGCCAATTGAAGCGGCACTTATTAGTATTGCTCCAACAAGTTTTGTGTTGTTCTCAATAAGAAAGACGATTCACACTTTTCTAATAAGCTTTGTGAGAGAACAATAGAAGGACAGAATCACCTTTGTTCTCAGGATCTACCTTCCCTTATACTAAAAAAGTCTGGCCTTTGAAAGTTTCCGTCTTTGAGCTGCACTAAAAAGACATTTATGTGATAGTAAATGTCAGTAAAACATATAGGAGGCTGTAACACTGCTTCTGTTTACAGTCAATGTAACCTTGGCTCTGAGAAAAGAAAGTTTCTGAAGTAAAAAGGCAAAACTGAGTATAACCTTGGAATTTATGAAGCTCACTTTTAAGTATGGGGCGACGGTGGCGCAGATGGTAGAGCGGGTCGGCTCATGATCGGAAGGTCGGGGGTTCGAATCCCGCCTCCTGAAGGTGCACATTGTCGTTGTGTCCTTGGGCAAGACACTTCACCCTCCTTGCCTCCAGTGTCTGCGTACACTGGTGTATGAATGAGAGTGTGAATGGGCCCCCTATGAGAGACCAACAGGCCCGTTTGGAACCGTTTGGAACCATGAGGCCGTCCTCCCGTGGACCCACCACCTGCAGGAGGAGCCATAGGGGCATGGTGCTATGTGACCTGGGCAGCTCCAACAGCTGCCCCCACGACCCGGCAACGGACAAGTGGGAGAAAATGGATGGATGGATGAATGGACTTTTAAGTATCGAACTATCATTTTGAAGAGGATGTATTTAAAAAGAATAAAAATTATTCATCCGAGCTAAGAGAACAATGCTGAAGCCGTATCTTGTGTGGCAGGTCTTGAGTGCAAGACTGTGTGTTTGACGACCATGGTCACACGTTCTAGTTTACTTCGTTTTCATCAGCCTACCTCAATATTATCAATCTAGATACCGCGATAATGGCATCTTAGATTGACGCTATCCACTATTCCCAACAGATTTCTCTTGTGGCACTAAAGGGTGGGTAATAAGCAGATGGTTTGCCAGAAATACATTGGACCAAAAACTGAGCCCTGAGGTTCCCCTGATAATATCACGTATATACAAGGAAAGGGAGGAAAAAATGCCCTCACGAAAGTTGAAGGGGGAAAAAAAAGTCTCATTAAAAGTGATGACTCAGTGTTCAGTGTTAAGGCAGGTAGTCCCACCTTGAGCTCATCCTGCTCTAAAATGCAAATGAGATGATCCACCGTGTCAGAGGCAGCTCCCAGGTCTAAACGGATTAAAAATGAGCAATTTGCTGCGTGCGCTTTTCACAGAATGTCATCATCATTATTCAAATTAAAAGCTGCTTTCTCCACTTAAGAGTTAGACCTCCGAGTCCACTTCACCACTTTGCAAATGACAGCCATTAACCAACCCAATCAGGGATATTAGCGGGTAACTCTGATTGCTGTAATGCTAACGGCAAACCTGTCCTGAAACGACTCGCTGGAAAAATATAATTTGCTTGAAAAAGTCTTGTCGAAAAAGGCTAATCTCGTGAGAGCCTGCACGTTCTAGCCGATAAAATCCAAATAAGCAAACATCTGTGTCTCCTGCTAGAAATCCCGAGGTTACAGTCATACCCGAAATTTACAAATACTGTCAGATCGTTTTTACATAATGGAGGTCAGATATAGCTTTTTTAAAAACTATAGGTCATTCCCTATTAAGATACTTATAACAATGAGACTCATCTGCGTGGGAGTGAGATTAATTATGCATGCTGCAAAAAATATATCATTGTTGGCAACGAGCCCAAGGTTGGCTTAAAACATGAAATTGTGGATGGATAAAAATAAATAAAAAGACAATTAAAATGAATATGCATGATAGTTACAGTGCCACCTGTAGGAGGAGCCATAGGGGGCCGGTGCAATGTGACTTGGGCAGCTCCGGCGGCTGCCCCCACGACCCGGCAACGGACAAGTGGGAGAAAATGGATGGATGGATGGAGTTACAGTGCCTTGCGAAAGTACTAATACACCTTGAACTTTTGCACATTTTGTCATGTTTACAACCCTTAACGTAAAAAAATTATTTTGATTTTTTTACTGAAAGTTCACACACAAGTAACAGACAACTGTGAAGTGAAAGCAAAATGATGCATGATTCTGTTATTTTACAAAAAATAGAAAACCGAAAAGTGGGGCGTGCATAAGTATTCATACAGCATGACTTAATACTTTGTGGAACCCCCTTTTGCTGCAATAACAGCAGCAAGTCTTCTGGGGTTTGACTACAAGATTTGCACATCTAGAGACTGACATTTTAGCCCATTCCTCTTTACAAAACAACTCAAGCTCTGTCAAATTAGAAGGAGAGCGTTTGTGAACAGCAGTTTTCAGGTCTTTCCACAGATTTTCAATAGGATTTAGGTCAGGACTTTGACTGGGCCATTCTAACACATTAATATGTTTGTTTTTAAACCATTCCATTGTAGATTTAGCTTTGTGTTTAGGGTCATTGTCCTGCTGGAAGGTGAATCTCCGCCCCAGCCTCAATTCTCTTGCTGACTCCAGCAGGTTTTCCTCCAAAATGTCTCTGTATTTGGCTCCATCCATCTTCCCAACTATTCTTACAATCTTCCCAGTCCCCGCTGAGGAAAAGCAGCCCCATAGCATGATGCTCCCCCACCATATTTGACACTGGGGATGGTGCACTCAGGACGATGAGCAGTGTTAGGTTTGCTCCATACATAACGTTTTGCAAGTGGGCCAAAAAGTTACATTTTTGTCTCATCTGACCAAAGCACCTTCTTCCACATGGCAGCCGTGTCCTCCATATGACTTCTAGCAAACTTCAAACGGGATTTCTTATGGCCTCCTTTCAATAATGGCTTTCTTCTTGCCACTCGTCCATGAAGGCCAGATTTGTGTAGAGTACGACTTATAGTTGTCCCATGTACAGATTCCCCCAGCTCAGCGGCAGTACGTCGCAGCTCCTCCAGAGTTATCTTGGGGCACTTGGTTGCATTTCTGACCAGTGCTCTCTTTGTTCGGTCTGTTAGTTTAGGTGGACGGTCGTGTCTTGATAAGTTCGCAGTGGTGCTATACTCTTTCCATTTCTGAATGATGGATTGAACAGTGCTCCGTGAGATGTTCAAATCTTGGGAAATCTTTGTATAACTTAACGCTGCTTTAGCTCTGGTGAGCTCCTTGGCCTTCATGATGTTGTTTAGTGACCAATACACTCTGACTATAGCTCTGAGGCCCTCACAGAACAGCTGGAATTATACTCAGAGTAGATTAGGCACAGGTGGCCTCTATTTAATGGTTAGGGCAAGGTGTGAACTTTCTGCAGTCATTAGGAATGTTATAAAGGCAACTTTAATGCACTCAGAAAATGCTGTATAAATACTTGTGCACGCCCCACTTTTTACTTTTCTATTTTTTGAAAATTAACAGAATCATGTATCATTTTGCTTTCACAGTTGTCTGTTACTTGTGTGTGAACTTTCAGCAAAAAATAAAATCTTTACGTTGGGGTTGTAAACATGACAAAATGTTCAAGGTGTATTAGTACGTTTGCAAGGCACTGTATATGGACATGCTAAGAATAAGAACTGGAATCTTGGATGGAGCCAAGTTTGATGGCGGCAACAAAAGGAGATACACACTGTTCACGTTTTAGACCATTATGACGTGTTTGAAGCAAAAACACTATCGAGTACTTCAATCACACGCAGTACAAGCACAATAGTAAGTCGTCGTAGGCGCTCCCTATTGCTCAAGTAATTGATATATGAATTGAATTTGCACTTCACACATTCCAACGCCTGTCAATCATAATTGGCGTCATACTGGGAAAATAACGTCACATCTTCCCCTTGACAACGCCAAATCAGCCTTCGTCTTCCCCCACGAGGCCCGATATGTTGCGACCTGCTGAGCGCACGAATCAAAGCGCGCCTCCCTTTATGACCCTCCAGTGGAACAAATACAATTAGCACGGTCCTCTGAGGTCTGATTGTCCGACATGGGCAGTAACCTCTCTGTCCCCGCTCACCCCCTCCCGCTTCGGCGTCTCTACATCAGGAGCCATGTGTCTTCTTCGGAGCCTGGAGGGGCGCTGCCTGTTTATTGAGCCCTCACATCATGTTAAAGACCAGTCTCTTTTCATTCTCTCTCCTCCAGACGCTGCCTTTTTAAATGTAGCAGCTTTTTCTTTCTTTCCACTGGAGGTGCATATTCTCCTGGTAACAGCGTGTGCCTATAATTGCGTAAGGTTTCTTTGCATCTGTGCCATGTCTGTTGACAAATTGGATTCACGCTTCTTGGACAAGCTTAATTTAAACACACGCCGACTTGTGAAAAGTTTGCAAGCTTCGGGGCCTATGTATTTAATTAGTCCATAGAGGTACAAAGGTTTGTCAATTACTTTGGGCGCTAACTAGAGCCATCTGCAAATGTGGGATGTGAAAAGGAAAATGTCTTCTACTGCAAGGTCGTGTTTCTGAGTGAGAAGTGCAGTATAATGTTCTTGAGGTAAGCGTAACTACGTATAGAGGAGCAATTGTAATTGACAACAATAAAGAAATGACTCATCCACATTAAGTCAGCAACATGCACCTATATAAACTTGCAAACAATTGAACTACGGATGAACAAAATAGAGAGAATAAACTACAGTGTAGGTACAGCATAATTACAGTAGAAATATACATAGATATACTTACAATACAGCATTCAAACCTCTTCCTCCTCAAGTCCCTCCATGACCACTATGTGCACCATTTTTGGTTAACCTTTGCCAACTGGATCATGTTTGTTGTGAAAGTTAGCCACGGTTAGCCTAAGGTGCGTTCAGACCATACCGCTGTTCTGGGGCTAACCTTGATGTCCTACGGATCTGCTACAACAACACTCGTGGTCAACGGTAGGATATCCCAGTGTTTAAGCTCAAATTCACCTAAAACTCTTGAACAGAGGCCGATTATTTGAATTATAGCTTTCGCGGCTAGTGGCTAAAGGCTAGGATACGATGCTACGACAGGCAACAAGGCTACGGCTCTTTATTGATGAGAAGCATGTAATACATTTCACTGAGCGCAATAGATTAGTGATATTCTTATAATTAGGTAAAACAAAACGTTTTACCAAAGGTTTTTCCGTAAATGTGGGTAACCTCATTAATTAGTTTGAACCCCCGCCACATTGCCCTTGTCCCGTTTGATGTTTCGCGCCACTGTACAGTGAACAGTGTCCTGACCTCTGAATGTGGGCTGTGAATGATTTGTGCTTGGTGCTTTATTAGGGGCACACACACACACACACACACACACACACACACACACACACACACACAGACAAGGCAGTGTGGTCTTTATCTCCCTCTGTACTCCCCTCCCTCAGGCGGGCCTGTGGGTCAGCTGTCTGTCAGTCGTCCTGTGATCGCGTTTAGTGCATGGTGTTTGTGGATCGACCCCGTGACCGCGGCAGAGAAGGCGGAGGAGACACACAGTTCTTTGTGCACCGAGAGGAGCGTGATGCTGAGGATGATGGAGTGAAAAGTTGCCTGACACAAAGGGCCTTTTCCCGATAATGCTTTAAATGACCTCAGTAACTTTTGATGATGTGCTTGTGGAAGAGAAACTCATTAGATTGACAGCGATGCTTTTACTGTTTGAACATCGCAGATGAAGGTGGCAGATTGGATCCCGTCTCAACATTTAGGTCAATGTTGTGTTGTGTTGGCAACACGGTGCCACAGTGGGTAAAACACTTGTTTCATTGCAGAAGGTTCATCCCATGTCTATAAGTTTGGACTCCCTAAATGATCAGCATTTTGTCCAAAGCCAAGACAAATATGTAAATCCCAATTTCTGAACCTAACCCTAATTAGCTTTGTTAACAGTTAAAGTCATATTGTGGGGTCATATGCATAAAGGACTTTGGATATAAGGGGTCAAAATTAGATTCCAAAGCAGGATGCCTGAGAGCATTCCTCAGAGATAGGGTGAGGAGCTCAGTCACCAGGGAGGAGCTCCTCAGAGTAGAGCTGCTGCTCTTTTAGGTGGAGAGGAGCCGGCTGAGGTGGCTCAGTCTTCTGTTCCAGATGCCTCTTGGTCGCCTCTCTAGGGAGCTGTTCCAGGCTCGTCCCATTGGAAGGAGGCCCCAAGGAAGACCCGGGACACACTGGAGGGACTACATCTCTCAACTGGTCGGGTAACGCCTCGAGAGCCCCCTGGAACAGCTGGAGGAAGTGTGGTGGATAGGAAAGTCTGGGCCTCTCTGCTCTGGTTGGTCTCAATCCCAGTTTTTTGGTGTATATGATAACCCTATAATCCTAAAGAACTTATTAACTTAAGTTGTATTTATTTTTTTCACAGCTATTATAATAATAATGCCTTATACTTGTATCTATCAGTGTTTGAATAATGAATAAATAAAATTTAAGTTTTTTTCCCCTTATTCCCGAAAATTCCTTCACCCTTACATCACTTCTTCAGCTCGAAGACTTTTCTTACTTAACATTAAAGACGCTGAACCCCCTCCAGTGTTTTCACATTGCCGTGGGCTCCTTTACTCATGCAGTGTGGCTATAACACATCTGCCAAAGTAAAACATATTAGGAATTCTGTGCATTAATATAAGTCAGAAAGGGAAGGAATGGTCTGCCAGGGTACATAAATATATTTGCTGGATGTAAAGACGGCATCTTAAATCTTGTTTTACTTGCAGTGAACTTGATGGACGACCTGCAGGCTGCAGATATTATGTTGATTCAAGCAAGCAAGCTATGGGGAAATCAAGACGTCACTTTAAGCCTTAACTCCATTTTTCAAGGCTTCAAATTAATGTTCATCTGGGGAGGGGGTGCGATAGTTTGCGATCACATGGAATCATAACACTTTGAAGAGCCTGTAGATCTTCAGGGTGAAATGGCAGCTGTTTACTGTGATTCAATTACAATTACAATTTGCCTTTACAGATGTTTTGACCAGATTTATGGTTAATATCTGTGTAATTACTGGACGTATCCCGATGAAACAAATACTGGCACAAAGTTTTACATTCTATCTACATTAAAGATAAGCTTCTTTCAAATGCTGTCACTACAAACTATGAATTGTCTATCCTTGGATTGCAAACAGAAGACAGGAAGTCAAGGTCTTCCCGCCTCCACTAATGGCCACACGCTTTTAAACGGATGAGGTATTGCTCTCTCCTCGCACCTTCTCCTCCCACTGACTCAACAGCGGCCCATAGTAATCGCTCAAGCAAGAGAAACATTGTGAGAGTGTACAATAGTGCAGTTAATGGTCGGAGTAAAAAGACATTCTCTAATTGGTTTAGTGCAAAGACTGTTTCCACAATATAAATGCTCGATGGGGAATGGAAAATAGTTTAGTTGGAGCTATTATGAGGGCTTTGAGGGCACTAAGGGTAAATTAAATAAAACGGGCTATTATCTTTGGGTACATCGGAATTCACAATGAAAGTCGACCACAGGAATAAATATGACTTTAATTAAGGGTTTGAATCCACCTTATCTTGAATGCTATATAGATCTAAAACAGTATCTCAACTGATACAGTGCTTTTCTATACTTTCATTAGGCCCAAATGCATTTTACAGGAAAGGAACCAGTCACCCATCCACTCTCCAGTGTACGCAGACACTGGAGGCAAGGTGGGTGAAGTGTCTTGCCCAAGGACACAACAATAGTGTACACCTGCAAGAGCTGGGATTCGAACCCCCGACCACCCGCCTGTGTTTTATCCCAAGTGCAACATACTGTGATCTCCCCACAAATTATAGTTGAATACATTTAAATGAACAGGCCACCGTTTTTCCATACTGAGATATGTTCGTACCTGAGCTTAGACGACTGGATTCGTACCTGTCTGGTCTTTGTGCGCGCCCTCAGTCACACAAATGTTGTTGCATTTAGTCCCTCCCAGCAAAGGTATAGCTCCAAACTAGGGTGATGTTAGAAGCTACCAAGCTGTTTCACGTTTTTTTTTAATACAGTTACGTGCTCCTTTACACGATCCAAGTCTAGTTAAACAAAATTAAACATGACGATTTAACAACACTATATTGTGAAGCTTAATAACATCTGGAGAACTTCAACATATTACTGCACGGACTTCGAAGTACTCCAGGTGTTATTACGAGACTTGGATCGAGTAACTTTTTCACTGTATTTATATGGGGAAAACGTGGAACAGCTTAGAAGCTTTTAACGTCACCCCAGTTTGGGGCTTTGCCTTTGCTGGGAGAGGCTAAATGCTAACAGCATTTGCGTGACTGAGCGCACGCACAAAGACCAGACAGTTACGCATCAACTCGTCTAAGCTCAGGTAAGAACACATCACAGTATGGAAAAACGGTGGCCTGTTCCTTTAATTAAGCTGACATCATGATTCAAAACAATCTAATAGCAGTTTTTAACAGATTCTGCAGTTTTTATACATTTTCAGGAGGAAAATATTGAAAGAAATGTTTTCTGAGAAAGGGTCACCACCCACTAAACATGATTCCATTCTAAACCAATGCTCTTCCCAATTAACCTCTTAGCCCCCGCTTTTAACTGAGCGTATTTTCTCCAGTTCAGCTTTGCCCAAATCTAAAAGCTTCTCGACTGGAGCTTACGTGCTATAGGCCAATGTCACACCTCATTTGAAAGCTAAGTCCTACAAAACTGATCGGGACTTGTCTGTTGCTTTACCGCTGCATTTTTGTTCAGTCTTTGTCTCTTTGTCTTTGTCTGGTCTTTGCTTTTTGGCGCTTTTTTATCGGGTTTTTGTCACTCTTTTGTGGCTCTTTTTTGCTTGTTCGTCGCTCTTTGGTCGCATGTTTGTGGTGTTTTTGTCGCTCTTTTGTGGTCACTTTTTTTGTTGTGTTTTCATCTTCGTTTTTGTCGCTATATTTTGACGCTTTGTTCAAGAAGCTTTTAGATTTGGATAATGTCAAACCGGAGAAAAGGTTCAGGTGGGGGTTAAGAGGTTAAACAAGCACCCTGTCCATAAACCCCTCCCCTCACCAGAGGAGGGTACAGTACTCAGTTACATTTACTCAAGTACATCTACTCAAGTAACATTTTGAAGTAATTGTACTTTAACCTCTTAACCGAGTGCATTTTCTCTATAGAAGCTTTTACATTTGGGTAAAGTCTTAAAATCAGTCACAATAAAAAAACTAAATGTGGCCAAAGACCAGGAAGAAAGGTGAGTTTGGGAGGTCTTCGCTTTCAAATGAGGCGTTACACTGGCCTACAGTCTGTAAGCTCTCCAGTTGAGCTTGCGGGTGAGTACATGTCCTGATGAGACCTAAGAAAAAAAAAAGAAAAAAAAAACTTTTAACACGACCACCCCATTTATCGAAGTGAATCTTAAAGTCAAACCATATAGCGCCGTCTCTCCTTTCCTCGGCTCCCCTCACCCCCCGGTGCAGCTCCTCTGCGCTCTCCTCTCTTTCTGTCAGTAATGGTGCGTGCGCTGCAGGTTACAGGTGCTTTTTGAGGGGGGTCGTGGCGCCCGCAGCCGACATGCCCCTCCTCCTCCTCAGATCTGCCTGAACACCTGGAATAGCTCGCTCATGACTCACCAAAGAGAGTCTACCTGCAGCGAGCGTCCCGGGCACCCAACACCAAAGCAAACAAGTGCCGGTTTGTCACTACGCATCTCTCCGGTCAGACGCTCGTGGGCAGCAGGGCGAAGAGGACACACACACACACACACACACACACACACACACACAGACGCTGCAGTTTGAAGATAGTTCAGCTTTGACTGTATCCCCTCAAGGCGTTGCTCTGTTTAAAAAAAAAAACTAAAAGAACGGATCTATCGACTCGTTTTGACGACGTATGGTGAAAGACAACAAAACGTATAGCCTCAGGAAGTGTGTTTAATCCGACGTGGCAAGCAGCCCAGAATCGGAAGAGGGAGTTGTCAAAGCAATTCCAAATGGCGACGGCCTGCACAGTGGCAGCGACTGAGGTCAAAGTTGAGCAGATTCTTAAATGAGATATGCAGAATATGTGGATGTTTTGTTGAATTGTTCTGCGAGAGACGGTTCCAGCTTTGAGTTTCCAGACTGTGTGGCCTTTCAGAGTTCATCCCCATTTAAATCAGGGGTGTCCAAACTTTTTTCATGGGGGGGCCGCATATTGAAGCGTACACTGGGTGAAGGGCCATAGCTCGGTGGTCAGAGCACTAGCAGGGGATTAAATTGTGCCCCACTTCTTTATTTATGCTTAAAACCTTCTCCGATGATGTGTACCGATACAGCGAGAAGCGAGACCAAAAATTGGTCTGAGGGGCCGCATTTGGCCCCCAGGCCTAAAAGAAGTAGCGGGCAAATTGCGGTTATCCTTATTGAGACAGTGATCCTGAAAAAGTGAGCCTGAAAGTTGTGTCTTATGAACTCATTCTTGGGGAGAATTGAAATGTTATAAATGCGTCTTATGGCAATAACTAACTCACAATTAACAAACAATTAAAGCAAACAGGGTGATAAAAAATAAAAAATCAGGTATAGGGCTTTAAACGTCTTACCTTAACCGAGTGCATTTTCTCTAGTTCGGCTTTACACAAATCTAAAAGCTTCTGGACTGGAGCTTACAACCTATAGTCCAGTGTAGCGCCTCATTTGAAAGCCCTACAAAACTTTTTTTCACACTCTTTTTCCATCTCTGCTTTTTTGTTGAGTTTTTGTTGGGTTTTTGTTGTTTTTTTGTGGCTTTTTGTCACTTTTTTGTCGCACTTTCACCGGTTCATTTTGGCACTTTTGTTGTTGTTGTGTTTTCATTTTAGTTTATTGACGCTTTTATTCAAGAAGCTTTCAGATTTGGGTGATACCAAACTGGAGAAAATGTGCTCGGTTCATGGGGGTTAAGAGGTTAAGGGGAGTGAAGTGTCTTGCCCAAAAACACAACAATAGTCTGACCTGGAGAGAAATGAAATTGAACTCACCTATTTTCCTCATTTATTTTTATTTATCTTTTACCTATTTTTCCCTAATTTTTTTCTTCATTTTTTCTCTTTTTTTGCACAATTTTTTTACTTTCATTTTTTAACCGTTTTTCAATATTTTTCACCACAATTTCCCCCCCGAATTATTCCAGATTTTTCCACACATTTCCTGACATTGGAGATCGACGCGATATTGCACCTGTGCAGATCTTCCTCACATTATTGTCCAAATGACAAATATGTTAGTATAGGTTAATGGGAAAAGTATCGTTCAGGTATCAGTATCGAATCCAGTCCAGATGACTACTTTGAAAAACCTTTGCTGAGCGCGTACACAGACTCTATATCTTCACCATTGTGGGCCAGGACCATATAGTCTGCACCCAAAGTCATAATGTTATGAATATATGATAAACTAATAATATATGGATTTAAAACCATTACCTCTATAATTAGCTTTCCTTTTCCTTTTTCATACAAACCCCGGCTTGCCTTGAAGTGTTTTACTCGGCGAGGGGGAGAAAGCCTTCGTTCTCTCAAAGGGTGTAGCGAGTGCGTGCGGATCAATATAGCCAGCATGTGTTATATTTCAAGACTGTTTGATGTCCGGACAGGTTCACAAGGAACAGGTTCAAGCTTGATTCGGACGCACCTCTCTTCTTGTTTTCTTCTCTTGTTTTTTTTCCCCCGTCTTTCACATCAACATACAGCAACAGGACGTGGTACAAGGCGGATTCGATGTCTTCATTTTACGCCAGTTATTCTATTTGTGACGAGTGGGGAGGTGGGCCGAGATCGCAGAAGAAGTGGGTTTTGGTCATCGGGAGGCGTTATCCTACACTTGGGTGATGTTATGTGTGACTGGGAGGCGTGGGGTTGGGGAAACTAAATCCCTTCAGTTCATTTGTCTAAAGGTATTTAAGTTTTATCTTCCCCCCTGGGTGCCCTAGCTATAGTTCCACACGGTTAGAAGACTATTTAATCAGGGAATCACAAAATGTAGAGGATTTAAAACATTTTTGCAACGGCTCAACACTTTTGATTCGCTGTGTGTGCTTTATACGTGATAACCGCTACCTGAACGCTTTCTTGGACAAAAAAGACTTTTTTGAGTGTGTTTGGTTGGACTTTTTTTTATTGCCAATGGAGCGAGAATGATTTTTCTTACTTTGGGCTTTTTTGGTCTCATTTCAAGTGTTTTCTGTCTTATTTTCTAAGCGGATAAAAAGGAGAACTATATTGCGAGTACTTCCACTCTACTCTTATTCGTTTTCGTTGCTATTTTTTAAAGTCGCTTTTAGATTTGGGTAAAAGGCCAACCTGGAGAAAATGTGCTCGGTTCAGGTGGAGGTTAAGACATTAAGTGTACTAGTTAATTTTGTGTTATTTTATACGTGTTCCATTGGCAATCTTATGTCCAAGCACCTTTCAAGCCGTTTTCCAAAGATAAGATGGAATTTTTCCAACGAAGTGTTCATTTGCTCGACTTTATTCATTGATTTTAAATGGCAGATCATTTCCTTTCTGGTTTAGACGCGGCTTACACCCAAGTTCGACACATACTCTGCATTGTAAACCATTTAGTCCTGATTTGATCTGAAGGCCAGTATATTTGACGAGGTTTACTTGGCATGAAAGGTTTAGGAACAACTGCCATAGAAGTGATTCTGCGCAGCCGGTGTTATCTATTACGTTGTCCAAAGTCTTTTAAAAATGGATGGCCTCCTGCAGGAAAAAGCGTCGACGCTGCACTTAAGTGAGGTCTCCTATTGTAAATAAACACATCTATCCAACAGTACTTAGTGTCAGCTACAGAGATGGTGCAGAATGGTCCACTGGCTCCAATGGGAGGCCACACGGAGCACATGACATGTACTATTTCTACTCCAAACTTGAAGATATCGCTGACAATGCGTACAGGGAAGAAGATATAATGATTCCTATATGTCTCTCCCTTTGCAACAGAACGGTCCTCTCTTCCCTCTCTTTGCTGACACCACAGAGGCTTCATTTCACTCCCCTGCACAACAGGCCAAATGTTTAACCTCTTTACTCCAGTTCGGCTTTACCCAAATGTAAAAAGCTTCTTGACTGGAGCTGACAGCCTCTAGGCCAGTGTAACGCCTCATTTGAAAGCTAAGACCCTCTTTTTTGTCGTGTGTCCATAGTTGTTGGTTCTTTTGTCGCGTTTGTATAGGTTTTTTTGTGTGTGTTTTTGACGTTTTTTGTTGCTTTTTTGTCCCTTTTTTTTCTTGGTTATTTTATGCTTTTTGTCATGTTTTTGTCACTTTTTTATTTATGTTTATGTTTTTGTCGCTCTTTTGCTGCTTTTTTGTTGTGTTTTTGTCTCTTTTTGTCACTTTTTTTTGTTTTGTTTTTGAAACAGGCAGCAACCTCGCTTTTTTGCCTTTTCTGCATTTGTGGTTTCTGTGTTCCACATTGTTTTACTGGATACTTTTGTACGTCTTTGCCGTGTTTTTGTGAGGTTCGGTGAATTTCTTACTGCAAAGAGTCAATAATGGTCCTGAAGAAAGCAGCTTTTTAAAAGTAAACAAAGGGCTAGCTTATCAGCTAACCTACAGATTTCTTCTTCTGAAACACTGAAGAGGCATCAAGAGCCCCCCACACCTGCAGCACAGTGGAGGCGTCGCATAAAGAGCTACAGGAAACAAGGAAGAGACAAACGAGGAGGTATCCAGGCAAGACCCCCAGGGAAGCCACACACGCCTTCTTTCCCTACTAGTGGTCTGGCAAATGGACGTTCACTGGAGACTAAAACAGATAATCTGCTAAGCTCTTCCCAGAAGATGGTGAAAGATTGTTGTGGAGCGGAGGGAGCTGTGCAGGAGGAAGAGGAAGGAGGAGGTGGAGTTGACCAGTGCAGGACACCACGCTCTGAAACAGGGACAAAGCCAGGAGGCGCTGCACCGTTTCAGAGGATCAGAGGAGCACTGAGGGCAGCCAGCCAGGTTTCCTCCGGGTGCTACTGCTTCCTCTACCTCCAGGTCAGGTCGGCCCACAATGGCGGCGCGGCTCAGGACTAACATCTGAACACTATTTCGTTGTACTCTTGTACAATGACAAATAAAGCACTTACTTATGTTTTTGTCACTTTTTGTTGTGTTCTTGACACTTTTTTTGTCACTTTTTGTGGCTTTTCTATGCTTTATTTTAAGAAGCTTTTTGGCTAAACTGGACAAAATAACCATGGTAAAGGTGGGGGTTAAGAGACTAAACTCAAGCTACTGGAGCACTGGACGAAATGTACATGCCCGCTTCTAGTTTATGACTTCTTCCGTTTTAAAAGCTTTCCTCCCGCTCACTGGCAGAAGAACAGAGAATAGACTATTCTCACAATCCTCATCCATTCCCTGTGACCTCACACACCCTCCCCTCCCCTTCCACTTCAGACTGTGCAGATACAACCAAGGCCTTAGAGACACACAAGTGACTTCAAGAAGTTGTACAAAAAATACATCATGAGACTTTATTCATCAAAGTGTCATGAGAAAATTTCAATAAAAAACAAAAATCATTCAGCATCACAGCTTGGCACTGCGGATATACAATCATCTCAGTCACGCTTACATTCGGGGATATAAAAATAAGAACAAAAGTCACTTGGAAAATTCATATCTTGGCCAAGTGAGCCGAGGCACTTGAGAGAGAGCGAGAGGGAGCACTTGTATTGCTATGTGAGTGCTGCTGGCAAAAAAAATAAAATAAAATAAAATAAAAAGTGTCTCTTACTACAAATCGATGTGCAAAAAGTTTTCATAACACCACCGCATAAGACGACGTCCGTAGAGGGCTTGCACTTGTTCCCCTAAAAAGAGTTACACGCTGCTGGCTTCTTGTATATCCGTGTTGATCTATTCTTAAACACTGTCTTTCGCAAGGCGCGCATGAAAACCAAAAAAAAAATTCAAACAAAAAGTGGAAGTGTCCGTGACAGCCGCGGTATACAACATTTGAGTGAGTGAGGATAGCAAAAAAAAAAAAAACATGCATGGACCAAAAAGTGCGCCGAGTAGCACAGGTAGGAGGCAGCGGCACGAAGCTCAAGTAAAAGAGCTTTGAAAATGGCTTGTTTTGTTGTCGTTTTTTTGTGTGTGTATAATTTCCCTGACAGTCCTCCGTGGGAATGAAAATGAACGGATAAGACGAGAAAAGGCAGAGGCGCTTTTTTTTTTTTTTTTGTGGGTTTGTTTTCTTTTTGGGAGGGGCGGCGGCGCGACGCTCCTCTCTTTGGAGTTCAGTGTGCGGCGCAACATCCAGATTCCTCATGCTTGTGCAGAAGAGACATCCGGGAGAAGGTCTTGGAGCAGTTCTTGCATTGGTATTTTTTCACATCTGAGTGGGTCTGGAGATGGGCCCTGAGGTTGGATCTGTCGGCGAACGCCCGGTTGCAGTGCGGGCACGAGAATGGCTTTTCTCCTGTCAAAAACATAAAGAGAGAGAGAGAAGACTGAGTGAGATGTGTGTCAAAAAAAAGGGCCGCGCGGGAGACAAGACAACTGCTACACTCAAGACGTTTCAGAGGAGTGCCGTTTTGGTGCTGTAGTGCTGAGGCCAGTTTTGTTCCAATATGTCAACGGTTAAAAAGAAATTGCCCAATTATAGCCACAAGAAGAAGAGGAAGTGCAGTTTGAGAGAGAATGTAATTTGGGCTACAGCACACGCTTTGCAAACGGATTGGGAGATGAGCATGTTGTAGTGCAGGAGTAAGACACTGGTTCTTACGTTTTTTCACCTCATGAAACATTTGACCCTCCAACTACAACCAGGCCTACAGCTCGAGATCAAAACAGGACTAACTCTAATCAGGGGAGAGGGTCTAAATTTGACTAAATGATGTCTAAACTGGGCGTGAAACCTGCTTAAACCAATGAAACACCTCACCCAGATGCACTGCTAAAGCTTAAATGTAATAATTAAGTAAGTATAATGAGTCTGAAACCGCAACGACCCTGAGAATATCCAGAAGTACCACTAATGGAACAAAAAACACAGTTTGAGGACCACTTAAGTAGACGTTAAGGGGAAGGTGCCTTGGATGATCATAGAATAGAATAAATAAATGGGATTTAAATGTAGTCTTGGGGCTTTTACGCACAACATACGCAATAATATAGACTTAATAACTGCCTTTCGCATCTTTTAATGGAGCATTGAAAGTGATCATCCTTTTGCGCTACACAATAAAGCGCAGGACAGCTGTTTTTTTTTAAACGTCCATACCCATAAAACGCACAATAACAATCCATTCCCCCCCAAAGGCCCCTGAAGTATCCGCTTTGTGCACCCGCGGCCCCGCGCTCATCCTCACCTGTGTGCGTCCTGATGTGTCCCTGGAGAAGCCACGGTCTGGAGAACGCCTTGCCGCAGATTTTGCAAACGCACGGTAACGTGTGAGTCCTGATGTGCATTTTGAGCGCTCCCAGACTGACGTACACCTTCTCGCAGTATTTGCAGCTGAAGGATTTCCTCGCCTGGGCGTCGCAGTGCAGCTGCTTGTGCTTCAGGAGTCCAGAGTACGTGGAGTAAGACTTGCTACACAGGCCGCATTGGAATTTCTCCGCCTCCCCCGTCAGTTTGCCGGCCAGCTCGTCCTCGTCGCTCCGCGGGCTTTCCGAGCCGCTGTGGTCCTTGGACGAGGAGGTGTCCGACAGCGAGGACGGGTAGCCGGAGATGGGGGACAGGTCGCTGGGGAGGGGGGAGAGCGGTAAGCTGCTGGTAGTCCATACGGTGATGGGGCTGTACGCGGCCGGGCTCAGGATCTCCGGCTGCGGGATGACAGGCAGGGGGAGGCCCTTGTAGAAGTGCGGCGTGATGAAGACTGCAATCAGGGAGAGATGTTCCAAAAGTTAGAGCGGTGCGTAAAAAGTTGGTCAAAAAGTGGCACAAGTAAACACTCCTTCTTAAACTTACCTGTCGGACTTTCCAGTTCACTATAATTAGGCTTTTTGGCGGAGTTGGTGTGCTTCTTAACCAAAAAAGATCGTGGCATCTTGGAAACTTTCACAAACTTTTCCCTCAAAGTAAACTTTTGCGCGCGCGCGTGTGCGTATGTGTGAAATCCTTTATTGCGCAAACGTCCAGGGAAGTGTCATCTCTGCGTCCCTCTCTAGAAAACAGTGCAGCAGCGGGTTATGTGTAAAGCTGTAAATAGTGCCTATCAGGTACATGGGCGGGGCTTCGGGACTTGACACATTTACATAGACAGCGGGCGTCGGACCAATCGCGGCCCGGGGTTTTACTGCGCGCATGGAGCCACGAGGTCTGGACGCTACAGAGGCGACTGGTTCCCCCCCACCCCGACTGGAGTCCAAATAAACAGGTGTTTGATGCCAGACCTGCGGAGCGGAGCGCGCTGGTATGTGCAGTATTAGGAATGGGGGACTATAAAAGCGCTATTATGTTATGAGCTGCGAGTGCCACCACATAAAAAAAAGGCGCTACTGAAGCCTGTAACTTTACGACTTTGGACTGCTCATTTAAATTACGTTATGCCTGTTGCAATTATAGAGTTTAATAGAGTTTAAAATCTCCACAGCAGGCCGTATACGTTGACGTTTGTATAGGACGGGGATCTCAAACCAAGCTTCACATCACTTTCCAAGTTGTTGTATTTGTTCTGAGGGTGTTAAAACACAATCTGACCACTTTAAGACAACGAAAATCCAAACACATTCAAAATAGAATGTTATTGTTGGCCAGTCAAGTGTTATTAATAGTTTGGGAAAGATGCATGCCCATACAAAAACAAACAAACACTGTATTGTCCTACATCATCAGAACTGTGATACTGCAGCCAAAGTGTTTGAGAAGATAGGCAGCCGTATGTGTAAGGTTTTGGACCTCCTCCTCCTCCGCTCCACACGCAGTAAATCAGTACTTTCTAAACAGTGGACACAACTAGTGGTATGCAGGCTCTACCTAGTGGTGTGCTGCTGACGTCTCCAGATCCTTGTTCAGAGCCCATGCATTTGAATAGGAACGACTGCCTACTACAGCACAGTCATGGGTAGATCCAAAAAAACACTTTAATGAAAAGAAATGCAGTATTAACAGTTCTTAAAGACTTAATCATGTAGTTGTATTACAGTGTAAGTTTTGGAAAAGTTGTCAACTGGACTTTAGGGCTTTGTATTTCAACGTAATTCAATAAAAATGATTGCAATGGAAAGTATTTAGTGTATTTATAATAATACAAATGCAAAAAAAAAAGTTAATAAATAATCTCCCTAACAATTTCTAAACTTGCAAACTAGACTTCTACACCAATGTTCTGACGTGTTCCTTCTCTCAAATGTTAACGGTGCACTACGCAACATTTTATGTAAAGAAAAAGTTGACGTTAATACAGTATTTGACCTTTCAGTGGCCCAGCGGATGCTTGGGTGGCCGGTAGGACGCTCCAGGATCATTTTTATTTAGGTTTTCACTGCTGACTGAACTGTATCCATTACAGATGCGCGGGTCGACTTTTTTTCTGACCCGCACCAACCCGACCCGCTGTAAATTAAACCCGAACCACCTGATCCGAAGAAAAGTGTCTCAGTTTGTCGACCCGACCCGAACCCGCACACTTTAAAAAACAGCAGCATGAGTCAGGCTGCAGCTGGTAACGCGTCACGTGACCGTGAGTTTACACTGGAGAATTAGCACTTGATGCTTAGTTTTGCTACTGCGCTGCTGAGGAACCTTTGAAATTGCTTATGGACTTATCAGGAAACGAGGAGCAGAAACTATCGTGAGGCGTTACTTCTACCACAACATGGACAACTCTTTCTGTCCGTTTGGAGCAGCCTTAACCTGACGCTACAAGAAATTGCTCTCCTCAGGTCAGTAAGATGCTGTGTCTTCGTCATTTTAATTTGACCTTGCTTCTTGACGATGCATTATTTTGGTCACGTGCGCATGTGCTTGGGCACTGCTATTGTGCCGTATTTGTAGCAGTGAGTAAAGTCATACAGAAGCGATAGACTAGGCGACATCTAAACAAAACATGCTGATGATACAACCTAAAACTAAACATTCAACAAAACACAGCCGACTGTGTGGCATTTATGGATAAGAATGCATTGCACTCCAATTCTTATAAAGTGCTTCGAGCGGCTCGTCACGGAACACATCAAGTCTGTTCTCCCTCCCACCCTGGACCCATACCAGTTTGCTTACCGGTCCAATCGCTCAACTGAAGATGCCATCTCCACTGCGCTTCATTCAGCCCGCACTCACCTTGAAACACAGGACTCTTACGTTAGAATGCTGTTTTTAGACTTTAGCTCAGCATTCAACACTATAATCCCACAGCAGCTAATACACAAACTGCTCCACCTGGGGATCAACACATCACTGTGCAACTGGCTGCTGGACTTTCTGACGGGGAGACCACAGGACCACTGTACGTGTCGGCGGAAAGTCCTCCAGAACCATCACACTGAACACGGGAGCTCCCCAAGACTGTGTGCTGAGCCCCCTCCTGTTCACTCTGCTGACCCATTACTGCGCTCCAAAGTACGACTCAAACCTCTTCATCAAGTTTGCAGACGACACAACAGTGGTGGGTCTCATCAACAACAGAGACGAGTCAAACTACAGGAGTGAGGTGAGCAGTCTGGCCATGTGGTGCACACAGAACAACCTCTCTCTAAATGTGGAGAAGACAAAAGAGATTGTTGTGGACTTTCGAAGAGTTCAGCATGCTCCTCTAACAATAAACAGTGTTGCAGTGGAGAGGGTGACCAGCACTAAGTTCCTGGGTGTGCACATCACAGAGAACCTTTCCTGGACCATGCACACTACATCTCTGGTCAAGAAAAGTAATCAGCGTCTCTACTTTCTCCGCAAGTTAAGAAGAGCTAGAGTTCCAGCCACTGTTCTCTCCATTAAGGACATGTACTCCACCCGTCTCAGCCGCAAAGCCCTCAGAATCACCATGGCCCCTACTCACCCATCACACAGTCTCTTCAAGGTAATGCCTTCAGGGAGGAGACTGCGGAATCTACGAGCCAGGTCCAGTCGACTTAAAAAACGTTTCATACACAAGGCCATCGGGAAGCTGAACTCCCTCCCATTCCATTCCGAAAACCAGAAATTAAAAAATATATATATAAATTTATTCTGAAGCATCATAGGAGCCACCGGGTCAAAGTCAAATACGCACTGTAAACCTTTTTTGGTTTTTGTTTTGTTTTTCAACATCAAAAGTGGCATTGTGCACCTTTAAAGCTCTTGGATGTGTTTAAAATGGGCCTTGTAAATCTTGAATTTTCTATCGCAAAACCTGTCGCCTACACTGGACATGTTTTTGGCCTCTCATGAGCTTTCTCAATCTCAACCCAGGCGACTACTATTTGAAAACCTTGTGCGACTGAGGGCTGATGCAGACATTGAACTATAATGTAATTTTGTCAACAAATAACCCATAGCCTATTGCGGTTAGTCGATTAGAATAGAGTACACTGTCACCTGTTGTAACGCTACGACTATGAGCTCCATTTAATATCCATATCCTCCATGTGTATAGGCATTTGGCTGGTCAGAGGAGTGAGGGGGAAACCGTTCCGTTTTTCCATAATATTACTCAAGAGGGGGAGCCACTCGTAGCCTTCCCCAGTAATGCAATAAGCCAGTCTCTCTTGAAATGTAAACCTAAGTAGTAGTTTCCTTCCAAGGTCAGACATGAAGCCCTAATCTCATTGGTGGAAGAGCATTGAGTGGGGAGCGGGCTGGAGGAGTGTGTTGGGGGGGGGGTAGAGAGTCAAAGTTAGCAGTCTACGCCCCCTTGTGTCCAAAGTTCTGAGGAGCGTGTGACTTTGGAGATGTGAAGATAGAAAGTAAAGGGAAGAAGCAGGAGAGAGAGAGAGAGACGAGTTTATAGCTATCTGCGTGCAGGCGCTCCTCCTGGCCATGTGCCCCTTTGATGATGCGGGGCGATGGGTTTCACACGAGTTTAATAATAAAAGACTTGGCTCAAGCTGCTGCGGAGCTTCTGCCGGGTGGGTAAGTTGGTCAGCCTGAAGAAGAAAGTGTTTGCGAGGCAGGCCAAAAGACTGCGAGCTGCTGTCATGAAATCGCGCATTCACACTTTGCCTTGTTTCTAAAGAGATATGACTTATCGCAAAAGTTTTTTTTTTTTTTTGCAAAAGTAACAACGACAATTCTTCCACGGGGTTTGAGCACCGCAAGTTTCAGGGAGCGATGATATCACGGTAATGTGTGGGCAGTGCTCGCACGGAACATTTTATTCTATGGCCAGAAGACAAAAATCCGATATTGGGTCAACATCTAAGGGATAAAATGCTACCATTTCGATTTTGTAATAAAAAAAAACACCATATTGAGCAATTTCTTTCTAATGCACAACATGTCCAAATGAACCCGGATTGAAATCACAAAGCTACTAACTGCTCATCTGTCCTGTCTTTCTCACTTTTTTTGCTGTCACAGAGAGGCAACAGAAATGATTACAATCATGGGGTACTGCACAAAACATAGCAATATCCCACAGATGCATTTTGCAACTTTTATGTAAAATAAAAAAGTCGATATTTGCCTGTATTTGACCTTGTAGTGACCCAGCGGCTTTGTGAGTGGTCAGCATGGCGCCTTTACCTTTGATCATGGTGGTCTCTACAATGCTCCAGGATCAATTGTCGTGTAGGTTTTCAGTAGTGACAACCTTCCAAACAATATTAGACAGGCACGAGCCAGACTGATCCTCCATGTTAAGAGATACATGGGGATACAGTCTGCAATTGTGCGATTTGAATTTCTGCTCTGCTGCTCTGAGGGCTTTCACCGGAACATTTACTCGACTGAATGGTAAAAAATGGTAAATGGACTCAACTTATATAGCACTTTTCTACCTTTATCAGGCCCAAAGCGCTTTACGGTAAGGAACCGGTCACCCATTCACTCTCTCCTTCGTACACCAATGTACGCGGACACTGGAGGCAAGTAGGGTTAAGCGTCTTGCCCAAGGACACAGCGACAGTGTGCATTTTTGTGGGAGCTGGGATTCGGACCCACCACCTTTCCGATCATGAGACGACCCGCTCTGCCAACTGCGCCATTGTCGCCCCATGATCGTTTGTGGACTACAAAGGACGTAAATGCACATCATTGGCCGCTTTGTGTTTGATTGGTTCTCTCTCGTTCAGGCCCCTCCTCGAGTCTCGGTTTGGGAATCGCGTCCTATTATCACAATCCGGACTGTCTTTATATGCATTTATTAATAAATAAAGTCAGTCCGGCTTCATGCCAGGCTAAAACAATTGATCCTGGAGCGTCCCAGAGACCACTGTGATCGAAAGTAAAGGCGCCATGCTGACCACTCATACAGTCACTGCCTCACTACAAGGTAACATACACACGAATATCAACCTTAAAAAAGCATGAAAATAGCTGTATTACGAAACATCCTGCCTCAAATGCTAACGAACGATTAGCAACTGTGACTAGCTTACAGGTCTAACATAATGCAATATAAAAGGTCTTCCAGCGTCTGAAAGATGCCGTGCAAATGTTTGAAACTCGGAAGTGCTGCTGGCCATGAAAGGCAATTAGGCTGGTGAAGTCATTTCAAACTTTTAGGGGTAGATATTGATCAGTTTCTGCCGACTTTAAGGCCACTTAACGCTGTTTGATATCCCCCAGTATGGCACTGGCGGCTCTGCGTTCCCATGGAAATCAGCTGGGATATGGTGGGTGAGTGGTTATCACGTTCACCTCACAGAAAGAAGGTCCAAGGTTTGATTCCCGGTGGGGGCTTTCTGTGTGGAGTTGGCATGCTCTTCAAGTAGGCTGGTTTATACCATTAAAGACTTGTACACTAGACAGAAAAGCCTACCTTGAAAAAATGAATTCTGAATCACAGTAGAAGTGTCCTGGCTAAATGTAGGTCAAATATCAAGAATAAAATCACAGAAAGTTGTGCAAGTGATAACGTATTCATTTGTATCCTGGCAAAACCGACTCATTTCCAGTTTTACTCGGATCAGAACTGATATCAAACATAACTCATAAAGTATACATATGTTATTCCGAAAAGTTACACGTCTTTAGAAATATTGATAGAGATGGTTCTACTCACTACAGCGCCCTGGGTAGTTTGCGTTTCGGACTGTATGTTAGTGATCGTTTCAGATACTGTTCGATCCACTTGTTCAATCCAAGTCAAATTGACTGTAACCCAATTGTGTGGATAGGTTTGACCTGCAAAGGTTGAATCATTTGAGCAGCAGAAAGCCATTGATTACCTATAGATCAGAATAGCTGTCTAGAGGCTTGACAAGATGAAAGGAGACATGCCGGATAAGAGAGTATAGCAACAGTTGAAAGAAATCATATCTTTACATATTTACAAAAAAGAAAAGAAAAGCTCATTCTTGCAGTTGTGCTTTAGAAGGGCAACTAGTTTTTATTTTATTTTATATATCACATTGTTCAGTGTTTCTTTCACAGTAAAGAGATATTTTTACTTTTAAGGTTGACCGAGTTTGGGATGAAATGTTATATTGAGGCTAACCATAGAAAATCCTCCCCGTTAGCTTTGCAAGTGGTTGAATGTACTGCAGAATCTGTGCTAATACAACTGCTATTTCAAGAAATACATTGAGTCCTATGACCAAAGACAATAATCACTCACTACATTGTCTTTTTGTTGTTAAAATAATCAATCATCAAAGCCAGGATTTGAACCAACAACCTTCTGAAGAAGAACAAGAACCTTGAGTTCAGTTTCAATTCAAGTCTGTGGAATGTTTTAGATCCCAACCAGCAATGAATACTAAATTGAAAGAATTTCTGTCTGACGTGAATGCTCCTTCGCTCCTTCGGTGATCAAGGTCATCATCAAAGTCTGATGTTTTGTTTTTTTTAAACACAAGGTGGATTTGAACCCTGGACCTCGGGTTCTTGGTCAAGGTTCAGGCCTTCCAGACCATTGAGCACATGAGGGCCGTATCTCAATCTGTGTACTCGTGCAGACTTGTGTGCTTATGGACTGTCATCACGTGCGGCCCAAGTCCTGTTCCAATTCAAAGTCCGCTTCTCAGCAAGAACTAGCTCCACCCATTTTACCGAGCATGCATCAGAGGAGACTTGGGCCCGTTCCAAAACCACTTCCTCCTTCCTTTTGCTACCCACTTCTACTTATTCCTCAGTGAAGGCACTTACAGAAGGTCCTTCAGTAGAGCACTTGGAGCTGTGGCTTTCAGACGGATTTTCCCTCTTCTCACGGAACAAACAAGCCCTTTTACCGTGACAGCACTGCCCACTAGTTTGGCTGATGATACTTCTAACTGAAAATCAATTTCTCTTAGAGTTAATGAAATAATCAGTTTCAGATTTGTCTTGTTTACCTCAATAAATCCTTTTCGTAGTCCCTCTGGGGGTTATACAAGTGTTAATGGGATGATGGATGAGTTAGGCTATACTTTGTTCTGCTTTGAATAAAATCATATTATGTGTCATTCCCGCTTTATTAACACATATCAAAATGACTGGAAAAAATTTCAAATTCAAACTTTGACTCTTCTGAATAAACATGGAACTGAAGTCACATCGCTGCATTTATTTCCATGTGGAGTGCGGTAGAGCCGCTCGCAGTGATCCACAGGCTCACAGCGAAACGGATTGTGGGAAATATAGCTGGTGGAGTACGCAAAAGTCTCCGCTGATGCATGCTCAGTAAAACGGGCGGAGCAAGTTCTCATCTGGGGATTTACAGCGGACTTGGAATTGGAACAGGACTTGGGCCGTGCGTGGTGACGTTTCACGAGTCCACGAGCACACATGTCCGCTCAAGTGCACAGATTGACGGCCTTTGACCCCAAATCCAAGTATGGATTCATCAGTTCCACCTGGTGCTGGTGCTGCTACGGTGGTCTCTGCCTCCCTATAGTGGACACACACCTCATAACTGCACGTGAAAAGGGAGCAGGTTATCGAAACACTATCAAAGTACTACCAATTTAGTTGAAGCTCCATTCTCCTGAAGGTTCCTCGGGTCGTCGTGCTCGTGTGTTGTATGTTCATCAATGTCAGGAATGTCAGGGTAGGGACTTGGATACAGGAGGTTGTTGGTTCAAATCCAGACAGTGACATCTTCACTGCATAATTTCTAATCCTGCCTTCGAAACATGGTCCCCTTTCAACTCCTCAACCCTTCCACTGAATGTAACTAAATTAACACACATATCACATATTCAGGCTGTGACAGTTGACTTGAGCATACGGTTGGCAGCTGCCCAAACTTGTTATACTTCCGGGCTATACTTAGATATCCGAATGTCAATGTAATGTACGTCCTCAGATTGGCACTTCTTTTCCTTCTTACTTTTTAGACCCTTATCTCAGTCCCAAAATTCTGTGTGAAACCATGACTGCAGCGATAATGCCAGAGCACAGCTCCTGGTGGCGTCTGATTGGCTGGGTCAGCAGATATGAAAATCTCCTTACGTCTGGGTCAGGCCTTAAGTTAATTGTGCTACTTATCTTATCTGCCAGGACATAATTGCGGATCATGAATAGTCCTCCTTTGTGTCCCGCGCGGATGAAAACTAGAAAAGGGAAGGTTATCTTTGCCAAATTACTGGCGGCAAGCTGTCACACATATTGGGCTCCTCAATATGGCGCTAATGGAGGGCGTGAGTTTTTGTGTGACGTTAGCATCAAAGATAATAGAAGAAGCCGGCGCGTAGAGTGTTTATCAAGAAGAAGTGGAGCGTGCAGGTGAGCAACAGCCCTCACTGGTTCAGTGTTGTTCCGCTTTTGGAGACATGTTGATGCACTTACTGACAGCAATGAAAATGTAAGGAGGTGCGGCGGGTGGTGGGGACACTGGGCTAACTGAAATCATATCGCTAATTTTCAAAAGGCGCCTGCAGATGAAGGAGAAATTAATTAACAGAGAGAGAGAGAGAGAGGGAGAGAGAGAGAGAGAGAGGGAGAGAGAGAGGTGTAATGTGTTTGTCAGAATGTTACAGCTGGTGTGCACAGTTTCATATGGTATTGTTTTTAGATGTACTACACACCACAGAGTGTAAAGCGTGTAAATAATAAGCATGTAACATATGGATGCTGCTCATGCATCATATGTTTGTTGTGAAAAGGTCAGGTTCAGACTGAGCAGTGCACATGACGACAATCATGTTGACGTTACAGAGCACTGACAAGGTTACGTCACTCGCTGCACCGCTATTTTGTTAGTTCAATTAACATTAACATTAACCAAAACTAATCGTGGATGAAGTAGTCGAGGATTTTGCCTCCGCGTTCTCCAGTTGCTCCGTGACCAGACTAACTTCCCCGCGTGGAATGGACAGGGAATAGTATGGCAGAGTCAGGCAAGTTCAGTGGAGTTGCTAAGGAGCTTCAGCATTTGTCCTCCAAAGAATGAAAGTAATGAATGGGGTGAGTGATCCCTGTCCTCTTTTGCTTCTTGATGTGGTACATTTTCCCCAGAAAATAGACAATTGACTTGAAAGAGAGAAAAAATTAAACAATAATCAAACTTGCAATTACAGATCATAGAAAAGACCATGTGGCTAAAATACACATGAACACAATGAATAATATTATTCCTCAATCAAAATCCTCCATGAACCCCTTATGACGAGATTGTCAGCACCTAGAGCATGTAAGTGTCACCCAGGCAGCTTGGACTGCTGACCCTGCAACCCAGCAATGGATGAGCTGAAGATGAGGGTTGGAAAGTCAAAGAAAATATGGTTTATACATTTCAAGCAGAGAGTGCAGAGGCATAGTTAAGATGTGCAGTAGTGTTCTGTAGGAGTAATGAGTTTCAACAATTCCATGTTTTATTTATAGATATTTCCCATACAATAGGATATAAATAATGAGCATGCAAATATGAGCATATGGGATGCTGCTCATGCATCGTGCTATAAAAAGGTCAAGCCCACACTCCGATGTGTTCAGGTGTTAACTGGAAGACAACATTGCAATAATATAGTGTATTTCTGCTATGCTGCTGTTAGTCTTTCATTTCTTATTCTTGTTATTAAAGACTGTTAAAATATCATCCTTTCTTTTATACAAAAAATGAAAATCATATACAAAATTCCACGGTTGCCATAGCGCTGCACCATTTGCAGTGTACTGAATGTATGTAATGAGCGGGCTGAGTGACACAGGGCAGTCTTGCTGAAAGGATCGACTGTAAAGGACCTTTACAGTCAGTTTGACCCAGAAAAGTCGGCATTGGAGATACAGGTTCATGTTTATGGAAATGCAGTCCTATACAAGGCTTTACACTTAAATCAATCGTTTATTTCTTTTTTTTGTTAGTGTAAGGATATTCATAATATTGTGAAATCTCTGGTGATAGAAGATAAATTGAACTAGAGGCTTTGGGGGCATTGTTAAATTAACGTGTCTACATTTTCTCCTGTTAAATGTTTGTATGGAGTATCGCTATATGCTTAAAATTCTCATGAATGCTCCAGTCAAAATGCCTCGTTCTAATTTGGGAATTGTCCATTGCATTTGATCCACCCGAAGTGCAGACTGTCGTGTCCTTGGGCAAGACACTTCACCCAATGCCTATGTGTGAGTGGTTGGTGGTGGTCGGAGGGTCCGTTGGCGCAGATGTGTGCAGCCTCGCTTCTGTCAGTCTACCCCAGGGGAAACTGTGGCTACAAATGTGGCTTACCACCATCAGCATGGAGTGAATGAACCCCCTCCCTTTCATGTGTGAAGCGCTTTGGGTGTGACTTGTGTCATATGAAAAGCGCTTTACAAAATAAGATTCCTTTCCTTCCTTTCCTAAGTAATGCCCTATTCCCTCAAGATTATAGACCCAGAATCTTCCCAACTAACTGGAGGGTTGTTATGATACATGCTTCAGGCTGATGGGAGATGGTCAAGGAATAAAACCCACAACTTCTATCCAGAAGGCATGTGTTATTTGTTTCCATCTATACTGGCACTACTTGTTCACTATGGGGTATGATTCTCGATCACAAATTAGCCCACACGCTGCGGTGGGATGTTCTACCAGGTCCCATTTATCATCGGCTGATCAGCGCAGCCCCAAAGCCCACTAACAGCTGTGGCCTAATCCGTCAGCGATGTGGACGGCGTGTTAACCAGTCCACGGTCCACTGCGCTTTGACCCCTAATTAAAAGAGCCCCTTCAAAATAAAAGCCTCTCCGGTAGACTCGCTGAGCCGTAACGCGGGCTCGGGTGGAGAGGAGGAGGATGAGGAGGGGGGCGGCGGTGACAGGATGAAGAGTAAACGCACCTGCGACACGTGGCACAGCTGCGCGGCACAGGGCGGTGAGCATTGTTAGGAGATTTGAACAACATGACGCGCAAAGTGTTCAACTAGGACTTAGATTTAGCTGAAACGTTTTATTTGTCATTGTTTGATTTGACAAGCAGCCCCTGCTGTCAAGTACATGGCAGAATGTGGAATAAAACAGCTTTACTTTCTCGAAGCCCATTATCAAGTGGGCCTACAGATTTTGCATGGGCACCATTACAATCAGAATCCACAGACCATCATCATTTGCCATTAATATCCACAAAGACAAACTCTCTGTGAGTTTAGGGATTATCTGTATGAATAACAGTTTTGCACCAGTGAAAGTTGGCAATTTTATGTGAGTTCTTGTGTTCGAAAATTAAAACTGCAGCCACAGAAAGTTTACTTCTTCTTATGTCACATCCCATGCATGTCTGATACGGAAGTCAAATAAACGTCGCAGAGATGTCGAACCATGGCACATTTGTTGAGAGGCAGAACATAAATAAATGGTAGATGGTCACATTTATATAGCACCTTTCTATCTGCTTATGGCACTCACAGCGCCTTACATCACGGAACCGGTCACCCAATCACACTCTCCTCCATACACTAGTGTACGCAGGCGGGTGAAGTGTCTTGCCCAAGGACACAATGACAGCGGGCACCTGCGGGATTCGAACCCTCCGATCACGAGACACTGTCTGCGCCACTGTTGCCCAGTGTCGTAAACAATCAAGTCCCGCCCCCCTCCCCTTCTTGATTGGACCTGACAGGCCGTTTCAGAGGAAAGCTCGCCTCATTGGTCAAAGTGATGGCACCAAGGATTCTGACTCGTTGCTGAAATCAGCAAAGGGAGGAATTTTAGGGGGGGGGGGAATAATTATTTAATATTACTTATGTTACGTGAAATTGCAGGTCCAGGTTAGTTATACGTAATCCATTAAATCGGCGAGACATTTAAACTTAGAGACTATCTCTTTAAATGTTTCTATGTTCTGGTGAGAGGCCGAATCCAACCTATATGCACTTTAAAGTCAAGCATAGCCTCACATACTAGATCTTAAAACGCTAGCAACAGCTTTGCGCGCTGTCTCCAAAAGTGCACAATCCCCTGCACAGTCTGCCTGTCATCCCTGACTGCGCTGCAGAAAGAAACTGTTCGTGGGATGCTCTATTTTAAGGAGTCAAACGAGAGGCATCGTTTTTTTTTTGTCGTTTTTTTTTTCCTTCTCTTTAGCTCCGCGATCTCACTGTATTCTACGAGACAACGAGAATTCCTTGAAACCTCCGAGTAAGTGCCATGCAATATTTATAGAGGCAGAGTTGCGCGGGAGCCCTGGGTAAACGGAGCCGATTGACGCGCGCGTTAAGGCAGCCGCACCAGCATGTGATTTCCAGCCTCAGTCATTATTGGCAGCGCGATGCGAGGAGAGAGAAAGGGAGAGAGAGAAGAAGGAGAAGGAGAGAGAGTAAAAGAAAAAGAGAGTGTGTGCCAACGCGAGGCGCGAGGAGGAGAGACGTTGCGAGTCCGCCAGAGAGGGACTACAAGCCGGACCTAAAGCCAGCAATGTCGGCAGCTAAGCGACCAGCGTTTTCGTAAGGATTATGGACACCACTTCTCCCCAGTCGCAACTCCGCGGGTTTCACTCTAGTGCTGTCTATGTTGAGCTTTATTTTTTGTGTTGTGCTGTTTTTAAGCCGCGCATCGCTACGGCTGTGGACCAGCAGGAGGATGCAGTGAGGGCGATGCATCTGCCACAAGGGATACATTGTGGATTCGCCGAGATGTTTTAGCCTGCCCTGACTTCGCCACGAGAGAGAATACACACTGATGGCGGGAATCTATCCATCCACCTGTTAGTAGGAAGAAAAGCCAGGTAAGGGACGTTCTCATCCACTTTGCACCGTGCGTGACTTGGGAGAACGCTGGTAGTTCGTCAGAAACAAAATGAGTAATCGCACATCTCGTGAATCTCACTTTTGTTTCTGGGTTATGGGGCTAAATCCGTGCGCACCTTGTGGCTTCATGACGCAACGCAATAAAGCGTGTCACCATTTTCAACTCTGGAACATGTTTAAATGCAGCTCCTATGTTGCACAGGAGGAGGAGGAGGGGGGGGGGGGGGGGGTTGCACAAGGGAACTGCAAAGTCCCCAACAATTGCACAAAGCGACTTCAGATCTCTCCCTTGAAGATTATTATTCTTTTTTTTAAATATCTCACGTCTTCCATCTGCTTTTCCATCAAGTAAGATGCATACGAATCGAGCTTCCTCTCCGATGGTTTATTAGGCACCCGGACAGCCACAGGATCCTCCAGTGCAGGGGAGTTTGGAGGGGGGATTTATGTACCGCTTGAAGTGAAAGGGGAGAATGGTTGTTTTTCCTCATTACAGGGAGCAAGGTGACAGCTAGAGTGCGCCTAAGCAACCTACAGAGATGCTGCAAATGATTTGGGCTCCGCTACAGCGGGGGGAGAGGACTGTGAGGCGTGCTGCGTGGAGACTTTGCCGGTCATAGGTCAAGAAGAATCTGCGTGATGCACTTGGGGTCTCGCTTTCCTACTAGCACAGAGACATTGATGTTTTTCTCCCCCCGCCCTTTGTGGATTTATGTCTTATGTCCTAATTGAAAGTTTTGTTCTTGTGCCGTACGGTGATACGGCTGTAACAGGCAGGAAACCAGGCCAAGGACTGAAATAGTGTCTGTCATGTGTGGCCATATACTGTATCTGCAGAAGAGGAAGATTTTTGAGAGTAGATAACTGCATCCATGTCCAAGAATGCACAGAAAGAAAAGACACGACTGGAAAATAGTGGGGTGTAGGCCTACGCCAAGGCACTGGTCAAATTTTGGAATGGTAAAGATTGGCAGCTTCTTGATTTGATTGTCGCCATTTCATGGTCCTGATGTAGCATTTGTTAAGTCTTGTTGTGACACAAAACATACTGTATCACGTACAGTTTTTGTTAGAATTTAGTGGAATGTAACTGTGTTGAAATGGTCCTGTCAAAAATACCGGACAGTTGCCGAATATTATACGTTTTTACTCTCACACCGTGCGATAGTCTCTTAATGGAAACCGAAGTGGAAGTGGCATAGCATCTCTTAAAACCTGCAACGGTTTAAGTTAGGAGCCCAAATAGGACACAAATGTCTTCAGCAATGCACAGACACAGGAAAGAAAATAGAAGAACCTCGATTCTTTTTTTAACACACATGTGATTTGGGCAGCTCCACCAGCTGCCCCCGCGACCCGGCAACGGACAAGTGGAAGAAAATGGATGGACTTTGATACAAAGTAATGCTATATGTGTTGTGATGATGAATAACAATAGCACTAACATGGTAATAAATAAGGTATAAGAAATAAAAATGATACACTTGTTATAAAGTGTAACATACTGTAAATGTTGACTTAATGTAATGCATTGTTGCATTTGTTGTAAATATGTAACCAACTTAATTGTTGAGTAAGACAATAAGGACTAAACATTGTTATTGTTGCATCCACATTATTATTATTTAAGTATATGAATAGGGGGTGGGAGTCAATACGCTTGTCTTCTTCCCACTCCTTTTCGAGCTAGAATGTTATTTTTTATTTATTTTTTTCTCTCACTTTTGTGCCAGTGTTGTGTAGCTCGAAATAAAATATTCAAATAAAAAAATGCAGCAAAGTCACAAATCTACTCACACTCACGCCTTTGAGAAGCTTTTGACTGAACTTGCCATTGCTTTCAAGGCGTAAGTACCTCCGTATCAAAACAAATCGCACTTCAAAATGCTACTTTCTGATCTGGTGTCAGATATGATGTCTCCCATCAGCAGCACTCACACATATCCTGTCTTACAATAAATCAAATGCTCAACATTTGACATTGGGACAGAGCACGAGGCACTAACTTGCAGCACAGGCCAGTCCTGCATATGTGCTACATCTCCAACCAAGTGAGAGACTGTGCTCATACGTAACCCTCTGTTTCTGAGAATTCAATCTTTTCTTTCTGACGTGGCGAGACCCTTATCAAACAGCGGCCGGGTCTGAACGAACCACTGCGTCCACGACACACAGCTGACCTCTTGTCAAATATCTGCCACAAAGCTGGTAAAAAACAACACTTTCTTTTCATCACGAAGGCGCAATGAAGTTTTCAGGCCTTTCCACGCACCCCACTCCAACTTGTGAGCAGTGGTGTACGTCAGCCGCCCTGAGAATGGCTTTGTGTGGGGAGGGCATCCATCACAGCGGGGAAACAGTGTTGAGTCTGCACAACAAAGCCAGATTCCGACGCTTAATCTCTTGGACTCAGGGTGATCAATAACCTTCCCGGGTGCTTGCAAATGAATCCCCTTGGATCATTTAAATATGGGGAATAGTTAAACGTCTTAATGCCTCTCGCGAGCGCGGGCATCCGTTGGCGTTCCTCGAAGCTTTCTCGATGTACACATTATCATCAATTATGTATGCCTTCAGAGTGTGGCCTCTCCCTGGGAGACAACGTTAGCGCTAAATGAAACCACGTCTCTGCGATCTGAGGAATTCATTTGTACCTTCAGTCCATGAGCATGATGCTACAAAAAAGGAATGCATATTGGATTATTGCGAGTCTAATGTCAGTAATGGATGAGTGAATTAGAGCATTTACTCCTGATTTAGTCGCTCTTCAAATCCTGAAAAAGGGCGGACAAATAGGGTTCAGATTTGAAAGGGAAACTAGATTTGTTCTTTCCGGTGCAGGTGAATATAAGCAATTGTGAAAAGTTTGCGTTAGTTATATTGAGATTGTTGTTGTGAGATTCCAACAATTCTAACTCCAGCCACAAGGGGCCAGTAATGATAATGAGGCCAGCATTTTTATTTTTTATTTTTTGTGAATTTGTAGCAGTTATTTCCATTGTGAGTTCTTGGTGGAAGCAGCATTTACTCCTTACCCAGAAGATCCCTAATTGGCTCGACGGTTAAGTTGGTTGATAGATGGCATTCTCAGTGATGTAAAATGCCAATACAATTTCCATTAAGAGCTCAAAACATAAGTAATTCTGTCTCTTAAATGGTGAAATTCCTCAAAATGGTGGCCGTAACAAGACATATTACTGAAACCCTTATTATAGTCTGGACAGCCAAGACTTACTTTTTCTCCTTCTTTAAACAAAGTCGAATGGATTCCTTTCTTATCCTCTCAAATTTGGAGGAGATCAACAGGCTGAGTAAAAGGGATTTGTACTCACGAGCAGAAACGGCTGCAGTGGCCCAGAAATACATGAAGACTCATTTTCAAACAGTCTTGTTCACTGATGAGTGCCGTGTAACCCTGGATGGTCAAATGAATGGAGTAGTGGATGGTTGGTGAATGGCCACCATGTTTTGGCCTGGAATCATGGGAACAGGGCTGCTCGGCCCCTTTAGGTATGAAAATGACCTCTGAAAAATATGTGGAGTTTCTGACACTTTCTCTCATGGTACAAAAAGAAGAGCCGTGCTTTCCCTAACAAAATCATCTTCATGCATGACAACGCACCATGTCCTGCTGTAAAGAATACCTCTGCATCATTGGCTGCTATGGGCATAAAAGGAGAGAAACTCATGATGTGGACCCCATCCCACCCTGACCTCAACCCTATTGAGAACCTTTGGAGCCTCAAGCTAAACATCTATGAGGGTGGGAGGCAGTTTTCATCCAAACAGCAGCTCTCGGAGGCTATTCTGACATCCTGGAAAGAAATCCAAGCAGAAACTCACCAAAAACTCACACGTTTAATGGATTTAAGAATTTTTAAGCTGCTAGAGCTTCCATGTTAAAATATAACTTGACCTGTTATGTTTTTGATTTAAATTGCTTTTGATTTCAGTATGACTTCCTAATGCTACAAATTCAACAAATGACAATTTTCAGTTAACTACAACCTTTAAAATGTATTGAAACTACGAGTTGCATAATAATTTAAAACAGTAGATTTTGAGTTGTTTACTGTATTTTTTTTTGAAAAAAATACTTGTTTTTTCAATCACATTCATATTATCCTCTAACAGTATAAGGCTCTAAAATTACGCTGACTGTCATTTGAGTTGATAATTTAGAAAATCTTAGACAAATGTCATTTGCATAATCATTTGGAACGCAGTGTATTGCACAGGTCAAGATCGGACCAACAAACTTAATCAGATCGTAACACATCCTGAACTAGCAAACATTCAATCTGTGACCGTTTGTAGCATTCTAATGCAGTCTTTTTCGATGATACAAAGCATTGGAGCACCTATGAGGCTGTATGACAATGAAGAGAGGAAATAGAGAAGCGAGTGAAGCTGGATTTCTGCGCGTTAGATTCACTGTGGGGCAAATTGGAATTCATTAAAAGCCCATAATAATAATGTGCTATAGATTTGAGTGTTATAAAGCCTCATGGCAATGAGGATAAATGAACTGGAGAGCTTCATTTCATATTGGATCAATTTTAAATGTGCACTGGTAGAGTTTATATCGTTTTACTACAGCTTTCTGTGACAATGTCAAGTTTGCTGCTTTGTGGGCCTGTTGGGCAGATAAATGAAAGTTATAAAACATCAAATATCACTGCGGCGGTGCCCAAAAGCAAGGTTATAAGCCACAGTTAGGCTTGATATTTCCTCAATAAAATGTGTCCAAAGATGCAAATATTCAACTTTGCGATAGTCTTTTACCACATGAACAGAATCGCTGAATGGAACATTTTAGCACAAAAAGAGAGCATTTCCATATATATATATATATATATATATATATATATATATATATATATATATATATATATATATTTTTTTTTTTTTTTTTTTTTTTACATAAGGTAACATCATCTCTCCTACCTATCAAGTTCTGCACCACAGTAGCTCACAGACGTTTAAATATTTAATCAGCCACACCAACAGGCTTTCTGTGTTGCCTTTTGACAGATTTAATAAGGCGGCTAATCTCTCCTTCAATACAGTTGCATAACAGCGGCTAAAGTCAGTAACAAACAAACAAAATGATGAACGGTATGGCTTTTGGACCATGGGGAAAAGATCAGATGTTGAAAAATCATTCTATTCGGAAACATGGTTTGTGTAGATTTAATACAGGGAGCTACAGAGCTGCTTTTGTGTGCTAACTCAGGGCCAGCGAACATTGGTTTGGGTTGAATTTATTTTTAAAAATAAATCCGGCACCTTGAGAGAAAATGTTTTTCTTTCCACAGTGTTCATTATGGTCTTTCAGGGCAGTTGAGCAAAACATTAATTCTAAAACTTTGCACGATTGTGGAAGACAAAAACTACAACGCTTGCACAGAGCATTTGATTATGATTTCAATTTTGTGCAACCCGTTTTACCTTTCTACTTCAATTACGCCAAGATGAAAATTCCCCTAATGATAAGAATCCGGCTGCTGCGACTCTTAAAGGCTCGAGCTTAGGCGTGTAAGGGATGTGACAGCCACAGAACTGCGGCACACTCACATGGGAATAGGTACAGTACATCAAGATGCGGAGTCAGTCATGGCTATCTGCCTCAGTATGTGTTGTCATAACATATGGGGCTGTGTGCTGGCTGGAACTGATGTGTGTAGGGGGAAAGGAATATAGTTACGAGTTTATGTGAGCAAAGATAAATAACATCTGTCATACCACAACTACGCAGATGACACTCAGATCTACGTGTCACTGACGGCAGGTGAACGTGGGCCTGTAGATACTCTGTCACTGCATCACAACTTTCTCCAACTAAACTCAGACAAAACTGAGATCATTGTTTTTGGCCCACAGACACAAAGACAAAGTGTTATCAGTCACCTTGAGTCTCTCTCTCTAAAACCAAAAAATCAGGTTAGAAATCTAGGAGTAATCATGGACTCAGACCTGAACTTAAACCGCCACATTAAAGCAATAACATCATCAACTTTTAACCATCTGAAGAACATTGCTAAGATCAGAGGAATAGTGTCAAAACCAGACTTAGAGAGACTCATCCATGCATTTGTCTCCAGCAGGTTAGACTACTGTAACGGCTGCTCACTGGCCTTTCTAAACGAGCTGTTAGAGCTGCAGAACATCCAGAACGCTGCTGCTCGAGTCCTGACAAGAACCAGGAAATATGACCATATTAGTCCAGTGCTCCGGTCTCTGCACTGGCTTCCTGTCACTCAGAGAATAGAATTTAAAACAGCTTTGCTTGTGTACAAGTATTTTCATGGTTTAGCACCAAAGTACATCTCTGACATGTTAGAGCCGTATGAACCATCTCGGGCCCTGAGAACTTCAGGGAGGGGTCTCCTGGTGGTTCCCAGAGTCAATAATAAACACGGCGAGGCTGCGTTTCAGTTTCATGCAGCTAAAGTCTCGAACAGTCTTCATGAGGATGTGAGACAGGCCACAACTCTGACAATGTTCAAATCCAGGCTAAAAAACAGCTCTTTTTACCCGAGCATATGAAAACTGAAAGTATTTTATCTGCACTCTTGCCTTTTACTGTAATTGATTAACTTTATGGTGATGTTTTATTGATTGATTTAATCTTTTTTGTTGTTGTAATTTTATGCAACTGTGAAGCACTTTGAATTGCCTTGTGTATGAATTGTGCTCTACAAATAAATTTGCCTTGCCTTGCCTAATAAATAGAGCAGATTTAAATGGGAGGGTTTGGAGACTTGGACCCGGTCTGATGCTCTTCACTTCTCTTGGTTGGTTTCTCGATTGTGGCACGGAACTTGACTTGATTTAGATTTGAGTGTATTACCTAAGGTCCAATTAAAAAGTTAAAAAGGTGTGTATGGATTTGCAACGCTTGTACACTGTGAAGGCACAGTGCAAGTCTTATAAGGTGCTTCTCTAAGTCCAAAGTCACATTGCCTTATGCTATTACCCTGGTGGTAATCCTCTCTGGCACTCACTTGCGCTACATTCACACACAGGCAAGGTGCGTGAAGTGTCTTGCCCAAGGACCCAAGTACGGCAGCATGTACTTTTTGAACTGCCAATCTATGAGACTCTTCTACCTGAGCTACTATGGCCTGACATACGGGAGCTTGACCGTTCCATTTGCATGAAAACCTTAGAACGTCAGCAGCAAACAACATTTTTCCACGGCTTGTTTCTCGCTTATGTTAGACTACTTACAAACTTAAGTGTTTGCTAGTACCTACCATAGAAATAGAAAGGGTTCGATCTTACAGACAGTTAGCAAATCGGCTAATCCGGGAAAGTTTACAGCGCTCGCTTTTTGTGGATTGGACACACCTTCAATGGCCACTAAACATCATCTTAAAAATGTCAATGATGGAGAAATAATAAATTATATAAATGCCATGAAATAACCATAGTCATTCTTCGCCATACTTGTTAATAAATAGCTTAAGGCATTTTTATTTTTCTTCCCGGTGGCAACACTTAAAACAACATTTGACATTCGTTCGGCTTGTAACAAAAATCCTGTGTTTTTCTCTTAACATTCAATGACGTATGTTCTCGATGTCCGTCGTTGCATCTCTATAGCAACTGTTCTGGTCGACCATCCGTAGAAGCTGCAGCAGATGTCCTAGCGGCGGAGGAGGTGCCTTTTTGATCGCCGCTGTTGATGTACAAGCAATAGGAGAACAAAGCTGAACACAACAACAAAAAGTGTGAAGCGAAGGACGGTGTCGTGCGAGAAAATCATTGGGCTTGTTTAGTGCAGATGATGGCTAATGAAGTGCATGCACGGGGAAGTCGAAGGGCAGGCCACCAGGCACCAGACACAACTCATTTATATGCTCCTCATATAGCCACCCGGCTGATTTAGAGGTGGAGGCAGGCGCTGGGGGGTAGGAGTGTCCAGAGAGCTGTAAGACCCCACAGACCAGGGCCCAACTGCGAGACGTGCACAGATATGGATGATGACGGGAATGCGGTTCTATAGTAATGATGGTTGTTGAAGTGGAGACATCATGCATTATTGAGGATTAAAAACAGTCTTTTGGGGACCTCCCCTCAGTGGTATTTGGTGTTTTATGCTTTGAAATGTATAATCATTTGTGTAAAGAAAAGTCCGCTTGTCAGGATTTCAAATTGGCCTGGAGCGCCCTCTGGAGTGGGAATGATACGTTATAAAGCTGTGAAAACAAGCATTTGTTATTATCCAACGGCATGAAGCAAATCCATGGCACTGTGAAGACCACACAGGGGTCCAATGATGGAATATAAGCTTGAACAAAGATTAGTTACTTGTGTGAAGGTTCGTTACTTGTTAGCTTGGAATTTTCTTGTAATATACAGTACTTGTTTGTCAATATTTCATAAACATGACATTGCTGTGCCTCCAGATACTGTATGAGGTCAACATGTTCAAATCAAAAAATTTACTGATTTACTGATTTATTGTATTGTTGATTTAGTCACTGTAACAAAACAAAAACATTTTACATGACAATAAAAGTCTTTCATCCAATGAGAAAGCAGATTCAGCCCCATGTAGAGTTGCCAGACCTTATGGCTAAATCTAACTTGGGAAATATGAAGGGACTCTCTCGTACTTCCACACTCTCAGAACATCTTCCCAAAGTGCGTGTGTGGCCTCCAGTAGTTAAAGACCAGTGAGGCGCTTGGCTTTCAAATGAGGAGTGGCATGTTCACATATTGAGAAACGGGTGTTTGTGTGTTCTCATTTCCACATTGAGACTATTTTGACCTGACCAGAAAACATGCAAATTCAGCAGAATTTAAATGTACCGCGCAGTTGTTTTGTTGTGTTCTACCTCTAAAGTCAGCCCCGCTGCAATGATTTATGATCGCACAACTGGGCCTGACATACTGTACCTCCAAGTGATGAATCTTCATACATACAGAGAGATGTTTTTCCTCAACAAGAATGTTGTTATTTATCCAGCCGAGGTCAGTGGCAGTTCATAGCGGCAACAGCGCCTGAACAAAAACCACAACAGTTAACATTAGACTAATTACCTGAAAATGTGTGAATCGTATGCTGCAAAAAGACAGCTTTAGGTGGTATGTTGCTATAGGTATCCCTATTGCCCTTTTTTTCACTACAGCTCCACAAGGGAACTCATTTGATCGCATCTGCAACATCCCCAAATCCCCAAAAGAAAAATATAACTAATGAGGTATTATTTTCAGTTGAGTTCAATCGCGAGCTCTGTGTAGGTGAAACTATAATTAGACAAAATGAGCAAATAATGATGATAATAATGGCACAGCAGTTAGCACTCTAGCTTTCTGTGTGGAGTTTGCACGTTGCATGGTCGAATGCAGAGGACAAATGTACCTGCGGGGACGATAAAGTTTCTGTGCTGAACATTTGTGTACGAACTTCAAAGTGTTAAAAGAGGGGGGGGGGGGGAATAAACAATAAATACAAGTTACAATGAAAGATGTTACAGAAAAAAGAGGAGTCAACATATAAAAAGTGATATAGACCACAAATAAAAACACGCGGCTTAAAGATAACACGTTGCAGTCACGATCAGAATTGCACAGCACCGGGAATGCTGCATGGAGCTGTCCGTGGTGCTGGTTTTGCACTCGTACACTCTTTCTCTCTTCTTTGTAAAGTCCAAGTGATTTTTCTGGCTGTGAGGGCTTATCTGAGCAGCGAGCAATACTGTGCATGCAAATATACTCTGTGATATTTTAAACGGACGTGTGCCGACCAAAAACGCAGCCCAGTGAAAGGGAGCCTCATTGCGGAAATGTCATGCAGGGTGACTGGGGCTGAAAAACATTATTTTGGTGAATGCAACATTGATATTTTGTGATGCGTTTTATAAGCAAAAAAGCGATTGTAACTTTTGACTTATATGGAAATGTATAGATGCCATGCTGCGCTCCCTTTGCTTTGTATAGCCCTGGCTGGACAATTTCAGGTCAGCTGTGATTAATGCTGAGAGCAACCGCGTTCGCTAAGCACCACCGCCTTGACAGCTCGCTACAGCAGCGGCTCAACCCTGATGGAAACCACGCCGTAAATTGCCCTATGGCTTCTCCTTTTTTTTCCAGCACTTCATTCATTCAACTTGTGAATAGTAAAATAGCCCCGGGTGGTAATTAACCCATTTGCCAGTTTTGCTTATGGCTGCAGAAAGCCATCATGCTCTCTGTAAACAGCGGGGGAATAGTTTGCCAGTTGAACGTGCCGACCCAAACAAGTGGTTGTGTTTTAGACAGCTTTTTGAGGAACTCAGTTAACCCCTTTCTGCTGCCTCTCACTTAAAGTAGCATCCTCTGTGTATTGTAAATTAAACATGGAAGGCACTGGCAGTGTATTTTGTTGTCGTTCTTCTGGTTGTTACTCAATTAGGAAGCCTCCAGAGCGCCACGTTTTGGGTTGACGCACATTTTCTATGAGTGCAAATCTTACTGAGGTCATTTATCGATACTACTGTACCACTCTTATCGATGCTCCTTATCGATACCGATATCCTTAACAGTACTCTTATCGATACTTTAAAAGCACAAAGTCTATATTTTTAATGCTATATTTGACCTCATTCATTTCCAAATTAAGCTTTGCACATGCATTTGATAAAAGACATGTAAAATACAAAAAGGAACCGAAATGTGTAATGAATAGCCTATTTGAAGCATTAACTAGCATCAAATAAAGGATTACGTTTCAGAAGTGTTTGTTATTCTCAGGCTGTTGGTAAGATTTGGCTGGAGGCTGTTAGGACTGAGCCTAAATGGTGCTGTGAAATGTTGAACTAGAGCCACAGTCTGTTTCTCCCTGTTGCCACCCAGCTTGTGTACAGTGGGTCGAGCCGTGACTGCGCCTCAGATAGGCCTGCACGTGGGAGCTCACACGCTCTTTTAGTTCAGGCATGAACTAAAAGAGCTCGTGGAGTCCTTTTACAACTCAAGGAGGACATAGTTTTGCTTTCTAAAGTCTGTTATAGCGGGTTAGCGGCAGCAGTAGCTTCTGAGTAAAAATAAGCACGCTTTGGATGTTAAACACTGCATGTCCTTTCTGTGCACTTCAGATAAGTATAGAGAGCAAAGCACAAATGTCTGTCTCTGTTAAAGCCGCACCCATATGTGACCAGTCACTAGAACCAGAGACACAAGTCGGTTCTGGGGCATTTTGAGATGTTCACAGATTGTTAAAGTGTAGTCTCCAAGCTTTCCAACAATGTGTAACACATGGAAATCTGATTATATTTGGAGACGTAGCGGCGATTTGAAGTTAATAATAAAAAAAGGCCAAAGGGCAGAAAAACGCCTCTGAAGTTTTGTGCAGTTCTCACCTCCCTCTGCTTTGAGAATAACAATAGGGCACATTTACATCTCATTTAGATAAGCCATACCCCCGTAAAGCTCCCTACTGTCATGTCATGTTATGTGTATGTTGTTGGTATATGTGTATGTTGATAAACTCTATCAAAAAACACACATTGTTAGTTTTCCCAAGAAAAAATATTAATTAAATAAAGCACATTTCCAAATATGCTGTGGCTCCTGCTGGCACTCAGCCTGCCTGGCATCCCCAAATATATTGGTAACATCTGTACTTTTCAACAAGTGTCTGTAACTTGTAACAGACTGTTTTGTAACACCTAAACAACAGGACTCGGTCTCAGCCCAAACCTTACAGATTTTCATCTATTTCTTTTTCATCCGACGCTACATTCTCCTGCCCCCTGTCCCTGTGAACTACTTCTGTTGTGCCCGTTAGCCAGAGCTGCGACAGATCAGCCGATCCGCTCATATAGCGCACTCATAGCGGGGACGGGCAGAGGGAGACCCGCTCACAGTGCGCTCAGGGTGAGAACAGGCGGCTGCAGCCCCGCTCTGAGCCCCGGGCCTGAGCGGAGTCTGCCGAGGTGCGCTCAGACCGGGGACAGTCTCGAACCCGGGCTCAGAGCACAGCGGCAGGGGAGACGGTAATGCACATACATTCTCACACACTGTTAGGGTCCAGTTTGTGTTTGTGTTTTCCCCCGCCCCTTTTTTGTTTTCAGCAGGCAGTGTGAGGCAGGGGGTGTGGCTGACAGCTCCTGGTGCTGCAGACGAGTACACCTGTACCTGATTTGGGCAATCACATGGAGTATATCTGCCTGGTCGTCTCAGCACCACACTGCTGGATTGTTCCGTCTTGTTGGTGTGTTTTAGAGCTACTTTTGTTACTCACATGCTCTGCTCTTACCTTCTGCTCCTCGTTGCCCAGGTCCGGACCCCGTTAAGAGAGAGATCCGGCTCCAGTCGGCCAGCACCCTGCCTTCATTTGCCTGCTCGAGTTTTTGTTATCATTAAAACCTGCTTGAACTTTCCACCTGCTCCTGTCTCTGCTTTGGGGTCCATTCTGTGAAATCCGTAACACACACATGAGAATCTCATACACACCTATTGTGTGTCTCTGTGTGAGTTTGCCTTACGTCTGCTCTCTTCCGCGGGGAAAAGAAAGCACTTTACGAACGCGCACCACATCACAAGAGAAAAGAAGCAAGCCGAAAAATGACACAGAGGGCTGAAGGAGCACAGAACAGGCTGGCGCTATACGCAGTCAGGCCCGGGGCTGAGTGTGAGGCGGCCGGGAGGACGGGCGTCAGCTAGGGATGCGCAGACTACATTTATGGAGTAGTTTAAGTTTGTAGAGATCTCGATATTGTGTAAATAGCAGGTTAATTCCTCGTGACTACATGACTGTCTCCCATGCTAACTCTACATAAGCTTACAACAGCACAATAGCCTAATCAAACAACCATTAGCACAGCAGCCACCAGTGATTTGAAGTTCGATATATTGAGGCAGGAAAATATCGCGATAAACAATAATATTGAAACTTTAAACTTTAAAGCTTGAAACTTGAAAATGACAGTAAACTGGTGTTCTAAAAGTGCTTAATCCCACCCTAAAATAGCACACAAGCTGCAAAAACATGAAATATAATCTAGCACAATTTACTTCAGTTAAAAATTATACTTTTACAAAGAAAGAGTGAATGCTAATAAATGTACAGACGATAAGTATTGAGCCCAAAAATGTATCGTTTATCTGTTTTTTATCAAACGATAAGTCGATATAGTAATTATCGTGACAGCCCTAGAGTCAACAACGCAAACCAAAGCAGCGGTGCCTCCTCCTCCGTGGTGCTTACCCCAGTATGTAAATACACACAGACAAAGTCACGCCCCCACAGCAGGCTCTAATATTCACCCCAAACTAGTCGGTTTGAACCTAAAAGTTTACGCTTTTAAATATACCAATACTGCTAGTATAAACATGGAGAGGCTTTTTCGTGACTTCAACTGAACGATTCTGCAAAAAAAGTGAAAATCACAAATAAAATAAAAAACAACTTTGTTTACGTTTTTCTCGAGACACGGGCTGCCGACTTGTGTCCCTGGGAACCAGGGCGGGTCACATATGCCTACCTGAAAATGTCCAAACGTTGAGTAGATTTTGGCCTTGTCTCATTTTGATGAAAACATTTCCAGAGAAAAATTATGCGCCATTTCATTCCATAAATAATTCTCCATGTTATGAGTTAAATATTATTTGCCCTTTTTTTTTTTTACTAACAAATGTGCAGATTCCCGCCTGTAGCCATGAGCATTGTGCTGAGCTGTCTAATCCTTTCACTCACAGCATGGAGTCTATTGCATCCTTGGAAATCTTCCCCTGGAGCAACAAATACAATGGGTTCCAGAAACATGTCTCTTAAGTAATGAATCTCCTCCGCACTACGTTCATAGAATTAGTGGATGTCATGTAGAGGCTGTGCATTTCTAGTTACACGAGGGCTTCTCATGTCGACAGGTCGTCATTCTTAAAATACACGCTAATTGTAATGACATTGTAATGTGAAAACATTACAATGTCATCTACCTTTGTAATACTGTTTCTGATGCTGCTGGTTTGATTGGATGAATGGAGGTGTGTGTGTAACAACTGAATTGATGATAGGGAAGGTTGAGATTGCTTAGAAAAAGGGGTTGGGTCTTACTATTTACTTTAGAAAACAAATAAACAGGGCTTGACTAATATAGTTTATACTGTATATTGTATAAAGCTTTTCACCACAACACCACGTTTTTTCAACGTTGAGCTTTTAGCTAAAAAGACAAATCTACTTTAGTCAAGGAAATGTAAACAAGTAAAGTAACTAATTAACTTTAGTTACTTTACTCATTCTGGTCCATAGTATTTTTCTTTTAATACTATGGACCAGGATTCTGTTTCCTTAATAAAGCTTGATTGATTGATTGAACCAATCTGCTGTGAAAAAGTCTGTAAACCGTCTATAGCCTACACTTCAAAAAAGTATGTTTTAAGGAAATGCATTTTACTCGTATCGGTATTCGGTATTGGCAAGTACTTAAATAAGTACTCGTATCGGTTTTAGAAAAAGTGGTATTGGTGCATCCCTAGATAAAACCTTACATTTAAACCTAAATCCTTTTTATTTTTCCTATTCACATGCTGTCCAAACCCAGACCATGAGCTGTTGCCACCACAGTAATATTTTGGAGAGTTAATTTCATCAGCCCACATGACATGGTGTTATATCAAAACATCATCCCTCTTATACTAATACATTTTCCGTTTGAAATGGAATTGCTTCAACAGAAACAACTGTTGCGTTTGTTAATTAAGCAGTGGCACTAGACAGAACATTTGTTCTCAGCGTCATTAGTATCTCATTCAGTTTATGCTTGCTTTGCAGGCTGCAGAAATAAAAACTGGCCGAACAAAAGTATTAATCTAAGATTACAGCTAACTACTCTGCCATCAAGCAACAAATATTGGACAAGTACATGAAAAATCACTCACAGTTGTTGCTGCACTTTGGACCATCTCGAGCACAGCCTAAGCTTAGCTTTTGTGGCGTCCACTCCAGTCACCGTAATGTGGCCAGTAGCTGCAGGAAGGGCATCCAAAGAAAACTGCTACATCACTGGTCTACAGTGGCTTACCCTGATGAAAAAGGCGCCACAGACGAATGACAAAGACATCCTTTCTTTTCAACCCTCAAACTACTCCAGTGCGGAGCCGCACAACACTCTGCTGCTAATACTTCATGCTGTCACGGCCGATCGCTGCCTGAGGCGTTGAGCGGCTAGGTGGTCCATCATTGACTTAACCACCATTACACACTTTGGCTTGAACAAACAGGGGATGTTTTATATTCATGCTATGCATGTTGCTCTGAGTGCCACAAAGGCACAAAGCAGATCTCAAGACTTAGAAATGAAGAGTAAACAAAGAAAGGTCATTTCATTTTCAACTATGAAGCATTCATTTTACATTTTGGGTTTTAAAGGACCTGTACCTATTTTTTATGTCCTAGAAGTGGAATAACATTTGTTTTATCCATCAGCATTATTCTAAAAGAAAAAAGACTTTTGTCATCTAATTCTAAAGCCTTTTTATCGACTGTGAAGAAGCAAACTAGTTGTTGTTATTTACTTATAGGATACATCACTTGATACTTACGCTGCCTGACCCAAAGAAAAGGGTTTTCATATGTTGTTGTTGCGCCTTTAGCTTTGATTAGAGCACATTCACTGTGGGTTTGTTTCAATAGCTTCTGCAATGTCTAAAGATCCAGTGTTGCATTCATTTTTCACCAAGATCTTGTATTGATGATGGGAGAATGTGACCACTGTGCAAAGCCTTCTCCAGCACATAGCTAAGATTCTCAGTGGTGTTAAGATCTGGCCTCTGTGTCGGACAATCTGAATCCTGAATTCCTTTTCACAATGTGAGCCTGATCAGTCCTGGCATTGTCATTAAGGGCCCGCCCGATACATCGAGTCAATATTTGGGGATTGTACAATATTGGCCAATAAAAGACTGGTGTCTCCGGAACCGAAAGTTATAGACACTTCCCGTTTTATGCATTAAAATGAGCCCTCCCACAACTTCCTAGGCCTCAGGGCAATATTGTGGTGAAAATCAGTCACAAGTTTGTACACCTACTTTATATATGTTATGCTGTAGACTTTTGCGTATAATATCGGAACTATAAGAGATAGAGACTTATCGTTTTTTGGTTTCAAAATCTGACGATTTTTGTCTTTCAAACAACTTTCCTCTGAAGTACCTACTAAACATGAATGTCCTGAATAAATCAGCCCTATGCACCTCATACAGCTCCCCCTGCTGTCACAGTTTGACACTGACAGCATCACACACTGGATTATAGACGCTTCTAAACATGTCAGTTTAGACATGTTTAGAAACATGTTTAATATTTTTAAAAATATTGGCCAAGAATTTTGCATATCGGCCTCAGCAAAACCCATATCGGTCGACATCTGTTACGTATAGGCCACTGAGTTGCCTTGTGTGTGAAATGCAGGATCTAAATAAACGGGCCTTGGCATATATTTTTATGATTAAAATAATTGAAACCTTTTATAAATGTTTAACTATAGGCTATCTGAGAGATAAAAAGACAATTACAGCAAATTAAATGTCTTAAAATATCGGCCTATAATATATCGGCTATCGGTCAACCCCCTTCATATTGGTATGGGACCCCAAAAACCCATATCGGTCAGGCCCTAATTGTCATCTTGGAACACGCCCGCGCCATCAGGGAAGAAGAAATCCATTGTAGGAGCAGCCTGATCATTCAGGATGTTCCGCTGATCTCGTTCTTTGGGCACATAGTGTTGCTGAACCCTCTGCAGCATCCCCAGATCAAAACAGTCAAATCCAGTTAAATCCAGGTAGAAAAAAAGTTCATTTCATTTAGATCTTACCTCAAAGAATCATAAGCTTCTCCATTCTCGTGTGCCAGTTCCAAGCTTGTAAAAAACAAGAGGCTTTGGCAACAGGAGAAAGCATAAACGGAAATCACGACGCTTCTACGTACATTCAGAACAGCCAATGACTCAGCATTGTTCTTCACACATATTGGCATTGTTGGTTTCCCCCTTCTTTATTTGGGGCATGTTTATGTCCTCACTCTCGTCCTGTCCCCGCGGCGGCAGCAGAATGCTTAAGATGATGCCTGTAGATTTAAGTTGGCACATACCTGATATCCAGGGGCCGGCCGCTGCCAAAAGCATATTTCACCGTCAGGAAGGCCGGCCTATAAACGTGTCCATCACAAATTTACTCCGGTGACTATCGCTCATAAGCACCTGGGCTACAAGGGCTTCTGCCAGGGATCAGATATCAAATGCCGCGAGAGAAGGAAAAATAATCACGAGACACTCCGGCGCATTGACCGGACAGTTGATCTGGAACAATGGGGGAGAAATAAGTACCTGATGCAGTTTGAGAGAGCGTCAGTATTTAGCTGAGGCTTTGTTGACGTAAATGTATCGTGGCAGTTTTGCCCGATCTGTTTGCAAACCGGGGGGACTAAATGTACCCTTCTTTGCCACGTAAGAAAGTGTTCACCAGATGAGTCTATAACGCGTCGGAAGGATTTTTTACTGGCCCCTTGAAGAAGCTTGTAACAGACGGAAAACGGAAACTTCACAGACTTGGAATCGGCACGTTTCAGCAGCGGATGATTCTGGATATAGTTCTTTTTCAAATATTGCACCACCCCGTTTCTACTTAGTGCACCCGCCCGTTAGAGACATAAAAGGGGCTTTGAAGCTTTAAGTACAATCGGAACATTGTGAGTAGTGAACAGACAGTGATGCCATGATAATAGCGACGCGGTCTTACACCTTTATTGCGCCTTTTAATCTCTTAACCCACACAAATCTAAAAGCTTCTCGACCTGAGAGTTTACAGCCTATACAGGTGAAACTCGTAAAATTAGAATGTCGTTCAAAAGTTCATTTATTTCTGTAATTCAACTTAAAATGTGAAATGTGATAGACATGCAAAGTGACATGTCAAGCCTTTGTTTGTTATGATTTTGATGATTATGGCTTACAGTCCATTTTCAAAATATTCACATTTTATGATTTTTAATTTGGGGTTTTTACAAGCTGAGCCATCATCATCAAAATTATAACAAATAAAGGCTATACATGTTTCGCTTTGCATGTAATGAGTCTATCATGTATTAGTTTCACAGTTTAAGCTGAATAACAGAAGTGAATGCACTTTTTACTGATATTCTAATTTTCCGGGTTTTACCTGTAGGTGATCTTTTGGCTGCCAACCCACGCCAACAGCCATCTGAGCAGGCCTCTGAATTAATCACAACGAAATCACAATTCCAATTACTGCAACTGGCAAAACGCTCTAAGACTGCAACTTTTTTCAGGCAGTACAACGTTCTTCGCAAATCCACAAAACACCCCCGTCTCCGTGCGGGTCTGATTATCTTTGAAACCCGCAAGCCGCCCTCCTCAAACGTGTGCTGAAATGCATTGTGACACACTCCATGAAGTTAAAATACCCCTGACTGTATCGTAAAATGCCTTTGTAATTCGTTATATTGTTATGGTAATGCGGGCGGCGTCAGACGTTAACTCAATTGAAGTTCTAGATATTGGATCAAATCAGGATTCCGTATTGCAGAATCAGTTCTAATGCAAAGTGGTTTCTCTAATTGCGGGGCAGCGTGGAAGCGAAAGCCGCTTTTTAGAGCTCCGGCAAATGAGAAATAGACGTCTTCGTCGCAAGAGAATAAAGTCACTTGGTTCAGCCAGTGTCAGGAAACTGAAAGCACAATACCACTGCCTACATTATATTCTATGGACATTCCTTCTACTCTAAATACGCCATGACATGAACATGGGGTCAAGGGTAGGTCGAGTGCAGGGAGAATATAGGATTGTAACACGGGCTCTTGACTGGATTGCAGTGGTTTTATAATGTTGTTTTTACCCATATGTTCCGTGAAGACAAAGTGAATCATTAGTTCAGTAGTCAGGCCATCTATCACCTGGAATAGCATCTCCAGAAGCTACGCCAAGATTGTTTTTCAAATCGCCCTTTTTATTAGTTTGCAGTTTTTTTATTATTTGTGTTTTTAGTCGGAACAGTGCATGTAAATGAACACACACGGGACACATGCACGTAAACGAGCCACGCCGGATTGTAGCCAGTATGCAAGAGCCTGTTCTATTGAGTCATTGTATTATTAGCAGCATTACTCTTTTGACTGTGGGTAAATCTGGAAGTGACAATCACCTGTTGAGGTGAAAAGTAATCTTTTTTTACATTTTACTTGTATCATATCGTAAATTCTTCGAACATATATCACACTTTTACACATTTAGATTTTTTTTTCTTCCCCAAATGCTCTTTGGGGAAGAGCAAAGAGCATTTGCTCTTACACAACTCTTTTACAATGTTCAAATCCACGCTGAAAACAGTTCTTTTTACCCGAGCATATGAAAACTGAAAGTATTTTATCTGCACTCTTGCCTTTAATGTAATTGATACATTTTTATGTTGATGTTTTAATGATTGATTTTATTTGTTTTCTTGTAATTTTATGCAACTGTGAAGCACTTTGAATTGCCTTGTGTATGAATTGTGCTCTACAAATAAACTTGCCTTGCCTATGTTAGTAATCGTTTTCTGGTAAACACAGACTCAAATATAGCAAAAATTACCTTTTTTGCTTTTAAAGTTAGAGTCTGTAGTGTTTTTTACATTGTAAATTTCACAAATATCTGTCGGTGGCTCATCCAATCAGAATGCAGAATTTGTGTAATTAGTACAATTAAGACCTTCCAACAAACATTTAGTTTAAGTTTACATCATTAACACCATTAACACCATTAACATGGCGCCGCTTTAGCTTTATGTGATAATAAAAATAGTAAAACATGTAATTTTCATACGACTTTCACAGACAAAATTAATTGATTAATCGTAAAAATGATGGGTTGATTAATCAATTACCAAAATAATCGTTAGTTGCCACCCTAGCATTAACCAAGGGCATTTTCTCCGGTTCGACTTTACCTAAATCTAAAAGCTACTTGAAAAAAGCATTAAAATAGCGTTAAAACACAGCAACAAGAAAAAAGCCGTTAAACAGGCGACAAAAAAGTGATAAAAAGCAACAAATTATGCACACACAAAAAAAAAAGGCGAAAACCTGACAAAAACGCGACAATAAAAGCACCAAAAACACCACAAAAAGTGGCAACGACGAGCGGAAAAATCTTAGATCCGTTTTGTAGGTCTTAGCTTTCAAATGACCTTGGCCTACAGGCTGTACGCTCCAGTCGAGAAGCTTTTAGATTTGGGTGAAGCTGAACGGGAGAGAATGTGCTCAGTTAAGGCGGGGGGTTAAGAGGTTATGTAATTATTTGGATAAAATGATTTTAAAGTAACGTTACTATTACTTGAGTAATTATCGTGGCTACTGTCCCCACCTCTTTTAGATACCAATTAGCTTGCCTCTCCTTGTGCTAAGTTCCCCGCCCTCTGAAATGATGGCATTCAATTCTACAACTCAAGAAAGCATTGGCCTTATGTCTTGCGAATGCGAGTTTTATACTGTTTAATTAAGGCTATATCCACACGAAGACAAAATGCATATACTTTAAAAAACGTGGATAAGAGTGGCGGTGCGATGTCATCATTTTAGGATAAGTTGCGAAGAGCCCAGAAACAATGGAGTTACGTGAACGCTGTTTGGATTTTTTTTTTCGTTTATGTCCTTCTGGCCCCATCCACCCGGAGTCAAGCTTAGGACTAAACACAATATATCACCTCTATGTCGTCAATCCATGGAGCAGTTTCATATTCACCGTGGTGTTATTTTCATTCCAGAAAGTGTATTGGAAAATGATCCCCCAAAATGCCGATTTGGAGTTTAGTCCTGAGCTGGCCCTGGCCGGGGCCTAAATGTTCCTGAATGACTTGAGACTTTTGACAGATAATCAAAATTGGAGAGTGGCCATTTTCCCCTTGTTCCAGGCCCAATTGATTATCACTTCCCCCCACAGTTTACTCGCTCAGGACGAAATCTTTGTGTCTAAATGTCAGCCCGGAGCTCTGCGAAATTTTACAAAAAGCCACTCGCTAATCCCCAGATGAGGTGGAAATAATTACTGGTCGCAGCAGCACAGCAAACAAATCAATATGAAAAATAATTGTTTTTTTTTGTATTTTTTTTGCCCTGGAACGACAGGACGCAAAACAAGTGCCAGTTTTAGCGATGGGACGTGTTATTCTCGGCCTACGGGCTCACAGGCTGATGCCTTCTGAGACGCCCGGATATTTAAATAACATATCATCCTTCATCACCACCTGCCAGACGAAAGGCTGCGTTCGCCGTATGTTCTAGGTCAGAGAGTAAGCGCATGTACAGTAAGTGAAAGCCGTCTCCGTTTGACAGCGCTAAGAGTACACACCTGCTCCAGCGGCTCACGAACCATTTATCATCCAGATCAGGCCACGCGTGCTCAGGTCTGAAGAAGGAGGTGTCCGACTTGTAGAGCTCGGCAATTGAAGTGAGTCCAATGGCAATGCAGACCTTTATATCCTTCTTTCTACTAGTTGAATAAGCATATGCACAGTTGCGTGCTTTGAGGGAAGAAGCTGCAGGTTTAACGCGTCTCAGCATTTATCATGAACTCTGCAGACACAAACGAATCCATAAACGGAGTATACTCTCAAACCTTCTGCCACTTTTTTAAGTCATAACAATCGGCTTTATATTGCGGTTTTAGAGATTATCTTAGGATGCATAATGAAGGTAAAAGTAATAAAGCGATCACACGCACGGTTACGGTGCAATATCGGCCTTTTTCACACAGTATTTCGTCTGATCCTCTGAATCTGCCCGGTGTAAACGCAACAAAAAAAGTCAGGGATCCCGGCTAAAGTTTGGTCTTTAGTGTTGTCCTGTTGTCCGGAGCCTTTGACTCCTCTCCACAGCTCAGCGCGAGGCTGCAGCTACAGACGGAGCAGGAACAGGCTGGGGAGAGACAAGGGCCCAACACAGAGAAGGACTGAGAAAACACACAGGCTTTTGACAGTATATGGTTTTTGCTCAAACCAACCCCTATTAGTAAAAATAGATTCATTATTCTGTAAAAAGATTTAAATTTAATTTGAAAATGAAGTAATTCAAAGTAGTACAACAAACACCTTCTGCTACCTGTTGACCTAATGTAGCTTTGAGCCTTCAGACTAGAGTTCCACCACCTCCAAAAGTCTACTTCAACCACTGGTTGAAAAGGGAAGTTAGGGCATTTTAGGCCATTTTCACACATGTTGGAGCTTTGTAGGTCGCCTCAAGACCGCCTTAGCTTCAACTGTATTTACTTAAGTTAGTTAAGTGTGTGTTCACACCCGCTCGCACAAAACATCGCAACATCAGCCACGTAACAACGATCAGCTGTTCAACAAACCTACTGCCATGACAACGGGCATCGACCTGTCAATGTGCCGACAACGACACGCCGAGACCCCCTGTCTCAGCCGCAGTCGGACCGTCGTAAAGTGCCGGTTAGATTCACACTGACCCCAAAGTGCCGCTCTCGACCTAACTAGAGCCTGTGTGAAAACACCCTTAGATACATGTTTACTTAGTCTGTTCATCAACACATCTGACAAATAATGAAGCTTAAACACAGTATATAATAAAATAGTCATTTGAGACCTACACATTTCTTCTTCTGAGACACCTCCGTCAATATGGACATGCTGCATGTCATGTTGAAGTGCAGAATCTGGAGAATTCAATCGCTGAGTTAGTTTTAAACTCCGCTATTGTATTTTTGATCGCCGCGCAAAATTCCGCGGCTAGTAACAATATGCTAATGCGAACGACAACTAATCAAAGCTGGGACAGAAACTATGATTGGATCACCAAAGTAATCAAATCAAATCGACCAGTGCTGGAGCGGTCAAGTATTTGTTTTTACAGGACAGAACACCAGACATTTGGAAAAATTTGTCAAAAATATTGGTCAAAAATATCGGCCGAGCATATCGGCTTCAGCCAATTAACGTCCTTAGAAAAACGTCCTTAGAAAAACCCATATCGGTCGGCCTTTAATCATAAGTGCTATCGTGTAGGTTGTGGTAATTTGAGCTGTAGCAAGTGGTAGATTTTTTGCCATGTGCACAAAATTCTCAAAGTAAAGCAAACTGTTGCTAAATCTTCATAGCAGTCATAATGCCATGGAAACAAGCCTTCACTACAAAAGCCTTATTAAATCATCATAATGTCTCCAAACATGTTTGTTCATGACAGCACAACAGAGATAGTGCCTAACATTGTGCTCTTCCTTTCTCCCGCTCTCAGCATCTTCCCTTTGCTCGCACTGAGACCATACATCTTGCTGATATTCGAACCCCGCTGTCCGCTTTCAAGGAGCGGCCATTGTGTCAAAAACATTATTCGAAAAACATGCCTTGGCAAATTGCGGAGCTATCTGATGGTGTGTAGTGCTTCTGGGGGTGGGGAGCGGCGCTGACTCGACTTAAAGGGGACAAAAGGTTAGGAGCGTTTAATCCGCGGTGAAGTGGGAGCAGAAAAACACGTCTCGCAAGGGCAGCGGGCGAGACAAAGTGCTCACCTCAGCGCCGCACACATTATTCCGAGAGTATTCATAAAAAAGGTTTGCGAATGATGGCAAAGATTTCTAGCTCCCGTTGATTGGAGATGAGATGACTGGACACGGAGGAGTGAGGTGTGAGTAGGAGCAGGTGCGAAACAGGGAAACTAATATGGAACCAGTCACCGGGAAGGAGAATCAGTGGGAAACGGTGATATTAGTCTTGGTTCAAAAAGAGTTTCGGCGCTAATACAGCTTACTGTGCAGCTATCTCGTCTAGGGTTGCACAGTTTTGGGATTATACAATTTGTTTCCCCAAGAGGCACTGTGATGAGATTTGAGATTTGCGTAATGAATTTGAGATTCAGTTCACTGTGCACATGTTCAACAAGTTCAGCATTTTTTAAGACTGCTATATCACTATATGCTAAGTAAACTTTATACCCTTTTGTTTCGGTGACGGGTCAGACAAAGAGCGGTTCAGAAGCCCCTTATGAGAGACCAACAGGCCCGGTTAGAACCATGAGGCCGTCCTTCTGTGGACCCACCACCTGCAGGAGGAGCCAGAGGGGCTGGTGCAATGTGATTTGGGCAGCTCCAACGGCTGCCCCCACACCTGGCAACGGAAAAGTGGAAGAAGATGGATGGATGGATGTTTCTGTATTAACCACTTAACTGCCACCCTAGGGTTAGGGTTAGGGTTAACAATTAGTTACGTCCAAGTAGGGCTGGGCGATATGGCCTAAAATCTATATCATGATATGAAAAAATAAATATCACGATAACGATATATTTGACGATATAATTGACAATGGACGAATTTCTTCAAAATCCCAGCCTTACGCCTATTGGGAAGATTCATTCAGTGATATTTTATTAGGCCCGAGCGGCCTGCCGTAGCAAGGGCCTATTGTAATCGCAACGCAGTGCGCGCAGCGCACTGAACCGAGGTGCGCGGAGCGCACGAAAACAGCGCGAAGCGCTGTCCCCATGTCAAACGTAAACTCACCGTGTAAAACAGTGACTGCTGGCCTCTGGTGTGGGCCCTTATACTTATAATTGCTGCAAAATGAATGGGGGTATATGGCCAACTGTCATACGGAGGTGGATGACGAGCGCTTCGCGCTCGTCATCCACCTCCGAGCCCCACGGGTGTGTGGGGGAAGTCGAAAGCTTTCAAAAAATGTATAATATGATATTGTCGCGAAAGCGACTATATTGTTTTTGCAGGAAATATTATTATTTTTCTTTCTTTCTTTCTTTCTTTCTTCTGCTCTTTGAGCAGGAATTTGACCCCCTGAATATAGTCGAAAACTCACCAAACTTTGCCCAAAATTCAGGTCCGGTGAAAAATTAATTAAAATGTGTGTTTCGTTTTGGGGAAATAAAAAATGGCGCGACAGCGCCACCTACAAAAGTGAAAATACATTGCGCCTATGGGGAGGGGACCAACATAAACTTTGTCGTAGAGCGACGAGATTCGGTACAGACATTCGTCATGTGACGGCAACCAAAAACTATTATTGTGGCCACGCCCCCAGACAAACCGGAAGTCCGCCATTTTGACAGGAAGTCGGGAAAATGGTGAGTCAGCGTTTTCGCTGACGTCGCATTTTAACGAACTCCTCCTAGGGCGTTTCACCAAATGAGCCCAAAATCGCTCCAGTTCATCTCAAGATGTGGGGCATCAAAAGTTATCCAAATTTTTTGGCTAAGTTTTACGGTTTGTGTGCGGCGAAGCCGCAATCTTTACGAAGAATTTTTCGACTTATCGTAAACAACAAAATGCTCCCATTTGCACAAACGAAGTCCGATTAAAAATCGGAAATATACATTTTATTGATCTGTCGCCCCCGGACACAACACATGTGAAAAAGTAAGATTTGGCGCGATAGCGCCCCCTCCAGGCTGAATAGAAAAAATGCATTATGGGAAAAAAATTAGTTTCTCGGAAATGGATAAATTTCGGCACAAAAATAGTTGATGGCATCCCGATCCAAAAAGCCAATGAGACCCATACCGTATCTTGTACTGTGTTGCCATGGAGACGACCAAGGCTCCCCATGTTAATCCAATAGGACTGACACACAAATCTCACATTATACACAATTACAGCGCGTTAGCGCCCCCTGTAAGGAGCTTGTGGACAGTAGTCATTGAAGTACAGCCCGTCAGGGCCGTCCGATGCTGCTTGTGAAATTTAAAAAAATTTGGGGCGCGCTAGCGCCCTCTGCAGGTTGGAGCCATCATTCACATGGAGACGCTAAAAATCTCGTTTTGATGTTTACTCACAAAGATTAATGGCTCATCAGGGCAATACAATGTAGTGTGGCCACGTTGGCGCCCTCGGTGGGTTATGGCGCGGCAATGGAGGCACTAAGGGAGGCCTCCATTACATGGTTGCTAGGCGACCAACAGGTGTTCGGCCATTTTGGGAAAAATCGAGTAATCAGCGCCGAAGGCGCCATTTCTCGCCTTTGCTCTTTTATAATCTCGACCTAGGGTGGCAGAGACATTATAACCACGTAGGGCGCGGCAGCGCCTCCCGGTTATTGCGGTGGCGTGCGGCAACCGGCCACCGCGTCCCGCGAGGGCCTCTCGATGCCGCTTGCGGCTTTAATTCTTTTTGTTTTTTTTACGGCATAATTGTCTTCCAAATATGATCTACTCAAGCAGTTTACATCCTTCATTTCATTTTACCTTTTCAGCACCTGTCCCCGTGTTCTACAGTCACCGTTTATGCTGCTCTGATGTAATATAAATTATATTGTGTCCACAACGATATAAAAAATTACAACGATATCAAAACATTATATCACGATAACGATATGCGATACGATATGGCCCAGCCCTACGTCCAAGTCTCAAAGCGTATTGACTGGACTCAGTCTATATGCCAGTGTGATACCTAATTTGAAAGCCAAGACCTTCTAGTTTCTAAAAAATATGTGTGAGATCTGTGTGAATGAAACACAACTTAGATACATTTGCCGTTCTTAACCCTAATTATATCCGGATTAGGGTTAACTAACCCTAACACTAGCCCCCTGATCAGGGGAGACGGCAGTTAAGGGGTTAAAACACCTGACTACAAATGACAGGTGTTTTAATAACAATACTGACCTTTTAAGGCTTCTCCAGGAACATAAACTAATTTAAGAGCTGACTAACCCACTATCTAATTCTTTTATGCCTATTATTGAGCTGTAGTGGAATGACTAAGTTCTGAGTGTGACTACTGAACAACTGAATCTTGATCCCTCGCACTTGACCCGACGTTGTATAAACTGTGTAATTCAACAGGCATCATTCACTTCACCAACCCTTCTCCGTGTTGGGGTAAAATGACTTAAGGCGAGACACAGCAGGTCAAAACGCAGATATTTCACACATGGTCAACGTTGAGATTTTTAGCTTGTTTTCTACTTCTCCCTCTCTTGCAACAATATGTCCACTTTAGCAGCTCCTACAGCAGATGTTTCCAACTTTCTTTCTTTTTTTTCTACCTGGCAAACTACTTTTTTGTAGCAAAAATGTCAAGGAACTACTTTTTTGTGTAACCCCTGGGGAGGTTGTGGCCAAGATATTATCTAAACATGATTGACGAAAATGAATTGAATTCTGTCCTTATACATGACTTTATTTACCTAAATGTTCGCTGATCAAAAACTCACTGACCTTTTACACAAACACAATAATTGCAAACACAGATCACAGGTGAGTATGCTTACCTTTGGCTGCTCTGCTTTGTGACGACGACACTAGGGGCCACCATTGCTCCGCCATTGCTGTGGTACCTCCATATAGCCGCTTGTTCCCCATTGGAATGCATTGCACTTTAGACACGTTAAAAACTACTTTAAAGCCTGGTTTCTATATTTTTTTTACTTTCTACAGCTAGATATTCCTCCTGTGATAACACTGGGTTAGTTACAATTAAAGAAATTTTTTAGAAATCTCGTACTAATGAGGGCTGGTCTGTTAGCGTTGGAGCTGCGTGACCTACACGTCTACAGTGAAGATCCCGCCCTTATGCCCTTTTTAGGAACATGCTTCGTCAGAGCTGGGGAGGAGGAGTCTGTAAATCAGCCATGATTTCCCTCTCGAACGTGGTCATTGTGGTAAACGGGGAGGAGTGAGGAATGACGGTCTATTAATAATATGTCTATGCCTTTAGCAGCCATTCAAACTGTGTCAACTTGTGTGCATATTCTCAGGCCATGATCACAAGGATGTGTAAACTTTTGATCATGGTCATTTTGGTAGATTATTTTATCATTATGATTCAAAAAAAAGCAAACTCAGTTGTTTGACCATAAATGGTTTCACACAACTATGAATGAAAATACACTTTTCGTGTTATCACTCATATTCCCTGTAAAATGGTCAAAATAAAATCATTCAAAATTCTGCCAGGGTATGTAAACTTTTGAGCTTTTTGGCCATGTTTATGCATTAAATAGCTTATTATTATGTTACATTAAAACAGTATTGATCTACTGCAAAAATGTCTCCCTCACCTGCAGTGCCTTGCCTTAGTCTACAACCATTCTTGGTTCTTTCGCATGTTTACAAGATTCCCAAATTGGTAGAGCCATATGTTTGATTAAAAATATATAGTATCGACCAAACATTTTCCTTTTCTTCACTGCAGTATCATCCTCATATCTTAAGCAAAGGCCACATTATGATAGTTCGCCGACTGGGTTACAGCAACACGAACAGACAAGCGACAGTGTATTGTGACGACCTAAATAACTGCATCGTTTACCATTTCCTCATCGAGGCCATTCAAATTGGCATATCCATTCTCTTTCAATTAATCCGGTGGACCCACAAAACATGCTCCCTCTGCGGGACGTGCGTGTGTGCGCGTGTGTGTGCCACATAATCCATGTTATTTTGTAAACAAATTACTTCCATGCCAACAGAAATACTCACTCAGATGTGCGTTAATCTGCTTTCACGCCGGAATGCACGCCATGTTCCCTATCAAGGTGCTATCTTTGCTTTAATGACATGGATGAAAAGACTTTGCTTGGTGCCGACACGTTACATTCCCATGATATACGATCACACACGCACCAAACTCAAACTCTTTCAAATTTGTGACATTTCAAAGGCGGCGGTATCATTTGATGCACACTGCCTGCGTCCCTGGGTTTATTCTCATCTCGTCATTAATGCCGCTCCCGGTGCATAATCACAAGTCATTGATTTATGGATAAAGTATAGGCTGAATAGCAGATTGCATATGGAGGAACGCGTAAAGAGAAGTGTGGCATCGGTCCAACAATATCATCTAACAAGGAGCTTCTCTCAGGGGTGTGCTAGACGGAAACTTGATAAACATTTTTTTTGCACCGTTGTGAGTCATTTTCAGCTTGGCATGCAAAACAACAGGATGGAAGAATGGGAGTTAATTACATTTTTGGCAGATGTGCGCATAAAAGCCATAGTTGTTTTTAAGAAGCGGTCTCCCAGCACTGGCTCATTCTGTATGGTTGGAATTATGGTTTGCTTGATGTACTTTAGAAACGTCACTGTGCACTGGCTTCCAACATGTAGGATAAGGCTGGCTTTGCGCTTATGTGTGTCGGCAGGCACCAAAAGAAATCATTTCCGCTATAGACAGTCGGCCAATGTGTAAAACAGTGCAAGAGAGGAAACACATTTTTAAGTTGTAGAATTCATTATCATTACTTGGTCTTATTGAGGTCACTCGGGATGTAACATTCAGAACATACTTAAAACATTTTTACTATCCTATATTTTGCCAAATCGACTTTTTAACCATTTTATAACGTTGTATTAAAGCATACCTACAGTGATGTTTGTTTTTCTTTTGTACATGATTGTGTCCGTAATTCGTAATTGTCAGTCCATCTCTGTTTTCCGCTCAAATAACGCCAGCCCGCACTCTGGTGTACAAAAAAAAGAGGCATCTTCACAAAACTTGTTCTGATCCTGTCCTTATCATCTTGTTTTCCCTTGAATATCTTGTTGTGTAAGTTTCTGCTACCCTGTTGACTGCGCTGGTGATTAGTATCATAGAAATCTTTGAAATTCTTTTAGCTACTTCCTTTGAGCCTGTTCCTACAAATGTGCGCTTCTGTTAGCCAGTTGTTTACCGGACCTGTTTGAATTGAGCGTTCTATCCCCATACAAATGAATGGTGAAGCCAGGCCCTATATTAAAATATAGCGAAGTATGACATTGTCTGTTTCATGGCATTCATATCATTTCTGTGTCTTCTCCATCATTAAAGGTAAACTTTTTTTCAGTGCTGATGGAACCATCTTCATGGTTATGCAATACGCATACATACATTCCATACAGGAAACCTACCAGAGACTCAAAAACGCAAAACAATTGACATGGAGTGTCATGGAGGTCACTGTGATGGAAAGTAAGGGCGCCATGCACAGCCACTGGGGTCACTACAAGGTCAAATATGCATGGATGTGTATCCATCCCACAAAAAGCAGAAACCTAACAAAATATGATTTAGCTCACAGGACACTTGTATTGGCTATTTCTTATGTAAAGTAAAAACTTAAAGGGTCTGTACATTTATTTATGATTTCTAGCTCAGCTTTGGCACCACCTAAATGTGAACACATCAGGATCTTATATTTACAATGTTTGATTACTAAATGTTAATGGTTATTGTAAAAATACATTGAACAGGCTAAAGGACTAGCCAGCTTCCTCGCTGTCCGCACAGGATTGAATGCTTCTCCTTTTTAATTCTATAATTTGTAAAATAATAATAATAATAATAATAATAATAATAGTATAATATCATCAAATATAAGGATGCTTTATAGACACGTGTGGTGTCTATTAAGTTATAGCTAATAGACACCAAGGCTAAGCTGTATAAAGAAGTTGTGAAAGCCTAAATAAAGCTTAATATAAGACATTCAATACACATTTTCTGCTAAACCTTCCACAAATTTGTCATTAGAAGTACGTGATCGAACTGGAACAAAATGGCAAGTAAAAAACGTTCACTTATCTTAGAGCATCTTAGAGCAAATTACTGAATAAAGGAAGCTAACCAACGCACTCGTGACTTTCCGTTAAAGTGTTTTGATAAAGATAAAGAACCGACATGATTCAACCATGGCAACGTCTTTGTCTTTGCAACTGAAAGTTTGACATTTCCTCCTAATTTTATAGCAGCAGGCGTAATGAACATCGTGTGTGTAGAAAAGTCGTATTGTGGTAAAAGCTGTAGTACTAGAAACTGTCAATTCAATTCAATTCAAGTTTATTTGTATAGCACATTTAAAACAACTACAGTTGACCAAAGTGCTTCACAGTAATAGCAGGTCACATAGAAATAAAATACAAGTAAAAGATAACATGCCAAGATACACTCAACTAGCTCGTATTGAAGGCCAGGGAGAAGAGGTGTGTTTTCAGCCTGGATTTGAACTGTTCCACAGACTGAGAGGACCTGATAGACAAAGTCAAAGTCAAAGTACATGGGTGTAGTAGTTAGTGGTATTATAAAAAGGAAAAGAAATGTCTGCACTAGTGTGTTGTAGTTGCTGGCCACTTTCCGTGTGATGTAGGTGGGTAAAGTTAGTTTTCAGCCTGGATAATTGAGCGCCATTGTATATTTGACAATAATGGGGATGTGGGCACTCATGAGTAATTATCCGCCCTGACTCAGAGGTGGATGTGAGCAGTCACTCAACCCCTCAGTCGATTATTTCAACTTTCCACCGAGTAAGTGCCAGGCATTTGTTAGGAGAGCAGGGAATATTTCTTCACATCCTTTTGTGTTTTAGAGCTAAAGCTATGTTGGATGATTGTTTTTTCTCTGTATGATTTTAATTATATATATATATATATTTATTTCTTTTTACCTCAGTAGAGTAGCTAATATTGTGAACAGAATGGACAATATCTCTTGCTGGTACAGATTTTCTCAATCTTTACTCCTCACTGTTTACTGTTAGAAACACTCTTGTGATGTTCATTGGTGTTATTAAAACTGTTTTTATGTTTCAGATCTCCCACTATTCATTATCAAGCGGATGCCAGACTTCAAAGCCATCATGATACCGTAGCCGGCCTAACTGCGGGGCACCCCTGGGAGAGACGCGTCGCTGTAGGATAGCCTCATTCCGCTCTTCAGCTTCGGGCCCCACTGGGAACCATCCTGTCCCGGCTCTTGAAGGGGGCGAGGGCAGTCAGCGCGCCTATCTCTGACAGCCATGATGTGGTGAGACCCTCTGCTGCAACCACAAGGGACGCTCTCACTGCTCCATGGCTAGATCTACACCCACGCTGAAACGCTGAGGTGAGTGTCCCATCTCCCCGCGCTGCGCACCCTTCAAAGGCTGCTCTTCCTGGAGGGTCAAGTGGAGTTCTGTTTGATTAAAAATGATGGAAATAAAGGATTCACAAGAGATTGGACCCAAACAAGGGAACCAGCAGAAGATATCATCTCCCGTATTCTGCTTTACGGTAGTGCCAAAGCAAAGCTGTTACACACATATTATTGTTAAGCGTTTTCTGTCACATTCAGCCACAAAAGGTATTATGATATTATGCTTGAACCATGCTACCCTCTAGTTTATGGTCAAAAACTAAACTTGATGAGCGACTATCACCCCATTAGCACAATGGTCATTATGTTACCTAATTATAAGATGTTGATGTTAGATACTACGGTAACGCTTTATAACTACACCTTATTTAGTCCTTCATCATGAACAATTCATTAGTTAAGTGTGACTAACTCTTAATAACTACTTAACTACTGCAGTTAATGCATAATGCAAACATAATGGATCGTTCTTCACATACTTCACTTATTCATTGATAAGAAGTTATTAACCTCTTCACCCTTGTGCTTTCTTTCTCATTTTAGTCCCGTTTTCAGCACTTTTTTGTTGCATTTTCATTGCTCTTATGTGGCTTTTTTGGTGCATTTTCATCCTCGTTTTCATCACTTTTTGTGGCTTTTTGTTGGTTTTTCATCGCCTTTGTTGTCATGTTATTGTCGGATAATTTTCATCTTGTTTTCCTTTATTACCTTTTTTGTTGCGCTTGTGTCCTGTCATACATATATGATTCTTACAGGCTAATGTCTCTGCTTTCCAAAGTGTCTAACAAACACTTCCATGTTCTGGAGCTTGTGCTGTCATTGCAGCTCGTCAGGCTCCATTCTGTCTGCAGTCCGCCTCATCTCAGGGCACAGAAGTTTGTTTCAATCCATATTTACCCCTTTGTTTTGTTTTTATCGCATCTACGAGGCTAAACGGGGCACATCACTCTCGTGCTCCTCGCCACTTGTGAGAACCTCACTGACCGCGGCACAGGTGCTGCTTGTATTAGCGTCTGACCTGCAGCGATATCATTCTGGCTTGGTGGGGTGTCAGCCAGTGAGTCCTCTGATTCTGATCTTGTTCTTTTACTTCTCTGAAGCCAGGAGAGAAGAGTCAAGTGTTCATTGTATTTTAACCGAGTAGTTGTGGTTGCGTTTCAAACACCCTCTCCAGAATCCATTGCTCCAGAAAAGGAGCAATGGATAACAAAGGCTGGCCTGGTGTCAGTTCTCTGTGGTCAGGTCTATCTTCTTCCTGAGGTGAGTGGTCCGAGCTCCCTTGTGCTCCTGAGAAGTCAAGTGGCAGTTCTGTCTAATTAAAAGTGAACTGACATGGAAATGAGAATACACTGGAGATTGGTCAGAGACAACCGATGTAATTGGCTCTATGGAGTGACGGTTAGCTGGTAAAAAGATGTTCCACCTGTGAAGCCCAATCTCAGTGTCCGTCTCAAACGAACAGTTAATTAAATGTGGCAATGTTGCATAATCTATAGTACGCCAGACAGTGCGAGACAATCAAGACATGTTTCAGTCGGTTCATAGGTATAGCGTTTGTTGATAGAGTATGATAAGCTGTTGTCACAATAGTTGTTGTAGTTGTCTAAAATATTCTTGACATCTGAATGCGCCTAAATTAAGTTGGAGTTCCTTAAAGCTGTAATTGGCATAACTTTATAGTAAAATCTCAAGGGCTTAGTTAAAGAAAAACAGCACATACCATAAACAAAATGGCAAACGGTATAGGCTATTATGCAGTGTCCCCACGTGATTTCCGCCTGGACAGTAACATCGGCGCTGTCCTTCCTGTCCCCTATGTTTTACATTCACAATGAGTAGGTTCCCACACAAATGAAGCGATAGCTCAAGACTTGGTAAAGGACAGCGACTAAAAATTAGGATGACAGGAGCAGGTTAAAAACAAACCTCTGTGGTCATAACGGTGAGTGTTTTTGTCTTGAGGCTAACGGCTAACACAAAATAAAAATTAAAACGAGTGCAAAGTTTTGAATAAGCCTGTACAAAAAATTATCGGCCTGTAGGGACATTAAATTGTATTGCGTTGTTTACATGTAATATTGTCATTATTTAAAGGGATATTTCAGGATTTTTGACATAGGGCCTAGTTTCCTAGTTATCCAGAGTGTTGTTTTTCTTAAATTCATGCAGTTCTTATATTTGAAGAGCTTAGTGGCGCTAGGCTAGGGCAAGGCTAAAGCATTTCTATGGTATCAGTTAGCCTGCATTAAAAACAGTCTGACCCACTCCACAGTGCACCTGAGGCAAATCACTTAAAACGCCAGACTAACGATATAAATGTCTGTGTTGATAGAATAATTCTTGAAATATAACTGACCTTGTGTCACATGAATTACCGCATTTTGAGGGACTAATTTCGCTGCGTTAGCTTATAGCCATGAAGCTGATGCTGCTCAAATATAAGTTATTTTAAATGCAAACTGGTTAAAATTATTCTATCGACAGACAGTTATATTGTTAGTCTGGCGTTATGCAGGCTAACTGATACCATAGAAATGCTTTAGCCTTGCCCTAGCCTAGCGCCACTAGACTCTTCAAATATAAGAACTGCATGAATTTAAGAAAAAAATATCTTTAGACAGCAACAACACTCTGGATAACTAGGAAATGAGGCCCAATGTCAAAAATCCTGAAATATCCCTTTAAGACTACCTTTAACTCGAGATAAAAGCACCTTACAAGCACTGGCGTTTCCTTTGGGGCAGGACTCACAGCGAACATGATGTTTGTAACAGGATGCAGTGACTGTCCATCAGTAACTTGTTGTCCTTTACCAAATCCTGAGCTAACTCTTCATTTGTGTAGGACCCTGCTAAACGTGAGTGTAAAAGAAACAGGAAGTACGGTGCCGATCTTATAGTATTGTCCAGGAAGAGATCACGTGGGGACAATGTGCATATCGCCCATTGACATGTTTTAACAGAGGAACAGGGATTTGGAAACATTTGGAACAAGAATGTGAATTCTTACTTTTTGTTTGTTTGTTAGTTTCTTATATATAACTTACAGATACTATATATTAACAAAAATAAGAATAGATCGGACTCGGATATGATTTGTCAGTTTAGCTGGGATACTATTAGCTTAAGACCGAAATTTGATGTGCACTGCTTATATTACACTCTACAAAACATGCTAAACCTGGCTATGTGCTAACTGTGTGCACTATATACAAAGCTAAAGCTAGCTATTGGCAATAGCACATTTTTCAGCTTTAGAAAAGAATAGCTAGCATATCCACCTGCTGAAAAAACATTATGCTGTGTTCAAAATACTTTCAGTTTTTTTTGCTATTCAATTATTGAATGAAAGACTTAAACAGCAGGGCATGACATTGAACTTTGCTTTTTCTTCCCTTTTTTTTTTCCTAGAGGTGCTGGATAGCTAACAGTTCATTTCTGGCACAATGGATTGGGTATTGAAACATTTATTAGGATACCTGGGTGCCCACCTTTGATAATGAATATTTTATTACTGCTGAAAGGCCGTATATCTGTTTTGTTTTTATTCGAGATGTGGAATAAAATGTGTCCTTCAGTGTATTCTAAAGTCATGTTAAAGCAAACATATGTATTGGTTTCTTTTATGCAATTGAAATGTATTGAAATGCAAAATCCATTTCTTTCGGTTGTCTACGTTGCGTGTGTGGCTGCCTTGTGCTATAATGAGAATAGACGCTGCGCTAACAGTGCCAGTTGAAATTCCCGGTGCCATTCGACTGCAGAAAGACAGCTGTGTCATTATGTATTTTCTCCCTCCCAGTCTAACTCAATCTTGTTTTGTTCTCTCTCTCTCTCTCTCTCTCTCTCTCTCTCTCTCTCTCTCTCTCTCTCTCTCTCTCTCTCTTCTCCTTCCAGTATCCCTCACCGCACAGTAGCACATGGATTTCAAGACTTCAAATGAAGAGGTTGGTGTGATCTGATCGATGTGACAGAAAATAGAGAATAATTATCTCAGGTGTCAGGGCCATTGTCACATGTACAGAATGTACCTGTAAGCTATAGAAGGGAAAGGGCATGCACAGTTTTATAAGAAACTCTGTATAAAAGTAAAAGCATTTCTGCCGATAGCTGTGGTGTAAATCGTAGTAGCTGTAGCAAAGGTTTTGTGGGTGACTTACTTACATATAGTATACATTTATTTCAACTGGATTAATCACAATTTGAAATAATCACATACGTTTTGTGTATTACTTCCAACTCTGGCTTCACTCAGTGTCTCAGTGTCCACTTGTTTACGTCCTGCACACGCCCTCACAGGAGACAATGATGACGTCTACGTGCACAAACCACTAACTGTTATTCCACTGTGATAATAAAGCAATTTATATGCAACAGTGCTTGCTCATAATAATAATAATACAGCCCTATAGATGCACATCTATCAAATGCACTCACATGTTTCTATACAGAGCAGCCTATAGATGTAGGTCTTTAATGCAAAAGAGCTACATTAAAATATTTATGTCCGTGGGTAAGTCACTGAAGCTTGTCTGCGTTTCATAAATGTTTTCTGTGTTATTCTTTTGGCTCCATGCATTATGACGTGTTTGAAATCATCAAAACAAAGCAGTGTAAACCCTTAAAGAAAACATCAATAACAATGCAACACGGGCTGCAGAAATATATGTTCTCAGAATCTCTTACACCATGAAATAATGGCAATGTGCCATGGCAAACGGCAGGCTATGAATATAAATATGCTTTATATGAGAATGTTACTGGAAGTTTGTCAAAACAAAGGCTGGGTCATTCAGTGAAGGACACTGAGGTTCTCTGAAAAGTGGCTCTGTCAACAGTAGGTGTGTACAAAAAGCAAGGCATAGTGCTTACCTTGGCCTATGTGAATATTCTTATAAATAATCCATGGGTAAATGAAAGCAACCCTTTGTGCTGTGATGCTCAATGATGAATAGCTCCAGTTTGATTACCGTTAGTTATTTCTTAGAGAGACACCACAAAGCACAGCAGTCTCATTCTTTGTGTACAAAAGATAGCTCACCTATCCTAGAGAACTAGGAAAGCGCCACTTTGAGAAAATTGAATGGACAGAAATTCAATTGTCCTTAACAAAACAAATTACCACTAACATGTGGGTGTTTACATCACCATTAACAACAGTGTTTTCACTTTGACCCGTTTTGTTTCTTTTTCTTCTCAGAACTAGACCCATTAGCACTGATTGCCTCTTTCCTGTATGTTTCCTTCTGAGACCCACAGGATATAATGTAATTTAGAATTCCAATATAATATGCCATTTCCATGGCTTGTTAGGGCATATTAGTGAAGTATTGTATTAGTATGCAGAGACATCAACATGAGCGGTGCACTAGCCTTGGACTGATGCTTTGGGAATCCAGCTAAATGGGTTCAGGGAAGAGGCCAATTACAAACAACGCACATATTACAGCAGGTCAAATGTTTGCCTGCCCCATTTCTGTACATTTACTGGCCTCATTTTTGCATTGTTGACGACCTCTGCGTCTTCATATTTCATCGTGGGGTATTCATTAATTTCTTTTGTTTCTTTTGCTGGTGCCTGCTGTGTCTTCCCTTCGTACTGCTCCATCCAACACTCGATAAACCGGATATGCTGCAATAGTGCTAGATAGTGCCGTCCTGGAATCGGTTGCATTTATGTGAACTCTTAACATTCTGAATACGCTATAGTTAAAGCAGCCATAACATGCAATAGGTGTACACAGTACTTGTAACAGCCCGAATGAAGGACATTTAATATTGAGGAGGTAGTGGACACTTACTGGGCCTTTCCCTCCCCCTTTCAGTATAGCACAGTAAATTCAATTGCCCATGGATTACACAGATACAAAATAAAATAAGTTGTCTGTTGAATGGCCAAAAAAAGTCCTCAAAACTGCGGACAAAACAGGAATAGAGTCATTGGTACCTGCTCCCCGTCTGAAATCTTGACATTAATTTCTACAACACTGTCAACTATTAGACAACTATTAGATACATTACACATATTACGGGTCAAGCGTCCAACTGACCCTTTTGCTAATGATCGGCCCATCTTCATGTGTTTCATCATGAGGCAATAATTACTTCCTCCTTTTGCCAGTGCCGCCGCCTCTTCCTTCATTACCGTCTCAATAAACTGGCCGCGCTTCAAGTCTGACCTGCACTGTCTCCAGGAATAGCCGGGGCACGCGACGCTCTTGTTAAGCGATGAGTGGCGTATCCCGGGCGACGGGGGGAGCTGACATTGGTGGCTTGTTTCTCTTATTAGCAGTCTCGTCAGGTGAAGGTGGCTCTTCTGTTCGGAGCCTTTTTAAGTCAAGGGCAGGCGAAGTATTGCAATTAACCATGGAGGTGAAGGATTCGCTGAATGCAAATTTAGATGCGTATTAGCGCGTTTTCAAATGGCTCGTCGGAAAGTGTGCTCACGCCGGAGGCCCGTTTAGAGGGTTTGCAATTATGTTAGCGCTCAGTTGCACAGGTTTATAGTTTGGCATTCCCAGCAGCTGCAGAAGTAGTATTAGATAAGATGGTATCAGTACATTTTTGTCTCGTTCAACTCAACAAACTATTTCTGCTCTGTACCTGAGCTCTGTACTATTGCGTGTAGAGCATTTAATAATATCATCAAATATACAGATATCATCCAAAGTGTATGCAAAGTGGTGTAGAGTAGTTGTAAAAGTCTGAATTAAACTTAATTTAGGACCTTTAAGGCAAGACACTGCAGGTGAAAAGTAAAAAAAGAAAACATTTCCACGCACACCTCCTCCAGCTAATCTGGAAACTCCGAGGCGACACTAGGCCAGCTCAGAGACATAGTCCCTCCAGCATGTCCTGGGTCTTCCATGAAGCCTCCTCCCAATAGGACATGCCTAGAACACCTCCCAAGGGGCCAGGAGGCATCCGAAACAGAGGCTCTAGCCACCTCAGCTGGCTCCTTTTGATGTGAAGGAGCAGCGACTCTACTCCAAGCTCCTCCCGGGTAACTGAGCTCCTCACCCTATCTCCCAGCCACCCTTTGAAGGAAACTAATTTCGGCCGCTTGTATCAGCGATCTTGTCCTTTCGGTCATTACCCAGATCTCATGACCATAGGTGAGGGTGGGAACGTAGATCGATCGGTAAATTGAGAGCTTTGCCTCAGACTCAGCTCCATCTTCACCACAACAGTCCGATACAGCGACCGCATCACTGCTGACGCCGCACCGATCCGTCTACCGATCTCACGCTCCATCCGTCCCTCACTCGTGAACATGACCCCGAGATACTTAAACTCCTCCACTTGAGGCAAGGACACCCCACCGACCTGAAGAGGGGTTGCCACCTTTTTCCTGTGGAGAACCGTTGGCCTCGGATTTAGATTTGCTAAACCTCAAAAAGCAGATTATAAAAGATTAAAAAAGATGTACAAAATAATGTGTTTTGCCTTTAATTGTGTGTGGTTCAAAGCTCAATAAATTAGGCAGGAATTAGATATTAAAAAAATCTCTCAGAGAAACCTTCAAAATATTGCTTAGTACGAGGCTGAAAACTTTGCAGACTCAAGGAGCTACTGTAATGGCTACACATGCGCCTGTATATTTCCCCCATTGTCTCCCAGAAATGAAATGACCATATTTGGATTACAGCGTCATCTCAGTCGCCTTTCGCGCTTCACGCGGATACCACCCATGTCACTATGTGAATGGAAAATTACATGAAACCTCAAAATTGCCACGTCTTCGACCTGCTCTCCTTGTTAGTGTTCCAGAGCGGGAGGAATCACGTGCAGCTGCGTCAATACAGTATTAAAATCACAAACTAAATGTCAACCTTGTGAAGATTTGCTCAGATGGTAACATTTGCCGAACATTCCTATCATCAAGTTAGCTTAAGTGACGCAATAAGAAAATGAAATGTGCTTCATGTTTGCTTTAATAGTGTCGGGTCTCCAAAAGTTCAGACAGGAGGAGGTAATAAACGGTGTCGACTGTGCTGGGGGAATTCTGTGAATAGGTACTTCATTTGTAAGGTCTCAAAGGGAAACATGCCACAGTTTCTTGCTGCATCGGACCACCAGTATAATTACATAGCTCCTACAGACTCTCTGCTCCTCCGGGTTCCTAGGTCCCAACTGGGTACAGCGGGATGGCGTTCATTGTTTCCTGGAATACGCTGCATTAATTCAGATTTAGTGCTGGGACTTATTTTGGACTGACTGTCTCGACATCAGTTGTGCTAATGCGTGTCACTTATGTTTATCATTTCAATATAACTTTTAAACCTTTTTTTTTTCATATTTCCATGTAACTAAATCAATGTACAGCCACCAAACGAGCTGCATATTTTAACTTGCCTTTACCTTCGTGCCTTCTCATCATTACCCTCGGGGGACACCGTGACTTTGTTACATTTTCCCCTCATTATTTGACTCCATAAATCACAACCTAAATGTCAAGCGTGTGCAAATCCGTACAAATATTAGCATTACCGAAAGCAAACATGACAAATACACTCAACAAAAATATAAACACAACACCTTTGTTTCTGCTCCCATTTTTCATGAGATGGACTTAAAGATCTAAAATTCATTCCAGATACGCAATATTACCATTTCTCTCATTGTTCACAAATCAGTCCAAATGTGTGATAGTGAGCACTTCTGCTTTGCTGAGATAATCCATCCCACCTCACAGGTGTGCCACATCAAGATGCTGATCTGACATCATGATTAGTGCACAGGTGTACCTTATACTGCCCACAATAAAAGGCCACCCTGAAATGTGTAGTTTTGTCTCACAGCAAAATGCCACAGATGCCACAAGCATTGAGGGAGCGTGCACTTGGCATGCTGACAGCAGGAATGTCAACCAGATCTGTTGCTCGTGCATTGAATGTTCATTTCTCCACCATAAGCCGTCTCCAAAGGCGTTTCAGAGAATATGGCACTACATCCAACCGGGCTCACAACCGCAGACCACGTGTAACCACACCAGCCCAGATCCTCCACATCCAGCAGGTTCACCTCCAAGATCGTCTGAGACCAGCCACTCAGACAGCTGCTGAAACAATTGGTTTGCATAACTAACAATTTCTGCACAAACTGTCAGAAACCGTCTCAGGGAAGCTCAACTGCATGCTCGTCGTCCTCATCGGGGTCTTGACCTGACTCCAGCTCGTCGCCGTGACAGACTTGAGTGGGCAAATGCTCACATTCGATGGCGTCTGGCACGTTGGAGAGGTGTTCTCTTCACGGATAAATCTCGGTTAGGGTTAGGTGAACATCACCTCATGTTTCAGCAAGATAATGCACGGCCCCATGTTGCAAGGATCTGTACACAATTCTTGGAAGCTGAAAATGTCCCAGTTCTTGCATGGCCAGCATACTCACCGGACATGTCACCCATTGAGCATGTTTGGGACGTGCTTGACCGGCGAATACGACAGCGTGTACCAGTTCCCACTAATATCCAGCAACTCCGCACAGCCATTGAAGAGGAGTGGACCAACATTCCACAGGCCACAAATGACAATCTGATAAACTCTATGCGAAGAAGATGTGTTGCACTGCATGAGGCAAATGGTGGTCACACCAGATACTGACTGGTTCTGAGTCCCCAGACCCCCAATAAAGCAAAAAACTGCACATTTCAGGGTGGCCTTTTATTGTGGGCAGTATCAGGTACACCTGTGCACTAATCATGATGTCAGATCGGCATCTCGATGTGGCACACCTGTGAGGTGGGATGGATTATCTCAGCAAAGCAGAAGTGCTCACTATCACACATTTAGACTGATTTGTGAACAATGTTTGAGAGAAATGGTAATATTGTGTATCTGGAATGAATTTTGATTTATTTGATCTGTTTTCTTGTAATTTTATGCAACTGTGAAGCACTTTGAATTGCCTTGTGTATGAATTGTGCTCTACAAATAAACTTGCCTTGCCTTGCCAATTTTAGATCTTTAAGTCCACCTCATGAAAAATGGGAGCAGAAACAAAGGGGCTGCGTTTATATTTTTGTTGAGTGTAGCTTCTCTAAGTGCTGCATTGCCGTTCCCCCCTCAACAAGTGCACCCTCAGTGACATTTCATGACATATCCAGTTAATTTAAGCCTTGATTAACTTTTTTTTCCTCCTCTGTCCGCAGACAAAGACTGGGATTTATTTGATGCAAGAAGGGAATGAGGAGCCGTTCAACATTCGACTACACTTGGCCAAGGATATTCTGACCATTCAAGAACAAGATGTCATCTGCGTGTCAGGAGAGCCCTTTTATTCCAGCGTAAGTGACTCGCCCGCACACCACGCTCTCACCGCGGACATGCGGAGTACATCAGCCGGCCATAAATCAAACACGCGCCGGTGTAATGGCGTTCGACCTGCATAATCAGGTTGTATAAAGACTAATCCTGAGGTCGCAACTTTCTCCTCGGCGTTATTACGGTGAATCCTAATACATCTCGGCTAATGCGGGAGTCTGTGACCTTTGGCCGAATGACATTATTCATCGGTTTACAGGAGGAAGAGGGCACAAAAAAGTAGGTCGTTCGATGCAGCGTAACTAATTAAGCAAAGGGACGGTGACACTGTTATGTTAATGCAACCTTAGCGGGTCGTGGCGCGGAATTGTAAGTGTGGCTAAAGCAAAGAAAGCCTCTTATAATTGAGACGCTACTGACTATGTTATGAAGTCGTGATGTACTTGAAGAAGTTCCTGTCATAGTCCCCGAGTGGAACTTTCCCCACTGCAATTCTGTGCTTTAAGCTCAGCACACACTATAAAGCTTTTTACGCACAATTTTGCTACAATTCAGAGTCGCAGAGAGTCGTGTCTCGCGGTGTGGGGGGGTCACGACTGGACTCGCGTTCGAATCATGTTATGTGGACGGCAGAAAGACGCGGCTAAACCTCAGTCGCAGGAATTCAAACAGGAGAAGCGTTTGTGTGATTTTACTGTCCCAAAAGTGACACACAGAATGCAGCAGCCAATGATAGAGTGGATGGAATATAGAAAAACTCTGTAGGGCTACCTCCCCTTTCATTTCTCAGTCATAACAGCGGCACAAACATCTACTCAATGCCCATAGCGAGCCCTACGCCGACTACGCCAAACAGCACAACATTATATCACCAAAAGTGTTTAGCAGCACCTACTGAGTTTGGAGTCGGACTTCTTTTCAACTTCCCTCCGTTAGCTTCTCTCCACTGTCTCCGCCGTCTCCGGGCTGATGTCCTGCACCTTTCCTTATTAAATCCACTGGAAATACAAACCGCTTCTTCGTGTCTCCGACTTTTATTTCTATTTGAGAAAACTATAAACAAGTTCAGGAGGACCCTGCAACACTGAACTGTGTTTGTGCAGACAGGGATCACATGACACTAGTAATGACTGTGCCACTTTTATTGGTGTGAATTTAGAGCAGTAAAATCTTTACTTTAGGCAAGGCAACTATATTTATACACAAGGCAACTCAATGCACACTTTATGCTTGTTTAATGAAATGAAAAGCTCCAGATCATAAGCTATGGTTTGGTCAGGAGTACTTAGCTGGACGATTAGCCTAATGCACATGTTTTAGGCTGATGGGGGACTTTATGATACGCTGATACTGCGATTGCAACAATCGATATGTTGCACAAAAATGACCTACAATACATGTTTTCATGTGCTTTGTACCCCTTTTTCTTAAATAAATAAGTTAATAAATGATCCCTGACATACTGAAAATGGGTGTATTGATCTGTCATCACTTAATTTACATTTGAATAAACAAGAAACCACAGTCCTATTTCAGAAGGATTAATTCAACTCAGATTAATTTTATCTGATAATCAAATCAAATCAAATCAAACTTTATTTATAAAGCACTTTTCATACCAAAAGGTATCACAAAGTGCTTTACAGATAACAAACAAACAAACAGGTGCATGTGCAATCATTCAAATGAATATATTTGTGTGACAGTGTTTAGTCCAAAGGCTTAAAATTGCAGTGCTGCCCTCTACTGTTGGCTTCTATTAACTGTGGAAACGGTGGAGCACTGCTCCCTCATTAATATGCATTAACGTTGATATCGGACTTTAAACGGTATCGTATCGTCCTGCAAAATATCGCAATATATCGCAAAATCGATATTTTGTCGCACCCCTCGTACTTAAACCCTAGTTACCGTATTCAATGTGCTATTAATAGTAGAACTGATCTTTTTCTAGGAAAAAACTGGTTGTCTCGGAAACATAATTATGCGTAATAATTGTGGCTGTCAGCGACGCCTTTTTAGCACCTCATTAATAGCACTTCATTAATCACACAGATCTACACAGCACCTTGAGCATTTGCTGCGCTTGATAAGATCGACATAGACTATTACTGAAACATGCCTGGATGAACCCATATGCCCATTCTATTCATTATAGTAGCCTCGTACTCAGAAAAGTCAAGTGAAAATCATCCCCTTGAAGAGATTATGTAACCCATGGTACAAATCTACTCCACTGTAGTGCTTTATAGACGTTACCTCTGGAACATGTCATAAGCTTCGCCTCGCTATAATAAATTCAAACAGGCGGAGAATACCAGGGAGATTTTGCGACGCGTCTGGGAATGCACAGACTGGGAAATGATGACTAATTAGAAGAGCGAAGCCCGCAGAAAAAATGGCTCGGCTTCTTGACTGTGACAGTGATTTAAGTTCTGGAAGTGTCACTACATGCGCTTCAACATATGTACTGGGGAAAGGAAGGCACGGACGAGAAGGGGAGACGAGGCTTCAAGTCTGCACCAGAGGTTTCTGTACAGCAACTATAACGTGCGTTTCACTGGTAGGAAATTGTAAAGTTCATGGACATGACTCATTCTGGGACTAAAATTCATATTAATTTTCTTCCAGACTTTTAAACATATACAGTACATAGGAATTAGACGTTTAGACGTTTGGTAGAGGTTTATTTATTTTGTTGACACTTCAGAGCTCTATAATAAAGTTGAGAATATTTACAGGCGTTCACTTGGTAGTTCTTTTGCCTGGACAAATATACCACTGCCCTAATCAAAGAAAAGAAAAAAACAGTTTCCCTGACATTGCAAGTTCTGAATACGGTCATTAAACTAAACTGGACTTGACTGGTGTCCACCAAGAGCTGACTGTAAGCCCTGTGAATCATTAGCATTTTGATGAAATTACAGCTGCTTCGACTTTGACTGATGACTCACTTTTTTGACCAATTCAAACACTTAATTAGGCTGAAAGACCGATATCGCCTTGATATTTAAATAACGGCTCTACACTTAATTCTTCAATTTAATTTGAGGTTAACATTTCAATTTGTATCATTCATTTGGCAGCGACAATGGGCAGAAGATTCATTTCAAAAGCCTGTTACTTGCATAGACGCTGATTTAAGGCCATTGACTGCGGGCATTTTTTGTTTTCATTTTCACGTTCTGGGCAACATGTACGATTTCACAAGCAACAAAGAAATAAGTTACACAATAATCTCTTTTGTTATTTCACTGAATAAGCTTTCTTTCATTGATTTGTGAGTGGAAATTGTGATTTCAAAAGCTGTTTCGAGGGACACGGTCTACCTGACTACCTTCAATACATTAGTTTCAGTCTTGTTATTGACATAATTTGGAAAACAAATTTCACAGCATTATTTGTAAAAAGGATGAAAAAAGGGTGAGATTTGAATTTGTACAGATTTGTTTCAGACTAAATACGATATTGTAAGATAAGATTTTGTATTAAGTATATCAACGAAATCAGGACAAGCATTAAAATGGTTCTTTCCATTAATCCGATTGTGTCCCTCAAAATGCAGGCAGTTTTTGTTTTGGAAAATACCTTATGTTGAATAATAGCAAACTGACTCTTTTTCTTCTGACATTCCCACTTCTTTTCTTTTTTGTTGCTTCTCCCAGGAGAGGACAGTGACTATTCGGAGGCAGACCATTGGCGGCTTTGGCCTGAGCATCAAGGTAATTTAGATCCCCGACGATTAGCACAAGCCGCTACCGACTCCGGTAAATGAAGTTTGTACAAGCCTTATCGATCATTGCCTTGTCAAACATGCCACTAGTCGCGGCGCGTTTTGCAGGATCGATTCACTCATCTCTATCTTTGAAAACGCTCTCGCATAATTGCTGTGTTTTCCAGGGTGGCGCCGAGCACAAAATCCCTGTTGTCATATCGAAAATATCAAAGGAACAAAAAGGTATAGCTTGTCGGTATAGATTTTCCTTCCCCGCTCACTCCGTTTCCTCGTTGCTTTGCACTCATGGGACTTTTTCCCCCCCCTCTCTTTCTGTCTTTTCTGTTTGCAGCCGAACTCTCCGGGCTACTCTTCATCGGAGACGGTATCCTTCAGGTATAGCAAATGCCACGAGTTGTAACACCTATTTTAAATATATTCATTCCACGTATATACGCGCATGCCTTAGGTAAATGTCATCCTCGCCGTCATTTGTTAGCGTCACAGAGGAAATATGTCCTTACATAGCTCGGGACATTTACGAACTTGCCACAGAAGTTATGTTGCCCGTCTCATTAATCACCGAGGGAGGAGGGATGGGAGGGAACGGATGCCAAGTGGTACTGTTTGGGCTAACCCGTGTGACTGTTGTTCGCAGATAAATGGAATAAATGTGCGGAGCTATCGCCATGAGGAAGTGGTAAGTTGTCAGCTCGTATCTCATATTTTCTCCCGACGAACTGCTGCAGAGCCTTATCTGGGCCAAGTGTGATTTGAATCAGCTTGACACACGCAGCATGTAAAGGCATACCCCCCCCCCCATTTAAAAGAACCACATTTGTTCTGAGTTTCTGATCTGGCAACGAAGTTAATCAGTTACCTGCCATCCACCTGTAACTTGTGTTTTACTCACACAGATCTTACACGTGTTTTCAGGATCTACAAGGGTTTAGCTTTACAGGCGGTAAGCAAAAGCGCAGCAACAACACGTGACAGAAAAGCAACGAAAAAAGCGATGAAAACGTGACTGGGAAAGCAACAATAACGCGACAAAAAAGGCAATTAAAAAGTGTTGGAAAAAGCCGCAAAACATCTACGAAAATGCATAACGTGGCAAAGTAAAGTTGATGTTTAGTTGGTCTCAGTGAGATGTGGGTTTCCGTGGGCATTGACTTGATTTGAGGTTCAGGCTGCAACTTTGTAAGCAAACTCCTTTCAAATACACTGCCTGACCAGGAAACAAGTCGCCCCCTGGATTTAACTAGCTGTTCTGATCTGGGGCTGCTGCAGATGGTCAGATCGAGGTTAATCTCAATCTTTGGCCACTTTGTGCCCAGAGACAGAGATTAACTGTCTACCAGAGCATCTTGAATGACCAGGTAATCCCATCATATTCAGGGAGCATGAGACCACATTTCCAGTCCAGAATCTTTGGGATGTGCTAGAGAAGGGTTTGTGCAGCGATCACACTCTCCCATCATCAATACAAGATTTTCGTGACAAATGAATGCAACACTAGTTATTTTGACATTGCAGAGGCTTATTGAAACAATGTGCGCCATAATCAAAGCTAATGGGCGTGTAACGGTGTCTTACAGGTGCAAGTTTTAAGGAACGCGGGAGAGGAAGTGACTCTGACAGTGTCGTTTTTGAAGAAGACGCCGGCATTTCTAAAGTTGCCCCTCTGTGAAGACTGCACATGTAAGTAATAAGCACAAAACAATAACTAAGCGTCTTTTTATGCTAGTTCCTGTTCCGGTTGCGATCATGTGGAGTGGGTCATACAGGTGTAGATGTAAGCCAGTGGCTAGTTGTCTCTCAAACAGGGGAAGCTCATGATGTTTTCTATTCGTTATCATGGACCAGCTTAAACCAGCACTGACATTGAAAACTACATTTCTACAACAAGGTTTATTTAGACTTTTGCCTCATTGTTAAATTGGGCTATTCCTACTCCAGAACTAAACCAGGTCCAAATGAGGACTATACAAAGAAACCAGGCCCACATTATGGCTAACTCTGAGCTGTTAGCTGAGGAGCTAATGCCAGAAACACTGTTTACTCTCCACAGAAGCATTTTTGGTTTTGGCAGCCCTTTTAGTTTTAGTCTTATTCTTTTGGGCAAAAATGTTTTTAGTTTTAGTCACATTTTAGTCATTTCTAAATGTGATAGTTTTAGTCATGTTTTAGTCAGACGAAGACTCAAAAGGTTTTAGTCAAGTTTAATCTGTGTTCAGGTGTTTTCTCCTGCTCCGCGCACAAGCTCTGTTCGTTTATGGTTTGACGAACCACTTTCTCACATTTTCGTCTTGTCTCGTCTCATTGATGTAAACTTATAAACGTCGTGTCATGTTTAAAGAGCTATTTTTAGCTCGTCGATCGTTACGTTATCGTCATTAAAAAAAGGTACGTCAACAAAATTATATAGTTATCGTCTTCTTTGACGAAAACAACACTGCACAGAAGTCTGTACAAAAGTACATTCTTTTGAAAGCTTCCATTGCTGAAATAAAGTCCATCTCTGTCATGTTGGTCTCAGTTTCAGTTTCCTCTTGGAGCTTGACAGAGACTGCAGCTAATCCTGATGCTAATGCTAATAGCCTCTCACAGACACGGAGGAGCATCAGTAGGAGGAGCTGTTTTTCTCCTTTTTGTGGAGGCAGCCAATCGGCACTCAGCTGGTGGATGTTACAACCCGTCCTCTGCTTTGATGCTGAGCCTCCGAGCAATTAATCGTCGGCCAATCAGACGCTGTATTCTAATGAGCTAGCAATGGAAATTCACATCAAGCTTCAGCAGCTCTGAGGGACAGGGAGACCACAGGGAAGACCACACTGAAACCTGAACCACCTGATTAATAACTGACTTTTTATACACAATTTAACACACTTTGGTGACATTTAATACCTACATTTGCAAAATAGAAATAATTTCATTTGGGATTTTCTTTTGTGAAATTTTGGGGGAAGTTCAGCTTCCCTTGTAGTCAATGAGGAACTACCATTGATGTAAGCTTTGTATGGATAATCTTTGGAGGTTATTTGGTAATTAGATTAAAAGCATCAAAGGTCGAAGTATTTTCTGTGCTTTTGGATGTGAGACTGAAAAGAACAGAAGACACTGCAGCTTTCATTCACACACATGGCAGAACTATGGTTTACTGGAGGTCATATCAATAATAAATCCTTCACAAGTGAGTCAATATCTCACCGACTCACTCCAGTTCTACTCAAGTCCACCATAACACTGGGTGAAGTGGGACCGCTAACTTTTGTGTACTTTACTACAGTTTCCGGGCGTATTACTTTATCTATTATATATTGTGTTATGCAGTGTGTACTGCTTATCCGATCTCATTGTTTTTGGTGAGAATGCTCACCCTCCAAATCATCCGTGTACAAGTTTGGCCCTGGCAATAATTTGATCAAATGATTGTTCATATTTGAAGCCACACTGCGGAACATTCCATGTTATACGTTTCTGCGTGCAAACAAACTAGAAAACATTTGGTCTATGTGGGTTTTCACACTGGTTCTGGTCAGGTCGACCTACCTCGACCTGAGAGCGGCAGATTTGAGTCAGTGTGAGTCAAACCACAGCTGCGCTCTGAGATCAGCTAAAACAGGTGTCTCTCTCAGAGCGGCCTCTGCCGCACTCTGCAGGTGTGGTGTGAAGGAGGCCGACCTCGAACTGAACTTGTCTTCTTTTTTGAGCAAAGAAAGGACTTACAGTGCCTTACGAAAGTACTAATACACCTTGAACTTTTGCACATTTTGTCATGTTTACAACCCTAAACGTGTGAAGTGAAAGCAAAATGATACATGATTCTGTTATTTTTCAAAAAATAGAAAAGTGAAAAGTGAAAAGTGGGGCGTGCACAAGTATTCATACCGCATTTTTCTGAGTGCATTAAATTGCCTTTATAACATTCCTAATGACTGCAGAATGTTCACACCTTGCCCTAACCATTAAATAGAGGCCACCTGAGTGTAATCTACTCTCAGTATAATTACAGCTGTCCTGTGAGGGCCTCAGAGCTATGGTCGGAGTGTATTGGTCACTAAACAACATCATGAAGGCCAAGGAGCTCACCAGAGAGGTCAGGGATAAAGCTGTGGAGAAGTTTAAAGCAGCGTTCAGTTATACAAAGATTTCCCAAGATTTGAACTCACGGAGCACTGTTCAATCCATCATTCGGAAATGGAAAGAGTATAGCACCACTGCGAACTTACCAAGACACGACCGTCCTGTTATTGCAGCAAAAGGGGGTTCCACAAAGTATTAAGTCATGTTGTATGAATACTCGTGCACGCCCCACTTTTCACTTTTCTATTTTTTGAAAATTAACAGAATCATGTATATTTTGCTTTTTCAAAAAAAATCTAAATACAATCTTTACGTGTAGTGTTGTAAACATGACAAAATTTGCAAAAGTTCAAGGTGTATTAGTAATTTCGCAAGGCGCTGTATTTTTAATCAATACGCTCTGCATGACAGGACGTTTGGATTATTACTCTGACAAGGAAAAATGGATCATTGAGGTACCACGAGAGAGAAATGACCACCTTGTAACTTCAGGGACGTGTGCGCGTCTCCTTTAATGCCCGTTGTCATTGGAATTAGTTGGGGGGGGACAGCTAATTGTTACGGGGCTGATGGTGCGGGACACATGTGTTTAGTGTGAACAGGATCGTTGGTCATAGAAGCCGGTTTGTGGCGGTCTGTGAAGCCAGATTTGCGTTTGTCAAACCAGTGTCACGAGTGATTTTTAGTCTGGGGACCACCAATTCATTTTCTCGTAGGAGAGGTCTGGTTTACAAATGTCTATCATGCGTCTGAATGTAGCCATAGCCAATCGTATCAATTGTATCCAATGACGTATGATGTACCAGCTGTAAACTTTCAAGCTAAACTATTTAACACGGTCTAAAGCTTGATCGAAAGATGGCGTCGCTTCTGCTGCTGTCATGTTGGATCTGTAAATAATATTTCGGTTAGGGTTAGGGTCTAGAAGAAACCCTGTAGTTTGTTTTCATCCGTAAACAAACTACAAGCTTCCGAATGTCGAATAGCGCATCATCGTCTTGCCGTCCCTCCTCGTTCTATGATTGGTCCCAAATCCATGGGAAGATTTCGGCCACGGTCCCCAGGCTGCTGTGAAGTTCGAAATGATTCGAGCACATGCAGCGTGTCTCCCTGTCGCTGCACTAGGAGCGTTTTGATTGACCTAGCGTTACCAACAGGCGAATCAGCTGGATATTGAAAGGAGCGCTTTTCTACTGTGCTTTTGAGTGATTCGACTCACAACATTTGGCTCCCTCGCACTATTTTTGTCATGCTTGCTGCACACTGTTTTATCAACTAGCTGGATAAATGAACCAACTTCTCTGTGACTAAAACAGAAATAAAACTAGAAATGTTGCAATGGCTATTGCGATTGACAGCGGAATTCCAGACGCAAATGCAGAAATTACAAAAGAATTGCATTGATATTAGTAATTTGCATATTTGTATTGCATAAATTGGTTAATTTGCATAAGTTATATACATTAAAAATATATATACATTAAAAAACAGTTTAAGTTTCATAAATCCTAAATGGCATAAACTCTTATGTTGCATAAACTGGTTAAATTCCATACAGTGATTATTTGCATAAATTGTTTATTGCATACACTTTCTAAATTCCATAAACTGTTCAAACTGTTGAAATGATCCTTGAACCACTCTTTCACAATGTGAGCCCGATGAATCCTGGCATTGTCATCTGGAATATGCCTGTGCTATCAGGGAAAAAGAAATCCAATGATGGAATAACCTGGTCATTCAGGATGTTCAGGATGGTCTCCTTCTTTGTGTTGAAAAGAACCTCGTCCAGGTTAAAGTCCTGGTTCAATCCAGGTCAGGCAGTGTAGCTTAGTCCTCGAAAAACCCAGCCTAGTTGACGACTTTGGAAAATGTATAACTATGCTGTCATTTCATTAATGTCCTGGCTGAGGGATTGTGACTTTTTTGTTCTACTTCTAATATTGTGAAAAGAATCTTGATTTGATGCAGCTTTGTCAGATGCTTTCTTTATAATGGGAGAGAATTAACCCTTCTGCATTTTGCGGTTGTCTTGGAGACTCTCACCGAGGGGACATGATGTCAAAACATTAATTATATTGGCCTCATAAATTGGAATAAAGAAAGATGTCGAAAAGGAAAATAAAAAAATAAAACGTTTTGGAAATAGATAAAGAAGACGTGAGTCATGGTTGAATTGATTATATGAGACATAAAAGACAGCCGCACAAATGTAGGCCACAGAGCACAAACAGGGAAACAGTGGCGTGTGTCTCTTAGTGGTTTATGAAAGGTACAACAGTTACATCCTGGGTTGATTCAAGCTGCACAAAGAACATAAAGATACTTACGTTGATGCGATGCTGTGCTTTCTCCCAGGTATCCCCAGTGACCAGAGCAGTGGAACCTCTTCTCCTCTGTGTGACAGCGGACTGCACTTGAACTACCATCCGAACAACACGGTATGCCTCGGCTCACTAGCTTTTTAACATAACATAAGACATTTCTTAGCTTTACGGCCAAGGCTTTCAGCATTTTACCAAGTTACTGAGTATCTACACTAGGGCTGGGTATAGTTTCATTTATTTATTTTTTCGATACCGCTACTTTAACGATACTTAGCTTTCAATACCGATACCTGTACGATACCTTTTCCGATACCTATACTAAAATATTTGTCATCTAGAATAAAAAAACGGAACAATAATGTTTAGAATATATCCAAATCTACAATGGGCCGGGTTCATCTCCAATGTCAAGAATTGTGAGGAGAAAATAGGGCAAATATTAGTAATAAAAGTATTTGGTCAGTTTCCCACAGACTTCCTATTGGATTTCGGCCAAAATACTTCTTTGCCCCACTGTATGTGTGTTTTTTTGTTTTGTTTATAAGGAAAAAGTTAAAATACTGAAACATGAAACAGAAAGCTGTAAACCCTAGTGTTGGACATGACTGAACTTGGTAGCCATTAAGATCTACAGGAAACATAACATAATGGACCAGACCTGTCAGTACCTCCGAAAGACAAATGCGAACCTAGCATGAGAACAACAGTCTCTGGATTAATATGTTCTTTGTCTTCCTTGTCCGGGGCTGCAAACAAAAACAGATTATTTCTTCTTTCAGAGGACATTGCACAGTAACAGCTCATCCACCACTTCAATCCCTCCAGCAAAGTGCAGAAAGTTTTTCTTCTGTTGGGCACTTCACCAAAACATGTTTACCAGGTGTCAGGGATGAAAGGCCTGGGACAGCAGTGTCTTCTGTGTGACACTTCTCAGACAATGACTCTACATCACTACTTTCAATTTTGTCTTTTTACCTTTTGTTACACACAACATTTGGCCCAACCTCCAGCCAAAAAACACTTTTCATGTAGTCTGTGAATAAGATGTCCAATTAGTCTTTAGATTATGACTATTCATCATGGATCCATCCATCCATCCATTTTCTTCCACTTGTCCGTTGCCGGGTCACATAGCACCAGCCCCTATGGCTCCTCCTGCAGGTGGTGGGTCCACAGAAGGACGGCCTCATGGTTCTAACCGGGCCTGTTGGTCTCTCATAAGGGGCTTCTGAACCTCTCTTTGTCTGACCCGTCAACTAGGACCTGTTTGCCCTGGGAGACCCTACCAGGGGCACAAAGCCCCCGACAACAGAGCTCCAGGATCATTCGGGCGCTCAAACCCCTCCACCACGTTAAGGTGGCGGTTCCAGGAGGGGATTCATCATGGAAATTATGATAAATGAAAGTTCTTCAGATTGAAAGCTGACAACCAAATGTTGGTATACTTAGTTTTTACTTACCTTTCAGGCAGCTGCCGTCTTCCATAAATATAAGTGATTAATGTTTTATGTATTCACTAAAAGAGATTGGGTTTTTTTTTTTCACGTTGTGATAATTGCCTCTCTCTTGGCGAGGAGATAATGGCTCAACAAATAATTGACTTTGTAATTATGAGTGAGGGCGAGACTGTTTTTTTTCAAAGCATCAGTGCAGTACAAAAAGTCGATAGATGAAAGCGTTTTAGCTGAAGTTGGTGATGAATGAAAGTAAGTGATTTGAATTGAGGTCATGGCCCTGAGTCCCATATAAGACAGGTAAAAGTCTTCAGTATTAACTTGTTTTGGTCGTTTTGTCTTGCCTTATTATTTCATCTAAAAAAACAGTAATACAAGTTTTCATTCATTTCACGCAGGATACACTGTCTTGCTCGTCTTGGCCCACGTCCCCTGGGCTGCGCTGGGAGAAGAGGTGGGTAGACCTGCGCCTCATCCCGCTGCTGCACTCCCGCCTGTCCCAGTACACGCCTGGCTCTGACGTGTGCAGGTGAGCGCGCCCCGGGCAGGGTAAACGGTCCTGACTGAAGAACGCTCTGTTAGAAAATCAACCCCTTATGCATTGTTTGCAGCATTTTACAGCCCTGAAATTGCTTCAAGTTGATCTTAAATAGTTTCAAGTGCTACAGAGATGTTGCTTTTATTTTCTTATCAGGGATAAATGAAAATGCCGTTGTTGTTTTTTTGGGAATAAAAGTTCATGTCTGGAAAAAGTCTCGTAGGATACAAGCAGCGTGTTTGAAGAACCACCAGTGTTTTTCGTACATAAAACTTTGTATACAAAGGAGGACACGGGTTAAGAAAAGGAAAACAAACCGTCTCTTTACTTGCCCTGGCTCCGCTGTGTAACTGTTAAAAATAGCAGCGCCTCTGAGGGGAGGAAAAGTTCTGAAAGTTTTAAAGTACAATATTTGTCTCTTTATATGGTAATGCGGTTTGACCCGGCGCATAACAGCAAAACAGCATTTGAAAAGGATGACAGCAGGAAGCAATTGTGGGCCCCTCCTGGGAGCGGTTTGTCACAATGAAAACCCTCCAAATGCTCTTGTGACTAAACGCTGTCTCCATCTTGTGCTGTTCTTGTCCTCAGGAAAAACGCCTTCCAGGTCATAGCTGTGGATGGGGTGTGCAGCGGGGTCATCCAGTTCCCCGTCGCCGAGGACTGCCTGGACTGGCTACAGGCCATCGCTGGCAACATCTCCAACCTCACCAAGCACAATGTGAGTTTTGCATCTCTCTGTTGAACGCCGGGTAACACTCTGTCCATATCTGTTTAGTGTGGAGGTCTTTGAGCCAGGGACAAGGGCCAAGGTTGTCAAAAAGAGAGGTAGCTGGAAAATCTGTCTGTCAGACTGTGATGTCACGTGGTGGTGCGTCTCAGCGTATTTAAAGTTTAGACAGCTTCTCTGGACTTGTTCTGATCGTTTCAGTGCTCAAATGGCCTCCACTTCAAATAATGACTTGCTGCTAGTTGCCAGCTAAGAGGAGGTATTTTGACCATGTGCTCTCTCATCATAAACATAACTGGAGTTGTGTATCGAGCCACTCGTGCATTTTTGAGTAATCGTTGAATATTCTCCAGTGGCTATTCTTAGCATGGTGGCGGCAGCTCCCAAAAAGCAACTCCTGAGGTCCTACGTATCCAGGAAATGCTTTCCTCATCTCATAGGCTCAAAGCACATGAGGGACATGGGACTTCTGAGTACATTCTCAAGAGGCTGCGGGCCTTCCTCACTCGCTAAGGATTAGCGATGTCTTGCATGAATCAAAAAAAACATTACAGATATTGAGTTACTGATGGGAAGTCACTGGCTACGTGTTAAAAACATAATTTTTTGTTGTAACTACCTGACACAAGGAAACTTCTGTGTTCACTGAGGTAGGAGCTTTTAGCTCAGAACGGCTAACATAAAAAAAACACACCACAAAAATTAAATAACTGAAAAGTATTTATACTAAAGACAGGCCGATGATTTTTTTGTAGCTGGCTTGATCAAAATATTTGTGCTATTTTCATTTTTATTTAGTGTTAGCCATTAGCTTCAAGACAAAAACACCTACCATGATGAGCGCAGCAGTTTCCTCTGGTGAATTCTTTGCTCCTGACACAATGTTTTTAGCATGATGATAGTGACTGTCCACCAGTAACTCACTGCCTGCCAGGTAATCTTGAGCTGTTTATTTATTTGGACCATCCTTTCCACTCACTACCACCTCCAGACTGGGCTTCACCACCATCCCTGCAGCCAACGCCGTATCAACCCAGAGATGATTACGCCACACTGCATCTTTATTCTCTTTAGTGTTCGGTGTCTTCGCTGCTACTAACTCATAGGGAAATAACGGGACAAGAAGAGCAGCGCCTCCTGAGGATTCACTCGGAAGTCATGTGACGCTTGCCTGCATATAGCTTATCGGTACCAAGCTTAATCCTTTTATTGCAAAGTAAACACTCGCCATAGCTTCTATATTGCTGTACGAGCCGCAAAAACTTTATTTATTTGAACAGTTGTGCCGCAAAAGGAGTGGGGTGTGTGAAAATCAGGAAATGAAACGACTGGATATTTTTGAACTGTTAAGATCAATATTTCATTTGCTAACCAACAAAGTGTAAGACAGTGATAAAGATTGTTTGAGATTATTACCAAATACCTGCGAAAAGCATAACACCCTATCTTTAAATTGCTTCACCTCCCTTTGTGCCTGCAAAGGGCGCTCAGAAATCAGGGCTGAATCTTACCTGTTCTGTGCGCTTGTGTTTTGAAACGTTTTATGTCAATTGCGAGGTGTACAAAACGTCATAATGTCCAAAAATGGCACACAAAATACATATTGGACCTTTAACTTTCATGCACAGGGATAGGCCTAGAATTTATTTATAGAGTAGTTAATCCTGGTCAAAACATTTACCCTAAATATTCTATTGACACACACTGAGCCTCCATCCACGTGAAGCACTGAGCAGATTAAGTGCCTTGCCCATGGACACTTGGTGATTAATATGGTTACGAGACTCTTTCCTGTTTCTCCACTTAGCCACTCTCGCCATGCCAGCCACTCACTGATGCTCTGCAAGTAATTCCTGAAGTGCTTTGGCTGCTGGACCCGTAACATGGATGAGGACAATTGGTCAATGTATCCAACGCACTGCAGTGTCCGAATGCTTTCATGTGAACAATAACTATAGTATTTGCCATTTCAAAGTGGAGGTTTTATGCCAAATAGATTTTTTTTAGAGCGTTTAACCATGTTACAATGTCGTTCTCTTATTAAAAACACACCTGGAGCTGTGTTTTGACTCACTCGCGCATCTTTGAGAAATCTTTGGATCTTCTTCAGAGGCTATTCTTCTCCTCGTGAGTTCCTACGAATCCAGGAAATCCTTGCCGCACCTCTCGATCTCTTGCTAAGGCTTATTTGGAGGCTGCATGGACGACCAGGAAGTGAAACTACGGGATATCTAACCAACAAAGTGTTAGCGACTGATAAAGATGTGTTTCAAAAAGCAACGTACCCACTCTCTAAACTCTCCAGTGGTTTATGATTATATGAATGCACCAGGAATCCCAGAAAATGTACTAGTTTTGAAGATAAAACAGCGCTTTATACAAAAGATTTACACAAGTTTGCATCATGCTAATGCTTTCTAATCCCGTATCCCCGGCTTGTTACACTGATAACCTTCTTCAAACATTAAAAAATATCGTACTCTATTACATTCTCGCAACTTAAGTCTTCATTCATTGTTTGAAATCTTTCCGTAGCACCCGCATACAGTCATCTTTACACTCGCGGTGTCCTTTTCCCAGCACCCGTGTGGCATTCTCCGACCATTAACTCCTTTAGCTTCACATTGGGAAGACGCTTTACCTCCTCTTCAGGCGTATATCTGCACTTCGCTGCCATCACACGAACCAATAAGACAGCGGCGTGGACCTTAATGTCGACATTTTTCAATTTGTGTCCCCTCTAACAGCCTCTTTGGTATTTTCCCAGCATTAGCGAGCGGCGCTAATGACTTCCCACGCCACACACAAGCGCTCGCGTCTCGGAGCCTGAGGTTATTCGGCACCACCGGCAGCCATTTCATTGTAGCTACTATTCATCATAATAAATTATATAGTAATGATACCGCGCGGCGAAAACACAAAGCAGCCGATAACAGCGCCATTATTGCGGCCCGCGTATTTTCCAGCTCCAACCTCGAGCGATGCGGAGAAGTGGGTTACCGCGCGAATGAGTGTAGGCGCCGACTAACAAGCCGCGTCACGTGTACAGCGCCATATTGTACTTGACAATGCTGACACTTTGGCTTTCTCATAGGAGGTATTCTATTCTATGTTAAGGCTCCCCTGGGGGGCGAGTTTGTCTCCGCAGTTGTGTAGGATATATACACGCGTGCACGACTCGAACAGTGAAGTGGAGGGGAAGCGGCCTCATAATTATGTTGTGCGCATTGAAGCTACGGCGATGCGAGCGAGGGCGTCAATAATAGAATAATGGTTAATTGGAGTGGATCGAGACACGCTAACGCTAGCGCCAATAGCCTCGGCAATTCAGAAGCCCCTTTCTGTCAGTGGTTCGCTAACTGGAGCTCTTAATTAGGTTTGAAGGACAGATGCTGTTGGCCTCAGGTGCTGGATTGTGCAAAATTGACTTTTTGAAGCTTTTAATGGAGACAAAAACTCAAACTTGTTCCGATCTTGCCCATGACCAAGCTTGTTGCTGGAACATAATATATAGTTGTGCTCAAAACTTTACATACCCTGCCCTGGCAGAATTTTTGATTTTCAATCATAGTTGGTGGTTCTGTGAAGCCATTTCTGGTCAGATAACTGAGTTTGCTCTTTTTAAATCATAATAAATAAATAAAAAAGTACCAAAATGACCTTGATCAAAAGTTTACATACCCCAGTTTTGAATACTGTGTATTTGCCTCCTTTAACATCAGTGACAGCTTGGAGTCTTTTGTGGTAGTTGTGGAGAAGATTCTGTATGTAATCTATGGTAAAGCAACCCATTCATATATATAATACATATTGGACCTTTAACTTTCATGCACATGGATAGGCCTAGAATTTATTTATAGAGTAGTTAATCCTGGTCAAAACATTTACCCTAAATATTCTATTGAAGAAAGCTGAAATACATTAGTGTTTGACTTTTTATAGCTGCTTCATGTGGAGTTTGTCCTACCTGTGATGCACTCAAGGCACTTTACACTGAGCCTCCATCCACGTGAAGCACTGAGCAGATTAAGATCCTTGCCCATGGACACTTGGTGATTAATATGGTTACGAGACTCTTTCCTGTCTCTCTACTTAGCCACTGTCACCACTCCAGCCTCCCATTGTTACATAAACCCCTAATGGCCATGCCTTGAGTTGCTTTCAAATATAATTGATATCTTTCTGGGGGAGCATTATTTGTATGCTTGTAAACAAGGATATGCACTCACTGATGCTCTGCAACTAATTCCTGAAGTGCTTTGGCGGCTGGACCCGTAACATGGATTAGGACAATTGGTAAATGTATTGTAGTTGTGGGGAAGATTCTGGATGTAATCTATGGTAAAGCGACCCATTCTTCTTGGCAAAAAGCCTCCAGTTCCTGTAAATTCCTGGGCTGTCTTGCATGAACTGCACGTTTGAGCTCTCTCCACATTGATATTGAGGTCAGGAGACTGAGATGGACACTATGTGACCTCAATATCATTGAGCCACTGTGGGGAGAGCTCAAACGTGCAGTTCATGCAAGACAGCCCAGAAACTTGGAAGTCTTGTAAACATCATGTGATTTTCTTCTTGTACAACATGAATGCTTTTCTTTAGCAATGCTGCTACACGTAAAGTTAATGCGGACAATTGTAATTGTGTAATTCAGGAACTTATGTAAAGTGTTATATTGTATGAAAACACGAGATGTTGTATCACTGTATCCGGAATGTAAATTAATTTTGAATATGGGGGTAGGCACTTATAAGCTTTCTTGCTTCGGACTACTCCTTTTGAGTTTGTGTTACTTTATTTATTTTCTGCACTGCAACTATGTTAATGTAAATAATGTAAATAATCACTCAAATAAATCCAATCAATCAATCAAAACTTACAGTAACTGCAGGATTTTTGCCGCGTTTTTGAAAGACCAGAGTGCTTTCATGTAGGAGGCAAATATAGTTTTTGTTTGTTTAATACAGGCGGCTTTAAAAGTATCATACATTTGAGGGTTTTTGTGGTTATTGTAACAATGTGTCAGAGCCTAGTCCAATAATCCTACATCAAAGCCGGAAAACTGGTTGTTGGAGCCAAGATAGGGGGAAATAAAAGGCATTGTTAACCAAACATTGAGCAAAGGTCTGAAAAGCGGCTAGTGCCACACATTTTAAGGGCGCGTTGCCAGCCTCAGTTTGCTGCACGTCCGTCCACTCCTTTCCCTCTAACTATTGCCTTATCTGAGCAAGTATATAACATTTTTAAAAGTGTATATACTCTTTGTATAATGTACAAAATAGTGACTCTTGGTAAGGATAGATAGGACTTCTTCTATTCTTTACTTCTATGGCTAAGCTTGATCTAACTATCTAAACACAAGCGTTGGTGAACCTGTGAATCGAAACGGCCTTTCAGGTGTAAACATTGTGACTTTAACTGGCCGTTTCCGGGGCTGAATGTTTGAATAAATTGAATAGTGAAATTAATGTTACCAAATAAATCAGGGAAAGTGCCTTCAGCCCTTAAGTGTAAGAGCTTGCACTCTTCTTGTTGTGAATTTCTAAATTGAGATTTTCGAGAGCAGAGGAGGAACAGCAGAGGGCCCTTTTGTCTTACTACTTCTGTTGAGAACATTTTCATTACAAGATGGTCGTTCTGGCTTTGAAACAGCATCCTGTCTGTGAGGTTTGATAAGGCAGAGTGCAGGTTTTTCTTGTGCTGCACAGATGATGGTGATGATGTCTTTTGTAGAAGCAGTAGTTAGTAAAAAAATAAATAAAAACACATTCCAAAATGGCATGCCAGTGCGCTTTAGTCACCAGTCACAAATAGTCTCTTTTTGGCGTTTGCTCGGAACATTTCTTACTTTGCCATTTGTTACATTGAATTCTACGTTTGTATCACTTCTTTGTTCCTCCTATTTCTTTCTTGTTATTCTCGTTCCAAGATCTGTTGTGTTTTGCTGAACCATCACAGGCTGTATAAGGCGCACAGGCCTGCATTCCTCACAGTAAATGTACTCTCCGAACACAGCCACGTACGCACTTGTACTTTTATTTACTGCAAGCTGTATCTGGTTAACATTTTATTTACCTCCCTGTTTACGGCACCTCCAATTCCTTAAGGGAAAAATAAAGTGGCTAATTGATTGCACTGTACTGTAATGAAAGTCCCAGTCCGGCCTTTAAGCAGCTATAAACAATAGCACAGAAACAATGCCCCAATTCACTAGATCAGGGGTGCCCAAACTTTTTGTCTCTGAGGCCCAAAATGAAAAAGTGCCTGTGGGTCGCGGGCCAAACACGGCTATGTTAAGCGTGAAATACTTAATTGCAAATAATAATAGTTACTTTATTTTATTTTTCGGTATACATTTGCATTTGATTATATCTATGCAAATAACATGCTACATTAAAACAAATATTAACTATGGCAAAAGCCTTGTACTTTTAGAACAAAATCAACAATTGTAGCAATATAGTGCAAAATGTAAAATAACAGCACCTATATCTACAGCACCTACTTTACCTCATTAATTTGTTGACTCAAAGAAAATGCCATATTAGATCATTTTAAAAGTGTCAGTTCAGCATAAATTCTTTTTTATTTTTTTTTAACATGTACCTTTGTTGATGTCAACAACCTTTGCAATAAAAGTTGGGAAAATTGTAAAGTTGATGTGCTACAATGCTCTGTGATTGATAAACAACAAGACACCACAACAGTGTTTCCTTAACTTTGCGAAAGGAATGAAACTGCGCCCCTAATTTGACGCTGGTGGCCAAAAAGTACTGCATCTATATTTACCATTGAGAATGAATGGGAGGGTTACGTCCGGTTACGTCACACAAAAGTAGGTCACTCTCTGGCAGAATGGAATTCCAATGGAAATTTGGGCCCCCCTGCACTAAATGTTTTGTATGGGGTGTGATTACAATACTTTGCCCTTTGACTAACTAAAATGTTAAGGGAGAAAACTAGCCAAACATTTCTAAATGGCATGCAAAAAACTGCCGTGTCCATGCGATTTAGAACATTTGCCACAGTATAGAGCCCTACCATATCCAAACTGTAGCCAAGTCAACAACAGTAGCAGCAGTTGATGTACTCTTCCCCTCCATAAAAGTGCCATTTAGAAGTTGGAGAGGCTGAAGTTGGGCAAGAAGTCAATATTCCATTTAAAAGTAAGTGTTGTGTACAGAGTTGTATTGATGTGCTTTCTGATCTAAACCTGAACAGTGTAGCGTGCTAGGGCGCTTGACAATGACATAAAGCCCAGTCTGCCACCCAAGGCCTCTGTGCGAATGATAAGGTCTGCTTGTAATAAAAGCCAGCAGCGCCGCGAGCAGACTGTGCAAATGCAGAACGCCAGTCACCAGGGCCCAAAAGTCCTTCACAATATATCCCGGCGCTTTGAAATACTTTTAGACGCTTTAGCCTCTGTATTTAATATGTTATCGCATATAATGATGTAGAATTGGTGGTGAAAACAGACATTACGAACTGCCTTGACTGGGGCTGCACAATCAAAGCACATTGCATGCGTCGTCTACAATAAGGGCTGCGCGTTTTCAAGTTTTTCATTAACCATTAACCGAGGTCCTTAGTGTGCTACGACACCTGCAGTGGTGCTTATGGCCTCTAGGGGCATGAGTTACTACTGCTTTAAGCAAACAAATAAAAATATGCACCGAATTAGGTCTATTGGTCTACAATGTGCTATGCCGTTGTTCTACAAAGGCAAAATGCTCAAATTAATAGATTTAGCCAAACATGTGTTATTTTAGTTTAGCGTTTTTTTTGGTAAATGTACACTTGGCACAACTACAACCTTCTCCATGTCTTGTCTTTCTTGTGAATTTGATCGATACAAACACTGAAAGTTGGTGCCTGCAGTGTTTTACCAGATCAAACTGGCTTTACAGATATTTTTTACACCCAAAGGAAAATAAAACATCTTGTTGCAACCAACCTGCACTGGGATGTTATCCTGCCCCCATCCAACTCTACGACCTCAGCCGCTTCTGTGGGTAAAATAGTAGATGCTTATAGTTTAAATAAGAGATTCAGCAGATAGACGTGTGAATAATAATCAAAGTTGGCAGATGGTTAAGTCAACAATGGCAGTCCATAATAAATCCTGCGTCTGTCGTCGAATGTACCGTGGGTCACAGTTTGTAGGCGGGGGAGGGCTTGCTTTTAACAACCCCTCAGACTGTCTCCCAGAGTGAGCCTCCCTGTGAAGAAATTAGGTGAAGTCTGAGTCAGGAATGAATCATGGTGTTTTGTTTTTGCGGTGCTCCAGCCAGCTCTCACTGACGGATTTAGTGCTTCTGTGGAGCTTGTTAGTCGAATTTGGCTGCTCTTTTGTTCAGGACTTGTCTATTTCTGTTGCGGTTTACAATGTGTGTCAGAGTCATTTTTCATGTTCTTACTGATGAAAAAGGGGACCACGTTTCATTTTTGGGGACAGTTTACCAAAGAAAAGTTAATGTGTTTAACCTTAAACAATTGTTGTACCAAGTGAAGACATTTTTTGAAATTGTGAAAGAATCGACTTTGCTGATATGAGACTGAGCATGCATCTAACATAACCAACCTTTAAAAAACAATTCTTGGTACTTGTAACTTACTTCAATTTTAAATATATTTTATTTCAACCTGGATAGACTCAAACAGACAAAAGCGGCAATTACAAAGATTTATTGCAATCAGACCCTGGCCGTAGACATGGATAGATAGGTGGGTAGGTTAGAGTTAGGGATGTTTTCACCCGGAGCCTAGACACTGGTGGTGTTATGGGAGAGAGGTGAAGCATGTAGCAGAGCGAAGCCATGGATAGAAGAGGCGGTGAAGGGGTGGAGGTGGGTCACAGCACAGCTGGGAAGGGGACAAGTCATGAACGCTGGAAGCTTAAACACGGGATCGAGGGCGATGATTGGCTGAGTTGGAGGTGTGACCCTCACAGACGCGATCATTGGCTAGAGGTAGTAGGTGACGCTGAAATTAGTCTTCAATGTTGAATTCCCGCCTAGTCTTCATTTTACTGCATTTGTTGTTTCAGGTATGCTCTCTACCTCACTTTTTTTTTTTTACTGTGTAAATATGTGGAAATTTGGTGTAAACACACATGTTTGCGATGTCCTCTTTGTAGATGCACAAAAGGGGACTCTTTCACACTTGCACGGTTTCTCCGGACTATTGGACTTTCTGTTTGGTTTGATCTATCAATCATATGCAGACATGTCACCAGCTGCACCTGCTGAATGTTTTGAAAAAAAAAGATTGATGGACTTTCAGGTCGACGGCAGAGGCAGATCCAAAATCTGAAAGTCCAGACTTTAGGAACATGATGTGAAAACAAACGTTTGTGGATCAGACCAAGATAACACGTTAGCTCTTAGTCCAGAGCTTGGTGCAGACTTTCAGGTGTGAAAACGGAAGACTGAAGTTCCAAACAGCGGTACGTTCAGTCTCTCTGTTTGATGAAGAACAACACAGTTCTTCATCACACTTTGAACTTTTTTGATAGTCTTCAAAATGTTTTCTTTTTTTTATAATTTACTTTTTATGCTGTCTCCTGTATCTATACATTTATACAAACTCTTCTACCACTGCAATTCATCGCACATCACAAAGGGCAACAGAGACAGTCGTAAAAGTCAAAAATAAACTCTTTTCCGTACAGGCTGAAACACCATTGAGCCCACAAACTTGCAAAGATCTTATTGGTTGGTTTATCAGAGAGTGTAAGCCTCCGCGTGTACCTGTAAAACAGATTTCAGATGCTGTTTTCTGATAATGAGTTTCTCTCACTCTCGGAGCAAGACATTTCCACTTCAGTGGCTCCAACAAGCACCAAATCTTTTCTGTTTGAAAACAGCTTGAAAGTATTTATTGCATTTTTCGGGCCGCATTTATTTAAAAAAAAAAAAGCAAGATAAATTTGATTTTGACTGTTAATTCATTACATGTTTCCTTATTGAGGCCAGTGACACGTAGAACGTCTCTACATTAATGTCTGTGTCCTAAAATGGGATACTTCAGCACGGATTACTATCAAATGCGCTTATTCTTTACACCCTAAATGTCATCACTGCTGTTAAACTGTGATCACTCATATTTTTTGCAATGTAATATCCAGTAATGCTAAAAATATGAAACCATTACCTCTTATCCTTTATGGGTCACTGGGCTGGACCCTGTCCCAGATATTTTTAGGTGCGAGGCGGAGAGTGCTCAATATAACCAGATTATTAGAGGGAGGCTGGAGATGGGCTTACATCAGGGTTACACTGATGCACTGGCTTTATGGAGCCAAACTAAACCATTAGTGTACGTTTTGATCGAAGTCAAACATGCGTCATTACAGTTCATAAAAACGTCTTCTTACTCACAACCACTGACGGCAGCAGTGAGCTCAACTTTGCAGATGTTTCATAACAAATAGAGAGCTTTTTACTTAGGCAAGGCAACTTTATTTATACCGCGCATTTCGTACACAAGGCAACTCAATGCGCCTTTACATTTTTGTCCCGATAGACGGTGCATCAGACCGGTTCACATGTTGTAGAAATGTGTTTTGCTCCAACCAGTCACTATAATATTATGCTTTTATGAGTTAACTATACATAACTAAAGCAGCTGCAAGGTCAGGGTTCACTGGGCTTTCAGTCTTATTTGGTGAGAGAACATTTTTAATTTATATATGTAATTTGTCCATCTATAATAATCACAATGCTGCAAAAACAAATCTAAAAATACGGTTTCTTGAAAGAATAATATTATATCTTGATTTGAGAAGCCTTTTAGCACCTACAATAACATCGTATAGTGCCTAGAACAAGATTAAATCTCTTTTTGCACTTAAAAAAAAAAGAAAAAAAATATTTCTTTATTTAACTTGGTAAATCACATATATCACTATCTTCCACTTTGTTGGCAAAAAAAATGAAATATTTATCTAAAACAGCAAAAACGCCACTACATCGAGACCAACAGTTTTAACTCACAGTGGGCTAAATAAGTAGTTTAGTGTCCATTTAGTGCGTAAAAGTATGAAAAATGCAGCACGATGTTTGTGGATAAAAGACACCTGCGGCTTATAGACAAGTGCGGTCTATACTTTTTCTTTTTTCTTTTGGAATGGAGTTGGTGTGGCCTAGATTCAGGTGCGCTCAATGGTCCGAAAATGATGGTACTACATGACGTGATAAAAAGCTCTAAAAAAGTTCAAACCTAATTCCAGTCATTTTAACTCATTAAGATGGCGGCATATTAACCCTTTGAACTCTTGTCTGACTGAGAGCTCACACAATCACCATTTTGCTTTCAAACTGCTTTCATCTCCGCACAATCGGTGCCTAAAAGAACGATCTTTACTTACACAGTTTAGTTTCCATGCGACAGATATCAAAGCCCAAAATGCGGTTTACACGCCACACTTACGCACTTTATATCATGCCTTCTTACCCCATAATCAATGACGCTTCTATCAAAGGCCCGCGCCATTACCGAGCCAAACAACAATCCAGCCATGTGCGTCACTCGCCTCCCCTGAATATACAATGAAAACCAACTCTCTTTTGATTAAAGGTATGTTTTGTGACTCGCTGTCAGATGCCGTCAACAACAACAACAACAACAACGACGGCGGCGACGGCAGCAGCGCTGGCCTCTCAGAAAAGGGGAGTGATTGGCTCTATTGTCGCCGGTGCCAATCTCTTTGCTCGTGCTATTGTCCTACGTCCGTTAACTGGGCCAAGATGACTGTTATTGTCACCGTGCGCTAAATTTAGAGCCCACTTTAACCGATATTGATTTGTTTCCTGCCAGAATGCGCTGTTGTCACACCTGTCCTCGGTCTGATCTAGAACACAGACCAGCAGTGGCCTGAAAGTGCAGTTGTTTTCCGGCGCAGAGGGGCCTGATATTAGCGGGGGCACTTTGGATATTTAAAAGTGAATCACTAAGTTGGCATTTCTTATTACTCGGAGCATTGTCCATTTATATGCAAATGTGTTTGAAATTACAACTCTGAAGAGGAATTAAGCTTATTTGGCGCCATGGAAGTCACACAATCATGTAGTACTTGAGTGATTTATTGGAGAAACACTACACTGCTCCCCCAATCAAATCAAGACTAAACTGGGCTTAAATATGTCTAAACTGGTTATGGATCATGTCTGAGCTAGAGTGGCCCCTAACTTAAATGTATTCCAATCCAATCCAACTTTATTTGCAGAGCACTTAAAAAAAAAAACAATGTCAACCAAAGCGCTTAACACAACAGTACAAATCACATTATTAATAGACAAAGGAACAGTAAAAAAAATACAAAAACATTCAAAAGTCAAACTTTTGCACAAATAAAATAATCTGTAATTCAAAATAAAACCTCTTTTACCCTCTGCCTTAACCAAGTGCATTTTCTCCAGTTCAGCTTTACCCAAATCTAAAAGATAACAGCCAGTGTAGCGCCTCATTTGAAAGCTGAGACCTACAAAACTGATCGCAACCTTTTTTTTGTCTTTTCATTGCTCTTTTGTGGCTCCTTTGTTGGATATTCATCGCTTTTTTGGGGGGGTCACTCTTCTGTTCCTCTTTGGTCACGTTTTTGTTTTGCGTTTTCATCCTCGTTCTCGACTCATTTTTGTTGCTACTTTTTCTCAAGAAGCTTTTGGATCCGGGTAAAGCCAAACTTAATGTGCTTGGTTCGGGTGGGGGTTAAGAGATTCATAAATACCAACTGAAGAAGTAGCAGTGGGTTTACTGTTATTGTTCGGTGCTTGGGTTCAGGAGGCAGCCTGTTGTGCTATAAAGAATAGTACAATAGGGTTCACTGGGGATTCTTCACAGGTGTCGCCTCAGGGAGCACCTGTCAAGACAAGCCACAACACAGTAAAACACATGTAGCATAGGCCAGGATGACTGAGAGTGTGCTTGTGTGTTTACTGCACATGCATCCCGACCAAATAAATAAATAATAAATAATTTAAAAATAATTAAAAACAGTGCTTTCCTGTACACTCATAACGCGCTGTGTGTCGAGCATCAAGTGCTCCGAGGGGAACCACATTGAGGCCATTGTGATTATATTACATTGTACAGTATTTGTTTCATTAAAGGTGCATTATGAAACTTTTTCTAGTGCGCATTTGACCTTTCAGTGACCCAGCACTTGTATGTGTGGTTAACAAGGCTCCTTTACTCCTTTAAGGTGCTCAAGGACCAATTGCTTTTTAGGCTTTCTGGTAGGTTTTCACTTCTGATGGATCTGTGTCCATGGTTGCATATACTTTCCATCTAGAAAACCTACCAGAAACCCTAAAAAAAAACTTGAAATATAATTGGTCCTGGGGCGTTCTAGAGGCCACTGGGATGGAAAGCAAAGGCGCCAAGCTAAGCACCCCTACAACCACTGGGTCACGGGTAAAATACGCACCACTATCAACATTATGCATTAAAGGTGCCTAATGCACCTGAAACAAAACACGGTCAGTATTCAATGAGAACCATGAGGAAGAAGAGTTATAAAAATGTGTGTCAATGCAGCCAATGATACAACGCACATTAGGAGCCCCTGACGCCCATTTGTTTGCATAAAAAAAGTTAACATCTGATCAGTCTCACAGATCAGTGGATTAATCATAATGCTGACTACATACAAACGAGCAAAACAATTCCTCAACCGTCATTTTGAGGAAAGGTTCTCAACCCAATGAAAACTGTTGTTTTCCAACCTACCAGTCGAGAACCAATGTATTATTCACCTTATTCAGCCCCGCCCACTTTTGTTGCTAAACCATTTCCTTTGTTTAAGCACTTCCTGTGAGCAGGAAATGCCATTGTTGTCAATGTAAGAGAGTAAAGAAAATAGAAAAAGCTCAAAGGAAATAAATTAGCCTCACCTCAGGCTCATAACATTTTTTGTTATTTTTGTTTGTTTGTTTACTTGGCGTTGATGGTTTAAAGGGACTAAATGCAAGTTGGTCATTTTTATACTCACTACTGCCACCTGCAGTTTCTATATTAAACTCGTGCATGGCGGCACTTCGGACCCAAATTAACACCTTTCTGAGTGCAGGATTTTAGAGGCAGTTGTGGTGAATAGATAGGTAACATAGTTTTAACAATTTTAAACTCCGTGTAGTCCCTATAACTGTGAAGAACTTGAAAGGGCTGAAGCCAACCAGAATGTTTACACGGCATGTAAATGTTAATGTGTGCGTGGATCGGGAAGTCTGGGCATCTCTGCTGAGACTGCTGCCCCCGCGACCCGGCCCCGGATAAAGCGGAAGAAAATGGATGGATGGATGGATGTAAATGTTAATCCAATGGCATTATGAAAACAAGACAGGGAAGAAACCAATGACCCTGTTACCAGCACTTTAACATATTTTGAAAGCTTTTGCATGAAGCCTTTAGCTTTAGTCCCCTATTTTGTCCGACCTGTGTGGGTTGCATCGAGCCTGTGACTATAACCCCAGTGAGCGGCCGCGCAGCCCACGCCTTCTGTGCCTTCACCATATCATCCTGTGACAGCCACTTCCTCTCCATTCAGACCTGCTCCAACGCCGCGTCTATAGGGCCGGGGCTTGAACTCGTGTCTTAATTTAGCACAGGCCTGTAGTAGTCCATCAGCGGGCCGGTGTAAATGAGGGAGGACTGATACCTGTGATCGGGGCCAGAACGTTTTCATTTAAAGCTCCGCTGCGCTCTGACTAGTTAGCTCAATATGCGGGGAGACAATGCATTTGTTTAAATAGATTTTTTAGGAGCAGCCCGGGGACCTGGTTGGAAATGACTATCCGTCTCGTTGGCAAATTTGCATACGCTGATTAAATGAAGTGGCCCTCAACAGTTTTCCATTTCGCAGGATAACTAGAACAAGCTGGAATTACTTTGGCATCGCAGACTCGCAGTAGCTGTTTTCAGCCAATGGAGGAACTATTTTTTTTTTTTTTACTTAACTATACAAGCTTTAAATGGTGCTGGTCAAAGTTATTCTCGACAGATGATTCACCCACTTGACTCCACTCAGCTTCAGAGCACAAAAGGCTGTGGTTTCATGGGATTATTTTTAGGGTTTGTTATGTATGAAACCTGCTCTATTATTAAGACCTCCACAAACATCTCATTTATTTATTGATTGATTTCTGGGACAGCGTATTTTAATGAACATTTCTGTAAATATGCCAGAATTAGCCACAAAGCTAAGAGGAAACATATGTCTTGGAGCGACGCTTAAACAAGCTTTTAAATGATTGTTCTAAGTTCAAAGGTAGTCACATGCTATCATAATTCATAGGAGGGTCCATTGAGTGGACACAGCTTGGGATATGATAAGAAAACTCTTCTTAAACGGGCTGGACTTGAGACTTCTACTCTGACTTGGACACAGACTCGGACTTGCATATTCAGAACTTCAGCTTGGACTTGTAAATTGAAAACTTGGCTCAGACTTGATTAAACGAATTTATGCCACTGGTACATAGCATTGCGTGGGCCCAAGTTTTAACTTTGAACTTCTTACTGTTTTCTCCCTTACTTAATCAGGGCCTGGTATTAGGCAGTATTCAAGCAAAGACGCCTCTACTTCCCCCTCCCCAAATGAGCCGCCATAGCTGAAGCATTCGCACCTAAATGAACACTTTGTGGAATCCCGCTGGTATCATTCAGACTGACAACAATGTCTTGAGGGAGAAAGACCAATTGTGCCCAATTATCTTAAATGGATTTTTCATGTTTGTAAGAGGAAGTTTTTTGTCCATAGGCAATTGCTCTTGGAATAATTGTCTATGTTCCGAGGCGGTTTAATTTGTGCCCATTGATTCCATCTTCTGAAAGTCCAGCTCAAATCCACTGAGGCCAGATTAGTTTTCTGTAGAAATTAGAAAAAGAAAAGAATGGCTGCACAGGATACACTTGCACAGCGTGAATACAGAACTCACTGCTGCTTTTGTATCTTAACCAAGAACGCTTAAGCATTAGTTGCTTCGCTAATAAAACAAGCACGTGTATTTCCAAAGGTGTTTGCAGACGTCTAAAGGAGGATCATTGCATCATCGTTCCCTTTGTAATTTGGTTCGGATTGAATGAAAAGTGTTGTAAAGGTTTTCATTTGTCACATTTATTTTGTTAATTTTGTACTTAGCTCACTTTACTTCCTGCAATTCACTCACTTCACTTCCTGCTCCTCCTTCCCAATCATTTAGTGAATTACTTTCTCCTGTTATAATCACTATAAGAAGCCTGCGCCACTCACCTTCCTCCTTTGTTCATCCTCACTTGGGGCGGCTTTCTTAAGAGTTTCTGTTATGCACATTTGTTTAGTTTTGTATTATAGCATATAACTGCATATATGAGTAGGGATGGGCAAAACTCGAAAGCAGTTGAAGTGATTGTGCTGGAGCCTCGAGTCACAGTTTGAACCAATCACTCCACAGGGACATCTAGTGGCACAAAGTGTCATTACAACCGCATTTACAGTGTTTCAGGATTCAACCATATTATGGTTGAATCCTGAAACACTGTAAATGCTGTTGATACGTCTGTGATTGAAATAACATTCTGTTCTGATTTTATTTGCCATTGAAATATTTACTTTTCCTGAACGTGTGTTATTGTTCTTACTGTGGTACTAGAAAAATAATTAAATGACGCAACATGTTAGCATTAATATAATAATAATAATAATAATAATAATAATAAAGAAAGATGCGCAAAGACCTGTGGTTTGACACAAACGCCCCCTAGTGAAGTGTTTTGAAACAGTCCCGTTTCATGAAACGCTTCAGTCACGTGACATGCCCCTTTTGAATCGTCTTTCGGAGCAGTGTTTTGAAACAGTGTCAGTTTGCTGGTTCAGGGAAAAGACAGAGGTGAGGAAGGCGTTTCCTGGACATGTAGGACCTCAGGAGGAGCTTTTTGAGAACTTCAAAAGAGCTTTTTGGGAGCCAGATTACTCAAAGATGCGCGAGTAGGTAGAGGCACAGTTCCAGGCATGTTTTTGATGAGAATATATTGTAACATGGTAAAAAACAAAAAAAGATCCAGCTAATCTGACACTTTAGTATGCACCAGATGCACCAGTCTCTTGAAGGTCATGTTCTTCTGTTTTGCTCCACAGGTGAAGAAGATAAACCGCAACTTCCCAGTTAACCAGCAGGTACGAGCTTCCCGATGGGGCTTCCACTGTTCAGTCGCCTTTTCGCTCTTTCAAAACACGACTTTAATCCCCACCGCAGTGGAATTTAAGTAGCTCCGTCAGTTTGTCGGGGGGGAAGACAGCGATTACCAGCGATTGCAACGCGAATAGACTGTTTGCATCACTTCAGTCCATCCACCGAGGAACCGTCGGGTAATAACTTGTGTCAGGCTAAACATCGCTTCCCTTTTGTTGCCCTTTTATTCGCCTGCAAACACAGAATTGAGTGAACATGACAATTTATGCACGGGAATTTACGGGAATGAGAAATGTGTCCCCAATCTTTCACTTCTCTATTCCCTCAATAACGGTCTAAAGTCAGTATGACGCCAATCTTTGACAAACATTGCACTAGAAGCTTTTTCCCGGCTAACTTCTGATAGGTCTAACTTGTTATGCCTTTGATGAATTTTCAATGACATCCGTGTGTGTTTTTCTCAGATTATCTACATGGGCTGGGTGGATGAGAAGGAGCAGGACTCTGTGCAAGATCGAATGTACTCACCGAAGTTCCTTGCTCTGAGAGGGTCCTCGCTCTTCAAGTTCACGGCGCCTCCAGTAAGTCCATGTTTAATTCAGCGGATTTTGGGGAGTGCGCGCTACAACTGATTTGAAGTAGTTTTACTGAAGTAGGAGCAAAAATTTGTGACCCAATTATTAAGTAAAGGTAAAAAAGTAATTGAAAAAAATACTTCTTGAGTTCTGAGTCAGAGCACAAGGGGTAACTTGCAAACCCCAAGTAATCCAAGATATCCAACAATATCAATTTGAAACTGTAGATTGCAAGTTTTCTGTCATATATTTTTGTTTTCATCAGAAATTGACAAAATTGCCTAATAAAAAATTTAACATAATACATAGAGTCGGGTTGAAATGTTTGGTTCGGATATCTTGGATGTTTTTGTTTTTTGCAGTTCAAAGCTCAGTGACTCAGGCAAGGAATTAGATTTTTGTGATGTAGTTACAAGAGCGTTAAGAAAATTTGGAGAAAACGTTCCCCTTATCTAGTTAAGACATTTAGAAAAACGTGGTGTCTTTCAATTTCACAGCACTGACATTTGAACAACACTATGACTTCACCAGTGTGGCCATACCGCCTTTGCTCTGCCCGATCCCGTCAGATCTCGGAAGCTAAGCAGCGAAGGGCCTGGCAGGACTCGGATGGGAGACCATTTGGGCACACCAGGAAGCCTGAGGAATGTAGTGTGTGTGTGAGTGGTTGGTGGTGGTGGCTGATGTGCCACATAGCACCAGCCCCTATGGCTCCTCCTGCAGGTGGTGGGTCCACAGAAGGACGGCCTCATGGTTCTAACCGGGTCTGTTGGTCTCTCATAAGGGGCTTCTTTACATTACAGTAAATGTAAATTATTATTCCATTATCCGCTATTAAACTATCATCTTTTGTCTGTATGGAAGAAAGGAAAGAACAGAAGATGGACATTGGGCGTTTTTACTCAAAAACCTTAAGGGACAGCACTGACGCTCAGATGTTACGATGATAAAGTCAGATTACAGTGGTTATGAGTTTCTGTAGCCTATAGGGCATAGGGGTTGGTTGCGACACTTAAACATGGCCACAATCTTGCCTCGATAGTCAAGTCCTGTCTTGGATAGTTTGACAAATTTCCTTCCTTTCTCTTCACCATATTTTACCCTCATTTTGTTGAAGTTTTAGATTCAGGTTTGTGAAGAAATACGTAATTGAACAAAACTGTCATCTCTTATTCGAACATCTTCCTGTAATTGGGTCCACCTCTAAAACCGACTAAAACCTTGTAACCTGACTTGAAAATCCGCTGTGTTTTACAAAGATTGATGCTCTTTGCCATCAAAGACTATTACCATTTTTGCTCCATCAGCTAATGGCAAACAAACAACACGTCAGCTTACATGAATACCGCTGAAGCTAATGAAGCATGTTGACACGGCCAGCGCCTTATACGTCCCCCATCCAAACCACCGATCAGTCAGGCTTCACACTGTCCCGCCGGCAGATCCCATCTCCATCAGACATTCGTCTCAGTCTCAGCTTTTCTACTTGAGGGGAGAAAATAGGAAGCGGCTCACTCATAATCATTTGCGGCGCATCGATCTCCCCTTTAGATGGATGAAGATCATTAAAAGTGTTTACATTCTGCCAGCCACTTAAGTGATTATGACGAGAGGGATAAGCTGTCCGTGCCACTGGAGATGGCGAAAGATTGATGGCGAACTGCAGTAGCCTTGCGCCGCGACTAAATGGAAAATGCTAATGCTCACGAGTGGCTAACGGAATCCGTCATGACGAGCCTGCTAATAACCGTGAGACTTTAGCTTCATTCGTCACGGCGTGCCACTCAATTTGAATGTATTCCTATAGCCCAGCATTACACGGCTCCAATACATCACGTTTACTTTTAGAGACCATTATTCTGTCGCTACGCTTTGAATAATTTAGCGTCAATACAGAATGCATTAAACAATTTGTGACTTTCCCAGGTGACGACATGGGACTGGACCCGAGCGGAGAAAAGCTTTACCGTCTATGAGATCATGTGCAAGATCCTGAAGGTGAGGACTTGGGTTTCCGCGGAACAAACGTAATGTATTTGATAGTTCGGGGGCACATTGGATTGATTTCTTGTCTTTTTTCATTATCTGCAAAGCCAAGAATTTCCATGAGCAGTGTTCAGTTGTGAGAGCTTTGCAAAACATTGGAAATACAATAGAGGTACAATATAATTCAGGCAATACAACTGAATACTCTTGGAATTTGTACTTTGTGTTATGCTGTATTTATAACTTATCCTACCACTATCCTTAAAGGCTAGTGGCTAGAGCAGGGTTAGGGTTAAGCCGATTGATATTATGTATGACGTTTCACTCTCATGACTTGTGATTGGTTGATGTACCAACTCACCTATGAAAAAAAAGTTTTCACGCGGGTAACATAGGACCCGAGCAACATAGGTACGCACCCAGCAAAACCACAACATTAAATGTTTGTCATAAAAATTGTTTAACAATCAAAAATTAGTCTTACTTCGCTTTACTGCGGATGGGTATAGAAGACGGTTGAGTTTGTCCTGCAGAGATGTTTTTGAGAATTTATGGCCCAAGTGAGAGGCACCATATAACTAGGCTAACCATTAGCATGTTCAAATCTTTTAAAAACAGACAAAAGTTTAAGAATACTGACTTAAACTTATGATTACGCCGCTGATTACAGACTAAGAGGCTAGTTGTGAATAAGAGATTATCTTTTGAAATTAGTACATGCCTGTAGGTGTATGGCTAAGTGCTGTACTCGTGCTGCCACACCATTAATGCTTCCACTAAGCAAATTTCAGATTTACAATCACTCATAATTTGCTGTAGACGCCGCATAGTGATCTATTTTTTTCCTCAATTGCTGTGAAAGCAATGTAATGCAAAATGTGGTGAATGGATTTCTCACTACTACAGGTTAGGCCTTTGAAAAAGTTTCAGCCCCTTTGAAATACAAATATGGAGCACGACTAAAGATAACAAAATACCTGGATTTACTGTATCCTCTGCTGTAGGGGTGTACATACAGTTTTAAAAAGGCTGAAAAATTATAGCTACCTTTTCAATCTTTTTTTTTTTTTTTTTGCAAGATATGCTTTAGACGAGACAATGGGAATACTAAAATGACCAGAAAAGGTCAAGTTAAGGGGTCTGTATTTAAAAGAGAAAAAAATTGTTTTTAAAATAGTTGTAGATAGAAATAGCAAATATCAACAGAGCCGTGGGAAGATATTTTAGTTCGGGGGTGCTGAGGAACAAAATTCACCCAAAAAGGTTTTTTTCTGTGCATATATACCGACTTATTGATATTGCCTGCAGTTCGCAAACTATCCACCGGGGGATGCTGCTGCACCCTCAGCACCCTGGGTTCCCACGGCCATGAATATCAAGTTTCAACTGAAAAATTATCAGATCGAGAGGTGGACATAGTGAATAATGCATCAATTGCATTTCATGAGTGTTCGACCAGGATTTAATTGCAGCCTGAGGGGAAACTTCTAGGTGGGAGTTTTTCAGGTCAGATTATAGTCAAATAATCAAGGCTGCATTCTCATTCATTCATTTTCATGTTAAAATCTGTGTTGACAAACACTTACCTTACTGTATAGGTATGTATGCACATTTGTACATCAACGATATTCTCTTGTTTTGTTTTTCGTCATTCTAAGAAATAATTGCAAACCTCCAAACCCATTTATCCCACTCTCCCCTCATTGCCGCTGGTTCCCAAGAGAAGACAAGAGAAAGGGAAGCATTTGCAGAAGTCGGCCACCGCTCTGTCTTCATCCACACCACAAATAAATTATGGAAAAGGCGCCTGCTCCATTTGTGATGTCCTTGAAAAGTAAATTTAGTAAAGTTTTGTGTGAATCAAAAAGTTAGAAATCAATGTGTGCAAAAGAACATCCTTACTGCAATGCACTTCAACGGCATCACAGCAATCTGACTTATCAGAAAAGCTTCTAATAATTGTTATGGCTAATTATTAGCTTCAAAGAGCCAGACTTCTGCAGTGAACTTTGCAGTTAAGCTTGTTTGACTCAATGCATTAGATCATCTACTTTTTCTGATTTATCCTAAAGATCTTTTCAAAATAATTTTAGTTGCCCTTTCTTTATGCTTGCTCTGGTATAGTGAACATGACATAGCAGTGGTTCACAAACTTTTCATCTCCTATGATTCACTGCCTGACCAAAAAAGCCTCGCCAAGATTGTGTTTTGATGATGAGAGAGTGTGACGACTGCGTAAAGCCTTCCCCAGCACATCCCAAAGATTCCCAATGAGGTTAAGATCTGGACTCTCGGGTAGGGATGTCAAGATTAACCGGTTATACGATTACCATGATTATAAAAGGACGCCGTAGGTTATCCGTAAGAATTTCAGAAGCCACGGTTTACCGCAGAAATTTTTCACGCTGACGCACGAGCCGCTGCGCGTCATAAACAGCGCGTAAACTCACCGGTAGTTGAGCGGCAGAAGGACGCTCTTCTCCAGTGTTGTATCCACCCAAAAACGATTGAAGTCAGCAGAGTGGGACTTCTTTAGGATCCAAAACATGACCACGGTGTTGTTGTTTTCGATGGACGTCCGTTATGCAAACCCTGTCGTCAGAAAGTTGCAGCAAAATGCGCTGATATCGGCTACATCGAATATAAACAACATCTTGGAGATAATCCTTCGCTGTAAATGTCCAGGTCAAGGTAACGAACTGCATAATTCCCAAAAAAGTTGTCCAAATGTTCGGAAATAGCCGCCACAACTGGCTCAGGATGTAAACAAAAGGGTTACGCGCTCCACTCTGCTTCAGCGTAGCAGAAAGGAAAGTGAAACCGCGCACATGTGGAGATCAGCTGTTAAAGAGTCTCCTTAGTCACTTTGTAAACACGTTTCATTCTCTGTTCATCAAAAATAATTAAGCAACAGCTTAACTTTTGAGAGCATAAAACCTAGCCTAGCTTGTGGCCTAATAATATATAATTATGATAATTATGGTCATAATAAAGAAGTAAAGTTGACATTGTTTTGTATTATTCAATGTAGGCCTATTTATTTTAATGCAAAACAATCTTTAAGCATTTTTCATTTTGAGAAACAGTGACTGTTTGTATTAAAAAGCTTTTTAAAGACAAAAACAAAAAATATCAGTTATTTCCTTTCATTCTGGGAATAATCGTGAATAATCGTAAAATCGCAATTTTTTGTTTCACAATAATCGTGACTCAAAAAATTGAAATCGTGACACCCCTACTCTCGGGTGGCCAATCCATGAGTGGAAATGCTCATGCCTCATGCTCCCTGAACCTCCTCTTTCACAATATGAGAAATGTCATCTTGGAGTAAGCGCATGTCATTAGGGAAGAAGAAATCTATTGATGGAATAAGCTGGCCATTCGGGATGATCAGGTAGTCGCTGATCCCATTCTTTCGGCACATAGTGTTGCTGCACCAAGACCTGACAAACTGCAGCAACCCCAGATCATAACAGAGTTTTCTTTTGATCAGGCAGTGTATTTGACCTTCCAAGCACCACCAGGCAATGAACAAGATCAAATTAGGACCCATCTGGGTCTTAAAAAGGGTCTAAAAATGACCTACGTTGGACAACATGACGTATAAACTGGGGCTAAACTAGAGAAATTGTAAAGGATAAACAGCCCGCACACGGTACCACCATTTGAGAACCACTGCGATATATTGTTACAGTGGAGTTGTGCTGTCTGACAAATTGCCACAAAGCCATTTTTGCTTTTAGTAATAGAGAGACTTGTGCTGACCTTCCTATCCCATTACGCTGTGGTCCAACTTCATCATAGTGGAATATCCAGCCAGATCTACGGATTAGCCCATGAGAGCACTTGAAGCCCCACTTCACTCCTGCCTAAATCTGTTTGAAATAATAGAATCTGCTCTGGGCCCTGTCTGTTTTCTGCCGTAACAGTCTATCCTTCCTCTCATAGGATAACGACCTGGTGGACAAGAGGCGCCACTGCTTCAGCGTGCAGACGGAGACCGGGGAGGACCTGTTCTTCAGCGTGGAGTTGGAGTGCGAGCTGCTCACCTGGGAGAAGGCCTTCCAGATGGCCACTTTCCTGGAGGTGGAGAGGATACAGGTGATCGGCGGCGTGATTGACCTGGCCACCATGATACTGTGTTGCTTTTTGGGGGTGGTAACATTCTGTCTCTGTGTGGACCAGTGCAAGACGTACGCGTGCATCATGGAGAGCCACCTCATGGGGCTGACAATAGACTTCAGCATGGGTTTTGTGTGCTTCGACGCCGCCTCCAAGGTCAGTGGAGTTTCAGGGTCACGTCGACACCGGCTTAAAAAGCACAATGAGATCTCGCGTTTTCTCCGGGGACGTCGTAAAAAAAAGAGCTGAAAACAAGGTTATTAAGATGTGCTTTCACTGGCTGGTACAGGGCATGGTGCGCTGGTGATTTCTCGGGAACACTGGAAGGGTTGTTTTTGAAATGCTGGATACGGAGAAGTATGAAGACCTGCAAAAATGTCAGAAAAGAAAGATTGACTTGAACTTAAACATTAATATACAAGCAATACAGCCGAACAGAGATACATTCAGAATAAAAACTGAATTGGTAATTAGTCATAGCTCATTTTAGCACTAACAGAAAATATCATCTTTACTCAATCAATCAATCAATGGTTTTGTATGGCCCAATATCACAACATGAGTTGCCTCATAGGGCTTTACTGTCATGAGTCATGACATAATATTTACTGTTTGGTCTCTAACTTTCAAAGAAAGTTTTGCTGCAGCCCGAGGAAGACTTGTTTATGAACTCTGTACAAACACACACTGTCTCTGCACAGATTGCAAACTACAAACATGTTGATGCAGGAAACATAACAGCAATGATGCGACAAAAATATCCAAAAGATGCTCTTGTCTCAACAATAATGGCCATTTTACCACAAAAATGCTCTTTAAGGAAACAAGAGCTTACATTTACAGTTAATGTGCCGCTGCCAAGAGGAGCTCCACTTCAAACAGCACTTTTATTTCAAAGAGAGTTGGGTATTTGTTGGAAAAAAAGACATGTGGGTATTTATGCCCTAGATACTGTAGTCCTAAGTGCACTCTTAGTTTGGAAACGAAGAGCAAAGCAAGGTCGCATTATAGATCAAACCGTCTGTAAATGGAGCCAGTAAAATTAATACAGCAGAGCAATGCAAAAAGGAAGCTCATCAAACGTATTCTACTCACGATTCTTGATAACATGCTGCTGTTGGATTTTTGGGCAAGCCAGGATTCCCAGCAAAACACATGGCCTGTCTGGACTCCACCCATAACTTAATTAGAAGTTACTTGTGGACATATTATGCATGATTGTGGTTTGTAATTTAAAGAATGTGTTTGTAATGTATGTAAAAGATCGTAGGGGTGAGAGACTGCAGGCGAAAAGTCCCGAAAATCCAGATCAGACCGCTTCAGCGTTAGAAGGAGAAATGACCAAAGTAAACAGGATCACTTAAACGTGTGCGAATGAGATACTATTCCAGGTTTGTTTTGATGAGCGAACAATGGGCCTCAAGCATAAAACAATCTTACACACAAATTTGTTTTTAAGGTTTTTGCCTTTGAACAAAATGTGTTCTTAGCTGAAGTTGTCCTTATGGAAGACCAAATCCTATGAACAGTCAGTTTTAGAATATTATTTCCATGGTCAAAATAATCCACAAAAATGTTCATTCCTTTCCTAACATATTTCTACAAATGACTTCTCATGCCTATGTACGGAGGTTTAGATGGCATGATAATGGGGGATGTGGTTCCTAGAGTCGTGTTTGTGAATTTGGAGCATTTCTCTTATAAGAAGGGCTTCTTAAGAACGCTTTGTGAATCTGACCTACCATTTTTCAGAAACGTCTTAAAGTGGTACTTGAAAGTGGTCCCAAGCTCAAGTCGATTTATGAATGGGATGCCTCCGTTAATGACAATACAAAAGATCATATCCATGTGATCAAACTGCCAACTTTTAGCCATATATTTATAGCATCCCTTTCCCACTCGAGCCTGCCCCTCTTCATGGCTTCAACCATTCATACATTTGCATTTCTAGTTTCCATCCACAGTTTGTTGACACTAATCACACAAACCCACAGCCTCCACTCGTCCCTTATTTGGCGGCGCAAAAACCATTTCCCGCCGTGAATACATTTTTGGGCGCATGGTGTTTCTCGCCTCTCACTTCTTCACCCTGAGTATTTGGCCCTCCCCCAGCTCTGAAATGTACTACTCCGCTGGCGCACATTAGACGGATGAGCCGGACATGAGCGCCGCCATATTGTTTTCAGTGAATTTTGGCTCTGATTTTTTTTTTTTTCATTCTCGTGCAGTGCCACGATGTCCCCGGAGCGCCATCAAAAATGTTGCCAGCGTATTGTTTACCCAGGGAAGTGCGCAAGCCATATGTAAACCGCAATCACTCACAGTACACAGAGCCGGATTACAACATAATTAAAGCCGCATCATTTGGCAAACATCAAAAATGCTTGTAGTTTTTGAAGAAAAAAAGGGGAGAGAGTTGTAATTTGGAGGCTGGGGAGATGAAACGTTCCCAAAAAAAACTAATGGAAGAGTATACGAAAAGTAGTCAATGAATGATGGTTTTATTTGTTGATTTGACCTTTATTTCACCAGAAAAGTCCCGCTGAGATTTAGGATCACCTTGTCATGGGAGTCCTGGCCCCAAAGGGAACCCTATTGAGCTTTTTTTTTTCATGGTAAATCTTAATTTATACTGCGTTTGTCCACAGATATCTGGCACCTAAATCGCTTTTTATTGGTTGTGTAAACCGATAACTTTAATAATTTTAGTCTAAGTCATGTTTTTGCTGACTGCGACTCAACTAAGAGTAAATATTGACTAAAACTTTGACTAAAATCTCCAGATATTTTTGTTAGACAAATAGAAGCGAAATAACAATTAAGTCTAAACTTACGTTGACAGTTTGAATGGGCCTCATAGCATTAAAATTCACTACGTTGTTCATGTGGGAGAAAGTCCAATGAAACTGCAATTTGAAAACATATGTTGTTGAAATTAACCCTGCTCGCAAGAAATCTGTGCACACAGTCAGTCCACACTGACATGTGAATTCCCCTGCAATATTGTCCTTCGAATACAGATTGAAAAATCTCCGTTACACATTTTTTCGCAGTCATTTTAGACCTTGTCATTGTAACTATAGGTGCTCCCTTTGCTTCTGAGGTCACCAGCAAATGTATTGGCTCAACCCCTCTCCGCTAAGCCCATATAGGAATGGATTTTGTCCGGTCCAATTGAAGGTTAAAAAAGTGGAGTGCCAAAGTAAACTGACTTGTGTTGTCTTTGGGGATTGATAACTCGACAGAAAGATGAATCAACTGTCAGCGGAAAAGCAGCGGGTTTTTTTTCCGAGATCTTGCCCATTTTGATTTAAAGATGCTTCGTGCATTTGATGGCTTTGGCAATGACATGGTCACACCGAATTTCCTATTTACTCTGATGACAGATAGACTGCTTGTCACTGAAGTATAGATAATGTGATTTATTTTGACTGCGCAAAATGGACCTGGGAAACAGGGCACAATGAACTTGGGTTGATGTGACATTTTTATCGTATTTGCACTTTCATTTATGTAAAGATAATTATTTAAATTTCCTTTGATTCAGTTTTCAGTATTTATTGATAATGTGTTCATTGGAGCTGTGATATTGTCACTGACCATGTTCTATTTGCTCAGCCGGTGTGAGAAAATCCATTCTAACAATATGACAAGATGAGATTGAAGAGAATAACACTGAGCGTGGTTGCCATGGTATCTCTTTGCGGGAGGGGTTTAATTGAAATATAAATGACTGGAAGAGAGAAAAGGGTCAGCAGGTCAGAGCAGTGGTTTCTGCTCATATCGGAAAAAGGAAACTGGTGTAAGGGAAGAAGTTGAGGACTTAAAGGATTTAGCGTAAACATCTCGGCGCTGGTTCCCACCGCTCTGTGTTTGAGGAGCAGGGGAGGTCAGACTGTCAGGGCTTACGGCTGCTCGAGGGCTAAAATTAAGAATTTGTGAGAGTCGGTGTGCATTATAAAAGATGTGTGAGGAATACAGAATGTTACAAAAGAAATGAGAGTCAAAGCTTCATGTTTAACTGCTGGGTCGCGATGTGAAAATGCATCCAATAGTACCAGAATAAAGACTGATTTATTGAACGTTTAAAGTCCCTGTACCTGATATTTTTAGCATGAAATTCATTTTACCAGTCACTATATTGTAACCACAAACAAGCACTTGTATTTATTGTGAATTTGTTGGCATTACCACAGCACAAAGCGCAAACTGTTGGAAAAAGTGATTTTATTACAACTCTCATAATGTCGCATGACATCTATGATAGGTTTCAATCAGGGTTTCGTAAATCCCACTCAACAGAGACTGCTCTCTGAAAGTGTCCAGTGACATCAAGTCTGCAGACTCAGGGAGATGCACAGTGCTGGTCCTATTGGACCTCTCTTCAGCCTTCGACACGGTCGACCACCTGATTCTGATAAACAGCGAGCTACACAACCGTATTGGGATGTCGGGCCCATTGCTTCAATGGTTCGCTTCATACCTGAGTGGTACAACTTTCAGTGTGTCTGTCAATCATAGTTTATTGATTGACAGAAAAGCTAAATCCTATGGGGAATTTCTTTTTTATGTAGTACATATTGAGCTTGTGAAGACAAATGCAGTCACTGCTATTTTTTTGAACAGCCCAATGTTAATTTTTTTAAATGTTCTACAAAGCACTTGAAGAAATTATAAATTTCTCTTCATGTTTTGATTTAGAAAACCATGGGCAATGCTTCCAATGCATCAAAATACATCTATTATTTATGTTTGTATATATATATATGTGTTTTTTTTTTCTTTTTACTTATCATTTTTCATTTCACTGGGTAAAAAAAAACAAAAAAACAGAAATATATATTGTGTTAATTCTGAAATACTAATTGTGTAATTGTAATATGAAACATATGGCACAATAAAGTAACAAAACAAAAAAAATACATCTATTATAAAGATTTTGTGCTTAACTAACGTTTTTAAACACACTGTTATTATTTTGACCACAACTGTAAAGTCATGAGATCTGATACAGGCGGCCGAAATCCGTCTCCTGGCTGGGTGAGGAGCTCAGTTACCTGGGAGGAGCTCGGAGGTGAGTTGCTGCCCCTTCACGTCGAAAGGAGCCAGCTGAGGTGGCTCGGGCATCTGTTGCGGATGTGTCCTGGTTAGGGATGCACCGATCTGATACTGGTATCGGATATCGGAGCCAATACTCAAAAGAATATGATATCGGGTATCGGCTACAAATATCCGATACTGAACCAATACCAGTTTTGACTCTCAACGCCCTAAAAACACTCAAACTAAGTAAATATGGGCATGCCGTATGTCATTGTAAAGCTAAGAAGAGTCAATAAAGCTGTTCCGGCCCCCCCGGAACAGCTGGAGGAGGTGTTTGGGCATCTCTGCTCAGACTGCTGCCTCCGCGACCCGGCCCTGGATAAAGCGGAAGAAAATGGATGGATGGATTTTTGTTTATGTACTTTTATTTTATTTATTTATTCAAATTCTAAAAGTCACAGATGTATTAATTTCAAATGCATTTATTTTATGTATTTATTTATTTATTCTGCTGACAAATTCAACATTTATTGACACAAGGTTTTAAGACAAGAACTCTGCCTCCCCCTGTCTGAGATTACAGAATGGTCTCTGGGATTACTGGCACCAGCGGGGCAGAAAAACATCTGCACTCTGGCTCTTCAAGTGTGACACATTTTGGTCCTTCTCTGTAGTGTCCTGGGACTCTGATAAAGGTTCCTGGTCTTCTTCCTTTACTTCAACAACTCTCTGCTTTGCAGGCTTTTTTCTCTTGTTCTTTCTTTTGTTGGAGCCGGGAGGTTCTTCCTGCTCTGTTTTATACACATCTTGTTTCTCTACTTCCGTAAGGTCTGCAGGAGTATCTGACACATTTTTCTCGCCCTCCACTGAACAATCCCTGCTGGGCTGTTCTTCAAGAAGGACTGGAGGTTGAGTCATGTCTAAGATATTCACAGAGTCCGCTGGTGGAGAAATGTCTTTAGTCTGGTCCTTCAACTTTAAAACACTTTGGTCCTCAGTGAAGGTGTTCCAAACGACAAGAACTTCTCCTTTGGACTCGTCTGATGTGGTCCTGCTGTCACCTTGGTCTTCAATCAGGAACGGTTTAATGTTGACCTCTGTTTTCGTTTGTTTGGGCTCTGGTGAACTGGCTGCTGAGTCTGGGACTTTGTTTACCGCACAATCTGTGATTAAAAGATTTTGACCCTCACTGATGGCGCCTGTAGCTTTATGGCTTCCTTCTATTTGAAGCTCTGAAGAATTGTTCCCTGGTGAAACAGTGGAGCTTTCTGCCATTTGGGGCTTTGTGGTGTTGATCTTAATCTGAGCATCTCTGGTATCCTCTATCTTTGGTTTAGGAGTCTTGGCACCAACCGGTAGCCCATTCTGCATGTTATTTCCTTTCTTTCTCCTCCTCTTTTTGTTGATGTTGGGATTTTCCCCCAGTACATCTGATGTAGTGACCTTCTGCTTCTCTGCCCCAGTAAGGTCACCTGTAAACCCTGAAAAAATATCTGCAATCAGGTCCAGGTCCTTCATGTTTAAATTATCTTGGACTTCAATAGCAGTGTCTAGAACTTTAGGAACTTCTACACTCTGGTCTTTAATGAGGAGTTGTGTCTTGATGGCCATCTCAACTTTAGCCTCTCTGGTTTCTTTGGCCTCAGGTGAACTTGCTTCCGTAGCTTTAACTGAGGTCACATTGGAGTCCTGGGACTCATTCACAGAATCCTCCATATTTGATAGACCTTTGTATTTGAAGGCGGTGTCTTGAACTTCAGGAAAGTAATCTTGGGACTCTGAAAGATTGTCCACTGCTATGGCATTAGAGCTATCTGCCATTTGGACCTTTGTAGTGATGGCCTTAATCTGAGCATCTCTGGGCTCGTCCTCAGCCTTTGGTTTTGGAGTCTTGGCACCAACGGGTAGCCTATTCTGCTTGTAATTTCCTTTCCTCCTTCTTCTCGTTTTGTTAACGGGTGTTTCAGCCTGCACATCTGATTCACTGATCTCTTGGTGCCCTGCCCCAGTGAGATCAGCAGGATAATCAGATACGTTGCCGTCTGTTATACAATTTCTGTCGGGCTTTGTTTCCGAGATGATTTGTGGTTTATTATTTACCACAGTTACTGAAGCTCCTGTGAAAATCTCTTCAGGAGTTTCTGTTTGGGACTCTGGAAGATTGTCAGCTAGCAGGGTGCCCTGGACGTGATCATCTGTGGTGATGTCCTGGGACTCTCCTGTAGGATCTGAGTCTCCCTCCTTTACTTTGATAACTCTCTGCTTTGCCTGCTCCTTTTTCTTGCTTTTGTTGGAGCTGAGAGCTTCATCCTGCGCTGTTTCAGTGATGTTAAGATTCTCCACTTCAGGAAGGTTTGTGGCAGTATCTAGAACTATTTCTGAAACAGTTCCTTCAGCGGCACAATCGCTGTTCAATCGCTGATGTGTAGTGTTGGTCACCTCTGTCTGTGATCTTGTCACTTTGGGCTCAGGTGAGCTAACCTCTGTAGCCTCCTCTGAAGTGTCCTTGATCACAAATTCCTTCTTGTTTGGTGCCTTAGACACATCTATCACATCCATAGAGGGTTCATTCAGTAGCTCTTGAGAAGAATTTGCTATTATGACCCTCAGGATACAGTGGTAGTAGTTTTCTCCTGGTTTAACACTCTCTGATGGGGTGCCGAGTTCGATCTGTGTAATTTTCATCCGGTCTTCTCCTGACACATTTGTAATTTTAGGTTTAGCGACTACACTGCTGGAGTTTTCTGTGATTTTAATTGCAATATGGGGGCTTTCTTTGTCTTTCAACTGTTTCAACAAAGACTGCTCCTTTGTACTCCACTCCAGTGCAGCTTTGTCAAACAATAGTTGCTTCTCTAGAGCTGCTTGTTGTTGGTGTTCAAGTTTATCTTTCAAAGCCTCCTCTCTCTCTAGAAAGCTTTGACGCTCTGTTGTCCATAGACCCTCCTTCTCCAGGTAGGTCTGTCTGTCTGCAGCCCACTGGCTGTGTCCCTCTTCTAAGGCTTTATATAAGTTATCCATAATGTGCTCCATTGTTAAGAGACTTACTGAGTTTATTTGAGACAAGTTGAACTGTTTTTTCAATGTTTTGAAAGGTCCTGTCCAAATGCTGCCTCAAAAACGTCTGTCGAGTGATATAGCTGAACTGACTCGTGTACAGGTCAAAGTCAAAATGATAGTTTAAGCTGTCTGCTGTTCAAAGATTCTCTCAGGCCAATTGGAATTCTGATGTCATAGAATGTTTGGTACATTGGAAGCGTTGCTCATTGCTTGGCAACAGTTGCTATAGGTAATATGGTGTATTCCCATTGCCCATATGGTCATGTTCATGTTCGAAGCAGCCTGTGGGGGAAAACAAAGAGAGGAACACATTGAACTTTCTCCACCATTACTCCAACAAATGCCGAATTATCAAATAAAATTCTACTAAATAAAGATACAGAGACATGGAGTGGAGCAAAGTGAGTGAACAGCCCATAAATACTTCAAATCAGACAATGCTAACCAGGAAGCTATATTTGCGTCATGCTACATATGCTAACGTTAGCAACGAGTGCCTTTTTTCACTTCCACTGAACAATTTGCTGTGAAAAAACGCACGTGCTTAATGAAAAATAAAAATGGCAAATAAACTTAAAGATACTGTATGTTCTAGCCTGGCCTTAGCCATCTGTAAACTCCAGTCAATTATCATTTCCCTACATGTTACGTCTGGGTCTGATCTCAGTGGTGTTGTAGGTGCTTTGCTTCCTGAAAGTTGTGAAACTCATCCCTCTGAAGAAGTGGGATGTTTGAAATGGGTTATAGGAACAAAACATTGAGCTTTAATGTTTCCCTCCTTAGGACAACGGGTGATATAGCGATAGACAAATGTAAGATGGAGCTGTTGTCTCTTCTTCCAGCTTATAACACAATAACTGGAGCACATTATGCGGAAGGCCACACATCAGTAATTAGCGCATTCCTGTCATGCAACGCACACTATGCTGTATGTTGGGAGTAGGAGGATTGTGTACAATGTAGTGCCGTATTTGCCTGTTTTTTTTCTTTGTTGGAAAGATTCTGTATCTGTCAGTCTGTCGGCTGCAGTCAGAGACATGTTTGACATCTCTCCATTTTACACAAGTAAGAAATATTCACTTGAGTGAGGGGAAAGAAAGTGTAAAATTGTCCAGCCCCACTTTGAACATCGATTGAGTCCCCAAGGTTTTCCTATATCCAGCATCTTTGCGCTTGTTTGCTAAATTTCCCAGTGGTGACAAAAATAACACGTTTATGACTCTTCTTGGTCGCAACCACAATGAGCCTGATCTGCTGACGTGACCCATTTCGCAGCAAACCCGCATGGACTCCAGAAATGAATTATTCACCGAAGTCACACAAGGAGGAATTAACTAAAAATATTGTACACAGGACAGAATTTGGGGTTTCTGCTGATGCTGATCCTTTGTTGTAATATTTGGGCAGTGTTTACTTTTTGCAAACACTTAAGACGACATATCAAGATTAAATCATAGATATATGTACAGTTGATCAACTTAGGCCATTCCGCCCCATTCCCGTGGTATGTGTTCACTAGCAAGGACCACGCCACAACAAAGTGCAATTAAAGAATTTACTTGAGTTTAAGATTGTAGAGTAAACTGGGCGGGACTGTGGGTGGGGGGGCTCCCTCTTAATAGAACCCAGCTCTTCAGGACCTACCTTGAAGCAGGAGAATCAGTGCTGAAAAATAAAACAGATGTAGAGGGAGGGAGGGTGGGGTCGACAGTTTCAAAGAAACAGGAATGAAGGCTTGGCCTGGTGAGTGTATATATATAGGCTTGTGGTTAATTAGAGGCGTGGTGAGGTGAATGCAGTATTGGTTGGTATGCAGAGGTTGATTGATTGAGGCGTGGTCCTGCTCCTGAACTTAGTCAACAAACATTAACTCCATAAATTAAAAAGGCACACCTTGTTCCTCCTTCTTGCTCCTAAAAAGGGAAAAAAGGCTCACAGTCCCCCAGGGCCTGTGCCAAAGCCAAAAGCTCAAATGTAAAGAATCCAGAGAACAAAAACCAGCGTGGTTAAAAATATGATACTTCCCTCAAAGTTGTCACAGAAGGGAACTCTTTGAAGCTGGGCTTTTAAGTTGTTTTCGAGAGATGTAAAGTCTGCAAAGGCTTCTATATTATGTAGTTCCTTCTGGAGCCGCCTCGAGCCACTAGGGCACATGTGTCAAACACAAAGCACAAGGAGATGATTTAATGTGGCCCATTATAGAGTATGAATTTCTACGTATGTTAAATCTCTAGCCCATGTGCAGAGTTATGGATTTTAGGGGCTGAATTTCAGCCCACGCCCAAACGAGTTCAACACCTCTGCACTACGGGGTGGCATCGCAGCAATGTCAGCACCTCGCCATGGGGACCAAATAAGTGCAATCCTTACCCGTTCTATTGAACAGGGGAATGTATGGGAATGTTGAGGACTTTTAGGGTGTTGGAGTTCCAGGTCTTTTCCCAGTCATGAGAAAGTGTCACGAAGATTTCCCATATATGTAATTAATGGGAATTCTAATTAGTATTTCTTTCTTTTCCTATTTCAGGCAGTGCTTTGGAGATACAAGTTCTCTCAGCTCAAGGGCTCATCTGACGACGGCAAAAGCAAGATCAAGTTCCTGTTCCAAAACCAGGACTCCAAATCCATTGAGGCGAAGGTAAACTTGCACCTTGACAAACTAACAAAATCCATATTCACAAACGGCGTTGCAATCGATTCTCTCGCTGCCTCCCCTCAGGAGCTGGAGTTCTCCAACCTCTTCGCCGTGCTCCATTGCATCCACGCTTTCTTCGCTGCCAAAGTCGCCTGCCTCGACCCCATGTTTGTGGAGAGCCAGGCCAATGCCACCACCGCCGGGATCCCCTCCCTGGCTGGGATTTCTTGTAACTCGCAACCTCCGAAACTAAAGTACACCACTTGACAGGAGCTGCTGTGTACGGACCTCTGACTAACTCAAAAGAGACTGCTACTAAATCGTGACCCGGGCCTACGTGTCGAGAAAGAATTACTGTCAACAAATAAGAACTTTTAAGACTTTTAAACAAACTTTTAGACTTTACAAAGGGACCTATGGACACAATGTGTGCCAATCCATAGTATTTTTAAACCAACCTTATCTTGATACATCCATCACAGAAGATCGATGTAGTTTCTTCTACCCGTCTGTCTGCTTTTTCTATTTAGACTATTTTTTTCCACACATAAGCTGGTTTATCACTTGAATTTTCGGCAGTGGATTTGTTTACGGCGTTATAGGAGATGGTTCAAGGTTTGCGTGATCTCAAAGTAATTACCAAGTTAGAGGGATTCGTAATCGTGAATTAAGGCAAGTGTGGGATGTTTTAAAGGTCCAATTGAGCTCAACTGATCCGCCCACCGCAAATCCTGCTCAGGTTTCGGAAGTAAAATCCCATTCAAAACCCCCGATAGACTTTTTGTACAAAACTTTACACCATGCTACAGTGTTGCTCTCTCATTGTTTTTGAGCCATTCAAAACATGCCGAACGCTGAAAATAGGCCAAAGGAAAATTTGAATTGGCAGTTTTAGATACATTTTCTAACCAACAAATTGTAAGATGCTGACAAAGATGAAATTTCAACCGCTTAACGTGTAAAAATCCTTGCTTTAAGAGTTTGTGACGAACGCTAAGCAGCTGTGTGTTGACTATGTAGCACAAATATTTAAAAGAAAGCAAATAGTAATGATTTGAAAATACTGAAAAGTGTCCATGAGTTACCACATACAAAGATGGTTAGCGTTGAGTTGCCTTGTGTGTGAAATGCACGGTATAAATTAACTTGCCTCACCTTGCCTTAGCCTCCGTCGTACCTTTACACTTAAATTCTGAATGTCCCAGAAAAAATCAACTTGAGTTTTACTTCCGGAGCAAAGAGTGGAGTTGGAAATAGGCGGGACGGTTGAGCTTTTGAGATGTGAAAACCGTCACAAGATGTAACATTTACTCTGCCACCCGGACTGTAACATTATCACATTAGTTGAATCAAGGTTAGGAAAAAAATATCATGATGAAATATACAGTATGAAATGAGTCCTTAAATGGCCTTTTGAAAGCATCTCAATTTAGTGTACGTTTATATGTACCGGAAGGTTCTCAAATGGAATTGCTAAATGTCACTGGCTGTGGTTGAGAAGCCACGTCGATTGGACTATCAGAGAGCCAGGCGAGATATGCTGATGTGACAATATGCTGGAAAACTGTGTTATGCTTTTAAATCAAAAGGTGTTGATGTGTAAAATGTTTTTTTTTTATTATTTTACTTTTTTTTACCAACCAGGTTAAGATTACTCCATCATGAGTCCTCTGGTTAATGTGGCCTGCCATTGTTTGTCCACAGGGCACAGTATATGGATTTCCTGCTTCTGAAAGTGGACGTTATAAATGCACAAGGCCAGTCGAACAAAAACGTGCATTAAAACCTTTTTCAGATACGATATTATGTTCGAAAAAATTAATGATGGTGTTTCGAACTATGGATCCAAAAGAAACCAATTTCAGAAAATTACAGCCATAAACACAGACGGCATCTTTAGGAAAGTCATGTTCCAGGGGGAAAACAAAGAACTACTCTTTTACCTACTCCACCACAACTTAAAACAAATGCTAAATTATGGATGTATTTCCTTCCAAATAAAGATGCATAGACACGGAGAAGGACAAAGTGGTCTAATAGCATACATTTGTCTATATAACAGGGAATGCTAACCATAATGTGAACGTTACCTTCATGCTACATGCTAACCGCTAACTTCTAGTGCTGGTTTGTTTTTTGTTTTTGTTTTTTTGCTTCATTAGGACCCAATTTTGACCCCCACTTCATTTGTGTGTGCTAAATATGCTCGTAGTTCAACGGAAAACGTCTAAAAAGAGAGCAAAATAATAATTTCCTTAACACAGTTCCTTCCCCCTTGTTAGACCACGCCCTCTAATCTGATTCATTGCCGTCTGTATCTATTTCAGTTAAATTTTAGAGCAAAACTAAGTAACTTTTTTACCTTAATAAATCCTTTTCATATTCCCTCTGAGGGTAATGCAAGTGTTAATGGCTCTTTTATCTCCCCCAGTGTCTCTGGCCAGAAAACCACACTTGCAACTTTCCCTGCCTCCAACTCGGCAGCCCAATACACACTAATAGAAAACATCTCCTTCGCTGCTCTCAGTTGTTTACAAAATCACTTTTGGCTCACATTTCTGAGGTTTATGAAATGGCGTACAAGTAATTCCTGACTGTGTTTTGTCTACAGCTTCCGGTTTGTTGATGAACATTTTGCAAAACGTTATTTGGTGTATCACAATCAGAATACTAATAACGGCTAACGGCTAACGGGCCAAGCTAACTATGAGCTAGCGCCACTTTAGCAGTATTTACAGCCAAGTTTGAGCAGAAAAAAATATCCCCATTGTATAATTGGGTTGTGGCACAATGTACAACATCCCTCTCTCCTTTTGTCTTTTCTCAGCGTAGTATTTACTATAAAAAAAAAACGCAACATACCACAACAGCCGCAGTGGCGCTTGTGGAAAAAGTTACTTAGTTCTGCTTCAAGTTCCGTCATATATTTTTGACACACCATTGAGTTGTAAGCCTGTAAATTATGAAAAGGAGCTCTTTATCGCCTCTAAAGCACTGACATTCGTTGACTGACCTGCCTCTCTCTGATTTGGCTTCATGAGTTCTGTCCGGACACTAATTGAAGTGAAACGTATGACGAATCTCTCTGACATCTATCGGTCTAGTAATTTCCGCTGTCACGTCTGATCTGGCGATATGAATATGACTCACTCCTTACGCACGTCAGGCCAAAGGGGGAAGAATGTAACTTTATTTTCGTCTCCACTGCAGACATTTTTTCTCATTTCAAGGCCATTTTGCGGATTGGGTAGTTGGCTCGGGACAGCGCTTTGGAACTGAGTGACAAACAGCAGTAAATAGGTGCGCCACTTTTGCTTTACCAGAATCTCTAATCCAACAATAGCGCTCGAAACATGATTAGACCAGCATCCCACTTCCATTACATTCCTCCCTAAAATGTATTTGTAATAAACGCTGACATCGCAGTGAACTCACAGTGATCAAATACGAGGATTACGGCCTGGATTATGGATTAAGACACACGCTATTGTATTTGGAGCGCACATCCTCTTCATGCTAGCCATTTATCCCAATTGAGAAATGTATTTTGGGGGGGACTTGACTTTGTAAATAGATATCAAAATATGTAGCATCATTGGCTTCCATTGTGTGAAGATTTTGAGATGATTTAAATTCACGACAAATATTGAAAAAGTCCAAATAGTAAGTAAGTGATTTCTAAAGGATACTGAATAAAGCGGGGTCAGTAGAGAGAGCTGTGTGAAGTTGGTCTAAAGGGAGTCTATGCAAAGAAAGCCTGAGTGAAGCATTTGTGCTTTTAAAAATCTATCTTTGGTCGCACACCCTTATAAAGCGTGGATTAGAGTGACGTTTATTTAGTTTTTTGCAAATGTTTTATTAACAAATACGCCCTGTAATATATTAATAAATAAAGATCTTTTATAACGTGACTCCTGTGTGGCTGGTTCATATTGAGTTTACTATTACAATGAATCGAGACAGTGGGTGCAACCGAAAGCGCTTATGTCTCAGAGCAAGACGGTCCGGGGTTGGCTCTCCGGCCGGAAAGGGGCCTTTCTGTGTGAGTTTTCATGTTCTGCCCGTTCTGCCCTCTAAAGGTTCTCCTCTGGGGCTAGGACTCCTCTGGAAATTAGATTTTTAGTGGGACTTTCCTGGTTAAATAAAGGTTAAAAAAGTTCAATCTTGCCTAGGGAGCCAAATTGGCTTGGTATGGTTACACTTGTGTAATACTGTATTGATTCCAAGTATGAAAGGAAATCTTATGCCTTGAAGATTCTCCCTCTTGCAAATGCATTTGGGAAAAATATGTCATGATTCGTCTTTTGTTCCCCTGGTTTTGTATGTAGTCTTTTGACATGTCTGTTCTGTCCATGTGATTTTGCCTTGCTTTCCTTGTGTTGATTGCCTGCCCCGCCCAGATGTGTTTCACGTGTACCCTGTTTCCTCATGTATTTATACCCCTGTTTCCCTTGTCCTTTGTCGTGTCACTGTCTACGTCAGCCCCGGTTTGTTTAAGTTTTGTCATCGCTGAATTTTGTTAATTTGGTATTCGTTATTTATTAAACATCACCAGTTTTGTTGCAGTCCTGCATTTTGGGTTTTATTTTTTCCCACTCCACCATCCAACCATGACAAAATAGCCAAGAATAAAGCGAATAAAGCTTAGAAATTGCATTGGAAATTGTCATACATGCCTTTTTATGTATAACACACTAAAACAATAACATTCCTATTTGTTTAGTAGCAAAATGTATGCTGCTTATATTTATCTTTAAACCAGGCGGGTGTGCAGCTACGGGCTATTTGCATCTGCACAAGGACCCTTCTACTTTCAAAGCAGCAGTACACTTCAAATGATCTGTACAAGTTGGACTAAATGTACTTCAAGAACCAGAGGAAGCTTGTTTTATTTGGAAAGACTCTGCTTTGAGGAAAGACTGGAAACATGGACAGGTCAGGAGGGATTCCTGGCTGGAATTGTCTGGGTTTCTCAAAATGTGGTACTCAGGGTCATGTACAGTTTAATGTCATTCATTTTCATTCTTCTATTTATTATTATACGTTTATTTGATAGGGACAGAACAAAAAGCATTGTTAACCGATGCCACGTTCATAGTAGGCCATAGCTAACTGCTAATTCTCAGACCTGGTCCCTAAGACATGAAAAGACATTATACTTCACTTAGGCTTCAGTAATGTATTAAAGGAAATGTTGATACATTTTTGACAATTTTTTTCCGAAACAACTGACCTCATTTGACCTTGATCTGGTCATGCTTGGAAGATCAAATGTTTTACGCGGTGGTACCTGAAAGGACCACTGGCTGACTGTTATGAAGCTGTTCAAATTTACAACATTAGTGTCTAGAAAAGTTTCATTTTTTACTCCATTCATTCACTTTAAACCAAACAAACAAAAGCGCTTATTATTTCTTATAGCACCCTGTTTGTTATCTGTTCAACAAAGGAGAGAATTTGATCTAACCTTTAGGACACACCTGCAGGGTCTAATCAGAGTCATTATTTCGCATTATGAAAAGTGCCACACAGCAGACCATCCCAATGTCAAAGTAACGTCCCTTTTTACACTTTTGTAAGATGTAGCTGTAAGGGTGAACCGGCGGGAAGTCCTTCAGTTGCTATGAGACAGGCATCTTACTTTGGCGGTGTTGTGCAGAGACATAAGAGGAACGCTGCCATGTTTTTACAGTATGAAACCAACTTTGAGAGAGAAGAGCAAATGCTTGTTGTACATTCAGAACATTCTGTAATGCCTCTGATATTAGATTGTCCCTATGGGCACGGCTAATCGATTATTTTAACAATCAATTCTGAGTACAGCCCCTCCTGTTAAACTATTGAAGGTCATTGCATCCTAATGTAAATCCTTTAGCTTGCATTCCCAGCTATTTTCATTGACGAAGGAAAAGCCAAAAAGAAACTCCGAAAAAGAACTCGGAAGCAGGATGATCAGACTCCAGACAATGGAACAACCGGAGGCCAGAGCCAAGGACGTGGTTCACTGTGGAAGAATGCTCTCTGCCTGATATGTCACAGAAATGTGCTAGCGCAATATGTCCTTTTCTATAATTGCAACGTTAAAAATTGTTCTTATGAGATGGCAATCATTCATGGCAGCTATTAATTTCAAAGGCGAAAGTACAACAGGGTTTGACAATCTTTTTAGATGAGGTCCAATAAATAGGTCAGTTGTAAAAAGTGGCCACCTGGATTTATCAAACTGTTTAATCTGTGGATCTACACTATGTTCCCAAAGAAAGATCATTTGACGACCTGAGTTCATTCCAACAGTGGATTTCGTCTTCCCCAATGGCACAGGCATATACAGTAAGACAACAGTATCAGGATTCACTAGGCTTACATTGGGAAAAAGTGGTTCAGGGAGCAGGGACATCATTTTCGTGCAGATTGGCCACAACAGAGTCCAGGTCTTGACCTCTTTGAGAATCTTTGGAATGTGCTGGAGAAGGCCCAAGACAATCTACATCAAAATGAAGCATTTACCACTTAAAGTATGGTAACACTTTATTTTACACCACCCTTGTAGCATTGTACCTGCCACATTAAGTACAATGTAATGTTCTATGTAACAAGGTGTATTAACTTGTACCTACAGGTTACATACACAATGGAATAATGTGTATTCGTATTTTGGTGATAATAATGCAATAAGACATAAAACCCAAACTCTAATCCTAATCTTAAACCCTACCCCTATGGGTCTTATGTCTTATTAATCAATCAATGGTTTTGTATAGCCCAATATCACAACAGGAGTTGCCTCATGGGGCTGCACCAAACATTAAGGCAATAAAACAGAGCAGTAAATAAGACAATGTAAAGTTCAGGCGAATCAAATATCCAGGCAAACATAGTGTCCAAATAAGCGTCAGCAGTGGGTGGCACCGAGCGACGCAGGTGTCCCCTGTCCTTAGACTCTCCAGCACGGCAAAGAAAAACTCAAAAACCCAGTGGGAGAAACGAGAAATCTTGAGGAGAACCACAGAAGGAGAGATCCACTCCCATGGACCTGACAGGCTATAGAGACCCAGGCCGAAGGAGTCCCTCAGTAGACGGGCCAAGATCACAGACCGCCCAGTCCTTGCTGTCAACACGATAGGCAGGGTTCCTCCGTTCAGCCGGGTTCCTCCGTTCGATCTAGACAGGCACTCCCGAGGGGGAGTGGGACAGGAGACACCATGTGAATAGTAATGAACAGACTACAGATAAAATAAATATTGTATCATAATAAGACAACGTTTGCAGTAAGAAGAAGAGGATAGCGCTCAGTGTACCGTACTTCCCACAGCAGTGTTTCTCCTAAGGCAGCTTTACTTCAGGCTGTGGGTTAGAGCTTTACCTAACTGACCTGATGGCGCCGAGGGAGGCAGCCACGGTGCTTTCGTGTGCTCTGTTGTGTCTATTCTTGTGCGTTTAGCTGGGTGTCCACGTGCTCTTACACCCGTGAAGAGCTTCTGAACATCAGGTCGATCACCCCTACGGACCTACTGCCAGTTTTTTTGGCAACAGCCGCGGATTGGGTCCACTTTTTGACCAAACGAGTGAGACGCTGCCGGAGAGGGAGAGGGAAGTGTGCGGAGGCCCTTGTTCGCCTTCGCAGGCGCATTGCACACACACCTTTACCTGGCGTATTCCTCACGAACGCCCGCTCACTTCCCAACAAGATGGATGAACTAGCGCTGCTGATGAGAAGGTACAAGGACTTCACCTCGTCCTACGTTCTCTGTTTCACGAAGACATGGCTGAGCGCGAAGGTCCCGGACAGCGCGATTCACCTGGAGGGCTTTCAGCTTCTCCGTGCGCATCGGGACCCGAGGCTCTCCGGGGAAACAAAATGCGGTGGAGTTTGTTTCTACATCAACAGCAGCTGGTGCTCTGATGTGACTGTGATCTCCCAACACTGCTCTCCTGCTCTGGAATATCTCATCATTAACTGTAAGCCCTTCTATTCACCGCGGGAAATAGTTTCATTCTGGTGGCATACTCGAAGCTCAGCGCACGCGGAGCAGATTCTGCATATGGAGCGGACCTTTCCGGACTCTCTTCTTATCGTGCTTGGTGATTTTAACAAGGGGAACCTGAGCCTGGAATTACCCAAGTACAGGCAGTTTATTAAATGCTCTACCAGAGAGGGGGACACGCTAGATCATGCACTGTTACAATACGCAACGCATACCACTGCGCTGCACTCGGACTTTCAGATCACGTGATGGTCCACTTAATCCCTTCATATAGACAAAGACTGAAACTCGCTAAACCTGTAGTGAGCACAATAAAGAAGTTCACCACTGAGGCTGTGGAGGAGCTGCGCTCATGTTTGGAGACAACAGACTGGGAAGCGTTAAAGGCTGGTAACAACCTGGATGAATATACGGACACTGTGACCTCATACATCCAGTTCAATGAGGCGCACATCATACCAACGTGCACTAGGGTTTGTTTCAACAATGATAAGCCCTGATTCACACCCAAACCTTGACAGCTGCGTAAGGAGAAAGAGACGGCCCACAAAAATGGAGACAGGGTCCATTACAGGGAGGCAAGGTACAGCTTTAGCAGGGAGGTGGAGAAAGCTAAAGCTGCATACTCAGCCCGTCTCCAACATCAAGTCTCCTCCAATGACTCTGGAGCAGTGTGTCGGGGGCTCAGGGCTATCACTAACTACAAGCCCAAGGCTCCCCAGGCTCTGAACGACCTGTGCCTTGTCCAGAGTCTGAATACACATTACTGCCGCCACGAACGCCCATCAGCCTTTGACATCTCTCTAGACACTCCAGCTGCCCCTGCTCCCCCGATCATCACCTCTACCATCAATGACCCCAGCACTTCATCAAAGGTCTCCACAAACCCTCCCTCCCCCCCGCTCTCTCCATCCAAGAAGAGGAAGTGCGTCGGCAATTCCTGAAGCTGAACCCGCGGAAGGCCCCTGGGCCGGATGGTGTCTCCCCCTCCACCCTGAGACACTGATCAGCTGGCTCCCGTCTTCACAGACATTTTCAACACCTCCCTGACTACAGGCCGGTGGCACTGACGTCTGTGGTCATAAAGACTTTTGAGCACTTGGTCCTGCCCCACCTCAAGAACATCACCGCCCCCCTCCTGGACCCGCTGCAGTTCGCCTACAGAGCCAACAGGTCTGTGGACAACGCAGTCAATCTGGCCCTCCACTTCACCCTGGAGCATCTGGACTCCCCAGGAACCTACGCCAGGATCCTGTTTGTGGACTTCAGCTCTGCCTTTAACACAATCCTCCCTGGACTGCTACGAGACAAGCTCTACCAGCTCAGCGTGCCCGACTCCCTCTGCAGGTGGATCACTGACTTCCTGACGGACCGGAGACAGGACGTGCGGCTGGGGAAGATCGTCTCGGACACTCGGACTATAAACACTGGAACTCCTCAGGGCTGTGTACTTTCCCCCCGGCTCTTCTCCCTGTACACAAACTGCTGCACCTCCAGTCACCAGTCAGTTGAACTGATCAAGTTTGCAGTCGACACCACCCTCATCGGGCTCATCTCGGACGGTGATGAGTCCGCCTACAGGAGAGAGGTGGACCGGCTGGCGTCCTGGTGCAGCCACAATAACGTGGAGCTGAACGCCCAGAAGACAGTGGAGATGATCGTGGACTTTAGGAAAAATACAGCCCCACCTTCCCCCCCACCCTGACAGACTCTCCCACCCCCATTTCCATCATGGACTCCTTCCGTTTCCTGGGCACCACCATCATCCAGGACCTCAAATGGGAGCCAACCACCTGCTCCCTCATCAAGAAGGCCCAGCAGAGGATGTTCTTCCTGCGGCAGCTGAAGAAACTTAAGCTGCCAACCAGGATGCTGGTGCAGTTCTACACGGCCATCATCGAGTCCATCCTCACCTCCTCCATCACCGTGTGGTTCCCCGGCGCTACAGAACGGGACAAGCACCGACTGCAGCACATTGTGCTGCTGCAGAGAAGGTGATTGGCTGTGAGCTCCCATCTCTCCAGGACCTGTTCACCTCCAGAACCCGGAGGCGTGTGGGTCGGATCACAGCTGACCCTTCTCACCCTGGACACGGACTATTCACCCCTCTCCCCTCAGGCAGGAGGCTACGGTCTATCCAGACCCATACCTCCCGCCACTTGAACAGTTTTTTCCCCTCCGCCATCAGACTCATGAACAATAACAAGACCCAATAACTGAGTCACAGACTCATGGATGTATCTGCTCTTTTGCACTGTGCGGTGTTTCCACACTTAGTCCCGCTGCTGTCACTTATCACTTTACTTTTTACTCATACTCATCTGTAAATATAGTCCCACTGTTGTTCGAAGTCTATTGTTATTGTCTTACCATATTTTACTTTTTATTTTGTATATTATTTATTAATATTCCTTATGCATGCCCCCTACAGCCTTATAGTTTAAAGTTGTATAGCTTAATTTTATCTAAATTCTGTGTTATATGGTTTATGTTGCACGTCCGCATCAAGAAAAATTCCTAGCTTGTGAACCTGTTCTTAAACAATGGCAAATAAAATCTATTCTGATTCTGATTTTGATCCTAAGCTAATTCGAAGAGGTACGTTTTGAGCCTAGTCTTAAATGTAGGGACTGTGTCTGCTTCTGTAACGTGAGCTGGGAGTTTATTCTATAATACCGGACCGTGGTAGCTAAAGGCTCTTCCTCCTACAGGGATTTTGGAGACTGCCTGGTTTATATGCGTTTTAAAAGAGAGGTCTTGGTCGAACAGAACTCCACGTTTTTTTTACTGTAGAGCTCGTCGATACGCTAATATTATACAGGGAGAGGATCTGCTAAGATAAAGACTTTCTCAGTACTCTCTTATTACATGTGTTATATACCTCCAAACTACAAATGCCCATTATTCCATTGTGTATCTACTGCATAGGTACAAGTTATTACACATTGTTACGTAACACATTACATTGTTTGTATTACATATTACTGTTTAAAAAATGTTGCTGAGTTACGCTACTTTGAGCTACTTTTGAGTTACTTTGAGTTGCTTTTGTCAAAATATAAACTGAAAATAGTAAAAATGCCATCGAACAAAAGATTTCCTTTTCCTTCGCTTTCCTCCATTCTCGCGTGTTTTGTATTGACGACGTTAGCTATACAAAACTACAGAACTTATACTCCAGTGTGCAACTTGATTTGGTGCTGCATTTTATTTGGGAGGACTTTGGCATTTTTTGTTCATGCATCAAAATACAAACCATTTAAATGAACTTGTAACTCGAGAATTGTAATGACTAATATTCCTGTATTTTGCAATTATGTTCTGTTCCACAGTTACTGAAAAAAGTAATATATTTCTATAACTTCTTACTTTTGTATTACGCTACCCCCAACACTGACGGTGTTTAACCAAAGACAGTAACTAATTTTGGATAGGGAAGACTGGGCACCTCTGCTCAGACTGCTGCCTCCGCAAACCGACCCGGATACAGGGGAGAAGACAATGAATAGATGTATAATTTTCTCGCTCCGAATTTACGCCCACCATGAGAAACAAACCCATGTGTTTAAAAGCTCTGTGCCTTTCACCAAAAACAAACCACCACTCATTTAAGAAAAAGGTGTACTGTGATTGTGACCTTTATTTTATTTTTTGTAGATTTTTTTCTTGCCAAACATTTACAAATAAACAACACATTTTCCAGAAAACCAAACTGAAACCAACTCGGGCCTTAAGACTCCGCGTGACAAAACTGCTCTTGACAAAAATATATGCATGTGTTTTCGGTCGGGGCTTAAATAGTGCCGTCAAATACAATCACTCGCAATCGCAATTATATCTCTGGCGCCAAGGCGTGACCCCAACTTTCAGTGCCCGATGCCATCTCTAATTGGTAATTACGTTTTCTATAATGGTGTGTAGGAACTGTTGCATGTTTTTTTAGCGTTTGTGTGCCACCCTAATGGACGCCTGAGCCAATCAAATGGGTAATTATAGGACAAATTACTCCCTGGATATTGCTCACGGGCAAGGCTTTCTAAAGTAGAAAACAAATCGTATACCAATTCAAAACAATGATTACGTCAAATGAATATCACTAATATATCATATTCTATATCAAACAAACAGCAGTGGATCTAGAAGAGTTTCCCAGAGTTTCCCAGTGTGAAGAGTACAGTACAGAGTACAAAAAGAGGCAAATTCATAGAACATTACATAGATACAGTATATACCATTATAATCATACTATATCGAATAGAACTGATGTCAACAACATTCAAATTCAGCTTTCAGGAAACAAAGATGCATTCAGAAATCAAGCAAGTAGTGGCGTCTAGAAATCATGTGCTGAGTGGCGAGGAATGTTTGTCAGAAATATGCCACCGTTTTGGTAGAAAAAAAAGAAGTAAAGTTCCCATTGTGACCGCAAGCTGGTGACCATGGTCACCTGGGACATCATCCCCGGTGACTAATCCACTACAATAAACTCATGCATGTCATGTGTGTGCCAGTCTGATCGACAAAGCCGGCCGTATATAACCACATTCTAAAAGAGTTGGAACACTGTGGGAAATGTGAATAACAAAACCATTCTTTACTTTGATTTTCAATAACATTCTGAAATTATGATGCATGTATGATGAGAAATTATAGCGTTTCAATCTACACAGCAACACTCGTCAAACAAGTCGAGATGGGCAACAAAGGGCAGGAAAAGTATGAAGTAAAACCCGCTCTGGTTCCATTACTTAATAAAGAAAACTTTGAACGTTAAAAGGCCTTGTTTTGTTTTTTTATGGTGGTGAAATAAAAATAATTAGTGTCTTTTTCAAAATCCTGTGTATGTTATGTGTGTCTGTGCATCTAAAATTCTTCTTCTTTTATCAGGATGAGAATAGCTTTACCTGCCATTGTCAGTGAAAGGATTCACAAACAAGGAATTTTCTTTGGAGCAAAGCTTGTTTATATTACTGTGACTGTATTGCTCCCTAAAAGTTGTGAACCATGCTTATAAACTCATCACTGTGAAGGAGTGTGATGTTAGAAATGTATTTGAAAAGAGTAACAACAGTTTCAAATCTATGTGCTCCCTTTTTCTGTGTTTGTAAACCAAAAAACTAATAAAGGTTCTTAACCTGAAACTTTATAGATAGAAACGCCTACGCTTTTTTCTGTATTTTCAAGTGAATTCATGCTCGGAGCTGCCACATAGCTGATCAACCCCTGACATGCATTTAAACCAGACGTCTAAAATTCGCGGCCCGGGGGCCAAATGTGGCCTGCGCGGTCGTTTTCCCCCCAGATGATTTCTTACTTGTATTGTAACCGGCCTGTCGATAAATCAGATTAAACACGTTAGAACTATGTGTTTTATCACTTTTATTATAGTACGTATTGTACATAGGGGTGTCACGATTTCAATTTTTTGAGTCACGATTATTGTGAAACAAAAAATTGCGATTTTACGATTATTCACGATTATTCCCAGAATGAAAAGCTTTAAAAAGCTTTTTAATACAAACAGTCACTGTTTCTCAAAATGAAAAATGCTTAAAGATTGTTTTGCATTAAAATAAATAGGCCTACATTGAATAATACAAAACAATGTCAACTTTACTTCTTTATTATGACCATAATTATCATAATTATATATTATTAGGCCACAAGCTAGGCTAGGTTTTATGCTCTCAAAAGTTAAGCTGTTGCTTAATTATTTTTGATGAACAGAGAATGAAACGTGTTTACAAAGTGACTAAGGAGACTCTTTAACAGCTGATCTCCACATGTGCGCGGTTCTACGTCAATGGTGTGCTTGCCCTTAGGCTGCGCTATTGCATATCTCTCGGAAGCGCCAGCTTCCCGCCCTGAGAGGATCAAAGAACTGACCGCTCCAATCATCCTTGGGGGTCCATAACCCCTGTGCCCTATAAAAGGGGGACTCTCCCTTCAATCGTCTCCTTTTTCTCTCAGCTTACTCTGAGATCTGGATCTGAACAAGAAGGAAGAAGAAAAATGACTCACCGCACTCCAGCGCTTGAAACCCCGTCGCCCTCCGGCGTCAAGCTACGGGTGTGCGGTTCCTGCGCGGCGCCGCTCCTCGCTCAGGATCAGCACGTCCGCTGCTTCTTGTGCCTGGGCCGGCGCCACTCCGCTGAAGACTGCGCCGCCTGCCTCGCGCTCCCCCGGGAGGAGCGCGAGCGGCGTCGCGCCTTTCTGGCTCCTGCCTCCCCGGAGATATCCGATCAGGACTCGGATGCTTCGAGTGACTCCCTGGCTCCAGTTCCCCCTGTGCGGGAGCGGAGCCCGCCTCCTGCTTCCCCGATGCAGGAGAGGAGCCCGCCGCCTTCGCCCGCTCCTAGAAGGGATTGGGCTGCTGGCGATGAAAACGATGAGCAACGCCTGTTCGATGAAGATGCGCTCTCCATCTTCACTGAGGATGTGCAGCCCCGTGAGCTAAATCAGGAGAAAAGTCGACTGTCTCCGACCCAAGATTTGGGCTATTTGGGTCTACGCTTGAACTCCAGGGACATGAGGGCCTCCCTCTCCCTGGAAAGGCAGTCAGTGATTCTGGATCTGGGACAGCGGGTGTTGGATGGCCCGTGGGTTGCACCGCGACAAATCCGCTCCCTGCTCGGCATGATGGCGTCAGCCCACCCAGTGGTTCGACTGGGGCTGCTGCACATGAGAGGTCTCCAACGCTGGTTCTCACGCCTCGAGTCCCGCAGAGGGACGGACGTGAGGTCGGCACGGTTGTCCCCCGCCGCAAGGTCCGACGTAGAATTCTGGTTGGACCCGGAGCGCCTCCGTCAGGGGGTCCCAATGGGCCACGTGCTCCATTACACAGAGGTGTTCACGGACGCCTCCCTGACCGGTTGGGGCGGTGTAATGGGCCATCTCACGGCGAGCGGTGTTTGGCCCCCGCCTCCGAGACACATCAACCTCCTAGAGATGGAAGCGGTGCAGAAAGTCCTCCTACACTTTGCTGCTCATCTATGGGGTCACCACGTCTTGGTTCGGTCAGACAACACCACAGTGGTGGCCTACCTGAACAGGCAGGGGGGGACCAGGTCACCCGCTCTGCACAGGTTGGCAGCGGAGGTGCTCAACTGGGCAAGCACTCACCTAGCCTCTCTGAAAGCGCGCCACATTCCCGGAGCCCGCAATGTCGGCGCGGACAGGATGTCCAGAGGGGGCGCCTTACGGGACGAATGGGGCCTGGCGCCCGAGGTCGCGGCGGAGGTGTGGCTCCGGTTCGGCAGACCGGTGGCCGACCTTTTCGCCAATGCAGAGAACGCACAGTGCCCACTTTGGTTCTCGCTCAGGTCAACAGACGGGCCTCCTCTCGGCGTGGATGCCATGGCTCATCGGCCATGGCCGTCCGGCCTGCTTTACGCGTTTCCTCCCCTGCGCCTCATTGCGCCTCTGCTCCACAGAGTGAGGTCAGAGGGCGCACTCATCCTGCTCATAGCCCCAGACAGTCCGAGTGCCAGGTGGTACCCCGACGTGGTGTCCATGGCACAAGGGGATCCGTGGCCCCTCCCGGACAGACCGGACGCCTTGACTCAGGCAGGGGGAGCTCTTCTGTCGCGCCCGATACTGGGACGCAGGCTGGTGGTCTGGAGGCTGAAAGGGGGAAGTTGCTGAACTTTGGCCTCCCCCCCTCAGTTGTTGCCACAATTCAGGGTGCTCGGGCCCCGTCTACAACCAGAGCGTACAGGGTCCGTTGGCGCCTTTTCTCTGACTGGTGTTCAGAGAGGAACCTAGACCCTATATCCTGTTCCATACAGGACATACTCAATTTTCTCCAGGGATTACTGGAGAAAGGGAGGGCCGCTGCGACCCTAGGGGTTTTTGCAGCGGCCATTGTTACTGGGCAGGTGGGGTTCGGAGTTCACACTGCTCGCAGTCACCCTTTGGTGAAGCGGTTCCTCCAGGGCGTTCGTAGGCTTAGACCGCCCGTGCGCCGCCCGGTCCCAAACTGGGACCTTCAGATTGTACTGGAGGGCCTTTCGGGACCCCCATTTGAACCCATTCGCCAGGCAGGGATGGATTGTCTGTCCTACAAGACTGCGATCCTGTTAGCCTTTACGTCGGCTAAGAGGATGGGTGATCTCTGTGCGCTCTCTGTGCACCCCTCCTGCATGTCCCTGCCTGAGGGTGATGGGTTGATGGAACTCTGGCCCAACCCGGCTTTTCAGCCGAAGGTCATTACATCCGCCTTCAGGTCGAGGGTGATCAGAATTAGACCCTTCTTTCCCCCTCCGCATGCGTCGGTGGGGGATGAACGACGACACCGCCTTTGCCCGATCAGGGCGGTACGTCACTATCTTGAACGGACTGCCAATTTCAGACGCTCCGATCAGTTGTTCGTGGGCTTTGGGGTAAGGAACAAGGGTGCCCCATTGTCCTCTCAACGTTTGGCCCACTGGATATGCCTTGCCATCCGCACTGCATATGAGGCACAAGGACTCCCTCCGCTGACAGCGGTCAGGGCTCACTCCACACGTGGAGTGGCGGCTTCTACGGCACTACTCCGTGGCGCTTCGATTGAGGAGGTCTGCATGGCAGCCTCTTGGTCGTCCTCTTCAACGTTTGTGCAGTCTTATCTGCAGGACGTTGCTGCGGGTTCAGTTGCCCACATTGTTTTGGGTGGTGGACGGTCGTGAATCCCCCCCCGAGCCCAGGGTGGGTCCGGGAAGGGATGACCTGGTTTGGTTTGGTTCGGTGCTTCAGGCGCTCTTGGGAGAGGCGGCCTGGCCGAACTGGACGTACACTCTTATTCTTCGGGTGACCGGCGCTCTTGGGAGAGGCGGCTTTGGGCACCCTCGTTATCAAGGGTGGGTCTGCACTAGCGCTCTTGGGAGAGGCGGCTAGTGCGGACGTCCCCCATTGGTTTTTTGTCTGGGTGAGAACCGCTGGCGTTGTTAACGGCTATTGGTTGCCCCTTACTCTGCCCGTGGGCCCCTGCTACCTAGTGAGCGTTTAGCCGCTCCCTGGGACGCATGGCGTTGCCCCGGGCCCGCTCCAATCGTGCGAGTCCATGCCTGCTGGGAGTACATTGGTCGGCCACGGCTGCGCGTTGCTTTATGCAATAGCGCAGCCTAAGGGCAAGCACACCATTGACGTAGAAATCTAAGTTACCTATGTAACTATAGTTCTACGAAAGGTGTGCGCCGCCCTTAGCTACGGGCCCAGCAGGCACGACCTCTCTTCGATGGCTGAGTTCAAAGGAGACGATTGAAGGGAGAGTCCCCCTTTTATAGGGCACAGGGGTTATGGACCCCCAAGGATGATTGGAGCGGTCAGTTCTTTGATCCTCTCAGGGCGGGAAGCTGGCGCTTCCGAGAGATATGCAATAGCGCAGCCTAAGGGCGGCGCACACCTTTCGTAGAACTATAGTTACATAGGTAACTTAGATTTTCACTTTCCTTTCTGCTACGCTGAAGCAGAGTGGAGCGCGTAACCCTTTTGTTTACATCCTGAGCCAGTTGTGGCGGCTATTTCCGAACATTTGGACAACTTTTTTGGGAATTATGCAGTTCGTTACCTTGACCTGGACATTTACAGCGAAGGATTATCTCCAAGATGTTGTTTATATTCGATGTAGCCGATATCAGCGCATTTTGCTGCAACTTTCTGACGACAGGGTTTGCATAACGGACGTCCATCGAAAACAACAACACCGTGGTCATGTTTTGGATCCTAAAGAAGTCCCACTCTGCTGACTTCAATCGTTTTTGGGTGGATACAACACTGGAGAAGAGCGTCCTCCTGCCTCGCTCAACTACCGGTGAGTTTACGCGCTGTTTATGACGCGCAGCGGCTCGTGCGTCAGCGTGAAAAATTTCTGCGGTAAACCGTGGCTTCTGAAATTCTTACGGATAACCTACGGCGTCCTTTTATAATCATGGTAATCGTATAACCGGTTAATCTTGACATCCCTAATTGTACAGTGTATTTTAGAGCATGTTATAGCTAAAATAAAAAGTCGTTAAATTATCATTTACTGTATAATAAAGGCATACTCTGTTTAGGCCCTCGACCAACACAGTGTTTGTAATTTTGGCCCTGCTCCAAATGAGCTTGAGACCCTTGCTTTAAACTCTTAATATTTGAATTTGACAATAAATGAGAATTGTACTACTGGAATTAGAGCTTCAAGATGTGCTTTTGATCAATTATAGTAAACACTTAGAAGAGGAGAAAATATTTACTATAATTGAATAATTTCAGTATTTCACCCTTTGTTAAATAAAGGTTGAATGGAAATAATTATGAAGTGAATTTATTATTATTCAAAATAAGATATTAGATAATAGTCTATTATCTATACATGTACAACTGTACCACCCCTGCTCTGTTCGAGTCCCAAATGATTTGAGTCTTTAAATTCACACCAAATCTACTGTCAATGTACCATAAAAAAATAATTTGGTTGATTTTGTGAACAGTGTATTCTGTTTTTTACTCATGCACCCAACATTTATAGTATTGGGTTTGTATTCTTAATTTTGCAGGTAGAAAAAGGGATATATGCCGAGTCCAGATTACGCTGACGCAAATGTAAGCAGCACCCTGTAGAAAAAGTCCCATTGAGAGGTGCATCGTAGAAAACCCCCACCTAGCGGTCCGCTGTCCGCAGGCCTCTGCGAGAGGGAGGAAGGTAGAAAAAACGCGTTGTTGACCTAAAGCTAAACATCGTGAAGAGCAATGACATAGTGCGAGTGCCCCATTCGCATTCACACTAGCGCATCTCCAAATAGGATTGCATGGCCTTATTTGCCTTGTATTCATTCCCCCTCCATCACCCCCCAGCGTCATCCGATCCAGACGCTGCTATCAAGTTAAAGCTTCTAAAAGATGTTATCGTTCTTAGCATCGGCAGATGTAGTAACAAAACATGTACAATTCGATTCTTTTTGCAGACATTTGATAAAATCGGCATCATAAAGTGGGATTCATAAATTCCATACATTTATAGATACTTTTTTTTTTTTTTTACATACAAATAATAAACATTGCAATCATAACATTATATTCCAATATTATCTATGTTGCGATTTCATTTACAGTTTTGCAATCAAGATTCTTATGGAAATAATGCTACATTTGTACTGAGAAAAAAAAAATAACAAAGCAGAAGGATTTTCAGTAGGCGCCGCACCCAAGTAAATAAACATCAAGTGGCGAGTCATTTCTCTCTGAAATACAACAGGTAGGCTTTGAGCGACTCGGGCAGCGGCAAGGCCATGATTTGGTCTCTCAAAACATTGACTTGTTTGATGATTTCGATGTCGCCAATCTCCCGCTCCTCTTCCTCCTCCAGTTCTTTGTGCTCCTCGTCGTTGTGCTGCTGCGGCGGCGGCGGCTGCTCCTCCTCCTCGCTCTCCACCATCTGCGGGATGAGCTGGTTGCCCACGAAGACGTAGGTGTTGATGCGTCTCCGCCGGCACCGCCTGCGCTTGCGCTTCTGGGGCACTCGCTGCGTGGTCTTGCCCGGGCCGTCGTCCGGGACCAGGCTGCGGAGGGTGCGGCGGATGTAGATGCGGGACAGGTCCTGGAGGCTGCGGACCGTCACTGGGGCTGAGGGAAAGAGGAGAGGAAACTTGAGGCTTAAGGGCAAAACGCGGCACAATAATAACAAAGAGCGAGCCGGGGATAGAGCTTCAAGTAGGTCAGCAGCACAGGCAGAGGATATATAGCCTTCAAAGCCCGGGCACTTGAAGGAAAGGGAAATTACTGGCTGCAGCTGTGGGGCCGGCACCCTGCGTCACAGCAAATACTGCTGTTGGAGACGCCACATCACTTTCAATACTGTATGGCTTCCGCAAATACAGCCATTTTCAAGTTAAATCTTCCTATGTGTCTGTGTGTACTGCTACTTCTGTACCGCCTCATGAAATATTTGAGCTTCAATGTTCAGCCCAATGTCAAGATCAGATCAAGACTAACCTGGTCGACAAAGGGTCTGAAATATATTTGGAATTGGACAAATCCTTGTCAAAACCAGAAAAACACCCAACTTAAATGCATAACTAAAGCATAATATTACATGATAAACACTTTATATATATATATATATATATATATATATATTGCACTTTACATTTCAAAGAAACCTCAAAGTGCATAAATAAAATCATCTCTTGATTAAATCTGCCCAATTGTTTTGTTTCTATGCATCGCTTTATAGTCTTTTTTTTATAGTTTTTCTCATTTATTATTATTTTAATGAGGAATGGTGGAACGATACAGAGCAATTTAACTATATACAATATGCTATAAAAGTGGTTTTGGACAGGCAAGAAAAAAGTGAAAAAAACAAAAACATGTCTTTGATTTTACGCAAAGCACTCCTCAGAGATATTTCAGACTACATCTAACTACTTCAACAGCTTGCATATTGTGGTCAATTTTGACATTGTGACGCTTATCTTTACTAGCCTGGCTAACGCCAGACTGCTGTGTGCGCTCGAATCATTTCGAACTGCACAACAGTCTGGGGACCATGGCGGAAATCTTCACATAGATTTGGGGACCAATCACAGAACGAGGAGGCACGGCAAGACGATGACGCACTATTCGACATACAGAAGCTTGTGTTTATTTGTGTTTGTGTTTATTTACGGATCCAACATGGCAGCAGCAAACACGACCTCATCTTTTGATCAAGCTTTAGACCGTGTTCTAAATAGTTTAGCTCGAAGGTTTACAGCAGGTACGTCATCTGACACGTTGATACGATTGGCTATGGCTACGTGCAGACGCATGATAGACATTCATAGCGCCCAATAAACGGCTATGGACAATCGTAAACCACACCTCTCCTACGAGAAAATGAATTGGTGGTCCCCAGACTAAATATCACCTGTGATATTAGTCTGCTATCTTTACTGATGTATTTAAAGAGATTTGGACTCAACACTTTTGTACCATATTTTACACCACAAAATGCCTTTATTTAATGCTTGTTCGATCCTGATTTAGAATCTCTTTTACAAGCCATCTCCGGCCACTGACAGGACCATAAACGGCATATTTTAGTGCTGGAGAGATCATGCAGACTCCACACAGAAAGGACGGGACTTAAATCAAACACAGCGACTTATTGATGCGAGGCAAAAGTGCTGCCTGAAGCCTATTCAGTGGTACATTTTATTGGCCCTGAAATGGAGATAATAAGAGTTTAAGACTTACGCAGCTGGACAGTGTCCGGCTTCTCCCCGTCACCTCTGCCCTGCTGGACCAGGGGTGCGAACGACACCGCCAGGATGTTTTTACTGTCCCAACTGCTTTGGCCAGTCCTGGTTATCTGGGTCAACTGCACACAATCACATTACATCCAGCTCACAACATACACCATCCAAAGTTACTGTGCTATAATTGTGGGCTGAGTTGTTATTTTGCAACGGTCACAGTTCTCGACAGACGAAAGTTTAATTCTTGACTTTTCTTAACTCTTGACTTCTTGATCATTTTAATTCTTGGTAGGGATGTATTGTATGAGAAAATATTTGCAATATTTGATAAAAAAAACATTGCAATAATGTTATGATTGTGGTATTTTACCAAAACATTTCAACACAATTTGTCAAATTGGTTCAAATCAAGGCTTTAAAAAAGTACTTAAAGGGGCACTATGCAAAAAAAAAGTTAATATTAATAGATATTTGACCCTTCAGTGACCCAGCGGCTGCTTAGGTGGTTAGCATAACTCCTTGACCTACCACCCCGATGGCCTTTAGGACGCTTCAGGATCAATTGTTTTCCCTGCTGACTGAACTGTATCCATGGTTATGTATACATTCCATTCCAAAAACCTACCAGAAATACAAAAAACCTGAAATAAAATTGATCTTGAAGCATCATAGAATCGGAATGGAAAGCGAAGGCACCAAGTTAACCACCCATGCAGCCGCTGGGTCAATGAAGTGTCTAACCCACACTATAAAACATTTATTTATTTATCTATTTACATAAAAAGTTGCAAAGTGCACCTTTAATCAGTAACAAAACAAGGCTAATTAAAGCCGCAAGCGGCATCGAGAGGCCCTCGCGGGGGTTCGTTGGCCGGTTGACGCCGGTTCCCGCACGCCGCCACAATAACCGGGAGGCGCTGCCGCGCCCTACGTGGTTATAATGTCGCTGCCACCCTAGGTCGAGATTATAAAAGAGCAAAGGCGAGAAATGGCGCCTTCGGCGCTGATTACTCGATTTTTCCCAAAATGGCCGACTACCTGTTGGTCGCCTAGCAACCATGTAATGGACGCCTCCCTTAGTGCCGCCATTGCTGCGCCATAACCCTACCGAGGGCGCCAACGTGGCCACACTACATTTTATTGCCCTGATATGCCATTAATCTTTGTGAGTAAACATCAAAACGAGATTTTTCGCATCTTCATGTGAATGATGGCTCCAACCTGCAGAGGGCGCTAGCGCGCCCCAAATCTGTTTTATTTCACAAGCAGCATCAGACGTCCTTAACGGGCCGTACTTCAATCACTACTGTCCACAAGCTCCTGACAGAGGGCGCTAGCGCGCTGTAATTGTGTATAATGTGTGATATGCGGGTCAGTCCCATTGGAATAACATGGTGGGCCCCGGGCGTCACCATGGCAACACCGTACAAAATACGGTATGGGTCTCATTGGCTTTTTGGATCGAGATGCCATCAGCTATTATTGTGCCGAATTTTATCCATTTCCGAGAAACTAATTTTTTTTCCATAATGCATTTTTTGTTCTCGGCCTAGAGGGGGCGCTATCGCGCAAAATCTCACTTTTTCACATTTGTTGTGTCCGGGGGTCAAAGGCCAATAAAATGTATATTTCCGATTTTTAATCGGAGTTCGTTTGTGCAAATGGGAGCATTTTGTTGTTTTCGGTAAGTCGCAAAATTCTTCGTAAAGATTGCGGCTTCGCCGCAAACAAACCGTAAAACTTAGCCAAAAAATTTGGATAACTTTTGATGCCCCACATCTCGAGATGAGCTGGAGCGATTTTGGGCTCATTTGGTGAAACGCCCTAGGAGGAGTTCGTTAAAATGCGACGTCAGCAAAAACGCTGACTCACCATTTTCCCGACTTCCTGTCAAAATGGCGGACTTCCGGTTTGTCTGGGGGCGTGGCTACAATAATATATTTTGTTTGTCCTCACAGGACGAAGGTCTGTACCAAATCTCGTCGCTCTACGACAAAGTTTATGTTGGCCCCCTCCCCATAGGCGCAATGTATTTTCACTTTTGTAGGTGGCGCTGTCGCGCCATTTTTTATTTCCCCAAAACGAAACACACATTTTTATTAATTTTTCACCGGATCTGAATTTTGGGCAAAGTTTGGTGAGTTTTCGACTATGTTCAGGGGGTCAAATTCCTGCTCAAAGAGCAGAAGAAGAAAGAATAAATAAAGAAGAATAATAATATTTCCTGCAAAAACAATATAGTCGCTTTCGCGACTACACCATATTATACATTTTTTGAAAGCTTTCGACTTCCCCCACGCACCCGTGGGGCTCGGAGGTGGATGACGAGCGCTTCGCGCTCGTCATCCACCTCCGTATGACAGTTGGCCATATACCCCCATTCATTTTCATGCAATTATAAGTATAAGGGCCCACACCAGAAGTGTGGGTAGTCACTGTTTTACACGGTGAGTTTACGGTTGACATGGGGACAGCGCTTCGCGCTGTTTTCGTGCGCTCCGCGCACCTCGGTACAGTGCGCTGCGCGCACTGCGTTGCGATTACAATAGGCCCTTGCTACGGCAGGCCGCTCGGGCCTAAAAATGTTACTAAATTAGAAAAATCATGACTGAAACTGAACCTTTGCACATGTTTAAGCTAAACAGTTTAGTTTTAGCCTCAGTTAGATGGAAGAAAATTTCATAAATGTCTGATAATATTGTGGCCTTTTGTCATATAAATATTGCGTCACTCGATAGTGTGTAGAAAAAGAATAATGGTGATAATGTGCACCCCTGTCGGACAAATTCCAAAGCCTTTATTATGCCGTTTACTTGATTAGATTGACTTTTTGTTTAGGGTTTTGCAGCATAATGTAAAAAGATATCCTGTGCACATAGGTGGTGTACTTCATGTTCATATGAGTTGCTGTAAAAAAAAACATTTGCCAAAGCATCGTAATATACGTAAATAACTTGAGCACATCTGTTGAGCTAATTAACATGTGTCAATTCCCATTCATATTGTAAAAAAAACAAACATTGATCCTGATGTCCCCAATACACTGCATAGGTTTCATATAAAGCTGTTGAGAAATATGCCTAAATCACGGTTTTAATTACCTGCAGAAAAGTACTTATTTGCATTTTTGTTTGCATTCACAGAGACCTAATGATCTCGATTCAGGATCCAGATGTTCATTATGGCTGTCAGATGTTTTAAAGCGAACAGACGCTCGCATTGTGCACCCGTGCACTTGCGTTTTCCCAGAAAAATGACAGCAGAACACCATTAGCATAAACACAACAAGCAGTGGCATGTGGGAAGACAGTGGAAAGTCGTTGTCTATGTAAACTGTGGATTTTGGAAATTGTCCTCAGTTGTCCAAGTTTTCTTTTCCTCACCGATGACTGCTCTAACCACTGAGCCACCGCCCACTCGGTATTCACATAACTGAGCCATTTTGATAACTATTTTGTCTGTTTCAGAAAAATAAGAATAAAAGCTGAAGGTACTGTAAATCTGTGCTTTCAGAACCGGAGTTATAAAATAAACATCAATCTTGGTACATTTCCGATTTTAATGCAATAATTAAAAATATGTTCAGGCGGTGCACTAGTCAGGCTGTTTCAAATCCAGTGTGACAGTGATTTTTAAACACATGTTTTATTCAGGTAAGTTTGGACTAAAAATAAATCTTGTGTGGGTTGGGGGTACCTAAAGTGCCTTGTGTTTTCTAGAACACTGTGTCTTTGTTTTTTCCCTTTCTGCTTTTCGCCGAGTGGGATAAGGTAGTCTAAGAGGACCGTTTGATAAGCCGAGTTCAAAATATCAAGATAAAAATAAGGAGGGAGCTTTTACTAAGTTTGTGTTTCAAAGTCATTGTTTTAAACAGCTATTCAATGGTGAGAATAAAATTAAGTTATAGAGGCTAAATACATTCATCGTTTAGATTCTCTAAAACTAACCGTAATAACAATTGTAAATTGAATCAAGGAGATGAATAAAAAAATAATGTTCCATAAATAATTCAGGGGAAAAAGGAAAAATACAGATAATTGTCAAAGATCAGTTTCACCTTTAGACAAGCTGAGACGCATGCATGTACTTTATTTATGTACTTTTACGCAGTGCCCAAATGATCCTATTTATTCAAACACACTTGATTAAGATTGCATTCGATATTGGTGACAGTTTTGATTGCAGCTCAATTGCTATAATAATGGCCTCGGAGACAATGCTGGGAACTTGCTGCACTTTTGAAAAGGACAAAATATAGTAATTGGGTTCTGGTCAATGGCTCCATAACACGTAATGAGCAGTTTGCGATGAGAATTATCTAAGCGCATTCAAGTCACAGCAAACACTGGTGTTGAGATGCCCAGCAAACTGACAGGTGGCGTTTGATGACAAAATTACAGAAATATATAACTATGGGAGGGAGGGAGAGGAACGGTTTATTGAAGAGTAAAAAACCCATAAATGTTGAGCCTGATGAGCGATTTGGTCCATAAAACCGTCAAATTAATCTTATGGATAACATTTCTTTCAACTGACAACAGGTGTTTGCCTTTTGTCACCATTTGTTTATGCCTTTGTGATAACATTTCATATTACTTAATTTTGGTGACAGAGAAAACATTGAACAGTGTGCCAGTTGTTTCATGGTAAAACAGAGATATTAACCATAAAGCAGTTTACAGCTTAAAGGGACTAGATGGAAGTTGTCATTTTATACACGCTACTGCCACCTCAGGTCTTACGCGTAACTGCAGTTTCTAAATTAAGCTTGTGCATGACGGAGCTTCAGGCACAACGTTTAGAGTGACAGTGGAGGATTTTAGCAGCAGTTGTGGTGTATTGGTCTCCGTCTAGTCCGTTTAAATTCTAAAATATGGTTTCTTAGCCGTCCTCCATCTAAATTAAAGCAGTACTGCCAATAATACTAGTCCGATAAATATTCAAAAGTACAAGAATTAATCTCGTTACAGGTGTGTGTATTGGTGAAAAAGTAACTAAAAGGTCTTTACTGTGAGCAGCTCGCCTCCCCTCAGACTGGACTCGTAACTTTGCTGGGAGCGGGACGTCAACAGCTCGTCTTCTAGGAGATGTTGCTGCTTTGATTTGACCACAGGTAGCCAAACATGAGGTTTAAATACATTAGGTCCTGTTCCAAAGGCTTTATCAATAAGAATATATAATGCATTAGTCTTAATGCATCATTCATTGCTACAAAAGGCGCTTTACAATTGTGTGCATTATTAATTCACTCCATACTTGCAAGTGGTAAGCTAGGTTTGTAGCCACAACTGCCCTGGCGTAAACTAACGGAAGCCCCTCCAACTACCACCAGCTACTCACTCACACACAATTCCTCATGGTCTCCCATCAGTCTCCCATTTAGGTACTAACCTGGCCCATTCGCACATAGCTTCCAAGATCTGCCGGGCTCAGAGCATAGTGTCTATACGCACGTTGACGAGTGACGTCACGCACACGTGATTCTGAACCGCGGTGCCGACTGGAGGCCTTCGTACTCCATTATAATTTAGCTGAAAACTTCGGACAAAAGATTGTGCTAAATATGGCTAAATATAATAAAATGAGTGAATGTGCTCACTTCAGGTTTTTAGAGGTAAGAAAATAAAAACCTACTCCACATGCAGACACAAAAAAAGTTACTACCATCAAGTGCCTAGTCTATGAGGTGCAAGCCTCGCAGAACGCAGATGTTCCTATCATGCCGTTTAAGTGAGGACAGTCCAGTCACATATCAGACTTTTGAACCCAGCACTTTCTAAATGTACAACAGGTCATTTTGTCCAAATTGTGGGGATGCTTTCATCTTCTTTTGGTGCTCCTTGGTGATATTAATGATATTTAAGTACTGATTATGATAATATATTAATAGCCTCAATGGAATTGTTAAACTGGTTTAGGCGAAAATGTATACTTAAGTATTAAGAATAACTTTAGACTATAGTTTAAGCTTAAGCTTTTTTTTACGACGTTGTGTTTGTAGTATTTGGCACGGATGAAATGGGCTTTTTGCTTGTAGCAGTCCGATTAGTGCAGTAGCTGGTGATCCTCGGCACAAAGATGCTCCAAATTAGTTGACTCTTTCAGTTTAAATTTGTTAGATGGTCTGTGGTCAAGCGACTGTTTTGCCGGTGGATGTCTTAAAATGTTGTTCGAGATATTACCGAGGTTCTGAGTGGGCTGTGTTGATTGTGGATCATTCTGGAGGCGAGCCTTTTGCCCTCCGGCGCAGTGCGCATGCGCGGGATCACCGACAGTAAACAATAACATTCAACGTGCGTATAGAGCTCAACAGTCTCGCCCTAGCTCTTCTGGTCCGTGCCCGAAGGGTAAAAATCCCATTCTAAATCACCACAGACTTTTCCACTAATTTGAAAATGTATAAAGAATGACAAAGGCTAATCGGCTATGATGTGCGAACTACTGATATAGTGCGGATATTTGCTAATGCAAGATCGACGGTCTGCAGTTAAAATGAGAAATTTCGGATATCATTTAGAAATTTCACCGGTTCATTGTGTTCTTGTTGCTAATGTGGGCAACAGAAGGGACAAGCATAAGCTGAAACGGATGGAAATTCTTCTTTATGTGGCAAGAAAGACTATTTTAAAATGTTGGATTTTCAGTGACGGTTAATTGAGGACTGGTACACAGAGGTCTTGAGGATACTTACATATTTTCTACATGAGAACACTGATGGATTTCCGGTTCTTCATAAAATTAACCTTGCATGACCACATAATTGCTTACAATTTACCGGTGATTGTGTTTTGAAAAAAATAGATCTGGTGGTGATGACACTTGTATGTGAGACATGAGGGAGTTAAATGTATTCTACATGAATGTAAAATGTTCTATAATCCCAAATAAAAAGAAATGAAAATAATAATAATAATTGAAATTTCGTGACACAAATCCTTGTTAGGGACATGGGAGGGGACCCTGGGATATGGTTAAGGTTAGGGTTGGAATTAGGATTAGGGTTATTTATATTTTCAGACAAACCAACTTCTAGATTTATCCTAAAGCAAGGCAGACTGTCCTATACCCAAACAGACTATCTAGCACTAACCGCGGATATTTTACTAAAATACTAAATACTAGAAATTTTGGCAAAAATCCTTTTATAACTTTTTGGTTTTGGTTAAATCTTCCATTTAAAACGTGTGTTTTCCTTTCTTTTTTTTAAGGTTATGGATATTTTGAATGGGACTTTTACCTCTGTCACCAGAGCCAAATCTCAACTCTACAGGCGTCTTTTTCTCTGTCAGGTCATATGAGAGCAGTTGGAATGTTCCACAGTGGGGCTTTAATCAATACTCTTATATGAGAGGAGTGTGGTCAGATAAGGCTGGCCCTGTGGCAGTGGCAACCATTCATTTTGTTTCTTCCCAACTATCTCCCCAATGTAATAAGCTCTTCACTCGTGATATGCTCCCATTGCTCCACCGTAATGTCTTTCATGATTCATTGTTATAAACCGAACCTGCCAACCACAACTAACGGTAGTCTGGGCTGCCTCTTCATGTACGCGGTCAATGAACAGCGAGAACATTCATAAAAGTCTTTGTAATTGAATAAGACTGACACATGACGGGAAGGGACGCTTGAATAAAAGATCTGAAATGGATCATTATGTGGCAATATGAGCAACCGCATCTCGCAAGACACTGGTTCCATTACGATAATCTCATGGTTGTCCCGTCTGAAAAATGTGTTTTTGAATTGCCAATTCTTTCCCTTTTCCCTTATTTCCTGGTATGAAGTGGACACAGCGAATTATAGCAGTTATATGTATTTTGTGACGCGATCCCCTCTTGAGATAGCTTTAACGCAACTGCAGCTTGTGGTTAGAGTACAATTCAGAAAAAACTATAAATTAATATACTCTAATAATCACTAGATGAGTTGTTAATTCAGTATTGTACGTTTTGGGGGATTTTTTCTTACCCGGTTTTGTCCTAATTTGATCTTGATCTAAGCCTAGTGGTACTAGTAAGGTCAAATACTTTGAGGTGGTATTTGGAGTGAAAAGTTGAGAACTACTAACCTAGTATACATTATGCCGGGTGTACACTGGACGATTTTGGGTGTCTGAAACTATCAATTGCTCATTGTGGGAAATATCGCAGGTTGTAGGTCGTACAGTGAGACAGAGAAAAAGATTTAAATAGAACCATCGTATGTCTTAGTCTCAGAGTCAGCTATCCTCTCGCTGCAACTAGGATCATCAGCGCACCGTTAGCCACAAGCAACAGGCCAGGCATGAACGGGTCCAACTCCGGGTTCGGCACCTGCCTCGGCTAAACACACGCCCTCTGGAGCCTGGAAGTCGCTACGATGAAATTTGGTCATAGCTACGCTTCTCTCTTTGAACTGTCTCCCAGTGGAGACGAGTGCCGGCTCATGATTTTACAATTCCCACAGCTTGCAATGTGACTGATCTAAAACAAAAATTATAAGAAACACAAAAATGTGCAATGTGCACCTGGGATTCAAACGCTGCTTTAATAGTATTCATCAATTTCTTTTAGCCTTTTAATCCCCACCTTACCCTAGTGCGTTTTCTCCAGTTTAGCTTAACCCAAATCTTAAAGGTTACCGCCTTAATATGCCAGTATAACGCCTCAAAAGCGAAGACCTACAAAACTGATCTAAACTGATCTTTGTCCTAGATAGATGGATAAATACTTTATTTATCACGAAGGAAATTGTGCATTGGTCTCTTGCCCACATTCACGCAAACAGAGCAGGACCTACAAAATTAAGAAGTCTAAAGTCGCGTTGTTGTCACTTTTTTGAAGAACATTTTTCCAGTGCTTTTTTGTTGCGTTTGTAAAAAAAAATTTGTCACGTTTTTGTCGCTCTTCTGTTGCATTTACATCCTTGTTTCTGTCTTATTTTTGTTACCATTTTAACACTTTTTGACAGCTTTTAGATGTGGGTGGAGGATAGGATATGAATCTGATAATAGGCTACATATTCTGTGATGAAACGTTTATATAAGTTGACAAACCAGTGTGACGTTTGAGAATGTAGTTTGGGAAAGTTTGTTGTAATTTTGCATCTTACCAGCAAAAGCTAAATGTACTCAATATTATAAAAAATGTATATCAATTCGGTTGAAATCTTAAAGGAACAGGCCACCGTTTTTCCTTACTGAGATATGTTCTTACCTGAGCTTAGACGAGTTGATGCGTACCTGTCTGGTCTTTGTGCGTGCGCTCAGTCACGCAAAAAAAACAGCATATTCCTATAGCTCCAAACGAGGGTGAAGTTGGAAGCTACCACTCTCTTCCACGGGCACAAAGACCAGACAAGTGCGTATCAACTCGTCTAAGCTCAGGTAAGAACATATCTCAGTAAGGAAAAACGGTGGCCTGGTTTTTACTTATTTAGTCGGTAATCGTTTGCCTGTCATGTCACCATTGACTTTTCAACACTTGTGTAACAAGCGTTAATCAATTAAAGAAAAAGCTGCATTGAATATCCGTAATCAAACTATTGTATTAAATATAGGTTTTCACTTGCAACATAAACTTTTGCGTCAGAAATGGAAATAGACAAATTTTGGTCCTGGTTCCCCTTTCAAATTGCTGGGCCAGGTTAACGCAGAGGTTAATGCCCCCGTCAGTGAACCGGGGTTTGACTTTTGGCTTACTCCAATGACCTCCTAAAATATTGCGAATGGCCTCTTGCCCATCCACCATTTTAAATAAAACTTCGATTTCTACAGCTGCTCCTTACATTGCTGCACAAGTCCAGGGGTGCCCCTCGCTCAATAATGCATGGACTACAAGTTGTGTAACCAGCCTTGTAGGGCGAAGCTGTTTTACCCATTTTTCTTATGTGTAACAATTTGAATAGCAATGAGAATTTGATGAATTTTCTCGCATGGCTGGCCGACCGGCTGACTGGCGGGCGACTCTTACCTGATCGTCTATAGGCATCACCAGAATGCCTCCAATTTTGAGCAGCACTTTCATGTAATTTTCATGGCCTTTTTGCACGCCGGCCCCGCAGTAAATTCGATCGTACAGGTGGCTGTCTGTAGCGATTTCAAGGCAATTCCCCACCACAAAGACGGGTTCACAAAACTCGAACCTATGAAAGAGAAAGCAGGCATGAATAGGAGACCTTGTTGTATCATGTTGCGCTTTTGTAAAAGGACTGCGTGCCAGTAAGTGGGTTTAGCATATCGTTTCTTTGACTCTTATTGGGCTTGTAAAGTGAAAGTCTGGTATACTATTGTGGCAAAGGTTTTCCCAAAGTAGTAACCTGGACTCAGGTGTTTAGGATTGTAGATGTTTCATCTCTCATCCATCAAGACTTTTTGGCCATCTACAGCAGCCTTCTCAAACCAAAATCACAACAACAGGATAATCAGGGAATCTGGACGTTACACAAGTCAAAAAGAGGAAATAGAAAAGTAACACAGAGCTCTAGGAAACAACACCATCTTTGGCCAAATGAACAGGCGCACTTCGTTTTAGCCCATCACAGCAAAATCCCAACACGGCTACACTAAAATATTAAATCACTTGTTCATTTAAATGTTCGTTTGCAAGTGTGTAGCCGCATATTTCACCTTTTTCCAGGCAAAATTCTTTTGTTTTAGGTTTTAAGTATAGATGAAACTACTTGTTGTTGTCGGCAAGTGTAAAGCCCAATCACAGCGACACCGCCGCATGATTGGCTAGTCCCAACAGGTTGTGCCTTTGCATCTACAACATCTCCCATTTCTATGCTATAGTAAGTGTACTATGATTTACTATGTCTTTTTTTAATCTCTTGCACATTTGAATGCCACACGACAATTTGGACAATCCTAAAATCGTACTTTGGAAATAATCTGCTGTTCAAGACGCTGCACCATTCAAAAAGAATGTAGGATTGGCTACCTCCTCCACACTGAAGGAGATACATTACACTTTTCAGAGGTAAACTCAAGCAGCTGAAGATTCTTGAATGAGAGGCAAAACATCTTCAATTTTAAACAATCCTCAAACGTTTTTCTATGATGGAACACGCCTGGATCGCCTGGATGACCGAGAACTTTCACAAATGTGTTTTGTCGACTCACTTATCAAAGCTGTCGCTGTTCTTTATAAAATCGTCCAGCTTCTCTCTGGCATATTCCACCACGTCCTTGTGCAGCTCCACTCCGTGGTTGACTCCAAAAGGCCCTGGAAATAAAATATCATATGAATGCAGTTTCATTGGCCTCTATACTGTAGCACATCTCAGTTTTGATCATCTTAAACACTAGGTTGTATACACATACAGTAACAAAGACATTCCTTGCTGCAAAGGGTTTCATGCTTCATTTGCTTTATTTATGCGTGGTGAAATTTACAGTGTTAGCTCACAAATTGAGTAAATAAATAAAAAACACTAACTTTTACATAGCATATATTACACAGCATACAAGTCCTGTGTACTATATGCTATGTTTCTGCTGACACTGATTTGCTCTGACTGCTGTGTGCATGACTCAACAGCTACAGATGTGCAAGAGCACCCCCTACCTGCCACTAAAAGTAATTTAATACAACAGAACTGTTACTGAAGCTGGCATATGTCTCATTGGGAGGTATTTTTGCACACTTTTTACCCCTTTTCATTTTATCAGATATTTCAAAATAACCCCAGTGCTATGAAGAGAGACGTGGCTAATTGCAAATAACTGCTAACAAAGTGCTGTCTTTTGGAGCATAATTTGTTAAGCAGATGAGGTCTAATCTCCCTGAGCCCTCCATTGAGTCAGATTAGCCTGTGGCTCTTCCTCCGTGACCAGCCACTGATTCTGATGGGCATGTGAAATCTCCCCATAATCGGCCCGTCTCCCCTGACCCAAAATGTGATCACTGACGAGGTCACGCACTTGCCATAACTCGCCCTTTCATAAGGCAACATTGTCTTTTTGTACGATTTATGTGCACTTTCTAGCTTTATATTGTCTATAAAGTAGCGGAAGCAATCACTCCCTTCAATTTTTAGCTACTGGTGGTATGTGGGCTTGTGACAGATGTCTTTGGACAAGTTTAGGCCAGGTAAGGTCTTACCATATTACTCCTAGTGTGGACTTGATTTAGACCTGATGAAGTCAGGTGTTGGTCTTAGTTTAGACATGATGAAAGCCTGCAGTAGTCCTGGCTCAGAATTCAAAAGGGGATAGGCAGGATTAAAGGTAGGGCATGTAAGATTTTTGGTAAAGAATTTCTAAAACCTTAATCTTTGTCCCCAGACATGAAGAAAGTGTGTTTAAATCCATTACTATCATTACTGGCTCTACTGATGGTAATGTTGATTTATTCACAAAACAAACATAAATAAATGAATGAATTAAAAGTGGTTAGTGTTTTCATTTTTTGTTTTGGTTTGCAAGATAATTCAATCACTTCAATCAGAAAGCAGACATCTGGTTGCCTGATCCATGGCTAAAACTAGTTTGCAAACTTGTGAACGATGACCAGTGCTCTTCAAGGACAGGGCTGAACAGACATGAAAAAAGAGCTAGAGACTTGCGTGTGGGACAACCGTGTCGAGTAAAAAGCAGTCAATAGAAAAAGAGTTCTGAGGCGCGCGAGTCTGTGGCAAAAATTAAAAGTCCTTTATTGAATGCGTTTCAACCACAAAGGTCTTCCATTTCTAGCTCTCTTTTTTCAAACAATACGTTTGTTAAGTGACAATGTCATCGCTGAACTTCCGGGTCCAACAGTACTTAAGATCCTTTCACTATAATGGGATATGGCTGATTTTAACCTGCTGACTATAAGGCTCTTTTTAAACATCTGATCACACAGATAAATACAAAAAAATCTGGCATTAATTATTAAAAAAAATGTATAAAAATACCTTCAATTACCTGCAGAAATTCTGAGCTATATCATTCGAATTAAATTGTCTGTTATCTGTTACTTCAGCAGGACATTCCGATGAAGTTGTGTTTATCTATGGAACTCTCAACAATATGGACCCGGAAGTAGCTTATTGTTGTGTGTGATGTCACACTTGACAAACATAAACGCCTTATTCCAGAAGTTCGCGTGGGTGCCGCCATGAATTGTGCCCGCCCCTTCTCACCTATTAGTTAACATAAGACTGGAGAAGTCAAGATAAAATCAGTTACTAGACGGACACAGAGAAACAGTGCAGTGTTGAATGTGCAAGTGAACATTGGACATTTTAGACAAATCAATCTACCAAACTTCAGATTTTAGTGACAAACATTTCCTCTCGTTCTCCACTTAAAGGGACTATACGGAGTTTAAAAATGTTAAAATTAAGTATTTTCCTCTGCCTACATGTTCCAGCAATGTCCTAATGTGTAGAATGAGCCCAGATCTATCCACAACTGCCTCTAAAATCCTGCACTGTCACTCAAAAAGATGTTAATTCGGTCCGAAGTGCTGTCATGCACGAGCATGATATAGAGACTGCAGTTACGCGCAAGACCTGAGGTGGCAGTAGTGAGTATAAAAAAAGACCAACTTGCATCTAGTCCCTTTAATGAATGGACTTCGCGCTCTACCGGAAGAGTCAATACAATGGAAGTGGTAAAAAGACGCAAAAAGTGGACGGGCCGGTGGTAACATCCTAGGATATAGACCAGTGGTCGGCAACGTCCGGCCCGGGGGACACTTTTGTCCCGTTGCCAATATTTTTTGGCCCGCCAGAGGATATAAAAAAAAATTAAAAATTAAAAAGCCTAACAGAGACTTAATTGTTCTTTATCTGCAAATGTTTTGCCCCTGATCTTTGCTTGTGTTTGGACACAACGCCATTCCACTGTTGCATTTTAACTCTAAAGGTCCGCACACACTACACGACTTTATAGAACGTCTGGGGGTTCACACTTAACGACTGAGAATCGTAAGAGCGAACACACTACACGATTCTGACAAACAGTTGATGTTTGATAACACAGCACGTCTGTCCTCTCTACCGCTTCATTTCTCCTCCAGCTTCAAAAACTGACCTGAAATTCGCAAAGATAGGCCGTGTTTGTGAGCGTGCGAAAACTTGTGCGTGTCCCAGTTTGGTCAGCGGTGTCAACAGTGTCACAACATCGCAGCGCAAGGCTCCTACTGCTACGAAGCCTTCAACTTGGCTATAGTTCTGTCAAATGGAAAGTTGGCGACACGAAGAAGCGGGACGTATTTCAGTGTATTCAATAAGAAAAGGAGACGGGCCTCCGCTCCAAGATGGAGGAGGCGGAGGAGACAGCGGTGAGAGGTGAGCGGAGAAAGTGGAGAGGCGAGCCGCTAGCGGCGAGGTGAAGCTGAACAGTCCGTCTCCAAACTCAGTAAGTGCCAGTAGCTTGAAATGGTGATTCTCGTGAACGTTTGGTGATATAAAGTTGTGCAGTTTCGTGTGGGGCTGTGGCCATGAAATGAGCTGTTTGTGCCGCTGTTTTCACGGAGAAATTAAAATGAGGCGCGGCTGCGTTTTTCTGTCTTTATTTCACTCTGTCATTGGCCGCTGCAGTCTGTGTGTTCACTTTGGGGATGGTAAAATCACCCACGTTTCTCCTGTGCGTCCAAAATTGGGCTTAAAAATCAAACATGTTTCCTGCGACTGTAGTCCAGTTGCGTCTGACTGCTGCCCACACAATTCGAACGCGAGTCCATTCGTGCCCCTGGTAATTGTTAAGAGACAGACCTAGAAACCTTCCTGCCGTTGTTTCATCTGTGCGCGGTAAGAGGGGGTGCATTTTTTGGTGGTCATGCAGTTTTCGGCGTAACACCGGGCCAAAATCCAGGACGCTTTAAGCGAGGCACTGGATACCTTTTCCTGTGTGGTCAGGCCTCGGACTAGGACCCTGCTGCTCCGGATATAACTGTCATAAAGAGCATCGATTTTGAGACGCCTTGACTCAGATTGAAGTGGAAAGGACGCACTGAATGACCCATGTTTCGTTTCGTGATGTTTGCAAATATTGTACTCTTTGTAAACGGAGATTACCTCGTTGCAGATGAGGCAGAGAGGTTTGGCATTCACATATCCAGGTAGGATGAAACCATATGTTTGTCGCCTTTCCTCCCTGAAACTCCTGTTTTCACTGTCCACTTTTCTTTTTTGTCCTTTGGAAAGCGACATGTTTGTGATGCTAACTTTATTGTTTGCTAGTGCTCTGTAACCCGCGAAAATCCGACAGACTTGGGGACAGTATTGTTTCAAACAATATTTTATTTTTAAACCAAAAATATGTATAGTTTGGGGTTATCTAGTATTGAATATCCATGCATGAATAAATCTATTTTTAATCAATTGACCGGCTGGCCCGCCATCTATCGGCGTAAAAAAATATTGTCCCGAAACCATGACAACTTGCCGACCCCTGTTATAGACTGTTTCCTTTCTATGTTTTATTTCTCTGGAGAGTTAGCCGTGTCTTGTTGAAATAAATATATATTTAAACAGTATGTGGCAGAGAACATTCAGCTGTTGGATAATTACTTTCAACTTCTTGAACTTGAATACACATGTAAATACTTCACAGGAGGAGACGTCTGTGTTTATAGCTGCGCTGTAGCTGTTTTAGCTTTGAAGTTAAAGGCTAATGTTTATTTGAGGCTCACAAATGTTAAAATAGCACCACCATATGAAATACTATTAAGTTTTCACCTCTTCAAAAAATCCTATTTCATTTTTAATTTACGATCAGATGTGGACAGGAATTAGCCTTTACCCTACACTAGCCAACAGGAAGTTAGCCAAAAAAACAAAAGTGGTTTAGTTCTTTGATGTTTGATGTTTGATTTGATGTTAAATCATGAATTTAATTGTTTATCTCTGGATTTGGAAGCATTTGCATGACATTTTCAATCCATCTTCACAAACCTGCAATAAAGAAACTACTCTTGCATGTTCCGTACCTATGATGAGGCCAACCATTGTGCTCAGGTACCCCGTCCCGCTTCCCAGATTGAGAAACGACAGTCCCGGCTGCAACTTGAGCGCCTCCATGACCTCGGAGTATATACAGGGGGCGGACAGGTGAATGTTCCCGTGCTTCCATGCCAAGTCCTTATAGGCACTGTCCCGGTACCCGTCCAGGTAGTAGTCCCCGCGGTCGATGGCTCGGAAGGCCTGCTCCACCTTGTCCGTGCGGATGTACTGGGCCTCCTTGAGATTATCAATGAGGTCATCGTTGTCCTCCCCCGCGCTCACTGCTCCCCCCATGGCGAAGGGTTGCTACGGCGACAAACAGAAGGGCAGGACGGGGCGTGCAGGGATGACTGATTTCTCCTCAGAGTGTCATAGAGATGAACGGCGGCAGCGGCGGTTCAGGCTACAGTCATGTCCGGGCGGGAAATGACCTGTGAAGAATGAAAGAAAAAACATGGAGTGACAATATGCCTGGCAGCGGCGGCAAATGTGTCTGCTTCTATTTACGAGTCCAAGGGTGATTTCTCAGGCTGACACGGGGGGAGAATACAGACAGCAAATGGTGAAAGGATTGTCATTAATAATCTGTGAAGAGGTCTGATTAGACTTACTGTATATCCATTTCTACTGAAGGAAATATGTTTAAAATAGCAAAATGTGTGTGTCCTGACCTAATACTTTTTCTAGATCCAAGATGAATGTATCAACAACAGCGGAATTTATTATAATCATACAAGTGCTCTTCAAGGATGAGGCCAATATAGCCTATATCACTAAAGAAACTATTGTAAAAACAAACATGCCGGAGATACCAAACAGCTAGACAAGAGGGTTATCAAAATAAAGCATTTGGAGAGGGGCCTAATATATTCTTTTATTAGTTCGGGACAGTCAAAGCATAAATATAAATATAATAAGTTGATGAGTTTGCATTTTATTTGATCTTTTACCCAGTTATATCTTTAAATTGAACTGCCCAAAGGTTTCCAGGGACGGACCAAAAGGTAAAAATTAAGTAGTGGGGTGTAATAGCCGTGGTAGTAGTAGTAGTGGTAGTAGTAGTAGTAGTAGTAGTAGTAGAAAAGGGGGTTGAGTATTAACAGAAGTTATGCAATCACAAGTAATACTGTATGCTGTTAATCTGTTCAGTTTTAGAGGGTCGATTAACCCTTTAGGACAATACGCTTATGAAAGATTTGCATACATTTTTCCAAAACTCTTCCTGCGCCGCTAATGGAGTGAGGCGTTAAGCTGGTAAAGAGCAAAAGGACAGTTTGGATTATTAAGAAGATCACGAAAGATTAAGTAGCAAAGCTGTTTTTGTGGAAAGTGGGTTGAAGTCAGCGATGAATTTTGATGAAGACTAAATACGCACAAAAGAAAGTCAAAATGTTGCGACTGTTCATTCATACATTAAACATAGCAAGAAGATACAAACACGGCTACCATATTAGGGAAAAGTATTATTATTGACGGGAGAAATATGAAAGTTGCTAATCTCAGCAACCAAAATCTCCAATGCCATCACTTTGGCCAATGAGACAAGCTATCCTGTGAACAGGCCTGTCGGGGCTTGATCGTTTACTTTTTAAATTATGTTCCTGCTCTCCTCATTTTGCAAACCAGGACGGTGTCCGAATGCCTACACCAGCCATTCACAAAGTCTGGGACATCACGGCCCCCGCACTTAAAGCAGATAGTGCGCTCAATCTGTTGGTGATTCAGACACGCCGCTCACTAGTTTCTCCACGCCGCCCGCACCGAGAATTCATTTCACACTCACTCTCTACTCATTTTGCAATCTTACAAACTATCCTTATCATATTTGCAAATAATGGCATCAAAACACTATTTTGTATGGGAATCCTATAAATCTAGAAACAGCTTTGCACGCAAACTAATAAAAAATAACTCCTTTGGCTTCAAGTTTTGCTGAAAATTGATCAGAGGTCATATTCCTGCGCCCCCAATAACACTTTTCAAATACTTTGGTGACAAAACAATTTAAGCTGCCATCGAGAGACTAAATAGAAGTCTATATTCCATAGAGACAGACGACTCCTGCGTCCTCAGCATCTCCATATCTGACTCAGCTAATAAAGATTAAACTCTGGCGTGACTTTGGTAGAGGAGAGAGCCGCTAGGGTAATTTTCCATCGGCTTTGACTCGGCGCTACAAAAGAAATCATTGATTCGGTCACCGTCACTGATTGTGTGGAGCGCGCTTCCAAACCTCCATCTACCCTTTTTCTGTAACGCAAAGACTTTCTCACAGCTGAACAGAAGAGGGAAGAAAATGGGTCAGGAGAAGAAGGTAGGCTGCAGGCAAATTGCTTTGGGGAACAGTTGCGAAATCTCACCAATCTTGATCCACGGCCTTGAAAACAGGTCATTATTCTCCCACGTAACTTTTATCGAATCAAAAGCAAAAGTGGTGCGTGCTTTTTCAACACCGCGCACTATTATTTTTGACGCTTGCGTATAGGATAATTTTCAAGGTGAAGTCTGAAAGTTTCACAATGTTAAAATGACTTGAGGTGTACCAGTATTCTAAGATGAACCCAAAAAAACAGAACTGCACCAACTAAAGCACAAAATCATACTAAACTATATCTCAAGTGCATTAGACACAGTTTTCGATTCAAGATTGTGTGTTTATGCTGCGTTCGCGTAAACTGGGGAGCTCGTTTTCCCGAGATGTGACGTCTTTTTTTCCCAGTTGATTTGTGTTTATGTGCTATTTTATAAAATATCATGTACATTTTCTTTTTGCAAGCATTGATGTTGGGCATTTCTCTCGCAATGATGTCACTCCAAGAACAACATCTCACACTGAACTCAAGAAAGCAGCCGTGTTTAACTAAAAAGCTCACATTAGACAATAAATGAACAATTCAGCTGATTTGCGCAGTCAGGTGTCATGGAGGCCTGTTCCCCCCTGAGTTCCCCTGTTGTTATCCCCTTTTGAGCAAGCGTTCATGTGCATTTTCCAACCAGGGAAACGAGACCCCCAGTTCCAGAGGACCACATGAATGATGCATTTTTCTTTCACTTCCTTATTGGATGCTGGCAGGAAGTGACATACATAGGAGGTACATTTTTTTAACTGTTACCGTGCCAACTACCAAATGAGAAATGAGTAAGCTTTGCATATGTCACTAACCGTAGAAATAAACTGTTACTACTATTACTATCTGAGCCTTTTCCGGGACCTGTTTGAATCGAGTGTTCTACCCCCATACAAACGAATTGTGAAGCCAGGTCCGATATTAAAGTATGGCAATTGGATGTGTATCCACCCTTGCAAAAAGCAGAAACTTAACGTAATATGATTTAGCTCAGAGGACACTTTTACACTCTAATTCTTGTCTAAAGTCAAATATAAAAAGGTCTGTGCGATCATAAATGATTACTAACTATGAACCTAAATGTGGTCGATGGGTTGACAACAGCTGAAAACATCTTTATCTTTCATAACTGGTGATACTTGATGACTAAAGGCTAACGGCTATAGGAAAAAATACATTGAACAGACTAACGGACTCTGAAGTTTCCCGGAGTATCCGTCTTACTAACTTAACTAAGATATTATCCATCAAACTAAAATTAGGATTCAAACCAGATTGTACGGAGCCTTCACGCTGAAAATGTAAATGTTGAAATGTATTGACGTGACCTTGAAAGTTATGTCGTAGAGCACAGTGTTCTACTCCTGACTGGATATCATTCCCTGGGAATCTATTACGACACTCACTGCAGTGCTAACGGCGCGGGGCCCCTACGGAGAAGATCCAAAATAAGACCTGGTATGGAGGAGAATCCCGGCCATGTCCTCGGCTTGAACTCTGGTAACGACTGCATGGCTGCCTATTGGGGTCACATCCGGCACACTTGGTCTGTAATACATATCCCTATAACAACATCAACACTCTGCTGCTGCAACTGATCCGACCCAGACAGGCCCGGAGAGATAAACACGGAAGTATACACGCAGAAGTATTTTTGTTAACACGCTGTATTTCAAACCAAAGCGACTGTAATCATCATAAATCGCTTTCTGACTGTGTGTACAAACTACTGCTTAGTAGAAGAGCTGTCACTTCGAAAAACAGCTTGTGATTCGCTAAAAGCATATAATTAATAAAGCACGAGTGAGAAAAACATTCTGTCTAAACGCTGCAAAACTGTGTCGACAAATGCAAATGTTATGCACGGAGCAATTGTTGTGCCGCAAAGACACCTGAACGGAATATATTACAGGCATTGTTTACGCCGGAATATTCCTTTGTGGAGAGAAACAACCCAAGGAAATGCAGCAAGTTATTCACGATGCAAGGGAAGGCTACAAAAATTATTTATTTTTAATGCAATGCTGCAAAAAACAGCCATGAACAAGAGACGGCGCTGGTTCAATTTATACGTTAGACGACATGGGACTCAAGATAACTCAAGTAACATTTCATTTTCAGTAGGGTTTGATCAAGTTTAGTAGGAGTAGTGGACATATCATACATTATTGGCTTATAAACCTGTTTTTGGGCACCTTGAAATTTCACGATTTGTCAATTAAATGAATGTGTGTAAGGATGAAAGATGGACTCCATGAGAAAAGGCACTCTTTAAGGGATCTCATTTATTGCTTAGAGCGCCCTGTGCTGGCGTCAGGGGAAATTACCTATGCTTAAAGCAAGGACAAGCCGTCATGTTTAGCATAGCAGCATGCCAACATGTCACTGTGATAAATGCAGTTTGAGTGGGGAACAGCTCAGAACGGATCCATCAATGGTTTATGGACTTTAGAATTATTATGTAAAATTCAGGAAATCCATCTCAAAACACTTTAGTAACAGAAGAAACAAAAAAGGATTACTTAAAGAAGTGTTAATGAAGCAAAACATTTCTCCGGGTATTCGTTTTTGAGGAATTAACTATACCATTGTCACCTGAAAAACTGATTTAAAGAGGGGGTATTATGCTTTTCCAGGTATTTTGTAATACTTTCAAAGACATTTTTATCACTGCCTTCCACTTACTGTATAGTTGGTTAGAAAATGCAATATTGATCTAAATCAGCTAAAACAAAATATCCATTAGTTTAACTTCCTGATCCTCCACGCAAGAAACAAATTTTGTCTAAAAGATTGTTTCCAAAGACCACAACTCTCCCCCATATACAACCAGCCCCCACATCTGGTTCTACTTTCAAACAGGAACATAAGAAGGCTAATACTAATAAATAAATAAATTAATTAATTAATTAACTAATGTAGTTGAATAAGTGTGCGGATGTTTAAAAATGTATAATATACACAACTATATTATGTAAATTACAGAAATTATAAAAAAATCATATCTGTTCGCTTAAAACAAAACATACAACTGTCTACAAAAATGCTTATTCAAGATTAGATTTCTGCCATTTTAAAAATTGATTGATGTATACTGATTTAGCATGATTGGGTCCACCATACAGTACACCTCGTCTAACTGCAAAGCCTGTGGTCATCTCTATGAATATGAAAAGTACCATTACAATTTGCATAATTTCTATTCATTCTAATTCAAGCGTCACGGATCACCCTCTCCTCTGTGACCCACTGACCTCCTATCTCCCCCATACAGCACTGAGCACAGACTTGACTGAATAGTAATTACTCATTCACTTGCGCACCAATTTTTTTAATCATTTTTAGGCAAATTCAGCTCTCATGTGTATTTTAATTTGACCTTGGGCAATTACTTTTGACTTCTATGACTTTGGTGGGTCACCAAGCATCCAACATATGTTCATGCAATATTTTTGCCATCAAGTAAATATGCAAATGCATAAGAAGGTCGGCTGCCTAGTTTGGTGAAGTGAATGAAAATATACATAAAGTGTTTGCTGATGTGCTGTGTAAATAACCTTTTTGGCAAATCTGAATTAAATTGGCAGAAGACTGAAAAAACTATTACCAATATTGATTTTATGTTTTAAATACGGCATATTAAATTAACTTCCTCTTTGAACCACTAGATGGAGTAAAGTGACCTTCTCTGACCTTAGGATCAATAAGTGCTTACAACTTGGTAAAGGGGACTCAAGAAAGAGCAATACCTTCATACATAGGTGGGATGAATGTCCCATTTTAAACAGAAGAAAATATTGCACATTGTATGTACTACTGTGTTGGTGACAATGATTTTTGAGAAGCAGAAACACCAACCACACTGGCACAAAATTATCTACCAATTGGTTTTACATTGTACATACAAAGGTTTTCCTTTCTGACTACAATGATATTTTGCAGTTAAAACTTACATTTATTTTCCTTTTTCCTGGACCTTCATCATTAAAACCTGAATATTTTTGCGATCCAGAACTGGCACCGCAGGGTGGCATTCGTAGCCTACCATAGCACAATAGCCCAGTGAACAAACTCTTATATAATACAGATTTCCCCAGTTTGCAGCCCCTTATGCTCGTTCAAAATCTTGTGATCTGCTTCTTAACTTTTTACCCCTTTGCTTTTTGGCAGCGTCACTTCCACTCTCCTCCAATATAAGTGGTAATTATTTGACAAACAGCTCAGAATCAGGACAGCTGAGCCGTGTGCAACAGTAGCATCAGCAAAGGCCCCATCTCTCCATCCTTGGGTGTAGTTTTCACAGTATGAAACGCTGCATTTGAACTGGTTTTGAAATTTAAAATGGTGCTTCATGTTTAATTTTCTTACCATACAACAAATCTTTCCCTGTTATTGCGTTTGAACAAAGAGTCCCAGATATCATTCAAGCATCAATTTTGTCAAAGCTGAAGCTATTTGGAAACTGTCAGCAAATCCTGCTGGATCTGTGGAATTGACAATGAACATGGCGACACAGATTTTGGTTCTGCATAAGAAAAATCCAGGTTTTGATGCATAAATTGTAACTCTGGCAGAATCTAACATATACTGACTTGTGAATTTCTTAAACCACATAAAGCTAGCCTCCTTTAAATTCCAAATCTATACAAAAATACAAAAAAATAAACACTTTGAAACAAATAACTATTGTCAGTAATTGGTATATCATATATAGTCTATCATATATAGACTATATATGATATAACCAGAGGTTGAGTAGCCAAAATATTTTTATTTAATTTTAATCATTTTAGGTAGAAGAAAAAAGTAGTAATAAAAAAATAATTATTTAAGTAAAGTAAATAATGCTTGATGAAAATACCACCCTAGTACTTTGAAGAAAAATGTATAACAGAAGAATTTTGTCACTCACTGGTTACTTTAAGAATTAAAAAGTAGTGTGTGAATAGCAGTACTTCATGTAGCTATGCTATGTTATAAATGTTACTGAAAAGGCCTACGGTGTAGTAGTAGTAGTAGTAGTAGTAGTTTATTTTCTTCAGTCATTATAAACATATTGAACACATGTCACATGTTTTTCAAAAGATCTTATACATCACACAATGAGAAAAGTACTTTAAGTAGTTTAGTAGTAATGCTAAATGACGCCTGACCGAAAGGGTTTAGGCTGAAGTTGAGATGTATAGTGCAAAGATGGCACATTTACAGTTACTCTCATACCAGCAATGGTAACACATAAGCACAATACGTCAAGAATCTGGAAATAATGTCTCCATATTCCCCATTCCCTAATCTGTGTAATCAAATATAGTTTAATCTTTTGACATCAGTTGATAGCTATGGTTGTGCCTTTCTTGCAGAACAGGTTTGTCCTTACAATAGACACTAGAACCTCAATGTTTTACAGTTCCACAGAATCCATTACTGAACAATAACAACAGCACCAGGCTAGACCTCAGAGGGGCACAACATATGGCGCTGTGCATGACAAATGAGCTCTCCTTTTGTTATATATATATGCTGCACAGATCTACTGTACATTCAGTCCCAGATGTTACTTTGGTCCCTGCCTGACTGACACGTGCTGCAGCCAATGGGAGCCGCGCGTAGACACGTGGTGCAGTTGCCACACAGACGGCGCGCGCTCAGCCAATCCGAGGACGGAGCACTTTCTTCATTGCGTGCGGCGAGGGGAGCACAATAACAACAGTGTTTGCATCAAATGTTGTCAAGCGTTATCAATCCCGCATACTCCCGAAACCCCGCGCGCACATGTCCGTGTCCGCTCCGTGGTATATTCTGTGCCCCCCCCCCCCCCCCCTCCCGGACTGACAACACTGTAGCGTGTGTCTGCAGCTCGCTTTTGTTCTCACTTCCCACAACGCGCATTTGGCCACGGCGCTCTCTCTGCAGTGCGATTAACCTCAATCTTTAGCCGTGGCCAGCTAAATCGGTTTGTTCAAAGGTAGAACTGTCAATCTGGCCGCTTTACGGGAAGGGTGGGCGCAATCCGGGGGCGAACAAAATCCGAACGCATTTATGTAAACAAATTGCTTTTAGGAAAACTTCCTCGAGTTCTTTTGTTCAACACACGCCATCACAAAACGGGAATTACGACCGACAACTCTGTGGGTAATTTGCATACTTGACAAAATACACTCGTGTCACTCCAAACGAGTTGCGTCAAAATGATGCATCTGTCGAACAACGCAATTCGAGTTGTCAATACACCTTAGCTCGTGTTAGCTTTCGTGGGCCTGATAGTGCGCCATCACCAAAACAAAGGTTAGATAAGCCCCGTCGCTGTTCAAACAGTCCAGACGCTCACTCGTTTGTCGGCCACGAAAAATTACCAAGAACAACAACACCAACAAAAAGAATCCATACAACGACAGGGCCACCGAGCAGAAAATAACAAAATGAGGGATACTCACAATGCCGTGTCGCATTCACTCTTTGCAACTGGATACACTTCAGCGGAGCAATGCGCCGCTCATCGACTCCCGAGACGTCCACAACCTGCCCCGGGAAGCGAGAAGTGTGTCACTAGTTCACGGGCCTGTCTACCCGGTGAAATGGTCAGGATGAGGGAAAAAGTGGTCTAACGCCGTGCGGCCGAGGCAGAGTGCAGGAGGAATAAGAACAGCTGAGGAGAGGATGTAAACACTGGTCACGTGGTCTGTATTGGGCTTAGATTTTAAATCAGATGCAAAACTAATATGAAACAACATTATACAGTATTATCACCATCAGTTACGGACCTTTAGCATTGCCTATTTATTGTCTAGATATACCTTCAATATCAGAGATGATGGGTGCAGTATGGCACAACAAAATAACCCCGACAACACAGCAGTAAACTTTATTTCATACTTACACACATTTTGAATGCATCGTTCTTGGATTTTAAAATGGTAGTCTTTAAAGTGCTGCAGAACATGTGAAGATGCACGTTGTTCATGAATAGGCAAGGCAAGTTTATTTGTAGAGCACAATTCATACACAAGGCAATTCAAAGTGCTTTCACAGTTGCATAAAGTTGCAAGAAAACAGATCAAATCAATAAAACATCAACATAAAATACTGCTGATGTCGACCAGGAGACTTCTTTTTGAAGCAAGTGACCCTTTAAATTAGAGTCTGTAAGATTGCAAAATGAGGAGAGAGGGAGAGAAAGTATTTCAAAGGTAAATGCTCATGCAACTCCCCACCCACCCCATTAAGAAAACGTAATTAATATTACTTACGTTTTGTGAAATTACACTCACAGTTTGACCTATTACATTTGTCAAATATTTTAATTTACAGACTGTCACTTTAATGTGGGACTAAATAATCCTGCATTTTTGTTAAACTGAAAAGCTAACAGCAGCTCTTTCTTTTCTGTTCTCTGCAGTTTTGGTTATATTTCACCTGAAATAGAGTCACACTGCAACCATTCAACTTAGACTGACTAGCACTTATGGGATGTGGGATGAGTCTATCACTCTGATCACAGATGTGCTTCAAAGCTGGGTAGAACACCTTTTTGCCAGTCTCGACATTTTACAACAATAGGCCTTGCATGTATATTCTGTGCAATATTAATCTTGGTTTGTGTACGCTTGCTGACAAAGGCTGGCTTATAATATGCTCTATCCTTTTTCAGACCCCACTCCCAGAAATGAGACGTATCCTGGAAAGTCGAAATCGTAGCCCCAACTGCTCCCCAAAGGCAAGTCCTAAATTTAGTCTACAGCTGGTTCCTGGCTGCACTACCACTACCCACTGTCGCAATGGATCACTGTGTGGCTTTAATAAGCAAGGAGGCAACGCTGGTCAGCACAAATGGGGCTATACTCAGGGACTGGTCCACTTTCACTAAACAAGGAGTATTCTTCCTGTTTGCTACTAGACTGGAGCATTATCAGTAGCTGAGAGTCTTAGCTCTGTAATACCTGCCACCACAACACGTTGAACTATATAAAGTTAGGTTACTGCAATCATTCAGGGATGAGTTGTTTTTTATTATGTAAGGCTGCAGTTTGTTTACATATGTCTATGTCCATAAAATAGCGCGCCGACACTCATATATCATGGTGTTGCCTAATGCTGCTTTCAACATCTATCTGTGCAATATATCTCTTTGGGTATGGTTGCTTAAGAGAGCCGGTCTTGATATTGATACTCTGTCTTTATTCAGTTTCTACAGCTGCAACTATTTGTTCCTGTTTAGATTTTCAAAATATAAAGCAATAAATATGGCTTTAATTCTGTAGCTATGGCATGTATTATGAACAAAGTGGTTTCTAAAGCGATGTTTACACTTCTAAATAAAGACAAACAATAGGTTTATACCAGGGGTGCCCAAAGTGCGGCCCAGGGGCCAAATGTGCCCCTTAGATTATTTTTTTTGTGGTCCTTCTTGTTGAACTGGCACACATTGCCAAAGATGGTACTTTTTACAACAAGTTTCATAATTTTCAGTTGTAACCTCAAACATTTTAATGTGGGAAAGCTCTGGTTTTAAGGTTACAAGCCTCAGTAAAGGTGTGGTGCACTGGTTGAAACTCTGCTAAACACAATCAGTTGAAATTTCAATACATTGACCACTGACTTCTATGTCTTTACACACCGTATACACTTCAATATGTGTCCCTCAATAAAAATAGTTTGGACACCCCTGGCTTATAACAACTAGAATCAATTTAATAAAAAATTTCCTTAAAAATTACATCTGTATTTCCCTGCCTATTGTTGTCAATCTGCATAGTCTTGTTATAGGTGGCGATATGGCGAAAAGTGCATATTTGATTTTCTTGGAGCCTGGAGTAGATCACGCTTCCAATTTTATAATGATTCATGAACTTATTTAGCCTCAAAGGCTCTAAACCTGATTTTTTTTCCCCAGTAGTGGGACAAATTGTGTTTTGTTCTCCTTTAGTACATATTTGTGGGAAAAACACTGTAATATAATTACAAATCATTTGTATCAATTTCATGAAATGTCGGGCTAGTTTCCTAGCATTTCTGTGACAATGAACCCGAAAAGTGACTCTGCAAGTTGTGAAATGTGCCTATAAACTCATCCCTGTGAAGAGTTGTGATGCTACAAATATGTTTGGAAAGTTAGGAATGAGTTTGGACACGACTTACAGTGCATTTTAATGTTGCAGCTTCCTCTTTCATTGTCATGTATAGGACCTTTGAAGAAGTAACTAAAGCTATCAGTGTGATTTGTTAAATTGTCATGTCATTCGCTCAGAGCATTCCCAATGATAGAGGGAGTGAGTGTGGAAAAGTGTCTGTCGCCCAGTCTCCCACTGACTACTTTATTAGGTATACACTGCTGGCATATGTTGGATCCTCCTTACAGCTGCTTTACTGACAGTAGTTTATAAGGTGGATACAAGTGGATACAGTTATCCAGAGTATGGAGGACAGTAGTTTGAGTATACACAGCCTGGGGCCAGAGGTGGACAGTTACCTTTTCTCAAGCACATTTATTTGTACTCACCTTTTTGAAGATATCACACTCCAATCACACGGTACTTACACTTGAGCATTACGTATTATCATGATGAAACAATACTCTTACTTGAGTAAATTATTTGGTCTCCACTGTGAGTAAAGTCCACATTGCTTATCTTTTCTTACCTTGCTTATTTGATCTATTTTTATGGTTTATTCATAAGAGATGTCATTATTGTTGCATCTATCTATTGCTTAAGCACATTTGAACTTTTACGCCGAGCCCTTCTCCTGTGGCCTCTGGACTGCCGGCCGTTTACTAATTGGTTGCGGAGCGGTGTGCATTCACGCGATGCCCAGAGAGCATGCGTGCCTAATAAAACGGCCCGACCCTGAAATTCTAAGCAGGCACGAGCTGTTTTCAAAAATCACAGTGCGTTTTTTATTTTTTATTTATTTTTTTGTTTCATTTTGGAAATCATGGAATTGTGTTTTTAGGAATTTATAAAAAACTTAGATATGTTCTGAACTAACTTAAATCATGTTCTCCCAGCACAACACAGCCTGTCAGATTGTAATTGAATTGAACCATTCATGCAGCAGTCCTATTAGGGATATTGTAGGCACGCGGGTCGTCTGGAGTCATGTCCTCGTGCAGTGAGAGCACTTCTCTCTCTAAATGCTTCTCCATACGCTGGGTGCATATAGGCTTCAGAAATAGAACAGGACGGGGCATGCCAGTCAAGCTGCCAACTGTATTTTTAAGGAACCACAATCATCAGCAACCTCAGGGCACTCGTCTGTTTTGCTTTTTAGGTTTGCCAAACACCAAGTACTTGATCCAATTCCTATTGTCCTTTTCATATTATTCTATTAGCAGTTATTGATGATTGGTGCATATCCCAGCATGGACTAAAGTCTGTAAACAAAAGATTAGTGTCCAAAAATAATTACTGAGTGTAAGAGTGAGTACTTACCATTACTAAATGTACCCAATTACAAGTAAAAAGTTATAATTCGAATCATTTCTAAAGTAAGAATAAAAAAGTATTCAGTGACGATTTGAAGTATTTTCTCTGTAAGTATTTTATGTGCAGTGAGATTGACATTAAAACCTATTGAAATTGGTCTATTTATTGTGTTGGTTATATATAAGCTCAAACAGTTACTTAAAGGTGCATTATGCAACTTTTTATGCTAAAAAAAGTTGATATTTGCGCTCATTTGACCTGGTAGTGACCCAGTCGCTGTATGAGTGGTCAACATGGAACCTTTACTTTCAATCACAGTGCACATCACTCCAGGATCAATTGTTTTGTAGGTTTTCTGGTGAAAAGCAGTACAAATCTTCCAAACAATTGATCCTGGTGCATATAGAGACCACTGTGATGGAAAGTAAAGGCATGGCCCAAGTCTGATGAAGGACTCTTAGTCCGAAACGTTACAGCGTGGTGTGAGTACACATTAACATTTTGGGAGCTAAAACACAGTTGTGCAGGTTTTTATTCTTTTTGCATGGAAAGTAAAGGCGCCATGCTGACCACTTATACAGCCGCTGGGTCATCAGGTCAAATGCACAAAAAATGCACATAAAAAGTTGCATAATTCACCTTTTTAGTAACTGTTTGAGCTTATAAATAGCTAACACAATACATAGACCAATTTCAATAGGTTTAAATGTCAATCTCATTGCACGTGAAATACTTTACAGAGAATAAAAATGTGTCTCAATCCCTCGGGGCAAACAGTTAAGGTACTATATTGTCTCCGTAGGGAAATTAGAGCGTTCTGGAACCTGAAGATGAACAGGATGCTGATGGCTTTGTGGGTGAGACTGATGGAGTGTATGTCCTGTTTGGCGAGGAGAGGGGATCTTCTCTGTAGCTCTCACTATGCGCTGGAGGAGGCTCCTACGGCCGGACGCAGTGCTGGCACCGTACTACAACACAGTAATGCAGCTGGGTCAGGATGCCCTTATACGACCAAGCTCTTCCCAGTTTGTGGAGAAAGTACACTGTAACCAGTGACGCAGTGTTTGTGGACCTTGACCTGGATAGGTTTTCTGTGACGTGTACACAACCAAGAACTCGGTGTGTGTTCTCCGAAAGTCTTCAACAATCTGATGGTTGTGTGTGCTCACCTTCACTCCTGTAGCTTGTCTCAACTTTGTCAACACCATTGTGTCGTCTTTAAACGTGATGAAGAGTTGTGATATGAATTGGAGTGCAGTTGTGCGGAGTGAACACGGGTTCAGGACACTCCATTTAGGGGCCCCGGTGTAGACATAATTCTTAAGATACATAATTAAGGCTATTGTGTGTTTTTACAGATAAGATTTTTTTTCTTCAAAAATAATTTCAACTATTGATTAGCTGATTACTGTCTAGCTCTGGACACGTACCTTCACAACTTATGTGTTCTCACAATGATTCAGAGACAGAAAGTATAAGCTGACCACTCCATCCTAATGTGTTTTTGGTTTGGAGTAGAGTAGATTCAGCTACTGGTAGTCAAAGTACCAGTAGCTGAAGTCTGGATGTGTATTGCCTGCCTGTTGTCCTGTGTTACTGTCCCATCTTACTTTCAGAAAGACAGTCACAATCATTTGCGTAGAAATTAAGAGCTATCCATTCAAGCATAAATTTAGTGCAACTTAACTTGTGTATCTATACAGTTTAGTAATTGGCTTTCAATTGCACTTGTTATCATTCAGGTTTACGTAATATCAGCTTTGTTTATATGACACCCCTAATTCATCCCAAAGATCGAACTTAAAACTAAAATGCATCATCTTCAAAAGGTGTGATTTTCTTTTGCAAAAATAGTACAGCTTAATGGATATTTTAAAATTGGCTCCTGTTATCAATCCGTTATCAGGGCTAGAGAAAAATGACCAGTTTCTATGAGTCAACTGTAGTGGTTGTTCATTGGACTATCCACTAGATGTCGCTGCCACACTGGGAAACTTGATGCTCGCTGTTGCAAGGCCCGTGTTCGCCACTTTGCCACTAGAAAAAAATAAAACTATAAAATAAAATTAAAAAAAAGACGCGTTTGAAAAGTTTATTTCTACCATACACAAACTGTACAACACAGCGCATATCTGTTTATTATGAAATAGTAAAAGTAATAGGAAGTTTCAATTTACAAACTACCTAAACTCAAAAGGCATTACGCTCCAATGTAAAAGAAAAAGAAAAATACAATACAATTTCATCGTACTAATATCGTTCCACAAAAAAGCATTTCACATTACAAAACATCGAATACTAACAGGGAAAAATAAATAGTATTCACAAAACTTCCTGAGCAAACAATGTGTGGAATAAGAATTAAATAGAACAAATAATAAATACTTGGTCATACATTTTTTTATTATTATTTTTTTTGACAAAATGGGAATTATGTTCCTTCTTGAATTTGGCCCTCCTGCTGTTTAGTCCTGGGGAAGTGGCAACATCATCTTGACTTCCCTTTGCCAAAATAAAGCCATATTCCCCTAATAAATAATAGAATCACAAACAACTGTATATTTTCTTTTTTTCCTTTTTTTTTTAGAAAGCAAAGGGTAATGTGGCCAACTTAAAGTACAAATGTGCTATGATTTCAATAAATAAATCACCAAACGTCAGCTTGTGTTTTTCTGTTGATTGCAACTGAAATGCAAGACATACGTGATTTGTGGTTGGGTTTATTTTGAAAGAGCTACTCTTGTGATGGTTCTTGTAAGTGCTGGATGAGTAGTCTGACTGGTCTAAATCTTAAGGCTTGAGAGTAGATTTTTTTTTTAAGCCATGAATATGTTTTAGAGAGTCCATGCATAAACATGGAAATAGAAAATGATACTAGGATTCTCAGATGATATCTCTTGTGAGATTATAGCTACCGGGACAACAGATTTGAAACAGTCATCAAACATTTGCTCCTATGAAAATAATTGTACTGTATTAAATTCGACACCATTCACATAATACTGTCCTACCACAAAACATAGTACTCATTATATTTTTATGAATCATATACATTTAGGCACATACTATATGCACACTGCATGTTGTGTGCATAAAAGGCAGTTTAATATCTATATTAAAAGAAAAAAGAAAAACAGAGACATCTTGACAAAGTGTGGATTTTTTTTCTCATTTATGATGCACTTCTCTCCTCACGCTTTGCAAAGCAGGATCGGACATTCAAGTTCACTGATGTTGCATGATTTTTTTGCTCAGTGTCACTTACTGTTTGCATTCAGCTGCGTATTGGAAAAATATAGTACAAATGCATTTTGGAGCTTCACTTTGTCTTTTTGTTACATTCAGTCTCCAATGAAGAGAAGAAAGCAAAAAGTACTTTTTAAAAATATTTAGGCTTTTGGTAGTTTCTTTTTAAGGGGAATCCAACTGAAGATATATTAATAAAGACTAATATAGGTTTTCAACACTAGGTGGCATAAGTATGCCATGAAATTGGAATGTGCTTCTACAGTGCGCAGAACAGACTTTGATATTAACAATTTACACTTGTCGAAATAAATAAAATTGGAAAATAAATACATAGATGGACATGTATAATAATAATAATAATAAATAGCAATAATATAAGAATGACGTGATCACATACAGATTCAAATCAAGCAAACAAACCATACAAAATAATTAAGTGCAAGAGGGGTAGAAAAAAAGGAAAATAAAAACCTTACCGGGATGAACATATCGACTGATTGCAGGAACAGTAAAAGCATCTGGCTGGTAATGTTCTCAGTGCAGTGTATTTATGTGGAAATGCCGTACACATTTCCAAAAGCCTTGTCTTATACATGCAGCCAGGCCTGCACTTTGTGGAAAATAGAGCTATCTAGTGCCATTATCCCAAGTCAAAGAAACCCCTGGGTAGTACTGCTTAAACATGGATGCCCTTAATAGCCTGTTTGATATTATCCAGGAGGGCCTTGCACTCCGGAGAGTATTCATGCTCCGAGTTGTTGTACATATCAGTTAATGTGTTCACATAGGCTTCAAAATTATGCTCACTGATGGGGCCCTGTAACAGAGAAAAAAACAAAACACGTGTGACTATTAGTACACATTGCGCTTTCACCAGACTATCCCTATAGGACAAGTTAGTGGTAATGAGTAGTGAGTTCGCAGCCATACCATTTGAGGCAGTTGGATGTCTGTTAAGCTGTTAATGAGAGCTTGGCTAAGGCGTGCGAGCTCTTTCAAAAGGCTGTCGTTGTGCTGTTCCATCATCTTGTTCTCCTCCTCAATTGTCTTCAGGTTACATTCCATCGATGAAATCTGCTTTCGGGGCAAAAGGAAAAAAAAAAAAGGAGAAAAAAAAGGCACAGTCAAAATTTGGAAGCCTTAACACAGAAAACACCTGGTTGAAAGAGGAAAGATGCCAGAGTAAATATTTACCTGGGTTTGGAGCTGCATCATGTCAGCTTCTATTTTCATGTTGGAATCGTTTAGTTCTTTTATTTCATGATCCAAGTGTTGAATGTCATCCTTATTTTCAACACCTAAGTAACAAAAGACAATATTGATAGTGTCCACGCCAGTATCATCCGTGTTGTTCCATGAAGTATACTCACCGCTGCTAGTTTTCAGTTTGATAGTCATCTCTTCTTCTGGGTGCTTTTTCTTGATACTTTGTGCATTCAGCGGGCAACCTGATAAGCTGTGGTTCAGCAGGTCAGAAATGACATATCTTAGATAAGGGAAGAGCACATAGTCTAACGTCAACAGAACAAGGGCAAAGATGCTATTGTAAAAAACTACAGCAAGAACATTAAGTCTTGGTTGATTTTTAAGTGTGGAAACAGATAGGGCACATATGCTTTATGTGAAAATAATAATAAGCTCGTTTTCTGTTTCTCTTAGGTGAAATGTTTCCAATTCAAGTTTGACAACTGTGACACAATACCCATGTGAGCAAAAACAATAAAGAAGTTGGAACATGTGATCTTAACTTATAATTGTTAGTGTGACTATAGAAAATAATATTCTTTAAACATCTCTAAAAGAGAATATAATATCCAAAAGTGTTGCAAAAATGTGAATACCACATAATAATTTGCTTGAAGGTCATAACGGTCAGCCCAAGTAAAAACACAACATGTCGCCCAGCAGTATTGTTTCGAGATAAAATGGAGGACCAGCAGCCTCACCTTCTGTGAGTGGCAAACACATTATTGGCATGTCCAAGGCCATTGCAGCCAGGCAAGGGACAATGGGGCAGTTCCTGTTTATTGGCCTTCCAGGCAAAGGGCAGGCCATTGATGGACGACTCCTTCTGTCTTTTGGCAGCCAGTGGACAACTGCTCGCGCTGCGGTGAGATGTGTATTTCCCCGATATATGGCCCTGTCCATCACATCCCATTACTGGACACCTACCAGAACACACAAATGTTGTTAATCTGCATTCGCACCGGGAAAAATCATTCAGTGTGAGTTGTATTCAATAATATCTCTGTGCTAAAACATGTGACTGCTCTGAGCAGATATGTGGAGCACGAACAAATAAAAAATAGTGGACAGTCATCTTCTGGGATCATTAAAAAAAAAAATCACTTTTAATAACTAGACCGGAAGATTTGTTAACCATTAAGTTGATTAATCCAGCCAAATGCTGATTAAAAATAAACTCTCTAAAACTACAAATGGACTCCACTAATCGTATTAACCAGAAGTTAGTAATCCTTGAGTGGAAAAATAGTGTGTACATTCTACCATTACTAATATTTGTGCCAAAAACATGACTCCTGCTGCTGCACGTTCATTAAGAGTTTATCAGTTGCATTCCCTAGCCGTGCTTTCTGCAGGTCGGTAATGGAGTGACATGAATTACACATAATTGTCATCTGTCCCCTCATGCGAAAGAATGTAATTTAGAGGTGGCCATAACCCCCTCCCTTATTGATAAAGGTGAAAGGCCACGTCAGATGATACAAATAGCACACACGCTGCAGAGTGCTGCCACAAAAAGCCTGTTTCAGCATTTTGTTCCTCGATGGCATGGGTAAAGCTGCACTTAGAGGACACAACACTGCCCGACTACTTTCATGGACCACAGGTAGGTAGCTTCACACACCAGAGCAATACAGACATGCCATATGGGCCACCATTTACAATAATCTAGTGACATTTGCTCCCCTCCCCCTTTCTCTCTTTAATGTGTATGAGATCTAATTCCTAAGCTCATGCCCTTGCATTAGTAATTAAAAAGAAGAAAAAAAAATCTCTGTCCAGATGTAGTCTAAAAGTAAACAAAGGTTCATATATCAGACTTTGGGCTTAAACTGCAAATCAATTACATTACTTTTTTCAATAACACTTTCAGACAACAGAGTGAACGGTGATTACAGCAAAAAGGGTGCACTGGCAGGCAGTTCAATATTTTCTTAATATACTATAATTATATAAAAAAGCACTCAATAAGCTAGATACACATAAAAGCCTGAATGGACCCCACACATTGTTAATCCATCAGAAAAATAAAACATTCCTAATATTTTCTTTGTTTAACGTAATGGCCTCCAGGTGTAAAGCGGCATCAGGGTGACACATTTCCACAATATTCTCCCCCAATTTTTTTAGATGTGAACAAAAAGAATGACAGGATGCTTGGTGAAATGATCTCACTTAAGCTCTTGCTCATCTTTGTCGTCCTTGTTTGGTGTGAGCCTCAAGCCTCCTTTCCTGGCGCGCGGACACCCCGACAAGCTGCACGCACACACCACGCACGCAGGTTAGCACCGCAGATAACTGAGCTACAAATAAACAAAACTACACTTTATTTAACATGAGTGCGTATATCAACAAAGTAATGTGTGTTAATTAGACATATGGTGACAATTACAGATGCGTTTGTAATAAAAGACAAATGAAGGGTTTGTTTTTGTAGTATATTGACTAACTAGTTAATGCGTAATTAGCATTAGCTTAGCGCTTCAATTTAGCAAGCATCACCTAATTTCATTCTGCACACTGTCGCTGTCACTTCTGTGGGTCAGCAGGTAAAATAGTTAATATGTTGCATTACTGCGCCAATGTGCTGTGCATGGCGCCACATGAAGTTTGTTCTTCTGCAGCCTCTGCCATCTGTGTGAATGTTATGCATCTCACAAATGTATTTCCTGTCTACTTATGTGAGCTTTTCTCTCCTACCTTCTGTGTGAAGCATAGTTCCCAGTCACATGACCAGATCCATCACAACCAGGTGTTGGGCACCTGCAGGTTGAGAGAGACAGAGACCAGGTGCTTTTTACAGCAGACTGCCAGCAGCCACGTTATGAGGTAAACACACATCATGCATTATGTATAGTAAAAGGAAAGGGTGAAGGGAAAGGCAGGCTATGACCTGGAGTTGAGCTGAACCACACTGAACAGAAGATGAGTGTGAAATGAAAAAAACAAGTTTGCATTAAACGTACTTTAGTTCCTGAGAGTTGGCTGCCATCAGTGATTTGAGTGTTTTGTCAGCCAGGGGACACCCAGACACACTAGAGAGGATAAAGAGCTAACAGTCAGTTTAATGCACTCTTTGATCACTGCTGAATTATAGCATCTTAATACAATGACAAAATGCTAATTTATATAATAGTGAAAACACTGTTGTGTTGCCTTTGTGACAAGGCTTTTCACTTCAGCTTTAATACAAATGACACAAGCAGCTATCTGAGTGTACACGCTGCTTCAAACAGTAATAATCAACATAATTAAACAATCAGCATTGTTTTCCTTATCTGTATATCGGCTGCTGCTAATGAGGTGTAATTAATTACTCTACCTCCGATGTGAAGCATAATTCCCCGTCACATGGCCACTGCCATCACAGCCTGGGGTTGGACAGCTGCGGCAGAACAAATACACTTTAATACACTGATTATGCATGTTTTCTAAGCTTTTACCGAATTGCTCATTTATTGCCTATCATGGTCTGTGATGTGATTCTGAGTTAGTACAGCAGGAAGTTTAGTAACATTATTATTGTACTTTGCGCTCTCTCCTTAACTTTAGGGGTTGTTGTGCTGAACTAGATTGACTACTTTACTTATTGGTGCAATTCTCAACAGGAGAACCAGCAGCGCATGCACTCTAGCAAACTACAAGAGTCAAGAGTTTAAGCTTGTACAGGACGTACGGGGAGAAAACTCACTTTTACAAAAGAAACATTTGGTCTCCACATGAACCTGCAGACATATTAGTTACAATATGGCACACTTCAGTTCAGTTTCACTTATACTGTCACGACATCGCTTTCTTTGTAAGCGCACGGACCATCTGTCAAAAAACGCCTCCTCAAAAGCAAACTCATTATGCACAGCTGACTGAACCTAGACATGTCGGATCCCCCACCCCCCAGCCCCTCACGGTGACCCCGGCACTGGCCGAGAGACCTACCTCAGCAGCTCTTTCTTGGTATCTCTTAATAGCAGCTTGGCTTTTGGGCTCAACATGCCATCTCCCTGATAGTGCTGCTCCTCCAGAGAGATGTGATCAAAATCCTCCTGCAACAAAAACAATAGCGGCATGCCATTGACTTTCACATTATTAAACCTGGACCAGTGACCTAATAGTGAATAATTACCGAAAAGCCTTGTTTAATGCTCTTACCACACAAGGTTTTGGGTTAGAGAGCAAAGCAGGGAGATTATATACAGTATATATGCTTTTAAAGTCACGCTTAATCTACAGGCTTTTTGTAAGATTTTGAAGTGAACAGATGTTGAGTGAAAACCGGGTTGAATGCGGTGTGTTTTGATTAGAACTACTATTGAATGGGGTTTGGAAAACACAGACAATACCTTTTGTAAGACTTTAAAGCACTCTCTGATTGATTAGCTAATCATTATAAGCAAAATTCGTTTTTTTAAAGCTGAATTTGATGTTGTTTTTCGGACTAAGCGCACTTTAACTACTGTTACTCTCCAAATCTCAAAGCCCAGATAACAAAGGCAGTGACAGTTTTTTTTTCGCACTCGTTTAACACGGCTGATAACTTTTCACTGCATTTTATTACCACAAAGGTGTCATTCGTTTTCCGCCGTTGCATAAAGCATGGCATTTCCTTTGGATTGATTTATTTCATGCGCACCTCCTTGTCCTGCAGAAGGTGAGGCTTGCTGAAGTTGACCGGGAAGTGGCTCTCCCAGCTGTCACGCTCACACAGCGGCTTGTAGAAGGCCGGGCCGATGAGCATGCCCCCGCTTTTGGCCATGGCCACGTCCAGAGGAGACGGCAGCTCGTCACAGGGCAACTTCGACGGGGGCCTGGGGCTCGGGTTGGGCTCCTTGCCCTTTTTCATGCTCAGGTCCAGCGTGCCGTTCTCGTCCACTGCGATGGGCATGTCCTGGACACAGCGAGGTGGGTTTGACAGTCAGAAAGGAAAGTTAACAATGAAACAGGCAGTATTTTGATAAGTGTTGAGTATTCATGAGAAAAAGGGGAGCGACGCACACCAATAGTCTTTGAGGTGCAGATGTAGGGAAAAAGCTTCATACATCGAAAAACAACATCGCACACTCATGAGCCGATGTCCAAATTTTTAATATGGGTGATCACGTTTCGGCATTAGCCATCATCAGATCTTTCTTTTTTTCTTCTTTGAACCAAAGTGTATGTGTTGAGTATTCGTCACTTTTGAATAAAAGTAAAGTAAAATGAATTAAAAAAAGGTTGAAGCCAAAATGTTCTATAATACTTATAATAATAATAATACAATGCAATACAGATGACTTCTTCTTGAAAACCTTTTTATGATGTCTTGAATATTGCAAAAACAATATTATTGCGATAGTTTTACTAAACCATTTCAACAATGTACATTCTAATACATTATTACATTATTTTGTTCCGGGTGTGATTTAATATAAACACACCCGGAACAAAATAAGGCAAAAAAACGGAACAACATTTGGAAAATTAAGTTACCGTGCGTCAACAATAACCTTTTGATATGCACAACCTGACTGTGTAATGCTGTGTTTTGTATCAATAATTTTACTTTTTCATAGTGAGTCTGAAGAGCGCTTTTATTTTGAGTCTTTTTCTTTCTTTCAGGAGGTCACTATTATAGCTAGTGTTCAATCACAGGGCCAGAGTGAGCCGATAAAACGTGCACAACGAGGCAAACATTTTTTATTCCTGTCAGAAAAAACCCTCCAAATTATTGATGAACCTGAAATATCAAAGCTCGCCTAATCCCAGACAAAGTACCTATCTAAGGCCTTGCTAATTCTGCTGGACGTCAAAATAATAATGACTGGTGTGTAGTTTTTCCAGTGACAGCTGTGTCATCTGTTTTGTAGGACACACAAAGATGGCAGCGCGGGGCGGGGCAGGGGGGGTTGGGTGTGCTGGTTCTAGGTCATCATTATTATGGCAAAAATTAAAAGCTTAATGTGGCATAAGTTTGCTTGCTGACAGATGTGCTTGTCCTTCAGGAGGGAGATGACTTATAGCTGTTTGTGGCGTTAAAACTTTTACATCATTAAACGCCAGAATCCCCTTTTGTGAATGAGAGCAATTATTGGACGTATGTGTGTTATTAGAGCCTATACATCATTATTTTTTGCAACAAAGGGCAGCCTTTCAAATAAATTAAAAGGTATAATTTTCATGGCCGTTGGATGTGGCTGTCCACTTTAATTACCTTGCTATTTGATGATGTGTGCACCTCATCAGAGGAGGACAGAGGCAAACTAAAGGATGAGCGTTTGGATTTTAATTATGTTTCAGGGACAAAAACAATGCCGTTATTAAAATGATTCGGCTATTATTAATGCATGATATGTTGCATTCGTTCGCACTTTGAAAGTCGGCGTTAGGGTGATTTTGGCGTGTGATTTTTCTCAAAGCGTAACATACATATGCAGATAAGTTAAAGGATGTCAATCGTTAAAGATGGCCTCTCTTTTTCCGGCCTCGAAAAGCTGCTCTTTATCTTGTGCATCTTTCCAAGACAAGTAAGCTGCAAATGAGAACAGATGATTAAGTTGCTAACACTGTTTTATTCATTCAGTGGGCTGGTACCTGGGACAGGGCCACGTTCTCAGCTCAACAAGCTGGGAGACAACGATCTGTGCTGTGTAGGTGTGGAAACCTTGAATCATCTACAGTGCAGCGTGTATGTATGTATGTAACCTGCTGGACTCTTCTGAGAGGGACTTGAGCACAAGTTAGCGAAAGGGAGCGGAGAGGCACAGATCGAACTTTAGGCATCTCGTGTAAGACTGGCTCCGTTTACCAAAATCCTCGTCGACACACACACACCATCCTGGCTCCTTTAACTAAGCAAAATATCCTCTGCCATCTGCAGTGTTTTTTAGTCAACAGTTCAGGCGTTTTACATGCCAGATGATGTCGAAACAAAATACAATGCCACATGTTTAAAACGGCAAGGAGTTGTAATTAGGAAGTAAGGCTAATTGTTCTGCATCTTCTCATGTGATTACACAAATGTCGAATTGAGTACATTAAAGCTTTAGAGTCTGGAATCCTGCTTGTAATTCTGTCACCAGAGTGCCAGCTTCCCTTTGCCAAATCCACTCTTTTGATGCCTTCTCTTTTTATACACAAATCAGAGTTCCTTTAAAATGACCACATTAAATGCATTTCCAAGTGGTCTAATTTGATTACCTTTGTGGAGGTTGCCAAAGGCCGGTCGGTGGCAGCCTCCATGTTCTTCCTGTAGCGTGTGGAAAGGTTAAGGATAGCGGCAGTGGCAGCGGCTGTCTGGAGACTGTCTTCTTTTTTGAATTGACTCGGTGGGCTGTGCTGGCCAGAGGTGGGCAGATGGCCACCTGAAGCACTAAGAAAGCCAGTGTACTGCGGAGAAGCTGAAAGACACATCATTAGCATTTATTAGCTCCCAATATATCAGCAGGCTAATGCTGTTCACATAAATACACTGAGATCAGAAAAGGTTTTAAATTGTTATTATGTTTATAAGAAAGTAGAAAACTCACAATCAGGGAAATGTGCAATTTCCTGCTCCTGCTTGCTCCCCATCAGTGGCTGTTTACCGAAGACCTGTGCATCAAAGCTGGCATAATCAAAGCGAATTCTGCTATACTTGTCCATTTCTTTTGTTAGGCTTGTTTGCAGGGCTGCTACTGGGTGAGAGAGCCTGTAGTTGAACTGGTTTATCTCAAACTTCTTTATCAAACCAATGGCTCTGCAAGGAAATGGAACAAACAATTGTGTTAAACGCAAATAATGAGCAAGCCAAGTTTAATGAAGGAGTTAAGTGCAGACATTGTTTTTAAAGCGTTGAAGCTTGCCAGTGCTTTTATACACATAGTCTGGGATCTGATGTGCACTGTAGATCCACAGCCAGGTTGCCAGACTAATTAATATAGTAGGAGTGGGCATACTGCCCATGATATATCCATCGGGAACAAAGAGTTCTGCTCTTTTATCATCCCTCCAACAGAGAGAAACTCACTGGACTAGCAACCATTGCTTGATTGAAAAAGGCTGAATTCTGTTAATATTTGGATTATAAATATCCCTTGTCTTATTATAAACTATTATTGTTTAACGTGTGAATAACTCAGAATCTTAGCTTTATTTTAAACACTTGTGTTAGAGGAAGTCTTCAATGTGCGGAACACTGTACCTCGGTGAACGGTCCGGTGTTTGTCTGTGTTTCAGATTTTCTTCTTGAGGTTTGGAGACTTTCACAGCGGCGGCGATGGGGCAGCCCGACAGACTGTGGAGGAGCAAACACATTAGCTCAATACTGTAAGTAAACTCAGGAGAGCGCAGCCTAATGGCCCCGTGTGCGAGCGTACCTCCGGTGGGTGCTACGATTGCTGTTGACATGGCCTCTCCCTGTGCATCCGGGTGTAGGGCACTTGAGGACGTTCTCGTGCATGGCCAGGACTGACGGGACACATGAGGAACATTTAACTTGTGAGTGAGTTCAGCGCCAGTCATACTGAAAGGAAACGCTAAATGTCTTGGGTTTTATGTAACTAGTGTGTTCATTAATGCCTATGGTACACAAGATCCCTCATAGGCACAAGACAGAGAAAAGCGTTTTCACTGTAAGACACACAGAAATGTAAATAGCTTAGTGCAAAGAGGAGCGTAACAAGACGGCTGATTATATTCTTCAAAACAGGGCGTCGTTAAAGGTCCGCTCTGTATCCTTAGAAACTTCCCTTCTGTACATATTCTCCAATTAGTTTGTTAGAGTTGTCTATTTATTTTCGAATACTGCGTTAGCTCGCCCTTTGATTTGCAAATACTGCCGCCAGTCTGAGAGCATGCGCCTTTTTGAGGAAAAAAAAGTTAATTACTTTTTCTGTTCCTTTTGTAACAGTACTGTTTAATGTTGAATGTTTGTGGAGTTATATTGAAATGACTTAACAATCACCAGAGTGAAAAGGAAGTCAGTATGCACAATTTACAACACATTAGCGCGGAAGGAGGATGAGAAAGTTTATACACATCTTTGAATTTAACTCAAAGTATAAGTAAAGCCTTTTTTTTTGTTAAGAGGATTTAGTGCTGAGCTTGTTTGGGCTATAATATTGAATATTGTACATAATTATAAAATATCCAAACAGACACATGTGCTCGAAACAACTTACTTTCTGGAGGGACTCGGACTTTGTGGGGACATCCAGAAAGACTTCTATGATGTGGGTACAGCCCCGTCACATGACCCGTGCCATCACAGCCAGGAGTCGGGCACTTGATGTCCCTTTTATCAGTTCGGGGAGAATCTGGAAACAAGATCATTTATTCGAAAAAAATATATATAATAATTTCAGGGACTTTTGTTTGTCACATCTTAATGTAGCAATGTACCGTGGGTTGAAAATCTTGGCAAAATACATCTATTAATCTGCCATTTTAGTTAAGACTGCTGTTCAACGCAGAGCATTCACTTCTCAATACATATCCATCGAAAGATTACATCTAGGATTACACGTTTAGCTGCGCTCATTTGAAGAAGTACTTTAGGAGGATTTAAGACTTATGGTTATGTTTAAATATCCTCTTGATTCCTAACTTGATTCCTAAATCCAATATTGTGAGTAGATGCAATCCATCAGTGCATTTTATTGTGTATTTTGTTATTACTTACTTGTTGCCAAAACTGTTTTAGTTTTAAGAGGATTTGGCCTCTGATTTAGTTGTTTTATTTTGTATTCCTTTTAGCGTATTTGAGTGTCCAGACATTCAAAACGGAGGGGTATGACCTCAGTTTGAAGGATATGAATTACTTTTTGAACAGTCAAATTACTGTAACGTTTATGTTGTATTTGATCTGTTCTCTGTGTTCTCTGTGTGTTCCAATTCCCTCCTTTGTGTTGTAGTGGTTAAGGTCATTACCTTTGCCCGTGTGATAGCTGAGTCTCTCCAGGTCCATCATCCTTTGGTGTCTTCTCTCATTGGTCATCTGTTCCATAAGGAAGCGGTCCATCTCCCTGTAGGCATGGTGCAGTGCATGTCTCTGCTCTGTCTGCAGAGCTATAGCCTGTTCCAACAGGCTGAAGTTCACTCTGCCCCCTCTCATCTCTAGAGCTCTTTCATGGAGTCCCAGAGCCCAGCCGTCCTGTCGGCCAGGCCTGTCCGCCTCTGTCTCCCCCTCGCTGTCCCCCTCCTCTGTCGGATGAGGCCCGTACAGCATAGGCTCTTCTCGTAGCAGGCCATTTCTCCGCAACAGTTCCTCCGAGGGTCTGGAAGGGCTGGAGCCGTTGAACTTGGCAGACAGAGGTAGACGCTCCCACTCAGATTCTTGCATGTCTCTGTATGAGTGGGGGGACGATGTAGCACTCATTCTGTCTTGACTTTGGTCTTCATTTTGAAGAAGCTCATCATCTTCATCCATTACTGGCTTTTCACTAGAGTCACATTGCTGCGAGTGATTAGAGATGACCTCAGACCACCCGAGCGAATCCCCGTTAGGACAACCGTTCCTCAAGTTCCCATCTGGAATAACAAGACAACATCATTCCAACATATTGTTGCATATTGCATGGTTAAGTCCAAGCATCTTTTTTAAATAACAATTCTTCGTCTATAATCTTTTAATCCTTTTATGGATTTAGTTACTTTCATAAAATTCTTGATAAAAACATGTTTTTAGAAACGTTTGGATGATTTAGACACCACACAAAACACAATCATAAGAGCAAATGCATGTAACTATCGTAAGCTATTCCTAAAATAAATTTAGCGGCACACACTTTAAGACGAACATTTCTGACACTCAAAAGCACCAGATAACATGAGGAGCACAGTTTTTACATGATTTACATGGTTGTGGGCAAACAGTATTAGTTTCTTATCAGTTAGAAAACATCTTGTCATTTGTTCAAAACACAAAGTTATTATTTCATGAAAAAGATTTTTTTTTTTTTGAAACAATTACTCAAGGAAAAAATAGGGGAAAGAACTCTGCTGATACGCAGAACAATATTTTAAAGCGAAGTCTGTACAATTTAAGTGAGGAGAAAGTGAGAGTAAAATTTGAAAGTAAATAATGATGGTCCTCCCCTCCCCCTTCGTCGTGTCATTGGTCAAAGCCCGGGGATTCTGATTAGTTGCTGAAATTGAAGGGAGGGACTTTAGAAAAACGGTTATTCTTTAATATTACATTACGTCAGATTTCAATTATACCTAATCTCTTCAATTTGTAAAACATTTAAACTTCACTTTAAGGAAGACAATAAAACATCAAACCATTTATAATTATTTATATTTATTTTATATTTATATCATTTCCATTTATGATTATTTTCTCAAGTAAGATAGCATCTATCATGTTGTGTCCCATACTTGAATTAGTTTGAAATGTGAGGAAATATCAGTTGAATCCATAAATTTAGGTCACACAGTAGATTTAGAGTGAAAGCCTGTCTCATGTCCTGGCGTCTGGCAGTGCCAGAGCAGACAAAGAGGGTTACGGTGATCCCTCAAAAAGCACCCAGCACAACACTTTATTAACACCACTGATTATGGTTAGTCTTGGTCAGTGATTAACAATTGAAGCCAAGGCTATCATCTGGATTGATTCAACCAAATCTGTCACGATCGTTCCAAACCAGTCAAACTTATGCTTCATTAAGGCTCTCTGGACTCTAGAGATTTCTACTTTTTGTGGGTCGGACCTTTTGGTTTATCCTCTTATTGTAAGTGGCTGCTGTTAACAAAAGTAGGATCCAATAGGTTTAAAAGACACAGAGAGATGGATTGTGAGAATTAGATTGAGTGATTTGCACATAAAGCTCTAGTCTGTACTCTCTGAATAAAGTGGATTAAATATTATTTTTGTATTCAATCATACCATCATCTTGGTTGGAACATAGTGAAAAGGATCAACCAAAAAACACCTAAAACTAGAAAGAAATGTAATAAAATCAGTAAAATAATACTTTTTTGTGTGTAATACCAAAATAGTTGACAAGCCGCTGTTGTAAAAAAAAACTAAAAAAAGACATTGTGTTGAATGAAAAATGAAAGCCAGTTCCACATATTTACATTTATAAGCCCAGCAACAAGGGTTTTGTTTCTGGTCCAGATGGACTGCAGGCCTGACACCGGTGTGTACAGTCAGACTAACACACAGACGTATACCCGGCGCACACAGAAGTGCAGTGAAAAGAAGAACGAGAGGAGAAAAAAAAAACTTGGATCCCTGTGGTGGTCTGCATGTTGGAACAGGTGAACAGTTTGTACTCCAGAATAGCCATTACCAGCACTCTGCAGCAGGCCTGGAGTTGGCTGGAGTTGAACACAGTGTGGCTCGACCAAACGAGAGGCTTATTTTTCTCCCTTTTTGTTAAAATGCAGATATGACTAGCTCCCCACCCGCTAAATCCTTACTGCCACCAGCCCACTTTCCCAATTTTTGGTGTTTTTACAGAAAATAACTCCCGCATCTGACAATGGCAGCAAATTGTTTTGAAAATGTTTAGCAATATCTGTGCTCATTTGACACTCTTCAGACTTTGCAAACACTGTTTTGTTTCAAAGCTGGTTTGCAGAATTTCATGAGCCGAAAGATATTTAACCAGTGTGGAGTGACAAAAAGGGAAAAAACACATGACAACAAAAGGAAACTGATGATGCACAGTAAATTACTCAGATAATTGTAACGTAATATGAATAGAGGAAACAAATAAATTCCATTTCGATCAAATCCACACAATTCAGTGAGCTACTCTCCTGGTCCATTTAACTACACACATGTGTACTATAATGAGCTGTAGACATTATGCCTAATTATGTATTAGACTGTGTTAGAGGGCCTAACAAAAGCTTTTGAAAGGGACAATTACGTTTGTTGCTTAGTTACATCGTTAAAAATATACCAAATCAGAGCAGATTATAGTGGCTGAGAATGCACATGTACTCCAGTAAGAGGGTTAACAAAATACAACACATTTTATTCACCAAACAAATAATATATATGGTAAGAATCATATGCATTGTTTCGATAACTTTGGGACTAAATTGAAGCGTCATCTTGAATTGTTGACGGCTCGTTTGGGTTTGTTAAAGTAAGCAAACTGTTGAAACACTTAATTGAAATGATTGTGAGCTGCTTGCACGAGCCATTCTATTTCGCATTGTATGGACTCAATAGCTCCGGACTGGCTATTGAAATAGGACAGATGAGGGGTCTTAAAATCTGGCCTCATCAAGAGAGGTTTGAAACACGCCAAAAATATCATGGTGGATCAGCTGTCAAAACTTCAATTTACCGACGTGAGACACAACTAATGCAGACCCAGCAGTGTAGTCTTTCACTTCCACTGCACAATGACTGCGGCTGCTGGCTGATGGCAGAGGGAGGGAAATATGAATGCAACAGATGGGATTTTAAAATTCAGTGTCAATTGTTCATCAAAACAGACAAAACAACAGGACATCTGTTTACCTGCTGGAGTGTCAGTGTTCCTCAGCTCGTCTTTGTCCCGCGGTGCTGCCAGGTCCTCGCTCTCCTCTTCACAAGGCTCACTGGGGCTGTAGTGGCGGGGCTTCATCAGCAGGGACTTTCTCTTGTTGACAGGGGCGCCCAGCACCCCTTCCTGAGCACTCCTCTTTCGAGCCACTGACCCATATGGACTGTAGAGGGGAGAGCAGAATGTGCAGCGGGGTCAGACAAAAGAGCTACTGGCTATTTCCTCAGTGATAGACCAGTTATCAGCAGAAGACTTTTGTAGTTAGAATCATAATCTACCTGTGATTCTCAGCGTTGCTCTCGGCTGGGCCTGGATAACGTAAAAGACAAATAAGATATCATTTGTGGAGCTTCATGTATGTTTATTTAGTTATTATATTATATATATATATATATATATATATATATATATATATATATATATATACATATATATACATATATACTTTTTTGCGTTGTACTGTAGTTAAAGAATCTTTAGAATAACTGATCCTAATAAATAAGCTCAGAGTTTTATCATTTTTGAGTGGCGGTATCTTTCCATAATATGCTAAATATTTAAGTGCATTGTTACATTTTATAGGATCAAATTACAGTATTGTTGACAAATTAAAACATATGAAAGTATAAATAATCCATTTGAGAACAGCAACTCAATCATTTCATTTAATTTTATATTATTTTTCACAAATGTTTTCAGGTATATTAACTCCAAGGACAATGAAGTGCTCTTGTCAACGACACAAAGCACAGAGCTGCCTCATTCACTGGCAGCTCATTCTTTGACAGTAACATGATCCAAAAGGCTAAATCAATTTTCTCAATAGTTCCGTGTAAATCTCATTCAAGTTGGGCTCCACTCCTATGAAGCACGACCCATAATCATAGTTTCTGTGATTTTCTCCCCATGCAGTAATGGCCTTGTGTGTTCACACAGGCCTGGGAGACCTCTGAACACTTACATAATGACATCCCCAGTCTAGAGCTTTTTCAATCATACTCTATAGCCACACTGCTTAACTAATTTGAGCCACTGTATCCTTTTAATGAAGTTCTTGCCCTGTGAATAATGAAGCAGATGTGCAGTGCTCTCGAGTCCACTAAGATAACGCATCACATTGACAGTTCTAAAGTTGAGTTGTTGAACTCGATCGCCCCAAATGAAAAGCGATAAGTGGAATATGCAAACAAGCGCCGTTTTTAGCTGTACTCACCTATAATATCGTGACACGTTTTCAAAGTCTGCTCCTCACTGTCAGAAGAGTCCATCTGAAAAACACATCCATAATCAATGCACTGAAGATTGATTTTCCCATATTTTTAATGCAGCACCTTTTTTATGTGACATTTATTTAAATATGTCCACTATTTATTTAAAAATATCCACAAAAATAAATCCATGTCTTTACTGATAACTTAGGTTTTGTTCGCACATCAACACGTTACAGGCCTTTCCAAAGCTAATCGATTTAAATGCATTACTTAATTGTACTCATTTCATATCATATCACAACCCATACTTTGGTGAAAAGATAAAACAATATGTTGTCAACATTATTATATTTTGTCCTTGACACATTGTGAATAGTAGCGGCAAAAACACCTCTGTAGTGCATTCAATTTTTTTTTGAGAAGTCCCCCCAAATTTGTTTTTATGTCAACATTACAAAGAGCTTCTAAAAACCCAGTAATATGTAAACACACAGAGTATTATGTTTGGTTGAAAAAAAAAAAAAAAAAAAAAGAAAGTTTCAAAGGTGAGTGAAAATGTAATGACACTAAATAATGGGAGCAAAGTACCAACAGCACCTTTCTGTGTGTGTTTAGACAAAAATAGTTGCTAAAATCCATCCACTCTCGCGGGCTGTTGCTTGTGGCTCCCAAATAAAACCTATTAAACGTAATTATTCCGGGCTGATGGTGGCGTATAGTGGTCACAGGCCAGTGAAATCTGTGAGTCATAGGATATGCTGTTACTTTTCCCTGGTAATGGGAAACATGACTCCTCTCTCTCGTTTGCTGTTGTGATTGAAGGCACTGACCTGTCATACATTTATAATAGGGGAGCAGGTGTGGCAGTGATGGACCTTAATTTCCTTTAATAAACCTTTTATGTGGCACACTCTTAATGCCACACCGGGCCCTCGGAGGTCCCGCTCATAATAGGTTCATTACTTTTGATTACTACAGCCTATTGAGACAAACAACTCCCAAACACTATAGATTACATTCTGTACCAACCAATGTAGCTCGTTAGTTTCGGACACTTTCCCGCCTACAACGTTTGCTTTTCGTGAATTTTCTTTTTCTAAGGCAAAAATGTTGTTCTGACGTCCGACAACCAGTGACTGCAACACGGACATTAAATCAAAGTTCAAATGATGTTATCAGTGGAGCTAAATATCAACACTGACTCACACGCAATTATTACTAAGACTTTTTTCCCCCCCTCTGTTTGACATTTCAAAAGCTCACACACTTTTTTTTTTTTTACCATTCTGCATACTGCATACAAACAATCTGATCCAACAAAAAATTACAAGGTTTGTCTTGTCAAACATATGAAGCAATGCGAGTTCCCCCAACGAGAAGCGATATCGGGATTTGAAATCGTTCTGGTTTGACAAAAGAGACCAAGACCTCTGCGGGTGCACGGGCAGGTCGCCTGGCATGGCAACACGCACAAACATGTGACGCATAGTATTTACAAAGGAAGAACAAATAGGCACATCTAGAGGCGCAAGGGGATATTTCAGTGGCAGAAGCATTTAGTCCATTGCAGCCACTACAACCCCATAGTTAATTAGCTTTGTAAAGAACAAATGCTAGTTATTAGAAGCTCAAGCTGTTTATTTTGCTATGACATGGACACAGATTGTATTCTTTTTTTTGTATGTATTCTACAGTATATTTACACTGGTTTGAAGTATGTTTTAAAGCACTTAAATTATTAGGAAGTAAGAAGTATAAAATAAGATTATTTTCCCATTTTAAACATTCAAGTTAAGATGTTTTTAATGCTAGAGCTGGCACCCAAAAGTTGACTTAAAAATGGCATAAGAGGAACAAGCCGACGACCGGAGGCAGCTATCTATTTAGAGCAAGCGAGCAAAAACATTTTAAAGCATGTATTATCTTCACGCCACCCACAGCTTTGCATAAAGTCAAACCAATCTCAGTTTATGATCGGTCAAAGAAGCAGCAACACTACACCACTTAGCGTGCTACTTATCCAAAACACTGTTACGCAATCATGCCTCCTCAGAAAGACTCCTCATCCCTATGGCTTGTCTTGAACTTTATGCGGCGCCTCGTGGCGGCTGTGTTTACCTTCCACTGTAGTTTTGCGAGCTCTTTGTCGGATGAGACGCCAGATCCCCCTCGTTTGCTCTGGTTGATGCTTACACACTTTTGGCGGCTCGAGAAGTACTCTTGCTGTTTATTTTCTGGGGAGAGAAAAGGAAGAGAAAAAGACAATCTTTGTTTAGTTTTTTAACTCAAATCACATAATTTTTTTTGTCCCGCAAAGGTGTCCGTTATTTCAACCGTTTTATTATTATTTTTATTCACAATTGACCAATATTTAAGTTCTACACCAACACAACAGCGACCGATGTTTTGTGAAATAACAAAAAGGCAAAGAGATTGCCTGGTTGTGAAGCTTCTGCACATATTTGCTGCACACTTGTCCAGCCTAAGCCACCTGGGTTTGAGTCCTGGCTCTGAAGTTTTGCTGAATGTCTCTCCCTGCTCTTCACCCACTTTCTCCTCGTGCTGTCCTGACTCCTGTCTAATACAGGCTACAGGCTAGGGCTGCATGATATGAGGAAAACATTGCAATATTTAATACCAATCTTGACTATTTCATCACTGATATTATTGTCATATTTTACTAACCATTTCAACAACACAGTACATTCAATTAAATTCCAACAAAAACCGTAAGCACTAAGTTTGTCATAAAACAAGACAAAAGTAAAAACTACAAAATCATGACCAAAACAAGGCTAAAATGGGACTAAATTAACTTTTGCACATTTTTATCTGTTTTTTGTTTTATGCTGTTTGCAAAAGTGTAAAACGTCAATGATTTCGCGATACATTGTAGCTTCTTGCGATACTGATCCTAGCGTTGCGACAATGCTAATTTTGTGATATATTGCGCCTCCTTCAACTGGCTGTTTTTAGAATATAAGTTTAAGCTGTGAGGTCCACACTTTTGCCAATATTTGCTCACTCTTGGGACTGACGCTACTCGTACATTAGTCTTGATGATGGAAAAAGCTCCACAAAAACATCCTCGCCCGGAATAGTTCACATAACGTAAATTGATTGCGTGACAGAGATTAAATTGCCTGCTCCTAATTAATACAAGAGACATCTAAGAGGCAAACAAGGCCAGAGACAATGACTACATTAAGCCTCTTCACTTCATAGATCTTATTATGGAATTACATATTTCTGTTTGCTTTGAAAAACAACAACATGATAATCTTAATTATAGCTCACAGTAGTTCTTTTCCCTCAGAAAAGCAAAAACTAGTGTGGGGGGTGGGGTGGTGGTGGGGGGAGTCAGGGAGGGGAGTTGTAGTAGGGAGCGCATTCACTCACTTTGATTAGCATATGAAAAAAGACTTCTATTTGAGCCGGTTCGTCATCTGCTGAATCATATTTATGCATCTACCCCTCCTCTTCTGCACTAGTCCAAGACAAATACGACTCTTTCCCCTCTTTTCGTCTAGAGGGGAGACGTCTCTTGGGGAGGTGGGGAGAAGGGGGTGGGCCTGACGCCGTGGTTTCATGAGATTTTAGTACGTGTTAATCTGGCTGCTAGCTGTCCTTGAGCAAGCCCCGGTTTTCCCCCTTAACCCCATCTGCTAGCATTCCCACCACAGCACGCAGAGAATGGGCCGCCACCGAAGGGGAGAGGGGAGTAGTGGGAGGTGGAGGGGGGGTGGGGTCGCCGCCTCCCCCCCCCCCTTCAGTCCGGGCAAATCATGAATAACCATCGTCTAGTCACCATTATCGCGCGGCCGGACGCGGCGGAGATAAAGGGGGGGGAAGAGAGGATATGTGTAAAATACCCTTCAGATAGCGCCACTCCGACTTGTAAGCGGCGGCAGGAGTTGTTGTTATTACTGCTAATAACGCCTTATTAATACAGTGCAGCTGCCTTGGATATTCATCGCTGACCTTGAGGCTTTTGCGCGTCCCGGAGTTGTCCGCTTATCCGCGCACTTGGGGGAAACGCTCCCACCCTTTGTAATTAGCGCGGCACGCATAAAAACTCTCTCTGATACCTCGTCTCGGAAAAACCAATAAACCTAGTCCCGCCAGTAAGCAAAGTAAGTATTCTTGGAGAGAGAGAGAGAGAGAGCGTAAAATTAATTACATTATTTACATTTCCCTTTCAGATAGGAGGGTAAAGGGTGGTGGACGCGGTGGCGGTGGTGGTGGGGAGGAGGACGTAAGGGGGTCCAGGCGAGATGATAGAGGCAAATGAGATTACACAAAATAAGATTTGAAAATGTCAGAGCCGCACACTCCAACCAACCAACTGTTATGATTAGATTACTCTTTTTAATATAATTACCGGCTAAGGCTGTGCGTGGAAACAATGCGCATGTAAAAAAAGGAAGAAAAAAAAAATGCACTGATTCGCCATTCTTTTTTTTTCCCCCCAGCGCGAGCCGCTCTCTCTTAACCTTTCTTCAACAGTATCATTTTGAATTATAGGAAACGCATGGGTGCTTTCGTGCAAGGTCACTGTCTGGTGTGTGTTGTATACTCACACGCCCTCCCCACCCACCACCCGGACGCCCCCACTCCTCTTCCACCCCTTCTCTTCTTCTTGTTGTTGTTTTTGTTTTTTGTATTCTCTCTCCCCTATCCTTCCAGAAGCGCACCGAGAGAAGGGGTTAAAACTGGAATGGATTTAATTATGGAATGAATGGAATTATAATGCGCCTGCAGCAAGTTTTCCTCCTTATTTATTAAAGCAGCTGATGGGCCAGGTTTGATGAGCCACTTCTGGCATAATTGAGTCATCACACAAAGAGGGTTCCTCGCATTCAGAGTGGTTTTATCAGCAGCAAACAGACCTGATTACTGGCAATTACACTCTGATCTAGGGGAAGGAGGGGAAAAAAAAAAGAAAAAGAAGGAAGGGTAAACGTGTGGGGTAACTTCTGTGTTTATAGTTTACCCCGGGAATAATTTTCACATTAATTTTACATGCTAAGTGTTTTCTGTTTATGTATAATAAAAGAGCAAACAGCCCGAGATAGCACCTTTGACTTTCACATCGCCTTGTAATGAAGGATACGAAAAGAGATCGGAATTATGCCTATGGGGAACTTTGCAAAGTAAGCTTAGCATGGGGAGAAAAAAAAAGAAAAGAAAAAAAAAGAGGCTTGATGCTGCAGCGAAAGGTGAGCTGGCAGAAACATACCTGCTTTTCAGCTCAGAAGTAAAAGGATGATTGCTTTTGCCAAATGTTATTGAGATGCAAATGGATCCATGATGAGCTAGACTCACATTAAAATTAACTCAACAAAGTATTTAGATAAACAACTTTTTCTTTCTCTGTTTTGGGAGTTTTTTTGTGAGTTCGCCAGGGAACCATCAAAAGCCCAAATTCCAGCTGGACCCCAACTAAAATAGCTTTATTTCAGGAATTGGAGGGAGCAGACTGTTCTTTTTTTTTTTGGGTGTAAAATTTGATCCGGAGAGATTTTGAAGTTTGCCATTATAATTACAGTTCACTACGCTTGATAATTTCTTCCATGAATTCATCTATTTGTAGAGCGAATACAATTGGTTTTCCAAACACTTGCTTTAAACGGCATTCACTCGTTCCATACGTTGCTATAAAGAAGGCCAAATGATGGACAGTATACAAAGTCCGCATGAGAAAACCGATGCGTTTTCTGAGCATTCCTCCGTCTGACAGTGGATACGGATTCACGCAGAGAGAGTCAAAAATCTTGAAGTCAACTGCGATTTCAGATATAACAGCCTCACAGCTACCCTGACGGCCAAGCAAAGTGTTTGTGCCTTTTGCCAAAGAGTACTCTTATAGAGGAGCTGTATTGGCACCGTATCACTTCTCCAAGACCGAGATGCTTCAATAAAAGAACACAGCTCACTGAATTCTTAACAGACAATTAGGAGCCTGGCTAGCCGCGCTCGCTTCAATGATTTGCTATGATGGCATAACTACAGGGGAAACTTGTCGTTGGAGGGAGTTCGCAAGAGTCCCATGAAACAGTCAGATGGTGACACCTTTGCCGAGGTGGTCGACGATTGCTGTCATCGCTTTCCAAAGTCACCCCAAAGCCGTCCCTCTAAATTGAGTTCATCTGGAGCTGGACCACTCGGAGGCACCAAGTCCAGACTGTTTCTTCTAACATCAAAGGGCCAATTTCTGTTTTTGACCAAATTTTCGGGTGTTTTAGTTCTCTTATCAGATAAATGACAGTCTGGACGCAATGCTATTTTATTCACAAACATTTCAATCCAATTTGGAGCACCAAAATATTGAGACAAATAAAATTAGTATCGCCTCTGAAGACACTGTGCATCAATGGCATAATAAATGGAGTGGCAGACAATTTATGCTTTGGCAAGTGTCCAGTCTGCTCGGGCATAGTGTGTTAGCTAGAAATTTCGAAAATGGTGTTGTGAAAATGCTTCTTTTTTCCCCCCCCAAACCTGTCTAATTTAGGGGACAGGTGTTTGGGGAAAAAGAAGTTCCAGCCTTGGTGCAACAATGAGCAACGTAATCCTGCTTATTGTTCCAACCCAAGGAGAGGCCTTTTCATAGAAGAGGTCTGCTGAATGCTACCAGGTGGTCTGCAATTTGGAGAAAACGTAGTAACCGTTCCAGATAATCCCTCCTCCTGCACTGGCACAAAAGGCAGGTCTCCGGTGCGGCTCCGGGGGGCTCTCCCGGGGCAATGGCAAAAGTTGATGGCGAGCACACACAGTGCCTGAAAGGAGTCAGGGGCTCGAGCAGTGATTCCTAATCAGATTGCGCCGAAGTGAACAGCCCGCATGGCAGCTGTAGTTTTCCCAGGGTTAATTACCTTTCACTGCTCTCTCTAAATGAGTCAGCTGTTCCTGTCATTAAACAAGTCCACTCTATCTCCCGTGTCCTCCACATGCACACGTTCACAGAGAAGCACACCTTTGTTTCATTGTTTACACATGCGTTCGGATTAGTGTGGACCATCTAAACAGTCATTATAACCTTTTTAGCGCGCGTCACTGTATCTCAGATTGATAATTCAACTGGCGGGGATTGCTTGTGGTGGCAAGCAGAGTCATGAATGATAAATAGCATCTAATTTAGAAGACTTTAATGCGCTCAGTGTTTAAATCATCTAACTTTAATCCACTTCACAATAGAAAATAAATACAATGACAGCAATATGAATAAATAAAGCACACAAACAAATAAAACAAACAAAAGAAAAAATGCCCTTCATACAACAAATAGAGTGCAATGGAGATTTGCAGAAAGTGTAAACATTTCCATATTTATCTATATTGCATTTAAAGCTATTAATAAATATTCTAAAATGAAAAAATGGCTGGAACAAATGGAGTAATAGACATGTCCATCGTCAGGACAATCTGTCTAAATCTCAACGTAAACATCCTTAATGGCGTCTACATAAAAATACCCATATGCACAAACATAGGCACATAAGCACATACACAAATATGGAGACGCACTTGTGGGTCCGGCTCGGTTGCATTTGTCTCGTCATTGATATTGAACAATCTGTCTGCTTACTGAGCCCAGTGGCTCTGGATACAGGGGGGAGTTTTAAGTGATTTTTGCCACTGTATGGCGAAATCCCTCGGCCACCTGGATTACAAACTCTAGTCCTTTAACTCATGCCAGTATAAATCCGTGTTAACTCGGATTTACCTCTGGCATATGAATTCTCAATCTGCGTAAGCTTTGTTTGGAAGGACTCGAACATAAGTATTCCGTGCAGTGAGGATGCCCATTGCAAAATTCTTATTTGAATAAAAAAAGTCTGCTGCCTTGAACGGCGCTTATTAGACTAACTAGACCCAAGCTGGGTTGTAATACTTTTGAAAGAAGGAAAATGTGGTCCAGAACCAGGTGGAAGTGGGCAATGAAAGCCACGTAACCATGGCGACGTGTATAAACTCTGTGGTCAAGAGTTTAATCAGATTCCTCATACCAGGATCTTCGCTTTGCTTATTGTCAGACGAACATTATTTGCTCAGTTGTTCAAACAAACGGCCCCGTCTGCTTCCAAAGCTAGTGATCATGATAAAATAAAATATGGCACAAGCAGCCTGGAGGATCTAAATTAAGCATTAGCCAATATCCATACAATCTCTCTCACACACACACTTCTGCGCTCGTCAAGTTAAGCCAGTCTATTTTGTTCTTAAAAGGTTAGCAGGGCTGGTTTGCGAGTTTGATCCGGGCTTGCCAAATCAGCAGATGGTCCATGAATATGGACCATCACCAATAAAAGGAGTAATCTTTAACAAAATGTAAATTTGACTTAAGTCCAAGGTTTAATATACGCAATGGACTTTAACCCACTTTCCAGACCGTCACTGGAGCATGATAAGCTAATGCACTCGCAAAATTCTGTATTACTGCAACCTCTGTGTACTCCAATTCAAATGGATGAAAAAGGTCGGCGGGGGGAAAGATAAAAAAAAAAAGAAAAAAAGTGGCCATAAGTGTGCTGTGGAGAAGCCAAATCTATCCAGTCTGGAGAGAGTAAACAGCCGAGCAATCAATATGAACTAAGCATGGCAGCTTAACAAGACGCTTTCTAGTGCCTCTGTAAGATTTGGCTTTTCTTTTTTAGATAAATTCCACTCGTAGAATCAGCAACAATAACAAGCAGCTATATATATATATATATAAAAAAAAACACACACTCATTGAAGTCCTTGAGCTAATTTGAAGTTCAAGTACAGCACCGACAAGTAGCGGGAAAAAAAAAAAAGTTTGGAATTCAGCAGCACGCGTCTCGCCGCCTGCACTAGTGACCCTATCTCGCCAGGCTCGCGGCAAATCATCAAACAGACACCAGCTAGCGCCTCTCCCGCTAACATGTCCGTCAGGGGCTAGGACCGCCGGCTCCACTTACCATGCCCTTATTAGCCTTTGTTTTGCGTCTCATGGTTGACATCGGGGAGGAGACGGAGCAGAAGGAATATCGAGGTGGCGTCCGGGGCTAGTCCAAAAAGCCTTGCTGCTCATTCAGAAGAGAGTGTGTGTCTGTGTGTGTGTGGGTGTGTGTGTGTGTGCGCGCGTATGTAGTGTAGTGTGCGTTTGAACAGGGACACTCTGATTTTCACCCGAAACGCTCAGCTTGTTTTTTCTTTTTTTTTTTTCTTTAGCCTTTGTGTCATTCACTTAACAACCAATCTCATTAGCCGCTGAGTTACAATCGGCTGAATTATTTTTCTGTACAAATACACCACAGGGCGATCCTCAAGGTAACATATTGCGAAGGTCCTTTTTTATTTTTTATTTTTTAATCACATAAACAAAACAAAAAGCTGGAGGGAAAAAAAAGAAAAGAAAGGTATGAATCAGTGGCCACAGTGACATGTACTTGGGGCTCGTGTTTAAGCTGAAACGAAACAGCCATTAGAAAGTGGTTTTAATTGAGAAATGAGATTTATATTCCTTAGGGGCTACAATAAAGAGAGTGCAAATGCGTAATTATAGAGCGTAATTAATATATACATGTATCCTTGACTTGATCATGATACTACGTGTAATTGGTAATTCGAGATTGAAAAGGCTCCGCTCCGGCCCGAGACAAACATTGAGAGTGAGTTATTAAGCGCGTAAGGGAGATATAGTTTTATGTGTCTTTGAAGCGGTGCTCATTATCGCACAGCAGTCGAGCCCATGTAAATTGTTGCCATTGTAAGCACTTGAAGTCATGACAGCTGTCTATAAGCATCAGGGACATGTCTATTGGCCAACTTGACCCTTGTTAGAAAAACAAAACAAATAGAAGAAAAAAAAGGAGAATAGTGCAGCTTGGGACTGGCGAGCCGGGTCACTGGAGATTTTCCAGACAAACGCGGCTCGGGGGAGGGGAGGGGTGTAAGGGGTGGCGGCGGCGGTGGTGGTGGGGGGGTTGGAGAATAAAAAGGACAGGCTCAGAATCTCATTTTAACAGACCGCACACAATCTGGGCTCCCACAGAACTATCTCTGCCTGACCGCTTTCTATTTAGCCCTTATCAGTGTTTACCAACCGCTAGTTTTCTTTCATTCATACTGTGAGGCAGTTCTCTTACTATCAGTCAACAGCTGACACCGTGGAACAGCCTCAAAGGCAAGAGGAAGGGATCAAAACTAAACCAAAGCTGTTTAAACAATACAACAGAGGAAATAAATTCATAAATCCTAATTCTTCCCAGCCCACAAGGGTATAAGCAGATCCTTTATAGTTAGGCCAGCAAGCACAAGCGTAGCCAATGAGGTACACAGCAATCAAGGTAAATTCTGAAATATATTTAGAAAAAAGCAGGGCAAAAAAAAAAACATGTTATATTAATTGGGAGCATTTCATAGTCGTGCCCTGTCAAGCTTACGGTACAGATTTAATAAAAGGCTTTTCAGAAGGGGTTTATGTGTGAGCAAAATCCTACCTGAACATGTTTAAATCAAGCGGGAAATTACAGATAATATAAACATTTGCACGTTCGAGTATGTCATTTTAATTTGGTCAATAATGATTGATTTTTAATATCTTTTCAGTTCAAGTGTTCAAGCAGGTTTTGGGGTCTTTTAGGAATTTGACTTTCAAGAGTATGTATTTAGAATAAATACTAAATTATAAGGATGTTAAACCTGTGCCTGAAATAACATGATACATATTTCCCCCCATGTTATTTATAAAAACGTTTAGGTAATAAATAAAATTAGAATTTTTTTTTTTACATCGCATATTCAGCACCTTAAGCTCAGCTTTCCTCTCATTGAAGATTTCAAACAATAGTGAAAAACACTTTGATTTAAAACCTATTGCTTTAGACACCTTTTTTCTTCTTTTTTTTTTTTTTACTCCAACAGTGCTGTTCTAAAGTTAAGTAATTAATTACATTTATCTTTTGGCCAGCTGTTCTACGGCAGATGGATCATTCCTGAAACCTTGCTGAATTAAATCCACATAATTCACTTTCCTGGATTAGTTTGCGTATATATGTGTGTATATATATATATATATATATATATATATATATATATATATATATATATATATATATATATATATATATATATATGTAACGCTTTCACTTAAAGGCTGATTAGTTTACCGTTTAACGTTTCAATAATAACCTTAACATTCGAAAGAAAATTGTGAGCTGACTTTCTTTCTTTCTTCTTCATGTCAGGTGTCTGTACTCGAAACTAAGCGACGAAGTTTTTACAGCCTGCTGTTTTTTTCCGCAGTGCTGGGCAGCAGCACCATGGACAGTTCCCAGGGCCAGGTTACATTTATGTGTTGTGTAGCAACTAACATCCCTTTGAACAGCAGGGCGGGGGCGGGGGCACATAAGAAATAATGTCCTTTACTTATCACTGCTCCAGCACACAGCCCTTAACATGGAGGATGCCGCTTTTGTCGCTTAAACAAAGTCAAGCGCCGCAACTTTACAAAACCCTGTGTGGCGCTTTATATAACTCAGGAAAAAAGCAGCGCTATCATGGACGTTTGGCAGCAGTGTTTATTGTTATGACTTTTTAAGGTTTAAGTTGTTAAAGGAAAGGTGACTACAATTCGCTTATGTCACTTTTGAAACTTTGTAGAACTATTCTCTCAAAGGCTTTTTACGCAAAACTTTGAAATCCCTGAAAAATGATATAGCACAGAAAATACAAATTCACTCTAGGAAACACACAGAGACAAGAGCACAACAAAACTGACCTGTACACCTCTTCAGAAATCACTTAACTCTTCATTTCAAATTGAGAATCGCAAATACAAATCTCTAGAGCAGAATTCCCAGAGCGTATGTTGAAGTTTTCGTTGATGATAAACTTTTCCCACCCAAGTGTCCGCGTTCTTCAATATCAATAATTGCTCTGGAGACGGCTGAGCGCCTGTAGCATCAAAGTTAAGCCTTACAAGAAACATACACAAGTTCACTCTTCATGATATTACTATTTCCATTAGCGTTTTGAACCGTCCCGCCGACAATATTTAAGCACCATTCAAAAGCATCGTCTGAAAAGTCTGCTCCTCCACTTTTTGAGACTTGTGAAACTTGAGCTGTATTTTTTTTTCCTTACACAAAGTTCAGCCAGGACCCGATAAAAGACTTGCGCCGCTGTTCAAACAAAGTTATTGGAACACAGATTCAGCGTTTAAGTGCATTAGGCTCAGTGCACTTGTATGTACAGCTGTCACTGTCAAACCCACAGGCAAAAGCTGACAACGCTTTGTCTCAGCGCACAATGCAAACATGTGTTCTTCTAAGACAAGCTTAGACTGCACACAAACGCTGCGAATTTAATCTAGGTAGGCAGTGTCTCGTGCTATCTGGACGTATCAAAAATAGGTCATGCCTTTCATAAAACAGTTTGAGCCATTTAATCTCCTTTTCGAGCTGTCGGGAACCTGGGCAGAAGCTACAATCACTACGGTTCAACAATTAGGAAATAGGAGTAAAAAGTAGACCTGAGACGCTGTCATGTCTGCTTATTAACACATACAATTCTGATCAAACTTCAACAAAGAAATCCTCTGTTTTAAAATAAAGTTCTTACTGTCACATTCAGCTCTCTGTTTAGTAGCATTAGGACATGACAGTATCTAGCAGCGTTAGCTCTGAGCCGTGTCATTCACGCCGGCGACGCGGAGGATCAGTGGCGATAAACGCTGACCAAACTGACAGTAATATTAAATAAAGAAAAGAACTTTGACACCAACCTAGCGCTGTGATCCAAAAGTTTGATTTTCCCCCAGTCTCTTGATAGCCGAGCCGGTGCTGTGGCTTTGAAAGGTAGTCCCCAGGAATATGACATACTGTGCCTTTGACAGCCTCGAGATAAGCACCTGCGTTCGGGTCCCTTTTTACGTCACACCTCCCCATTCACAGCCCTTCAACATGATGCACATTTGCACATCAACAGCCACCAACCCCCTCCTCGCTCCACTCCCACATCCGCACAACACACAAACAGGCACACAAGGAGGCAGATGCGCGCACTAGCCTCTACTCCGCCGGCGCGTACACTTGTGCACTCTCCCTCTCGCGCGCCCCACAGATTGGTGTAGTGGAGATACAGCCGCAAACACTGATAATTACTGATAAGAGATTTTTATTTTGGCTTTCCACTCCAAGCTTTCATGAATTAGGATTTTGGTTCGTAAATAAAAACAAACTTTCACTTGCTTTGTCGTAAGACCGGGGCATATGCCCTCCCAAGCTCCTCATACATCACTCATCATGCAAATGAGAGGGAATGTCACTCCTCAGCAGCAGATGGCCAGGGATGATAACAATGGCTCAACAGACCAGTTTCAATGTCTGCGACTTTATCGCTACGGCAACAAAAAGAAGAAAAAAATAGGCGATATGAAATCCTTGTCTGTTAATTTGATTTTGAATGTTTACCTGTCAGCCTGCTTTATTTCCCCTGTAAAAATCATGCTCTGTCTCAGTGAGTCTGGCTATCAGTGAAAACCAGGGACCTGGAAGTAATATTTGGTGACTATTGAAGACACTTATTCAAGTAATTAGTTGTAATTCCTCCCCGTAGGCCATGGTAGCTTCCTGAGTTAGCCGGAGCGTTAATTCGACAGGCCTGGATAGACACGGGGCAAGATTTAAAAAACTAGAATATGATTTGCACAGGATGCTTCCTCCAAAACTAAGTGATGTCACCTTCCGTCCTGACCACTCCTGCGCACATCCAAACCCTTGTAGCAAAGAGTAAACAGTGGGAGCGTTGAGCAAACAGGGCCAGATTACAATGACAAAGGCGACCACACTTCTGGGTGGAGCCTGGGGCAATAAAGGGAGAGGTGGTGGTGGTGGTGGGGGGGGGGGTATAAAATAAGTGATACCCAGAGTGAACCCCCCGCTCTCCCTCCCTCCCCTTCCCTTAAGATCCTAACCCGAGTCTGTCCGTGTGCAGCTGATGTAGGGGCCACCCAAACACGCTTATCCCTCTTTCAGTGTCCCCCGAGACAAAAGTGCGAACACAGTCTGGAGTAATCACACGTTTTCAGTCCTTTTCTCTGGTTTGTGCTTTTGGTTATGCAAGGGCCGGGGATTTGAGAGTATCATTACTTAAGGTTTGGCAGTTGATCATCACCTTGTTTAATGCCTCATTTGAAAGTCTAATGGCGAACTGTCTTGGAAAGCCGCATCATGGTACACTGCGAAAGAGACAGTGCTCCGTTGTTGTTAGTTTAAAAAAAATGTTTTTATGTGCAACATTTGTGCCTTTCATATACACATCTGAAAGTGGAGCGTCATCTCGAATCTAAGCATCTTATCAAACAGGAACATGCTCTCAAATCACCAAATCACCGACACAGACAATCTCGCTTTCTAAGAAAAACAACAAGCAAACGGATGATTGTTTCATGTTTCAAAGTGTGCGGCAATGTTGTGGATCCCATCTTAAGCCATCTCGACAAATTGTGTATAATACAGCAACATATTGAAGACTTAGCCCAATCTCCTCAATCAGATGTTTTTTTATGTGAACAGTGTTCATGTTTCTAAACATGAAAGACACTTGTTTATTCAAATTTACATTTCATTTTCATGTTCAGACAAGAATCAAACTTTGTGCTATATACAGTAGTTGTAGAATTGGTAATAGGCTGGTGAGTTTAGTCATTCGCTGCCCTCCACTGGAACTATGCTGTTATTCTGTTGCATTGGGGGTGTGCCAGTTTAGTGTTACTTTATTTCATGTTTATTGATGTCTATAGCTTTTTGCTTGACATTGCTTTTATGTTTTCCATGTTGATTCACTATAAAATAAATAGCAGAACTGGTTTCAGTTGAAGTTTTATCAGCACCTTGAATATCTGCTTTAGTCTTATCTCCGATTACCCAGTCAGAAGTAGTGATGGGTTAGTGATCAAAACATTTTGAACTGACTTAAACAAGGTTTTTACAGGCATTGAGCATAAACGGAGCAAAAGTCATTGTGGATATAGGGCAAACGACCCACCACTATTATGTACAGGATAAAAAGGCACAGCAGCTGTACAATCCTACAGGAGTGTGTATGGATGAGAATCTCATAATACATGCCACATTTCCTAGTGCTACAAAGAGTAATACATTTCACATTACTGTAAGTGACTGTGAGAGATCTGTAAATGAGATCAACAGCAAACTAATTATGATACTGAATTACTCACAGTGAAATGTTTCATCCTTTAGTATCAGTCAGCACATCACTAATACATTTAAATAATCTAGAAGCTAACAAACCCCAAACTATATTATTTTTCTTAATTGTACGTCTATTTTGCTTTGAAAAGGGCAAACAGCGACACTGACGATCCCGCCTTTGCTCTGCCCAATCCCGTCAGACCTCGGACACCAAGCAGGGCCTGGTCAGTACTTGGATGGGAGACCATTTGGGAACACCAGGAAGCCTGGGTGAATGTTGTCAGTGAGTGGTGGTCGGAGGGGCCGATGGCGCAGATTGGTTGCCTCGCTTCTATCAGTCTACCCCAGGGCAGCTGTGGCAACAATAGTACCTTACCATTACAGAGTATGGTGTGAATGAATGCACGAAGTTGTAAAAAGCAACTTTGAGCGTCTGAAAAAGCGCTATATAAGACTAATGCATTATTATTATTATTATTATTATTATTATTGTTGTTGTTGTTATTAATAACCACCATTCAAAAAGTGACAGTTGCAAAGTTTCAATAAAATCTTTGGCTGCAACACCCACAATATTTATTTCCATGGGTGAAAATCAATCAATCAATAAATAAATAAATGTATATTGATTACAATATAAATCTTTGATTTTCAACACTTACAAAAATATGAATCTGAATGATTTTATGGTCTTGCCAGAAAACTAATGAAAGTGCTCTGATGTTGGGATGTGTGGACTATGTTGAGTGCAGTGCAATGCACCATTTTGCTTTGGCCTTAACATCTGCTCATCTCTGAAAAAATAAAACAAGCAAATAGAACATAGACTAGTGTTTTGTCAAGCTATTTCATCAGCTGAAAATGTGGGCATAACTGCAGCGAGCTGATGGAGAAATGAAAGAGGAGTGGGCTGGACAAAATTACATGTCAAACAAGGGTTCACATTTAAAAAGTCCTGCTCATATTTGTAGAAAGTGTTTGATTGCATTTAGAAAGGTATTACAATGGGTCACATCTGTGTCTAAAAGCTTTTTGCATTCTGCTGCAAATTATGTAAGCAAAGTGAAGTGTCACAGCACCCTGTTGTTTTGAGCACCATACCTTCGTCCTGCAAAACCTACACAAATATGGATTCTTCTAATGCACTGCGGGATCAAAATGTCACTGTGCAACTTCAACAGCCCCCACTCACTCACTGCACCCCACCCCGTCATTTCAACAAAGCCACACAACTAATTTCACATGGCAGCCTGAACACCCCAACAACAATGCACCTTCACAGCGCACTATTGAATATGATGGATGTGTAAAAATCTATATTAAAGTGTGGTTAATTTCAGCCATAATGCTTTAAGCCGGGTCCAAAATGACAAAAAGGCTTCTTCTTGGTTGTACTCAACCTGCATTGTGCTACCACTTGATGCCGCTTGTTCATCAGAGAAAGTCACATAAAAGGACTGAATTAAAATGTAAAAAAATATTTGCATATGCAAATATAAGCACACATAAGTGTTGTTGATATGGCTCCAGGATGTAGAACTATCTTTATGTTAATGTCAACAGACAGCGGATTTTCTTTTGAAAATACAGTACATTTTTCATGGGGATCATTATCTACACTGCATGTCAGTGTGTTTCACTTAAAATAAATGATTAGATTACTTCCCAGCAATCCCCTTTGGGTTGATTTGTGTGTGACCGTGGGCACCCTTACAATATGTTTATTCAGTGTCCTTTGAAGAGACTTCAATAACATTTCCAATGTTTTATGGACCAATATAGGATGTTCTATCTCTGCCTTGAACTGACGCCTTTGGTGCTCAGTAAATTCTATAGTTATGTGATGATGCAAACCTTACCAAGTTCTTTCTCATGTTTCCTAATGTATTCAGGTGATCCTTACAAACAAATTCAACCACAAAGGCAACACACTTTCACCACTGACAGCTCATCAAACATGTTTTTATGTAATGTCAAAACACACTGATATGGAAACTGATTATAATATTTGCACAATCACAGTAGAAAATTGCACAATAAATCGTTTTTGGTAAAGGATACACTGCTGAGCAAATAAAACTGTTTTGCTTCGAGCTCTCGTCCTGCTTATGCTAAATACATTTAAATATAAAATTATTCCTAGACTGACTTGAAAAATATATTCTATTATTGCAAGCCTTTTACATTACAAACCATTTTCCCAGCCATTACCTAAACCATTTGATTCAGAGGACTCACAGTAAGCAAATATGTAAAACAGCAGTTATTAGTGACCACTCCACATGCGCTCTCACAACTGGCCCGGTCAGTTAAAGTGTGCCGTTTGTGCTCTGCAGGTCCCGCCGCCTTTGTGCGGTGTCATTGAGAGGTTGAGGTCCAAAGCGTGTCAGTCTCTGGGGGTCCCTGCCCATCTCCTCCACTCAGACAGCCACACAATCAAGCAGACACGCCTCTAAATGACCAGAGAGGGGCTTGGGATGCGGAGCCAAAAAAGCAGCATCAAAACAATGGTAACAGGTGTGTATATTACTGGCTTTGATAATGACCTTGGTGGCTGTAATAGTATGTCTAGACACAACTAAACAGAGGACGGTTGCGTTTGCGGCCAAAAAGTCCCCGGAGTGCAGACGCGACGCCCGGAAGGAGAACTTATTACCCGCAAGAAACAGGGATAAGTATAATGTTATACGCTCACGTAGTATCCTAATGCCACGCTATAAAGTGTGCATTTCTTCCATGCACAAAAAAGATCGGATATCATCATGCTTTATCCATGCTTTTACATTTATTTTAGCCCTGGTTATATCTAATGTAGTTGTACATAATGCCAGCAGAGGGCCCACTCGTTCCTCTTTTGCTCTGGTGACCACTGCAGCAGCGCAAAAATATACATTCGGAAATTGTTAGCAACAGACAAGACAATGCTAATCTGCGTACGGAAGAGTTGGACCTCGCACAAGTTTGGTTTGAAGGTGTCTGGACCACAAAACAACAATGGACTTCTTTTGATGAGACGGAACATGCAAGGATGACGGAAATAAAACATGTCACCCCTCCAGGTAGGTATTTGATAAGAGTATAATATTATGACATGGTTAAAACCACATAACATTTGAGGTAAGTGTATTCGTTAGAAACAAAATAGTCTTGAATTATAGAGGGTTGTCGCAGGGCATTCAAATTGTGCCTTAAATGTCATTAGAAAGCATTTAATGTCAGTCCAGCAGACATTAATTCTAAATTTCTTGGAAAATACTGACATTGCTTGATATCCTATGCCTTAAATTGATCAAAAATACAAAAATGGTAGTTCAAAACACATTCAGCTGCATGTTTTGTGGAAATTTTCTGTAAATTAGTCTTCCATCTTGCACAATTTTTTCATAAAATTAACCCAATGTGTCATATTTACGTACAAATATCTAAATTTTACTTAATTCCTCTGCTTAATCTAATATTTGCAAGTCTTTAGAAACATGACATGGCATTAAAAACATCACATTTGGGCATTAAAAAGCAACCATGAACAAGCAAGCCATAATGTTTTGAGAATTAAAATGAACAGATCAGAAATTCTACTCAACAGTGATCCAACTTTGGGACATTTACACAAACTACAGTGCATCTTGTTTTGACTATTTAACACCATCTTCCTGAAACATAGCAATTCTAATTTGGCAGTACAGATTTACACTGATATAGTTCTTTTCAGAACAGTTAGACCCCATAGTATCTGTAAATTGTGTTTTGTGTGTGTGTGTGTGTAAAATTTTAAATATTCATGGTCATTTGCATAATAAGTTAAAAATCATCTTGAGTATTCAGAGATATGCACTTGAATTTAAAAGAAAAAAGGGGGGAAAAAACTTCATTAATGTGGATGGCTTGCGATCTTTTGATTGCAGCAGCCAGACGCGAGAAGCTTGCTGACATGAACTAAAAATGCAAATGACCTCTGAGCGAAACAAAGAAATTGATTATGAAGTAAGTTTCTTCGGCACAAGTAGCCCCGGCTTCGAGTGATTAATGGTCGGGTCATTGATTTCCCTTTGTTTAGATGTTGCTTAACTTTCTGTAGACACAATCATAATTTGTTGCCAAACAATAAATCCAATCTAGCCTGAAGCGAGTTAAGTTTCCGTATGGCCTCTTCTGTGTCACTTTACATCTGAAATGGATTGTTAAGACGCGGCATTGCATGTAAATGTCTTCTGTTTCTGTTTGTATTTGTTCTGATTAGCCATTGTCTTCCTTCGCCACATTGAGGGGGGGGGGGGGATTGAACACTACTCGGATTGAAAGGAGCTGTTTACAAGATCCATGACTTATCAGATACAAAGCCAAGGGTTAATCTTTTCCTATTATTTTCACTTGATAGGCTGTTTTGCCACAAATCTGTTGATAAGGCTTCAAATTAGTGGACCACTTCAGTCGGAAAGCGACGGGGCAAGTTGGGGTGGTGATTTGTACGCGCTAAGATTGTTCATTGTGTTTGCCGACTGTTCTTTGTGTCCTATGTTGAAATGTTGTGGGCCGTTACCTTACTTTTGGCTTGATTTTGATCAATTTTGGGATAGATTAGTCATTAACATCTATGTAATAAAGCATGAATAGTCTACACTTCAGAAAAACTCACAAGAAGACTGAACTGACTGTTAATAAGTGCCTGAATTTGTCATGCGCTGCTGTATTAGTTTATAATAATTTATGCAGCAACTAATAATTAATATATGATTAAATCTAATATAGCATCTAAAATATGGTGAATAGCCAAAATGAAGTTAGAATTAATCATTAATTACCGTAGTAGTTAAGTAGTTATTAAGTATGAGCCAACCTTAATTAAAGGCACATTGCGTAACATTTTGGATTACACTTTTGCCATCAGTACAAAACATGCTCCTAATTACCAGCTCAACACAGAAAATGCAATTTTTGCAGTGAATAGTAAAAGAATGGATTTGGTTGAGGACCTAATCTATTTAAATCTCAAACTCTACTTCTTAGTCAACATCTCCATGGAGACGATCTGGAGACGTACCCACTCCTGGTAAAGTTACAGTCATGTCTTAGGAGAACTGAGCCGCTCACAAGTCTATTTTGTTTGTTTGTACTTTTGTGAGGAATTTTTCAATTATTATAAAATCTGTCATAAAATAAATGCGTGTATTTCAATTGTATTTATTGGGTATAATTCTACGCAGTGTGGCTTTAATTAATTGTTCATGATGATTTAAGTGCTAATTCATCATTTATTAAGGCTAAATACGGTGTAGTAATTATAAAGTGTAACCATAATATTCCTGCCACATACTACCTCAGAGAGAAGTCATATTACTAATGTTTCTGTCTCACCAGAATTGTTAGATTTTTCTCTTTTTTAATCATGTCAATTTACATACACTAGACACATGCATGTAAATACGCCAGACCATAGCATTGGCACTCACAAACTAGCGCTCGCTGCTGCTTGCAATATCACTATTATCGCGTTTTATTTTTTACTTGTCGTTACAGATCGTTGATGTTTCTACATTAGCAAAGTTGCTGCTTGAGTAACTGACTTTTCCTTTGCCATCTTTTGTCTCAGTGTTACAATGGTACACAGGTTTAGGTATAATACGTTAAAACTTCATCTTGTATACTCTTTTTGTAATACATAATTAAGCAGTAAAAATACCCCAAATATCTGTCATGTATTCTAAATGTATAATGGTATTGATGTGTCTTACCTAAGGAAAAATTGGAAGTAAGTGAGCACAAGTGCTGAGATGACTTACTAAACAGTATTTGTCAAAACTCGCAAGTCATATCACAGTGCACTTCATATAGAGGCTTTTTGAAAACATCCTGCAGCTTTCCAACTTTGAAAAACTTGTCCAGATCCAGACATTTATACTTCCCGATTTCTCGCATCATCTCTCCAAGATAGTGATAATACGATTTCTGTGTTTTTCGCTGTTGAGAAACAAACTGGATTATGAACAGATCACTACATAAACAGCTTTCTAAAAGGAGGCAGCTATTTTAAAAAAGGCTGAAGAAATGCAAAGAGGGATTTAAATTTTAATTTGAATTTATTCCAGCAAGTGAAAGGTTCTTTTGAGAGGGGATTTCAGCAAAGATGATGGTATTTAAAAGTGATAAACAAGCATCTAAACCTCCTGTGGAAAACAGCCATTTTGCTTCTTTCTAGTCGAGTGGAGGAATTGGGCTGCTGTGGTCACATCCAAAAAAATAAGAATAAGTAATAGTAGTAATTAAAATGTAAATAAGCAAGATCTGCGGAGATATTTCAGCTGATTCCTCATAAATTGCGCAATTAACATTTTGTCTTGACATACCTAGTGACTCTGGATGTATAGCTATATGTCCTCAGGTGCATATTCCCGTTCTGCGCGGACTTGGCATGGCGCACTTTCTACTGTATATGGGTGCTCGAAAAATCTTTCACACTTATCACACGCGATTTCAATCCTAGGGGGGGAGCAGCGCAGGCAAAGTTCAGCATCAAACGCCTCTCCAATGAAGGACTTGATTAAGAATAGTACATGGTGTGCAGGTTGAATCTGGAGGATCTTTTTGGGGAATGATTCACACATTACACGAATGTCACAAGGATGATTTCAGTGATTTACCAAGCCTGTCATCTGTCATACAACTCCGCCGTGATTAAAGGGAAAAAAAAAAAAAAAACCTGCCTGGCTCCTCTTTTGAGTTTGACCACTTATAACTTCTAAAGCAGAGGAAACCTGTGCCACACAAGAAAGACAAAGAGTTACATCATTTTGACGAACAGTTAATCCGATCATGGACAGTGTTGGAGCATTTGCTATCTTCGGAAAATGCCAGCAAAGGCGCTAAGTAAACCTATTTTACAAGACTCCCTCACAAGGGGATACAGTGCCAGTATCGGGATAAAATTTCACACGGCGGCATGGCTCAGTCACGTAACCTAAGCAGGCTTAGTAAAATGGAGCACTACAAAGTATTGCACTTTTCCCTCTCCATGTTTGTGGCCTGCGCGGAGCCAACTAATGGCTGTAGACACTGTAGTTAATGCGGCGAGTTGTTGCGAATGGTTAGAATATGGAAGTGTGCACCTGGCATTCTGCGGTCGGGCCTGGCAACACTCCTCCCTTATAATTATAATGAACACGCAGTAATTCAGGGTTGAGGCTGAAAAACGAATGCCGTCCTCTGAGACAGCTTGTTTTAATGGTTATGCAGAAGAGTTCCTAGAAGTGCAGATGGCAGATGCGATGTCTTTGAGGCTATTTACAGAACATACTCTACAAGGTATGGAAAGATCCATAGTGTGCGGCCATATTGCTCTTTTGTGCTCCCAGATTAGACACCGGAGGCCCTCTGAACTGCTAATGAAGGCTTAAGACATGTTTTAAACTGTTTACGGCAATATAGGGCTAATTGTTTAAAGTAATTACATATGGTCATCATTGCTTTGTTACCATGGCACCTCAGCGGCAGCAGTAAACAGAAACATACTACCATTTTATGTATAGAATATTTAAACAAATAATACTTCTAACATTTAAACATGGCATTGTGTATTGTTCATATTTTTAACATTATTACATTATAAAGTTATCTTCAAAAACTTTATAATGTATAGCATCCTATGCTACATATATTTTTGTGCATTCCGTCAGTATTAAATAATTATAATGACTATAATGATAAAAAAATGCTATTGTTAATAATAACCTGAAAACATTATTGGCACAACATGATTGCAGAGGCCCTAAATCACGTTGGATTTGATTGATTTGTAAAAGATTACGAAAAAATATGTATTTTAAATATTTGTAGAGATTGATTTAACTCTAAACATATTGATAATTGAAATGTTTTGTGATAAGACACAAAAGAAGCGGCATATGTGAAAATGTTATGTTTGTGTAGAAGTCACCTCTATTTTCAATTTAAAATAGAATAGATAATACTATAAATATTTATCTCAACACAGCTCTCTTATACTCGTACTTACATGCATACTTATGACTATAATTTAATGTTACAAATATTTACATATTATAACGTGACATTTGCTTTTAACTGAAGTGTCTAAACTGTCCCTTGTGTTTCTACCATTCTTACTTTGTCCACAAAGGGGTGCATTTGTCCTCTATTGCAGCCTTGTATTATTCCCGGCACATGATGAATGTATCTAAATACATTAACGTGTGCATTTCGTAACATGTAAGACTGTGCGACATGACACCAAGAACCTGTGAGGACATTACATTCACAACATGAAGCCGACCTGGCTGTTGTAATGTCCCCATACTGCCATAGCATATGATTCAATGACGAAGAGCAACGTGCCTAATAATAATATTCTAAAATGACTCATAATGAGACGGGAAAGTGTCGCTAAAACTAAACCTGCGTTGAGCTAACCTTCGCGCACACTGTCATTTGTTCTGTATACGTGCAGCCTATGTATTGTATCTGCTTCCCTGGCAGAGGCCCAAACTTGTATAAAGAGAGGATAAGAGGCTTTGAACCAACCCACTACTGTGATACGAGAGCAGGTTTTGGAAAACAACAACAAAAAAATGTGAACTGCAAGGAAAAGTTTTGCCGCATTAAAGTGGCACCGGAGCCCGCATTAGCATGTGAAAAGAATAAACAGGCACGTTCTCAGTTACACACTCCACCTGGCCGCGCACCAGCGTCCTTGTCAGAAGTCCACCCACCGCACTGGCTAACACTGAAAGACCTCCTGGGGACCGCGCTGACCATTCACTCGCGTCTCTCTTTTTCCCATGCACCTGTGACTGTTTTTGTGTTTGCTATTTTTTGCTTTGTCTTTTTGCTGGCAACACTGTATCATCGGAGACACACTTTGCCTCAAAAGGAATTCTCCTGCCCAACAATGTGGTTTGTTTGTTCACCGGATATGGCGGGCCACAGAGTCACAAATGCAAGGGAGGAGTAGGGGGGGTAAAAGAGAAAGAAGTAAAAAGAAAAATAAACAAGTCGTGGTAGTAATTATTAAAATGGCCGCGTGAAGAATGAGTGAGAGGACAGAGGGGGCCAGAGGCGGAGGTAAAGGGAGTGGACTTTTTACCGGCTGGGAAAGTGCCGAGTTGGGGGGCTTCCTCCTGACTCTCCTCGGAAGGCTCATCCGGCTTCTCCATGGTACTGGACCTTAGAGAGCCGCTTTCCCATTTTCCAAAGGACTTTGCCACAATCGCTTTGTCCGCTCCTTTCATTGTTTTCTGTAAAACACATTTACAGCATGACTTCCCAGGTTTATCCCTCTTGTGAGCCATCTGCCCCCTTTTTTTTTGGCTCCCAATAAACCTGGGCTCATCTTTGCGCGAGCCCAAAGTAAGGGAGAATTAGGGCATTGTGTGCATATGCATTCTCTTAAGCATTCCAGAAAATGTCCTGATTGCCCTGGCGTCTTTTTTTGTTGTTTGTTTTTTCTTTTTTTGAGTGTGCTTGGACATTGTTTGTCTCCTGACGTTTTTACAATTCTTTGTGGAAATAGTGCCACTGATTGAAACAATAAAACAATAGTCAAGCAAAGTACTGCCACAGTAAACAACCAGGGAGAAGTGGGGAGAAAAAAAAAAAAACAGCCATGTTTTCACTTTTAATCCACGTTAAAGGAAATAAAAATAGCACATTATGCCCTAATTGAGCGCTGTACAGTCCGCAAATACTATTACAAGGCCGATCAGGATTAGCAGTGGAACGTACCTAGTTATCTATTTCCGAGTGCCAAGTCTGCTAGCAGTGGGCAACTAAATTTCAAAAGCTGGCAAATCCAGTTGTCTCCTAAATACAGAAAGTACTTAAATCCACGGCTAACAGAAGAAAAAGAGGGATAAAGGGTGCTCTGCATATCACCGGAAAGCTTGTGCACTTTTCAGAATCACTGGCTAGGTTAAACAAATATGCTAAGTAGAGATCAAAACAATCCTTTGATCTGCAGCCTAGTTTCCAGAGGAATGGCTTGGCTGTTGTTGTAAATAACTTGTATAAATCTATATACCATTTGCCTTCAGGTAATATCAAAAGTGCCAGGGATTCACATGGCAAAATAACCTTGTTGTTAGGAAATAGATCAGATAAAAAAAAAGCGTATAAATATTTCAGCCGAACCCGCACTCTGTCATTTTGTGTATTATAGCCGCGGAGTTTTTAAAGCCCCCTATGATCATTTTCACTTTACGGCACAGCAAAGCATGAATGAATAATAATAATGATAAAACCGGGGGTAGCAAAAGTGACACTCAAGCTTTTTTTTTCTTTCTTTTTTTGTCCCGCTTGTCGTGTAAAAATGCTCTTACCGCCAGCAGCTCGTGCAGGTCGAACACTGTGTAAAACATTGTGCCTAACTTGGTACAAAAGAGGCTCGGAAGAATCAGAGAATGCAGAAGCCATACAACTTTGCTGACTAACTTTGGCCCCTGTCTGTTTTGATCGGACAGACAAAGGAAAACGCTGTCCGTTCAAAACACACTAGCTTTTCACTGTGACACAAGAGGAGGGGTGTGTGTGCGTGTGTGTGTGTGTGTGTGTGTGGGGGGGGAGTACGAACGGGGCCATGTCAGTCCCCCGTCCGGCCTGAGGGTCCACCGCGACTGGGGCGAGGTGGCACCGCGCGCACACAGAGTTGCTGTTGTCCACGCTGCAACTTTTTTTTTTTTTTTTAGGTTTTGCATTGTGCAAACTAAAGCTGCTTTCCTTCTGCGGCGACATTATGACTCTTCGGTGCTTTTTGTTTTACGTAGCATCATTAAGAAGATATTCCTCCGTCCGTTTGCCTATTTGCAACATTCTCAAGCTGTAACGTTTGCTCAGAGTTACTTAGAAAAAACAAAAACGCTATTTCCATTTTTTACAATCCTCCTGAAATACTATAATAATGGATTTTTGATTGATAACAGTGGGATTAATCAACCAGATCCTGAAATCTGCACTATTTACATTTAACAGTCTGCCCCCCTCCGAGTTGTTGGTCAGGTGACTTTTTGGGCTCGCGGGCCGGTACGTTTATGAACCCCCTGACCAAAGAATCGTTTTGCGCACAGTCACGAGAGCCAACGTGCACTTTGCGTTCGTTCTAGACCCAGAGAAATACAGAGGCTTGCGTTAGGCAGGGCATCTGGGGTAAAAACCTGCGCCAAAGCATCATCCGCATCACTGCACACCAGGCAGCAGACAATTTGCTTTTGGCAAGAGCCGGGGGGGGGGGAGCTGAAAAGAAAGCAATAGGCTATTTCCTCGTACATAGCGTTGTCATCCCTATATGTTTGCAGTGAATACATGACGAAATGAGTCGATTGATCAGTGTCTTTAAATCAGTCCACGAAAGGTTGATGCAGTCACATATGCCATCTTAGAAAAATGGCCTGAATATGCCTTAATATGCCTTAACAGAAAAGTCAACAATTTGTGTTTGTTTTGACAGATTTTGACAGATAAAACATCCCATTGAAAATATAGTCTACGTTTATGTCAAGTACATGTTTAAAAAAGATTATTGTTTATTAAGGCTCATGATTTACAGTAACTACTTCTTTTATTTTATTTTTTTACCAGTGCATAGGAGAAATATAGCCATGTCGTGGAATCTTTTATCTTAAACAAAAATATAATTGTTATAATAATATGACTTCACAAGGCTCATGGACCCTTACCATCATTATTTATCGATATCAGTGCCAAAGCATGAACTATAATGTGAAAATATATTCAGTGGAATTTGTCCAAAACAGCATTTTCAAACAACCGATGCACGTTACCTTTCTATACATTTGAATCCTCAGATATAGCTTTTATTTTTAGATTGGGGTGGACTTAAGACACCACTCGCGCTCGATGAGGATCCTCGAAAAGCGTTTTTTTTAATTTATTTTTTAGAGTGAACAGAATGTGCCATATTCTTGACCCGTCTGCCTGAGATGCTTGCTGTATATGGAAGCGAATACTGGACGTGAATTGTGTCGTTCTCTGTGTCAACTTGTTAGGTGGCAGTTGCTGTAGTGGAGTGGTGAGAGCGGCACATATGCATTATAGGAGAAAATTGTGAAATGACAGATTCCGGGTGTGATACTGAGGGAATGACTAACTAATAGGAGGGGTGCTCCAGGCTGTTAGCTTTGAAAAGCAGTTTGCACATTACTTTATCTTGTCAATCAGATTCCTGGAATGGAAGAGGTGACTGATAACTTGAATTAATTATTTTCTTATTGCATGCATGTGTTAATTCATGGTAATTTATGTCCCTTACAGGCCCAAGCCAGAATATCCAGAGTAAAGCGCCACCTCTGGCACGCAGATCACCACACCACTCTCTGTGCATATATTTATATCAAATGAAAGACTTTTTTTTAATCCTGTTGGAACAAGGACCGACTGCCAAATTTGATTTTTAAATGTACTTTTAAGCTGTTCATGCTCTACGTTTGCATTTTTTACCCCTAACAACTAAACAACACAGAGCAGTGTTTACTGCTCTGATGGGATTTGAAAGTTACAGTTTTTTTTCTGAGCTAATCCTCCCTCTTTAAAACATTCCCTCATTCGGGAAAAAAAAAAAATAATGCAGCAGAAGTTGAGTAGAACCAACAAGGCGTACCTCTCTCATTTGCAAATTATGCATGTGGTAATTTCATTTTATTGTAATTATATCACTCACAGAGAACATTCTCTCTGAGCCATCCCACACAAAGCACTGAACAGGACTTTAAACAATTGCATTTGACTGAACATCTTTAAACATTTTGACAAATTTAACTTCCCCCCCCCCACCCCCCGAACACAGAGGATGAGAGGAAAAACATTTCTCTGATGAGAACCGAAACAGCAAGAAGTTCTAACAAGGAAAAGGCTGCCAGGTGGCGAACTGGCTGCACCAACAGAACGCACAATCTGTCTGCTTCTCCTTCCAAAGCACTGACAGCTGCCATCACCAGCCTCGCACACTCGCACTCAGTGGCTCCGCAGCTCCGGCCCATCCCTCTTTAGTGTTTCCTGCTAACCTCCGAGACAGGGTCACCTGGCCCCCTAGTTGGCCGTCTGTGGGGCCCTGCTGGCCCCCTGGAGACCTGCCTGCGTGGAGACGCGCCGCTAACACGGGTCTAACAAACTCGTTTAATATGCAAACCCAAGGGCTATTCCTCTGACCCAAGAGCATAGCTTTTCTAACAGTGCAATCCAAGTGCAAAGATTTGACAGGCAGCCATTTAGTGGAACTACGCTGCTATAATCGCGTTTAAAGGCGCATAATAATGCTTGATTACATGACAGTTGCTTCATCTTTCCTTAACTAAGTACATACATGCACAGAGGCTAAAATGAAGTGAGCTGCACTAAGCAAGCATTGCAACTGGGCTAAAAATAAAATCTGGCAAAGTTCTTCCGATCCCTTATTGGTCCCATAGTTTGATTTCACATTTAGCATTGCACCCCCCCCCCTCCGCATAAACATTTCATTCTTCCCCTCCCGCAGCACAATGAGACTTGAGTGACTTTGGCAGCAGATTTTGGATCGGCGCTCCTGAATCCACCAGTGTATGTTATCAGCAGGTAAACAAGCTTTCGAACAAAGCCATAATGGAACTGCAAGCGGCATAAAGAGGCTCATCTCAAAAGCTATACAACCCATCAAAGCCAGTGTCATTTCCTCAACACTGCTCGGCGGCTGGAAAATGCACGCCTGTTAGTTACAGTTGAAATGGCCCGTCTATTTTCAGACACTTCACAACTATTTGTATTGATTATTATTTACTTGTCAGCGCGTACGGCAGATTACCCAAATAAGACAACAGATTGTAATGTTTACTGGATTCTTCCACGTTTTTTTTTTCTCTCTCTTTTTTTGTGTGCGTGTGTGTAATCAAAAACTGTGTCATGCACTAAATTAATGGGATTTGCACTTATAGGAGTATTTGAATAATTATTTCTCCCCCAGAATGAAATACTTCTGTCTAAATTTGGAAGGATTATTGCTGCTAAACTAGCTCACAGGGATCACAAAAGGCTCTATCCTACACTTCCCCGATCAAATCTCGCTTGCCCCTAAACTTTTCACACATTCAGGGCCTACACTGTAATTTGTATCTGTTTTTATTTTTTATTTTTTTGTATTACACGTAAAACTATGCCATCAGATTCGCAACGATTTCCAATGTAAGCCCGATAAACGTGTTTAAATTTTCCAATTATCATATTTATGTGTTACTAATAGTCATTATGTTCATCATGTGGGTAGAGAATCAAGCATCCTCCAGTGTTGCGCCTTCTCACATATTTCGCAGACATTTCATCACACGTTTAATCTGCCCCTGTCTAAGATTTTCTTTTTTTTTTTCGGCGAAACCTGTAAGTCAAAATAGAGCGGAGAGGGGAGGACAATGCGGGATGAGATTATGAAGCATGTCTGTAAAGGCATGTCTGTTTGATCATCGCTCTGTTGAGGTAAAGTTCTCCACTTGGTCGCATCAGTGGCTGACAGCAGATATATAACCTAATCTCTTTTTTGCCTAACCCTTTCTCTTTTTTTTTTCCTCTTCTTCTCCTTCTTCTTCTCAGGCATGAATAGGTTGGGGAATATGATGGCATTAAGTCGATTTTCTCCTTGGTTCGCAGTTTTCCCGCCCGCAACGCTTCTTGGCTCTTCTTCAACGACGCACTCGTTCCCATTTAGATTTCCAACAAATATAAATGTTAAAGCCCTCGCCGATTTATTTCTTCCGTCATTTGAAGTTGGTGCACATATTTAAAGCCACAAATAATGCTTGTTTATTTGCATCCGTCTAGTACACTGTCAGGAGATATGGAAGAAATCAAATACAACTTGCGCATTATCTTCAAATACAGGAGATGGCAGTGACAAAGAGATCTAAGAGTCTATGGAGGCGCTTTGCCAATCTTTGCTGACATTTGGATATTTCACATTTACCCATCTAAACCTTCATTTAGTGGCAACAGCGTGTGTTGACACGGAGAAAAAAAGCCATCATAACCCCTCTTTGAATTTTCAAAAGATTCATTAATACAGCTATCATTTTACTATATGTATGGAGGCTTTTAAACCCGCTGGATTTAGAGTGGGGAATATTGGCAGTAAGGTCAGCATTGTGTAATGTACTCCTCATTTGATCTGTATTCAGTGGCGAAATAGAAATGTGTTTATAAGATATTTCCAAGGCAGCTCAGTGTTTGTCGCCACGTCGATATATGTTTAAGATTATTTGTGGAAATATATAGATATGTATGGAAAGAACAATCCATTCAATCTAAAACAGTATTCATTTTAGTTTGGTTTTATCAAAATTATCAGCCTTTTTTAATATGTCCCTATTTCAAGTTGAAGTTCCCTGACTCACCCATCTACCTTTTTGTGTGGAGACCTTTTTAATATGAATTTCCTTTGCCATTGTTTTGTTTGACGTACACACTTATGTAGGTTGTTCCCTAAATACTTAGTTATTCACAGTCAATCCATCCAACTTTAATGAGCTTTGTAGTTTACCACTCTTCATCCTAAGCCTTCTGTATGAAAACTGTTTAAAATAAATATTTACAAACAAATGTAATTGCTATAACCAAACTCAGGAGCAAATTAATTGCCATTAGCTCTAAAATGAAACTTTGTAATAATGGAAAGATTACTCAAAGGGAGCGAAGGTGCGCGTGAAAGCATTGTGAATGGTTTAAGTAGCAGGGGACGGGCACATGGCAGCGTTTTGGTTCCATTCAGCCTGATGAGAGAGACTCCCGGCAGCACTGAGCTCAGCAGGGGGTTGTAAACATTTACACTAAGAGCCTGTCCAGTGCACATGGTTAGTGCTTGCCAGCCACCTCGGTATCGAATGTTGTGTTGCATATTTTGTCGTTCAGGCCTGTCCCCCGAAATTGTAGGAATCACACCATCAATTTATGAAGGAGCCATCCAAATGTGACAACAGGCTTATGCTAAATAGAGAAAATAGAGCTAAACATTGTTAAAACACCCCTAGACCCACATGGTAGGGAGCGCGCGGCGGAGAGCTGCTATGCACCCCGCTGTGAACTGGGAAAGTGGGCTTGGTGGGCTTCCTGCTCACGAGGGCCGCGGCGTTCTTGGGCCCCGATTTGAAGCCTTTTTTTGAAGTCTGTTTCCTGCCACCGCGTGCCAACATTAATGTTTCCACAAAGACGAAACACATTCAATCAAATGAACAATATAATGTGCCATTCCTCGCCGCTACCTGATCCATAACAATTACCACAATTAGGAGACAGTATCGCACCGTTTTCACGAGTCAGCCATACAATATTATGATGGGATTTGTTTTATTTTTAAGTATTTTACAATATTTTTTATTTTAGTATGTCACTTCACTAGGGACTAGTCTACACATTTTTCATAATGAATTGTGCTGATTCAAAAAATTTTTGCAGGGTTTGAACACATATATTTAAAAAGGTGAATCATTTAGGTCAACTATTGTAACAGTATAAAAAACGGCAAGTTTTACATTTGAGTTCAATTCTTTATTGTTTCAAAACTCTATCTTTTACAATACCATCATTTCCTGATACATGTGATTTGATGAATAATGTACAATGTCGTCCGTCAATGAAACACAGCCACAAAGTTTCTTTTCTACATATCAATCTATAATAGTGAGAAGTCTGTGCTGATATATTTACTTAGTTCTGACAGCTCATTTATCTTCCCTTTTCAAATCAATAAAAGCATTGTTTCTGAAAGTGCATTTCAAGGATTGCAAAGACGACTGTGCCGCCAGTCGACCATAATGTACATCAGTATTAACAGAGGCGCGCCGTTTGTGAAAAACAGCGTTAACTACATTTCAAACTACGACATTTATCTGGATAAATCAAAGAAAAATATCAATATGCATGCCATGAACATTCCTCCATAAACATTTATAATAAATGCATTTTTATTATTTAAGTATGTTGAGAATGACAGTATTTTCCACAAACTGACAAATGCTGGAAAATAAAACGAAATATTTCACATCCAAATTTTCTTCAGCTTTACACACAGGTTGTATGGCGTAATGCCACCGTGTAGGGCCATACCCTAACAAAGTTAATAGCATTTGGTCCACAATAACAAATCGGTTTAAAATAAAGCAGGACGTTGTAGCGTTGGGATTTGAAACTTAAAAATAAAAATAATTATGTTCATAATCGTGTTTTAAGGTCTTTCAGTTTGTAAGTCTTGAATGACAATGTGATGGTTCAGTTCAAAGAGTAAGCAGTATAAATATACATTTTAACTCAGTCCGTGGCATTTATACTTTTCTGTTCCAAGGAACAGCCTTCACTCTGTAAAACTTGGTTCCTAAAGGAACTTTGAACCTGTTCTGCGCCTAAACAAAGAAAATACAAGAATACCATTAACAAGAATCACTATCTGTATTAATAGTGTGAAAGAATAAACACTGGGATGGTAAAAAGTAAAATTTTAATATCAAGTACCTTTTTAGCTTGACAATATTCTTTTTCCATGACCTTTCCAAGCACCCAGGGTCGCCTTGAAGTCCCAGATGCTGCAGGAAAAAAGACAAGTGTATTTGTGAAAATTCTTGAAAACAAAACTTCAACATATAAAATAATATTAGATGAGGAAGTGCTCATATTTAGAAGTGTCACCTAAAAACATGAGAACAGCTGTACCTGGCTTAAGGTCCAGTGCAGTGAGAGACTCTGAGTGGAGGAAATACAGGGTTGGACCCACAGTGAACAGCACGTAGTTGTCATGCCTTTCATCTAAAATGATGAGAACCAGATCTCCGACCTGGAAACTGGTACAGGGCAGACACACGACTCAACCAAACAGTTCAGCAATACCAGTTCTCATCATAATCAAGTCATGATAGTATAACAAAACTTGTATAAATGCATGACGGGACTTACTCTCTGATGGCAATCTTGTCCGAATGCCGTGAAGACACCGACGACATGCTCTGAGACATCTACAAAAAACATTTCAATTATTGTTGAGCAGCCTATAATGTGTTCTTTAACCTGATAAATGGATTGTCTTAACAATGTTCACTAAAAACCAAGCAGCAATGTCATAAACGTTGAATAACTGCGTTGAAAATATATTATATAAGTATACACGTTAATTTTATTACCCATGAAAGATATGTGCATAAAATACATAAACTATTCAATTTGCCTCCCCCTTGTCTTTAGGCCTCCATCACATTTTTGGTGAGATGCTAGCACCACCCAGTGGGCAAATGAGAACATGGCGAGACTAGCTTATGTTCTGCACATCCACCCATTAATAGTATAGTTTGAACATACATTTACGATTTACAATTTATTTAAAGACTGAAGTAAACCCCGCCCTCGAATTAACCCGCTCAACCGCACTCTCCTGAAGCTGTGGATGTGAAAACTATGTAGCCAAGCACTAAACTATGTGAAAGAACATATCCCCTCTGCCCAAAAAGGAAAACATTTTTGTACTGGTGAAAAATTGAAAGCCAGTGAAAAAAAAGCTTCTGTTAAGAGTCTCACTTGATATCTTTCAAATAAAAATAAAAAAATCCGCCAAATGTTTTCTACGGTTTTCACCGGGGAATTGGGAGTAACGTGATTTTGATTTACCATACTTATTTTTTACATGTATTAATTGACAAAATATAACGATATAATATGGACTTGATAGCTACACTTTTGTTATTGCTTTTGTTACATTTTAATTAATTCACTAACCAATCTTTGACTGAGGCGCTTGTTTTCTTCTTCCTTCATATGTAAAGTCTGCAACCAAATAAGATCATGATTAAAACATGCCACACAAACTGAAGAGACACAGAGCGGAGTATAAGTCCACTTACCCGCTCAAGTAAAAGTATTCGCTGTTTTTCCTCAGAAATCATAACATTATCACTGGAAAGAAAAATTGAGATTTGGGTTTAGCAGTGCAACTTTCCTTAACTTAAACTCTTTCAATATGTTTGAGCTATAACTGAAAAGCACAACAAACTTACAGCCTTGTTCTGACGTCCTTCTCCTTTTCTAACAAATGTATTTTCTGTTCATGCTTTCTGACAAGCAATAAATAAAACCCATCAAAGGCCTATTTTTTTCAGCTGGTTGTGCGGCCATCTGCTCGAGTATGTTGTTTAGAACCAATGCAGAGGTGCACTGCTGTGGTCCATTTAATCAATTACCAATTACAATGAGGAGGGATCTGTGTTCTATTCTTAAGGCCTCAAGACACTGGACGATGGCTTCTGTGTGCATCCTCATTCACTGTACTGTGCCTATCTTTGCTCTGAACTCTCAGTGTTTTCAGTTATGTAAACCAAAGAACGTTATTGAAACACAAAGTTCAACTCAAACACACTGTACTCAGTGTTCCGACCTTCAGTTTTGCAAGTCCCTTACACAATATTTTACATATACACTATTTGTTGTACGTTTCCACATTACTGTCATGCCCCCAACATCAGAAACCCTACCCACAAAAACCACAAGTTAAGGGCTCCCAACGCATTTATTGAAGACGCTTACTGGACTGTCACCATGCTGGCCTCCACGGCTGATTCGACATGATCCTCATCTCCAATAGCTGCCACTGAAACCAGTCTCTCTGTCTCTTCCATGGGCTCAGAGGCAAAGGCCCCTGCGATGGGCAGAGCAGCGGCTGCCTCAGCCCCAGTATCTGTGGACTCTTGAATGGAGGTTGTCGGTGCGAAGAAGGCAGACGAAACAAGCGCTGTACTGCGCAACCGGTTCAGCTCCTCCTCCAACTGCTTCTTCTCCTGCATCAGACTTGCACGGTCCTCAGACAGGGTCTCTATTAGAGCTATGACAAAGAAAAGAGTCTGTCAGTGACAACTCTTAACTACCATTACCATGCCGTTAACTAGAACAATCTTCCTAACAAAACCCTATATCTTACACTCACCTTTAGCCCATAATTAAATGCTTTACACAAATTTTACTTGGCATAAAAAATATCATTAAAAATAATATATTTTTTCTGTGCTTAGAAAAAGTACCTTTGTCTTTCTCCTGCTGTTGGGTTACGACCCTGAGGTTTTCAGAAAGGTCACTGATGATTTGCTCCTTCTTAAGCTTCTCTCGTGTGAGGACAGTGTTGAAGTTTGTCTTTCAGCAGAAACAGTTGAATATTGTCATTAAATACTCTATGCTTGTTGTGTAAATGTTAACCAATATACCAACCTGCTGCTCAGCAATGAGCGATGTTTTCATGTTCTGAATCTCTTCGTTCTTCTTCTTTTCTAAAAGCTCCATCTGGTTTTGTAACGAGGCCCTCTCCTGCAAGAGCCTCTCATGAAGTGGTGAATCGAGAGACCGTGGCCTCTCAGCATCTGCACACTCCTCAGTGTGTGACGACAAGCTTTCATCACTGAAATGAGAATTTGCATAGTAAAGTAATACTGTGTTGGGGGTTTTTGGTACCAATTGCTAAAAATATTCTTAAATATTTACCTCTTCAGAGACTGTATTTCACTGAGCTCTGTTTCCAATCGTCTTATTTTGTCTAACAGTCTTTTCTCCATTTCGTTCTTCTCCTGCTCTAATTCTTTAAAGGCTTCTGGTGATATGACAGAACAGGCCTCTTTCTCCACTGTCTGTCTGCTTTGCTCTAGATTTTGTGCAAACAGGTCATTTTCAGCCTGTAAATTGCTGATAACAGTCCTCAGCTTCTGCTCGCGTTCTTCGGAGTTCGCCAACTGTGCTTGATGTTTTTCATTTAGAGCAGCGAGTTCCAAATCTCGTTCTTGTTGGAGTTTTTCCCACTGCTCATTGTGGTTTCTCTCAGAATCCACAGCTTTCTGCTGCAGCGCTGAGATTTCACTGCGCAACAACTGCATCTCCTCCTCATGGCGATCTACCAGTTCCGAGATGCAGTTGTCTTTCTCAGTTCTCATGAGGCTTCTCACTTCTGCCAGGCCCATTTGATGCTCTTCATTTTTGGCCTGGAGTTGCCTTTTTAAATCTTCTAACTCTTTGCTGAGGACCTTGGTCTCAGCTTCGACCTGGGACCTGACCGAGTCGACATGCTGCATTTTAGTTTCGTTTAGTAAGAGCTTTACCTCTTCAGTCTCAGACTCTTTAAAAGCCAGCTCTACTTCTAATTTACAGCGAAGGTCAGCCAGTTCTGAAATGCGTTCTTCCAAGTCCTTCATTTGATTATCTTTTTCTTTAAGGACTGTGCTGTGTTGTTCTTCTGTCTCCCGCAGTTTGGCCCCATTATCTGTCTTAATTTGCATTATGGCCTCCTGGTTGTCTTTGGTTAGAGCCTCCACTTTGGCATTATGTTCTATCTCCAGTTTCTCCTCTAGCTCTTTTAACCGAGACTGCTGATTCTCCTCAAGCTCTTGGCAAATCTTCTTCTGACTACGTTCATTCTCAAGGTGCAGATGCTCCAGCTGGTTTGACAGCGAGTCTCTTGCATCAGACAGAGTTGTAATCTCCTCCGTTTGGCCAGTCATTATTTGCTCTAGGTTTTTGATTTTATCAGTGTAGCTGCCCGCTGTCTCTATCCAATGCTGCTTTTCGTTCTCAAATTGAGTCAGTTCCTTCTCTTTACGCTCCATCAATCCCTCCAACTCCAACATGGCGCGCTGGACATCTTTCACTATGCTTTGATTTGTATAATTTTCCTCTGTTAGTGTTTGAATCTGCTTTTGATGCTCCTCCCGTAGTGTCACAAGCTCATTTTGATGGTGCATGTTCAAGTTTTGCTCTTGTGATTGGCAAGTGTCCGCTATTTTGTGCACTTCTAAAGACATATTCTGTACAACAACAGTAATGCCATGCTTTTCTCTTAATACTTGGCTCCGGAGATGATGCAGGTCATCCTTTACACTTCTTAATTTGCACTGGGTTTCCTCTGCGGCATGTCTGTACTTCTCAATAGCTCCTTTAAGAGCAGTGATTTCAGCGTTCTCCCTCTCGAGGATAGTGGTGTCCTGCATGCGTCTGTTGTCTATGGCATTAATCACAGACGAGTAGAGTGACTCAACCATCATTTCAGGGCTGGTTGGATCACTTATGGGATTTGGTGAGGTTAAGTTCTCTTCAATTACAAACTCATTTACTGCCGACATAAAGTCAGATTCTGGGCTTTCAGCAAGAGAGTCCAGATCGAGCGAACCCTGCTGCAAAACGGGGTCCATATTTGGATGGCCAATTGTTTCAAAGTCAAACGTTTGTGCGTCAATGCTGTCAGGGGATAGATCCTCTAAAGGAGCAGGGACAGGGACATCGAGTGGTTGACAGCTGGGGACTTGAAGGCATAATGGGGATGGAGTTTTGGAGGACACTGGTGTTGTGTTCCCTGGAAAATTTTCAGATTGTGGTGTCATTGGTGTTGATCTATGAGCACTCTGACTAAATGATGCCTGGAAGACAAAACACAACAGTTTAACAATTTACTTTGAAGAACATAAATAGTTGAATATTTAAATAAAGTCGCTTACCCGTTGTTCACTGAGGAGGTCAGTGATAGTTTGAGACATCTCATCCACACTCTGTGCAGCCTGAACCAAGTGGCGAAGTGCCTGTATATGTTGATTTAGGGGCTCAAAATCACACATAGTGGGAACCCTGCAGATATGGAAAAAATATTTAATATACAGGAATTGCTAGCACTAGTTTCTCATTGGTACTAATTTCTTTTGGCGTCCACTCCAAACAAGAACCTTATTTGAACAACTTACAGGAGGAAAGGCTGCACCTCAGCAGGACAGCAGGATTTCAAGTACTGCAGGTCATCAAGTGAGATGTCTGGAAGTTCATCATCAAATCTCCTGGGCTTACGTGTCTATGACAGAAAACAAGTATTTATACCTATGAACTGAACTGAATGTATTCACAGAGTGAACTCTAGTGTTTCAATTCTGGCTTACACAAAAGGAAGATGGAGGCCACGCATCAAGCCCTCGAAACAATCGATTTCTGAGAAAAGACTTCCCTGAAAAAATAATAACAAAAAGCATGTGTTTACAAGTCTCAAATTAAAGTTTGACCCAAAGTATCTGCATATTAGTGCTTATTGATACAAATGTACTTACTGAAGAGTTTTCCAAAGGTTTCCCTTTTGAACTTTTCTGCTTCATAGAGTTGTTTCCCATCCTTTACAAGTGAGTACGCCCACTAAAAAGCAGTGATAAATGTATTTGAATGTGTCCAGTTAAAACTTACAATAGAATGGACATATATTTTATTTGGTACAATACTTTAGTTTGTCACCTGTTAATTATTTCTCAATTCCTTTGAATTAGCAACTTTTAATGTACCCTTGACAACTGGAAAAACTTTTCTATAGGAGTTTATACATAATTACTGCTTTACCGTTTGAAATCATTTGCTGTATTTGTTTTCATCCATGATGAGTGTTTGTTTGCCATTGTGCTGCCCTTGTGGGTTGATCAATCATTCTCTGTGGTCAGCACATAGTACATTACATCCCACCCTTTGTTACTTTCTCATTGGTTATTTGTTCAATGTTTTGCCAACTCAAAATGACAATTTAATGGAAGAGGTCTCACACTTATTGCAATATACTATAGTAGGGGTGTGTATCGCCTAGTCTCAGGCGATACGATACGTATCCCGATACAAGGGTCGCGATACAGTATGATATATCCCAATATGGAAGTATTAGACAATTATTGTGATTATTTTTTTACTACTCTGGAAACAACTATTCAGTAAACTAGTCCACCTTCATTAGATTTGTATCAAATACATTTGCCCTATCTATCTATCTATCTATCTATCTATCTATCTATCTTATATAGATATAAATGCTTTTCACTAATGTGCTTGTGACTGTGTTGTTGTATGGTGATCATGTAACTTTGAACGGAAAACAGATTTCTTGGAAACATAGTAATGAAACCAATTACTGGGGATGCACGTTTTGTAGTATTTCTATAGTTGGAAGTCCTTAGCGATCAGTAATAACTATATTGGGTTTCATCCATTAAAATATACTATAACGCAGACGGGGCATTTAAAATCGTATCTGCTCCCCAGCGGGTGTCACTCGTAGATCAGGAAAACACGGGCATCACCGTGACAATTGCGCTCATCTCTTCTAAATCTTTTTGTGTTAGCAGTAGCACACAAACGAAGCAGAGGGGAAACTAAATACAGCAGGCTCTTTTTAAACCTGTGTCGTAGTACTGCAGTGACAGGTTTAACATGAGCATGCTGTATTTAGTTTTCCCTAGGCTTCGTTTAATTCCGTAATAAAATGCTACAAAGATAACTCCTCTCTGAACGCACTGGCGACCCACTCAGCAACATATGCACACAGCTGGTGGCTCTCGAAATAATCCAGGTCTCTGTCTTTGCTGTAAATGCCAAAGTGAGGCCAAATGTAGAGTTTTAAAAGAGCCCCTGAGCGTTTCATAGCTCTTCCTGTGTTTCTTTAACTCTCACTAGATTCTAGTGTTACTCAAGCGGGCTGCGGGGGCAGGAGTAAAAGTCCAGGACCAAAGAGAGATGCTGCAATGATGATTTCCCCCAAAATAGATGTTTAAATATTGATACGGGCGCTTTTTTGTATCGATACGAGAATCGCGCGACGTAATATCGGGATATATCGGCGGATCGATATTTTTCAAACACCACTATACTATAGTATAAAGTACAGTGAAATAGGGCTGGGCAATATGGCCAAAAAATTAAATCTCGATTTTTCTACTCAGGTTGGACGATTACGATTTTAATCGATTTTATTGGAAATAAACTTAAAAGGGTCTCCTGATCTTTCATATGTAGAACACTGCACAGAGTCCTGCTCATTAATATTTAGATTCACAATATAGCCTACAATTAGGCCAATTCAAAATTGTTATTTCTGCTTTAAATATTCTTTGTCTGCTCTCAAAAGTAAAACTTCTTAATAAGCCTTTAGTTTAATCATCCACAAGCTCAGCTGTGATTGACAACCGTTTCCATGGAGACTCAAGGGGAAAGGGGCGGAGTTAAATGCTGCAGTGGCTCAGAGCGGCTCAGCGTGAGAGAAGGGGAGAGAAGCAGACCGGGGAAAAACTTTGTTTTAGCAAAGAAAACTCCATCGCGCACAACGAAAACACAATGCGTGGCCTTTATAAAGCAGCAGAGATCTCTAGAAAGTCGCTGGCTGGGTTCCGCTGGTGTTATTTTCAAAAAGAGTCGCTACGGAGCGTCTGAAACGCCGCTAAATGGCAGCACGGCGCGTCGTCAGACATGCAGCGGCGGACACGATTTTACGATTTAGCCATTTTGCACATAGTCTGTTTTTAGAAGCATGAATTAATTCGATTTATCACCCAGCCCTACAGTGAAACGTGTCACTACCCAGGTTACTATGTTAACCAGAGCAAGATTAGAAATTTATAGACAATAATTAACTGTTTTGGGAATGTTTTCTCAAGAAAAAAATAAAATAAAAATGTATTTGTACTGACCTCTCTGTAGTGGCGCATGAATATTTTCCTTCTGACAACTTCAACCACAGCCAAGCAGTACATCTGGGGCACACTACTGAGGGCCTCTACAACCCTCACCCGTTCAATCAACTCCGTCAGAAGTCTGAGCAGAGCCTGTAGCTTCTCGCCATCCTGGTCTGCATGAAGCATCACATAGCAGCACCATCTGGAACAAAAACAGTGTGAACATTCCAGTGAGCACAAAATAAACAGAAATGTGGTGAAGGAGCGAGGGGAAAAAACACATTATTCGTTTACTTGAGTCTAACTTGAAGATTGTTTGCAAGTTCTTGTTTGGCAGTGGTGCACTTCTTTTTGATGTCGAGTAGCTTCCTGTGGTTGTTGAGCATGATCATCAGCTGGTTGGTGTGACTCAGACAAAGGTCAGGCAGAACAGATGTATCCTTCAGGTTTTCGGCCCTCTTCTGATTAGCCAGAAATCCCTGCTCACGAAAAAAAAAAGTCCTATTAAGTGCTACCACCTATTTTGTGAAGCGATGCGTTTTCTCGCTTACTCACCTGAGCTAGTTCTTTCTGTTCATTCACCAACTTCTTACAACTCGCAATCATTTGATCTAGTGCATACAACCTGTCTTCGAGCCCCTTGATAGCTTTCATGTTTTGATTATCCAACTTGGTTATTGTGTCGCGACAGTCGGCCAGGAAGGGTTGAATGATGCGTGGATCAAGCTGAAAGGGAGACACCGTTATCATCCATCGTTTTCTGTCATATTTACTTTACGCTTTTGACAATTTGATCAAAGACAAGCGACTCACCCTATTTATAGAGTCAAAGCATTTCCTCACAACAGATTCCACATCATTGGGTCTGTCTTGCACATTGATCCAATCTAGTAGTGTAACATTAAAAGCAGATGTGTTGGTCAGCTCTAGAGGGTCCTCGTCCAGTAATGCAGCTCTCAGTCCCCCACTATCAGTCATTTCATGGGTTTCCTGGTCTCCGGTCGCCTCATTTGCTGCGGTCCCAGAAGCAGACACAGAGGTGGACGGCTTAGCAGGCTTCTTAGAATCAGTGGCGCAAAGAACAGATTCTGTGGATTTTTCTTCTTCCGTCTCTTCTGAATCTTTGTCTGGTGTGGAGCTGGATTTTTCTATGCTCTCTCTGTAACTGTGCCGTGTCAAACATTCCAGCAGTGGAATCCTGGCCATTACGGAAACTGCTGTCCCAAGCCTGCAAGAATTTGGGTTATTATTGCATATTTACACTAAACTATAATCTAAAAGGTAATTGTCAAATGACTTTAATGTAGAAAATGTGGTGATATTTTAAACTCCAAACATGAAACTGGATTGTATCTCGCACTTACTTTGTCAGTTTCACCTTTATCTCCTCCAAGTCCTGTTGGTAAATTGTATATGAAGTTTCAAATTTTAAGAGCAGCTTCTGATAGGACATAGTGCAGTCATCCAGATTAGCCATGATCGCAGCCCAGCCTTGATGTTGAAGATGCTCATCGTGAACCAATCGCTCACAGAAAGATGAAAGTTTCTTAGCAACTTCAAACATCTCCTGTTTTTTTTATTGTTAAAAAAAGGGAAACAAAACAGACCATTAAGTAATACTTCAAAACATTACTTAAGTACTGCCTGGTACACCACTGGCATCTAGGGCAGCACTTCAAAACATTGAATAGAAAGAAAAACTAAATTTACGAGAGCAAGTTGTGTTCTTGAAGCAACAGTGTGAAAGACAGCTGGCATCAACAGAGACTCCTCCACCTTGACTTGAATCTCACTCTCTATGGAGAATGTTGTCTTGGGAATGGTTGGATCCCTGTCACTTAGTATCATCTCTTTGTTAAATAAAAATATGGGATTGGTTTCCTAGAGATAAGAAGCACATTGAGATTTTGTATTGCAAATAAAGCAGAGTAAAAAGAATGACTTTTTTTTTAATAAGGTGCTAGTTATTAAGTATAAAATATACTGCCATATGTACAATAATACAAATTTCATAATGAACTTACAGTGCCAGCACTGTAGCTGCAGACTCGTCTGTCTCCAGCCATACATTCCCCTCCATTGACAACAAGGACTTGATGCTGAATTGCAATCTTATATTTAGCTTGGATGGCATGTTTAAGCTCCAGTACACTGGAACACAGAAAAATATTCAAGTAAAACAAAAAACAACAGCAACAATAGTTGTGGTATAAGTTATAAAAGTGGTTTACGTTTGGACAGCAAGATCAGTGTCAAATGTCAAGGTGCTACCATTGTTGACCTGGAACACATACAGCTTCATGTTGGATCACCCAGAGTTCTTTCTTTGCTCATTTAGTCCGTCAGGGCAACCCTAAGTAAAGAACAGTACACATTAGACAAACAGATAAGGATAACATGATAGGAGATTTTAGTAATGACGCTGGAGCGTCTTAACAGTGCTGAAATTAACCTGAACCAGAGCATCTATTATCCAGCATTTACTGGGTAGTTCACTGGTTCGCTGAATGGGTTAGAAACTGAGTCACTAAGTTACGTTGTTGTTACTTATTTACAAGCTAACATCGAGTTAAAGAGCCTGTGTTTATTCTGTTCGCCTTGAGTCAGTTCTTTCTTTTGTTAAAACATATTAAATTATAGCGGAGTAAACCCATGGGTAGACAGTGCACTTTCAGGTTTCCTACATACAACACTCAAGAGCAACACTCAAGTTGCTATGACGAAGGTTGTTTACATTTTACAGTCATAATAGTTTATAACAAGTGAATTGCCTTTTTTGTTTAATAGTCGTCTGTAAATCAGTGTGCATACAGAATAACGGCACATGTGTGTGGTCTAACCTTGGTCGTTAGTTATTTATGGATGCAATGCCAAAGAAAGGGCTATATGAGCCTGTGCTACACTGAGCTAACAGCTGTAGGGCTAGCGCTGTTTTGCTTGGCTATTTCGAACGTCAGTAAAGTGACATGTATAACAGGATTGATAAATTGATACAAAATATAGAAACAATTACACATTAAGTTGAAACAACAATCGAAATAATATCGTTGGCCTTACCTCACTTTACTTGCATCTCCCTGCTGGTCTCCACCTTGGCTAAGCGAGTTGGCTAGCTAACAAGCTAGCAACTTAGCCAGCTAGCTTCCGTGCTTTAGTTGTGCATACATGAGCTATTTTAGCAAGCCACTTTCCCAACGCTACATCGACTAAGCTACACTAGAAACACATGATCATCTAAACTACGTGTGATATCACGTCAACACAAAGAAATTAAACGCAAATCATAAGATATATCTGTGAGATTCAAGAGACAAATCGCTAAAAAAAACTATTTGTTTATCTTCAGCAGCTAACTAGGCTAACAGCCTCTCAGTGGCTGTTTGTTGTTGTCATCATGATCTGTGCGGATAGGGTGCGTTTCGTCAGCAGTGCCGTGTTCAGTGCGACTCCTCCTCATCCAAGCTACAGTTATCTTAGGTTATGCCATACTAAAGCATATTTAATCGTGTTACATTTATTAGCAAAAAAAATGCACATACAATTTTGGTAAATATATTTCCCCCAATTTTTTTTAGATTCATCTTAAACTTTATTAAGTGGGTAAAACACGTGCTTTATGTATACACCACCAACTGTTGTCATACTATTAATTACAAACAGTATGACACACAACTATATAATTCTGTTATGGTAATATCCTGAAACAGTAATAAATCGGTTCTACCTATACTATATGTATGGGTAAGTAAGTGCTTTATTGTCATTGCACAAGCGTACAACGAAATAGTGTTCAGGTGTTAGTCCTGAGCTGCTGCGGCTGAGCCGCGCTGCCACTGTGTGTCAACCTGACCCGCATGACCTTGGAGGTCGGGTAGAATATGCATATAGCACAATACACCATTACACCAGGTGTATTGTGGGGAAAAAGGTTTTGGTAATTTGAGAAGAGGGGTGTGGTTATTATTAAAGCTGCAGTGTATGCTGTTCTGTACATCATACAGTTATATAGTTTGTTTGTTTTTTTGCACTATTCAATTGTACAATAATGTTTTTATGCCCCTCGTGGAACCGCTACCTTAACGTGGTGGAGGGGTTTGAGCACCCGAATGATCCTGGGGGCTATGTTGTCGGGGGCTTCGTGCCCCTGGTAGGGTCTCCCATGGCAAAAAGGTCCTAGGTGACGGGTCAGACAAAGAGTGGTTCAGAAGCCCCTTATGAGAGACCAACAGGCCCGGTTTGAATCATGAGCCGTCCTTCCGTGGACCCACTGCCTGCGGGGGCAGCCATGAGGGGCTGGTGCAGTGTTGTTTGGGCGGCTGCCCCCACGACCCGGCGACGGAGGAGTGGAGGAAGATGTCTGGATGGATGAATGGATGTTTTTATGCCCTACTCCTTCATCTCAATTTCTTAACTTTTTTGTTTAACTGGATACGAGTAATAGTGGAACTACAGCTGTTCCATTTATCTCAAATCCGCCACAGAGGAGGGGCTAGATGTAAAAGGATGATGTCACCTATGTGTTTCCACCAATCAGAGTTGAGCAACATTTGAATCTTGTCACAGGTGAGGATGGGGCTTACAAAAAACGTTATTACCACATTAAACATAATTTATATTAATTAGTTTGTTTATTGGAAGGCGTCTTCAATATTGCTCCTCTTATTATGCATGGCTTGCAGTGTTTCCTTTATTATTATGAATATCATTATCATGTTTATTTATTTTATTTATTCATTTATTTTTGTTACAAGCTTTTCTAAAATTTAAATCTTACACCCAGACATCCAAATTGACATACTTTTTTAGAAAACCCTTGTTGAGCAAGATTTGATCTTTTTAAAATCTCCAGATACAAACTCAGGGGTCGTATTGGTAATGCATAATTCATTCAGGTTCATATTGTTCGAGAAATACCGCAACAACAACATTATTAGTCAACTGTGTCATCTTTCTGGCCATTTCCCACTCTACCTATTTAACAGTGGAGGGACTGTTGAAATATAAAGTTGACATATAAACCAAAGACAAAAGTATTAAAAATTAAATGACTGATGCAAATTAAACACTGGCTCTTGGAAAATGTCATTTCTGGCATAATGAATTGCACAGAAAAGTATGAGAATTGAATGGGAGTACCAAATGTGGTCAACAGATGGTAGCAGGAGGCCACTGATGACAAGTACACAGTGTGAAGATGTTATTTGAGAATGCATTCAAATTTGTCATCCATCATTGTTCTACCCAAAACAAATCATCTAAAATGCACCTCTGAAAGTGATGTTTCTTACAGTTGTATTAGTCGTAATAACATGGATATAGGACAGAACAGGTATAACATGTAACAGCATAAAAATAAAATTATAAATGCCATAACAACATTTATGCACTCTTATTTTCCTCATTATCACCAATCAATCAAATATGGAGGTGGGATAAGCAAAATCACAGGTTTGCCACCGATTTTCATGAGCAATTCCACTAATAAGTGCTTTTTCAATCCTATTATTACCATACTATTATGTATATGTTTTGGAAAGTAAAGTGCTGCCTTCGATGATCTATGTTTCACAAATGGGATATAGAGTCTATGGTGAAACAAAAAATGTGTTATTTTTATGGTCTGCTTAATCAGTGATATGTAAAAAATATATATTTCCTTTTTTCCAGATGAGGGCTTCAAAACTCACTTGTGGAAAGTCATGTTCTCAGTGATGATAACACCTAAGATCTTCTGTTGTGAGGTTGGTAGTACTTTCTGCTGCCCTGCTAGAGACAAAACACAGTCTTTGAAGGACTAAGTAACTTTGAGTTTATACAGTAATATGAGAGGGTAGATTAATCTCATCTTGTGGTGCCACTCTCTCTAAACAAACATGTCACATATAATAATGAAAACCCAATATAAGTGATTTTTTTTATATCGGTACAGAGTCTCTGAGTTTGCGCAACAAACTGCTGCAGCAACAGGGTAGACTCACTCCACAGCTGCTGTTGTTGTTATACAGATTGACATCAGCAGGTGGCACTGTCTCATTAGGCTCCTCTCCACTAATGCTTCTTATTTGTAAGCGTCCTAAAATTTTGGAATGTTTTGCAATTGACACCTGCTGCATAATACAAATGTAGCACCCAATGGTCTTATTTTATCCATCTTGTTCTACACAAGTACATTTGTATAAATAGGCTGTCTATAAAGGGCTCACCTCATGCAAGGCAAGGCAAGTTTATGTGTAGAGCACAATTCATACACAAGGCAATTCAAAGTGCTTCACAGTTGGATAAAATTACAAGAAAACAGATCAAATCAATTATTAAAACATCAACATACAAATTAATCAATTACAGTAAAAGGCAAGAGTGCAGATAAAATACTTTCAGTTTTCATATGCTCAGGTAAAAAGAGCTGTTTTCAGCCTGGATTTGAACATTGTCAGAGTTGAGGCCTGTCTCACATCCTCATGAAGACTGTTCCAGATTTTAGCTGCATGAAACTGAAACACAGCATCACCGTGTTTATTATTGACTCTGGGAACCACCATGCAAAGAATATACAGCTTGAGCTGCAACTTCACTCTGATACTACTGCAGAGATGACATATTTATATACAGTATGCATGGTGGTGCCTCACAGTAAGAAGGTCCCGGGTTCATCTACGTAGGTTTCCTCTGGGTACTCCGGTTTCCCCTACCACCAAAACCATGTACAATGGACTCCCATGATTCTTAATCTCTATACTTATCAGTGCGGTTATCGTCATTTAGCCGCGCAAATACTACATTCAACTACTTTTCAACAAAAGTAATTTCAATTGTGTAATTGTATTTTTTGAGATGCATTCAACATGCAACAATTTTTAAATAAACTTGGTTAAGTTACCATTGTGCTGCCCAAAAAAAAACATTACACACCAATGGACTGTCAGAAGCCATGCCTATTTTCCACTATATCATGACCCAGCCTATATCTTGCAGTCGCTATCTTGTCAGTTGCATAACTGCCAGGTAGGTTGTTATAATGATGTGCACGTTGCGCGCCCCCCTCTCTCTCTCTACCAAATCCAATCACACCCTCCCCCATCTCAAGTACAATTACGTGATGGGTGACGTTTGAGCATGCGGAGGAGGAGGGCGCTGGGCAGGGACCACTTGGACCGAAGAAGACTATTTTATTTCAGCGCAGAAACAACGGCAGCGGCGGCAGTGGATCAGGGGAGCCGTGCAGCAGAAGCCTAGCCCCATTGTCTCCTGCAAAACAGCAACAACAGGGAAGCGGCTGTGGAAAGGAGTGCGCGCAGAGTGGTAGGCATAGCGCGTTAGTAAGCCACAAAAGAGAAACCGGCCCTGGACAGATCATCTGGCCAATAACGGAAAATGAATCACAGTCAAGTTGTAATAATATGAGCAAGAGCTGTGTTTTATTGCAACTGGCGTCCTACTACCGATCGGTTTCCACACTCGCACATCGCGCGGACTTCTTTTGTTCGCATCGCTACAGACCCAAATACTCGTCCTAAACTCCTTCAACAAAAAGCACCAGGATGAATTTCCAGGCGGGCGTCCCAGTGTCCGGTATCTCGCAGCAGCCTCAGTCAGCCATGCCCCCTCCAGGTTCGGTCCAGACGCCTGTCCCCGTGCCGGTTCCCCAGTCTATTCCGTCCCAGTTCGGTTCCGGTTCGTCCGGGGGCTCCGGGGCTGGCCAGTTCGGGTCAGGGACAGTTTCTGGACAAGGTGCTGGCCAGTCCGGGCCGGCCTGCTCGCAGTTTGTTTTGTCCAACTCAGCAGCCATAAGGGCTGAGATTCATCGCTTCGAGTCGGTCCATCCCAACATCTACGCCATCTACGACCTGATCGAGCGTATCGACGACCTTGCCCTGCAAAATCAAATCCGAGAGCACGTTATCTCCATTGAAGGTAAGCAGCATCACACGGGGGATATTTATGTGCCTCCCATTCATTCAGTGAAAACTAGCATGGTGGTGTCTGGTTTGAAGAGGGTCCTATTGCTTTCTTCTAAGTACACTATTGTCCCAGTGTCAACAGTCACACCTGGAGTCTGGGGGTGTCTTCCGATCCCCTTTAGTTGTTCCCATAGTATACACTGTACGTCAGTGGTCCACTGTATAGCTTTGCAAATAATACTAACTGAAGGCATAGCACATGTGCTGTCTGTCTTTCTTTCCAAGTATGGCCACAGGACAACCAATAGCATGACAGCAGCATTTGGATGACACTTCTTACGTTTTTCTTATTCTGATATATTTCCATAAGTGTGTCTGCATAGAAAACATTGCAACACTTGATCATGTTTTGGTATTCTCAATTTGGTCACTGGCGAGTGTGGCACAAGCTAGGACATTCATCATTAAAATAAATCTAGGGACATCTTGACTTCTGTTTGAGAATTTAAACATGCTGTAAAGCTGATTCCACTTTCTTCAAAGATTGACCAATTCTTCCAGTCTGTTGCTACATTTATTGCTTGCGTGGACCAAACACTTATGTTCTATGGAGCATGAGTTCCAGTGAAGCTTAGGCACCAGCTAAAAGTGAACTCACATGCTCACATTAAATTTAAGGACGCCCCCTTCAGAAACAGTGAGTGGCAGGGTTGTTAGACAGCGAGCGGGAGAGCTAACGATGAAGTGAAGGACATCACTTGAGTGCGTGCGGGGAGTCCACAGACCTATCTGAAGCGTGATATGACCTGAGACGTTATAGCTGCCTGTCAGGAATCAGCTTAGAGATGATGTGCGTTATGGTAGCACTTTTCCTATAGCCCGGCTCTTTGGATGTTGACATAGGGTCACTGTACTGCCTGTCAAAGTCTTCTGTCAGCGTTCTTGACATGTAATATACTGTAATATGGGGACTGTGCTGTGCCCACTACCCACATTGCCATTTTCAATAGAGCAGTGGAACGAATGCATTTAGATGGAGGTATTTGTATGGAATCTATTATACCGCATTGTGATGTTTGTTTAATGCCTGATGAATGGGTTGAAAAGGGACTTTGTATTGTTAACATAGACTTTTTTTAATATTTGCCAGTATCATGACATCAGCACATTTGATGAGGTCCACCTTAAACACACAACTACTTTGACTCAGTATTATGTAAACCAGTACATTAATATATGTATAAAAAATAATGTGAGCACCCATAGTCACATTGTGCCAAGGTTATTCAATAGGCAGTTGGCTTTTTTCATATTCAAAGGGCATTTATTTGACTTGGTCTGTAAAATCTCTCTAAAATACAAGCAGACAGTTGAGCAAAATAGCATTTGATGTCATGTTATTCTCATCACGGAGGCTTGAATGCAGTTTTCGAGGGAAAAACTGCTGAAATCCTGCCATGAACAAAATATTTTTCCTACTAATTGGTCCCGTTCCGATAGTGCTTCGCACAGCCGTTTGCCTACATTTTACTGATTCACTCCTCAGTTGACATGTGCAGGATGCTGTTGGGTGTGTAGCTCTCAGCCAATCAGAGCCCTCGCAGAGCACAGAGAGTGGGCGCCAGTCTGAGGAGGCAGTGGGAGCACAATGGTGGACCAGGTGTCCAAGAAAATGCCATAAATTTAAGCGACAGGAGGACAAAAGTCACTCCAAAGAGAGCATTGCCAAGGAGTTTAATCCCACTTTGCTGGCATCTGTGCACATTCGGCCTGTCAGTATTTTGGATGTTAGCTTGAAAACTATATTTTGTGTTGACCAATTTGAGATGTTGGAACATATCGCATGCAAACCTTATACTAATACTGACATTGTTAACCCGTCATTTTTTTATGAAATCTAAAGAGATCTGATGAGACCTTGGGGAATGCTTTGCCCTTTGTTGTCACACTACATAATTTGCCTAATGATCAGTCTTCCTTCTGCCACTTCAGACACACTGGGGTCTTTTTTTAGTTATATTTGAAATGTATGGTTTTTGAAAACACTTCTGTCTGAAGCTATGTCTATGTTTTTTCACTCTCATGTGTAGGTGTTTTGGCACCTCTAAAAACATACACCGCTCCTCTCTGTTTTCCAGCCACTTTACCATGGATGGTGCATATTTGGAAAGCAACCTTGGGGTTATGCAGACCTGATGAAAAAGCTAAATGTCCTTTTTTTGAAAAGGCCTAGCTATATTTAGTGTTTATTAAATGCACACAACAGTAGCTTATTCAAAACTATTATGAATAAGCTACTACTAATTCAATTACGGCCATATACTAGTGTGTATTGTCCTTTTTTTATCTGGGTGTCTTTGAAAACAATGTGCAATGCTATACTCATATTAGTAATTCACATTGTAAGTAATTCTGATCAACGTTCACTTTTGTTTGCAGATTGAGGAAATTGTGTTGAGTCAATGTGTCTATCAAATAAGCCTCTTGTGGTTTGTGATTGGCTTTCAGAACTAATAACTTCCCCATCTATTTTGGAAGCTGTCTTGTTTTGGTTACCTGAATAACAATGCGATGGTGCAACATTTCTCTCTCTCTCTCTCTCTCTCTCTCTCTCTCTCTCTCTCTCTCTCTCTCTCTCTCTCTCTCTCTCATCAGTCATATGTGTTGTTGCACTCTATGATGCAGTGTTAGATATGCGTTTTCATTCATGCATCAATTCAGCTTGAAATTACGGTACATACGCATGGATCAATCTGAATGTAGCTATAGCTTTTGTGTAGTGTAATCATCAAACTATACATGACGTCATGGGAGCGCATTCTTTGGTACAAAAGCATCACATGTGTCTTAATATTCCACTGGATATGATCACATTGCACGGTTTATGTTGTCACTGCTGACATGAAAGTAGCACTTGTGGTGAGCATCATGTGATTTCAACACCGTGTAAGTGTAAGTGTAAGTGTAAGGAAAAGCATAGTCAAGAGAAGCAGATGTAGCTTATCAGTTCTGAAGTGTTGAAGGCGAACTTATTTTTTATTTAAAATGTGGAAGAGGTTTGAGACTCAATTTGACTAAAGTTGGAGTAAAGTAAAATAGCAAGTTTTTTGTTTTTGTTTAGAACTGCAGCATCTTGCATCCTTCTGCATGTTTGGGTTACGCAAATGCATCAGTAACTTTTCTGGGTCCGAACAGGTTGAATATCTGGGAGCTGCCTGCAACAGTTTTCAGCTATCGCCGTTCTGACCAGAATTTCAAATGGGTAATAGTAATGCGGGGGATAGCTTCAGGATCCACTCAGCTTTCTACCCAATATGAGCTTTGAACGCTGTTGTTAAAAGGGCATAAACAAGCCTGCGTGCCAGTGCTGATTATGTTTAAACGCGCTAACAAGCACGACTTGGCGAGGCAGCGACAGGGGAAGTAGCCAGACTCCTCTTCACCTGCGCGTGGACTGCAGATTTGTTCCTCCTCAATCTTGCATCATTGCAGAGACTGTTGCTAAGGAACCGGTGGCTCGTGCATGTGGCTGAAAGTGCTGAAGAGAAAGTGAGTGGAAATTACTGCCTTTTACAAAACGTATTCCTATTTCTCGTTCTCCCAGATATGTTTTCTTGATTAGTAGGACCCAGTAAGTTCCCAAGTGGAGTTGGAGGCTGTAGAAGAGTTTCCATGGCCACACTGAGATCTCCAGTTGTTGTTATGAGCTTTCTGTCATTGGCTGCCAGCTTACAACACTGCATTGCTATATCCAAGGAATTCAGAGCATGTGTCCTCATCAGTCCATTAGCGCTCGGACTACAGTATCCGCATTGATGAGTTGCTTTCTAATATGTGAGCACTTTGACACACAGCTTGCAGCATTGGGAGAAAGCTTCCATGAAAACACCAATGGAAGTTTAATATCACAGTGAAAGCAAAGGCACTGAATTAGGAGATTTCTCTGTAGACGTTGTAAACATCTGGTTTCAAATTGCATTAAAAGTCTCAGTACTGTGTATATTATATATATTGTTGTGGCGTAGGACAAGGTGCAATAGTAACTGCAGCTTAAGGTCATTTGGGGATATGGCAGTTTCCCTATTCTGTGGTATGAGTTATGAAATATGTGCAAGATCTTAATTTCCTTGTAATATACAGCTCATGGCTTTATGACAACCCCACAATTCAACTTTTATCAAAGAATCTCCCAGCCCTTATTATGGTATGGTATGGTTATGGTATGAAAAATGCATGCTCTGTTTTAGGACGTTGTCTTGGTGCCCCTGGTGTCCAAAAATTATTTCTCCTGCTTGGAGTCAATATAGGATCATCTCATCTTATTATAAGTATACAATAATGGTATACTGATTTAATAAATTGTTTCAAACCGACTTGTATTGAGGGATCTCCAATAAGAACAAGGTATTTTGAAATCTTGTAGAGTTATGACTATCAATATTCTATCAAATTTACCGTTGTTAAGATGCCGTAAAATGTTTTGTGTTTAGGATTGGAGAAAATGCAGTATGACAGCATCATAAAATGTAAAAAAATAGCTTACTTATAATGACACTGTGTGTCATTATAAGTGACACTGAGAATCAGTTCCCACTCTGTTACAGTCAGATGAAAAGCTTTGTCTTCCTTACGTGCCAGTCCACTGCGCACTGCTGTCATTTCTCTCAATCACAGCGCCCGTTACAGTTGCCCATCTTCCTGCTAGTGGCCATCTTGGAGCGCCATTGTCAAGAAGCGCTGATGATGCAGCAGAAAGCTGAAGTTTGCTGCAGACAACATTTAGCAGTGAGCCCAGAGCACTGCACCACTTGAGTAATCCTGATGGCAGCTTACTTTCTACCAACTATGAGTCATGTACACCAGGGGAATGCAGAGCAAGTTTGTCATCTGCTAAGGCTTACCCCGTGTGGCTGGTGCAGTTATTTACTCAACATTAATGCATTATAAGTACTTTTACGTCTAAGATTAAATTCTGAATGTACTGAAAGAAAGCAGCAACTTTTAATAGGCTTCGTTCGAGAACGAAATCCACTTACATGGAAAGATGTTGAGATAGGATCTGCAGTGTGATTTCAGTTATATTGGCAGTGTCTGTTGTATTTTTAGCTTTTCATTTCAATCTTGAAATGTTCCATTAACGAAAGCAAGCCCTGGGAATAGTTTGCATCTATTTTCAATAGGACCAATGATTGCTCCCCTAATTTATATTCTGCTTTGAGATGTATGCTCGACTTTTAGACTGGAGACACAGTGCACTTATGCTGAATACACATAAATAAAATAGGGCTAGGGCATTGTTTCTTTCATTCATTCTATTTGTAATATTACTATTCAAAAAGTGCTGATATGGGGCCTCCGTGAATGGTTTTGTGTCAGAAAGGGAAATATGTTAAGTTGCATTTTTGCAGGTTTGTGTTTATCCTGCATATTTTGTCCATCTCACTTTTATGCTCTCAAAACATGAGGCCCTCACTGGCTGACCTCTTAATTTTTGCGATGCATTAAGCTCCTACATCTTTTTAAAGTCCATACACCCTCACCAGACTTGTCATGTCAGTGCGCCAATTACCGGTGCTACAACTTAGTCATGTTAGTTTTTAGTCTGTTATCGTTATCACATGTCAGTCTTCAATATTGTGCAGACCTAGGTGTTAGGCATTAGTTATTCTTCATGTTATGCTACAAGAAATACCAAGGCCATGGTGTCCAAAGTAGTTACGAATATATACGTTGGTTGTATGTCTTTTATTGTTATGCACTGTTTGGTAGACTGGTGCCATAGCTAATTTCTAACAGCAAATACTTTTTGAAGCCTGTCTGACACTTATTCACTGAGTTTTTGAGTTGTTGGGATTTCCTCCAAGTGAGCACCTAAGCGTTCTCTTGTTATCTCGCATCTCGGATAATAACTGCATTTCTCTAAGCCGCTTCACTGCACACTGTCATTTTGAACACTCCAGCTGTCTGTCCGATGTCAGACCCTGGGCAGTCAACTACATCCTATGTTAAAAAGGCTCTTGTTCCTTGGGATTTGGAATAAAGAAGTGGCTCAAGTCTGTATAAACTAACTAGCACACTATAGTATGTTGTCAAATGTGATGTAATAGCATAGCATTTTGAATTAAGAAGTCTTGCATTCATTCTTTAAGTCAATTAATCTAAATGTTTGGTTGTTTTTCATGATCTGCTTTAGATTCTTGAGTGGCAGACTGAGGTCACGGAGGTTTTTTACTGAGTGCGTGTTTTTTGAACTGGGCTCGCGATGGTCCCTGCGGGCCATTGGTGTCACGGAGTTGCCGCTGCTTCGTCTGGCAAGTGCAATCGGCACAATGTGCTCATTATATTTCCAAACTGTATCTTTGAATATGGATGAGTTTGAAATGTCAGTCAATAATACCAGCTGCGTCGCGTGTGTTTGTGTCAATGTAAATGCGCGCTAATGTGGAACACCGGTGTTTAGACCCTCTCAGTGAGTATTTACTAGTTGTAGATCTTCAGTCTAAATAAAGCTTTCAACATAAATACATCTGTGAAGCACAAATTCTACCCAACTCCTTTTTTTTAAGACTTCTATACATCTTACTGAGAAAGTAAAGTAATGGATTTGTTTCTTATTCAACAATCAGTAGACAAAGGTTCTTAAAGGAATAGGCCACCTTTTTTGCATACTGAGATAGTTTCTTACCTTAGCTTAGACAAGTTGATGCGTAGCTGTCTGGTCTTTTCGCGTGCGATCAGTCACGTAAACAGAGCACAGACGGCGTTAGCATATAGCCTCTCCTCACTTCTATGTGGCCAAAGGGGGGTGAAGTTAGAAGCAACCACGCTCTTCCACGTTTTCCATATTTAAAAACGGTTACATGAGTCGTTACACGATCCAAGTCTAGTTACACAAAATTAAAACATGTCGATTTTCTAAGCAGATAAAAAGGGGAACCATATTGCAAGGCGTAATAACACCAGGAGCACTTCAACGTCCCCGCAGTAAAGTCGCAGTGCTCCTAAGTAGGGCTGAACGATTTTGAGAAATAATCTAATTGCGATTTTTTTTCTTCAATATTGCGATTGCGATTACATATGCGATTATTGTTGCAAGGTCCTCTTCTCATGTATTTTTCACCTAACACAAGCAATAAATCAGCCTGTTTCATAATAAACAATATTTGAAGTGAAAATTGCAACAAAATTGTTGCTTGACCTATTCAAAATTTGTGTGGACTGCACTTCTTAAACTGTCTGAACTTAACAGTACAGTCTATAAATAAATGCTAAATTATATAGATATTAAACAAAAATAACTCACTGATCCAGTCAGTAACATCACCCATACTAAAGTGCAGGAAAGTAAGAACAAACGTCTGCTTTAACTAGTAATTACGTGTAGTAATGCCGGCCACAGGTAAACAAACTACTGGAGATCCGGTAACCTAGCAGATCACTCACTGTAGCTTACAACCAGGAAGCTGATCCTGCTCAAATATATTATTTTAAATGCAAAATGGTTATATTTAAAAAATCAACAGACAAGTCTGTCAACACAGACATTTATATCGGTAGTCTGGTCTTATAAGTGATTTGCCTCAGGTGCACTGTGCTTGGGTCAGACTGCTTTGAATGTAGGCTACTAGTTACCATAGACATACGCTAGCCTAGCCTAGGTTGTATCTGCTAATTAAAGGCGCTATACCTGATTTTTTTTTTATTACAAACATTGAAAGAGGGAGTGACTAAATAAAAATGTTAGTGGTAGACCAAAGTCATTCTTAAATTTCTTAACAGATTTGTAAGATCCATATTCATCACAGGGACAAGTTTATAGGCACATTTCCCAACTTTCAGGGTCACTTTCGCACTGATCCAGTCAGTAACATCACCCATACTAAAGTGCAGGAAAGTAAGAACAAACGTCTGCTTTAACTAGTTGGAAAAGTTTTAGGAAATCAAACTCCCAATTAATACAAAATAAGCTATTTAATTTATTAAATAGTACTTTATTATTTCGGCCAATCAAATCCCGGTCTGAGCTGCGACTCGTAGTTGCTTCAGATGCGCGTTATTGATGGACACGGAGAGGCCAGATGGAGCACACGCCAAAACACAGTGGAATTAAGAGCAGCTTTTTGGTTTTGGGATGTAACTTTGGACAATATGAAGAAAGAAAAGAACACTGACACAAGGAGACGGCGACATGAGGTGCCAGACACAGACACGTATCTTTGACTCGCAGCCATTTAGTGACATTTCAGCTTAAACAGCACCTCAGCAAAATAAGACATGACACGGACTCCTGCCTCGGATCCTAGTTACCAACCCTTTTCATACTGCAGTTTAGTGTTTATATCTTGCGTCTGTACGACCTATGGAGCGGATATGCGGTAGACGCAAAGGTAAATAAAGGCACATGGCACATCGCCTCCGCGGATACTTAATGGTCATGAAACGTCATTATGCTTTTGAGATAAGTTCTTTATCCACAACATTCCCAAACATAAGCCCCCTAAACTGAGCCACAAACGACTCTTTACTTTTTACAATCAGCACAGACTCACCTATATATGTCTGTGGAGGCAGAGGCGTAGAATCCGGAGGTGAGGGAGTTTCTGTGATCATCAGAGCGTGTAGTAGCGGCGACGGAATGGCGTGATTAGCGCTGTGGCTAACGCAATGCTAACGGAGAAAAGCAATATTCCTTCGCGGTGGCTGCATGATAAACGCTGATATTTTCACTGTATATCCACAATCTACCGCGCACCTTAACTAGACTGAGACGTAAACAAAAGCACGCGACGGAGCGGACTTTGCTGCCATATCTCGTTGCTCCATTTACTTCCCAAATCGCGTGCCCTGCGATTACGAAATCGCGTTGTGTAATATCGCGATAAAATTGCAAATGCAATTAATCGTTCAGCCCTACTCCTAAGATATTACAACTTACTACAACCGTTTGGATCCATAGAGGAGAGGAGGAGAGGCTATATGCTAACGCCATCTGTGCTCTGTTTACGTGACTGAGGGCGCACGCATAAAGACCAGACAGCTACGCATCAACTCATCAAGGTAAGAACATATCTCAGTATTTAAAAACAGTGGCCTATTCCTTTTTAAGCCGTCTTCTGTACTTGGTAGTTTAAAGGGATATTTCAAGATTTTTGACATAGGGCCTAATTTCCTGGTTATCAAGAGTGTTGTTGATTTCTGGAGATTTATTTATTTTTTGTTCATGCAGTCCTTATATTTAAAGAGTTTAGTGGCGCTAGGCTAGTGCTAGGCTAGCGCATGTCTATAGTAACTAGTAGCCTGCACTGAAAACCTCTTCAAAATCATCGGGTGGTCCTCCAAACGTTACCATATCTGATTTGTAGAAAGCTCCTTTGTGAATTCCACGTCTAGTAATGCCGGCCACAGGTAAACAAACTACTGGAGATCTGGTAACCTAGCAGATCACTCACTGTAGCTTACAACCAGGAAGCTGATCCTGCTCAAATATATTATTTTAAATGCAAAATGGTTATATTTAAAAAATCAACAGACAAGTCTGTCAACACAGACATTTATATCGGTAGTCTGGTCTTATAAGCGATTTGCCTCAGGTGCACTGTGCTTGGGTCAGACTGCTTTGAATGTAGGCTACTAGTTACCATAGACATACGCTAGCCTAGCCTAGGTTGTATCTGCTAATTAAAGGCGCTATACCTGATTTTTTTTTTATTACAAACATTGAAAGAGGGAGCAACTAAATAAAAATGTTAGTGGTAGACCAAAGTCATTCTTAAATTTCCTGACAGATTTGTAAGATCCATATTCATCACAGGGACAAGTTTATAGGCATTTCCCAACTTTCAGGGTCACTTTCGCAAAAATGCTAGAAAAATAGCCCCAAAGTTCATGAAATTGATACACATGTTTTATAATTAGATGCACAGTGTTTTCCCACAAATGTTTGATTTTACAATACACTAAAGAAGGACAAAACAAATTGTGTTGCATTTCGAGAAATAGAATCGGGTATAGTGCCTTTAAGTTTATACTGCAGAGACAGACGACTGTCACAGGATGACATTGTGTCCAAATCTGGATTGCACCATGGCGACACTCAATCTTTCATTAGAGCCATCAAGGTGCCCTGTCCTATTGATTTACTCACATTGCACTTGCATAAAGCCAGAGATTATTTTGGGGACTCGTGACCAAAGGAGGTCCGCTCGCTGGCTACTGTCAGCCTTTGGAGCGTGAAGCACCGGTGTCTATCACCCAGCAGGGATTTACAAAGGAGTAAATTCTCCTTTTGATGTTGTGCTTGGTGAGACGTTGTAAAACTTCGAGTAGCATCTGGAGCTGCTAACCCTGCTCTCGGGTTTCAGACATGTTCAAAAGACAAATCAACACGTCACTTTATTCCAGTTGTAACTGACTTAGCTCAGATCTTGAGCTGTATATTTGCTTTTGAATGTTTACGCTTTATGACTGGTTTTCTGTTATTATTCCGCTTCAGATCCTGCTTCTAGTTAATAGGCATAAGTAATGGCCTGGGATAGAGAGTAAATTGTTTTTCCCCCCCGCTGAATTAGGCTGAATTAGGTTACTGTTCTAAAGTAACCCTTGCCTTAACACCAGCTAAATTTGCTAATAACTTTTCCAGCCTCAGATTAATTATCCTAATTGTCTCTAAACACCTCCCACCAAGCAGTTGCATAGCATTTCGTAACCATTAGACCTCATCCATTTGTGACCCTCGCTGGTTGTTTGGAAGGAGGTCCGCGGGGTCACGGGGCCATTCCTGCGTTAGGCCTGCTGTCCCCTCGGCTGCAGTGCTACCACTGAACAAGACGCAGTCCTCGGCAGCAGAATGTCCTCCATTGTGCCGCCGAACAAAGACGTCCTCTCTCCCCATTGACGGACAGCTAATTTTTTCCCCTTGTGTTGTGTCGAAGGCAGAAAGGCAGGGGTGAAGCGGTCAGGTTTTTGTGATGGGAAAACTGAGGAGATACTCATGGGCTCTCAAGAGGGCCAAGTTATAGGGGTTTCTCTTCACAGATGTGTGATGATGGTTACTGTTTGTACACACAGCTGAGATTGGAAAACTTTTTTGAACAAATAAAAACCTTGAACAATAGAATCTTCTTTTCTCGCTTTTCTCCACCTTGGAAAAATATATTGGCAATATTTTGAAGTTTCAAGTTCATTTTAAAAACTTGTTGTTTGAATGTGAATGATGGCCTTAACTTGCACTTGTTTACAGCTGCACAGTTGGTTGCATTTGAATGAAAACCACTGTAAAAGGGTCGAGATGAAAAAATCGCAAAGGCTGCCATTAGTTTGGTAATGTATCTAAAATGAATCCTTGCAAACAACAACTTTTGTTTTATGTACAGTGAAATGCGAAAGTTTAGGCACCCCAGATCAAAATTCCTAGTAATGTGAACAATGAAGCAAGGAGAAGACAAAATTATCCCCAAAGGGCATGAAGTCACAGATGAGGCCTTCCCATAACATTTCCAGAAATTTGTCAGTTCTGTCAGACTTTTGTAAGGAAGAAAGGGCAAAAATCCCTTGCCTAGAAAAGCTTTTAAAGCTGTGATACTTGCCATACGTGGTATTAACTCTGCAGGGTGCCCAAACATTTGCTCTGATCTTGTTAACATTAACTTAAACCTGTTTTTATATTATGGGAATGCCTCATCCGTAACTTCATGCCTTTGGGAAATCATTTCATCTTCCCTTTTCATTAGCCAGAAATTTTGGGTGCCTAAAGACAAGATTCTCGTCCTCATATCTTGTCTTCTCATCACCTGGTTTGTGATATCACCTGACTTCACCTGTTTCATTATACGGCAGGGACAGCAGTGGTCACCTAAATTTGCCGCAGGCACTGAGCCGGTCCCGGGAAGTGCTCATGTTTCCTGCCAGTGGGTAGGGTTGGAAACAGATGGCCGCTGACAGAGGAAGGGGTTTGGAAAGCAGTGAGTGAGCAACAGATGGAACGGCGCATATGCCTCCAAGTCCCCGAGCCTGCCAGCAGTCCCGTGACTAACTGTGGGAAGATATCGCTCCCGTCCAGGTTGGGGATGGATCGGCGGGAAGTCTCCTTAGAATAGCTCCTCCGCTTTAAAGAAATCAAACTCTCTTAGACTTTACAGATCTCACCGAGTAATCCTTGGAGCACATTTGTTTTATTTATCCTGTTGTGTGGGAGAGAAACCCGAGTTTTCTTGTTGTATTTGCAGAGAAACATAACCATGGGACTCGTGTGGACCCTCGGGGGAGCATGAGAGGAACGGTTGGGTAAAGGAAGAGTGCGTCTCGTGTGATGCGCACACACACCGTGATGCTAGCTTCCAGCTTCCCTGTTAGAAGTCACTTGTAACCGTGTAATTGAAAACACAGAGACTATTCGAAGGTTCATAGGGCTGTGGAAATGCAGTGTTATTCCTTTAATAACTCAGGGACACTTTTCCCCCCTCATCATTCAATAGCCCAAGGACACACTTTGGCTTTGTTTGTTTCCAACTGCCTTTGATGTTGGAAATAATTCTGCAGGAATACCAACAAATACATTCTGACCAACTAAATCGTGCAGTGACTAAAAAGAAAATAGATCTGGATAACAACCACCCATGGAAAAAAGTCAGATATGCAGGAAATAAATAATAAACTAATGTAGTAAACCATGGCAGTGTAAACAAATAGGACTTACATTTTGAATCTTGTGGCTATTGTTTGTAGAAACCTGGACGTTGAAAATAAAATGGCAACAACTTTGGGTTAAATCTTGCTGTAAAAAAAATCTCTCAGAAACCTTATGCAAAAGCCTATAAGTTCTAATTGAAAACTTGTGCGTGTGTGCATGTGTGTGTGAGTGTGCGCGCGCGTGTGTGTGTGTGGTTTGCCACCCTATCAAAAAATAAAACATGTTTTAATGGTACCGGTAGTACGGTTAAAGCCACACTGTGTAACATTTCACCCAATGAATAGAATAAAAAACAAGCATTTATTTCATTATAGATAAATCCATGCATAAATACACTAAGATGGAGCTGATGATGTGCAGGAAAGTGGAATAGTAAAAATGTTATTTACACATTTATGTTGTATTTTTGTTGCACTGCACTTATTGAATTTGAGGTATGATGCAGCTGGGCCTTTAGGAACACACCAATGCATTAGTGCAGCCACTTTTCTAATGGTTCTTCTGTCCACTTTGTTCTTCTTCTGAGAGATATGTCTAAACCTAATGCTCTTTGAAATCCCATCCCGTATCTTTAATCATTCATGATGCAGACACAACTTGTATCGCACTTGACTTTCATGACACATTTAAGCTAAAAATCCGACAACAATCTGTTTGTTGGTAAGTTGTGTCTGGATGCATTTTATAGCCTATGACAGTATCTCCCAAAATAGAAGCTCCCAGGTCAGTACGTTTTGTTTTAGCAGAGAACACTTAGCGTGTTGTTAGCGCTGCGCTATGGCTAGCCCCCTCTGACAGTTCAGTTGTTTAACATGTGCCAGTAGAGTGTTATCACCCGGGTCCTACATTCCTTTTGCGGATGTCACTGTTTTGAAGGTGTTTCGGCTTGTCCTCTTGTGCTAGTGTTGGCTGGCTTAAAAGGATTCACTTGGGCATCGGGCCAGCATTTGTTTTATTGTATTTTTATCATTGTTTATCTGTGTGATTTACACAATGGAATACTACAGAAGTACACAGTTCCTACTGTATTACCAATCTACACTGGTTTATGAGTTGAGTATTTTAAACAATGTCAGCAAAATGATTTTTTATGCACTTTTGTTGATAAAAGTTATCAGTAGTAATATTAATACAGCTTAGACCGTTCACATAAGGACTGACTTGTGTTGTAGTCTGCGCTCGTACAGTGTAACTGAATGCCAGAAATACTACCAAAATTCTCTATGTTGAATTATGTTATTGTTATGAATTGATAGATTGGTGATTATGGGCAATCAAATTCACATTTGAATTTGAACAAAAGATTTGTCACAGGAAATCACACCTTCATGGAGACAATCTCATACAAAACAATGGAAAATTCGTACCCAGGTTTGAAATATAGTTCTCATACGTCCAAAAACCCCAGCCAAAAACTACGTTTATTATACAATTTGATTTTAATTCCTGACAAAATCACAACAATTGTTTTGTTCTGAAAACTAATGTGACTATTACACCAGCGTAATTGAACACAATGATTTGAGTTGCAAAGTGTTCTCTGAACACTAACAAAGACATTTTGATGTGTACCCAAACAAATTGCTTTCTCTCAACTTAACACATAAACACATTATTATTCAGATAGGATTTAGATTAAATCCTCTGATTATTCCTCAGACTGAATGTCACATTAAATGTGGGATTATCTCGATACAATCGTAAATGGATACAGTAATAAGTCTTGCCATACAGTATACTGCCAGCTGGTCCAGATATTAATCTATACATGCAGGGTTTATTTTGGGATGAATTTACTCTATGGGAACCACACAAGGGGAAGTGTAATGCGACCCCCATTACTGTTTATGCTCCACTTCCTGTTTTTCCCCACTTGAATAAGCCAAGACTGCTCCAGGGTTCAGTCCCCCCTGGCTTTGACCCAGGGCTGGTGTTATGTGGTGGGCTATGTGAAGTGCATGCTCTACATCCCCTCTGGAAGCGCACAGTTTCCATCAAGGGCCCGACATCTGTGGACGGCCCCAGTTGGCTCCGAGCTGCACAGATTCACTTCCTGTGGCATTCATGTTGTTTGCCTTGGTATTGGTGTTTCCCGCTTCATGGCTTGTGTGGGAAATGTCAGGGCCCCGTTGACAAAGTAACTTTTTTTTTTAAATCACTTAATCCCATGGCTCGGACATGACGACTCGCTCAAAATATTCCGCTACCAGGATATCCTTTTTGACAATGCATATTATCGTAGTAGAGGTTTTTATTGTGGACTGGACTGACTGGAGTTGTGTTTTGTTTCCCATCTCCCTCTTAGTAGTGGGACAATATAATCGCTAATCGTGATGAAAAGGGGACGCGATTAATTGATCGTTGCATTTTCCCGTGATCGGGATGATCGCTTATTAAAATAATTGCCAAAATAACACGGCTCCAGATTCTGCGTCATCTCTAATGATGGAATCTGTGCTGTAATACAAATACTTTCTCTGTGACTGGTAGAGTTTGTATTTTCTCACGGTCTGTGTTTTTGCTTGCTCGGGGTGTTAGCGATAGCTTATAGCTGCTACAATTCTCAAATTGCCTCAACTCCTAATCATTTCATGCTAATAACGTGCGACGTAAGATATTGTATTTAGCTTAATTTAAAGCAAAAGCCAAAGAACATGCTTAGATAAAGAAAAAAGCCAGTCAGGTTTGCAGTCTATTGGATGGGATGCTTTTGTTGATACAAGATGCATAAACATGCATGTCTGTCTGCTCTTATAGTTTTAGTAGTACAACTTTTCCCCCATATTTTTCAAAAGAGACCTGTATGTAGATCAAGCTATTCAAAGAACAGAACATTCAACTCCAGGCAAGCCGAAATTATACAAGGCCTAAAAATGGCATCACACGCAGGAGGCGAAGACAAACGTGACCAAAAACTGCAGGAGCTATTCGTTCAAAGAGGAGTGTTTCTAATAGGCTGCAATTTAGCAGCGATATCATGTTACTATGGAGATTTGGAAAGAAAAGGTTACCAGAATGCTTGAGTGTTTGTCGAACACCATTTGGTTTGTCATATTTTCTCCTTTTTTCCCCCCCACAAATGAGCTGTTCCCAAAAGAAAGCCAGTTTTGCACTACTGTGTCTTCTCTTTGTGAGGCGAAGGGCACACTGTCCATTTGATATGAGCGGCTATAAGCATTTGGCTCAGGGCTGTGCGAGTGCAGCTTTTCAGCCTCTAGGTTTTGGGGATGATGAGATTTTGCCCATTGAAGAGCCTGGCGTGAAAAGTGCACTGTTCAGCAGCCTGACATCACTCTTCAGAAGACAAGCGCTGCCTCTTTTTCTTTTTGGAAAGTAGCGCTGGCCTCATATGAAATACTGAGCGGTTAAAAAGCAAGAATTATGACACACGCGCTGCAACATAGTACATCTCGGGTCCCGCTGTGCTCTTGGGCCTGTTCTGTTGTGAAATTGGACCAACTGGTGTCTAGAGATGCGCCCTGCTGCTGTATTAAAGAAGAGAGGCCATTTGTAACCATTTTGCGAGACATTAGGGTATTTATTACCGCGGCGAGTTGTTTTCTTATCTGCGCCATGCTGTAAACCTGGGCTATGCGGAGTAAAAATAAGTTTATTATTACACATAAATAATAACGGTCTTCTTTTCTTTAAGCCTAAGTGTATGTTTGGTGCTTTAGAACTTCATCGACGCTTAACTCCTGTTGGTGTATGTAAGGAAAGTAGATTTGGCACATTTTAGTTGGCAGCAGTACTATTGATGGGAATTTGAGTCAAAATACTAAGATCACAGAACACAAGGCATCACTTGACCTGTTTAGCATTAAATAATGGCTGATGAAGCTGCATTTTTAAGGCTTTTCCGGCCAATCTGCTCTGATTTGATGAGTCCACTATGAGCTGGCAGATGGCGGACTGCTGCGGGCTTGGTCTTTGAAATGAAATCCTTTGGCCACACTCACCTCCATGGATTGTCAGAAGTCACGTTTTGGGGGAGTTAGTGAAATTTCGGTTTACACTGCGTGGGGGGTTAGCTGCAGGTTAGCGTAGGCCTGTCTCGTGTCTTTGAATGAGTTATCAGGCCAGGCTTTTCTGCGGCGGACGAGTAGGCAGTGTGGTTATGTAACAGCAGTGGGTGGCAGGAGGACTTCTACACACGACTATTGTGATTGTGTCATTGGCTTTGGCTGTTCTCCGCACACACACAGACCTTTAGTCCTGACCTGGATGGCTGTCTGATGCATATGATGCCCCCAGAACATAATTTTAGTAGGGGTTTGGAGTTGGCAGTGATGATCGGTATCATGTAGCGATGTGGCGTGACGCATCACAGATTTGGCTCGTCAGTCCAAGTTCTTAAGTATACTAAAAGGTAATTGTTACCCGAGACATGATGGTAAATGGACTCAACTTATATAGCGCTTTTCTACCTTCATCAGGCTCAAAGTGCTTTACCACCAATTACGCATTCACACTCTCATTCATTCACCAATGTACACAGACACTGGAGGCAAGTAGGGTGAAGTGTCTTGCCCAAGAACACAATGACAGTGTGCATTTGCGAGAGCTGGGATTCGAACCCACGACCTTCTGATCACGAGACGACCCGCTCTACCAACTGCGCCACCGTCACCCCATGATAAAAAAGTCTTCAAATGCCTTCTTCAATGTCCTCACCAATTTTGAACGTTTGAGTTGTATAGATGGGGAGTGAAAGTTGGAGTGTCTTAAAGAGATTTACAGCTCTTGTCTGATCAAAACACAAAGGGGAAACTTTTAAGTCGTTTTTTATCAGTATAGCATTTTCTAACCACCAATAGCCCCGCTTTAATAGTTTAGTTTTGAAATTCTACACACTGGATTAAGCGGCATCATCGTACACCTATCCAATTAGGTCAGTGCCCCTGTGGTTACCCTTTTACTCACCCCTCTAGACATCTTATCTGTCTGCAGATAATTGCCCTGCGTTTGCTGTGATTCCTTTGTTTTTATCTTCTCGGGACCTCATCCTTATCCCCAACAAAGCCGGGATCACATCTCATCAGATAGAGTGCTCCGAGGGCGCGTTGCCTTGATTTGTCTGAGCCGCGGTACTGGTCAGTAACTCAGTATTTGGACAGACGAGTTCATCCGACATTTAACTGTAGGTATTTCTTTTTTCCTTTTTTTTTTTTTTTATTGCTCTGGCGTTCTCTGACATGTGCAGAACATTTTTGACCTTGCGCAGTACCATTCACTGCCCTCATCCACTTGTCCGTCTCATTCGCGAACCAAGGCCAGAGAACATTCATACATATCCAAGGTGAACCAAAAAAACAGAAACCTTCGGAAAAGCAGCCACTATTGTCAATACAATGAAGGTCTCAGAGAGAAAAGGCGTATGCCGTATGTTCTAGTCATGAACAATGCACTGTTCTTTGTTTTAAAATCATTTTACACTTGAATAAAAGATAAAGTACAATACAGCTGCACTTCAATCATACCTCGCGGCTTGTTTTTTTTTTTTTTTTTTACCACAAATGGGCTTTATTGTTCAGATCATCTGTAAATGCGCTGAAAGCTATAGCGACTATTATGTGTGAAATAGCCAGTGAGTGTGCTTATGACTCACACTGCATTCTCCTCGAGTATGACCCGTCAAGGAGCAATGCACCATCCCCAGCCTGTACTGACTCAAGGACAAGGGCTAGCAGCGCACAAACCAAACATGGAGCGCCTCTAGACTGTCTCGGTTGAACATACAGTCTGGCAAAGAAGCTCAGAGCACAGAGGCAGACAAAACGACACACTCGCCGCTACTTCATAATGTTGTTCTGAATGTACAAGTAGGCAATTTGAATGTCAAAGAGGCTCTGTTTCCTCTCATGAGAATCCGAGCGTAGCCGGAGAGCGCTGTTTGGACCACAAAAAAAAGTCGGTTGTTTTATACGCAGCAATTGTTTAGCTTCTGCAGAAATTGACTCCGAATGCTGGTGACACGGTGAACTGGCAAGGTCAAGAGGAAGGGCTGGCGGAGATGAAATAAGCCGCTTTGTTAATCCCACGGCAGGTGAATGCACCTATTATCAGCGCTGGGCCATAATTAAAAAGTAATTGAACTTGACAGATAACAATTCAACGCGGCCATTACAAGATCAAATCAAGAGCTGTTCATGCAAATAAGATAACGACCCATCATCGTTGTACTCTTGGCATGCTCCACTGGGACGACTTGTATTAGGGACAATAACCATACAACAAAGTGAGGTAGCCATTTAACTTTACCCTCTGCTGTAAGTTTTGACGGAAAAACAAATACCGAATGAAATACTAAAGGGTAAAATACTGTACAATGCAATTAATAGTCAATAAAAAAAAGTTTAAGTAAAATGTCAGTATAGTGAGATCTGTTTGCAAAATATTCACATTATTGAGCACGCGCTCCATAGAAGTGTCAGACACTTCAAAGGCGTGAATATACAGTAGCTGCGAGGTTTGGCCATCATTGTGCCAACCAGTGTACCTCTGGGAGCTGGATGAAATATGGTACCGCTCTGCATTAGCTCTCAACACCAGAATACCTGGATGGTACATGATTAAAATTCATGGAGCATAACAGAAAAGACTAGTCATTTCTTTGAAGTCATGTCACCGAGCGGGAATGTCACAGAATGTCAGGGCTGACATTTTAGCATTCATTTAATTCACACAAAAGCACCTGATGTTACCATAAAAAGATTCTTCAAGCATTATCCACTTTTTTCCCCTCTTTAATATTCTACACTCACTCAGGGAGACATGTGCCTTTCCAAATCATGACCCTTTTTTATGAAGGTTGAAAAGCAGTGGAATGGATCTGTGATAGTTGTATGTGGTCTGTCAATGTCAAATGTGAATTTTTCTATTTTCCCCTTAATTTTCAACACGTTCTCAATTTTTGTTTATTAATAATTGTAATAGAAGCGTTCTAGCGTTCAATCGTAATGGACAGTTAGCAAACCAGCTAGTCCGGGTAACTTTTCAGTGTTCGCTAGCCTGCTCAATGTACTTTTCCTATAGCTTTAGCATTTAGCCACCACAAATGGCAAATTATGAAAGATAACAGAAGTATGCATTTGTAGCAACAGGCTCATATCGCTAAAGGCATTCTTGTGATTTGTATGGGCTCTGTGCATGTAATGTTTTTGGCTAACTTCCTGTTGGCCAGTGTAGGGTAAAGACTACACTACATTTTAATGCAAATTTAAAATTAAAAACAAAACAAGATTTAAAAAACAGAACAACTCTTAAATAAATGTCAAGCTGATTGTCAAGTTTGTGTTTCATGAAAATTAGTCAGATGGTGGTGCTATTTTACAATTTATTTGTGTCAAATTAACATTAGCCTTTAGCTTCAATGCTATAACTGCTACAATTATTAACACATAAGTCTCCTCCGGGGAAGTATTTACATTCTGCCAAAAGTTGTTTACATAAATGATTATCCAACAGTTGCATGTATTCTGCCACACACTTTTAGAAAAATGCGGCTGACTCTCCATAAGATTATAACAAAGACAGGAAACAGTTGTTACCTGAGGACAGTGGTTCCCAACCTGGAGAGCTTTGCCTGGTCAGAGGGTCAGGTCATAAATGATATTACTTGAGCAAAATAAATCATCAAATATGACTGAGTAAGGACTACCGGTGCATTAATTTCAGTTTATTTGTTTGTTTGTTTATTTAATGAAATTTATTTGACAGGCACCACGTACAGGAGCATTAATCAGCATATGAAAAGATGCCTTGTACCAGACTTTAGCTCTTGAAGCTAATTTCCTTCAGTCCCAAAGACAGACAATTACAAAACACTCTTTGAAATAAATACTTATTAGCAATTATCTTCATGTTTTGATACATTATGTGGGGGCCACAGTTTTGGACTGGGGGGGCATACCCACAATTCAGACAGTCGAGGCTCCCTTATGTATCCAAATATAATTATTCATTCTATTTTAAAGAATTTGCAATGTTTTACACTTTTTTAAAATTACATTTGAAATAACAAATAAAAAAAATCTGCTTATTTTGTAGACAGGCTTTGGATCTCTCTCTCCCCCCCTCTGCAGTGCCTCAGAAGCCCATCAGGGGGTCCCACGCCCCACTTTGGAAACCATTGCCCTGGGAAATTAGCATCATGTTGCTATGAATCATTCCGGGCAGACAGAAGACTGCTGAATTCGTTTTTTTTTAAATCATTTACCGCTTTATATATAATAAATCAAAATGAGTCTTAATATTTATGCACTCACTGAAGGGAATAATAATCTCGTAGTTAGTCCAGTAATTGGGAAAAAATAAGACTATGCGCACACAATACACAGTGCTAAACACCAAGCCAAGTGAACATGAACAGGTGGTTGATTCAAACGTAACAAGAAATGCCAACTCATGCCAGCCAGCAATACCAACGTAAATCAATAGCAGTAGCTGAAATGGAATCCACTTTTGTTTTGCTTTCCCTCATTATAACCTAAGAAATTGTGCTGAATCACGGCCTATGACTAATAACATCAAGAATTGGTTAAAGAGCCTTGCATGGGGCATGCCAGTAAATAAATCTAATTGATCCCTAATGGAAGATGCTGCCTTATTGAGTCCCCCGCTGCGGTCTAGAGTGATTTATTTTCATCTTGACATCTATTGAGCTGCGTATTGATTTTTGCCCTTTTCTCTTTCTTTCATGCGCTCGCTGCCTTGGAATCACTATCCTGAATTCCTGACGTTGTACCTCTTCAGGTAAGCCTAGTAAAATTGTATAACAAATTTGTACATCAAAAATGATATTGATATTGTTGAATGACCTGTCACGCGGTATATTCAGCCCACTTTTGTCGCTGCAAGTTTTTTTATATCTGTCACAACCCTGCACTATAAAAAATGTTTGAGAGTTGAAGTTAAAGTTACATACAGGTTTTCTCGATTCAAAGGACACCAAGTGCCATTGATTACACCAAGCCACCGCAAACGCTGGTCAAACGCTGGGCACAATTTTGCCATTTTGTGCACATGATAAAAAAGGAAAACACATCTTTGTTGTTAAAGTTTCATTTGTATAGACTCACTGATTGAACAGTGGTTAACATGATTAATCTGTACAGTGTCTTGAACCAAGAACGTGCGATTATGATTTTGAATCTAGTGCTTTGAAAAATTGGATCCTACTAAAGAAAATAGTGTGCAGTGTTTTGTAAAATATTTACTGTATGTCAGGAGTATTGGGTAACAATAATACTAATGGCTTACACTTGTATTGCACTTGACAAACCTGAGTTGAGAAGCTACTCAGAGTGCCACACTTCTTTCACTCCATACTCTACATTGATAAGATACTATTATAGCCACATTGGCCCCTCCGACCACCACCAACCACAGACCCACTACATTAATACACAAGCAAGATGGGTGAAGTGTCTTGCCCAAGGACACATCGTAACTTATCAAACAAATCCCAAAAAATCATGCAATTCTAAATGTAAGAGCAAAGCATTACATGTTGTGTACAATTTAGTTTTGTGCCCCATTTAAACATCAATACCTGTGTTGTTTTTGTACTGTATAAAAATCTATTCAATGTTCGCGTACACCGTGCGGTTTGATTGTCCTCCCCCAGACGTGAGCTGACTGACTGAAAGGAGCCTATAGCCTGGGGCAGGCCATAAGCAGGGCAATGACCATGTGTCGAGGCCCTGCAAACCAATAGGATTTCTGGAGCCCACTGATTTTTGCACAGCATGGGGATCGCTCATAGTCACATCCTTTCTGCTGGCCTACTTCTTCAGCCACATAACACTAGCAATTTGTCCGATTCGCTACCGCCTCTTCCCCTGCCAAACCATAATTACCGTGTAGACATTGAAGACGCTCTCTTTAGATAAACTTATCGCACAGGTTGTGTAACGCACCGGAAGAGAGGGGGGGGGTCTTCTTCAGACTTAAGAATTTCATTAAACTGCAATATTTTAATTTCATGACCTTGCTTGACTATAGCCACCAATTAGTTTGTCAAGTGTTTTGCATCATGTACTTGTTGACTGAGCCAAATTAGCCATTAGCTGGATTTAATAAGATACTGTAGCTTTTCTAATAGGAGCTCTTGTGGCATTATGTTGGTTACTCCAAACTTCCTGATCTGTAAAGTATCACCTATCACAAGCGGCGTGACTCAGTGAAAAAGACAATTATGTTAGTCGAGAACATTTGGCGAATAGGAACAGTGCGAAGAAATGGACACAATGAAGCTAATGAAGCTCTCCCCAGATTAGTGTTTGACTTGATTTGATTTGTTAACTAATTTTTTCTTTTTCATATTTTTTTGGTCTAAAACTGTATGAAAACTACAAATATAAACAGCGACTAAATTGTCTTAATAATTGGTTGTCCAAAAAAGACTCAAACAAACATTAACTGAATAGACAAGTGGAATAGTTCCCCAAACTAAAAAAATTCAACATCCCTGGAAGAAGTCTGGTGCTTTGTGCGTTTGCTATTAGGTCACTGAAGCCATGTGATATGAATAATAGTTTTACACCTTTGGAGAGACGTAAGATAAAGATGTAATTTAAAAGAAATCGACTAACTTGTCTTTTCTTGAAGAATTAAAGTGCTGCTATTTGGGATCACACTTTACAGTATTCACAATGGGATGTTAACTAGGGATAACGCTAGGGATCAATTATAAAATACTAGCCATGTTTCTAGGTAATTCAACCTGGATAGACTCACACAGACAAAAGCAGCGATTAGGGAGATTCATTGACATGTGTCAATGTAGTTTTGGCGATCAGACCCCAGCGGTAGACATCGATGTATAGTCAGTGTAGATGAACAGCTTGGAGTAAGGGATATGTTCCTCTGGAGCCTAGACACTGGTGGTGGTGTGGAAGACCCGGGAAGATGCAGCAGGTAGAAGCCGTGGACGGAAGAGGTGGAGATGGGGTGGAGGCGGGTCGCAGCGCAGCTGGGAAGCGAATGGACCATGATTGCTGGGGCTTAAAAGCGGGACCGATGGCGATGATTGGCTGCTACAGAGGTGCGGCTCTTACGCTGATGGCTGAGGTGGAGGTGAGGCCCTCTCGGAAGCGATCATTGGCTGGAGGTCGATGATGCTGAAGTTTGTCTACCAGGTTGAATTAACGCCTAGGCATCATTTGACAGTCTTGTTACTTGTTACTGTTCTGTACTGTATTTGATTATTTATGAATAATTACCTGGATTATCATGTTCTCACACTTCAAGGTACCATGCAGTTTCCACCCTCCTTTCACATTGTGCTGTAAAGTAAGTACTGGATTACCCGACTAGTGCTGATGTTGTTGCCGATTAAAACAGTGTGAACAGCAATGTAGGAGTGGAACCCACTATCTCCAAAGGCCGCACATTTTTTCACAACCGCTCCAAGATGAAGCGTGGCAATTCCCCGACTGCTGATCTCTTTTGACTCAGCCGTGGGACCACATGTTGTGAGCCAATCTGATGGCACAGAGACACGAGCGGCCCACAATATTGCAGGTTGGCGCCGGTCTCCCTGCTGTGAGGGCGCATTTCAAATGAATATCATCACGACTCGGCGTGCTGTTCTGAGCCAATACAAGGTCATCTAAACTTGGTGCTTTTTGGATTTGATGTAAAGTGTTGATTTTACATGCAGCTCGTGAATAATTCAATCAGGTGTCAGTGGGTTCATTGTGAGGAGGGCTTAAGTCATTTGAGTAGATGAAGTGGTGTTTCCTGAGCGTGGATGTGATATGTTGTGGTAAAGGCTGCATTGTTGTTTGAATAATGATCTGAAACGGCCTATTCAAAGTTTTCCTTGACTTGGATTCTAGTTGCTGAGCTGTTGAACTCGCTCCCCATCAAAACAAACACCACCACCTCTGCATGGATGTTGCGACTGTTGGACATCAGTGCTAGTATCAGAATAGACCGTATCATGTTTTGTTGTAGCCAATCTCCGGTGGCTGTTCTGCCTGTTGGTGCTCTGCAGAGGAGGGCTTACTACAAAGTTAGTGGTAGCTGGGCGAGGAGAGCTCTTCTGGTTTACAATAACTTAGTTAACACAATTATATTTAAGTTTTTGCTCCAAAAAAAATACTACCCAAATTTCTTTAATTTGACAATTTGTGTGATGTTTATATTTTCACTTCCTTCCTTCCTTCCTGGACAATGACAGGAAGTGACTTAAAGGCAAAACATTTAAATTGTTGCCATGCAACCATGTTATGTCAATGGGAAATGAGTTAAACTGCTATGGAACTCTACCTCTATCTATGTCACTACCTGTAAGCAGCTTAGTTTAAAAATTCAAATGAAAATAACTTTTCTGCCCAAATTTCTTGCTCCTCAACTAAAACAAAATTGTTATTATTGCTTACAACAGATGTTATCCATCTAAATAAGTCATAGGTCTGGATAGGTTTTTGAAGAGGGAACAACACTGTACATGGTAAAAAAGCTCTAAAAATTTATATTTTTTCCTAATATTGCATCTTTGAAGCAGTATATTTTAAATAATGAAAACATTTTCAGAGCTTGTTGTGGGTGAATTGCCAAAAAATGTATGCAATAATCTATAGTGCTTTTAAAGGCATAGGCCACTGTTTTAAAAAACTGAGATATGTTCTTACCTTATCTTAGATGAGTTGATGTATAACTGTCTGGTCTTTGTGCGTGCGCTCAGTCACGCAAATGTTGTTAGCATTTAGCCTCTCCCAGCAAAGGTATAGCCCCAAACTGGGGTGAAGTTTAAAGGTACTAAGCTGTTCCACGTTTTCCCTATTTAAATAGTTATGTGAGCCTTTACACAATCCAAGTCTAGTTACACAAAATTAAACATGACAATTTTGTAAGCAGATAAAAAGAGGTACTATATTGTAAGGCATAATAACACCTGGAGTTTACTGAGCGCATGCACATCAACTAGTCTAAGCTAAGGTAAGAACATATCTCAGTTTGTAAAAACGGTGGCCTATTCCTTTAAGGGATAACAGAAGCTATAGCTGCTGCTTCTGGGAGTTCTCCCTTTACAGTGCTTGATTTAAAATTGTCTTCACTCATTCACATTTTACCAACCTATTAATGGGCCCTTCGCTCGGCTACTATGTCTTGTCATAGTAGGATATCACTTCTATTGACTCCTGACAGTTTAAATGTAAACTTCCACCTACATCCTGTCAGCTCTCTCTCTATGTCCAACGTTTGTCGGGGATCGAAGCAAGTACTAGGCTCCACGCACTGTCTATTGGAGACTTTCTATTTGCTGGCTTTAATTACATGCTGTCCACATATTGACAGACACTGCAGCAGCTCCCAAATGTCCAAACAAATACTGTCGGGGGAAAAAAAAACTAGACAGGTTGTGCTGACGTGATGGCTGCCTGACTAGCTCGTAATGCATCATTAACTTCTTTATCAAAACAATGATGGATCAGAGGAAAGTGCGAAGACTTTTTGATGACTTTTTAATTGGTCGTGGTTATGCAAGAAAGCAACACGACATACCAAAGAGGAATGGTTTTAAAAAAAGCTTTCATGGCGCAATGGTTGACCCTATGTTTGTAAGTCTCCTCTCCCCGCTGTTCTAATGCTTATTACTGTGCCACGTTCCATGTGGTTCGACATTTTCTTCCCATTAATTACGAGATTTTCAGGCTTGCTGGATGATCACAGCTTCTGTAATCATGCCATTTGAATACCATTTCCACGAGACCTCTTTTGGAAAATTGCCTTTTCTTAAATGCTCGTCATAATAATACCCCAGTCGTCCTGCATCAAAGAAGAAAATGCTTTTTGGACACCTAGTCTAATCACACATACAAGTCTATTTGTTCTAAGTGGCTTCTCCATTCATGCATTCCGCCTTTCAGTCCTAATGGCACTTGATATATAGGAATATAGCAGGTCCCTCTTTATGACTAGCGGCACTTATTGTTGCTTTTCTTACCCAGCAAAGTACAAGAAAGATCAGAAGCCTGTGGCTAAGTGGGAAACTCATACATCATCCTGTCAGCAACACACACAAAAACTTTAAGCAACTTTTAGGGCACCATTCACAGCTCCGTTGTGCCATTTTTCTACTTGGATCATTGCTAATGTTCAACGTAATTATAGTTTTTCATATTCCCTTACGAAATAGGGAAGCCTCTGGTTCTTTCTGCTTTCTTTTTTCGGGGGGAGAAACTTGGCCACAGCATCCTTCTGAAAGTCGTCCAAACACTTGAGAGCTGATGCAACTCTTTCCACGCACTTTGAGTTTAGCGGGTTCCTGGGGACTGCTTTGCCAGTTTTGGGAGTGTGAAATTTGCTGTGGCACTTTTCTCTCCGTGTTGTTTCTTTCTTTGCCCCGCAATTCTTCTTTCTCAAATTGCAACTTCTTTATTCATTCTTCCACACAGCAAGTGTAAGCCTTTCCCACACTTTCGGCTTCCTTCTCCGACTTGCTACTCTTTCCTCGAATAAAACTTCTTTTTTAGGGAAGCCTTTTCATCTTGACTCGACTGTAATTATACTTCTAAGAGCAGCTCGTAAAGGATTCATTTGTGGACAAACAAAATTGGGATGTTTTTCTCCTTGCAGTAACATTCTTGTCTGCTGTGGTATTTTTGGCTTCAAAACGACACAGCTTCGTAATATCATCTGGATGTCACTTTATTTGACCAGATATTATGATTTATGTAATTTGAGCACTTTTTAGTAGAAAACATTATTAATGTTTTGTGTCGCTGAGAGGATTCAATTATTGGCGAGCGTAAAATCATTACATCACACATTTAAATTGTGTTTTGATGTGTATTAAATGATTGTTGTTGACTTGCACTGCAGGAGACACGTTAACAACTGGTTCTGGCACGCAACGACTTGAGGACTTACAGAGCTAAAATGTGTGAATATGTATTGTCCAAGATTGCGGCATATCTCTTATGAAAATGGAGAGCAGGATGTCAACGCATACTGTATTACCATCTGAAAACCACCAATAAGCACAGCCTCTCCTGTTTACTCATAAACTCAACACCTATGTTGGCCGTATCTTGTTTTGCTTCGGTCATATGTGACAGTAGGAGGCCGAGACCGAAACACCTTCTCCGGGTATATGTAGTCATGAAGTAGTCATCGCCTGTGTCCTAAATCTTCCCCGTCCAGCGCCATCTGAGCAGGGTGCCAGTGCCTGCTCATGGTGCTAGGAGTTCTGCCAGAATCCAGAGGACTATCCTGGACCATGAAAGCTTTTTCGCTACATCACGTTCAGTCTTCTCTCTCTTTGCAGTGATTAGAAATGAGCCGACTGACATGTTGACGTAAGCATTAGATCTCTCAACAAGACGTCAAGCTCATCTGACAGCTCAAGTCACTCAATCTATTATGTAACGGCGATAAGGAAAGTCTGTTAACGTTTTGGAAAGAGATTTTGCTGCAGGTTTATGCTTACCGGCCATAGCTAAGCAGTACATAAAGTTAGGCATAAGCCTTTACCTCTTTACTGGTATTATCCTAATTAGCATCAAGTTGAAATAAACAGAATTTTTAACCAAATGCTTGTCCTTGTGATTTAAATGCTGAGCTAACATGCTAAAGCTAGCACATAAGCAACAACCTTTTTCCAGTTGAGTGATACACTGCAATCTAACCTATCTCCATACCTCATGAGTTGTTCCTATGTAGTACATTGGTACAGAGAGGTGAAATGTTAGGAAAAATTGTTTCTTGTTAACTTACAGCTTGATTTTTGGCCTCATTGTGTCAGAAGCTAGAAATGACTAAACGGCTTTGTGATAGTCTAATTATTGTTTTGTTTACACGGTTTACAGACTTGTGGGATAGAGGTACTTGAAATGCGTGAGTCCTATCCATGCCGACCTGACCCCTGCACGGAATCAGTGGAAATGTTCCCACAGTATTACAGGCTGTCATAATGTATTGAAGAACACTAATAAACCATTTGACTATTAGTGTTTCATTAACCTGTTGCTCTTAGCAAAATTCTCTAATGGGTCCAATCACAATACATTAACAGTACCACGTTTAGGATTGAGACCTTAATTGTTTTTTTTAAATTGGGGTTTTAATTGATCATTATTACTATGGTGAAAACTGATTGGTTCTCATTAGACAGTAATGAGAGCCCGTTGCTTTCTATGTAGTAAGGCCAGACATCCCTTTAGTCATTTTATCTGTGGACATCTTCCGAAGCCTGTTTGTTTAGACTCACTCAAAACTTTATAGTTGTCATTTTTGTTGCAAGGTTATCTATAGCCTTTAATGATTTCCTTGTTCCTTTTCCAAATAGTCCCTCTCCTTTTGCAATGATTTCTTACATTAAGGTCTGATCCAGGCCATGGATGGCGGAGTCCATTTCTAAGCTTCTAAGCCCTTGGGAGTCCTAAACCGCACACGGCCGTCCTTCTCTAAGTAATGAGAGCTCGAGATACCTATTCCTCAGCTGCAAAATTTAATGAGCCCCAACAATGCAACCCTGTATGTTTTGCTATATAACACACCACACTTGAGTATTGCCTGACGTGTGCAATCTTTATTAATAACTCTCGTCTTGTTGCAGATAATAGAGTGCAGAAAATGGTGGCAGTTTGGCCTTCTTGTCTCCTGATTCAATAGCAGTTGGCTAATTGGTGATGGGAGAGTGAAGTTATCTCCTCACCATGGTTACCTCGGGCTTATGCTGCGTCTGTCGACTATAAAGAGCATTTTGCCTTTGACAGCGCGGTTGTCTAGCCAAATGGAATTCAGTGAAGTAGTCTGATAATATACGTGTTTTGCTCTATATGTAGAAAAATGAAAAGTAAATAGTTTCAGTCAATTCTTAACATTGGCTTGACTAATGGACTTATTCAATGTAGTCCATGTCATTTTTAAGGAAATTAAGTGGAGATAGTGGAGACAAAGATTCTGCTAATTGTTGGACAGAAAAATGTTTGCTGGGATTAAATGAAAACTAAAACCGATACTTTCAAAAACCTTGTCTTGTTCCTGTGATTGTGAGAAACAGCTGTATGTGATAAAGAAATGTATGCGAAATCACAGTGTTTTAAGTAAACAACATAATGAATGACTCATATCCACAGCTGGTTTCAACAAGATGAAAACACAAACACCGTCCCACGGCAGATTCAGGATGCTGCCCAATATGTCCTGTAATGTATGGGCTTTGTCTTCAGTTGTTGATTATCTTAAGGAAGTACAAGGTTCTTTTTTTTGTTTTGAACAGTTTGCAGTGAAATGCTTATCCTGAATGCAATGTAGAAACCATAATATTCACAGCTTAAGACAATAGAAATCACAGAAGCGGCACTAGCTATCTGAGCCTTTTCCTACAAATGCGTACTTTCGTTAGCAAATGGCTTACCAGACCTGTTTAAATTAAGCATTCTACCTCCATACAAATGAATTGTGAAGCCAGGCTCTATGTTAAAGTATGGCAAGGTCTGGTTTCTCCGTTTCATGGCATCTATGTAATTGCTGCGGTTTCTCTATCATTAAAGGAGTAGGCCACCGTTTTTACATACTGAGATATGTTCTTAGCATACCTTTGACGAGTTCATTTGTACCCGTCTGGTCTCCACGTGTGCCGTCCGTAACGTAAACACAGCACAGATGGCGTTAGCATTTAGCCTCTCTCTTCTCCTCTATAGCTCCAAACGAGGTGAAGATAGAAGCTACCAAACGCTTCCACGTTTTCCCTATTTAAATATGGTTACGTGAAGTGTTACACTATAAAGTATAATTACACAAAATTAAACAATGTGGATTTTCTAAGCGAATAAAAAGGGGAACTATATTGTAAGGCGTAATAATACCAGGAGTAATTCGGCATCCGCACAGTGATATCTTCACTTTACTGTGCGGATGCCGAATTACTCCTGGTATTAACAGCCCGTTCGAATTGTTTATTGTACCCTTTAGTGGAAATGAGACTATAGTTGATAATTTCCGTCCCGCACCACCTTTTCAAACCCCACTAACTGCAAACAGAGCCGGCGGCTGCTTGGCTTTGTCCTCTTCATATCCTGTCTGCCTTGTGGTCTGCAGGGACAGGAGACGTGGACAGAGAGAAGTCATAACGGTCCAGTCCGCACTTGTTTGTTTATGCGCTCATAAACGAATGGCCTTGAATGAGAGTCACAGGTCTGATCTCATGAGAGCAGGTCGTCCCGGCTGATGAAGATTGCGCTGCGGATTGCGTTGCGGAGTTTCAGATGATGGTGCAGACCACTCAAGTCCGACATGATTTCCAATTTAGTCTATCTGCGGTGGACCGGTATGGAGAGTCTTAACCCCGCACTTCATAACAGTTCATCATAAACCCTTCAAAGCTATTGCAACCTGCCGTAACACTGGACTACCTGCTGTTTGCATTCAGGAAAGGGGGCTAGTTTTTAAGTATTGTGTCAGTTTGGTTTTAGCAAGTAGGCCTTTTATTTGAGCCGAGTGACGCTTTGACACTTCGCTGCAATTAGCTGGAAATATGTGCTTCAAAAAAGATGAACCCCTAATTTTGACATTTCAATTTTGACTATCCCGCTGAAGTGTCTGGTCTTCTCTGGCGGCTGATTTCTTTTAGTTCTGACTCTGATCTGATGAGATGAGACCGGCATGGAGTTGTTCGATACAAGTGTACTTCCAGTCTGCCTTTTCAACAGTGAGGAGTTTGACCTTTTGGAAGCTTGAAACTTGAATTTATACATTTCTTGTCGAAAACATGCTGTCAAACTGGAGGCGGACAAAAAGTTATCAATAAAACGGCATGACTTCGCCACTGCCGTTGGCGCTTATTTGGACATTATGTTTGCCTGGATAGTTAATTCGCCTAAACTTTACATTGTCTTATTTACTGCTCTGTTTTATTGCCTTAATGTTCGGCGCAGCCCTGTGAGGCAACTCCTCACAGGGCTGTGAGGCAACCATTGATTGATTGACTTTGATATGTGGGTGAACATGACTTAGTTGGGACAGTGTGAATGTGAATCTGGGATAGTAGCTCTTCTTTATGTTTAAACTGCAAAGATTTGGTCAAAATGTGTCTGCAAGAAGCTTGTTACTTGATAAGAAGTGAGCCATTCCCATCTTTTATTCATTTATAAAGGATGGACTTTCTACCCTTCTCCCGAGTTGACCTAAAATAAATATACACAATGCGTAAATTACGTAATGATTGTCTATTTCTACGCAACCGACTCAGCATTTCAACTTGTCTCAACAGAAAACAAGCCAATCCGGTATAGGCTTAGAGCGTGGATTGATACTTGATGGAAGGCACTTTTCCCACATAAAAAAATCAATGCAACTGTGACCTGAGGGATAAACAAGCCCAGACTCCACCGACACACGGCTGTTTCAGGGAGAAAACAAACGACTTTTCAATTTACCTGGAAATTGCTAAGCGTAGGAATGGTAAACAAGCTGTGTATAGAAGGACGTCCTACTGACATCGTGCGGCACCACACAAACCCCTGTCCTTTTGGATCTATTCAGCCCTACAGCAATCCGGGCCTTGGCATGGCTCCCCGCTTCTTTACAGTACATGTGCACATTGTCTGGTGGCGTAGTGGTGGTTTGTAATAGGAACAGCACGGGGCAATATGGTTTGTCCTTCCATAATGTATCGCGGGTCTGAAAAAGGAAAAAAAGCGAGGTTTCTGTGCTCTACCTTCCACCCACTCTCTCTCTCTCTCTCTCTTTGGCTTTCTCTCACTGGCGGCGAGGGCGAACGTGGGCGGCGGTACAGAGCATGTCAGCAGCGCGCCGCTGAATGCAGAAATGAGGGAATAAAGAAAGGCAAAAGCCGTGGAAGCATTCATGATAAACAGCGTGCGTCGTCTTGTTTACCACTGGGGGTTTGCAGCTGGATGCAGCTATAGCACGCCACCATTTTGGTGCAGGTTAGAGAGGCTTGAAATGTGTGGCTCTGGCAGAGCAAAATAATTTTCAATTTTAGATAAGACTAAAGTTAGGAATTGTAGTTTTATCATTTTGTATCAGAAGGGCGCCCAAATTAAATGGAAAAAATACACCATTGACCTTTCTTTCCCCACTTGGCTTCCTATGACTTTCCGTGTTTGCCTTTTGTAAATCCTACAAGAATGAACCTTGAGTTTTGACCCTCCGAGGCTGTAGTCGGTGGAAATAAAGTTTATGACAAAGCAGGGTCGAATTGTTGGAAAAATGGAACCTCAAGCGTGCATGATTTAGATTTGCGGGTTAAAAGAGTGCAAAGTTATAATAAGGGTATACAAGAAACAATATCAACAAAACATGATTTGTCAGTTTTCTTCAAGTCAGATGTTCATCCTGTTGCAACCAGCCATATTACTTTATTATGTGCTTGAGTAGGATTTTAACTGAAATGAATCGTTACCAAATCGAGTTTATTTAAAAAAGCATTAGATTGGATTCAAACTGACATTAAATACAAAAGATTGTCCCTTTCATTGGAAAATAATGAACTTGCTCAATTATTGTTTGAACTATAAATGTTGTACTATTGACAAATTATGTCCGACTGCAGTTTTGACTGAAATTATACACATATTATTGCTCTAAACTTGCCTGTTGTGTCCAATTTGCTTTTGGACATAAATATGTACTCTCAGTCCTCTGTTTGATGGGATGCTTGCAAATACTGAGAAATGAAATATGCACAGATCTTTTCAAAATTGAGTATTTGGGCAAGCGTTAAAGTTTGACTGCTATCTAACCTTTTGCAACCTTATACTTACCTCTCAACTTTGTAAGTGTAATACAAGGGTTCCCATCTACCACTTAACTATTCCAACACCACCTACTACAGCTACTATTACCACGTATTACAATAACTACTATACTGTCATCTTCATGGCACAACCGTGTAATTCCGCTGACTTTTTTTTTCTGCTAAACAAATTCCGCAAAGTTCCCCCAACATGCCGTGATTATTTCCGTTCATGTTGACGTGTCTGCACCAGGCTGTGTTTGTTAAAGCCTCTCACTCTGTGCATTGACTGCCTGTTCCCTTTGCGCCGGCTGCTCTCCCGCTGCGATAGGTGCAGCGATGGGCTTGGCAGCAGTGACATTGATGAGCGCCGTCTCAGCCTCCATCCGTCGCACGCTCGCTTGTTTGTGAGTCATGCCCCTCGACACGCCGCGGGAAGAGATAAATTAGTTAAACCGAATGCTACTTTCACGTCTGCCTTCCTCCCTCTGCCTTTTTTTAATCTTTTTCCTTCTTCTTCTTTCCCAGTCCCTGAAGCTGATTGGCTTTTTAAATGCTTGGTCGTACTTTGTTTAACAAGATGGCTGCAAAAAAGGATGTGGAGTCAAGGGTGATGTTGCCCGCTGGGTGCAGAGTGACTGCAAAATCACAGCAAAAATAAACTACCAGAAATGGATTCCTAAAGACTAGGATATTAGTGGAATTGTTGAAAATCTTTGATAACAATTCCATTGCAATGATTGAAAAAACTCTTTTGTCTCATAGTCTACTAAGCAAGAGGTGAATATTATGCATTTGGTATAGGATCTTTCAAAAGAATGAGCTATTCTCCACTGCCTCTAAAAGCGTTGGAAGTGTCTAATTGCTAATAGTTCTCTATTGAGGTTGCTGCTGATTTTATGCACTGTTTTACATTTTACTTGTCACATAAGCCTTTGTGATTGAATTTTCTTTCATTTTTCAAACTTTCAAAAACGAATAAATCCCAGACCTAATTTTATCCAGAACAACCTTTGTCTTTTCTTTGGCATCGCATCCACCATTTCACTAACACCCATGATTCAGGCCGCCTTCCAAAAACGTGCCGTACATGTCAAATAACTGAATGATGAAGCACAGACCATGCAGCGTGTGCACATGCGGCACAGAGTTGTACAGGCTCGTAGTTGATGAACACGAGGGATTTTCACTGTTGAACTGCCTATGGGATATGTTTGCCTTCAAGCAACAGGAAGCCCCAACTTCAAAGTTATAGCCGCCATAACGTAATTACATCTTGAATTATGTTTCTGCTACATACAGTAGTTGGGCTGTAATTGCTTTTGTGTGTTTTGCGGCTTCATTCATTTCCATACTGATTGCTTTTCTGGACAACCAGTGGGCCTTTGAGATAATTATACAGCGGGAACCATATGTTTACATACACTTCAGAAATAGACAAATTAGCATTTATTTTTTTTATTTTTATTTTTCAAAATTATGTCTATTTGTCAAAGGCTAGAAGATTTAGAGATTTGTTTTATTTAAATTTTTTTTTAGAAATGTTTTACTTTTACTTTTTACAAAATCAGGAGTTTACATACACTAAGATTACTTTACCTTTAAACAATTTGGGAAAGCCCAGATCACGATCATGACCTTGGAAGCTTGAACAAGTCTAGTTCATTATCCAGAGTGAAACAAGTACTGTCCTGACATGGGCTGAGAGGGTACTCTGCCCATGTCGGGGGCAGCAACATCATGCTGTGGGGTTGTTTTGCTGCGGGAGCGATTGGTTAGAAATAATGTCAACATTTCTAATTGACCTAAAAAAATATAAAAGTTAATTCTGGTTTCATGTCAGACAGTGAGAAAAAATGCAAATGTGCGTTTTTATGAAGTGTATTTAAACATATGGTTCCCGCTGTAGATGAAATACAGTATGAAATTCTTGACTTGGCTCAAACGATTTATCTGAGCTAATCTTTTGTTTGATGTTCATGATAAAGAGTAATCATGAGATTGCCTTTCAATCACCACCAAGTTTGCTTGAGTGCAGGATGTAGAAGAAAGGATTAACACTCTTTGTGTTTAGATGGTTTCATTGAAGATCTTAGAATAATTAAAATATTGTTAGAATATATATTTTGGGTTAGAAGAGAAAAGCGTGGTACAAAAGAGACGGCCACATTGTGGACGTTCAGCGGATTTTTGCACAGACAACAATCCATTTCCAGATTCATGAATGAATGGAATGCTTATGGAAGTAAATTGTAAAATTGTATTTGTGTTGACACCGAGCCAGACGTGAGGATTTTGAGGTTGCCTAGGCAACTGTTGCCTGTGCAGTGGATGGGCTGGTGGGCGTGCCATCCACAGTGGGCTGGGGAAGTGAAGGCAGCTGATTGGCCCACCACAGCATGTTACAGGAGCAGGCTGCCTGACAGCAGTGTGACCCCAGACCATCTGCTGTGAACAGGGGGGACACGCCGGGACCAGGCCTGCTACAGCCACACAATAGGCTGTGAATGGGAACAATCACAGGACACCAATGGGGCTAGTAAAGTCTGGTTTGAGAAATTCTGTTCCTGTAAAGGTCCAGTACAATTGTCAATCTGTCACTGTGGCAATGGAATGAAATGATTGCACCTGGTGGGTGACCTTTGCGTTTTGATCAATCTGTTTAGTCGTTGTAAGTTTTCCTATTTTAGAAAGCTTTAATGAGCGGCAGCACCCCAAGTAAAGTAAAGAAAAATCAACAAATCTGAGAAACAGTCCGCTACATTTAAAATGGTACTCTTCACTTAATTATTTATCAAACATTTTCGTTGTACAGCATGTCAATTTTTTTATTTCAGAGATTTTTCTGCCTGCTAAGCTACCTCTTAACGGAAGTTTGATCGTGTGTTGGTGCTATACCCTTCAAATGTAAAACCTAGTATAGTCCATTACGGGGGCGGCACTGTTGCCTCTCAAGTGGTCTATTCATCTCCTCTTGTGGCGGAACATTGTCTGCTGTACGTAGGTTTGGGTTCAAGCTGTCAATAAAAACACATAATTATTATTTTTTTATTCTAGTCGGCAGTGTCCTTTGAAATTAAGATGGGGAAGTCACTTTCCCTTGCAGCTTGCTTCCTTTTTCTAAGATACACAAAGACATTATCGTGTGCTTTTCTAAGTAATAGTGGTACTTGTTTAGCTATCTAGGATAAGGGTCTTTCTCCTGGACCCAAGACTTTACAACTATTAGCTTGGGAAAATAGGGAGAGATGCAAGATAATTATTTAACCATAGCACTAACTCCAAAGTTTATTGGCAATAAACTTGACCATCTACAGATTAGATATTGGGCAGTTAAACTACAGTAATGTCCCTTACTCCGAAACCCATATTCCCAGTTTAATGGCCGTCAGCTACACTAACGGAAATCTGTTTTTGTGATGAATTGACCATGCAGTAGTGCATTTGTACTTTGGAGTCATAAATTGGCATAATGAATGGCACAAATTTGTCTCCTTCATCACTACTCGACAAATTTACAGAAGCACCAACCAGTGTAATAAGTCATACAGTTTAGAACTGTGCACGGCAAGCCTCAAAGGAACCATCCCGGCCGGAAGAAACGAAGACCTTTTGTGAGGATTAGCAAGATCGATGACTTGGACGTGATTTATATCGTAGCATGGCTTCCAAAATATATCAAAACAAACTGTTGTCGGCCAACTTTGTTAGGTTAATGTGCAATTTTCACCCATGTACTAATTACCAGAAGTGGTCAGTAACAAAGTCAATTTACTTAAGCACCTTACCCAAATATAGTTTTTTGCGTGTTTGTACGCTTCTTGGGTAAAGTTTTAAAGTTCTGTAGAGAATTTGGATTTTCCTTTCTCACAAGACCTCTCGTGTTTTTCTGTCAGCTTGATCCGTTAGGGCTCCGGTCTCCGGCAAAAATAGTCTTCTTGCTGATTCTTTCCGTTGCCGCCGGAGGGCCGCCGGGTGGCCTCAGTAGCCGGACCCGGACTTTGCGGAGCAGTGTGAGTGTGCATCATTGGTTTTAATGACTTTCAAAGATTGCAGACGCCGTACCAGACCTTAACCGGATTTAATGTGAGCTAGGGGTAACTCTTCTACTGACTTCTATAAAGGCTCCAAAGTAAAATGAAAAACTTTGCAACAAAACTCTCACGATGAACACTCCACAACAGTAGATGGTGCTGTGCAGGCATACTGTCAATGTCACTGACGCACAACAAAGACGGAGGTTTGTCCCCGTTGTGTTGTCGTACTAAGGGTGAATTTGGGCGCATAAGAAATTATTTATAGCACACTATTTAAGTGTCTTTGACAGCAAATACTTAAAGGAACAGGCCACTGTTTTTTCATACTGAGATATGTTCTTACCCGAGCTTAGACGGGTTGATATGTAACTGTCTGTTTTTTGTGCGCGCCTATGGAAGAGCTTAGTTGCTTCTAACTTCACCCCGTTTGGAGCTATAGGAATATGCTGGGAGAAGCCAAATGCTAACAGCATCTGTTAATGATGTAGATGAAATATCATTATTATTGTTATTGGGACATTTTTAAAGATGATTCTGTATATTGACTATTTAAAAAAAAGAAAGAAAAAAGGTTGTGACAGCCCGAGTTCAAACACAGAACCTGGTGTGCAAGTTATGTAAAAAGGTTGAGAAGCACAGATGGATACAGTGTCCGAGAATATGTCGACCCTTCTAGTTTGCACTTTGTTTGGTGTTAATATTGAATGTCAAAAGTTCAATACATTTCAATTAAAATAGTTGCTTACAGTTTTCGTTTTATTGCCTACGGTATTTGCATTGTACTCAATATTATTGTTTATCGCGATATTTTCTGAGGCAGTATATCGTCCTCAAAATATTTTTATCGTGGCAGGCCTAGTTCCAGCGAGCTAACTTGTTTAGCAACCTGTTTCACAGGGACAACTTTACAGCTCTCTCTACACAGGAGAAGCATCGTGACAGACAGAGGCCTTGTACCGGAGACTGCCTTGAGGCGCTGGTTTATTTTATTAGAGTGATTCCTCTGTAATTTACAAAGCTAGCGGCTTAGCATTGAGCTCGATTGATGTTAGCATCGCAGCTAAGGGACCGAGCTGTCCTTTCAGAATTTACATCTATTTTAGATGTGGACTTTTTGCTGTAGTCTACGTAAGCATGGGAGATGTATCCCAGTGTCCTCAGCAGATAATGTGTGAGGTATAGAGACGTGACTATATGTATTACAAAGCTTTATTTTATTTTTCTTATAGCTACGTGTACAAAACATATCACATAAATAAAAAATATATCTTATTGTGCAGGAACACTGTCCTTTTGAAATTGTTTTTGGTTTGTCATTGAAGATAGTACAGAATCATCCAGGTCATGTTTATCTAAAGGCTTGACTAAGGGTCTGTAACAGTGTGGACCCAAAGACCCAGTTAAGTAAATAGCCCAAAGTAATTTCTATTACTAAATTTTAAGTTTAACCAATCTAACACTCATTAGCGTTTTGTGTCACAGCAACTCAATGCTTAAGCCTTGCATAACCCGCATTTGAACTATACAAACAGTTCTTCAGTTTTGTTTTGTTTTTTTAACTGTGGCAGCCTATTTAGTCACATCTTTTCGTGCAGATGGAAGAATCGTATAGCCGAATTGGATTAGTTATTTTTAACACGTACCAAGTGGAATCTTACTTCAAATTTCCACACTTGAGCTCTCTTATTGAAATTATGTCCAACCCCGACTCTAATCCTACATGCTCCCAAAATGCTCACCTAATCTCGTGTACATTTCATTTCAAAGTCCTGACAACTTCCCCCCCAAAAATGTTAAGCACATCCAGAACAGGAGCGTGCCAGATTGTGTGCCCATGCACCATCAGCAGCGTGCCGTGAGAGGCTGGAAGAAGAAGACGGATATTACATAAGAGGCTCATCAGTGGGGTAGTGGCCCACGCACTCCGCATCCTCGCTGGAAACATTCTCACTTAAAAAAAATGTAATAAAAAAACTGAAACCAACAGACGGGGTGAAAGAAAAAAAGGACAAGTTTATGTAAAAAATGAAGTCATTAAATATGCGACTCTAATGAGGGGCAAGCGACAGCCAGCGTAAACGGGAATAAGAAATGCTGCTAATCATCTCTAAAATGATAGTAGCCTAATTTATGAGTGTATTAGTAAAGAGTTATCGGAGTTTAATCACCTCGTATTGAAATACTCCTCAGTGTCATTTACTTTCAGAACTTGCATTAATGAACAGTGGCGGTGATTCGCTCAGATTACGTGTCACGTATCAAACAGTAGCAGTTTGATTATTTGAGCTGTCTGTGGATTCAGAGCGCCCCACTCTGCGCTGGAGAATTTAAGTGCGGTGAAAGAATCTTATATCTTATTTCAGAGGGTGTTGTGAAATTGAAGAGCTATAGAGAATGCAGTAGAGTTAAATTACATACACATATTGTAGCATTTATTGTTGATTTATTTAATACTGCAAGGGGAAGCTGTTTGAAAGTGCTGTTTAAAAGTAGTTTATTAGTTGATATGTTTTTAATATAGCCTAACAAATTAAGATATTTGCAAATTGCTTCCAGAAGTTTATAGACTGTCCAGTCATTTTGGCGTTCACTGTGTGGTTATAATCAGCACCTACTCACTTATTTTCTCTTTTTCTTTCAACTAATTTCACCCATGATACCCCAGGTTGTCTATATGTGCGTCTCCTATCCATACACGCCAACAGTGACCCCATGTGGTGACTCCACACCACTGCATCCAAACTCCTGACCCTGCACAAGACGCATGCATAGCCTCAACAGCTGCAGAACCAAAAATGTGGCCAGCCTGCAGTACAGTTTCTACCCAGAAGCTCCGGGGGCTGCGGAGAAACGGAGGTTGCCTGGCTGCCTTGTGTTGTCCCTGCGCAGTACGTGGGCACGGCTTATGTTGCGATTTAGATGATTCTCCTCCGTTTATTGAGCCACGGCAGCGCTAAAGCCAGATTAGCTATTTGGTTGCAATCTCCTGTGGCATACACTCAGATAATATGATGTTGTTGATAATCTTTCGGATATTGTGCCTTATTAAAACTGTAGAGTCACACAGCGGTAATGTCAGTCTTTGAATGTAAAATGAATGAGGCACTCTTCAAAATGGAGGATTTACTGTTTGTTGGCCAATGGCTACAGCTTGTTGTGGCAAAAAATCTATTAAAATGATATTATTGGGGATCTAATCTAATGTCCCAGCACTAATGGCTTTCACATAGCAGCATTTCGCCCTTGAAAAATGCTCCTGCTCTCCGCACTTAAGCCGAAAATATGTTTAAAAATTGGGTTGACATTTTATCGCTTTGTCATAAAACAAAGATGGTTAATGCAAGCATAAAGTTTGACCTTTCTCAGTAGCTGTTAAAAGAATGTAATCTTGCCATCAGCTGTGGATAAAATAGATTTATATTGCAACTTTTCAATGCTGAGATAAGACATTAGGAATATAACTGACAATGCAATGCAAATAAGTACATTTCTTGGACGTATGAAAAGATCATTTCAGTTTAACCAAGGTCTATTGGGGGCAGTGATTCCCAACCAAGGGTGTGCAAAGATCCACAAATAAGCCCCAGGAGCTTCCGACAAGAGAGGTTGAGTTTTAATGAAGGGATCAGGTTGGGCTGTGTCTGGATTACTGATGTGTCCGAATGTGAAATAGGGTTCATTGCGAGACAAAGATACCGCCATGCAAAAGAGTTATAAAAAGAGAAGCTGTGCCGATTTTTGTGACTAATACATTTTTAATTGAGTCATTAATTAAATATGAATAAAATCACAATTAGTTCCTTGCTATTTATTGAGCCCACACTTGTGACCTTTTAACTGATTAAACTATAACTCCCTGATCTCTCACGCTATTTGGCTAATAAAGAGTTACTGTTATCGCCCATATCTGTCTAATACCTTCTAAATATGAAGTGAAAACTTTCATAAAGGTTCTCTTTGGATTGTTTTTCCAGCGCTCATCCCAGATGGCCTTTAATTTCTTTTGCCTAGATAGTGTTAGCTCTGCAAAACCATTAACTTTACTAGCATCTGTTGCACCACAACTCAGCCAACCAGTGCTTTGATCAAGAGAAAACATTTGTCTCGCCCTGTCTGACATTTCTATTAGTTTTGTAAATTGACTCATTCATTTCCAATTGCTCATGGAATTTTTGTCGTCAAACAAAATGTAAGTTGCCATAGGCTGTGGTCAGACTAAATTGTCCACACACAAAAAAAACAGTTAACTTAAAGGGAGAGTATGCGCGGATTTATTACCTGTCTAAGCCCACCTTCGGCCCACTGTCCAAAAAGAGGACCCACAGAGCCCTATGTTTTGGGAGGCCAGATCACATGGCTTATTTTTGCAGTACCTTTTTAAAATGCTAAGTCTGCAGTGTGCCACCTCAATTGGTTAAAAAAGTAAACCTCTTTAAATAACTAACAATTTAGTCGAGGTAAAGGCTGTCACTCATAGGGCCTGCGCAAATGGAGATTTGGACAGCAAATGTGCAGTTCGGCAACGTGTTAACATGGGGTGGTGCCGTGAGTAATAACCACAGGATTCATACTTCTCCAGGTTCTTAACGCTGTCCGCCTGACTCACCTCGGACCATTAAAAGAGGCAGGATTACTTTAAACTGAGCTGCTATTTACACCTAAGGAGGACAATTAGCACAGCATCTCCCACATACCTTCTTATTTTTAGTCCAGACCTTGCAATTGCCAAGAGAGTTTATTCCCAGCAGGAGTGGTGGGGCTGCTGGGTATGCCTTGCCGCCTCAGCATTGTTTGTTTGCAGCCCGATGTGCGCGTGTCATGACTTCCGTAAAGCGCGTATGCAGCGGGGCCCCTCGAATCACAAAAGCCGACTGTACGTTTAGAGCCCTGAAAAGCCATCTTCAAACCGGGCCCAATGCGCAGAGCAGCTGCTTATCTGTCAAGTATGTCTTTGCAAACATGTATTTAGTCGGTTTACGCAGCGTGTTAATTTGCCATTTGAGAGGCAAGGAATTAGCTGCCAGAGACGTACAATTACGGGTTCGCAGGGATATTTTCCATGTTGATCCTTGCCTTAGGGTAGTGCTTGGAATATGAGAGTTTAGAATATGGTAGCCAAGAGACTAGCCCTGCATAATTTAGAATTTAAGATTCAAAGTGCACATTTTATACATGTCCAAAAATAAAACTGCTAAACTTACACTTGTATAAGGTAAATCTCAGGACAAGTTTGTAAACTACAAGATTAGTGACTTTGCCTGTTGCTATCATTGAAATAAAAAGGAGAAGCGGCGTTTGATCTTAATGTATGTGGACAGTTAGCAAGTAGGCTAGTCTGTTAGCCTGCCCAATGTATTTTTCCTATATCCATTAGCATTAGCAACCAAACATCGCAAATTATTAACGATCCAGATGTTTTCAACTGTTGTCAACCCATCGACCACAAAGGCTAGTTATAAATCATCAATAAATGTACAGACCTTCTGAGATTTAACTTTAGATATAAATTAGCGTACAACGATGTCATCTGAGCTAAAAGCTAACTATGGTCACTAAAAATCATCTTTTATAATATTTTGATGATAAAAAAATACTTGCATAAATGCCATGAAACGGACAAAACATAGGTCTCTCCCCATACATTAGTATTGCTCCGTTGCCTCCCCATTCATTTGTATGGGGAGACTGAAACCCACAAAGACATATAGGCCGACACTGTATTTTGCCACAAGCTAAAACGAAAAAAAAAGAAAGAAGTGATTTCTTAGTAGATAAATATTTTGACGGCCTAGTTCACTAGATAACTGGTCGTCAAGGATACCAAATTTGCAGGAGAAACGGAGACAGCATTGCACAAAAACAAAAACATTTGTCAGTTACTACAAGTCAACATGCTGGTTTCTCAAATCTGCCACACCGCCTGTGACTGTAGCTCCCACGACTGAAATCTCTTATCAAGTCTTTCTTTACTGCACATAGTTTTGTCAACTTGATTCTGTTTGAATGTTTCTTCTATTGCCTCGGGTACAGCCAGTAACAGACTGATAGAGACACGGCTGCCTAGTGTCTTGCCCAAGGGCACGGGAATAGATTACAATTCCCCCAATTTGGAATCCCCCAAGTTGACTTTTATGTAGGTATCTGTCATTTTGTCAACACAAAAGCGTTTGGGTGTGCGCCTTTGTCGAAGTCATGTTCATGTTCGTTTAACTAATCTCGTGAAATAAGCAGTAGCCTTGAGCAAAATAAGAAATGAATGAAATTGAACTGACACTGGCATTTTTCTCCTGCGGTCTGATCTTCCGCACAGTCTTTTAAAAGTTGTAGTCATGTTTCGGCTCTTGTGTTTTTTGCGGTTCAAGGGCTATAATGATGTATTTGATGCTGTCCAATCGAGCTGAATGCAGTCAGCGGTCTATTCTTTATTCAGCACAAAGGCGAACATCAAACACACTTGTTCGCCAAGCAGGCCTTGGGAAAAACCACAACTGCTTCAAGACCAGTCAGCAAGAGTTC